>OX451741.1:939310802-940730706 GCA_948472305.1 Vicia faba | reverse complement strand
AACCAAGGGTCGGTAGGTTATAGCACAATGCATATCCTAACCACAGACAACCAGTTGGCTTTTAGGCAATTGATGGATGACAGTAACCATAATATGATAGGGGTGTTAGCACAAACCATGCAGGAGATATTTGCCCCAATAGTGCAAAATGTGACTGTGACAAACAGGGGAAAACGCTGACAATATGAGTCGAATAGCAGATTTCTTCGCTCCCCCAGAAAGGCGTAGGCAGAATCAGGCGGGATTTCGAACAAACACGCCTGTTATAGAACAAATTGCTAACGACCCGATTTATAGACCACCCAGAGAAGGAGTTAACTTAGGGGCCAGAGCACCAAGGTTAGAAGCCCCAATAATCTCGGGCCCACAAAGGGAAATTATGGAACCAGGGGCAAGGGTCGAAAGGCTAGAAGCCCCAGAGGTTCGAGAAGAACAACCTAGGGGAGTTGTTTTGGTTGGTCGAAATTAAGATGCCGATGCCGTCGTTCATAGAATTCGAAACGATAACATCTTGGCAGAAAACAACCTAACCACCATGATAGAGAGGGTCATGGCCCAGAATGGCCTCAACACAGGAATGAGGAGGCCAAATTACGCTTCTCCTATATTGGATTGCATAATGCATACTGATTTACCAAGGGGATATAAAGTCCCTAAATTTACAAAGTTCGCTGGGGATAATGAGTCAAACAGTCGAACACATAGCGAGATATCTAACCGAAGCGGGAGATATAGCCAATAATGAAGATCTCAGGATCAAATACTTCCCAAGTTCCTTGACAAAAAACGCCTTCACATGGTTTACCACTTTGCCTCCTGGGTCTATTGACACTTGGGCTCTCTTAGAGAGATTATTCCATGAACAATTCTACATGGGACAGTCGAAAATAAGTTTGAAGGAACTGGCCAGTGTTAAGAGAAAGTTCACCGAACCCATAGATGATTATTTGAATAGATTTAGGCTTTTGAAATCCAGATGTTACACAGTAGTGCCTGAACATGAGTTAGTCGAAATGGCCGCTGGTGGCTTGGATTATTCTATTCGAAAGAAACTAGACACTCAGTATTTGAGGGATATGGCTCAGTTAGCCGATAGGGTTCGACAGGTCGAAAGACTAAAGGCCGAAAAGCCAGAGTCTTTAAGAATAGCAAGAAAGAAAGGATTTCCTATGTTGGGACTGAGGAAGCAGAAGAATATCCTGAATTCGAATTCGAAGAGGGTCGAATTGACCTCACTGAATTAACAACAGGCCTCGCCCTTATTCCTGCAAAATGTTAGTTCCCACAAAAGGGAAAGATATTGTTGAAAATGAAAAAAGTGGACAAATTTCCAAAGAAGGTTTATACCTTCGACGTCACTAAATGTGACGAGATTTTTGACTTACTTGTCAAAGATGGCCAACTAATTGTGCCATCAAATGTCAAAATACCTCCTTTGGATCAGAGAAAGAAGAGGGGATTTTGCAAATATCATAGTTTCCTAGGCCACAAGACCTCACAATGTTTTCTTTTCAGGGACCTGATTCACAACGCGATCAAAGATGGCAGACTAAAGTTTGCTGATAAGGCGAAGATGAAAGTGGAAGAAGATCCCTTGGACGTCGCAGACACCAACTACTCCGAGCCTGCATGCATTGGAGAGGTCAACATGGTGGAAACTGATCAAAGCGACGCCCTAACAGGAGAGAAGGGTACTGGAGTTGAAAACTGGGTGATGGTCGAAGTCAGCGAGGAGGTCACTGAAGACATCCAGAATACGCCAGAGACTTCGATTGCTGCACCTGTAGCTGTTGCAGGAGAAACCCGGGCTACTGAAGGCCAGGGAAATCAAAACCAAGAATTAACACAAGTCACTGAAGGCTTGAGGCTGGAATTGGAGAAAGTCCAAATCACGCAGCCAATTCCCCCTCAGAAGGAAATATGGGACACTCTAGGGGAACCCAGTGGAAAATTTGACTATTTGGTCAAATATTCTGTCCCAGAGAGTTCGAAGGTTCAGATTGAGGATATAAAACCCACAGGATGGGGAGATGATGAAGCTAAAGAGGGAGATGTAGAAATAAATATGGTGGATATGGAAAGGCCTCGCTCTGAGATGGAGGAAGTGGAAAAATACTTAGAAAAAGAAAAGTATAGAATGGGGGATAATCACACTGGAGATGCTAGTCTCAAAGATTATCTCATGACATGCCACAAAGGAGATTCAGGCATGATATTGTGCCCTAGGTGCAGCATCCTCTGCAATCAAAGAATTGCTGCGAATTTCGAAAGGGTACAGAGGGCTCGAACTGGCAACAATTGGCGCCAGGATAACCAGCTTTTTAGGTGTTATCCCAAGGCTGGGGAAAGTTTGCTGGAGTTTGTGTTTCGCTGCTACAAAGGGGCAACCAAGTGCTTGATTTGCCCAAGGTGTTCTGCTGTGTATGACCAAAGCATGGCCAGGGCCTTCGAAATGATTCCCTTCGCCCCTTGCTGGAACCATCAAGAAACTACCCAGATGGGCCCACGTTTCGACAGCAGACACAAACAGCGAAGGCCTGATAGCCCTCACCCCAAGGCTGCTCGAAGAGTGACTTTCAAACTCCCTGCTGAAGTGCCAACCGATAGATGGTTACAAGTCAGAAATGACAAAGGCAAAGATAGATGGAGAAACGCTGAACGAAATGCACGCCATGCTGTGACATACAGGAGGCAATTCAACACACAAAAAAGGGAGGAAGTGAGATTAGAGAATTACAAAGGAAGGAACCCCATGTCAAGATCCCAGTGGCGCAGACAACAAAGGATTCGAAAGGCTGAGAGAGAAGTTGTGGCAAACAAAGGGGATACTTCAACGAAAAACCAAGGTGAATCTAGCACCAACAAACCAAAAAATCAAACTGAAGATAAACCTCCAGTCAATAGGAGGCTCTTCTCTGAAGAACAACGCGATGAACCAAAGGAATACACTCCAGGCCCGGAAGAGGACGAAGATATGATAACAGATAACTTCGAATCGGAGGGGGAGTCTTCATTTAACTTGAACTGTAACGTGGTGTCTGTGCTTCCCTGCGAATTTGGGAAGGAAACCGAAATCAACGAATATGAGGAGGAAGACACCACAGATTTGATGAAACATAGTCCCGTGTGCTACTATGTGATGGACAATGGGGCTGTTGAGGAACAAAATGCGTTTTTCGAACGTCCAGAACCTGCAATGAAGAACCACCTCAAGCCACTTTTCATTCGGGCGAAAGTTGGTGTCCATGGTGTGAACAAAGTTCTAGTGGATGGGGGTGCTGCAGTCAATTTGATACCCCATTTCATGCTAAAAAGATTAGAGATCCGCGAAGGAGATATCAAGCCCCATAATATGGTTCTGTCCAATTATGAGGGAAAAGTGGGCAAAACACTGGGGGTGGTCCAGTTGGAATTGACAATAGGCTCAAGCTGTAGGCCCACCATGTTTATGGTGATCGAAGCCAAGGCCAACTATAACCTGCTGCTGGGAAGAGAGTGGATCCATGGCGTGGGGGCAGTTCCTTCGTCAATGCATCAGCGACTAGTTCTGTGGAGAGATGATGGAATCGTGGAAAACATCGAAGCAGACCAGAGTTACTTTATGTCAACTGTCAATTTAGTTGACAAAAGGGATTATGATAAAAATCTGGAAAAGATTGCTCCATGTGTTCCAAATGATGAGATTAATGAAACTAGAAACGCCCACTACTACATGACCTTTCGTCATGATGGCCTTTACTGGGACAGAACAATAATCAGTGAAGAAGAGGAAGTCGAAAGCACTATACAAAAACGGCCAGCAGGCTGGGACTTCGACAACCTTAGCCATGACTGAGTCTACCTTTTTCGAAAGGATTTCGGCCTATATGGCTGAGAATGAATCAAAAGCGGCCTTAGAGGCTGAAATAAATAAATCAACTATAAAGACGAACGAAGTCAGTGGAGAGGGTTTGAAATGCTCACCCTTCAAAGAGTTTGAGATGGATCAAAGGTTGGATGCCATCTATGATAAAGAACCCTTAGGCTTCGAAAGGGACCCCATAAACTTAGGTGCCAAAATGTTGGCACAAGATCCACTCGAAGAAGTCAACTTAGGGGATGAAAAAACGAAAAGAGTAACCTACATAAGTGGTAAACTTAGCCCAGGCCTCAAGAAGAAAGTGATCGAAGTCCTTAAGGAAAACAAAGATTGCTTCGCATGGGATTATGACGAGATGCCTGGTTTAAAGAGGGAGTTGGTCGAACACAGACTGCCAATCAAAGATGGCAAGAGGCCCATCAAACAAACTCCCAGAAGATTCGCACCAGCGGTTCTCACAAAAATTAAAGCTGAGATCGAAAGGTTGCTGCGCTGCAAATTCATCAGAACAACAAGGTACGTCGAATGGTTAGCAAACATAGTACCCGTTATTAAGAAAAATGGTTCTTTAAGAATTTGCATAGATTTTAGGGATTTAAACACTGCAACCCCTAAAGATGAATATTCCATGCCCGTGGCAGAAATGCTAGTAGATTCTGCTGCAGGGTTCGAATACTTGAGTATGTTAGATGGATACTCTGGGTATAACCAGATTTTCATTGCTGAAGAAGATGTTGCAAAGACAGCATTTCGTTGCCCAGGAGCCTTAGGCACCTACGAATGGGTGGTGATGCCTTTTGGTTTAAAGAATGCTGGGGCAACTTATCAAAGGGCAATGAATTCAATTTTTCATGATTTCATTGAAACCTTCATGCAGGTGTATATTGACGATATAGTCATCAAATCTATATCTGCAGAAACACATTTGCATCATTTAAGCCAATCATTCGAGCGAATGAGAAAACATGGCTTAAAGATGAATCCCCTTAAATGTGCATTTTTTGTGCAGGCTGGAGATTTTCTTGGTTTTGTGGTTCACAAGAAAGGAATCGAAATCAACCAGAACAAAACCAAAGACATAATGGAGACGAAAGCACATGCGTCAAAAAGGGAGTTGCAATCTCTGCTAGGGAAAATTAACTTCCTCAGAAGATTCATCTCGAACCTGAGTGGAAGAACCCAAGCTTTCTCTCCGTTACTTCGTCTAAAGCAAGGTCAAGCCTTCGAATGGAACGAAGCTCACTAGGAGGCGTTTGACAGAATAAAAGAATATCTTTCTCAGCCTCCTATTTTGTCTCCACCTTCATGGGGGAAGCCCATGAGATTGTACATATCTGCCTCTGAAGTTAGTATAGGTAGTATGCTAGCACAAGAGGATAGCAATGGCGTCGAAAGAGCCATATACTATTTAAGTAGAGTGCTAAATGATGCAGAGACCAGATATAGCAATTTAGAAAAGCTATGTCTCTGTTTGTATTTCTCTTGTATGAAACTCAAGTATTATATAAAACCTGTTGATGTTTATGTTTCATCTCATTTCGATGTCATTAAACATATGCTTTCAAAACCAATAATGCATAGCAGAGTTGGCAAGTGGGCTTTAGCCTTAACAGAATATTCGTTGACTTTCATGCCTTTAAAAGCTATGAAAGGTCAAGTAATTTCTGACTTCATTGTGGACCATTCGTTGGTTGAGCAGACGATCATGAGTTACGTCGAAATGCAACCATGGAAATTGTACTTTGATGGTTCAACCCACAGGAATGGAAGTGGTGTTGGAGTCCTTCTAATTTCTCCTGAAGGAATTCCAACAAAATTCAAGTATAAATTAGATGGTCCTCGTTGCTCGAACAACGAAGCTGAGTATGAAGCGCTCATTGTTGGACTTGAAGCTTTGTTGGAATTGGGGGCAACCAGAGTCGAAATTAAAGGAGACTCTGAATTAGTGGTCAAACAAATCACAAAGGAATACAAATGCATAAAGGAAAATTTAATGGTATACTTCGTCATAGTCAATAGGCTATTAAGGAAATTTGAATACATGGATATTCAACACATACCAAGAATAGAAAACCAAGAAGCAAATGACTTAGCGCAGTTGGCTTCAGGTTATAAAGTGTCTACCAAGAACTTTAAGGATTTGGTCGAATTAAGGGGAAGAGTTATGGCTACTAGATTCACACCATCGGATCTGGAAAGTATGAGATTGGGATATGCTGAGAAACAGGGATTCGAAATACTAGCCATAAATACTTTGTCAGATGCAGATTGGCGAAGTCCATTGAAGAGTTATTTAGAAGACCCAACTCTAAAGGTGGATAGAAAAACAAAATATAGAGCATTGTCATATCTCCTCATAGGGAACGAATTGTTCAAAAAGACCCAAGAGGGTGTATTATTGAAATGCCTAGGAGAGAGTGAGGCATACTTAACATTGTCTGAAGTCCATAATGGGGCATGTGGGGCACACCAAGCAGGCCATAAAATGAAATGGTTGCTATTTCGATACGGCTTGTATTGGCCTAGCATGCTCAAAGATTGCATAGACTTTGCTAAAGGATGTGAGGAATGTCAGAAGCATGCAGGAATTCAACATGCCCCTGCAAGCGAGTTGCATTCGATCATCAAACCATGGCCATTTAGAGGATGGGCATTGGATTTGATAGGAGAAATAAATCCTGCTTCGTCCAAAGGACAGAAATACATCTTGGTGGGAGTAGATTATTTTACCAAATGGATCGAAGATATACCTCTGGTGGTTGCTGATCAAGAGGCAATTATTGAATTTATACAAAAGCACATTATCTATAGGTTCGGATTGCCAGAAAGCATAACTACAGACCAAGGCTCTGTATTTACTGGTAGAAAGATGCAAGGATTTGCCCAAGAAATGGGGTTTAGATTGCTAACATCAACACCATATTATGCTCAAGCAAACGGACAAGTCGAAGCAGCAAATAAAGTAATAATAGGATTAATCAAGAAGCATATTGGCAAGAAGCCAAGAAACTGGCACAAAACTCTGGACCAAGTATTATGGGCTTGTAGAACATCTCCTAAGGAAGCTACTAACAATATGCCTTTCCAACTTACATTTGGTCATGATGCAGTGTTACCAGTAGAAATTCATCTGCAATCAGTTCGAATTCAGAGACAAAACGAAATCCCAACTGCATTATATTGGGAAATGATGATGAATGAATTAGTTGAGTTGGACGAAATTAGATTACATGCATTGGAAATTTTGATGAGGCAAAAAGAAAGAGTGGCCAGAACATACAATAAAAGGGTGAAGAAAAAAGTATTCATTATTAATGACTTGGTTTGGAGAGTCATATTGCCTATGGATAAGAAGAATAAAGCATTAGGTAAATGGTCACCTCATTGGGAAGGACCTTTTCGAATATTAAAAGTATTCTCAAACAATGCATACGAAATCGAAGAACTCTTGGATGATAAACGTGTCCTAAAGGTTAATGGGAAATATTTAAAGAAATATAAGCCAAGCCTGCGGGAGATTCGAATAGTAACAACGTAAACAATATATTATAAAAATCCAAGATGGCAAGATAAAATGCCAAAATGGCGTTGTTCGAATATTACATGTAAGAAACCAAAATTATAGTCAAATAAACATCAAAATCTAGAAATAAGCGTTATTTTTCAATCGATTAAAGGTGCTTCGAAATGTTTCAAGTTTCTGCTGAGCAAACCGCCTGGCTCCTTCCAAGGTTGCCACTTCTCCTTTAAGTTGTTCTGCAGTCTGCATTTCCGCAAGCCCCTGGTTGAGAAGCTCTTCGAATTAGTTACCAGCAGGATTGGTTTCGAAGGCTAGTTGTTGTTCTTTAGCCTCCTTAACTTTCTGTTGAAGTTCCAGAATCTGTCTTTCCCAAAGAAGGATGGACTCAGCTCGAGCCTCATAATCAGTTTTCGCCTGCTTCAGATGCATAGCTTGATCCTCAGCTTCTTGAGAGAGTTTCGAAGCTTGTTCATAAGCGGCATCCATGGCAATGCGTTTCTCTTGAACCTTCTTGGCAGCAGATTCGTCTTGGAGAAGGTAGCCAGTTACGTTGTCCAGCAAATTCTGAAGATCGAATAAGAGAGTACTAACTGGCAAGGAGCAGGTGGAAAGATTGACTTTTGTGAGCAGCTCTTTCATAGTATAGCAAGCAGTACTATCTTGCTTAAGCACTTCGAATATATCCACATTGAGAATAGTTTTCCTAATTTTGTTAAGAAGAACAATTCTTTCATCTGTGGGAAGAGGATAGCTGGTCGAACTTGTGCCAGCCCTAGCAAGTGGGACGTCCCTCTGAGCCAACTTTGCCTTCATGTACCCAATAAGGTCATTTCGTCTCAGAAGTGCCAGCTCCTCGTCAGTCATTCGAGACAGAGAGGATTGAGGGAATTCCACGCGTAGGGGAACCACGTTTGTTTCAACCTCTAGGGGTTCGTTGGTTGCATTACCATTCCCTTCATTCGTTTCGTGCTCTTGGTCTTCTTCATCCTCGTCCAAGTCTACCACTTCGATACCATCCCTTTCGCTGCTATTTGCGTTGGACTCCGTCCCAGCAGTCGAACCGTCATTGGCATTTTCCTCGTCATTGGCATTTTCCTCCTCAGATTCTTCGTCTGCAGATTCTTCGGCTCTTTGCCCAGAATCAGCTTTCTCTTCTTCAGTTTGAGTGTCCTTTGGGTCTTCTTGAAGAGTTTCAAGAGGGGACTTTTGAAGAGAAGCCCTTTGCAAATCCTCTGCAGACGTTTGAAGTATTGTTTCGTTTACCTCTTTCAGAGGAATGGAGGTACCTTGATCATCCTGCTGTTCAGAAGTTCCAGCCAGAACCGCCATATTGGAGGAACCTTTATTTTGGACCAAGTTGCTGGAATCTCCTTGAGGAGAGGAGTTGAGCGGAGCAGCAGCTCTGGATGGTGAGGTCGAAATGGTGGAAGTTGGATTCAAGATGTTCTGCAAGGAACAACAGAATGTTAAAGAAAAACATTCACCAAGGTAATAAGAAGTTAGTATTAGAAACAATTTTTAGAGGTTCAATTTACCTGTGGACCCTCAGAGGAGAGGTTACTAGCTATACGTTCCAACATTGGGTTGGAGGTCGAAGGTGGATTTTTGGATTTGGGTAAGGGAGCAGCATCCCTGGAATCGAGTCCAGAGACACTAGTCGGAACAGTGCTTTTAGAAGTATCTTTCTTTGGCTTCTTCTTCGAAGCAGTATTTAAGTTTCCTCCAGCCTTGAGGTCTTCCCCAGTGGTGCTTGATTTCCGCTTCTTGGGAGTAGTAGGAGGAAGCTTGTTGGTCTGAAAGAATTTTAACGAAAAGTTAGATGTAAACCATAAAGCTTGAGTGAATTTGAAACATCAAGGCTAAGTGATTACCGTTGGAATTGGAACACTGGTTGTTGTTGGTATTATTGTTGTTGTTGTGGTTGCAGCAGTAGTAGTTGTTTCGGGTGGAGTCACCTTGTCAGTAGTTTCGATGGAGGCTTGAGAGGCACTCCCTTCCTTCGACTTCGAGGCAGCTGTCTTTATCCTGATAGCTGAAAATCGAAACAATTAAAGCAAAGGTTAAAGATATTGAAAATAAAAGACATTTGGGATTTTCCCAAGCATTCGCACCTGTGCCTTGATCAGATTTAATTGACATGGCAGAAAGGTCGTATCGAAGGTGTCCTGGGAAATCATGAAGCCAGTATCGAGCCCATGTCACAGTCTCAGATGGCTTTGGTTTCCTTTGAAGATATTTGAACATCTCTTTGCAAGTAAACCACCATGGATATGGGGGAAACCAAGCCAGAGCCAGTTCTGAGGTAGGTAATCTGGGAAATTTAGGTGGATGCATTTTGAATGCCAACCTATACCTATCCTCAGGTGACAGCCCTGAAGGAAGTTTTAACTTAGAAACTTTTTGTTTAAATTTTTCCTTCAAGGTCTCAGCTGCTTGATGCACAGTGGAGTCCAAGCGCGTGGGGTCGTAAGTAGTTTCAAAATAATTTTGGAAAGCTTTAATCTCTTTGGTATGAGTAAACATACCTTTCTTTGCTGGTACCTGCACATCGAAGGCATCAATTAGTTTCTGTCGAATTGTAAGTGTATCGAACATATAAGTTTGATAAAACTTAATCCACCACTCCAAAAATCCTTTAGCCGCGAGATGGGTAGGTTCGAAGGTTATCAGCTCAAATTGGGCGAAGCCTTGATATTGTTCTTGCTGTATTTTGGCTTCCCGTGCCTTGAAAGTTCGTCCAGAAGTGATGGCGCTCTCAGTTTGAAACAAAGGTTCAGGAATTAATTGGCATAAGCCAAACTGCCTCGAAACGAAGTTTGGTTGGTAGGCAAAGAGAAAAATTTGGTTCTTGGCTGGGGTTATCCTTGAAGAAATGAGTCTAGGCAGCAAGAAAGCTCTCCATACATCCTGAATCTCCTTGCTCTTGATGGCTTCTGAGAGAGCCATGGTGAACCAAGAAGGTCCATGAGCCCTCGAAGCAAAAGGCGCCATGCTCTCTTCGAACTTGTGCCTTTTGGAGAATATCATGATGTACTTCGAGAATTGAACTTTGAAGTCATCTTTGTCATCATTAGGAGTTAATCTTCGAAGCCTAGTGCCTTCGACTATCCTATCACTTATCTCAGAATCTTGCTCATCAATGGTATTGGCGGTTGATAAGGAGGGTTCGAACATGGCATTTAGCCATATTTGGAGTAACCAAAATGGGCCAGCCAATAGAATATTTTTGGAGGTGTGGGATTTGAGGCTCGAAACAGCTGACCTCAGGCTTTCATAGAGGTCAACTAAGAGTAGTTCACTTAGGCACACTTTTCGATTTTCATGTAAATCCCTAGCTAGAGGAATGAACCTACTAGCTACCTGTAGGGATCTACTGCAGAAAACGTATCTTGACAGCCACAGGGTCAAGAAAGCAATGTGCTCTACGTCAGACACATTGTCCCCTTCAGCATGATAATGACTGATAAATTTGGAAAAACTGGCTAGCTTGACTTTGAAGTCAATTATGCTTGAGTGCTCTTCGTTGTCGGGTATATAGGTTTCTCCCACTGGCGACAGCCCAGTAATGGCCGCTATGTCGAAGAAGGTCGGGGTGATCATTCCACCTGGGAGATGGAAAGTATTGTAGGTACTGTCCCAGAAATAAAGGGACGCGAATAGCAGAGGGTGGCTGTAGGTGAAACCAGGCTTCGATAGCTTAATCAGGTTATAAATGCCTAATTCTTCCCATTGCTGGGATTTCTTGGCTTCTACTTTCGTGAACCAATTTTGATAAGCAATATCAGAAGTAGGGCAAGATCGAAATGGCTTAAAATTACTTTTTACATAATCCAAAACAAAGGGGTCCTTAGGAGGAATAGTTGGGGTTTCTATGGTATTTGAACTAGGAGATTCTACTGCCTTAGGGGCGTCCATTTTGTTAAATAAGGGTTTGAAGCTATAACAAACTGGGAAAATCGTCCTGGTGTCCTTTAATATTTCAAAAACCGTAAGAGGGCCATTTAAAGCTAACCTCTTACCAGCAACGTGGGTAGGAATGAGTACCTGTGACGCATACAACATTTCTTTTTCTTTGGAAATCATCTGAGGGGCAAGAGCAGATTGGCCTTGGATGGTGATGATTTTACTTTCCATGGTAGCTCCTGTAGTTTTTCCTTTCTTCTTGAAGACTTTCTTGAGTTGGGATGAAGTAGAAGAAGACATTTTGAAAGATGTTGAAAGCTTAGATTGTTTTATGAGAGAAGGAGGGTAAAAGATTCAGAGTGTGAAAAGAAAAGAAGAAGATTAAGTTGATGTTTTATAATGGGGAAGTTTAAGCATCCACCGAATAGAGGTGTGATACGTGGAGATCATGGGTTGGTGTGATGAAGAGGTGGCGTGAAGTTAACATAGGTAATAGGCGTGATTTAGAGATAATCATTATTTATAACTGCACCACGCTGTGAAGTGGCTCCGGGCGGTTAAGGAATCCAAAAGGTGCTATGATTGATGTGACTGGAGTCAAATGCATTAAATGTTACGATGATTCGAAAGTCCTATCAAAATCTTGTGTAGGTGTTTAAAATAGGTATTTCTCAGAGGAATCGAAATACATATTTTAAAGGGGCAATTTGTTGGCTGAAGATTTTGATAATATTATTTAGAAGCCAAATGAGTTAAACATTTTGATCGAAATGGAATTAAACGTCATATTTCGAAGTAGCAGAAGCAGTGTTTCGAATAAGTGTGTCAAAGCTTGGAGCTTCGAGCGGCAATTATGGGAACATATCTAAAGGAGTCTCGAAACAATAGCGAGGCTGTGTCTGGGAAGAGCGTTCGAAACGGAGAAACACCAAAGCATTTAAAATTCAAATGGAAGCGGGACTTTCAAAGTTTGAAAGTTATGTGTTGGAGCATTTGGGGACACGTGGAAAGATGAAAGAAGCATTGTCCTGCATGTTCGAAACGTGGCATAATCCTATAGCAAGACCGTTATGGTCGAATTAGTATAAATAGAAGTCTTAGTATTAGGATTTCGTGTGTCATATCTATTATACAAAATACTCAATAACATTCAAACTACCACATGGCAAGGGAAACGAATGCAAGAGAAATGTATGTATGATAGCACCATGTATTTCTGATTTAATGAAAACCTTTTACCATTTCCAGTACTTTCCTTTATTCCTTTTGTCAAACAACATTTACAAGTTTTCTTATTTACAGTCTTTTCACTTCGAAATCTCTTCTTCAAAGTTTTACATTTTAATGTTTTCTTTATATTTCGAGCACTTTATATTTCAGAAAACTGTCATATTTTCCATACCTTTACCTTCAAGTCTTATCCTTCGAACGCATATGTTTACTTAAAATCATTTACAGATTTCTTGCATTAAACGCTTTCTTCACATTTCAAACTTTTACGCTCCAGAAATCCTTTATGTTAACCGTTTTGTAAGTCGAAGCCGTTTACTTCACTTTTATGCAGTTTTATATGTCTTTACAATTAGCATTACAATTAGCATTTATTCGTGTAACTTAGTTTTCACACACATTTTGATTACATTATTAGACTCTTAGAGAGAGAGAGATCGAAACAAGCCAAACACCTATACAATATCAACCATGAATATCTGTTCGATTGTGAGAATAACCTCAATATCCAAGGAGTCCTAGGATCAATCTAGTCGATCCTGTGAGTTACCAGAGGAATTGAATAACAGTAAGAAAGATTATTCGATAGTTTGGAAGACTAGCGGTTGTTTACCAGAAATCACTGGAAACAATGTGGCACAGTGGACTTTGTAGGTATGTTATAGTATATGGGGGTTAGGGATTTCCAGCGGCGAGAAGCCCTATATGGTGGTGTATTAATGTGGTTTTAGGAGTCTTATTCATGTGCGGAGAGATGCTCTGTAGATGGACAATGTGCTTAGGTATAAGCGGATGGTTATTGTGATCCCTATAAATTTAAATATGTCATTTCCCCTCCTTGAAGGATGAGTATTTATAGAGGCCTTTTGAGCCTAGGATTTAGATAAACCTGAGTGGCAACAACTGCTCCTTCATGATCAGAAGTTATTGACCACATATCCTTTAGAGAATAGTGGATGGCTTTCTCTCCTTTGACTAACGACACTACACATCATCAGTGTCAATGGAAAGTCCTTAAGTAATCGCCTAGGCGGTACATCTTTTGGACGAGGGCGACCTAATTTAGGATACTCATAAATATAACTTTACATAGTCCCTCGAGCAAGAGGGATTTTCTAAGGGAAAATTATTTTTAAGATCCTTTTTCTTTTTAGCCGTTCCCCTCGCACTATCAGTGAGTCCCTGAGCGGATGACATCCTTTTACTAAAGGGGCAAGTCCCTAAGCTGAAGGAGAATATTTATTAAAGGGCGAGTCCTTCAGCTTGGTGAATACTTACGTGGTCCCTTGAGAGATGAGTCAATTTCTAGACATCTCTTGTTTAGTTAAAAAAATGTGAGTTGGGAATGTGAAGCAATCATTAAACTAATCACACTTACTTTCATTTAATCACTACTACAAATAACGCTTCTAATCTTGAACGCGAAATGTGTTTCACCTCGGAAAAAAGAAGCGAGGTAAATAAGGTCGTCATAAAAGTAAAAACTTATCACCTCAGCGTTTAAAACACCAAAGTATAGTTTTATTAGCGCGTGTGTTCGAACTCCAGCAACAACAAATTTTATTATTTTCAAAACTATCATATCTTTTTTCTCGGTATATTAAATAATTGAGGGGTATGCTTATTATTAATTTTTAAATTGTTACATTGTTTACCCAGATTATTACATTGTTTATCCCAAAAATTAAAATTAAAATTAAAATCAAATTCACTAAGGATCTAGATAAAAATCAAATTTCCTCTAGATTTAGACTTTAGATATTCGAATTATTGAATCTAAGTGAAGATCAAATGTTGGATACAAGAATATTCTCTCGGGATCTTGCATGTATTTGTTTCAGTGAAAAAAAGGGTAAGATAATTAATATCAATAATCAAAAAAAAAATTGGTACAAATAAAAATTTAATAAAAAAAACCTCGAACCTAGATGATTTTTTGCTCTTGCAATCCATCGTAGAGAACTTTTCCAAGCGTCCTTAGGTTTCAAGTGCTTCATATGTTTCATTTAGGTTAGATTTCCAATATCCTCAGAGAACTTATATAATGGATGTCCCTTAGGTTTCACGCGGATCACTAATGACGGATTCTTGAGCGTTAATAATATTTAAATAGACGGCAAAGATATGTTTAAGACCATTGAAAATAGTGAAAAATAACACTTAACTATCCTCTCGGTTTTGGAATAAAACTGAGGGGTTAGATTGATTTTTTTTATAAAAATGGTTACATTGTTGACCCAGAATATTAAAAATACATTGTATTCAACAAATCTTCGCAGAATATCAAGATTGTTTACTCAGAATATTAAAAATACAACATGTACAGGTCCCATATAAGATGCTAGAGATCTGTTTCCCCATAAGATTTTTCATTTTTCGTTGATATTTATCTTCTGAAAAGTTAAGCTCCCATCTTTGTTTAACCTTTCAAAGGTTGATTTCCCTTCTTTTTGTAACTTGAAAAAAGAATGATTTTCTGCAGTTGCAATATATCAAATAAGCAACAAAAAAATACAATACCATTACCATTTTGTGAGATAGATTACAAGGTCATAAAAAATATTTTGTTCTAGATAGAAGAATATTGAAGATTTTTTCTATCTTGCAATCTATCCTAAATAATGATGCAGATTTACGGCGACTTCATATTAGCACAAATTAGAGTAAAATATAACTATTGGTTTTATAGTAAAATTTGACTATTATACCCCTCGGTTTATTTATAAAATCGAGATAACATTATTATTATTGTTATTTTTAACTATCACCTCGGTTAAGGTTAAAAATTAAGGTGATAGTTCTTATTATAACTTGTTTATGTTACATTGTCTACACATGAAATTAAAATAAATTGTTTACAACAAATCCCTTCAATGGTTTTTCTGCACTTGCAATCCATCATAAAAGTGTTGATGCTTGAATGTCAGAACTTTTCATCGAAGATTGATTGTTGATGCTATCATTATCACTGTCTTCACTAGCGTATACATAGTGCATACTTTGAATGCATCCAACTTCTAATAAGGTGTTTGTTCTAAAAAATGGAAAATATTTTTTCTGCACTTGCAATCCCTCAGTAAAGACTTTTAGGAATAAATTATAGTTGTTCAAAACCTTCAACAAAAACAACAACAACAACATCGACACCATTGTTTGAGATGGATTGCAAAAGCTGAAAAATGTTTGTTCAAGATAGAAGAACATTTTTTTCAGTTTTGCAATTCATCTCAAAAACATGATGCATTTGATGGTGGGGCGGCTACAAAAAAATGATAGCATTATGGTGAAATTTGTTCAACAAATATTTTTATGATAAAATATGATTATTTTATCCTCCAGATTATTAAAGAAACGGAAGGATTATTATTTATTTTATACTTGTAAAAACAATATACTAATCTTATTCACTAAGTGAGGTTTTACGGGATTACCATCCTCCCTTTACCTAGATCACTTCCACTAAGGAGAGGTTTTACTGTAGTACCTTTCTCCCTTTACTTGGATCATGTCCACTAAAGAGGTTTTACGAGATTACCTTCCTCCATGTACCTTACATCCATGACAAGCTCTAGGAGCTTTAACATTTTCTATACTCATACTTTATATTCCTTCTAGAATCAACATTATATGTATGTTGCCAAACTCGAAGTGCCTTTACACTTCCACAAATAATTTACTATCAGATTTCTAATATGATCCTAAGTATTAGTTCTATCGGTGTTTACCGAACATGAAGTGCCTAAGGTGTTCACACTTTATTTGGTTATTACCATTTAATTCATAAATCTAACAACACATACATTAAGGTGACTCTTTATTAAATTCACACTACTTCATTGGTTCAAGGGATTAAATGCTATTTCATCTTCTTTAACATCGAAGCATAAATAATTCTTAATTATACATAAAGACATGCTATTTTCATCTCTCTAACATAGAAATATAACATTCATACATATCAATACATTGACAATCCAGATTTACCACTTAATCTCAGAAAAGTTGAGCTAAACAAGTGAAAAATTCAAAGTTGCATAAGGTGTAACCGATTATACATAACACATAACTGATTACATATCCAATGGATTTTTTTTCTCCAAATTTAAGGAGTGGTAACCGGAACCACAAAACACCTTACTAGTTACATGCCTAAATATAATGTCATTTTCCAATTTTCAGGGGTTAGTAACCGATTACACAAAACACGTAACTGATTACATGCCTAAACAAAATGGCATTTTTCAACTAATAGGGGTGGTAACCGGTTACACAAACCATGTAATCAGTTAAACCCTTAAAAATGTTGATAATACTTCAAATTTTGAATGTGTAACTGGTCACTAACAGAGTGTAACCGGTTACATGTATGTCAAAACTCAAAATTTTCCTTATTTCTCACAGTTTCTCCATTCATAATCAAGTTAAATCACGTTCTTGTATGTTCTAACAAGGTATAAGGACCATAACTCATCACAAACAACACATGCAAGTATTATTGGGACATATTCACAATCAAGAACTCAAACACATCATGGATCAATAAAATGAGAAATTTTCACGCACTAGTGCAGAAAAGACTTTTTTTATATTAGGCGAAAATCATATTTTACATCGATTTTGGGTCTGATATAAAGTCAAGCGATGTAGTAAATCAAAGATATTTTGCATCGGGACACAATCCGATTTGAAAAATACACCTATCACATCAGTTGACTGTTACGTTTGATGTGAAATATGGGGTTAACATTATTTTTTACAATAGATGACATCGTTTACATCGGTTGCTTTTACGACCCAATGTAAAATGTAGGTTTTAACATCAGTTGTCTTTAAGGACCGATGTAAAACGTAGGTTTTAACATCGATGGTCTTTATGGACCGATGTAATATGTTTGCTGCATTTTTTATAATATTAGACTATTTTTTTAGTGGAATCGCTAATTTTTTTGGTACCTAATTTTTCATATTTTTCTAACATCACACAGACTACATTTAGGTCGCTATTTTTTATATTTTTCCAACATCACACAGACCATATTTAGGTCACTATTTTCATATTTTTCTAACCAGCATGTTAATTTCATTACACCAAATAACTAGGATGCACATATATATTCTTCAAAATGAGTAATTGATTTACAAAAGTACTAATCTCGGATACACATAAGTGTACAAAATTATAAGAAAGTTTACACGGTGGATTACTACAACAACAAAATCAATAAAAACATACAAAAATATCTAACCATTTATAAGTCTCTTCCCACACTTGAATTACGAACATGCAATCCACAAGAAGATGAGTTGTAGCTTCAGTAGACAACACCAAAATCACATTTGCTGTCAATAAATGATAACACCAATTAACATCGACAAACAACACAAAAATCAAGAAAATCAAATCAGCTACACAAACTAGACAATTCTATATAATTAACCAAATAAAGCTTAATTTATATATAACTCAAATAAACATTTTTCCCAACAGAGTCGTAAATCATATAAATCATCTTGTGTTAATTCTATTGGGTTATCAAATACCTACAAAACGTAAATAACAATATAGAGTTATTCTTTGAAAATTCACATTAAGTTGCAAAATACAAAGTAAATAACAAAGTAAAGTTATTTTTATTACTTGTATCCAAGACTCGGTTATATTGGCATAGATAATATCCAACATATTTTTTATCACATTGTATCCACAATCATTAGAGTTATATTGTTGCCTTGTCTACAAATGAATGACATGATTAGTGAATATTTATCATAAAATTAAATATAGAATTATAATTTACATCACGCTTACATTGAGATGAAGCCATGTAGCCTTTTTTTTCTATTTCTATTTTCCATTTGATGAACTCCAAAAGCACTAATTCAGAGAAAAAAAAGTCCATATAAAGCCACATAAAATATGAAATTACTTTTTTAACAATTTATGTATATATGATATATAATATATTATAATAAAAGTCACATAAAAGATAAACTTACTTTGTAACAATTTTTTTCATGATTTGATCAATTTCCCGATGAAGTGAACAAAAGAAGACAACAATATTGTCTATTGGACAAATGACTCTTAACTGCCAATGATTTTTGTACGCGTGTGTAGAAACAGAAAAGTCACAAAATATTTATGTTATCAAAATTAAAAAATGAAAGACACAATTTCATGAAAACGTACCCATGAATAAATGGTAGAAGTGACACACTTTGTTTTCGTCACGTAACTTATCTTGTATGTATTTTTTAACATGTTATTGAGATTTAGACACATTATCAACATACATACACCTAGCAGGGTCCATAAATTCATATACTTCTGATGTGGAATTATCAATACATGAATAGAAATGTCAAGTCACTAAAAACCCGCCAACAACTCTCTGATACACTTAACTGGCATATAAAAAATTAGTGACACTCACACAATGACTTGATTCCATTTTCAAATGATCACCCATTTTCAGAACCATGAGTAACAATCTCTGAACATTGTCAACTTCCATGTCTTTTGTGCTTCCTTTTGTAGCTGGGCAACTTCCTTTTCCACTTCCATCAATAACTTCCATTTTTTCAATGCATTTATTATTATCTGTGCTTTGCGAGAAACCCATAGACCCAAGTGTCTCCATTAAAGATTTTTGCAACACCTTACGCTCTTCAACCAACTTTTGATCAAGATTAGGTCTAAGTTTTTCTTCCAATTTTGCAAGTTGTTCATTTACATCTATATGTTGCTCTTGACGTGACCCTTCCAAAGTAAGTGCTTTGTTTATGGTGTTTTCCAAAACCATGAACACGACCCTCATGCTCAGATATTCCAATGGTTGCTGTTAAGATATCGTTACGTCCATCTGAAACAAAGACATACTTTTCAGCTTCTTCAACTAGAGAATCCTACAAAATGCAAAAACCACAACTAATTTCAATAGTTTTTATCAATCACAAATATAATGATACTTGAAGTATTTTCCAAATTTTACTTACAATTTTCTTAGCAACAACTTGTGTAGACTTTGATGTGTATTCTCCTTCTTTCTTTTGTCGTGCTCTCTTCCGTAACTAATGGTGTGACGGTGGAGATGGACTACCATTATAATCTAATATGGAATCATCTCTCGATGATTTCCTTTAATTCATGATTCTCTCCTCAAGCAAGCGATACCCTCCATGAGATAATACGTGTGGGTATACATTCCTAGCCACATTTTCCAGACTCTTTTGACTTTTTTCCTATTATAAACTAAAAAAGTTATTAATGACTAAACATAATAAAAAATTTATGCACAAAAAAAATATAACTCCTACTTACCATAAATTTAGGGGTATCTCGAGACTTCAAAAACTCTTTCCATGTTTCTTCTTTATGATTTTTATACGTGACATATGGAGAATGGCGATCTTTTTTAGGATTTCTAATATATTCAACTGTGAGTTGTGTCTTAAAACCATTCCATCGATCTCCCGCATATTTAATCCATTCTTTCTTCAACGGATCCTTCTTTAGATCTTTACATTCTGAAATAGTGAAATAAGCATACACATATAGTATCCACTTTCTCATATTAGATTCTTATAATTAAATCTCTTAAAAAAAGCACTTCAGAGTACTGCTACTAGTACTACACTTCCATTCTTTTCTTTCGTCTTTTCACTTCAGATTCCATGACGGTAAAACACATTTTTTTCCACACATAAGCATAATAAGAGGAATTTTAAGTTTGAAACAATTCCAAGCATATCAACTAACAACACATCTCAAAATTCCAAAACTTAATCAAAGCAAAATAAAATAACGAAAATAAAATCAACTAAACTAGATACTTTCATCAGTGCAAAACCTATCAAACACCTTATCGGAAAATCATTATAATAAAAACACCAAAAAAGTCATAAAAACCAAATATTCCAAACGAATTTAAGAAAATTACCTGATGAGATTTTCGGAAGTGATTCGAGGGTTTAACGACGGCGGTTGAGGGAGCATGGTAGAGGGAGAACATAGGGTGCAACAACCGATGTGCAGTGTAACAATGGAGGGAGTAATGGAGGATGTAACAGTGGTTGTGTAGGCGTGACAACAGAGAGAGTGTGATGGAGGGCGTAACGGCGATTGTGCAGGCATAACGGTGGAGGGAGAAACAAAGAAACAACGCAATGAAGAAATAGGTTTGTGTAAGGCAATTTAGGTTTTTTGTGAAAATTTATGGGCTACATTTCACATCGGTTGAGGTATTGGATCGATGTAAAGGCCCATGTGATTGTGCCACTCACATCGGGGCAAAGCTAGGCCCGATGTGAAATCCTTTATAACAAAAATTTACAATATTTACAATACTGCCACCGTGTTTTTACATTTTTTTCATCAATGGACTTTTCACATCGGGGAAAAGGGAGGATTGGTGTGAAATCCTTTATAACAACATTTCATTTTATTACCAAACTGCCACCGTGTTATATTTTCCCTAAATCAAATATTTTTCATATCATTGGAAATAAGTGTCTGATGTAAAATCCTTTCCTTCTTCTTCCTTGACAAAAAGAGTTTTGTCTATGCCACCTTTCCTATATCCATTCTCACCAAGAAATTCTGTCAATCTCTCATACCAAGCTCTTGGAGCCTACTTTAATCCATATAGAGATTTCTTTAGTTTGTACACATGTTTAGGAAAATTTGGATCAACAAATCCCTTAGGTTGTTCCATATAAACTTCTTCATCCAGGTAGCCATTTAAGAAGGCGCTCTTTACATCCATTTGAAACAATTTAAATTTCAGTATGCACGCAATTCCCAAGAGTAGTCTGATTGATTCAAGTCTGGCCACAGGGGAAAAGGTTTCATCAAAGTCAACCCCTTTAATTTGCGTGTATCCTTGTGCAACAAACCTTTCCTTATTTCTAGTGACCACCCCTTTTTTATCAGATTTATTCTTGTACACGCATTTAGTGTCAATCACATTTGTCCCTTTATGTCTTGGAACTAGATCCCAAACTTCATTTCTACTAATTTTTTATAGCTCTTCCTGCATAACATTAATCCAGAACTCACCAGTTAGGGCTTCATTGACATCCTTAGGCTCAATTTTTGATACAAAGCAAGAGTTCGATATCCCTTCTCTTGATCTGGTAGTAACTCCTTTATTTATATCTCCTATGATAAGCTCTTTAGGGTGATCTTTTTGAGTTCTAATTGAACGCTCTTTATTGAGATGAATGGGCTTAGGTTCTTCTTGAGGGAGATTATAATCAATACTTCTGTCATTGGATTCTGTTGGAATATCAGATAAAGATGTTCCAACATCTTCTTCATCATTCCATCCTTTATCATCAATAATAATATTTATGGATTCCATCATAACCTTGGTTCTGGAGTTAAAGACTGTGTAACCTCTGCTATTTGTAGAATAACCTAGAAATATTCCTTCATCACTCTTGGGATCCATCTTCCTCCTTTGTTCACGATCTGCTAAGATGTAACATTTACTTCCAAAAACATGAAAATATTTAACAATTGGTTTTCTTCCCCTCCATATTTCATAGAAGGTGGCTGGAGTGCCTTTCCTTAGAGTGACTTTGTTATAGATATAGCATGCAGTATTCTTAGGTTCAGCCTAAAAGTGGTAGGGTAACTTCTTAGCAGGAATCATAGCTCTGGAAGATTCTTGAAGGGTTCTGTTTTTATGTTCCACAATCCCATTTTGTTGAGGAGTAATGGGATAAGAGAATTCATGATTGATTCCTTCAGAAGAGCAAAAGTCAGCAAATTTATTATTCTCAAATTCCTTTCCATGATCACTTATGATTCTAATGACATGACTATCTTTTTCCCTTTGAATTTTTTGACAGAGATCTACAACAACATAGGCATACTTCTTTCCACCAAGACTTTCAATCTGCATAGGTCCCATCAAGTCCATGTGAAGAATTTCCAAAACTTTTAATGTAGTAAGATGTGGGATCTTCAGATGTGACATCTTAGTTTGCTTTCCAATCTGGCAGTCACCACATACTTTTCCTTCTTCTATCTTGAGCTTAGGAATCCATCTCACGACTTCTTCAGATATAACTCTTTTCATTCCTTTCAGATGCAAGTGTCCCAATTTTTGATTCCATAGTTTAACTTCATTTTCTTTGGCTAACACACATGTTGAAGAGAAGTTCAATTCTTGGGGATCCCATAAGTAATATTTGTCATTCGATCTAATTCTTTCATAATAACTTCATTCTTTTCATTGCAAACAAGACATTCTTCCTTAGTGAAGTTAACTTTGAATTCTTGATCACACAATTGGCTTATACTTATCAGGTTATATGTTAACCCTTTAACAAGTAACACATCATCAAGCTTAGGGACTCCTGAACATTCCAGCTTGCCAACTCCTTTGATTTCACATTTGGCTCCATCACCAAAAGTCACATAACTGGTGGAATGAGATTTGGTATCTATCAACAGATTCTTAACACATGTCATGTGTCTAGAACAACCACTATCAAAGTACCAGTCATATTTGGTTGATACTCTGAGAGAGGTATGAGCTATGAAACTAGCAATATTAGACTTGGGAACCCACCGTTTCTTCTTTTTGCTATTTTGGGGAATCTGATCAGTTTTGGGAAAAGGAGTAGTTTTAGGATACCCATACAACTTGAAACAAAAATGCCTTATATGAACAAGCCTTCTACAATGATGACATCTCCAAGGCTGGGAATTCTCTCTAGTGTGATTAAACTTTTTCTTGCCATGATGTTTTCCATGATGTCATTTCTTACCATGATGTTTAGAAATTTGATTTGACATCCTTGGTTTAGACTTGGCATGAGTGGAATCTAATGAAGGTTCTTCTGAATTTGGTTCCTTTTTCTCATTAAACCCTAAACCACTCTTGTCTCCTGTCACTCTTCTTGATTGAAGAATTTCATCTAATGTGTCAGACCCATTATTCAGCATCTTGAGAGATTTGACCACTCTATCAAGATTTGAATTTAGATAAGTCACTTCACTTTCCAAATTAGAAATAGTTTTCAAATTCTCTTTCCTTTCTGCCATCAGCTGGGTTATGAGTGCTTTCTGTTTCTCCCCTTCTAGGAACACTTCTGCACTTCTGAGACATAATTCTTTGTATGAAGCAGCTAACTCATCAAAGGTTAGTTCCCCGTCACTAGACTCTTCATCAGAGACATATTTTCATGTCAATGCTTTAACATACTTGGAAGATTCTTCAAGTTCACTCTCTGAGTCTTCTTCAGACCAAGTAACAGAAATATTCTTATTCTGTTTCTTAAGATATGTAAGACATTCAGCTCTAATGTGACCAAAGCCTTCACATTCATGACATTGTATTCCCTTCCCTTGGGTGGATTTTTCTTCAGCCCTTTTTCTTCCAAACTCTTTTGACTTATGGATGTCAGATGAGATGTTCTTGACATTTGATCTTGGGTTCATATCCATTCCTTTTATCACTTTGTTAAACTATCTTCCAAGCATAACTAAGGCATTTGATATTCCTCTATCTGTATCCAGATCACAGTCCTCCTCTTCATCTTCAGTATTTGATCAAAAGCTATGATTTTGTTCTTAGTTTTAGATCTTTCATTTATGCTTAATACAAATATCAGAAGGGATCCAACAAGTTTATCCACTTTCATTTTGTCAATGTCTTGAGCTTCTTCTATAGCAGTCACTTTCATATCAAATCTCTTGGGAAGAGACTTGAGTATCTTTCTCACCAATTTGTCTTCAGGTATTTTCTCTCCTAAAGCACTGGATGCATTAGCAATCTCAAGAATAATCATATGGAATTCATTAATGCTTTCATCATCCTTCAGTCTCAAATTCTCAAATTTTGTGGTGAGTAAGTGAAGCCTTGACATCTTAACTTTGGATATGCCTTCATGAGTAGATTGAAGAATTCCTCATGCATCCTTAGATACTTCACATGTGTTCACTAATCTGAAAATGTTCTTGTCAATTCCATTGAATATAGCATTCAAGGCTTTAGAATTTCCAAGAGCAATTTCACCTTCTTCTTTAGAGAAATCTTCTTATGGTTTTAACTTAGAAGTAGGTTCTCCATTTTCTCCCAATTTGATAGGGTGTTTCCATTATTTTAAGACATCTTTCCAAGCTCTGTTGTCCAGAGACTTTAGAAAGGCAACCATAAGAGGTTTCAAATAGTCATAATTACTTCCATCTAAAATGGGTGGTCTGTTCACAAATTCTCCTCCCTTGTCCATAGTACCAGAAAGTATCTTCCATGGATCTCACTCAGATATAGAGCAGGATGCCTGCTCTGATAGCAATTGAAATTCTGGTATCAGATATGTGATGTCGAAGGAGATGTCAGATACAAATATTTGAGGATAATGTAAAGTGCAACAATAATAAAAGCAGTAAAAACACAAAGGATTGTTAACCTAGTTCAGTGTACAACAACACCTCCTCTGGGGGCTACAAAGCCAGGGACAAGTCCACTAAATAGTATCAATTCATAGAACCTCAGCAAAAAACCAGTTTACAATCTAATCACTTATTCACTACCCATGATATACTTCTACCTAAGACACGCCTAGGTATAAGGCCCTCCTCAAATCCCTTCAATCACTAACAGTGAAGAACAACAAAATTATTAAGTTATAAAGACTTCAATTATTTAATACTTAAAAGCTTATGAATGATCCATAATTAACAACTCAAATAACAACTCAAGTATTAAATCAATACTATAGTGTATGATAAATAAAATACTTAGACTTATAAAACAGAAAGAAAGTATTCCTCTTCAAAAGTTATAGTTTTATGAATACGAAAGTAAGTCCTTATAAAGGCGCAGCAGTGGGCTTGGGCTGAAAAATAAATATTCCAATCTTTTGAATATTTCCATGAAAACAGGCCAAGTTATAATCCATAAGGATAATTCAAATAGAAAAACATTCCTCCATATTTTTCGCAAGCTGTGAGTCACAAATCCCGAATAATGGTGCGCATAAAAATAGGAAACATAAAACTTAAACAAATATGTAATTGCGTTCAGCTTAGGAGGAAGATGTCAAGACATCTGCTTTGACATCATTCAAAACAGTTTGCTTCAAATGTCAATACATTTAGCAAAACATTATCAAGTCATTATTTTACCAAATTTTCTGCCAACAAACACTTACACGAATGATAGGTGCGAAAACACGGCCACTATGGGTCACTCGGCTAGCTTCAGCAATATTCTTGACATCAAAAAATGGTTGGATGGGAATTTCCACACAATACTCAAGAATTGTCGCATGGTATTTATTTGGAACGACTTTGTATGATTCATATGGTACAGGGCCTACAAGGCAAATAACCACTGGAGCAACAACTGGCTTGCTATGGTACTCAATCTTTATAGGGGAGGGAACACTTAAACAAGTAATAATAACATTCACCCATTGTTCTAAATACTTAGACATCACGAAATCATTGTTGGAGAATATATCTTCATCAGAAGAAAAGAACTCATCTGCAGAAACATACTCGTCATCTGACACAGTCTCGGCCGAGTAATCTTCAATCACGTTAATCCCATGGTAATCATTTCTTTTTCCTAAGACTTTGATAGTACCATTGTCTAAAATTAACTGGGAACCCCTTCTCACAATGGAACAACCACGAGAGTCTCTGTAGAAAATCTGGAAAGACCCATAATGGTGTCCTTCTTGGCCATCCATGTGACAGAAGGTAGCATGCAACTGTACCAAATCATCATTCATATAATTCACATCAAAAATAAGGAATTCACCAGGACATCCATAGACCATATTCACATTTTCCTCGTACTCTGCCCTTGGCCTGATTATATGAATGAGGCCTTCGTCCATCATTTCCTAAAAATCATCTTTTAACTTATCATATCCCTGGATATTTGTACTGCAAATATTACAACCAGCATGGTTGTGTGTATAGTAGATGAATTCCCAGAGGTCAACATGCATCTTCACCAGATCCCCTCTAACCAGGTTGATATCAAAAATTCGAAAGTCCCCAGGTCAACCATCAACCATATTTAAAGCATTTGCTCCTCCATGTTTAGGTAGAGGGTTATCTTTCATGTTAGGGCCAACATCTTTAAGGGATAAGAGGCTAGATCTCACCATCTTTTGTACGTCATATTTCAAAGGATAATAATTCTCGATGGCATGCCCTGGGTATCTTTGATGAAAAGCACATGTCTGATCTGCCTTATAATACCAGGGTAAAGGAGAAGGTATAGCGGGGGGAGGCCTGGTTTGAAAAAACTTCTTCTTAATCAACACCGGGAATAATTCTGCATAGCTCGTTGGAATAAGGCCAAAGGCCTCTCTCTTCTGACTTTGCCCTTGATTCCCATGAGGAGATGGTCTCTGATAGGCAACAGTGGTTGGAGCTACATTGACAACTGGAGTCATAGAAGCAAATTATTGTTGATACCGATGATGTCTTCTAGGTGGTTTAATCTTCTTTTCCCTAATAACAACATTCATTTCACTTTCTTTATTTCGAGAAAACCCGTATGATGACTTTTTTGTCCCTTCCTCTTTTGTAAAGCCCCCTTCCTTGACAGCCTCTTCTAGTCTAACACCCATGCTTACCATTTCGGTGAAATCACTCGGCGCACTGGCAACCATCCTTTCATAATAAAATGATCCAAGGGTTTTCAGGAAGACCTTGGTCATTTCTTGTTCTCCCATAGGTGGTACCACCTGGGCAGCTATCTCGCGCCAACATTGTGCATATTCTTTGAACGACTCCTTATCTCTCTGAGACATTTCCCTTAACTGGTCGCGGACAGGCTCCATGAACAAATTATACATATACTGCTTGATGAAGGCTTCCCCTAGATCATTGAAGGTGCGGATACTGCTACTGTCCAAACTCATATACCACTTCAGAGCGGCACTAGTTAGA
Organism: Vicia faba; assembly: GCA_948472305.1. NCBI lineage: Eukaryota > Viridiplantae > Streptophyta > Magnoliopsida > Fabales > Fabaceae > Vicia > Vicia faba. Next base: position 940,703,268 of record OX451741.1, on the reverse strand, counting down.
CTATCTTGAAAAAAAATGAATAAGCAAACGCTGATAATCAGCATAGGTAGACATTTTTCTGATATACATCACAAGGTGGTCACGAGGACAAGAGTTTCCCTTGTACCTCTCAAATTCCGGCAATGTAAACTTCGCTGGCACCTTTACATTATGAACTAGGCAGAGTTCACTAACATTATGTCCAAATAATTATTTTCCTCGAAGGGCCTTCATTTCCTTCTTCATCTCATTGAACTTGTCTTGAAAGTCATCCAATCGGTCATAGAAATCCACACTTTCACTTGATGGAGACAATACGTGTGGGTATACATTCTTAGCCACATTGTCCTTACCCTTTTGACTTTTTTCTTATTATAAACTCAAACAAGTAATTAATTACTAAATATAATAAAAATGTTATGCACACAAAAACATATAACTCCTACTAACCTTAAATTCAAGGGTATCTCGAATCTTGAGAAACTCTTTCCATGCGCCTTCCGTAATAAAGTTATACTTGAAATATGGAGGATGATCATTTTCTATGGGATGATGAATATATCTATCTGTGAGTTGTGTCTTAAAACCTCTCCATCGCTCTCCCGCATATTTAATCCATTCTTTCTTCAGCCTATCCTTCTTTGGATCTTTACATTCTGGAATAGTAAAATGAGCCTACAAATATATTATATGTCATATGTTGTTAATTAGTATATGATTATAAAATATAATAAAGTATTGTATTTAAAATACCTGAGGCAGGCAGGAGGCAAATATGTCTTGTTACCTATATATTGTGGAGTTAACTCTTCTCGTATACCTATCAAACCCAAATCTAGACGAGCATTAATACCATCTTTTGTCTTGCCTTGAATGTTGGGAAGTGTTCCGATTACACTATCGCATACATTTTTCTCCACGTGCATCACATCAATACAATGTCTTACATCAAGACTAGACCAATATGGAAGATCGAAGAAAATCGATCTCTTTTTCCATACATTATTCACAGTAGATCGTTTTTGGTACTTTCCAAAGACAAAATCAAGTCCTTGTTGTCGCTGATAAACTTCCTCTCCAGACAAGGGCTTTGGAGCAACACCGTGCTCTTGTTCCCCATTGAAAGCTTTCCGCAATCTACGATATGGATGATAACGTTTTAGAAATTTTCGATGCCCGAGATAAACGGTCTTCTTTTCTTTTTCAAGCTGATGGTAACAAGTGTCTTTTTCACATATAGGACACACATTATGCCCTTTAACTTTATACCCAGACAAATTACCATATGCCAGAAAATCGTTGATGGTGCAAAACAACATGGCACACATATTGAACTGTTTGCCACAATACGCATCAAAAATATCCACCCCTTCCTCCCATAACACTCTTAAATCATTAATCAGTGGACTTAGATAAACGTCTATGTCATTTCCTGGTTGTTTTGGGCCCGATATCATCATCGATAACATAATATATTTACGCTTCATGCACAACCTAGGAGATAGGTTGTAAATCATCAGGAGAATTGGCCAAGAACTATGGTTAGTACTCAGATTACCAAACGGATTCATTCCATCAGTAGCAAGTCCAAGTCTAAGGTTTCTCGACTCTTTGCCAAAATTTGGAAACAAAGAATCTATTTTCTTCCATTGCAAAGAATCAGCTACATGACGAATTTGTCCATCATATTTTCTTTCTTCTGCATGCCTTCTAAGATTCTTTGCGTCATCTGCATTGGCGAATAATCTCTTGAACCTTGAAATTATTGGTAGGTACCATACCACTTTCGCAGGAGGACCCTTTTTGACCACCTCATCATCAATTGATTCACCATCTTTCTTTTTGTAGCGTGAAGCCTTGCACTTCGGACAATGATTATAGTTTACATACTCTTTTTTGTATAATATGCAATCATTAGGGCATGCATGTATCTTTTCATACTCCAAACCCATCGGACACAATATTTTCTTCGCCTCGTAATAACGACTTGGCATTACATTACCTTCTGGAAGCATTTCGGTCAACAATTCAAGCAACTCGGTAAAACCTTTGTCAGTCCACCCATTCTTTACCTTCGGATTAAATAATTTTAACACGGCTGACAGACGTGTAAATTTTTTGCATCCCGGGTACAATGGTTTATCCTTGTCACTGCATATAGTATCATACATATGTGCCCTCTTAAACGAATCTTGTCCAATTTCTCGCATCATGTCTTCTAGACGATCATCCATTTCTACACTAACATCATCTCTTTGAGACACGTTTGACTTTACTACTACTTCACCGTGCCATATCCATTTTGTATAACTTTTACAAATCCCTACACAAATTAGATGATCCATGATTTCTTTCTTACTACGTTTTGGTTCTTTATTTGCACAACGAACATATGGACAGAGAAAAAGTGTAGGAAGACTTTTTTCAGCATTACTTTTAGCAAACTGTAGAAATTCCATCACTCAATGTTCGTACTCGTCACTTAATCGATTAGCTGTCATCCAACTATGATCCATAACTATGTTCACACGGAGGAAGGTCTGACGAACGATGTGCCCACGGCTGCGCTACTTCACGGAGATTCCGAGATTGCAAGTTGCGCTGCTTCTTGGAGAAAGAAAAATAGAATCAAATTTCAATGGCAAGGTGATAACTCTATTAAGTTTGATAGGTTAAAGATAAACAGTGTGTTTCTGAGAGGACCATTAACGCTTTTTCAGAGTTTTCTAAATTTTCCACTTCTTTTATTTGGTGAGCATAAAAATAGGAGAAAGGGATTCAAATATAATAGTATAATAATAGTAACAAGAATGGAACAAAGTATAAAACACACGAGTAACAAAGTGTAATATATAATAGTATAGTAATAGTAATGAGACTGTAACAACAAATTGATAAGCAAAATTTGGCAAAACATTGGTTTTAAACAAAATATCGTTGAACAACTATTTGGTAACATAATTAGAATATTAATTATTTATAAAAATTTAGATACTCCCTTCCATTATTTCTCTCTTTTCAGTCTCTTCTTACAATCTAACATACTCTAAATATAAACTCAAAGAGGAAAACAAAATATATTTGTTTTTCAACTCGTAAAATGTCATTTACAACTTCTCCAACAAATTGATTTTGAATCAATGGTAACAAATTTGCCAACATAACATTTGTACTCCCTTGTTTTTCTTCATTTTCTTAAGTTTTTCTTCCATTTGCTTAACTTTAACTCCTGATTTTCAAACAAAGCAACTTTGAATTTGTTGGGTTTCATAATCTTGCTCATAAACACATGTGTGTTTTTTTTAGTCATGATAATAAAATATGAGTTGCGTTAGTATGAGTTTCTTCAGCATTACAGTTTAAATGAGAATCATGAGGACAATTTAAATGATGCAAATGCACCATAAAAGATAGTTTCTATACTTATTTGGACATAAAGCTTGCTGATTCTCTTCCACTAATTGCTAAAATTTAATACTTTCTCTTATGTCTTGATTCCTTTCATCTTCAACAGAAAATATCTCATCTAAAGGAGGCATTGTAAAAATTTCATTAATTAACCCATCCATGTTCATCTCCCATTTCAAAATGTTGTTTAGTTGTGCCACTTGAAGTTATGGGTCTCTCACCATGAAATATTCATTGGGTATGACCTCTAAGGAATCCACATTACGGATCAAATAAGTGTTCATAAACACTTAGAGCAAGAATGTGACTTACAGTTGACACATTTTATCACGGCTCCAACCATAACCAAAATTTTATTTAACTTAAAGTGTAGTGAGAGTAATAAACTTGCCTGTAGATAGTATTTCCTCTGCTCGAAACGGCCGGCGAGGAGTCGTAAAGGGCGTGAATCGGCGGAGAGGAGTCGTGAAGGGCGTGAATCGGCGGAGAGGAGTCGTGAAGGGCGTGAATCGGCGGCGAGGAGACGTGAAAGGCGTGATTCGGCGGCGAGGAGACGTGAATGGCATGAAACGGCGGCGAGGAGGAAGTTGTAAAATGAGGCGTATGCGTGAACAGGGGCGGCGTATGCGTGAGAGGAAGTTGTATAGTGGAAATAATATGAATTTAGGAAATAATTTGAATAATATATATAGCTTTTTACATCGGTGGAAACAACAGACCGATGTAAGGGTTTGGGCCTTTGCAGTTTTTACATCGGGTTTAACATTGGCCCGATGCAAGTGTGTTTTTCTGATGTTTTTTACATCGGTTGATAGGTGGCCCTATGTAAGGGGTTTTTTACATCGTTTGAACGTATGCCCCGATGTAAGTGTTTGGGCCTCTAATTTTTTACATCGGTTTTCATTATTCCATGATGTAAGGTTTTTAATATATTTTATATATTACCAATCTGCCTGTGAATCTTTTACATCGGTTTTTAGTGACCCTGATGTAATATCTTGCTTGTTTTTTATTTACAATTCTGCCACCTTGTTTCTTATTTACAAAAATGCCACCGTATTTTTTCTGAAAATCTTTTACATCGGTGGATGTCATTTCCCGATGTAATAGATAGTGAAAAATATTTTTTTTCTTATCATTTATATCATTGCAAATAAATATCTGATGTAAAATGTTTTTAATGGTATTTTTTATATCATATATTTTGATACCTGATGTAAAAACCTTTTCTCAAATGTCATTTTTTTAGTAGTGTTAGTTTTGACCTCTGCAACCTACTTATTATTGGAGCTTTGCCAAAATAATGCTTTAAATGTCAAACAAGTTTTTCATCTAATAAGATAATATTTTATCAGCTGCCTTTCTTAGTTTATGTTTTTCTATTCTTGTACGTTATATTCAGGTTTTAGAAAGTGTGATTAAATATAGATGTAATGCATTACCTGTTGAGCAGCGAGACAGGATGAAGAATTTCATCTATGATATTATTGTATAGGTATCAATTGTATTTGGTGAAAGCAGTTATTTGTGTTGAGCTAGTCAGGCATACATAATTTTTTTGTTTTAGTACTTATTTTTTCTGCATCATTGATCTTATTGTTGGTTATCCTCTCATAGCTTTCCAGCAACAAAGCCTCATTTCAGACAGAAAGGTTGTATGTCAACAAACTCAACATTATATTAGTCCAGGTAAAGAACGCAGTTTCTTAACATTGACTACTATTTTATGTGGCTTTATATGAATTTTCTTTCTTTCTGAATTAGTGCTTTTGAGGTTCATCAAATGAAAAATAGAAATAGAAAAAAAGGCTACATGGCTTCAGCCCAATATAAACGTGATGTAAATTATAATTCTATATTTAATTTTATGATACGTATTCACTAATTATGTCATTCATTTGTAGACATTCATTTGGTGAGCTATATATATATATATATATATATATATATATATATATATATATATATATATATATATATATATATATATATATATATATATATATATATATATATATATATATATATATATATATATATATATATATATATATATATATATATATATATATATATATATATATATATATATATAATTTGAGTTTCTTGACTTTGGTGTTGTCTGCTGATGTTAATTGGTGTTGTCTACCGAAGCTACAACTCATCTACTTGTGGATTTCATATTGGTAATTCAAGTATGGGAAATGATATATAAATGGTTGGATATTTTTGTATGTTTTGTTGTTGTAGTCCACCGTGTAAACTTTCTTATAATTTTGTACACTTGTGTGTATCCTAGATTATTACTTTTGTAAATCAATTATTCATTTTGAAGAATATATAGACGCATCCTAGCTATTTGGTGGAATGAAATTAGGTTGGTTAGAAAATTATGAAAATAGCAACCTAAATATGGTTTATGTGATGTTGGAAAACTATGAAAAATTAGGTACCCAAAAATATTATACGGAATTCGCTAAAAAATAGTCAAAATTTTTACAAAAAAAAACAAACATTTTACATCACGCCATTAAGGCCACTGATGTAAAAACCTATATATTACATCGAGCCATTGAGGCAACCGATGTTAAAACCGATATATTACATCGGACAGTTAGGCGACTGATGTAAAATATTACATTTATTTTTTAAAATTGTAATTTTTTTCACATCAGACCGAACATTCAACCGATGTGGTAGGTAAATTTTTCACATCGAACTGTTGTCCGATGTAAAATGTCTTTGATTTACTACATTACTTTGATTTATAATGGACCCAGACCCGATATATAATGCACTTTTCGCTCGATGTAAAAAATCTTTCCCGTACTAGTGTCAACATAAAGTTTTTTTATCACAACAAAATCAATGTATTTCATTAACTAAATAATGTTCAATACAACGAAGAATCAAATTTAACACATTACGTCGAGTCTAAAAATTAACTGTTTTTACAAGAAAGTACATAATCATATTCGCTTGACATTTTACAAATTTTCCCTTAAAATTTAAAAAATTATATAATAAATTAGAGATGGACTAAATGATAAGACAAAATTCTAAATGACACCTTTACATATATAATAGATAGTTTGTATGACTCTTTTGGGAATAACTTCCGAGTGTTAATATTCTAAAAAACACAAATATTAATCTAATGATTTCAAACCATAACAAAACTTTGTCCACTTGAATGTTTAATATGGAGTAATTAATGCACAGTGACCGAGATATAGCTAGGATATCCAAGTTACACAAAATGCCACCCTAGCAATCCTACAACATGTGACGCAAATGAAGCTTTTAAGACACCTGAAAGAACATAAATTATGAAGTTATAACAAAAATACTGCGAGATTGACTATATATGAAGACATTTATTTTCTCTAGTAGAGTTTTATATATTATGAATTTACATTTCTTATTAGGCAGATCCAATTCTTCTTCAATCGAAGCCAGTTCTTAGGAAACAACATAATCTTGTTGATTTGTTTTTCCATAATAATAAATTAGAATTTTCTTATATATTTAAGATGCAATTAATAGGTTACTTACCTCTTTCTCAAACTTGTCAATATCAGGACACAGAACTTGAATCAAAGCATCAAAGGATGGATCATCTCTCAGTGACCTTTTGCTAGGACAATGTACACGACAAGTAGGACATTCTTTGTTACTATAAAAAAGAAATAGAAATAATTTAGAGCTGAAATTATATAAAGCTGAAATAAATGGTGGTTAGTTTGAGGAGAAACCCAAGTCGAATGGTCTTGTGTATGCACTCTCTGCAAAAGGGATGCAAGCATTCCATTACAGTGCTTGTGTTTCGAATGATGCCTACACATATATAATGTAATCTGATGAAGCCAGACTTAAAACATAAGTTGTTATTGATTCATAACTTCCATCAAAAACAAATCCATTGCACAAGTTATGTTCCATTAATCACAACATTATCAATTATATAGTTTTTATTTGTTTCTAAATATTATCCTAGATTTGTTCATCAACTAGATATACCCGTCCTGGTCAATTCACACTTAATTATTTACCTTTTTATTTATTTATGTTTTTTAGAAAATATTGATTGTTTTCTTAAAATATTATTATTACTATTATATTATTATTACAGAATTACCTTTTATTATTATTATTATTATTATTATTATTATTATTATTATTATTATTATTATTATTATTATTATTATTATTATTATTATTATTATTATTATTATTATTATTATTATTATTATTATTATTATTATTATTATTATTATTATTATTATTATAATTATTATTATTGTTATTATTATTATTATACCATTTTTAAAAGTAAAAACATGAAAACAATATGATATTAAACATAAACTAATTGTATTCAATTAAAATATCAATTATTAAGATTATTTAAAGTGAAACACTTTTTATAAATATGTATTTACTTTAAATAATGTATTGACACCAATCCTCCTTAAGTTCATTCAACTGAGAACTTGTGTAATAAGCAAATTTGAATTCATCAAAGTACTACATAATAATATAACATAGTATGTTTAAGTTAAAACTATTTAATTATATGAAAAATATATGTTAAATATTAAAATAACACCTAAGTTAGAAATCCATACCTTAGATGAAATCTTTATTCGATCAAAAAGAAGAATTTCTCTTATAAACCTCAACATGTAAAAATCGCAATCTACTTCATTACGCTGCCGAGGACACTACACATGAAAAGAAAATATGGATAAGGTCTAAGTTTTATCAAGTATCATCACTATTAATATAATCAAAATTATGATAATTAATTAATATACATTCACTATAATCTATGTAATGTTATTGGATTTACTCTTTGGTACTTGAACACCTATTTGTGCTCGAAAAACTTGTATAATGCTAATAAAACATAAACGCATATTTAGAACAATTCACATAAATAAATAAATAAATAAATAAACACACGAATATTTAGAACAATCTCACTTACGTATCAACCATATTCTTCATATCTTGGTATGTACTTGGATCATTGCGTAAAGAATCCATATAATATACAACTTCTCTGATAGGATTAATCACGACCAACAACCAAAGTTCACTGTAAGATTAAACAAATGTAAGATGAAAACTTTTTACATAACGTCAAAATATGAAAAATTATAGTAGATGAATTTAGAATGAAAATATAACCCGTTGCCAGTATTAAGCGGTAAAAAGAACAACTTTTCGGTATCTTTGTCGGCCATAAAGCGCTCGAGTACATACACCATGACTTCATCTGGTTTATGAATGATTAACTCTAAGTTGGTACTGAAAGGAGATAAGAAAGCGAATCTTTGCTCCATTCCACTTGGGCGCATTAATTTTTCATACAAAAACCTTAAATAAAATACCTCATTAACATTTGAAATGAGTAAATGAATTGATCAATTAATTAGACAAAGTAGATCGGATATACCTTATGTATGTATTAACAACACCGAGGCCTAATTGCGTATGTTGTAAAACTTGATCAAAATCCTCCATACCAATTGTTTCAGAATATTCAAAACCAAAAATACCAAACTCTATAGGTACAAGACGAGTATTTCCTTCTGGAATATCAGACATTTCTAAAAATGTCCCAAGGCACGACCTAAACTTGGAAGTAGGTTTTTTTTTAGCCGCGGTCTTTTTAGAAACAACCTTTTTTTTTGTGGAAATGTTGCTAATTTCAGGATTCTTACCCCTACCGACATCTTCATTCTCTTTAGCATGAATCTAAAGATCATATAATTAGTTATGTGAAGTATAAGATCACGAATTAACATTTAATTAGTTACATGCATAAATATAATATAATTGTGATGTACCTCTTTTATTGATGCCACTGACTCGGTTTGCTGCGGAATCCCCTTGTCTTTTGCTTTGGATTTTGTTGGAATCTAATTAACATAACTATGTAAAAACAAATGTACGTAAAATGCGCGTAAAAACTTTGATTACTCAAAGGTTCATATATATATATATATGGTTTTAAGCATACCTCATCATCTACACTAATGAGGCTTGATGGCCATGCAACAAACGAACCGATTGCATCTCCCACAAGTGTGGCATCTGAAACATCGTCAGGATGTGGTAATAACGCATCCTTCTCCAATGCAATGTCAACCAATACTTTCAAACATCCAATAGGGAGCGGTTTAGTGTGAAGTAATTCTCCCAAAATTTTATGTACTTTTCCCTTGATAACCTTCCGATAAGTCAGTGATGATAAGTAGAGATGACAAGGTGAAATGCCATAAAACCAATAATAAATTTCAAATTATTATTGTCTATATATTTCAATTAAATAAATTAAGATACTTTAATTTCATAATGATATATATAATTACCTCTAGAAGATTCGGTGAAAATTACAACTAATACTACCTTTGTCACTAGTAGCTTTAAAACTTGAAGCTTGCTCTCTTAATTCTTTTTCCCTTCTCAATTCACGGACTTCGGCTTGTAGTGCTTCCAAGGTTTCCTGCAGTTCTTTATTGCTATGAGTCTTTTGTGTTTTCATCTTCAAGGATTTTGGAGTGATTCCAAATCCCTTACCCCTGACCCGACCAAAATACTCACGAACATCTAATGCTCGACTAAGTATGCTTCTGCAATCATTGTCTTCATCTGGACATATTGTTGGCTGAAGATTTTGATAATGTTATTTAGAAGCCAAATGAGTTAAACGTTTTGATTGAAACGGAACTAAACGTCATATTTCGAAGTAGCAGAAGCAGTGTTTCGAATAAGTGTGTCAAAGCTTGGAGCTTCGAACGGAAATTATGGGAACATATCTAAAGGAATCTCGAAACAACAGCGAGGCTATGTTTGGGAAAAGCGTTCGAAACGGAGAAACACCAAAGCATTTAAAATTCAAATGGAAGCGGGACTTTCAAAGTTTGAAAGTTATGTGTTGGAGCATTTGGAGACACGTGGAAAGATGAAAGAAGCATTGTCTTGCATGTTCGAAACGTAGCATAATCCTATAGCGAGACCGTTAGGGTCGAATTAGTATAAATAGGAGTCTTAGTATTAGGATTTCGTGTGTCATATCTATTATACAAAATACTCAATAACATTCAAACTACCACATGGCAAGGGAAACGAATGCAAGAGAAATGTATGTATGATAACACCATGTATTTCTGATTTAATGAAAACCTTTTACCATTTCCAGTACTTTCCTTTATTCCTTTTGTCAAACAACATTTACAAGTTTTCTTATTCACAGCCTTTTCACTTCGAAATCTCTTCTTCAAAGTCTTACACTTTAATGTTGTCTTTATGTTTCGAGCATTTTATATTTCAGAAAACTATCACATTTTCCATACCTTTACATTCAAGTCTTGCCCTTCGAACGCATACTTTTACTTAAAATCATTTACAGATTTCTTGCATTAAACGTTTTCTCCTTATTTCAAACTTTTACGTTCCAGAAACCCTTTATGTTAACCGTTTTGTAAGTCGAAACCATTTACTTCATTTTCATGCAGTTTTATACGTCTTTACAATTCAGCATTACAATTAGCATCTATTCGTGTAACTTAGTTTTTATACACATTTTGACTACATCTTTAGAGAGAAATCGAAATAAGCCAAACACCTATACAATATCAACCATGAGTAATTGTTCGATTGTGAGAGTAACCTTAATATCCAAGGAGTCCTAGGATCAATCTAGTCGATCCTGTGAGTTACCAGAGGGTATGAATAACAGTAAGAAAGATTATTCGATAGTTTGGAAGACTAGCGGTTGTTTACCAGAAATCACTGGAAACAAATTGGCACACCCGGTGGGACCAATAATTGGATATCAGAATTAAGGATTGTTGAGACATAACCATTACAAAAACGTTGGAACTTGAGAAGTTTGCTGTTTTATGAACCTGAGAAGTGGTAAGATAACCAACAGCAACCAACCTTTATCCAGAAGAAAACGTTTGGACAAAATGTCTAATTCAGACAATCAACAAGGGGACCAAAGTGGCCCACATGCAACAGGCACTAACGCGTCCATTTCGAGTGGAACATCTAATGTAATCCCTTCGAATGCACAGTCTGTTGCATCTTCGACCAGTAACATAGCCACCAATGGAGTAAGTGGCATATCAACTAATAGTTCGATCTTAGAAAATACTGGAACTATGGGCTACCCTGGGGGATTCATTCCACCATCAGGGACACAATCCCATTTCGCCACCCCATTAACTAGACCACCCGGTTTCGATGGGAATAGAGTCAGAAATTCCTCTTATGGAATGCCAACATCTTTTATGGCAGGCTTACACAATTCCACATCGAATTCATCTCCACAACTAGGGTCTGGGTCTGGGGCGAATTAGTTTATGACAAATAACCAAGGGTCAGTGGGTTATAGCACATTGCCTATCCTAACCACAGATAATCAGTTGGCTTTTAGGCAATTGATGGATGACAGTAACCATAATATGATAGGGGTGTTAGCGCAAACCATGCAGGAGATATTTGCCCCAATAGTGCAGAATGTGACCGTGACGAACAGGGAAAACGCTGACAATATGAGTCGAATAGCAGATTTCTTTGCTCCTCCAGAGAGGCGTAGGCAGAATCAGGCGGGATTTCAAACAAACACGCCTGTTATAGAACAAATTGCTAACGACCCAATTTATAGACCACCCAGAGAAGAAGTTAACTTAGGGGCCAGGGCACCAAGGTTAGAAGCCCCAATAATACCGGGTCCACAAAGGGAAGTTAGGGAACCAGGGGCAAGGGTCGAAAGGCCAGAAGCCCCAGAATTTCGAGAAGAACAACCTAGGGGAGTTGTTTTGGTTGGTCGAAATCAAGATGCTGATGCCGTCATTCATAGGATTAGAAACGATAACATCTTGGCGGAAAACAACCTAACCACCATGATAGAGAGGGTCATGGCCCAGAATGGCCTCAACACAGGAATGAGGAGGCCAAATTATGCTTCTCCTATATTGGATTGCATAATGCATACTGATTTACCAAGGGGATATAAAGTCCCTAAATTTACAAAGTTCGCTGGGGATACCAATGAGTCAACAGTCGAACACATAGCGAGATATCTGACCGAAGCGGGAGATATAGCCAATAATGAAGATCTCAGGATCAAATACTTCCCAAGTTCCTTGACAAAAAACGCCTTCGCATGGTTTACCACTTTGCCTCCTGGGTCCATTGACACTTGGACTCTCTTAGAGAGATTATTCCATGAACAATTTTACATGGGACAATCGAAAATAAGTTTGAAGGAACTGGCCAGTGTTAAGAGAAAGTTCACCGAACCCATAGATGATTATTTGAATAGATTTAGGCTTTTGAAATCCAGATGTTACACAGTAGTGCCTGAACATGAGTTAGTCGAAATGGCCGCCGATGGCTTGGATTATTCTATTCGAAAGAAACTAGACACTCAGTATTTGAGGGATATGGCTCAGTTAGCCGATAGGGTTCGACAGGTCAAAAGACTAAAGGCCGAAAAAGCCAGAGTCTTTAAGAATAGCAAGAAAGAAAGAATTTCCTACGTTGGGACTGAGGAAGCAGAAGAATACCCTGAATTCGAATTCGAAGAGGTCGAAATCGACCTCGCTGAATTAAAACAGGCCCCGCCTTACTCCTGCAAAATGTTAGTTCCCACAAAAGGGAAAGATATTATTGAAAATGAGAAAAGTGACAAATTTCCAAAGAAGGTTTATACCTTCGACGTCACTAAATGTGACGAAATTTTTGACTTGCTTGTCAAGGATGGCCAACTAATTGTGCCATCAAATGTCAAAATACCTCCTTTGGATCAGAGAAAGAAGAGGGGATTTTGCAAATATCATAGTTTCCTAGGCCACAAGACCTCACAATGTTTTCTTTTCAGGGACTTGATTCAAAACGCGATCAAAGATGGCAGACTAAAGTTTGCTGATAAGGTGAAGATGAAAGTGGACGGAGATCCCTTGGACGTCGCAGACACCAACTACTCCGAGCCTGCATGCATTGGAGAGGTCAACATGGTGGAAACTGAATGAAGCGACACCCTAACAGAAGAGAAGGGTACTGGAATTGAAAACTGGGTGATGGTCGAAGTCAGCGAGGAGGTCACTGAAGACATCCAGAATACGCCAGAGATTTCGATTGCTGCACCTATAGCTGTTGCAGGAGAAACCCAGGCTACTGAAGGCCAGGGGAATCAAAACGAAGGATTAACACAAGGCACTGAGAGCTTGAGGCTGGAATTGGAGAAAGTCCAAATCACGCAGCCAATTTCCCCTCAGAAGGAAATATGGGACACTCTAGGGGAACCCAGTGGAAAATTTGTCTATTTGGTCAAATATTCTGCCCCAGAGAGTTCGAAGGTTCAGATTGGGGATATAAAACCCACAGGATGGGGTGATGATGAAGCTAAAGAGGGGGATGTGGAAATAAATATGGTGGATATGGAAAGACCTCGCTCTGAGATGGAGGAAGTGGAAAAATACTTAGAAAAAGAAAAGTACAGAATGGGGGATAATCACACTGGAGATGCTAGTCTCAAAGATTATCTCATGACATGCCACAAAGGAGATTCGGGCATGATATTGTGCCCCAGGTGCAGCATCCTCTGCAATCAAAGAATTGCTGCGAATTTCGAAAGGGTACAGAGGGCTCGAACTGGCAACAATTGGCGCCAGGATAACCAGCTTTTTACGTGTTATCCCAAGGCTGGAGAAAGCTTGCTGGAGTTTGTGTTTCGATGCTACAAAGGGGCAACTAAGTGCTTGATTTGCCCAAGGTGTTCTGCTGTGTATGACCAAAGCATGGCCAGGGCCTTCGAAACGATTCCCTTCGCCCCTTGCTGGAACCATCAAGAAACTGCCCAGATAGGCCCACGTTTCGACAGCAGACACAAACAGCGAAGGCCTGATAGCCCTCACCCCAAGGCTGCTCGAAGAGTAACTTTCAAACTCCCTGCTGAAGTGCCAACCGATAGATGGTTACAAGTCAGAAATGACAAAGGCAAAGATAGATGGAGAAATGCTGAACGAAATGCACGCCATGCTGTGACATACAAGAGGCAATTCAACACAGCAAAAAGGGAGGAAGTGAGATTAGAGAATTACAAAGGAAGGAACCCCACGTCAAGACCCCAGTGGCGCAGACAGCAAAGGATTCGAAAGGCTGAGAGAGAAGCTGTGGCAAACAAAGGGGATACTTCAATGAAAAACCAAGGTGAATCTAGCACCAACAAACGAAAAAATCAAACTGAAGATAAACCTCCAGTCAATAGGAGGCTCTTCTCTGAAGAACAACGCGATGAACCAAAGGAATACACTCCAGGCCCGGAAGAGGACGAAGATATGATAACAGATAACTTCGAATCGGAGGGGGAGTCTTCATTCAACTTGAACTGTAACGTGGTGTCTGTGCTTCCCTGCGAATTTGGGCAGGAAACCGAAATCAACGAATATGAGGAGGAAGACACCACAGATTTGATGAAACATAGGCCCGTGTGCTACTACGTGATGGACAATGGGGCTGTTGAGGAACAAAATGCGTTCTTCGAACGTCCAGAACCTGCATTGAAGAACCATCTCAAACCACTTTTCATTCGGGCGAAAGTTGGTGTCCATGGTGTGAACAAAGTTCTAGTGGATGGGGGTGCTGCAGTCAATTTGATACCCCATTTCATGCTAAAAAGATTAGAGATCCGCGAAGGAGATATCAAACCCCATAATATGGTTCTGTCCAATTATGAGGGAAAAGTGGGCAAAACACTGGGGGTGGTCCAGTTGGAATTGACAATAGGCTCAAGCTGTAGGCCCACCATGTTTATGGTGATCGAAGCCAAGGCCAACTATAACCTACTGCTGGGAAGAGAGTGGATCCATGGCGTGGGGGCAGTCCCTTCGTCAATGCATCAGCGACTAGTTCTGTGGAGAGATGATAGAATCGTGGAAAACATCGAAGCAGACCAGAGTTACTTTATGTCAACTGTCAATTTAGTTGACAAAAGGGACTATGATAAAAATCTGGCAAAGATTGCTCCATGTGTTCCAAATGATGAGATTAATGAAACTAGAAACGCCCACTACTACATGACACTTCGTCATGACGGCCTTTACTGGGATAGAACAATAATCAGTGAAGAAGAGGAAGTCGAAAGCACTATACAAAAACGGCTAGCAGGCTGGGACTTCGACAACCTTAGCCATGACTGAGTCTACCTTTTTCGAAAGGATTTCGGCCTATATGGCTGAGAACAAATCAAAAGCGGCCTTAGAGGCTGAAATAAATAAATCAACTATAAAGACGAATGAAGTTAGTGGGGAGGGTTAGAAATTCTCACCCTTCAAAGAGTCTGAGATGGATCAAAGGTTGGATGCCATCTATGATAAAGAACCCTTAGGCTTCGAAAGGGACCCCATAAATGCAGGTGCCAAAATGTTGGCACAGGATCCGCTCGAAGAAGTCAACTTAGGGGATGAAAAAACGAAAAGAGTAACTTACATAAGTGCTAAACTTAGCCCAGGCCTCAAGAAGAAAGTGATCGAAGTCCTTAAGGAAAACAAAGATTGCTTCGCATGGGATTATGATGAGATTCCTGGTTTAAAGAGGGAGTTGGTCGAACACAGACTGCCAATCAAAGATGGCAAGAGGCCCATCAAACAAACTCCCAGAAGATTCGCACCAGCGGTTCTCACAAAAATTAAAGCTGAGATCGAAAGGTTGCTACGCTGCAAGTTCATCAGAACAACAAGGTACGTTGAATGGTTAGCAAACATAGTACCCGTTATTAAGAAAAATGGTTCTTTAAGAATTTGCATAGACTTTAGGGATTTAAACACTGCAACCCCTAAGGATGAATATTCCATGCCCGTGGCAGAAATGCTAGTAGATTCTGCTGCAGGGTTCGAATACTTGAGTATGTTAGATGGATACTCTGGGTATAACCAGATTTTCATTGCTGAAGAAGATGTTGCAAAAACAGCATTTCGTTGCCCAGGAGCCTTAGGCACCTACGAATGGGTGGTAATGCCTTTTGGTTTAAAGAATGCTGGGGCAACTTATCAAAGGGCGATGAATTCAATTTTTCATGATTTCATCGAAACCTTCATGCAGGTGTATATTGACGATATAGTCATCAAATCTATATCTGCAGAAGCACATTTGCATCATTTAAGCCAATCATTCGAACGAATGAGAAAGCATGGCTTAAAGATGAATCCCCTTAAATGTGCATTTTTTGTGCAGGCTGGAGATTTTCTTGGTTTTGTGGTCCACAAGAAAGGAATCTGGACATTTAAGGCTAACCTCTTATCAGCAACGTGGGTAGGAATGAGTACCTGTGACGCATACAACATTTCTTTTTCTTTGGAAATCATCTGAGGAGCAAGAGCAGATTGGCCTTGAATGGTGATGATTTTACTTTCCATGATAGCTCCTGTAGTTTTTCCTTTCTTCTTGGAGACTTTCTTGAGTTGGGATGAAGTAGAAGAAGACATTTTGAAAGATGTTTGAAAGCTTAGATTGTTTTATGAGAGAAGGAGGGTAAAAATTCAGAGTATAAAAGATTTAGAGTGTGAAAAGGAAAGAAGAAGATTAAGTTGATGTTTTATAATGGGAAGTTTAAGCATCCACCGAATAGAGGTGTGATACGTGGAGATCATGGGTTGGTGTGATGAAGAGGTGGTGTGAAGTGAACATAGGTAATAGGCGTGATTTAAAAATAATCATTACTTATAACTGCACCACGCTGTGAAGTGACTCCGGGCGGTTAAGGAATCCAAAAGGTGCTATGATTGATGTGACTGGAGTCAAATGCATTAAATGTTATGATGATTCGAAAGTCCTATCAAAATCTTGTGTAAATGTTTAAAATAGGTATTTCTCAGAGGAATCGAAATACATATTTTAAAGGGGCAATTTGTTGGCTGAAGATTTTGATAATGTTATTTAGAAGCCAAATGAGTTAAACGTTTTGATCGAAACGGAACTAAACGCCATATTTTGAAGTAGCAGAAGAAGTGTTTCGAATAAGTGTGTCAAAGCTTGGAGCTTCGAACGGCAATTATGGGAACATATCTAAAGGAATCTCGAAACAACAGCGAGGCTATGTTTGGGAAAAGCGTTCGAAACGGAGAAACACCAAAGCATTTAAAATTCAAATGGAAGCGGGACTTTCAAAGTTTGAAAGTTATGTGTTGGAGCATTTGGGGACACGTGGAAAGATGAAAGAAGCATTGTCTTGCATGTTCGAAACGTGGCATAATCCTATAGCGAGACCGTTAGGGTCGAATTAGTATAAATAGGAGTCTTAGTATTAGGATTTCGTGTGTCATATCTATTATACAAAATACTCAATAACATTCAAACTACCACATGGCAAGGGAAACGAATGCAAGAGAAATGTATGTATGATAACACCATGTATTTCTGATTTAATGAAAACCTTTTACCATTTCCAGTACTTTCCTTTATTCCTTTTGTCAAACAACATTTACAAGTTTTCTTATTCACAACCTTTTCACTTCGAAATCTCTTCTTCAAAGTCTTACACTTTAATGTTGTCTTTATGTTTCGAGCATTTTATATTTCAGAAAACTATCACATTTTCCATACCTTTACATTCAAGTCTTGCCCTTCGAACGCATACTTTTACTTAAAATCATTTACAGATTTCTTGCATTAAACGTTTTCTCCTTATTTCAAACTTTTACGTTCCAGAAACCCTTTATGTTAACCGTTTTGTAAGTCGAAACCATTTACTTCATTTTCATGCAGTTTTATACGTCTTTACAATTCAGCATTACAATTAGCATCTATTCGTGTAACTTAGTTTTTATACACATTTTGACTACATCTTTAGAGAGAAATCGAAATAAGCCAAACACTTATACAATATCAACCATGAGTAATTGTTCGATTGTGAGAGTAACCTTAATATCCAAGGAGTCCTAGGATCAATCTAGTCGATCCTGTGAGTTACTAGAGGGATTGAATAACAGTAAGAAAGATTATTCAATAGTTTGGAAGACTAGCGGTTGTTTACCAGAAATCACTGGAAACACATATAGACTGAGATAGAGTCTTCTGAAATTCATATGAATATTGAAAATTTGTCTTAATTATATGTTACTAAACTTTTGATTTAGTTAAAGAAATAATGCTATACTTACACATTTCTCAAACACTTTTTGAACATCTTCTTTGACAACTCCATCCTTACCCACACGGGCTTCCTTCCACAAAACATGTGCCAGAAGAGATGTTTCAGAACTAATAATATGATCAAATATAATTCATGATGAACAAGTATATCATTGCAATTTATATATACTTACGATAGTTTGTTCTAAGCGTCCATATCCAATACTCTCTTTTCTGTATGGATACACGGGACTTGATGCTCTTTGCTAATTTGTTTCACTTACACTCTGAAATTCTTGGGTTTTTTTTTGGCTTTAAATGTTTCCCATTCTTTAGGTGAAACCAAACTTGCATATTTAGATGGAAGCTCTGCATCAATAAAAATTTTATCTGCATCCCTAAGAAACTTGATATTTAAAAAAGTCCTAAACCCTCTTAGTAGTTTTCCGGCCAATCGGAGACAAAAAGTTTTTCTTGTATCATCAATGTTGTTGAAAGACCTCTACGAAAAACATATACAGAGTGCGTTAGGACAAGTAATTTAAAGACATAATCATCATTAAAAATAAATCAGAACTTCATTAAATATGGTACTTGTATCTCACTCCAAATATTTTCTTTAGCTTCTTTCAACTATATTTTTCTCCAATCATCACAAGTAATTGGAACTTCATTCCTTACAAGTTCACCAATAAAACTTGTCACCGTTGAACCATTAGGCTCAATTAGTTGGCCACTTTGGTGCCAATGCGCATATAATTTTATGCCTCGGTCTCTATCACGAATGACTTTCTTCATAACTATTATTCCCCGTCTAATTTCTGCTTCCTGATCAGTAACGGTGGCATGATCTTCATCATCAATAGCATCATCATGTGGGTGATCCTCGTTACTAGCCATTTAACCTGTAATAAAGAAAAACATAAACCCAATATAAAAATGAATAATCAATTGAATATATAACAAATGACAAATAAAGAAGAGCATATAAATTTATTGAAAATGACATAATATATAACATTTTACTATATTACCTCTTTCACTAACATCTCTTTCTTTTCTTGGTTGGAATATAATTTACTTGTTTCTTAGCAATGCGGACGTCAGAATTGATCCAAATTCCCTCGTTATGATCGTTTCTAATATGTGATTCACCCGCTATAATATTCTCGTCTTGATCATTCCGTCTAATACATGACTGATTCTCAACATCAATATCACCTTGATCTACACCGGTATCATCAACCACTTTGTTAGATAAAAGCAATATAGACCATTTCGTACTCGTAGGGTCAGTGACATAGAACACTTGTTTAGCTTGAGATGCTAGAATAAAAGGCTCGTCTTTGTACCCCACCCTATTAAGATCAACTTGCAGAAATCTTGACTTATCCATTTGTATGCCACTACTATTTACCCACTCGCAACCCAAGATATTAATCTTAAATTACTCGTAATCAAACACCCAAATGTGCTCAATAATCCCAAAATATGACAAATTTACATATTTGGGGTTTAAGTCCTTCATACATGATATGTGCATTGCTTCAGGTAGCACGGTGACACCACTATTTTGCATAGTAATTTTATCATCTTGTTCTTTGGTATAAAATGTGTATCCATTTATTGCGTATGCGCTATGAGAAAATACATGCAAACTTGGACCATATTCCAAACATCTCAACCTTTCTGTTATTGAAGTGGGATCTGAAGAGTGTTTTGAATAAATATGATCCTTAAACCATTGTATAAAACTTTGATTGTGCTCTCTTACTATCCAATTTTCATTTCTGTTCTGATTTAACCCTCAGAGTACAGCCTTGTGCATTTCAACATATGGCTCAACCTCAATGTCATTGTACAGAATATACAAATGCACTTGCTCCCGTTCATCCCTTGATACTGTCTCAATTTTATTTCCAATTAATTCTTTACCTTCCTTTTTTTCAAAAATATGAGTTTTTGGGAGCCCAACGGATTGAACATTGGACAAATACTCAGTAAAAAACTCAACCGCTTCTTAAATAATGTATCGTTCAACAATACAACCCTCTGTGCGACTTCGGTTTTTCACGTACCCTTTTAATATTTTCATATAATGTTCAGCAGGATACATCCATCTCATATAAGCTGGTCCACACAACTATGTCTCTTCCACAAGATGAAAAACTAGATGTACCATTATGTCAAAAAAACAGGGAGGAACATATATCTCAAGCTCACACAAGGTAATAACTACTTCTTTTCGCAGTGTTGGTAAGATCTCAGGATCGATCACCTTACTACAAATTAACCTAAAGAAAAAACACAATTTAGTTATGGCGCATCTTACTTTTTCTGGAAAAATAGAATGTATACCTATTGGTAGAAAATTCTCCATTATAACATGACAATCATGTGTCTTTAAACTCTTCAACTTGAGGTCTTTCATAGACACAAGTCTTCTAATATCTGAAGAGTATCCTTCTGGAACTTTAACTTCACTTAGAAACTTGCACAATATTTTTTCTCCTTTCTAGATAGAGTAAAAGCAGTACGTGGTAGATATGTTCGTCTTCCTTTCTTCACATGTCCTAATTAAGTTCTTATTCCAATATTTAACATGTCCTCCCTTCCTTTAAGGACATACTTAGACTTTCCTTTTATATTGAGTAACGTACCAATAACACTTTCGAATATTTTTTTTCCAATATGCATAACATCGAGAAAATGTATCACATACAAAGGCTTCCAGTATGGAAATTAAAAAAAAATAGACCTCTTCTTCTACGCACCTTGACAACCTTATATGCAAAAGGCTTGCCAAACTGAGTACACACATCTTTCACCTTTTCAAAAATTTGGTCACCTGACAATGCAGGTGGAGCTTTACATTGTTCGATGTCTCCATTGAATGCTTTTCTCCATCCACGGTAGTGATGTTTAGAATGTAAGAATCTACAATGACCGAGAAACACATTCTTCTGATAAAGTTCCAAGCGCGTCGTATCGGTTCCATCTTCAAAAACAGGACACACACGTTGACCTTTAATTCTATACCCAGATAGATTCCCGTATGCTGGAAAATCATTAATTGTGCCAAACAACATCACCCTCAAATTGAAACTTTCTTTCCTATACCCATCATAAACCTCCACACCGTTCTCCCACAAAATCTTTAAATCTTCTATCAAAGGTTTCAAGTATACGTCTATGTCATTCCCTGGTTGTTTAGGCCCTGAAATTAACATAGATATCATCATGTGCTTACGCTTCATACATAGCCATGGAGGTAGGTTATAAATGATAAGAATCACAGGCCATGTGGTATGTGAGATACTTTGAAGACCATGTGGGTTCATTCCATCAGTAGATAATGCCAAGCAAAGGTTTCTTGCTTCTTCTCCAAAATCAGGATAATCATCATCAATTTTTGACCACTATGGTGAATCTTCCGGATGTCAATACTATCCATCAATAATTCTTTCATCTACATGCCAAGTCAAGTGTCTTGCATCGGTTTCACTACGAAACATGCGCCTAAATCTCGGAATTATAGGAAAATACCATAAGACTTTTGCTGGGGACAATTTTTTCTTATATTGAGATAAACCGCATTTAGGGCACTCATTTAATGATGCATATTCATTTTGAAACAAAACACAATCGTTTGGACAAGCATGTATCTTATCATAACTCATGCCAATATAGCACAACATTTTTTTGGTCTCATAGGTTCGGTTAGGAAGAACATTATCCTCTGGAAGCATATCTCTCATAAGGGCTAATAACTCTGTGAAACTTTTATCTGACCATCCATTTCCCGCCTTTAAGTAGTACAACTTTAATACCGCAAATAGTCTTGTGAATTTACTGCAACCTTTATACAACGGTTTCTCTGCATCGCTTACCAATCTCTCAAACATTTTGGGACAATCCTGAAGATCTTCTTCAAGTGCATCTGCAATCTCTTCGACTCGATCAAAATCATATGTATCTGTGTCCTTGTCGTCTGAAGCATAGGCCGTACTACTTTTCTCTCCAGATTCAACATTTTCGTTACTTTTTCACCGTGAAATATCCAACACGTATAACTTCTATCAATTTCACGCATTAGTAAATGTGACTTCAATCCATATGCATCAACCCGGCCCACATAACAACAACCCAAGCAAGGACAGTTCATTCGACTGAGGTCTTTGGCGTGTTCAACAACAAACTTAACGAATTCCAATACCCCATTCTCGTACGCTTTTGACAATCGATCGACAAACATCCATTTTTTATCCATTGTTTTCTACTAATTAAATTAAATAAAAACACTATAAACGGATTATTCCCTTTTTGTATGAATTAAACGAATTATTTCTAAAAATGTATTTCTAGAGTTATTAATATGGACTAAAAATAAAAATATCTATATAAAAATAATTGTGTTTTATAATTGATACAGATAGAATGTTTTATAATATAGGAAGTATATAGTAAATAAATAAAAGAATCAGTAATGTTGAATTTGAACTTGACTTACCAAAGAAAGAAAAGGGGTTATTGGTGTCGACGGCGGATGATGCGGCTTTGATGTTCTTCGAATCGGTGATGGTCTTCGACTAACTACACCAATACAAAGGGATCATAAAAAACAAACAAAAATAGTCCATTTAGGAGGCTAATGAATTTAGGTGTCAATGCACATGAACAAAATAGGGAAAATAGTATATACACTATAAGAAGATTAATACAAACTTTTAGAAATTTTGTATAATTTAAACGGATTATTTCTAGAAATTTAGTACCTATATATCTCATAAGCAAACTCTACTAATTAACTATATATATATATATATATATATATATATATATATATATATATATATATATATATATATATATATATATATATATATATATATATATATATATATATATATATATATATATATATATATATATATATATATATATATATATATATATATATATATATATATATATATATATATATATATATATATATATATATATATATATATATATATATATATATATATATATATATATATATATATGAAGTGAAGTAACTAGTCCTTATGTTGTAGTTATGCTATTAAAATCATAAAAATTTGGATATTTACTATGACTGAATGTCTAATGAGATGAAATAATTTAGAGGACTAACACCTTATATGATTAAACAACTTATTTCCGCGTTTATCATATAACTGCTTATATTATAAGTCATTTATATGAAACAAAGAAGAAGAGGCAATAAGTTACTACCTTTGAATTATGAATGCCAACAAAGCTTCTTAGCAATAGTACTTTGCCCAGAACCACACAAACCAGTCAAATAATGATCTACACCATAAAAGAAATAGAATCCGACATGTATCGGGTATCAAAATTTTAGACAGACAAATCAATTCAATATCAACTTCATAAACTTATTCCAACAAGAATCATGCTACAAACAATTTCTCTATTAGCTTGCTCTTAGCCGTGTTAATGCACTCTAACAAATAAAAACACTTCCCAAATTGATTTTACACAGAATAATATTGAGCATTTTAGTTTATCATGATTTTAGTAAAACTAGGATTTAAGAAAGAACATACCATGAGAAAGGGTCGGTCGGCGGTGGAGGACAACTGAGAGAGACAGAGGGAAAGGGCTGGTCGGACGAAGGACGACGAACGGAGCTTGGACGACGGCGGAAGGAGCTTGGACAGCGACGAGTTAGGGAAAGGATTTTCGTTCGTAAGGTCTCTGAGAGAGGGAAACGAGTTTGGGAAAATATAAACAATAGGGTATTCTATTTCTTAATTTTAAATATGACTTTAGACAGCGCTTTTTAGAAGCGCTGGCTAATATGGGCGTTTAGCAGCGCTTTTGAAAAGCGCTGGCTAATGTGGTCCTTTAACAGCGCTTTTGAGAAATTTTTTTAAATTTTATATGACTTTAGACAGACCTTTTGAAAAGCGCTGTCTAAAGTGGTCCTTTACCAGCGCTTTTAATAAAGTGCTTTCTAAAACAACACTTTTGCCAGCGCTTTTAAAAGTGCTGTCTAAAGTCACATTTTTAGCAGCGCTTGTATTTATTATTGTATACAGTTTCTGTGTTTTTTTTAATTCACTTATAGCAGCGTTTTTGTATAAAAGTGTTGTCTAATGTGCGCTGTTAAATGCCCTTTTTGGCGTAGTGAAAGATTTTTCACAGTTTGTGGGAAGAGAGTTACTCCGCAGAAATCCTAAATCTATTTTCTTCTTTAATTTTCTTTACTTTTCATTGTCATTGTGTGATGATAACAATCTTATTCATTAAAATTGATAAAAATTCACCATAAATTTTGTTAGATTTCCAACCTAACCAATCAACACAATATTATAAGTGATGTGTGATAAAACCTTCAAAATAGTAAATTTTATGCGTAATATTTCTGACAATAGTATATTCATGCAACAATATAATTCATAAAAACTATTTCAAGTGTAAGATTGTGTTAATTGATAAATATAGTTGAATTCTTAACAAAAAAGTTTCACATTCACGATACAAAAATTGAAACATTTGAAAATAAGACAAATTCACTTAAAAACATCTTAGAAATACAAAGAATCAAGCGAAGTGTATTACATACATTTTTAATATTGTGCATATTGCATATCATCTCTTTCAAGAAATATCTTGTTAACACTCAAATATTTTTTTCTTCTTATATTTCAAGTTAGTGATATTAGAAGTTTTGAGAAGACAATTGATACTCTAGTGGTTGTATTTGGTTTGGTTATAAAGAATTTTTTTTCAAAATTGAAGGAATTAAATGTATATAATGTGTGTGGTGAACCAGGACAAACCTTTGTGTAAATTTATATCCTTATCTCTTTACCTGATTTATATTCAAATCTATGTTATTTTAGTCAAATAAATATTTGAATAGAATTTTTTTTTTAAATTGCATAATTGAAATCAATTTTTTTGTGTTTCTCTCATCTTCAATTTCTACGATCATAAATATTCAAAAAAAAAACATTGACCTCTTTGATTTTCTTGATTATATTAAGTCATTTGAGGTATCTGAGAAGAACTAAACTGAGAGACATTTTCACTATGCGCTCTTTCACAGTGAAATACAAAGTATTGTGGTGTTCTTACTTTACTGCAGGAAAAATGCAAGAATTACTTTGTTTTTGCAAAGAAAAAAAAATTAGGTTAGCCTAAAGTTATTAGGAGTACCTTCAAGGCCAAAAGGTGGACCTAGAAAGGAAGTTGTGAGTTTTTACTGTTGTAGGGGGATAAGAGTCAATATACGAGCTCGTAAATTGTTATGACATTCATAAAAAAATCATGTTTGATGTAGAACTTTTGAAATCTTTACAAGTAGATATCTATAATGTATTGCAAAGAAGATTTGAGAATTTAATAATCAATGCTAATATTTTGAGCGAATTCTAGAGGTAGTAAACTTAAAACAAGTTAGGGTTTTAAGTGCCTACTCTCATAATTTCCAAAAAAAAAAAATCATGTTTTCATTGCTTTGCTTTAACGTGGGATTCAAAAGAGTTAGGATTACATGCACAGATATTTTTCACTCAATCCCACATTTGAAAAAATCTGAATTGTTTGTGAAACATTCAATGACTCACGACACAGTAATACAAAGTCATTTAAATTTTTTAATGTCTAAAATTAACTCTCCAATCACTATTGACATCAGGAAATCTAAATCTGACATTTAATTTGACTTGTGATATGTAAGACACACAAACAAACACATCTAAATCTGCTCATATTTTTTTTATAAGCAGTACACATAAACATAACACTTGATTTTATAAATAATCAATCATTTTTTTTTTATTAAATAAAAAATAAGAATATAATATTTTCTCTTTCATAATCACAAGTATTTCATGATACCAATTTAAAAAGAAATTAAATTTTAAGTAAATTAAATATTTTCTCTATTATTAATGTTTGTTTGTAATAATAAAGATTAATTTTCGTATACATGCAAGTTTTTCTCCGAGAACAAAGACATTAGGTTGTTTATGACACAATTTTTAAATATGCTAAATCATCGATAACACAATATTTGACCGTTTGTCAAAAAACCACTACAAAAAAAACTCCAATTTGTTAGGTGAGTAGCACCCCACAAACGCAAATATCACACCGCAATGTAACTTTTGCAGGATGGGCGGGATATCCTACAAAAACGTTAGTCACAACTTTTTACAAGGAGAAATGCACTCTGCTTTGCAAGGAGAAAACCACCCCGCAACGTTGTCAGGTGAAAATCACCCTACAACTCTTTTTTTAGAGTCCAATACAAATCAGAACAGTTGAGTAGCAGATGGTTCAGAGCAGAGTGGAGCAGAAAGTGACAGAAACTTGCGGAGTGAATATTACCTAGCAACATTGGAATATTCATAAACTTGCAGGGTAAAATACACATGGCAAGGGTTTTTAATAAAGTGAAAAAAATATTTTGTTTTTTCAAATATTAATAATATTCTAGTTTAAAAATAGAAATATTAATCTATTTTTAAAATAGCTGTAATTTTTTTGAAGTTGATTTCAAATATGTTTTAATTGCAATATTAATCTATATTAATCTAGTTTAGACAACTGTAAATAATTTTGAAGGAACAAATTATATTAACGACAATATTAACTGCAATACCATAATATAGCTAGCTGTGTGCAATCTCCTCCAATCAGTGACCAAGTTGCTCCTTATCTTGCTCTTCAAAATATACCAGTTCAGAAACTAACTCTAGAATATAAGATTGGGATGGAATCATTGGTGAAATGAAGACACTGCCAATGAAAACTACATAGCTGTGGCGAGACAAACCAACTGTTTTCCTTTGTCTTCGATGATTAGGGTAAATTCTTATATTACTATGTTACTTTCATCATTGCGTTAAATGCTATAAAAGAAACATTAAACACAACATGGATGAACAAAACCCAAAAGTAGAACAACAAGTGTATCATGTGCAGAGCAGATGCGCATAAACTCTTCTTCAGGAAACCCATACTTGATGCACTAGGGGTTCAACTATTTGCAGTTGTTAATGAATACATGGAGGCAGAGATAATAGCAAAAAAATCAACTTCAATAATTTGTTCATATTTGAAATAACAAACAATTTAATAATATAGATTAATATTGCAGTTAAAATAATTTTGTGCATAATATGTTTTTCAACTATTAATCTAATTTTGTTCGTATGTTTAAAATAACGAACAATTTATAAATTTGTGTACCTTTATAAGTGGATTTGATGATAACATGGAATGAAAATTCAAATCATCAACAAATTTGAGTTTTTGAGGTTTGATTTGGGGTAAAAATTGAGAGATTTGAGAGATATAGAGGGGTTGGAAAATTTCCCTTTAAAGAATTGAGAGAAGATAAAAGATGAAATGGATGTTATGCTTATGTAATAGAGAAAAATGAAAGAATTTTGGAGATGTATAAAGAAAACTTGTATGGTGAGAAAAACCCTGCAATATTTATTACTGTTGAAATTTACAAGGTGAATAGCACCCCACAACTAATGATGTCAGTATTGACTAGAACGTTTACCTGTTCCTCTGTTAAATTAATAAATATAATATGTACTTTTCACCCAATTTTTCAAAAAATTCTTGCGAAGTGGGATTCACCCTGCAAAGTTTCTTACCGTTGGAACTTGCAGGGTGCTTATAACCTCGCTATCTGTATCAGAATAAAGTTACTTTGTCCCCACTGACGCATCAATAATTATACAACTGGGCTTCTCCTCAAAAATTTTAAAAACAGTTGTAGAATGTTTTTCACTTTGCAACTTTCAATTCAAAAAATTCCAAATTTCCTCAATCAACTACGAGATAAAAACAGTTACAATTTTTTCTTTTATTTTAAAAACAATGTTGCAAGGTGAATAACACCAATTACAAATACATTTTATTGCGAGGTGAATAACACCTGACATAATCACCTGACTAATTGTATATTTTCTTGTAATGAACACCTTGAAGGCATATCTTAAAAATTTTACTAGTATTATCGACTAGTACAATAAATCAACATAAAGTTAATATTCTAAAAAAACACAAATATTAATCTAATAATTTCAAACCATAACAAAAAGTATTTCATCCATTTGAATGTTTAATATGGAGTGGCTAGTGTAAACTAGTGCACAGAACCCGAGATATAGCATATTCAAGTTACACAAAGTGCCATCCTACCAATTCTACAACATGCGATGCAAATGAAGCTTTTAAGACACCTGAAAGAGCATAAATTATGAGGTTATAAAATAATATTACTAGCTTCACTACGTATCAAGACATTTGTTTTCTCTAGTAGAGTTTCTTATATTATAAATATACATTTTTAATTAAACAACTATATTCAATAAATGAATTTACCTTCTTATTAGGCAGATCCAATTCTTCTTCAATCGAAGCCAATTCCTAGGAAACAACATAATCTTGTTCATTTGTTTTTCATTCAAATAAATTAGAATTTTCTTATATATTTAAGATGCAATTAATATGTATACTTACCTCTTTCTCAAACTTGTCAATATCAGGACACAAAACTTGAATCAAAGCATCATAGGATGGATCATCTCTCAGTGACCTTTTGCTAGGACAATGTACACGACAAGTAGGACATTCTTTGTTACTACAAATAAAGAAATAGAAATAATTTAGAGCTGAAATTATATAAAGCTGAAATAAATGGTGGTTAGTTTGAGGAGAAACCCAAGTCGAATGCTCTTGTGTATGCACTCTCTGCAAAAGCGATGCAAGCATTCCATTACAGTGCTTGTGTTTCGAATGATGCCTGCAGATATAGAATGTAATCTGATGAAGCCAGACTTAAAACATAAGTTGTTATTGATTCATAACTTCCATCACAACATAACTTAATTATATAGGCTTTATTTGTATCTAAATATTATCCTAGATTTGTTCATCAACTAATATTAAACTGACACATTTAACAATTTGATATCATTTAATTTGATAAACCATAATTGTTACAATTTTTAGCATAACAAAATTACAGTATTAAACTATGCAATCTAGCATGAGTTAAAAATTAGATACCAAGACAGATAGGGCATTCGATTTCTGTTCGAATTGAAGATAAATTGAACACCAGATACCTGCAATGAAACAACAACAATAAAGAAATTTACAAACAGTAGAATGCAATACAATTTACAGAGACGAATCGCTTAATGATAAATATGAACAATTTCATCAAGTTACATCCAAGGTCATAAAACATTTCATATAGGAATTTTCCAAATCATTCATAGAAAAGACATGATGATGTAAATGTAATCTAGACACAACCAGATGCGATTGTTGAATTATCAAATTTTGACACAGCATAAACAATTGGATTAATGAACCTGAAAGCACGCACGTAAATATGCTAAGTCAATCGAAGTAAGCAAAAAAACTTGACACAACCAGAAACTTTCACATACTTTATTCGTTTCGTTTATACTTAAAGTCAAACGGAGCAATCAGATCCACGTTGAAATTTCAACAGGTAAAATGAAAAAAATGGAATTAGTTTCACATACTCTACTTCTTCCACCTCTTCTTCTTCTTCTTCTTCTTCTTCTTCTTGTTCTTCTTCTTCCTCCTCTTCCTTCGTCTTTTTCATCATCATCTTCTTCAACATTTTCAGAGGAATGCTTTTGAGTGAAATCTGTTGAAAAAAGGATAAGCTAGATGAACAATACACAGCAATCGATAACAAAATCAAAGCATAGGAGTTGATATGAAGATTAAGCAGTAAATAATTTCAAAATAGAGATAAGAAAAATAATGCTAACCAAGTTCATATTCGGGGTTCTCTTCATTCTTAGTCATCTGGTTCTCTTGGAGAGATTCTTCAACGCGAGAATGCTGATTTTCTGACATTGTGGTCAATCAAGCGTATTGATTTTTTTACTGTGAAATTTCTTTTATACTCACTTACTTGTGTATATGAATGCATATCTAAATGTAAATGCAAATGAAGCATAAAGGCTATTTTGTAATTTTTGAAAGGTGATTTGTTCTTCATGTATGCCATTTGTAAAGACTAGATGTACCTTTTTATTTACCTTTTTATTTATTTATGTTTTTTTTAGAAAATATTGATTTTTTTTCTTAAAATATTATTAATACTATTATATTATTATTAAAGAAATACCTTTTATTATTATTATTATTATTATTATTATTATTATTATTATTATTATTATTATACTATTTTTTTAAATAAAAACATGAAAACATTAGGATATTAAACATAAACTAATTGTATTCAATTAAAATATCAATTATTAAGATTATTTCAAGTGAAACTCTTTTTATAAATGTGTATTTACTTTTAAATGTTAAAAAATTTTTTTAGTCAAAGATATTAAAATAGCATGATCATAAATTATTAAATAAGTAATAAACAAATATTTTTCTTATAATCTTTACAATGTCATTTTTCTAGGGATTGCCAATTTATTTAGACAGTAAAGTCTTTCTTTTGATTGAAATGTGGTTGGAATACAAAAATAAAAGATTAAAAACTTTTTGGTATATCACTTTTTTTAAAGAGTCTTTTTTTTCTTATCTTCTTTACGACAATTTTTTTTTTGACTTGTATTTGTATGCTTTGACCTATAATTTATTTTCTTTTTCTTTTTTGTTTATCAAATTATATTCTCTTATTTCTATTTACATTTACTACTTGATTTTTTTCTCCAAAACTGTTCCTTTTTCTCTAACTTTAATTTTTGAAATACAATTACTTTTAAAGTATTTTCCTATCGTTAAGATAAAGTGGTGTATATTGTTTTTGTTTTAAAATTGACTAAGATTGTAAAGTTAAAAGAATAAACTTTTCACTTTTATAGGTTTGAAGGAATTATCAAATGATCATACTCTCACAAAGTAGGCTTTTTAGTTAAGTATTTTTTATTTAATAACAAACAACGTCTTGATCATATCCATGACTTCAAATATACAATGTAATAGCAAAATGATGCAAAATCCACATAAGTTGTGTATTGGTACAAAATTACAGGTGTGTATGTGTGTGTTCCTCCTTCAAGGGCACGTGGCACAGTGGACTTTGTAGGTATATTATAGTATATGGGGGTTAGGGATTTGCAGCGGCGAGAAGCCCTATATGGTGGTGTATTAATATGGTTTTAAGAGTCTTATTCATGTGCGGAGAGATGCTCTGTAGATGGACAATGTGCTTAGGTATAAGCGGATGGTTATTGTGATCCCTATAAATTTAAATATGTCATTTCCCCTCCTTG
Organism: Vicia faba; assembly: GCA_948472305.1. Classification (NCBI taxonomy): domain Eukaryota; kingdom Viridiplantae; phylum Streptophyta; class Magnoliopsida; order Fabales; family Fabaceae; genus Vicia; species Vicia faba. The sequence continues at coordinate 940,671,424 of OX451741.1, read as the reverse complement.
GAGGATAAGTATTTATAGAGGCCTTTTGAGCCTAGGATTTAGATAAACCTGAGTGGCAGCAACTGCTCCTTCATGATCAGAAGTTATTGACCACATATCCTTTAGAGAATAGTGGATGGCTTTCTCTCCTTTGACTAACGAAATTACACATCATCACTGTCAATGGAAAGTCCTTAAGTAATCGCCTAGGCGGTACATCTTTTGGACGAGGGCGGCCTAATTTAGGATACTCATAAATATAACTTTACATAGTCCGTCGAGCAAGAGGGATTTGCAAAGGGAAAATTATTTTTAAGATCCTTTTTCTTTTTAGGCGTTCCCCTCGCCCTACCAGTGAGTCCCTGAGCGGATGACATCCTTTTACTAAAGGGGCAAGTCCCTAAGCTGAAGGAGAATATTTATTAAAGGGCGAGTCCTTCAGCTTGGTGAATACTTACGTGATCCCTTGAGAGATGAGTCAACTTCCAGACATCTCCTGGTTAGTTAAAAAAATGTGAGTTGGGAATGTGAAGCAATCATTAAACTAATCACACTTACTTTCATTTAATTACTACTACAAATAACGCTTCTAATCTTGAACGCGAAATGTGTTTCACCTCAGAAAAAAGAAGCGAGGTAAATAAGGTCGTCATAAAAGTAAAAACTTATCACCTCAGTGTTTAAAACACCAAGGTATAGTTTTATTAGCGCGTGTGTTCGAACTCCAGCAACAACAAATTTTATTATTTTCAAAATTATCATATCTTTTTTCTCGGTATATCGAATAATTGAGAGGTATGCTTATTATTAATTTTTAAATTGTTACATTGTTTACCCAGAATATTACATTGTTTATCCCAAAAATTAAAATTTAAATTAAAATCAAATTCACTAAGGATCTAGATAAAAATCAAATTTCCTCTAGATTTAGACTTTAGATATTCAAATTATTGAATCTAGGTGAAGATCAAATATTGGGTACAAGAATATTCTCTCCGGATCTTGCATGCATTTGTTTCAGTGAAAAAATGGGTAAGATAATTAATATCAATAATCAAAAATATTTTCGGTACAAATAAAAATTTAATAAAACAAACCTCGAACCTAGATGATTTTTTGCTCTTGCAATCCATCGTAGAGAACTTTTCCAAGCGTCTTTAGGTTTCAAGTGCTTCATATGTTTTATTTAGGTTAGATTTCCAATATCCTAAGTGAACTTATATAATGGATGTCCCTTAGGTTTCACGCGGATCACTAATGACAGATTCTTGAGCCTTAATAATATTTAAATAGACGGCAAAGATTTGTTTAAGGCCATTGAAAATAGTGAAAAATAACACTTAACTATCCTCTCGGTTTTGGAATTAAACTGAGGGGTTAGATTGATTTTTTTTACAAAAATGGTTACATAATTGACCCAGAATATTAAAAATACATTGTATTCAACAAATCTTCGCAGAATATCAAGATTGTTTATTCAGAATATTAAAAATACAACATGTCCAGGTCCCATATAAGATGCTAGAAATTTTTTCCCCCATAAGATTTTTCATTTTTCGTCGATATTTATCTTCTGAAAAGTTAAGCTTCCATCTTTGTTTAACCTTTCAAAGGTTGATTTCCTTCTTTTTGTAACTTGAAAAAAGAATGACTTTCTGCAGTTGCAATCTATCAAATAAGCAACAAAAAAAATATAATACCATTACCATTTTGTGAGATAGATTACAAGGTCATAAAAATATTTTGTTTTAGATAGAAGAATATTGAAGATTTTTCTATCTTGCAATCTATCCTAATTAATGATGCGGATTTACGGCGACTTCATATTAGCATAAATTAGGATAAAATCTAACTATTTCTTTTATAGTAAAATTTGACTATTATACCCCTTGATTTATTTACAAAATCGAGGTAACATTATTATTATTATTATTATTTTTAACTATCACCTCGGTTAAGGTTAAAAATTAAGGTGATAGTTCTTATTATAACTTTTTTATGTTACATTGTCTACACATGAAATTAAAATAAATTGTTTACAACAAATCCCTTCAATGGTTTTTTTGCACTTGCAATCAATCATAAAAGTGTTGATGCTTGAATGTCAGAACTTTTCATCCAAGATTGATTGTTGATGCTATCATTATCACTGTCTTCACTAGCGTATACATGGTGCATGCTTTGAATGCATCCAACTTCTAATAAGGTGTTTGTTCTAAAAAATGGAAAATATTTTTTCTGCACTTGCAATCCCTCAGTAAAGACTTTTAGGAATAAATTATAGTTGTTCAAAACCTTCAACAACAACAACAACAACGGCACCATTGTTTGAGATGGATTGAAAAAGCTGAAAAATATTTGTTCAAGATAGAAGAACATTTTTTTCAGTTTTGCAATTCATCTCAAAAACATGATGCATTTGATGGTGGGGAGACTACAAAAAAATATAGCATTATAGTGAAATTTGTATTGGAAATGTAATTTATTTAATGTCCACAATTCCCAATACTTACTCTTTATTAGGGCCTTTTGGTAGTTTCAATTTCTAGTATAAATATGCTACCTAGGCTTTCAATATTGTATCCCAAATTCATTCCTCTATTTGAATATAAAGAAGTAGTCCTCTTTGTTATCATTCATTGTTCATTCTTTATCTCTCCTTCCATTACCTTGCACCAACAAATTGGTATCTAGAGCTTTTGGTTCTGTTTTTCCTGGGAAACACGAGTGGTTGTGAGCTGCGTGTTTGAGTTTTGTTCTTTGATTTTCTGTTGAAATCTTGAACAAAATTCTGAACAGAATTTTGATTCTGTGGGTTGGGAAACAGTGTGTTTAAGATCTAAAAATCCGTGCAAGGTTTAAAATGAGTGGAGACGGTAGTTTGAACACTAAACTTCCAGTTTTTAATGGCAAAAACTGGAACAGATGGATGATACAAATGCGTGTACTGTTCGGTGCACAAGATGTTCTGGATCTGGTTACAGATGGTTATGTACCAGCTGCAGCAGATGCAATTGAAGTACAGAGAACTGCTGAGAGGTTGATGAGAAAGAGGGACCAGAAAGCTCTGTTATATATCCATCAGTGTGTGGATGAAAATGTGTTCGAGAAGATTGCTGATTCAACAACGTCTAAAGGGGCGTGGGATTTACTGACGAGATGTTACGGTGGTGACGCATCAGTAAAGAAGGTGAAGCTTCAATCCCTACGAAAGCAATATGAGAACCTGAACATGAAGAGCAGTGAGAAAGTTTCTGAATATATCTCCAGAGTGATTCTGATCACTAACGAGATGAAGGCGTGTGGAGAAACTCTAACTGAACAGGTAATCATAGAAAAGATTCTGAGGTCGCTCATTCCTCAGTTTGATTACATTGTTGTTTCTATTGAACATTCTAAAAATCTAGAAACCATGAAAATAGAAGAATTACAAAGCAGCTTAAAAGCATAGGAGTTACGTCTGTCTGAGAGAAATTCTGAGAGAGAAGTTGAGCAAGATCTGAAGGCTTCTTTTGTCAAGAAAGACCAGAAGCAGAATAGACGTGGTGATAGATTCTATAAGTCAGAAGCCTCAACTTATGATGATAAGAAGTATCATAAAGGAAAAGAGAGGTATGACAAAAGGAAGGTTCAATGTTACTCCTGTAAACAATTGGGCCATTTTGCCAGAGATTGTAGGTCAAACAAGGATAGGAAATCAGAAGAAGCATATATGGCTAAGAGAAACTCTGATGATGAACCTGTACTGCTAATGGCCTCTGACTCTGATGGAAAATGCTCAGAAGATTGGTGGTATATGGACACTGGCTGCTCAAATCATTTAACTGGAAACAAATAATGGCTGACAGACTTTGACTCCAGAAGGAGTACAAAGATCAGATGTGCTGACGATAAGTATCTTAATGCAGAAGGTATGGGAGATGTCAGAATTAGAGTGAAGAATGGGAAATACATTTTGATCAAAGACGTCTGGTATGTTCCTGGTATTAGAAGCAATCTGATGAGCGTAGGTCAGCTGATTGAGAAAGGTTTTTCAGTTGTTATGAAAAACAATCTTCTGACGTTGTATGATTCCAATCAGAAGTTAATTATGAAATCTAAACAAGGAGGCAACAGAACATTCAAGGTGAATGTAGAAACAGTTGAAGCAACGTGCCTTAGTGCAGAAGGTGCTGAAAGTAACAGTAAGCTGTGGCATAAGAGGTTAGGGCACTTAAACTATAAAAGCTTAGGGAATTTATGTTCTAAGAAGCTCGTACGTGGTATTTCGAAAATTGTGAAGCCTGAGAAGTCATGTGAGATATGCATGAAAAGTAAGCAACCTAGATTGCCATTTACATCAGAAGTAGCCCCCAGAGCGAAACATGCTCTGGGAGTAGTACATTCTGATGTGTGTGGACCATTTCTAGTACCTTCACTTGGAGGAAACAATTACTTTGTGTCTTTTGTGGATGAGTTCACAAGAATGACATGGGTAACACTTATCAAATTCAAGCATGAAGTGTTTACTGAGTTCCAGAAATTCAAGGTGAAGGCTGAGAAGCAGAGTGGTCAGAAGTTAAAAATTCTGAGAACAGATGGTGGAGGTGAATATAACTCTGCAGTGTTTCAGAAGTTTTATGAAGAAAGTGGAATAGAACATGAGGTTACTGCACCATATACTCCTCAGCACAACGGTCTTGTTGTAAGAAGAAACAGAACTCTGCTTGATATGACCAGAAGCATGCTGAAAGAGAAAAAGCTACCTCACGTGCTATGGGGAGAAGTTGTTGCCACATCAGCATACATTCGGAACAGGTGTCCAACGAAGAAACTGAAGGAATTTGTTCCTTTATAGAAATGGACTGGAGATAAGCAGAGTGTCAGTCATCTGAAGGTGTTTGGCTTTGTCTGTTACAAACACGTTCCAGAAGATAGAAGACAAAAACTGGATGATAGAAGCAAAATAATGTTGCTGGTGGGGTACCACAGTACAGGTGTTGTTGTACCCCAAAATTTGCCCTCCCATAAACTTCAAAGTTTTGCCAAGCATCACCTCAAATGGTTCAAAGTCTACTCAAGGACTACACAGTCAACCACTCTCCTAAAGCCAGTCAAACTAGGGTTTTGGTTCTTGCAAGAAAGTTGAAGTTTTCAAGGGCTCAATCAAGTCCCATATGCTCATACACATTGTCAAGCACCTACATGTCAAGTTTCAAGGCTCACAAGGTCAAGTTGCACAATCAAAAACCCTAATTTGCTCCACAGTCAACTGCAGGGGCAAAATGGTCATTTGGCAGTCAAAAGTCAAAATTTTTGGTCAACATCTCATTTTGAAGCCACAATCATCATTTGGTCAAGTCTTGACCATGATTTCACAAGAATGGCTCAAAAATCATCAAGGTGTCAAAAGTTTCTATTTTGGGACAGCTGAAAAGTCAACTGTAACTTGACCAAGGCATAACTTTTTCATGGTTCATCAGAAAAATCCCATCCAATGCTCATCTTGAAGGGGAGGACATTTCCTACAACTCATATTCACATTCCAAGTCCAAGAAATGCTCTCACAAAAAGTCATCAATTTCAACATTATAGGTCATTTTCAAAAGTCAACAAAAAGGGACTTTAAGTCAAAGACCATAACTTGAGATTGGTAAATTAAAATGACATGGGACCAAAGACATTGGTTAGAGGACTTCAAGACCTTTCCAAAATGTCCAAGAACATGTTCATAACTTCAAAATTGAGCAAGATATGCATTGGAGAAGTTGGGAAATTTTTGTGAAATGGCCAAAGTCAATTATCCTTGAAAATTCATTTTTGACAAAAGGGGCCCCCTTTTTCCACTTGATTCAGCTTGGCCATGCTTCCCACGTGTCCCACATTTTATTTCAAAATTTAAAATTAATTTTTTCATTTTTATTTGATTTTATTGGATTTAATTCATTTTAAATCTTTTAAAATCAAATGAAAATCAAAAAGATTAATTAAGGGACATATCTTGCTTTGATTAGCTTTGAACCACCATTATACACATCCCAAATTCGTGCAAAGGGCTAAAGCTAGCAAGAATTCAAATTTGGCTAAAAATGGAAGGTGTTTTAATAGAGTTTATAGCAAAATCTTAAGCATGAATGCAAGGCATTATTGGCCATAATTCTTATCAAAACTCATTACATAACCTATATGCAAGTAAACACAAGGGGGATCAGGACCTAAGAGCTCCAAAAACGGCCATACAAAATTGCAAAATTGTCACACAAACTTGAAATCTGAAAACCTCCTTACAGCACGTTTTAAGTCCCCATTCCCATCCAAATACATTCCTGATATCCCAAGGAAGCTCTAGCAATCAAAATCAAGCCCAAACGCGCAAAGAACCATTCACATGAAGCCATACGGTTTGTCATTTTTTCCAGAAATACATAACATGATTCATGCACTTTTAATGATTTTTCTTGTTTGATTTGCACTAATGAGGACTCTCTAAAGCTATTGGTACCATCCAATTGAATTATAGGCGCCTGAACAAGAATTCACCATGGATTTTTCTTAGGGTTTCAGAGCTCCAATTTTGGGGTTTTACGCATCTGGAAAAATTGGCCAACCAAAATAGTACCATTGGATTCAGGACATCCAGACGAAACTAACCCACTATTCGCGCCCTATTTATGTTTGCATATGAGTTATTCGCTATTTTTTGGCAGGTGGTGTTTTGGGGGGGGTTTAAAACCCCCGCTATCTCATTTTGTTACAGGGACAAACGGAGACGAAATCTAGCGTCGCTTGTTGTCATTGGACGATTCATAATTCTGGCGTGTTTTTTGGTTGTGTACCACTAATTCTTGTTTTGTGTTATATTATTTATTTTCCATTTTATATCCAAAACGCGCAAATAGCTCAACTGGTAGGCAGATGGCTTGGTAAACACTGGGACCTGGGTTCGAATCCCAGTTCCCCTCAAATAATTTCTATTGTTTTGTTTCACATACTTCCATGCAGTGTAAGTCCCCAGGGCTCATCATACATCCTCAAGCACTCGTTGGCCACGTAATCTGATTGATCAATCCAATAGTCACAAAAGCAGACCATCATGCACGCTCAGTCAACCACAAGCATGTGATTCAGAAAAGTCAAAAAGGGCTTAGATTGCTTGGGCCAAAATGCTTCCAATTAACCCCCAAATTGGGTCTGAATACCCCCCTTGTTTGTATTTCCTTTCTCTCTTCTTTTTTTATTTTATTTAGTTTAATTATTTTAATTGCTCTTTAAATTCAAAAAATAATTTTCATAAAAAAAAATCAGAAATCATAAAAAATAAAAAATATGTTTTGTTTAATATTTAAGTCATTAATATTTTTGTAAATAAATTTTAATAATCAACTTAGGTTAATTTAGGTTAAAATTTTAATGTTTTTTTCTTAAATAACTAAAAAATGTAGAAATTAGGTTTTAGCATTTTTATTCTTTTTGCTTAATAAATAATTTTCTTATTACCATTATTATTAATTCTTAATTATTTTGTAAATAAATATGTCATTAATTAATTAGAGTAAATTAGGTCAAAACTTAAATAATTTTCTTTAATAATTAAAAACAATTTAGAATTAGGGTTCTTATTTAACTTCTTCTTTTAACTAATTCTATTTATTTCCATTAAATACAAAAAAAAAACATAAAAAATAATTTCTTTTCTTTATTTAATCATTAATTAACTTTTAATTTCAATTTAATTTCTTTAAAGGGTCCAACGCCCTCGCACATTCGATTATAATTTCTTTTCGCGCGTTTGTCCTTGTTTTCCGTTTAAATATTATGTAACTGTCCAAGCCCTGTAATAGTATTTAGAAATTTATTTACTTTCCGCACTTTATTAAAAAAATGGGTCTTTGTTAATTTGGCGATGTATAGACCCACGCCTTGTAATAGCGTAGGACCTTTATTTTCCGTACTTTAATTTCCGTACCCTTTAAACTGCTAATCACATGAAAGAATGAATGGCCAAATAAAATCAAAGCGTAGATCACCAAAAGCATGACAAGATAAAACATAACTGAAAACAATACACAAATTCACACACCACTCTTAGGGTATGCCTCACTGTTGCCTTGCCCCTCGAAACGTGGTCGTCGAGTACAGGACGTTTTAGTAAGTCCTTATGTCCATGACCTATGGCATAAGGGTAGCTTCTAAGGTGTCCTACTATTACTATGGTGACCACACTGTCCCTACAAGCTCGAATTGTGGTCGTCGAGTACAGGACGTTTTAGTAAGTCCTTATGTCCATGATATGATCTAGTTGCCTCGAAACAAGTTGCCTCAAAACGGTTGCCTCGGAATAGTTGCCTCGAAATAAAAAGATCAATGGCATAAGGGTAGCTTCTAAGGTGTCCTACTGTTGCTCTGGTGACCACACTGTCCCTACAAACGAATTGACCCGAACACCTCCAACGGTGGTGCTACCTACCCCTCAATGGTGGGATGGCACTACCTTAAGGACATTTACACAGCCTGATTCCTTAGGGTAGGTAGATAACTCGTAGATACTTGCTCTAAAACAAATCAAATCAAAAACTCTTTTCACACCGACACTTTTCAAAAAGCTTTCAAAACAATTTTTCAAACACTCTTGAGGACTGATACAAGAGTCGATCTGAAACTTTCAAAGAAACTTTTTCAAACCCACTCACTTTGAAAAGCAAACAAACATTTTGAAAACACAAATGAGCAAGTATCTAAGAGCCCATGGATAACCATGGATAGAAAGGGTGCTAACACCTTCCCTTTCTATAAATCTACCTCCCGAACCGAGAAACAATCTCATAAGGAATTTTTCTGTGCTTTTGTCCTTTTCATATTGGAGAAAATAAAAGACGGTGGCGACTCTTGCTTCCGCGACATTTCGCGAACCAGCGTTAAACAGTCAGTTCCAGATCCACCGATCACAGAACTGGCGACTCTGCTGGGGAAACTTATAAAGTGAGGTGTACCTTAGGATAGTTCATAACTGTGTTTTCAATTGTTGTGCTTTGTTTGCTTTATTATTGTGGGTTGCATCGGAGTTACATAGATCCTAACCCAGATCTGGGGATACCCTGTTAGGTAGCATAAGCTGTGAGGGACATGTCCGGCGTAGATCGACATGGGTGAAGCAGTGGCTACGTTGGTGTGGCGCCTTGGTCTGTACCGATATCCCTTGTGTCGCAACGAGGAGAATATGGGTCTTCTGAGGAGTCATTAAGCACCAACCGACCTTAGAACCCTAATGTGACCCAACTTGGCCAATAGAACAGTAGCAGTATGCTACGCCCATTGAGGCTAAACTCTCGTGATGGTTCTGGCCGTAAGAAAAGGTTGCGATGCTGGAGTTATGACCGATTGAGGGTAGTCAGTGATATTGGGATCCTCTAGAACCCGGTTACTTCTGATAGGACAGGTCTGAACCAACAAACTGAAAGAGGGTAATACCTAGACCCCATGCTGGCCTAAACTCTAAGGGCTTCTTTTGTGTGACTTTTGTGCCTTCCAACTTGACTATTTGCATGCTTGTTATCTGACACTTGAGTTTCTTGCAGGTTTTGTTTATAGTCCTTAATCTGGACTCATAATAGGGTTTACATATATCACTCCATGCGTAGCATAACATCATACCATTGCATACATCCTACATTAAGACTAATCCATTTCAAGGATCTCAAGGGTCTATGATGCAGGTCATGATGAACCAACTGTCCAGCAAGGGGCAAAGGGGATTTATTTTCCTCTAGACAAGGTTGTCAGGGGCTATGACCCACTGGATATGGTGAGCCTTTGACCCTTGAATAAGGACTCTCAACAATATGCAGTGCCTTCCATCAAGCTACAAAATGCAAATTCTAACAATTTTTCTTGTCTACCCCACGAGATCCTTGAAGACATTGCATGCATTACAGGTACCCTTTTACAAGTCTCTTACCTTCCTCACTGTTTATTTCAGCAATGGCTTTCCAACCAAACAACCAGGACCTTCAATCTCAAGAGACTCAGTTCAGGGATATCTTTCTAAGCCTATCCAAGGGGCAAGAAGAGTTAAGGACATTCCTCATGGGGACTTTGGCCAGGAACAGTGCTGAAGATGACAAGGACGAACGACTGAAACGTCTACAAGCTGAGGTAGATACAATGAAAACCCAGATGCTGGGGCAAAGGGCTCTCATCCAAGGTTTAGCTCGGGAGCAAGAAGAGTTGAGGACCATGATCAGCCAACTCCACCAAGACAGATCCAACATGAAGCAACCAGTCCGAGTCAGGGACCAGGCCTTTGATCAGCTTCCAAGAGGACAAGAGTCTGGTATGGTGAAGAATGGACCTCTCCAAATTGCTACCACTTCACAAGCCCAATATCAACCTCGCCCAGAGCAACAGGTTGATCAGAGTAAGCCAAGCAGGTCCAAGAGGCAATTCACCCAGCTTAACATGCCGCTATTTCAAGCCTTGCAACACCTGTTGAGGTTGAATCTGATTACACTAAGGGCTCCTCCCCGGAACCCTAACATCTCTGCTCCTAACTATCATCCCGACAGAAGATGTGCATACCACTCTGATAGTCCTGGACATGACACTGCCGACTGCTGGGCTCTGAAGAACAAAGTCCAAGACCTGATTAATGAAGGGGCAGTGGATTTCTCCCAAGTGGGTCAGGCTGAATGCTCCTGCCATCCCTACGGGATTCACCATTTGAAGTGACAAGCCCTGAGACTAGAAGACTTTTGTTCATTAGAATTTTTCAAGTTGTAATTTTCTTTTGATTGTTCAAACATTTATTCATGTTAAACGTTGTTATTTCATTAATGCATCACATATGTCCGTTTTGAAGCAATATATTCGCATTCGCTATATTCAAACTGCTTTCATTTTTTGATGTCAACTCTCAATTAAAAACTCTAAGCCTCTTGAGGGAGGATGACGAAAACGATACCACGATCCTTACAGTATGCTTTTGAATAGACCCCGCTGATGAGGTACAGGCATTGTTTCAATCCCTAAACACTGGATTTATAAGGAAGATAATCCCTCGTCAACCCCTCTGAGCCAAAGAAGTATGAGTTTTTCTTTTCGAAAATTAAAACCCTTTATCATAACCCGGGGCAAGGTAGTTCTCTCAGTTGATCCAAGTGCACAACGAATGGCACCAAAGAGGTCCTTATAAAAGAAGACAATGATGATTCCGAATAATCATAAGGATAGGCAGTCATTATATCTCAAAAAATAAAAACCCATTAAGTCAAAACCTATGAAGGAGACTTACAAAACTGGGGCATCCCGCTGACTGTAATTCCAAAAAGGAAACAGCTCAGGCAAAAAACAGGGACAACAAAATCAAGAAAGAAAAAGAGGTCATACAAACCCTCAACAAAAAAAGGAAATTACTGCCCATTCAAAATAAATTGTCAACGTCCGCACCATCACCGGAAAATCAGAGCAAAGACTCAAACAAGGTCTAACGTATGATCAACTGAGTTTAGGTTTGGAGAACATCACGAAGAGCGGGTGGGTACAAATAATTTGAGCCTTTATCCTTTGTTTCTTAAACCGTGAACCTGGCCACGTTATAACCCTTAAAAGTCCTAACTGAAGCATGGGTTAGTTCGAAAGCATACTGTTACGAAAGGTATCCTGACTCCTTAAGGCTTGCGGTAAAATAACGAGTTGACATCACATTTTACAAAATTCACTGGTTTTACTGAAAGAATGCATTTTCAAAATCTTCAAGACAGACATAAGCTTTGCATTTTGATATAACATTGTTTACATATGACTTTTTGTTTGAACAACATAGAAGTTCGCACGAAGAATACCTAGTGAACAAAAGCACTTCCAATCAAGGAGCAGACATGATCACGGTCTATTATCTGGGGCAGTCCAATCAAGATTCGGAGAATCTCTCAAAGGCTAAACAGCCTGGGGCAAATCTCCGCCTGGGTCACTTGGGGCACTCCAGCAACGAATCTTGTCCGATCAAACATCTTCTGGTGGCATGGCAAAACACTTCTAACAGGGGCAACTCCCTACATTCTGAGAGCGTGGACATAGTAAAAAGATACTACGCATGATAAAAGACCCGCTAGGTTGACATACCTAGGCAAAAATTAGGGCTTCCCGGCGAACCAAAAGGGTTCGGACAAAAGTAAGGGATGAAATGAAAAAATCTGTACACCCGGCAAGTCGAAAACCTACAAAGGCGGCTTGGGCAAAAATGGGTATCCCGGTGGACTGAAAACCCGAAAGGGCGGTCCAGGCAAAAATTAGGGATCAAAGCGTACGACTATGTCCCGACATCTCGTCACTTGCCTATCAGAAGAAGGTTTGTCAAACGGCAGTTATCAAGACTCCACCAGTATCTTCTCCCACAGAAACAGGGGCAGTAATGATTCGTCTAAGCAATCTAGTTTCTCTTTCCACCAAGGTACCAAGGTAGGTTCAGCTTAAGAACATAACCAAGATACCTTAATTCCCCAGAGAGTGAGCCAGCAAGTCAATGCACTCTCCCCAAGCAGAGTTATCCTTTCAACCTTAAGGAAGTTGGGTATCCTCCAGCAGATCTCAACATTCCCCAGCACAATATACGAACATTCTTAACAAGCATCCCCGGCAGTCTTGATCTAAGATTGTTCCCCGGCGGTATATCAGACATTCAGCGGAGCCACTTCCCCAATATATCTAAAAAATTTCCCCAGGAGAGTCCAGTCTGAAGATTTCCCCAGGAAAACTGAATCATCTCCCCAGCAGGAAGCTTATCCCCCAGTAGATTCTGGAAGCTTTTCCCCCCTGCAGAGCATGAACGCGTCTCCCGGCTTTATTCAAAGGTTATTTCCCTACCAGGATATAACTGGGTTATCCTCAGCCAAAAGCCACGGAAAGACCGTCCTCGACAAAGTCTTCTTATCCCCAGCGGAGTCTATTAACACTTCCAACATAACAACGGTATCCCCAACGAAGTTATCATCAAACATCTCAACAGAGTACCTCTCTTCCCACAGAGTATTGTTCTCCAGCAAGATCGCTAGAGTAATTTTCTCCCCGCAGAGTAATCCATTCGCCAAGTTTATTCCCCAACGGAGTCATCTTCTCCTACCGGTATTCTTGCAACCGTCACTCCCCAGCGGAAACAAAGCACTATCCTTCAGCATCAAACCCAGGATTTAACTTCCCGGCACCCGTCAAGGATTTACTTTCCTAGACGAAACATACATTCATCACATCTTCATACATTATAGCATGCATATATGTATCATGTACATACAATCTCATTTATTCTGAGAGCATCACGCATGTCATACATCATGACATCGCATACAACTAACGTTTTGTCTTGTCAGGACAAAAGTTAATACAAAGATAATTGCTATCAACAGTCGCAACTAAAGATCCGATTCATGTATCTTGCCAGGGTGTATCTGTTGACGACTAGCATTACCAGACTCGATTCCTGTATCCTGCCAGGGCACATCTGAAGAGTTCGAAGATCCGATTCTTGTATCCTGCCAGGGTGTATCTGTTGACGACTAGCATTACCAGACTCGATTCCTGTATCCTGCTAGGGCACGTGTGAAGAGTTCGAAGATCCGATTCCTGTATCCTGTCAGGGTGTATCTGTTGACGACTAGTATTACCAGACTCGATTCCTGTATCCTTCCAGGGCACATCTGAAGAGTTCGAAGATCCGATTCCTGTATCCTGCCAGGGTGTATCTGTTGACGACTACATTACCAGACTCGATTCCTGTATCTTGCCAGGGCACGTCTGAAGAGTTCGAAGATCCGATTCCTGTATCTTGCCAGGGTGTATCTGTTGACGACTACATTACCAGACTCGATTCCTGTATCTTGCCAGGGCACGTCTGAAGAGTCTGAGGATCCGATTCCTGTATCTTGCCAGGGTGTATCCGTTGACGATTAACAGTACCAGACTCGATTCCTGTATCCTGCCAGGGCACGTCTGAAAAGTTCGAAGATCTGATTCCTGTATCTTTCCAGGGTGTATTTGTTGACGACTACATTACCAGACTCGATTCCTGTATCTTGCCAGGGCACGTCTGAAGAGTTCAAAGATCCGACTCCAGTATCTTGCCAAGGTGTATCTGTTGACGACTACATTACCAGACTCGATTCATGTATCTTGCCAGGGCACGTCTGAAGAGTTTGAGGATCTGATTCCTGTATCTTGCCAGGGTGTATCCGTTGACGATTAATAATACCAGACTCGATTCCTGTATCCTGCCAGGGCACGTCTGAGGAGTTCGAAGATCCGATTCCTGTATCTTGCCAGGGTGTATCTGTTGACGACTACATTACCAGACTCGATTCTTGTATCCTGCCAGGGCACGTCTGAAGAGTTCGAAGATCTGATTCCTGTATCTTGCCAGGGTGTATCTGTTGACGACTACATTACCAGACTCGATTCCTGTATCCTGCCAGGGCACGTCTGAAGAGTTCGAAGATCCGATTCCTGTATCTTGCCAGGGTGTATCTGTTGACGACTGCATTTCCAGACTCGATTCCTATATCTTTCCAGGGCACGTATGAAGGGTTTGAAGATCCGATTCCTGTATCTTGCCAGGGTGTATCTGTTGACGACCAACATTACCAGACTCGATTCCTGTATCCTACCAGGGCACGTCTGAAGAGTTCGAAGATCCGATTCCTGTATCTTGCCAGGGTGTATCTGTTGACGACTACATTACCAGGCTCGATTCCTGTATTCTTCCAGGGAACGTCTGAAAGGTTTGAAGATCCGATTCCTGTATCTTTCCAGGGTGTATCTGTTGACGACCAACATTACCAGACTCGATTCCTGTATCCTTCCAGGGCACGTCTGAAGAGTTCGAAGATCAGATTCCTGTATCTTGCCAGGGTGTATCTGTCGACGACTACATTACCAGGCTCGATTCCTGTATCCTGCCAGGGCACGTCTGAAGGGTTTGAAGATCCGATTCCTGTATCTTGCCAGGGTGTATCTGTTGACGACCAACATTACCAGACTCGATTCCTGTATCTTGCCAGGGCACGTCTGAAGAGTTCGAAGATCCGATTCCTATATCTTGCCAGGGTGTATCTGTTGACGACTACATTACCAGACTCGATTCCTGTATCCTGCCAGGGCACGTCTGAAGGGTTTGAAGATCCGATTCCTGTATCTTGCCAGGGTGTATCTGTTGACAACCAACATTACCAGACTCGATTCTTGTATCCTGCCAGGGCACGTCTGAAGAGTTCGAAGATTCGATTCCTGTATCTTGCCAGGGTGTATCTGTTGACGACTACATTACCAGACTCGATTCCTGTATCCTGCCAGGGCACGTCTGAAGAGTTTGAAGATCCGATTCCTGTATCTTGCCAGGGTGTATCTGTTGACGACTACATTACCAGACTCGATTCCTGTATCCTGCCAGGGCACGTCTGAAGAGTTCGAAGATCCAATTCCTGTATCTTTCCAGGGTGTATCTGTTGACGACTACATTACCAGACTCGATTCCTGTATCCTTCCAGGGCACGTCTGAAGAGTTCGAAGATCCGATTCCTGTATCTTGCCAGGGTGTATCTGTTGACGACTACAGTACCAGACTCGATTCCTGTATCCTGCCAGGGCACGTCTGAAGAGTTCGAAGATCTGATTCCTGTATCTTTCCAGGGTGTATCTGTTGACGACTACATTACCAGACTCGATTCCTGTGTCATGCCAGGGCACGTCTGAAGGGTTCGAAGATCCAATTCCTATATCTTGCCAGGGTGTATCTGTTGACAACTATATTCTCCGGACTCGATTCCTGTATCTTGCCAGGGCACGTCTGAAGAATTTAAAGATTCGATACTTGTATCCAGCCAGGGCACGTCTACATAAAGAGTTTGAAGATCAACTCCTGTAACAGACCAGGTAATTTTCTTTCTTTCTCAGGTACGCAAGTTCTCGCTAAGGAATCTCTTACGCGATCGACACCTCCCGATGGCATCTATAAGCCCATCTCCACAATTATCCATCACAGTTCCAAATGGCATCTATAAGCCCATTCCCGACAAGGTTCTGTCACATCTCCAGATGGCATTTATAAGCCCATCCTCCTATCCACCATCTCTTCAAATGGAATCTGTAAGCCCATTCCCGCTGTCACACTGCTGATACTTCACTATGTGAGTGCAAATTTCTGGGCACTCTAGTGTTCAATCATCTTCCACCTTCGGATCACGAAAGGCACACAAGCCAATCTACATCCTCAGGTCTAAGAAGATTGAACAGGGGCAACTGTTGTACCCCAAAATTTGCCCTCCCATAAACTTCAAAGTTTTGCCAAGCATCACCTCAAATGGTTCAAAGTCTACTCAAGGACTACACAGTCAACCACTCTCCTAAAGCCAGTCAAACTAGGGTTTTGGTTCTTGCAAGAAAGTTGAGGTTTTCAAGGGCTCAATCAAGTCCCATATGCTCATACACATTTTCAAGCACCTACATGTCAAGTTTCAAGGCTCACAAGGTCAAGTTGCACAGTCAAAAACCCTAATTTGCTCCACAGTCAACTGCAGGGGCAAAATGGTCATTTGGCAGTCAAAATTCAAAATTTTTGGTCAACATCTCATTTTGAAGCCACAATCATCATTTGGTCAAGTCTTGACCATGATTTCACAAGAATGGCTCAAAAATCATCAAGGTGTCAAAAGTTTCTATTTTGGGACAGTTGAAACGTCAACTGTAACTTGACCAAGGCATAACTTTTTCATGGTTCATCAGAAAAATCCCATCCAATGCTCATCTTGAAGGGGAGGACATTTCCTACAACTCATATTCACATTCCAAGTCCAAGAAATGCTCTCACAAAAAGTCATCAATTTCAACATTATAGGTCATTTTCAAAAGTCAACAAAAAGAGACTTTAAGTCAAAGACCATAACTTGAGATTGGTAAATTAAAATGACATGGGACCAAAGACATTGGTTAGAGGACTTCAAGACCTTTCCAAAATGTCCAAGAACATGTTCATAACTTCAAAATTGAGCAAGATATGCATTGGAGAAGTTGGGAAATTTTTGTGAAATGGCCAAAGTCAATTATCCTTGAAAATTCATTTTTGACAAAAGGGGCCCCCTTTTTCCACTTGATTCAGCTTGGCCATGCTTCCCACGTGTCCCACATTTTATTTCAAAATTTAAAATTAATTTTTTCATTTTTATTTGATTTTATTGGATTTAATTCATTTTAAATCTTTTAAAATCAAATGAAAATCAAAAAGATTAATTAAGGGACATATCTTGCTTTGATTAGCTTTGAACCACCATTATACACATCCCAAATTCGTGCAAAGGGCTAAAGCTAGCAAGAATTCAAATTTGGCTAAAAAATGGAAGGTGTTTTAATAGAGTTTATAGCAAAATCTTAAGCATGAATGCAAGGCATTATTGGCCATAATTCTTATCAAAACTCATTACATAACCTATATGCAAGTAAACACAAGGGGGATCAGGACCTAAGAGCTCCAAAAACGGCCATACAAAATTGCAAAATTGTCACACAAACTTGAAATCTGAAAACCTCCTTACAGCACGTTTTAAGTCCCCATTCCCATCCAAATACATTCCTGATATCCCAAGGAAGCTCTAGCAATCAAAATCAAGCCCAAACGCACAAAGAACCATTCACACGAAGCCATACGGTTTGTCATTTTTTCCAGAAATACATCACATGATTCATGCACTTTTAATGATTTTTCTTGTTTGATTTGCACTAATGAGGACTCTCTGAAGCTATTGGTACCATCCAATTGAATTATAGGCGCCTGAACAAGAATTCACCATGGATTTTTCTTAGGGTTTCAGAGCTCCAATTTTGGGGTTTTACGCATCTGGAAAAATTGGCCAACCAAAATAGTACCATTGGATTCAGGACATCCAGACGAAACTAACCTACTATTCGCGCCCTATTTATGTTTGCATATGAGCTATTCGCTATTTTTTGGTAGGTGGTGTTTTGGGAGGGTTTAAAACCCCCGCTATCTCATTTTGTTACAGGGACAAACGGAGACGAAAGCTAGCGTCACTTGTTGTCGTTGGACGGTTCATAATTTTGGCATGTTTTTTGGTTGTGTACCACTAATTCTTGTTTTGTGTTATATTATTTATTTTCCATTTTATATCCAAAACGCGCAAATAGCTCAACTAGTAGGCAGATGGCTTGGTAAACACTGGGACCTGGGTTCGAATCCCAGTTCCCCTCAAATAATTTCTATTGTTTTGTTTCACATACTTCCATGCAGTGTAAGTCCCCAGGGCTCATCATACATCCTCAAGCACTCGTTGGCCACGTAATCTGATTGATCAATCCAATGGTCACAAAAGCAGACCATCATGCACGCTCAGTCAACCACAAGCATGTGATTCAGAAAAGTCAAAAAGGGCTTAGATTGCTTGGGCCAAAATGCTTCCAATTAACCCCCAAATTGGGTCTGAATACCCCCCTTGTTTGTATTTCCTTTCTCTCTTCTTTTTTTCTTTTATTTAGTTTAATTATTTTAATTGCTCTTTAAATTCAAAAAATAATTTTCATAAAAAAAAATCAGAAATCATAAAAAATAAAAAATATGTTTTGTTTAATATTTAAGTCATTAATATTTTTGTAAATAAATTTTAATAAACAACTTAGGTTAATTTAGGTTAAAATTTTAATGTTTTTTTCTTAAATAACTAAAAAATGTAGAAATTAGGTTTTAGCATTTTTATTCTTTTTGCTTAATAAATAATTTTCTTATTACCATTATTATTAATTCTTAATTATTTTGTAAATAAATATGTCATTAATTAATTAGAGTAAATTAGGTCAAAACTTAAATATTTTTCTTTAATAATTAAAAACAATTTAGAATTAGGGTTCTTATTTAACTTCTTCTTTTAATTAATTCTGTTTATTTCCATTAAATACAAAAAAAACATAAAAAATAATTTATTTTCTTTATTTAATCATTAATTAACTTTTAATTTCAATTTAATTTCTTTAAAGGGTCCAACGCCCTCGCACATTCGATTATAATTTCTTTTCGCGCGTTTGTCCTTATTTTCCGTTTAAATATTATGTAACCGTCCAAGCCCTGTAATAGTATTTAGAAATTTATTTACTTTCCGCACTTTATTAAAAAAACGAGTCTTTGTTAATTTGGCGATGTATAGACCCGCGCCTTGTAATAGCGTAAGACCTTTATTTTCCGTACTTTAATTTCCGTACCCTTTAAACTGCTAATCACATGAAAGAATGAATGGCCCAAATAAAATCAAAGCGTAGATCACCAAAATCATGACAAGATAAAATATAATTGAAAACAATACACAAATTCACACACCACTCTTAGGGTATGCCTCACTGTTGCCTTGCCCCTCGAAACGTGGTCGTCGAGTACAAGACGTTTTAGTAAGTCCTTATGTCCATGACCTATGGCATAAGGGTAGCTTCTAAGGTGTCCTACTATTACTCTGGTGACCACACTGTCCCTACAAGCTCGAATCGTGATCGTCGAGTACAGGACATTTTAGTAAGTCCTTATGTCCATGATATGATCTAGTTGCCTCGAAACAAGTTGCCTCGAAACAGTTGCCTCGAAATAGTTGCCTCGGAATAAAAAGATCAATGGCATAAGGGTAGCTTCTAAGGTGTCCTACTGTTGCTCTGGTGACCACACTGTCCCTACAAACGAATTGACCCGAACACCTCCAACGGTGGTGCTACCTACCCCTCAATGGTGGGATGGCACTACCTTAAGGACATTTACACAGCCTGATTCCTTAGGGTAGGTAGATAACTCGTAGATACTTGCTCTAAAACAAATCAAATCAAAAACTCTTTTCACACCGACACTTTTCAAAAAGCTTTCAAAACAATTTTTCAAACACTCTTGAGGACTGATACAAGAGTCGATCTGAAACTTTCAAAGAAACTTTTTCAAACCCACTCACTTTGAAAAACAAACAAACATTTTGAAAACATAAATGAGCAAGTATCTAAGAGCCCATGGATAACCATGGATAGAAAGGGTGCTAACACCTTCCCTTTCTATAAATCTACCTCCTGAACCGAGAAACAATCTCATAAGGAATTTTTCTGTGCTTTTGTCCTTTCCATATTGGAGAAAATAAAAGACAGTGGCGACTCTTGCTTCCGCGATATTTCTCGAACCAGCGTTAAACAGTCAGTTCCAGATCCACCGATCACAGGTGCGTATAAGCTTTATTGTCCAGAATCTAATAAAGTTGAAGTCAGCAGAGACGTTGTGGTGAAAGAGTCTGAAGCATGGGATTGGAACAAATCTCAATCTGATTCTGGTGTAGTGCCAACACCAGAGTTATCCTCTGAAGATGTTTTATAAAAATCAGAAGATGAATCTGATTCTGAAGATCCTGAAGATTCTGAAGATGAGTTAGAAGAAGATGATCCAGATACAGATGATGATCCAGAATCTGGTGGTAATTATAGTTCTAGAAGGGAAAACTCTGAAGGTGGTAACTCTGAAAGTAGTAGTTCTGGTGCAGCTTCAGAACAAGCTCAAAGACCACAGAGAATCAGACAAAAACCCAGAAGGTTTGCAAATTTTGACATGCTGCAGGATAATGATGTTGACTCTGAAGGAGAAGTCGTTCAGTGTGCCATGTTAGTAGATTCTGAACCAGTGGGCGTTGAAGAAGCTCTCAAGGAAAAAGAATGGCTTAATGCCATGAAAGAAGAACTTGAGGCAATAGAGAGGAACAAAACTTGGAAATTGACTAAACTTCCAGATAAGAAAAAAGCCATCAGCGTCAGATGGGTTTTTAAGTTAAAACTTAAGCCAGATGGTTCCATTGGCAAGCACAAAGCTAGAATAGTAGCTAGAGATTTTCTTCAGAAACCTGGGCTAGATTATTTTCAGGTGTTTTCACCTGTAGCTAGGCATGAAACAATCAGACTGGTGATTGCTTTAGCTGCAAACAGAAACTGGCCTTTAATGCACCTGGATGTGAAGTCAGCATTTCTAAACGGTCCATTACAGGAAGAAGTTTACGTGTCACAACCTCTTGGGTTTGTGAAAAAGAATTAGGAAGGGATGATATACAGGTTAAATAAGGCTCTGTATGGACTGAAGCAAGCGCCTAGAGCTTGGAATCTGAAAATTGATTCATTTTTCAAGAAGCAGAGGTTTCAGAAGTGTGAGATGGAATATGTAGTTTATGTACAACACTCTGATAGCAATATGATTCTGGTGTGTCTCTATGTTGATGACATCTTGCTAACAGGTAGCTGCCCAGAAGATATAAAGAAGTTCAAGGAAGTTCTGATGAATGAGTTCGAGATGACAGATCTAGGAAAAATGACATATTTCCTAGGAATGGAGATTATGTACTCGAAGAAGGGTATCATTATGCACCAGTTAAAATATGAACAAGAACTTCTGAAGAGATTTAAGCTGCAGAACTGCAAAGTTGCTGTGACACCATCAGAAACCAATCAAAAATTAGATTCTGACTCTGATGGTGATTATGTTGATTCTACAACCTTCAAACAGCTGGTTGGCTCTCTAAGATATTTATGTAATACTAGACCTGACATTTGTTATGCAGTTGGATTAGTCAGCAGATTCATGAGTAATCCCAAGTGGTGTCCTTTCCAAGCTGCTGTCAGAACTCTGAGATATATTAAGGGAACTCTGAAATATGGAGTGTTGTTTCCTTCTGAAAGAAAGACAAAGTCAGAATTAGTAAGTTATTCTGATTCTTACTGGTGCGGAGACAGAGTGGACAGGAGAAGTACCTCTGAATACTTGTTTAAATTTCTGGGAGGTCCCATTTCCTGGAGTTCCAAGAAACAGCCTGTTGTAGCTCTGTCAACATGTGAAGCTGAGTATATCGCAGGTGCTGTAGCTGTCTGTCAAGCAGTTTGGCTTCTGAATCTCCTGCATGATTTAAAGGTTGAGGTTGAGGAACCTCTGAAGCTGATGATTGATAATAAGTCTGCAATTGATCTTGCCAAGAATCCAGTGCTACATGGAAGAAGCAAGCACATTGAGACGAAGTATCACTTTCTCAGAAATCAAGTTCAGAAAGGAGTGTTAGAAGTTCTGCACTGTAGCACTCAGAAACAGCTTGCAGATCTTCTGACGAAGACAGTTAAAACAGATCAATTTCTTTGCTTAAGAGATGAAATTGGTGTTGTTAGCTTCTGATAGATTATCTAAATTAAGGGATGGTATTGGAAATGTAATTTATTTAATGTCCACAATTTCCAATACTTACTCTTTATTAGGATCTTTTGGTAGTTTCAATTTCTAGTATAAATATGCTACATAGACTTTCAATATTGTATCCCAAATTCATTCCTCTATTTGAATATAAAGAAGTAGTCCTCTTTGTTATCATTCATTGTTCATTCTTTATATCTCCTTCCATTACCTTGCACCAACAATTTGTTCAACGAGTATTTTTATGATAAAATATAATTATTTTATCCCCCAGATTATTAAATAAACCGAAGAATATATTATTCATTTTATACTTGTAAAAACAATATACTAATCTTGTTCACTAAGGTGAGGTTTTACGGAATTATCATCCTCCCTTTACCTATATCACTTCCACTAAGGAGAGGTTTTACTGTAGTATCTTTCTCCCTTTACTTGGATCATGTCCACTAAAGCGAAGTTTTACGGGATTACCTTCCTCCGTGTACCTTACATCCACGACAAGCTCTAGGAGCTTTGACATTTTCTATACTCATACTTTATATTCCTTCAAGAATCAACATTATATGTATGTTGCCAAACTCGAAGTGCCTTTACACTTCCACAAATAACTTACTATCAGATTTCTGATATGGTCCTAAGTATTAATTCTATCGGTGCTTACCGAACATGAAGTGCCTAAGGTGTTCACACTTTATTTGGTTATTACCATTTAATTCATAAATCTAACAACACATACATTAAGGTGATTCTTTATTAAATTCACACTACTTCATTGGTTCGAGGGATTAAATGCTATTTCATCTTCTTTAACATCGAAGCATAAATAATTCTTAATTATACATAAAGACATGCTATTTTCATCTCTCTAACATAGAAACATAACATTCATACATATCAATACATTGACAATCCAGATTTACCACTTAATCTCAGAAAAGTTGAGCTAAACAAGTGAAAATTTCAAAGTTGCATGAGGTGTAACCAGTTACACATAACACATAACTGATTATATATTCAATGGATTTTTTTCTCTAAATTTAAGGAGTGGTAACCGGAACCACAAAACACCTAACAAGTTACATGCCTAAATATAATGTCATTTTCCAATTTTCAGGGGTTAGTAACCGATTACATACCTAAACAAAATGGCATTTTTCAATTAATAGGGGTGGTAACCGGTTACACAAACCACGTAATCAGTTAAACCCTTAAAAATGCTGATAATACTTCAAATTTTGAATGTGTAACTGATCACTAATAGAGTGTAACCGGTTACATGTATGTGAAAACTCAAAATTTTCCTTGTTTCTCACAGTTTCTCCATTCATAATCAAGTTAAATCATATTCTTGTATGTTCTAACAAGGTATAAGGACCATAACTCATCACAAACAACACATGCAAGCATTATTGAGACATATTCACAATCAAGAACTCAAACACATCATGGATCAAGAAAATGAGAAATTTTCATGCACTAGTGTAGAAAAGATTTTTTTTACATCAGGCGAAAAGCATATTTTACATCGATTCTGAGTCTGATGTAAAGTCAAACGATGTAGTAAATCAAAGACATTTTACATCGGGCCACAATCCAATTTGAAAAATACACCTATCGCATCAGTTGGTTGTTACGTTTGATGTGAAATATGGGGTTATCATTATTTTTTACAATAGATGACATCGTTTACATCGGTTGCTTCTATGGCCCAATGTAAAATGTAGGTTTTAACACCGGTTGTCTTTAAGGACCGATGTAAAATGTAGGTTTTAACATCGATGATCTTTATGGACCGATGTAATATGTTTGCTGCATTTTTTATAATATTAGACTATTTTTTTAGTGGAATCACTAATTTTTTTGGTACCTAATTTTTCATATTTTTTCAACATCACAGAGACTACGTTTAGGTCGCTATTTTTCATATTTTTCCAACATCACACATACCATATTTAGGTCGCTATTTTCATATTTTTCTAACCAGCGTGTTAATATCATTACACCAAATAACTAGAATGCACATATATATTCTTCAAAATGAGTAATTGATTTACAAAAGTACTAATCTCGGATACACATAAGTGTACAAAATTATAAGGAAGTTTACACGGTGGACTACTACAATAATAAAACCAGTAAAAACATACAAAAATATCCAACCATTTATAAGTCCCTTCCCGCACTTGAATTACGAACATGCAATCCACAAGAAGATGAGTTGTAGCTTCAGTAAACAACACGAAAATCACATTTGCTGACAATAAATAATAACACCAATTAACATCAGCAAACAACACAAAAATCAAGAAAATCAAATCAGCTACACAAACTAGACAATTCTATATAATTCACCAAATAAAGCTTAATTTTTATATAACTCAAAGAAACATTTTTCCCAACAGAGTCGTAAATCATACAAATCATCTTGTGTTAATTTTATTGGATTATCAAATACCTACAAAACGTAAATAACAATATCGAGTTATTCTTTGAAAATTCACATTAAGTTGCAAAATACAAAGTAAATAACAAAATAAAGTTATTTTTATTACTTGTATCCAAGACTCGGTTATATTGGCAGAGATAATATCCAACATATTTTTTATCACATAGTACCCACAATCATTAGAGTTATGTTGTTGCCTTGTCTACAAATGAATGACATGATTAGTGAATATTTATCATAAAATTAAATATAGAATTATAATTTACATCACACTTACATTGAGATGAAGCCATGTAGTCTTTTTTCTATTTCTATTTTCCATTTGATGAACTCCAAAAGCATTAATTCAGAGAAAAAAAGTCCATATAAAGCCACATAAAATATGAAATTACTTTTGTAACAATTTATGTATAAATGATATATAATATATTATAATAAAAGTCACATAAAAGATAAACTTACTTTGTAACAATTTTCTTCATGATTTGATCAATTTCCCGATGAAGTGAACAAAAGAAGACAACAATATTGTCTATTGGACAAATGACTCTTAATTGCCAATGATTTTTATACGCGTGTGTAGAAACGAAAAAGTCACATAAAATATTTATGTTATCAAAATTAAAAAATGAAAAACACAATTTCATGAAAACTTACCCATGAATAAATGGTAGAAGTGACACACTTTGTTTTTGTCACGTAACTTATCTTGTATGTATTTTTTAACATCTTCTTGATATTTCGACACATTATTAACATACATACACCTAGCAGGGTCCATAAATCCATATACTTCTGATGTGGAATTATCAATACATACATGATGAATAGACACGTCAAGCCACTAAAAACCCACCAACAACTCTCTGATACACTTAGTTGACATATAAAAAATTAGTGACACTCACACAATGACTTAATTCCATTTCCAAATGGTTATCACCCATTTTCAGAACCATGAGTAACAATCTCTGAACATCATCAACTTCCACGTCTTTTGTGCTTCCTTTTGCAGCTGAGCAACTTCCTTTTCCGCTTCCATCAATAACTTCCATTTTCCAATGCATTTATTATTATCAGTGCTTTGCGAGAAACCCATAGACCCAAGTGTCTCCATTAAAGATTTTTGCAACACCTTACGCTCTTCAACCAACTTTTGATCAAGATTAGCTCTAAGTTTTGCTTCCAATTTTGCAAGTTGTTCATTTACATCTATATGTTGTTCTTGACGTGACCCTTCCAAAGTAAGTGCTTTGTTTATGGTGTTTTCCAAAACCATGAACACGACCCTCATGCTCAGATATTCCAATGGTTGCTGTTAAGATATCGTTACGTCCATCTGAAACAAAGGCATACTTTTCAGCTTCTTCAACTAGAGACTCCTACAAAATGCAAAAACCATAACTAATTTCAATAGTTATTATCAATCACAAATATAATGATACTTGAAGTATTTTCCAAATTTTACTTACAATTTTCTTAGTAACAACTTGTGTAGACTTTGATGTGTATTCTCCTTCTTTCTTTTTTTCGTGCTCTCTTCCATAACTATTGGTGTGACGGTGGAGATGGACTACCATTATCATCTAATATGGAATCATCTCTCGATGATGTCCTTTCATTCATAATTATATCCTCAAGCAAGCGATACCCTCCACGAGATAATACGTGTGGGTATACATTCCTAGCCACATTTTCCACACTCTTTTGACTTTTTTCCTATTATAAACTCAAAAAGTTATTAATGACTAAACATAATAAAAATGTTATGCACAAAAAAATATAACTCCTACTTATCATAAATTCAGGGGTATCTCGAGACTTCAAAAACTCTTTCCATGTTTCTTCTTTAAGATTTTTATACGTGACATATGGAGAATGGCGATCTTTTTTAGGCTTTCTAATATACTCGACTGTGAGTTGTGTCTTAAAACCATTCCATCGATCTCCCGAATATTTAATCCATTCTTTCTTCAACGAATCCTTCTTTGAATCTTTACATTCTGAAATAGTGAAATAAGCATACAGATATAGTATCCACTTTCTCATATTAGATTCTTCTAATTAAATCTCGTAAAAAAATCACTTCAGAGTACTGCTACTAGTACTACACTTCCATTCTTTTCTTTCATCTTTTCACTTCAGATTCCATGACGGGAAAACACAATTTTTTCCACACATAAGCATAAAAAGAGGAATTTTAAGTTCGAAACAATTCCAAGCACATCAACTAACAACACATCTCAAAATTCCAAAACTTAATCAAAGCAAAATAAAACAACGAAAATCAAATCAACTAAACTAGATACTTTCATCAGTGCAAAACCTATCAAACACCTTATCGGAAAATCATTATAATAAAAACACCAAAAAATTTATAAAAACCGAATGTTCCAAACAAATTTAAGAAAATTACCTGATGAGATTTTTGGAAGTGATTCGAGGGTTTAACGACGGCGGTTGAGGGAGCATGGCAGAGGGAGAACAGAGGGTGCAACGACCAATGTGCAGCGTAACAATGGAGGGAGTAATAGAGGATGTAACAATGGCTGTGTAGGCGTAACAGCGGAGAGAGTGTGATGGAGGGTGTAATGGAGATTGTGCAGGCATAATGGTGGAGGGAGAAATGAAGAAACAAAGAAACAGCGCAATAAAGAAATAGGTTTGTGTAAGGCAATTTAGGTTTTTTGTGAAAATTGATGGGCTACATTTCACATTGGTTGAGGTATTAGATCGATGTAAAGGCCCGTGTGATTGTGCCATTCACATCGGGGCAAAGCTAGGCCTGATGTGAAATCCTTTATAACAAAAATTTAAAATATTTACAATACTACCACCGTGTTTTTACGTTTTTTTCATCAACGGACTTTTCACATCGGGGCAAAGGGAGGACTGGTGTGAAATCCTTTATAACAACATTTCATTTTATTACCAAACTGCCACCGTGTTATATTTTCCCTAAATCAAATATTTTTCATATCATTGGAAATAAATGTCTGATGTAAAATCCTTTCCTTCTTCTTCCTTGACAAAAAGAGTTTTGTCTATGCCACCTTTCCTATATCCATTCTCACCAAGAAATTCTGTCAATCTCTCATACCAAGCTCTTGGAGCCTACTTTAATCCATATAAAGATTTCTTTAGCTTGTACACATGTTTAGGAAAACTTGGATCAACAAATCCCTTAGGTTGTTCCACATAAACTTCTTCGTTCAGATAGCCATTTAAGAAGGCTCTCTTTACATCCATTTGAAAAATTTTAAATTTCAGTATGCACGCAAGTCCCAAGAGTAGTTTGATTGATTCAAGTCTGGCCATAAGGGAAAAGGTTTCATCAAAGTCAACTCCTTCAATTTGCGTGTATCCTTGTGCAACTAACCTTGCCTTATTTCTAGTGATCACCCCTTTTTCATCATATTTATTCTTGTACACGCATTTAGTGCCAATCACATTTGTCCCTTTAGGTCTTGGAACTAGATCCCAAACTTCATTTCTACTAATTTTTTCTAGCTCTTCCTGCATAGCATTAATCCAGAACTCACCAGTTAGGGCCTCTTTGACATCCTTAGGCTCAATTTTTTACACAAAGAAAGAGTTTGATATCCCTTCTCTTGATCTGGTAGTAACTCCTTTATTTATATCTCCTATGATAAGCTCCTTAGGATGATCTTTTTGAGTTCTAATTGAATGCCCTTTATTGAGATTAACGGGCTTAGGTTCTTCTTGAGGGAGATTATAATCAATACTTATGTCATTGGATTCTGTTGGAATATCAGATAAAGATGTTCCAACATCTTCTTCATCATTCCATCCTTTATCATCAATAATAATATTTATGGATTCCATCATAACCTTGGTTCTGGAGTTAAAGACTCTGTAACCTCTTCTATTTGTAGAATAACCTAGGAATATTCCTTCATCACTCTTGGGATCCATCTTCCTCCTTTGTTCACGATCAACTAAGATGTAACATTTACTTCCAAAAACATGAAAATATTTAACAATTGGTTTTCTTCCCCTCCATATTTCATAGAAGGTGGATGGAGTACCTTTCCTTAGAGTGACTTTGTTATAGATATAGCATGCCGTATTCATAGCTTCAGCCCAAAAGTGGTAGGGTAACTTCTTAGCATGAATCATAGCTCTGGCATATTCTTGAAGGGTTCTGTTTTTATGTTCCACAATCCCATTTTGTTGAGGAGTAATGGGAGAAGATAATTCATGATTGATTCCTCCAGAAGAGCAAAAGTCAGCAAATTTATTATTCTCAAATTCATTTCCATGATCACTTATGATTCTAATGACATGACTATCTTTTTCCCTTTGAATTTTTTGACAGAGATCTTTAAACAGATCAAAATTTTATGATTTTTCTCTAATAAAATTTATCCATGTGTAACTAGAGAAGTCAACTACAACAACATAGGCATGCTTCTTTCCACCAAGACTTTCAATCTGCATAGGTCCCATCAAGTCCATGTGAAGAATTTCCAAAACTTTTGATGTAGTAAGTTGTGGGATCTTAAAATGTGACATCTTAGTTTGCTTTCCAATATGGCAGTCACCACATACTCTTCCTTCTTCTATCTTGAGCTTAGGAATCCATCTCACGGCTTCTTCAGATATAATTCTTTTCATTCCTTTCGTATGCAAGTGTCCCAATTTTTGATGCCATATTTTAACTTCATTTTCTTTGGCTAACACACATGTTGAAGAGAAGTTCAACTCTTATGGATACCATAAGTAATATTTGTCTTTCGATCTGATTCCTTTCATAATAACTTCATTCTTTTCATTGCAAACAAGACATTCTTCCTTAGTGAAGTTAACTTTGAATCCTTGATCACACAATTGGCTTATACTTATCAGGTTAGCTGTGAACCCTTTAACAAGTAGCACATCATCAAGCTTAGGGACTGCTGAACATTCCAGCTTGCCAACTCCTTTGATTTCACCTTTGGCTCCATCACCAAAAGTCACATAACAGGTGGAATGAGATTTGATATTTATCAACAGATTCTTGACGCATGTCATGTGTCTAGAACAACCACTGTCAAAGTACCAGTCATATTTGGTTGATACTCTGAGAGAGGTATGAGCTATGAAACTAGAAACATTAGACTTGGGAACCCATTGTTTCTTCTTTTTGCTATTTTGGGGAATTTGATCAGTTTTGGGAAAAGGAGTAGTTTTAGGATATCCATACAACTTGAAACAAAAAGGCCTTATATGAACAAGCCTTCCACAGTGATGACATCTCTAGGGCTGCGAATTCTCTCTAGTGTGATTAAACTTTTTCTTGCCATGATGTTTTCCATGATGTCCTTTCTTGCCATGATGTTTAGAAATTTGATTTGACATCCTTGGTTTAGACTTGGCATGAGTGGAATCTAATGAAGGTTCTTCTGAATTTGGTTCCTTTTTCTCATTAAACCCTAGACCACTCTTGTCTCCTGTCACTCTTCCTGCTTGAAGAATTTCACCTAATGTGTCAGACCAATTATTCAGCATCTTGAGAGATTTGACCACTCTATCAAGATTTGAATTTAGAGAAGTCACTTCAATTTCCAAATTAGAAATAGTTTTCAAATGCTCTCTCCTTTCTGCCTTTAGCTGGGTTTTGAGTGCTTTCTGTTTCTCCCCTTCTAGGCACACTTCTGCACTTCTGAGACATAATTCTTTGTATGAAGCAACTAACTCATCAAAGGTTAGTTCCCCGCCACTAGACTCTTCATCAGAGACATATTTGCATGTCAATGCTTTAACATACTAGGAAGATTCTTCAAGTTCACTCTCTGAGTCCTCTTCAGACCAAGTAACAGAAATATTCTTCTTTTGTTTCTTAAGATATATAGGACATTCAGCTCTAATGTGACCAAAGCCTTCACATTCATGACATTGTATTACCTTCCCTTGAGTGGATTTATCTTCAGCCCTTTTTCTTCCAAACTCATTTGACTTATCGATGTCAGATGAGATATTCTTGAAATTTGATCTTGGGTTCATATCCATTCCTTTTATCACTTTGTTAAACTATCTTCCAAGCATAATTAAGTCATTTGATATTCCTCCATTTGTATCCAGATCATAGTCCTCCTCTTCATCTTCAGTATTTGATACAAAAGCTATGCTTTTGTTCTTATTTTTAGATCTTTCATTTATGCTTAATTCAAATGTCAGAAGGGATCCAATAAGTTCATCCACTTTCAATTTGTCAATGTCTTGAGCTTATTCTATAGCAGTCACTTTCATATCAAATCTCTTGGGAAGAGACTTGATTATCTTTCTCACCAATTTGTCTTCAGGTATTTTCTCTCCTAAAGCACTGGATGCATTAGCAATCTCAAGAATGTTCATATGGAATTCATTAATTCTTTCATCATCCTTCATTCTCAAATTCTCAAATTTTGTGGTGAGTAACTGAAGTCTTGACATCTTAACTTTGGATATGCCTTCATGAGTGGATTGAAGAATTCCTCATGCATCCTTAGATACTTCACACGTGTTCACTAATCTGAAAATGTTCTTGTCAATTCCATTGAATATAGCATTCAAGGCTTTAGAATTTCCAAGAGCAATTTCACCTTCTTCTTTAGAGAAATCTTCTTATGGTTTTAACTCAGAAGTAGATTCTCCATTT
Organism: Vicia faba; assembly: GCA_948472305.1. Classification (NCBI taxonomy): domain Eukaryota; kingdom Viridiplantae; phylum Streptophyta; class Magnoliopsida; order Fabales; family Fabaceae; genus Vicia; species Vicia faba. The sequence goes on along the minus strand of OX451741.1, from coordinate 940,640,158 downwards.
TCTCCCAATTTGATAGGGTGTTTCAATTATTTTAAGACATCTTTCAAAGCTCTGCTATCCAGAGACTTTAGAAAGGCCACCATAAAAGGTTTCAAATAGTCATAATTACTTCCATACAAAATGGGTGGTCTGTTCACAAATCCTCCTCCCTTGTCCATAGTACCAGAAAGTATCTTTCCTGGATCTCACCCAGATATAGAGCCGGATGCCTGCTCTGATAATAATTGAAATTCCGGTATCAGATATGTGATGTCGAATGAGATGTCAGATACAAATATCTGAGGATAATGTAAAGTGCAACAATAATAAAAGCAGTAAAAACACAAAGGATTATTAATCCAGTTCAGTGTACAACAACACCTCCTCTGGGGGCTACAAAGCCAGGGACAAGTCCACTAAATAGATCAATTCATAGACCGTCAGTAAAAAACCAGTTTACAATCTAATCACTTAATCACTACCCGTGCTATACTTCTACCTAAGACACGCCTAGGTATGAGACCCTCCTCAAATCTCTTCGATCACTAACAGTGAAGAACAACAAAATTATTAAGTTATAAAGACTTCAATCATTCAATACTTAAAAGCTTATGAATGATCCATAATTAATAAATCAAATAATAACTCAAGTATTAAAACAATACTATAGTGTATGATAATTAAAAGACTTAGACTTATAAAACAGAAAGAAAGTATTATTCTTCAAAAGTTGGAGTTTTATGAATAAGGAAGCAAGTCCTTATAAAGGCGCAGCAGTGGGCTTGGGCTGAAAAATAAATATTCCAATCTTTTGAATATTTCCATGAAAACAGGCCAAGTTATAATCCATAAGGATAATTCAAATAGAAAAACATTCCTCCATATTTTTCGCAAGCTGTGAGTCACAAATCCCGAATAATGGTGCACATAAAAACAGGAAATAGAAAACTTAAACAAATATGTAGTTGCGTTCAACTTAGGAGGAAGATGTCAAGACATCTGCTTTGACATCATTCAAAACAGTTTACTTCAAATGTCAATACATTTAGCAAAACATTATCAAGTCACTGTTTTACCAAATTTTCTGCCAACAAAAACTTACATGAATGATAGGTGCGAAAACACGGCCACTATGGGTCACTCGGCTGGCTTCAGCAATATTCTTGACATTAGAAAATGGTTGGATGGGAATTTCCATACCATACTCAAGAATTGGTTCATTGTATTTATTTGGCATGACTTTGTCTGATTCATATGGTACAGGGACTACCAAGAAAATAACCACTGGAGCAACAACTGGCTTGCTATGATACTCAATCTCTATAGGGGCAAGAACACCGAAACAAGTCACAATAACATTCACCCCTTCTTCTAAATACTTAGACATCACAAAATCATTGTTAGAGAACATATCTTCATTAGAAGAAAAGAACTCATCTGCAGAAACATACTCGTCATCTAACACAGTCTCGGTCGAGCAATCTTCAATCACGTTAATCCCATGGTAATCATCTCTTTTTCCTGAGACTTTGATAGTACCATTGTCTAAAATTAACTAAGCGCCCCTTCTCACAATGGAACAACCACGAGAGTCTCTGTAGCAAATCTGGCAAGACCCATAATGGTGTTCTTCTTGGCCATCCATGTGACAGAAGGTAGCGTGCAACTGCACCAAATCATCATTCATATAATTCACATCAAAAATAAGGAATTCACCAGGACATTCATAGATCATATTCACATTTTCCTTGTACTCTTCCCTTGGCCTGATTATATGAATGAGGCATTCGTCCATCATTTCCTCAAGATCATCTTTTAACTTATCATATCCCTGGATATTTGTACTGCAAATACTACAACCAGCATGGTCGTATGTATAGTAGCTGAATTCCCAGAGGTCAGCATGCATCTTCACAAGATCCCCTCTAACCAGGTTGATATAAAAAATTCGGAAGTCTCCAGGACAACTATTGTACCCCAAAATTTGCCCTCCCATATTTCTCAAAACATTTCAAGAAAAATTCACAAGTCCAACCCGGCGCATCATATTCAGGTGTTCTTCCGCCAAGATATCTCTGATAACATATTCTCAAATTCAGGTTCGGCTCAAGAGTCAATTATTTAAAGAAGGTATTCGAATGTGTGAGTTTTCTCGAAGAAATATGGTGAAAAAAGTGCGCTGAAAGTGCAGTTTTTACGCGCTAAAAAATTCATAACTTGAAGATCGTGGCTCGTTTTGAACCCGTTCCGGTGTCCAAAATTCCGTCTTGACATTATCTACGTTTTCATCTCTCACGGCTGGAAGCCAATTTCGATCAGAAGGTCTTCAAAAATGTGGATTTATCAAGTATTTTCATACAGAAAATTTATGACAGAAGTTTATTTGCGTCATGTTCAGAAAATCATAACTTGGTCGATTTTCATCGTATCGAGCTGGTTCCAGCGCCAAATTTCACAAATTGAGTTGGCTACATTTTCACAGAAGGTATTGAGTTCAAACGGTATTCAAAAGGCCTTCGTTTTTTGCTCAGAGTGCGTGACACGCTGAAAATCCTGAATGCTGAATATTATTTCATCTGAGCCGAAAATTCGAAAATTCATAACTCGGTCAATTTTTATCGGATTGGGCTCATATTTTTACACAAGGTCCCTGACTCATAGATCTACAACTTTTCTTCAAAAGTCGAGACCAAATTATGCACCGATCAATACCAGTTTTTTATTGAAGAACGTGTCAGAGTCGACACTGGAGCCTAAAATAGGTTTGTCTGAGCTGAAACTTCAAAAATTCATAACTAATTCACCGTTTATCCGATTGAGTCGATTTTCGGACAGGAGTTAGTTCTCGATGTCGGCTACATTTTGTTTTCACATTTCAACTTAAAAAAATGCACTTAAGTCCCTGCGATTTAGGCTGGAAAATGACGAATTCAAGTGAATATTGGAGGCCCAATTGCACGTTCAAAGCCCATTTGCTTTACCCTAATTTCCATTATATAATCACCTTCTTTTCACACAAACCAGAAGAAGAGGAAAAAAGAGAGAAAAAACTTTGCCACAACACTGTTAGAATATCAAACTCTTTCAAGAACCCTAAAACCTTGAAATCCTTATTACAAATCCCTCTCTCACTACAAACAAGCCATCACAGTTACAAACCAACACCTCACTACTTCTTCAGTAAGGGTAAGGCTGGCTTGATCTCCATGATCCTAATTTTCCAGTAAGGCATAAAAGTATTCAGGCCACTGATTTTCCAGTAAGGGTAAGATTGATTTGATCTCCATGATCAAAAGGGTATAATTATTCATACATGTCATATTGTGCCTAAACATTAAATTTCTTCATATATTGGCTTTATTTGCATTTTATGATTTTATTTAATGTGTTCGTGAGATTCAACTGCAGATTTAGACAGGATTCCAGGTTCATTAAGGAACGTTGAGGCCAAAACCAAAAGCCAAATGACCAAAGTAGAAAAACTTATGCATGACACCAATACATGGCAAGACAGACATCCTGAGAAGATTAAGGAACGTTGAGGCCAAAACGCAAATGGCCAAAAGCCAAAAGCCAAATGGCCAAAGTGGAACAACTTATGCATGATGAGGCCAGAACACAAATGGCCAAACCACTCCAATTCACCTCCAAAAAGGCGACAGAAACCCCCCAAGGTATTGTATTTTCTTTCTTTTCCTTATTTTATTTATTTCAATTATTTCTTTTTTTAATTAATTCCTTTAATTTAACTTATTTTCATAAAATATAAAAAATAGTAAAAAACAGAAAAGTCATAAAAATCAAAATATATTTATTTAATTAATATTTTTTTGTAAATAAATTTCACTAATAATTAATTATTTATTTTTATAAATCAAAATTGCATGTAAATAATTAGATTAATTTTAGGTTTAATTTTAACATGTTTTTCTTAATAAATAAATAAAAATTAGAATTAGGGTTAATATTTTAATTTCATTTAATCTTTCTCATAAAAATACATAAAAAACATAAATACCAAAAACTCAAAAAAAATAATAATTTATTTTTCTTTTTAATTTCATTAGTTTAATCATTTAATTTAATTTCATTAAAAAGGGTCCAACGCCCTCGTTTCCAATTTTAATTCCTATTCGCGCATTTTTATTTATTTCCTTCTTTTAAATATTTATGTAACTCTCCCAAAGCCGTGTAAATTTATATTTCTCGCACTTTACTTTACTTCTTTATTTTTTGTCAAATCGGGTCCTGGGTTTTAATTTTGGCGATGTGGACCCGCGCCTTTGTAATAGTTTAGAACTTTCAATTTCCGCATCTTTTTTAACTGTTAAATAAATGCATGCAAGAATGAATGACAAAAAAATAAAAACAAACGCATAGATCACCCATAACCTGACAAGACAAAAATAAATGAACATAACACACAAATCACACACCACCCCTAGGGTACGCCTCACTGTTGCCTTTCCTCGAAAGGTGATCGTCGAGTAGAGGATGTCTTAGTAAGTCCTCATGATCCGGGAACCTGGCATGAGGGTAGCTTCTAAGGTGTCTTCCCATTGCTCTGGTGATCACCATGTCCCAAACCTCGAATTGACCCGAACACCTCCAACGGTGGTGCTACCTACCTCTCAATGGTGGGATGTCACTACTTTAAAGGACATTTACACAGACGAATTCCTTAGGGTAGGTAGGTTCTCGTAGATACTTGCTCTAATTTCAAAACAAATCAAAAAAATACTTTTCACACCAACACATTTTCAAAAAGCTTTCGAAAGCAATTTTTCAAACACTCTTGAGGACCGATACAAGAGTCGAACTGGAATTTTCAAAGAAACTTTTTTAAAACCCACATTGAAAAGCAAACAAACCTTTTTTAAAACACAATGAGCAAGTATCTAAGAGCCCATGGATAACCATGGATAGAAAGGGTGCTAACACCTTCCCTTTCTATAATCTACCTCCCGAACCGAGAGCAATCTCTTTAAGGAATTTTTCTGTGCTTTTGTCCTTTCCATTTGGAGAAAATAAAAGACGGTGGCGACTCTTGCTTCCGCGACATTTCGCGAACCAGCGTTAAACAGTCAGTTCCAGATCCACCGATCACAGAACTGGCGACTCTGCTGGGGATATCTTTATAAAGTGAGGTGTACCTTAGGGTTAGTTCATAACTGTGTTTTCAATTGCTTTCCTTGTGTGCTTTAAATTGTGGGACTGTCTTGGGAGTTCTATAGATCCTAACCCGGATCTGGGGGATACCTTCTTAGAAAGTAGTAACAAGGCTGTGAGGGAACTGTGCGGGGTATACCGACATGGTTGAAACAGTCTGCTACGTTGATGTGGCACTTTGGTGTGTACCGGTAACCCTTGAGTTCAGTCAAGGAGAGTACGGGGCCTCCGCGTGGTGTCATGAAGCATTAACAGACCTTAGGAACCTTAATTGAACTATCTTGGCCTCTTTAGGGTAGTGAGATAACTGACTTTGGTGCAGTCCGAGGTTGGTTGATACTCGATACTACACTCAATTGAGGGTTGCTTTCCTGGAATATTTCGGTCGCCAGTTCAGTGGCTAAATCGAAACGATGAACAATGAAAGCAATCCCGTGATATTGGGACCCTTAGAACCCGGTTACTTCTAATAGGACAGATTGAGCCCACCAACTTCAAGAGGGTAATACCCCGACCCCATGCTGGCCTTAAACTCTAAGGGCTTTCTCTTGTGTGACTTGTGTGCCTTCGTACTTGACTACTTGCATGCTTTATCTGACATATGAACTACTTGCAGGTTTTGTTTATAGCCCTTAATTGGGACTCATAACAGGGTTTACTAAGTCTCTTGCAGGTTTTGTTTATAGTCCTTAATCGGGACTCCTAACAGAGTGTACTGAGTTTCTTGCAGGTTTTGGTTTGCAGTCCTTAATTGGGACTCGTAACAGGGTTTACCTATATCACCCCATGCATAGCACGACATCATCCCATTGCATACATCCTGCACAAAAAACTAATCCATTTCAAGGATCTCAAGGGCTTGTGATGCAGGTCATGGTGAATCAACTATCCCAGCAAGGGGCAAAGAGGATTTATTTTCCTCTAGACAAAGTTGTCAGGGGCTATGACCCACTTGATATGGTGAGCTCTGACTCTTGAAGAAGGTTCCCCTAGCCAAGGTTGTTTGGAAAGCAAAATAAGGTTGATGACTTGAGTCAGGGGCTACGACCCACTGGATATGGTGAGCCTTTGACCCTTGAAGAAGGAATCTCAGCAAACATGAAGTTCCCTCAATCAAGCTACCTAGTTCTAACAATTTTTGTTTACCCCGCGAGATCCTTGAAAACATTGCATATATATCATACATGTCATTGCATTACAGGTACCCTTATTGCAGGTCACTTACCCCTGTTCGCTGTTTATTTAAGGCAATGACTTCCCAACAAGATAACCAGGACCTTCTTGCTCAAGAGACTCGGCTCGGGGAAATCCTCCTGAATTTATCCAAGGGGCAAGAGGAGTTAAGGACACTTCTCACGGGGACTTTGGTCAGGAACAATGCTGAGGACGACAAGGACGAACGGCTGAAACGTCTACAAGCTGAGGTAGACACATTGAAAACCCAGATGCTGGGGCAAAGGGCTCTCATCCAGGGTTTAGCTCAGGAGCAAGGAGAGCTGAGGGTCATGATCAGTCAACTTCCTCAAAGCATGAAGCAACCAGCCCAAATCAGGGACCCAGTCATTAATCAACTTCCAAGAATTCAAAGGTTTGGGCCTCTCCAAGCTGTTATTACTTCACAGGTCCAACAACGACCTCGCCCAGAACAACGGGCTGATCAGAGCAAACCAGACAAGCCTAAAAGGCAGTTCACCAAGATCAATATGTCGCTACAACAAATGTTGGAGGCAGGGCTGATCACCTTAAGGGCTCCTCTCCGGAATCCAAACACTTCTGCTCCTAACTATCATCCCAACGATAGGTGCGCATACCATTCTGATAGCCCGGGGCATACTACGGACAACTGCTGGCCTCTCAAAAACAAGATTCAAGACATGATCGACGCTGGAGTGATTCAGTTTGAAGTACCTGAGACTCCGAACATAATCACTGCTCCCTTGCCAAATCATGGCTAGGGTTGAGAAATTTTTGTTCATTCGAATGTTCAAGTTGCAATTTTCTTGTGTTCAAACATTTACTCATGTTAAACATTGTTATTTCATTAATGCATCGCATATGTGTGTTCTGAAACAATATATTCGTATTCACTATATGCAAATTATTTTCATATTTTTTCTGATGATCAACTCTCATTAATTCTAAGCCTCTTGAGGGAGGATGACGAAAACAATACCACGATTCTTCACAGTATGCTTTTGAACAGACCCCGCTGATGAGGTACAGGCATTGTTTCAAATCCTAAACACTGGAGTTATAAGGAAGATAATCCCTCATCAACCCCTCTGAGCCAAAGAAGTAGGAGTTTTTCTTTTCGAAATTTAAAACCCTTAATCATAACCTGGGGCAGGGTAGTTCTCTCAGTTGATCCAAGTGCATAACGAATGACACCAAAGAGGTCCTTACAAAAAACAAAGAAAGACAGTGATGGTTCCGAATAATCATAAGGACAGGCAGTCATTATCTCAAAAAATAAAAAACCATTCAGTCAAAATCCATGAAGGAGACTTACAAAACTGGGGCATCCCGCTGACTGTGATTCCAAAAAAGGAAACGGTTCAGTCAAAAAAAGAAAGGGATAACAAAAAGCAAAAAAAAAGAGGTCATACAAACCCTCAACAAAAAAAGGAATGACTGCCTATTCAAAATAAATTGTCAAACATCCGAACCATCACCGGAAAATCAGAGCAAAGACTCAAACAAGGTCTAACGTATGATCAACTGAGTTTAGGTTTGGAGAACATCACGAAGAGCGGGTGGGTACAAATAATTTGAGCCTTTATCCTTTGTTTCTTAAACCGTGAACCAGGCCACGTTATAACCCTTAAAAGTCCTAGCTGAAGCATGGGTTAGTTCGAAAGCATACTGGTACGAAAGGTATCCTGACTCCTTAAGGCTTACGGTAAATACGGAGTTGACATCACGTTTTACAAACATTCACTTGTTTTATGAAAAGAATGCATTTTCAAAATCTTCAAGACAGACATAGGCTTTGCATTTTTAACATAACTTTGTTTGCATATGACTTTTGTTTGAACAGCATAGAAATTCGCACGACGAATGCCTAATGAACAGAAGTACTTCCAATCAAGGGGCATGACATGATCATGGTCATCATCGGGGACAGTCCAATCAAGATTCGGAGAATCTCTCAAAGGCCAAAATAGCCTGGGGCAAATCTCCGCCTGAGTCACTTGGGGCATTCCAGCAACGAATCTTGCCCGGTCAGACATCTTCTGGTGACATGACGAAACACTTCTAACAGGGGCAAATCCCTACATTCTGAGAACGCGGACATAGTCGAGAAAATACTGCGCAAAATCAAAGACCCGCTAGGTTGACATACCTAGGCAAAAGTTAGGGCTTCCCGGCGAACCAAAAGGGTTCGGGCAAAATGAGGGATGAAATGAAAAAATATGTACACCCGGCAAGTCGAAAACCTGAAAAGGCGGCTTGGGCAAAAATGGGTATCCTGGTGGACTGAAAACCCGAAAGGGCGGTCCAGGCAAAAGTTAGGGATCAAAGCGTACTACTATGTCCCGGCATCTCGCCACTTGCCTACCAGAAGATTTGTCAGCTACCCCCACAGGTATCTTCCTCTCCCACATCAGAAACAGGGGCAATAATGGGTGGTCTAAGCAATCTGATTGTTCTGTCCTCCAAGGTGCCAAGGTAGACTGAAGAACATAACCAGACATCTTAATTCCCCAGAGAGTGAGCCAACAAGTCCATACACTCTCCCCAAGCAGAGTTACAATCAAACCTTAAGGAAGTTGGGTATACTCCTGCAGATCTCAATGTTCCCCCCAGCATATACATACATTCTTAACAAGCATCCCCGACAATCTTGATCTAAGATTGTTCCCCGACGGTTTACCAGACATTCGGTGGAAGTTACTTCCAATACAATTCAAGACTTCCCCAGGAGAGTCCAATCCAGTCTCCCCAGGAAAGTTGGAAACCATCTCCCCAAGTAGTAAGCTTATCCCCAATAGATTCTGGAAGCTTATTCTCGCAGAGCACGAACGCGTCTCCCGGCTTTATTCAAAGAGTTATTTCCTTACCAGGATATAACTGGGTTATCCTCAGCCAAAAGCCACATAAAGAGCGTCCTCGACGAAGTCTTCTTATCCCCAGCAAGTTATTATCAACAATTCAACAAAGTACCTCGCTCCCCACAGAGTTTGGTTTCCCAGCAAGATCGCTAGAGTACTTTTCTCCCCGCAGAGTAATCCATTAGCCAAGTTTATTCCCCAACGGAGTCATCTTCTCCTACCGGTATACTTGCAACTATCATCCAGCGGAAGCAAAATCTGTTCTCCAACATCAGCTCAGGATATGGCTTCCCGGCACCCGTCAAGGATTTACTTTCCTAGACGAAAAACATACTATTCATAAACATCCTCATACATCATAGCATGCATAGACGCATCATATCTTACAAATCACATTTATGTTGAGAACATCATTGCTTGATCCATATCATGCATTGCATATGACTGACCTTTACCTTTCAGGAAATATTCAGTTAAGTTCTCAATCATATTTCAAGACCTTGTCTGGTTCAGTTAAATCGACTCCAAAGATTTTCCTGGTTATTATCCAGTCAAAGGCGTTCTCTGGTCTAGTTAAACCAACTCCTAAAGGTTTTTCTTTTTGAAGACTCAGTTGAAGACTCCAAAGACCTTGTCTGGTTCAGTTAAATCAACTCCAAAGATTTTCCTGGTTATTATCCAGTCAAAGGCGTTCTCTGGTCTAGTTAAACCAACTCCTAAAGGTTTTTCTTTTGAAGACTCAGTTGAAGACTCCAAAGACCTTGTCTGGTTCAGTTAAATCGACTCCAAAGATTTTCCTGGTTATTATCCAGTCAAAGGCGTTCTCTGGTCTAGTTAAACTAACTCCTAAAGGTTTTTCTTTTTGAAGACTCAGTTGAAGACTCCAAAGACCTTGTCTGGTTCAGTTAAATCAACTCCAAAGATTTTCCTGGTTATTATGCAGTCAAAGGCGTTCTCTGGTCTAGTTAAACCGACTCCTAAAGGTTTTTATTTTGAAGACTCAGTTGAAGACTCCAAAGACCTTGTCTGGTTCAGTTAAATCGACTCCAAAGATTTTCCTGGTTATTATCCAGTCAAAGGCGTTCTCTGGTCTAGTTAAACCAACTCCTAAAGGTTTTTCTTTTGAAGACTCAGTTGAAGACTCCAAAGACCTTGTCTGGTTCAGTTAAATCGACTCCAAAGATTTTCCTGGTTATTATCCAGTCAAAGGCTTTCTCTGGTCTAGTTAAACCAACTCCTAAAGGTTTTTCTTTTTGAAGACTCAGTTGAAGACTCCAAAGACCTTGTCTGGTTCAGTTAAATCGACTCCAAAGATTTTCCTGGTTATTATCCAGTCAAAGGCGTTCTCTGGTCTAGTTAAACCAACTCCTAAAGGTTTTTCTTTTTGAAGACTCAGTTGAAGACTCCAAAGACCTTGTCTGGTTCAATTAAATCAACTCCAAAGATTTTCCTGGTTATTATCCAGTCAAAGGCGTTCTCTGGTCTAGTTAAACCGACTCCTAAAGGTTTTTCTTTTGAAGACTCAGTTGAAGACTCCAAAGACCTTGTCTGGTTCAGTTAAATCGACTCCAAAGATTTCTTATCCAGTCAAAGGCCTTCTCTGGTCCAGTTAAATCGACCCCAAAAAGATTTTTCTGATAAAGACCCAGTTGAAGACATTCCAAGACCTAGACCGGTTCAGTTAAATCGACTCCAAAGATTTCTCTATTTCTTATCCCGTCAAAGGCCTTCTCTGGTTCAGTCAGATCGACTCCAAAGATCTCCCTGTTTCTTATCCAGTTGAAGACATTCCAAGACCTAGACCGGTTCAGTTAAATCGACTCCAAAGATTTCTTATCCATTCCAAGGCCTTCTCTAGTCCAGCTAAATCGACCCCAAACAGATTTTCCTGATGAAGACTCAGTAGAAGTCGCCTATGGTTCTCTCCCCGATCCTGCGGAGGTGGTAATCCCATATTTCGCTCAACGATTGATGTTTAAGTGAAGTTATCCAAGATTCTCTCAATGTTTGCTGTTGAGGTTGTAGTCGTCTATGGTTCTCTCCCCGATCCTGCGGAGGTGGTAATCCCAGATTTCGCTCAATGATTGCTGTTGAAGCGAAGTTATCCAAAGATTCTCTCAATGTTTGCTATTGAGGTTGTAGTCGCCTGTGGTTCTCTCCCCGATACTGCGGAGGTAGTAATCATCCCAAGATTTTCTCAACGATTGCTGTTGAGGTTAAAGTCATCCAAGGTTCTCTCACCATTCCTGTTGAGGTACTAACCATCCCTGGTTCATTCATCACCATTTGAAGCTCCAGATTCAGCTCCTGTAACCAGTCAGGACACGCCTGCACATCTATCTGAAGACCAGCTCCTGTAATAGGTCAGGTAATCGTTTTTTCTTTTGCAGGTACGCAAGTTCTCGCTAAGGAATCTCTTACGCGATCAACACCCAGATGGCATCTATAAGCCCATCCACCTTCCATCATCTCCTAGCATGGCATCTATAAGCCCATCATCCTATTCATCAATCTCCAAATGGCATCTATAAGCCCATTCCACCATCACACTGCTACTATGTGAGCGCAAATTTATGGGCACTCTAGTGTCCAATCATCTTCCACCCTCGGATTAAGAAAGGCACGTCAGCCAATCTGCATCCTCAAGTCTAAGAAGATTGAACAGGGGCAACTGTTGTACCCCAAAATTTGCCCTCCCATATTTCTCAAAACATTTCAAGAAAAATTCACAAGTCCAACCCGGCGCATCATATTCAGGTGTTCTTTCGCCAAGATATCTCTGATAACATATTCTCAAATTCAGGTTCGGCTCAAGAGTCAATTCTTTAAAGAAGGTATCCGAATGTGTGAGTTTTCTCGAAGAAATATGGTGAAAAAAGTGCGCTGAAAGTGCAGTTTTTACGCGCTAAAAAATTCATAACTTGAAGATCGTGGCTCGTTTTGAACCCGTTCCGGTGGCCAAAATTCCGTCTTGACATTATCTACGTTTTCATCTCTCACGGCTGGAAGCCAATTTCGATCAGAAGGTCTTCAAAAATGTGGATTTATCAAGTATTTTCATACAGAAAATTTGTGACAGAAGTTTATTTGCGTCATGTTCAGAAAATCATAACTTGGTCGATTTTCATCGTATCGAGCTGGTTCCAGCGCCAAAATTTCACAAATTGAGTTGGCTACATTTTCACAGAAGGTATTGAGTTCAAACGGTATTCAAAAGGCCTTCGTTTTTTGCTCAGAGTGCGTGACACGCTGAAAATCCTGAATGCTGAATATTATTTCATCTGGGCCGAAACTTCGAAAATTCATAACTCGGTCAATTTTTATCGGATTGGGCTCATATTTTTACACAAGGTCCCTGACTAATAGATCTACAAATTTTATTCAAAAGTCGAGACCAAATTATGCACCGATCAATACCAGTTTTTTATTGAAGAACGTGTCAGAGTCGACACTGGAGCCCAAAATAGGTTTGTCTGAGCTGAAACTTCAAAAATTCATAACTAATTCACCGTTTATCCGATTGAGTCGATTTTCGGACAGGAGTTAGTTCTCGATGTCGGCTACATTTTGTTTTCACATTTCAACTTAAAAAAATGCACTTAAGTCCCTGCGATTTAGCCTGGAAAGTGACGAATTCAAGTGAATATTGGAGGCCCAATTGCACGTTCAAAGCCCATTTGCTTTACCCTAATTTCCATTATATAATCACCTTCTTTTCACACAAACCAGAAGAAGAGGAAAAAAGAGAGAAAAAACCTTACCACAACACTGTTAGAATATCAAACTCTTTCAAGAACCCTAAAACCTTGAAATCCTTATTACAAATCCCTCTCTCACTACAAACAAACCATCACAGTTACAAATCAACACCTCACTACTTCTTCAGTAAGGGTAAGGCTGGCTTGATCTCCATGATCCTAATTTTCCAGTAAGGCATAAAAGCATTCAGGCCACTGATTTTCCAGTAAGGGTAAGATTGATTTGATCTCCATGATCAAAAGGGTATAATCATTCATACATGTCATATTGTGCCTAAACATTAAATTTCTTCATATATTGGCTTTATTTGCATTTTATGATTTTATTTAATGTGTTCGTGAGATTCAACTGCAGATTTAGACAGGATTCCAGGTTCATTAAGGAACATTGAAGCCAAAAGCCAAAAGCCAAATGGCCAAAGTAGAAAAACTTATGCATGACACCAATACATGGCGAGACAGACATCCTGAGAAGATTAAGGAACGTTGAGGCCAAAACGCAAATGGCCAAAAGCCAAAAGCCAAATGGCCAAAGTAGAACAACTTATGCATGATGAGGCCAGAACACAAATGGCCAAACCACTCCAATTCACCTCCAAAAAGGGGACAGAAACCCCCTAAGGTATTGTATTTTTTTTCTTTTCCTTATTTTATTTATTTCAATTATTTCTTTTTTTAATTAATTCCTTTAATTTAACTTATTTTCATAAAATATAAAAAATAGTAAAAAACAGAAAAGTCATAAAAATCAAAATATATTTATTTAATTAATATTTTTTTGTAAATAAATTTCACTAATAATTAATTATTTATTTTTATAAATCAAAATTGCATGTAAATAATTAGATTAATTTTAGGTTTAATTTTAACATGTTTTTCTTAATAAATAAATAAAAATTAGAATTAGGGTTAATATTTTAATTTCATTTAATCTTTCTCATAAAAATACATAAAAAACATAAATACCAAAAACTCAAAAAAAAATAATAATTTCTTTTTTCTCTTTAATTTCATTAGTTTAATTATTTAATTTAATTTCATTAAAAAGGGTCCAACGCCCTCGTTTCCAATTTTAATTCCTATTCGCGCATTTTTATTTATTTCCTTCTTTTAAATATTTATGTAACTCTCCCAAAGCCGTGTAAATTTATATTTCTCGCACTTTACTTTACTTCTTTATTTTTTGTCAAATCGGGTCCTGGGTTTTAATTTTGGCGATGTGGACCCGCGCCTTTGTAATAGTTTAGAACTTTCAATTTCCGCATCTTTTTTAACTGTTAAATAAATGCATGCAAGAATGAATGACAAAAAAATAAAAACAAACGCATAGATCACCCATAACCTGACAAGACAAAAATAAATGAACATGACACACAAATCACACACCACCCCTAGGGTACGCCTCACTGTTGCCTTGCCTCGAAAGGTGATCGTCGAGTAGAGGATGTCTTAGTAAGTCCTCATGATCCGGGAACCTGGCATGAGGGTAGCTTCTAAGGTGTCTTCCCATTGCTCTGGTGATCACCATGTCCCGAACCTCGAATTGACCCGAACACCTCCAACGGTGGTGCTACCTACCTCTCAATGGTGGGATGGCACTACTTTAAAGGACATTTACACAGACGAATTCCTTAGGGTAGGTAGGTTCTCGTAGATACTTGCTCTAATTTCAAAACAAATCAAAAAAAATACTTTTCACACCAACACATTTTCAAAAAGCTTTCGAAAGCAATTTTTCAAACACTCTTGAGGACCGATACAAGAGTCGAACTGGAATTTTCAAAGAAACTTTTTTAAAACCCACATTGAAAAGCAAACAAACCTTTTTGAAAACACAATGAGCAAGTATCTAAGAGCCCATGGATAACCATGGATAGAAAGGGTGCTAACACCTTCCCTTTTTATAACCTACCTCCCGGACCGAGAGCAATCTCTTTAAGGAATTTTTCTGTGCTTTTGTCCTTTCCATTTGGAGAAAATAAAAGACGGTGGCGACTCTTGCTTACCGCGACATTTCGCGAACCAGCATTAAACAGTCAGTTCCAGATCCACCGATCACAACAACCAACAACCATATTTAAAGCATTTTCTCCTCCATGTTTAGGTAGAGGGTTATCTTTAACGTTAGGGCCAACATCTTTAAAGGATAAGAGGCTAGATCTCACCATCTTTTCTACTTCAAATTTCAAAGGATAACAATTCTCGATGTCATGCCCTGGGTCTCTTTGATGAAAAGTACATGTCTGATCTGCCTTATAATACCAGGATAAAGGTGAAGGTATAACGGGGGAGGCCTGGTTTGAACCAACTTCTTCTTAATCAACACCGGGAATTATTCTGCATAGCTCATTGGAATAGGGCCAAAGGCCTCTCTCTTCTAACTTTTCCCTTGATTCCCCTGAGGAGATGGTCTCTGATAGGCAACAGTGGTTGGAGCTACATTGACAACTGGAGTCATAGAAGCAACTTATTGCCGATACCGATGATGTCTTCTAGGTGGTTTAATCTTCCTTTCCCTAATAACAGCATTCGTTTCACTTTCTTTATTTCGAGAGAACCCGTATGATGACTTCTTTGTCCCTTCATATTTTGTTAAGCACCCTTCCCTAACAGCCTCTTCTAGTCTAACACCCATGCTTACCATTTCGGTGAAATCACTCGGCGTACTGGCAACCATCCTTTCATAATAAAATGATCCAAGGGTTTTCAGGAAGACCTTGGTCATTTCTTGTTCTCCCATAGGTGGTACCACCTGGGCAGCTATCTCGCGCCAACGTTGTTCATATTCTTTAAACGACTCCTTATCTCTCCAAGCCATTTCCTTTAATTGGTCACGGCCGGGCTCCATGGACATATTGTACATATACTGCTTGATGAAGGCTTCGTCTAGATCATTGAAGGTGCGAATACTGCTACTACCCAAACTCATATACCACTTCAGAGCCGCACCAGTTAGACTATCTTGAAAAAAATGAATAAGCAAACGCTGATAATCAATATAGGTAGACATTTTTGTTATATACATCACGAGGTGGTAATGAGGACAAGAGTTGCCCTTGTACCTCTCAAATTCCGGCAATTTAAACTTCGTTGGCACCTTTACATTATGAACTAGGAAGAGTTCAGTAACGTTAAGTCCAAATAATTCTTTTCCTCGAAGGGCCTTCATTTCCTTCTACATCATTGAACTAGTCTTGACAGTCATCCAATCGGCCATAGAAATCCACACTTTCACTCGATGGCGGAACAAGTCGATAAAATTCATCATTAACAAAAGGTATAACATTCACCGAAGGAGGTGCAGTATAGTGAATCTCATTTCTAGCCACATGAGTAACATGCATCACCAGAGGTGCAAGAGTAGAAGCAGCTTAAACAACTGGAGCAACTTGGGCATCAAGATTGTAACCTTCTAGCATGAAATTTTCAGGCATTCCCCACGGCTAAACCTGAGGCATATAGTTATGTGGAGTAGTAAATGGAGTAACCGAAATGGGAACTACCGAAGCTTCAGAAGCAATCGTTGTTTGTTGTGGCTGAGCAGAAGGAGGAGCAAGTGACGGCCGATTCTGAGCAGCCACCAATGATTCCATCAAAGCATTTAGATTGGCCATACCGGCCTTCAAAGCAGGGACCTCTTCACGCAGCTCATGATTCTCTTGTTCAAGATTCTCCATTTTCTTCCTGGAATTAGCCCGAGTATTGTACCAGTGAGACAACTTGCTGAACGAAGTAGAGAAACACAGTAAGACACTTGGATATGAATAGAAATTCAAGAAATATGTGAAAGATGATGCATGATATGAAATTCACATGATTTATTTATCTTTATTAGTAATTTCAAGAGACTTAAATATTTATAGACGATTTGCAAATACTAAAGTACTAACACATTTTGAAATACTGAAAAATCTCATTATAATAACTTCAAAATGGATTACAACTTTTAGTACAAGTTTCAATAATCCTAGGTATAAGAGAAGATATAATCTAAAACCCTAAGAAGGCAAAGCTGATGAAGATCACTCCACACACTAACGCTTTCCTGTGAGTCTTGCAATCTGAGCCTTCAATTTCCTGTTCTTTTCTGCATACTTGTCGGCAACCCCTTTCCAATCACCAGAGTCAGGAATTGAGTAACTAGGTCTTGATCAAGCTCTATATGAAAATAAATCCTCTTACCTCTCCATCGTCTCCACAACATGACTCTCAAGAATCTTAATTAGGTCATCCTTCTCTTTCAAGTCTGCCAAGTATGACATTTCTAAAGTCTGACACTTGTTCTTCCAAGCCTCCTTCTCCTGCTGCATCTTAACTAGGGAAAGCTGAAGCTCTTCCAAATCATCTAAAAGGGGAGGAGTGGTATTAACAAACATATCAGGCATAGGTTCTTCAAGGGAATATGGCATCTTTAACTGAATTTCCCTTGCTTGTACACACCAGAGATAAGGCTCCAAAGAAACAACTCCTCTAGGTCCCAAGTCTTTTATACTCTTCCTGTGAATATGGTGTCAAGCCTTTACAATCTCCTCCTTAGCTTCCTTATGATCCTCTCCTTCTTTGAGAAAGAAAACACTCAGACTAATATTATTTTGCTTGTCTCTTATCGGATATCCAAGCTGACATCGTGCAAGAATGAGATTGTAGTTAATTCCTCCCTTTGTACCAAGATGAGGTACATTCGGGAAACTACCACAACTATCGACAATCTCCATATCATAGTAAGCCTGATGATACCAAACGAAGTCGGAATGAGTGAGCGCCATAATCTTCAGAGGCCAACAAGGTTCCTTCTTGACATCCTAGAAGGCATCGGGCCGAGGTAAGTGAGAAATAAACCCTTGATACAACAAAGGCGTGCAACAAATGATCATCCCTCCATGATAAGAATCCCGAAGATGAATGGAGTAATAAGCATCTCCTAATAATGTAGGAACTGGATTCCCAATCAAAAAGATCCTGATGGCATTGATATCCACAAATTTGTCGATGTTTGAAAATAAGAACATCCCGTAGGCAAGTAGAGAAAAGATGGCCTCAAAAGCAATTTTACTCTTCATCCTACAAAAGTAGGGAGCTTTCTCCAATAAAAATTGAGTGGGAAATCCTATGATTCCTCCTTTGGTAGTCATGTTGGCCTCAATCTCAGACTTTCCCAAATGAACCATGACAGCGATCTCATGAGACTTGGGCTCTTCCTCCAAACTGGTGAAAGGAAAACGATCGATAATAGGTAAACCCAATAAGTAAGAATACTCCTCTAATGTAGGCATCAACTGATAGTCAGGGAAAGATAAACATCGATACATAGGATCATAAAAATGGACCAAAGTAGAGAGAATACCCTCCTTCATCCCGAGCTTCATAAGAGACATGATAGATCCATACTTCTTCCAAAAATCTGTAGAACTCTCGTTCTCGAGAATCAGACTCATCAAATCATCTATCTTAGGATCCTTGAAACTGTACTTCTGAGTCTTTCTTTTTCCAGAATCCATGGTCAAAAGTACCTGAGATATTCACAAAAATTCAACTTTAGGTCCCTTGAAACCAAAGTTTTAAAGGATGTGTTGTACCCCAAAATTTGCCCTCCCATATTCCTCAAGAGTTGTCAAGAATGATCTTCAAATTGCTCAAAATGGCTCAAGGGTTGTACAGTCAAACCATCTCCTAAGCAGTAGACAGCTGAAATTATGGTTTTGGTTCTTTCAAGGAATTTGGGTTTTTCAATGGTTCAATCAAGTCTCATAGGCCTATATATATTCTCAAGCATCTACATGCCAAGTTTCAAGACTCACAGTGCCAATTTGCATAGTCAAAAGCTCCATTTGATCTACAGTCAACTGCAAGGACAAAATGGTCATTTTGCAGTCAAAAGTCAGAATTTTTGGTCAACATATTATTTTGAGTTCACAATCATCATTTGATCAAGTCTTGATAATGATTCCACAAGAATAGCTCAAAAATCATCAAAGATGCAAAAGTTACTATTTTTGGACAGTAGAAAAGTCAACTGTATCTTGACCAGGGCATAACTCCTTCATGGTTTATCATAAAAATTCCATCAAAATCTCATTTTGAAGAGGATGCAATTTCCTACAATCCATCTTCACACTCCAAGATCAAGAAATGCTCTCACAAAAAGTTACCAATTTTTACATTATAGGTCAATTTCAAAAGTCAACAAAAGTACACTTTGAGTCAAAGGCCATAACTTGAGATTGGTAAATCCAAATGACATGAGACCAAAGGCATTGGTTAGAGGACTTCAAGGGCTTTCCAAAATGTCCAAGAACATGGTCATATGATCAAAATTGAGCAAGTTGTGCATTGGAGAAGTTGGGAAATTTTCATGAATTTGCAAAAGTCAACTTTGCTCAAAACACCTTCTTTTTGCTAATGGGCCTCAAATATCTTCTTGAAACTTCACCCATGACCTATGCACGACCCATCAAGATTAATTGGATTTATTTTCTTAATTTTATTGATTAATTGGATTTTTAATATATATTAATTCATTTAATTAATTTAAATCATAAGAAAATAGAAGATTTGATTTTTAAATCAATTTGTGAACCAAATATGATCCAAATATGCTGACCAATTCGTGCACAATCAAAAAGATACAAAAAAATCCAATTTTGGCAACATTATTCAATCATGGAAAATCAAGAATATTTGATTTTCAATCAAGGATTTAATCTTCAATGCACATGGGTTGGATCCAAAAATTTGACCTAATTTGATTGCCTTATATGCAAGCAAGACAACCATAACCCAATTGACGTGAAAAAGCTGCAGAAACGGCCATAGCAAATTCAAGAATTTTCAAGAAAACTCAAAACCTGTTCTTGCATTCTAGGCTAATTCAAGGTGTTTTGTCCATTCAAACATATTGCAGGAGGTATTAGGATTGATTTACAATCAAATTCAAGCATCAAAAATCAAGGAATCACTATATACAGTCCCACGGTTTGCACTTATATTTCATAATCGTATCTCCTTATTCATGCGCATTTAACATGTTTTAGTGATTGAGTTGCATTGCTAGGGATCATACGAAGCTAATGGAATGGTTGAATTGAACCATAGTGCCCTGAATCAAAAGATGCCATGACTGAGTTTCTAGGGTTTTCAAGCTTTAAATTAGGGCTTTCTAAACCAGGAAAAATTGGGACTAATGAGATACATGATTGAAATCGTGAGGCCAAGACGATCAAAACCCATACCTCGCGAAATATTTATGATTGTTGTGGTTCTATTCGCTATTTTTCCTTGCAGGAGTTAGTGGAGGTTAAAAACCCCCGCTATCTGATGTTATTTACACAGGACAAAAGTTGAAGACGATGATGTGTTGATATCTGGTTGGCCAATTTGAAAAAAAGCGCACGTTTTAATTTTTATTTACTGCACTGTGATTGATTTCATATATATTAATTGCTTATCATTATAATATCAATTGAAGCATGACGATGTAGTGGCAGGGACGCTGGCCTGGAAGCATTGGGACCTGGGTTCGAATCGCAGGTCCCCCAAAACATTGTTATTTTTATTCTTCAGGTGTTCAGGTGTAGCTTTCAAAGGGGAGTCCACCATATGCTCCAATTCCCAAGCGGCAGATATCTTCAAACTCAAATCCAATGGCCAAAGCTGAATCCTCACCATACTCCCCAGTCAACAAGCGTGTGGATAATCACAAAAGTCAACGTGGCTGGAATATTGTTGGACCCTAAAATTCCAGAATCACCTCCCCTTGGGCCCAACACCCCCCTGGGTTTATCTCTTTTTTCTTCTTTTATATTTTATATTTAAATTGTTTTTTTTACTATTATTAATTATTATTATTATTACTTAATTAACCAAATAATTAATGTTTTTTTAATAAATTCAGAAAACATAAAAAATATAATATTTTTATTTACTAAATTTAATTAGTTATTTTGTAAATAAATACTAATATAATTTGTTTAGTTTTAATTAGGTTAACATTAATATTTTCACAATAAATCTAAAACTAATGTAGAATTAGGGTTTCTTGACAATTTTAATCCCTTTTTTTATTTCCTTAAAAAACATAAAAAACTCAAAAAATATCTTTCTTTTAATTAATTAATTAATTAATTAGTCTAGGTTTAATTTAATTACATGCAAAATAATAAAAAATCTCTTTCTTTCTCAAAAAAGGGTCAAAACCCTAAAAACTCTCCGATTCAATTTTTCTCACGCGTATGATTTTTTGATCCATATTTTTATTATGTAATTGTTCCGAGGATGTAATAGCTTTAATTAGGACCCCCTCTTTATCGCTTTTATTTATTTTTCCGCAATTTACTTTTTCAAGGGTTTGTTTTTGGCGATGTAAATACCCGACGCCTTGTAATAGTTTAGTTTTATTTTCCGTAATTATTAACTGCTAGATGTATGTTAACTAGGCTATGCATGACAAGATCTCTCTTAATTTAAAATCAATCGTAGCTCACCATGACATGTAAAGATAACATAACTGAAACCTGACACACTCGCACATGCCACTCCTAGGGTACACCTCACTTGGTTGCCTCGACGTGGTCATTGAGTATAGGAAGTTTTAGAGGTCGCCCTCCTGTCTAAAGATCAAAGTTACCTCAAAATGGTTGCCTCGATAAAAAATGATCTAAGACATTAGGGTTACCGCTAAGGCGTCTTACCATTGCTTTAGTGACCACATGCCCCTAAAATCGAATTGACCCGAAAACTCCAACGACGGTGCTACTTACTCCTCAATAGTGGGATAGCACTGTCTAAAGGACATTTGCACAGTTTAATTCCTTTTTGAGTAGGTAGATAGTTCTTAAGTACTTACTCCTTGTAAAACAAAACAAAACTTTTCTCACTTACACTCTCTTTCAAACAAAAACTCTTTTCAAACCCACAAACACAAAGAAAAGCAAACTTTTAAAAACATAGTGAGCAAGTACCTAAGAGCCCATGGATAACCACAGATAGAAAGGGTGCTAACACCTTCCCTTTCTATAATCTACCTCCCGAACCCTAGAAACATCTCGAAAAGGAATTTTGTTGTGCTTTTGTCCTTTCCTTGTTGGAGAAAATAAAAGACGGTGGTGACTCTTGCTTACCGCGACATTTTGCGAAACGCAAACGCGAACCAGCATTCCAAAACAGTCAGTTCTATTTCCACCGATCACAAAACTGGCGACTCTGCTGGGGATATAAATAAGTGAGGTGTACCTTAGGATTAGATCACTATGTTTTCAATTGTATGCCTTGTATGCTTTAATTTTGTGGGCTTGTATCGGAGTTTTATAGATCCTAACCCAGATCTAGGGTACCCTTTTTTAGGTAAGTAGCAATAAACTGTGAGGGATCTGTCCGGCGTAGACCGACACGGATGAAGCAGTAGCTACGTTGGTGTGACACCTTGGTCTGTACCGATATCCCTTATGTTGGAACAAGGAGAATATGGGTCTTTTGAGGAGTCGTTAAGCACCAACTGACCTTAGAACCTTAAATTGACCAACTTGGCCATAGAACAGTAGCAGTATGCTACACTCATTGAGACTAAACTCTCGCAATGGTTCCGGCCGCAAGAAAAGGTTGCCAAACTGGAATTATGACCGATTGAGGGTAGTCAGTGATATTGAGGTCCTCTAGAACCCGGTTACTATTTTTTAGGACAGGTCTTAACCAACTGAAACTGAAAGAGGGTAGTACCTAAACTTCATTCCAGCCTGAAATCTAAGGGCTCTTTTGTGTGACTTGGGTGCCTTTACCATGTTTGCCTTTTGTGAATACTTGTGGTGTGCTTTTACCATGACATCATAGCATCATAACATTGCATACATCCTGCATAAGGACTAACCCATTTCAAAGACAAGAGGGTTTCATCTTTACTCTGTTTTGTAGGACATCATGATGCCCATGCGTAGGAATACTATCCGGCTCAACTTTGTTCAACGACCTACTTTGCTTAAAGAATTGGTTGACAGGATTCCATACACTACTTCCTTCATCAAGAGGCATGGTTCTCTTCTCGGTTTAGTCACCTCAAAGTGGGACCAACAACTGATGAGTGTCCTGGTCCAGTTTTATGATCCACTACACCATTGCTTCACCTTTCAAGACTTCCAGTTGGTCCCTACCCTGGAAGAATTCTGAGTTGCTTGGTATCCCTGTTTTAGAGCAGACTCCATTTACTGGTTGGGAAAAGACTCTCAGGCCTGAAGAGAATGCTGCAGCCCTTCACTTGACCAAAGAGGAGGTAATGGCTAACTGGGAGACTAGAAGTGGAGTTAAGGGCTTTTTGGCTAAGTTTCTGGTTGGCAAAGCTAATTGTTTCTGGAATGACTTAGACTTCAAAGCGTACGAGGACATTCTGGCTCTCTTAATCTATGGTCTGGTATTGTTTCCAAATCCTGACACCTTTGTTGATGTTAATGCCATAAGGATCTTCATCTCTCGGAATCCTGTACCCACTCTCTTGGGTGATATCCTTTATCAGCTCTATACTCGTACTGCCCGAAGACGGGGAACTTTGATGTGTTATGCCCCTCTATTGGCGAGGAGGTTTATTTCGCACCTCCCTAAGTTCGTACTGAAGAACAAAGAAGGAAGGGGTTGGGCTCATAGGATAATGTCTCTTACTGATAAAGACATTATTTGGACTCTTAGAGGCTTAGATGAGGTGGCCGTCATTGATCGTTATGGAGAGTATCCTAATGTTCCATTGATCGGAACCCATGGAGGAATCTCTTATAACCCATGTTTAGCCCTCCGTCAGTTTGGAAGAGCCAGAAGAGAAGGGCCTCATGAGATGTTGATACCTCATATCGTCTTTGATTTTCAAGTAGATAGTGACGAGCTGCGTCGTAGATTCATCAGAGCTTGGGATAGAGTGCATAAATCTGACCCACATGAGTTGGGACCAAAAACTTCTCTGCCTATGGAGTCATATTTCAGATGGGTCCGCATCCGTTCCCAGAAGTTAGGTATGCCATACGAGGCTGTCAGGCCTATGACTCTTGAAGCTGCTGATAAAGAAGGGGTTCCTCCAACTGTTCTCCATCCTCATACGCCTACTGATGTTGGCACACTAAAGAGGTCTTGGGCGCAACTACAGGAAGAACGGGATTCTTATCGGGAGAGGTTCAACGAGCAGGAACAGAAGATCCAGAAGCTGACTAAGCAATTGGAGAATGAGCGGATCCTGAATGATTATATCTGCACTGAGAAGAAGAGGCCATGGGAGCATTGATGGACCTTTAATGTTTCTTTTACAGCTTTTGTTTACTTTTCAGTATTTTCATTCTTGTAACGCCTAAGGGCGGTTTGTTGAACAATTTAAATTCCGAAGTTAAATCTAATAAAGTGTGTTCCCTTTTTTGTCTACAAATTTGAACCCCGATTGTCTTTGAAAACATAAATCATACACATTTTATTTCATCATATGTATAACAGGTACCCTTTTTACAGGTCACTTATCTTCTTCGCTGTTTATTTCAGCAATCATCATGTCTACTAAACCTTCCACTGAGCAAGCTATCAAGGCCCTCCAGGCCCAGAATGCCCAGTTTCAAGAGTTGGTCATGAGCCTAGCTAAAGGTCAGCAGGACCTGAAAACCCTGATTCTGAAAGAGAGGAAGAAGAAGAAAAAGAGGACCGTCCTGTTCAACACTGGACGCAGGTTTGGAAATGGACTGCAAAATGAAGTTGATCTAACCACCTCATCTGTGGGGAAAGACATTCCACAAGAGAGAAGGGTTCCTAGCCCCATGGTCTCCGACGACAAGACGGATTATGATGAAGAACAGTATCCTCCTGCGGAGGATAGGTACAAACAGCTGGAGGACCGCTTGAGCGCCATGGAGATACAGAATGTGCCCGGGTTGGACTTTGGAGACCTAGGTTTATCCTCTGGGGTGGTGATTCCCCATAAGTTCAAGGCACCTGCCTTTGCCAAGTATGACGGAGCTTCCTGCCCAAAGCTACACCTCCGGTCATATGTAAGGAAGATCCAGCCTTACACAGCTGACAATAATTTGTGGATCCATTTCTTTCAGGACAGTCTTTCAGGGGCTCAACTCGAGTGGTTCTATCAGCTGGATGGAGCCAGTATCCGTAACTGGGAAGATTTGGCTACTGCATTCTATAAGCAGTATCAATATAATTCCGACCTTGCTCCTACGCGTACCCAACTCCAGGGTATGTCAATAGGGACGGGCGAAGGATTTAAAGAGTATGCTCAAAAATGGAGAGACCTTGCCGGAAGGGTGCATCCACCTCTAACTGACCGTGAACTTGTTGATATGTTTTTGGGGACCCTGTCTGGTCCATTCTTTAACCATTTGATTGGAAACTCTTCAGCCGGGTTTACAGACCTTATCTTGATTGGTGAGAGAATTGAAGCTGGCATCAAAAGTGGGAAAATTCAAGAAGCTACACCTTCTAACGCTCAGAAAAAGCCTTACAGTGGGAAGAAAGAGTCTAATGTTGTGTACAGACAAAAGAGTCGTCGTGACCAACACGTAGGGGCAGTCTTGATCTCCAGTTCTGCGTCACACTGACAATAGCAAAAG
Organism: Vicia faba; assembly: GCA_948472305.1. NCBI lineage: Eukaryota > Viridiplantae > Streptophyta > Magnoliopsida > Fabales > Fabaceae > Vicia > Vicia faba. Next base: position 940,614,628 of record OX451741.1, on the reverse strand, counting down.
GGAAATCAACGAAGGCCGGACGAGCCTAAAAGACAGTTCACCAACATCAACATGCCATTGTCACAAGAATTGCAGCACATGTTAAAGATGAATCTGATTAAGGTGATAAAACCTCCTCCGAACCCTAAGACTTCTTCTCCTAGCTACAACCCAGATACGAGGTGTGCTTATCATTCCGGTAGCCCGGGGCACGATACTGACGATTGTTGGGCGCTGAAATACAAGGTTCAGAATATGATTGACGCCAAGGAGATCAAATTTGAGCCTCCTGAGACTCCCAATGTGACCACTGCTCCCTTGCCAAAACATGGCTAGGATTGAAAGCATTTTTGTTCATTTGAATTCTGAAGTTGTATTTTTCTTTGCTTATTCAAACAATTATCATGTCAAACTCTTTTATTTCATTAATGCATTACACGTGTCTGTTTTGAATTAATTGTTTTCACTATGCTTAAAATTGCTTCATATTTCCTTTTTGTGATGTTCAAACTCTCGATTAAAAAAATTCTAAGCTTTTTGAGGGAGGATGACGAAAACGATACCACGATCTTTACAGTATGCTTTTGAACAGACCCCGCTGATGAAGTACAGGCATTGTTTCAAATCCTAAACAGTGGAGTTATAAGGAAGATAATCCCTAGTCAACCCCTTTGAGCCAAAGAAGTTGGAGTTTTTCTTTTCACAAATTAAAACCCTTAATCATAACCCGGGGCAGGGTAGTTTTCTCAGTTGATTCAGGTGCACAATGAATGGCATCAAAGAAGTCATTCCGAGACAAAAAGATAGTGATGGTTCCCTATAATCGTCAGGACAGGCAGTCGTTATCTTTCAACACAAAAGCCCAATAAGTCAAAACCTATGAAGAAGACTTACAAAACTGGGGCATCCCGCTGACTGTAATCACAAAAGAAACAATTCAGGCAAAAAGACAGGGATAATAAAAAAAAAAAAAAAAAGAGGTCGCTATAAATCCTCAACAACATGAAAAATGTTAAAAAATGATTGCCTGTTCAAAATAAACTATCAGTATCCGAACCATCACCGGAATATCAGAGCAAAGACTCAAACAAGATCTAATGCACGATTAGCTGAGTTTAGGATCGAAGAACATCACGAAGAACGGGTGGGTACAAATAAATTTTGAGCCTTTATCCTTTGTTTCTTAAACCGTGAACCAGGCCACGTTATAACCCTTAAAAGTCCTAGCTGAAGCATGGGTTAGTTTGAAAGCATACTGTTATAAAAGGTATCCTGACTCCTGTAGGGCTTGCCGTACATCCTGAGTTGACATCACATTTTACAAAATTTGCCTGCTTTACTGAAAAATGAATTTTCAAAATCTTCAAAATAGACATAAGATTTGCATTCTTAAAATAACATTGTTTGCATATGACTATTTGTTCAACAGTAGAGAAATTCGCACGACGAATATCTAGTGAGCAAAAAAAAACCTTTCCAATAAAAAGGGTCACCTCAAGTGGAAGAAACACTTCCAAGCAAGGGGCAGACATGATCATTGTCCATCATCTGGGGCAGTCAAGTCAAGATTCAAGGAATCTCTCAAAATGCCTAATAGCCAGGGGAAAATCTCCGCCTGAGTCACTTGGGGCATTGGACATGAATTCCAGCAACGAATCTTGCCTGATCAAACATCTTCTGGTAGTATGGCAACACAATACTACCGACAGTGACAACTCCCTGCACTCTGAGAACGTGGATATAGTCAAAAAATACTATGCATAATCAAAGACCCGCTAGGTTGACTCGACTAGGCAAAAATAAGGGCTTCCCGGCGAACCAAAAGGGTTCGGGCAAAAATAAGGGATGAAAAATGAAAAATCTGTACACCCGGCAAGTCGAAAACCTGAAAAGGCGGCTTGGGCAAAAATGGGTATCCCGGTGGACTGAAAACCCGAAAGGGCGGTCCAGATAAAAATTAGGGATCAAAGCGTACGGCTGTGTCCCGTCATCTCGTCACTTTCCTACCAGAAGAAGATTTGTCAATCGGCAGTTATCAAGCTCCGCATGCACCTTCTCCCACAGAAACTGGGGCAAATAAGAATTATCCGAACTGTACAAGTTTCTCTGTCCACCTGGTACCAAGGTATATATTCAGTTGAAGAATATGACCAAGATACCTTCACTCCCCAAGAGTAAGACAGTAATGGTAGATCTCCCCAGCTGAGACCTGCAACCATGGACGAATCAGCAATACTCTACCCAAGCAGAGTTGGTCTACCATCAGCCCCAAAAAGTTGGGTATCCCCAGTAGGTCTTAATATTCCCCAGCGGAGTATACAGATATTCCTCAGCAAGCATCCCCGACAGTCTTAATATTCCTTGACAGAGTATAAGAATGTTCCCCAGCGAAATACAAGATACCCCCAGTGGAACTATTTCCCAGTGCAGTCTAAAAAAGCTTCCCCGCCGGAGTGAATCATCTTTCCCAGTAGATGCTGGAAGCTTGTCCCCTGCAGAATACAAATGTATCTCCCCAGCCATATTCAGAAGGTTATCCCCACAAGAGTATAATTGGGTTATCCTCAGCAAGTTGCAACGGAAAGATCATCCCCAGCAAAGTTCTTTCTATCCCCAGCGGAGTTCATCATAAAAATCCCCAATAGAGCTTATCAACGGAATCCCCAGCGGAGTTATCGTTAAAATCTCAGCAAAGCATCTCCTCCCCACAGAGTAATTTCCCAGAGTAATTCCCCGCAAAGTAATATCTTCACCAGTTTATTCCCCAACGGAGTCATCCTCTCTTGCAAGTTTATCATCTTCGTTCATCATCCCCAGTGGAAGCAAAGAATTCAACATCATTCTCCAGCAGCTATCCGGGATTTATTTTCCCCAGCTAAACATCACATTTTCATACATCATGATACATACATATATGCATCATATCATACAATCTCATTTATGTTGAGAACATCATTGCTCGATCTATATCACGCATTGCATATGACTGACCTTTACCTTTCAGGAAATATGCAGTTAGATTCTCAAATTAAGTCAATGGAGACAAAACCAGTTAAATCAATTCCTAAAGATTTTTCTGAAGCCAGTCAATGGAGACAAAACCAGTTAAATCGATTCCTAAAGATTTTTCTGAAGCCAGTCAATGGAGACAAAATCAGTTAAATCGATTCCTAAAGATTTTTCTGAGGCAATCCAGTCAAAGAAGACAAAACCAGTTAAGTCGATTCCTAAAGATTTTTCTGATGCTAATCCCGTCAATGAAGACAACCCGTCAATGAAGACAACCCGTCAATGAAGACAACCCGTCAATGAAGACAACCCACCATGAAGCAACCCTACACCGGTTCCTTCTCTCTTTCAGATGAAGTTTTACACGGACTCATCATCAGGCAACCCTACACCGATTCCTTCTCAATTTCAGATGAAGTTTTACATGGACTCATCATCAGGCGACCCTACATAGGTTCCTTCTCAATTTCGGATGAAGTTTTACATGGACTCATCATCAGGCGACCCTACACCGGTTCCTTCTCGTTCCAAGATGCAGTTTCACACGAACTCATCGTCAAAGTAACCTTACCCAGGTTCCTCCAGAAGTTTTACACGGAGTTATCACATAGTAACCTTACTCAGGTTCCTCCAGAAGTTTTACACGGACTTACCACCTTACTCAGGTTCCTCCAGAAGTTTTACACGGACTTACCACCTTACTCAGGTTCCTCCAGAAGTTTTACACAAACTTATCACAAAGTAACCTTACCCAGGTTCCTCCTTAAAATTTCCCGATGTAGTTTCACACTGACTCATCATCAGTCAACCCTACACAGGTTCCTTCCTTCCAAGATGCAGTTTCACACGGACTCATCATCAGTCAACCCTACACAGGTTTCCTTCCTTCCAAAATGCAGTTTTACACGAGCTCATCATCAGACAACCCTACACAGGTTCCTTCTTTCAACTTACAAAATTACAATGCAACAAACAATCTCCAGGTGGCATCTATAAGCCCATCCTCCTATCCATCATCTCTCCAAATGGCATCTGTAAGCCCATTCCCGACATCACATTGCTGATACTACACCATGCGAGTACAAATTTCTGGGCACTTTAGTGTTCAATCATCTTCCACCTTCGGATCACGAAAGGCACGCAAGCCAATCTACATCCTCAGGTTCAAGAAGATTGAACAGGGGCAACTGTTGTACCCCAAAATTTCCCCTCCCATATTCCTCAAGAGTTGTCAAGAATGATCTTCAAATTGCTCAAAATGGCTCAAGGGTTGTACAGTCAAACCATCTCCTAAGCAGTAGACAGTTGAAATTAGGGTTTTGGTTCTTTCAAGGAATTTGGGGTTTTCAATGGTTCAATCAAGTCTCATAGGCCTATATAGATTCTCAAGCATCTACATGCCAAGTTTCAAGACTCACAGTGCCAATTTGCACAGTCAAAAGCTCCATTTGATCTACAGTCAACTACAAGGGCAAAATGGTCATTTTGCAGTCAAAAGTCAGAATTTTTGGTCAACATATTATTTTGAGTTCACAATCATCATTTGATCAAGTCTTGATCATGATTCCACAAGAATAGCTCAAAAATCATCAAAGATGCAAAAGTTACTATTTTTGGACAGTAGAAAAGTCAACTGTATCTTGACCAGGGCATAACACCTTCATGTTTTATCAGAAAAATTCCATAAAAATCTCATTTTTAAGAGGATGCAATTTCCTACAATCCATCTTCACACTCCAAGATCAAGAAATGCTCTCACAAAAAGTTACCAATTTTTACATTATAGGTCAATTTCAAAAGTCAACAAAAGTACACTTTGAGTCAAAGGCCATAACTTGAGATTGGTAAATCCAAATGACATGAGACCAAAGGAATTGGTTAGAGGACTTCAAGGGCCTTCCAAAATGTCCAAGAACATGGTCATATGATCAAAATTGAGTAAGTTGTGCATTGGAGAAGTTGGGAAATTTTCATGAATTTGCAAAAGTCAACTTTGCTCAAAACACCTTCTTTTTGCTAATGGGCCTCAAATATCTTCTTGAAACTTCACCCATGACCTATGCACGACCCATCAAGATTAGTTGGATTTATTTTCTTAATTTTATTGATTAATTGGATTTTTAATATATATTAATTCATTTAATTAATTTAAATCATAAGAAAATAGAAGATTTGATTTTTAAATCAATTTGTGAACCAAATATGATCCAAATATGCTGACCAATTCGTGCACAATAAAAAAGATACAAAAAATCCAATTTTGGCAACATTGTTCAATCATGGAAAATCAAGAATATTTGATTTTCAATCAAGGATTTAATCTTTAATGCACATGGGTTGGATCCAAAACGTTGACCTAATTTGATTGCCTTATATGCAAGCAAGCCAACCATAACCCAATTGACGTGAAAAAGTTGCAGAAACGGCCATAGCAAATTCAAGAATTTTCAAGAAAACTCAAAACCTGTTCTTGCATTCTAGGCTAATTCAAGGTGTTTTGTCCATTCAAACATATTGCAGGAGGTATTAGGATTGATTTATAATCAAATTCAAGCATCAAAGCTCAAGGAATCGCTATATACAGTCCCACGGTTTGCACTTATATTTCATAATCGTATCTCCTAATTCATGCACATTTAACATGTTTTTGTGATTGAGTTGCATTGCTAGGGATCATATGAAGCTAATGGAATGGTTGAATTGAACCATAGTGCCCTGAATCAAAAGATGCCATGACTGAGTTTCTAGGGTTTTCAAGCTTTAAATTAGGGCTTTCTAAACCAGGAAAAATTGGGACTAATGAGATACATGATTGAAATCGTGAGGCCAAGACGATCAAAACCCATACCTCGCGAAATATTTATGATTGTTGTGGTTCTATTCGCTATTTTTCCTTGCAGGAGTTAGTGGAGGTTAAAAACCCCCGCTATCTGATGTTATTTACACAGGACAAAGGTTGAAGACGATGATGTGTTGATATCTGGTTGGCCAATTTGAAAAAAAGCGCGCGTTTTAATTTTTATTTACTGCACTGTGATTGATTTCTTATATATTAATTGCTTATCAATATAATATCAATTGAAGCATGACGATGTAGTGGCAGGGACGCTGGCCTGGAAGCATTGGGACCTGGGTTTGAATCCCAGGTCCCCCAAAACATTGTTATTTTTATTCTTCAGGTGTTCAGGTGTAGCTTTCAAAGGGGAGTCCACCATATGCTCCAATTCCCAAGCGCTAGATGTCTTCAAACTCAAATCCAATGGCCAAAGCTGAGTCCTCACCATACTCCCCAGTCAACAAGCGTGTGGATAATCACAAAAGTCAACGTGGTTGGAATATTGTTGGGCCATAAAATTCCAGAATCACCTCCCCTTGGGCCCAACACCCCCTGGGTTTATCTCTTTTTTCTTCTTTTATATTTTATATTTAAATTGTTTTTTTTACTATTATTAATTATTATTATTATTACTTAATTAACCAAATAATTAACGTTTTTTTAATAAATTCAGAAAACATAAAAAATATAATATTTTTATTTACTAAATTTAATTAGTTATTTTGTAAATAAATACTAATATAATTTGTTTAGTTTTAATTAGGTTAACATTAATATTTTCACAATAAATCTAAAACTAATGTAGAATTAGGGTTTCTTGACAATTTTAATCCCTTTTTTTATTTCCTTAAAAAACATAAAAAACTAAAAAAATATCTTTCTTTTATTTAATTAATTAATTAGTCTAGGTTTAATTTAATTAAATGCAAAATAATAAAAAATCTCTTTCTTTCTCAAAAAAGGGTCAAAACCCTAAAAACTCTCCGATTCAATTTTTCTCGCGCATATGATTTTTTGATCCATATTTTTATTATGTAATTGTTCCGAGGATGTAATAGCTTTAATTAGGACCCCCTCTTTATCGCTTTTATTTATTTTTCCGCAATTTACTTTTTCAAGGGTTTGTTTTTGGCGATGTAAATACCCGACGCCTTGTAATAGTTTAGTTTTATTTTCCGCAATTATTAACTGTTAGATGTATGTTAACTAGGCTATGCATGACAAGATCTCTCTTAATTTAAAATCAATCGTAGCTCACCATGACATGTAAAGATAACATAACTGAAACCCAACACACTCGCACATGCCACTCCTAGGGTACGCCTCACTTGGTTGCCTCGACGTGGTCATTGAGTATAGAAAGTTTTAGAGGTTTCCCTCCTGTCTAAAGATCAAAGTTGCCTCAAAACGGTTGCCTCGATAAAAAATGATCTAAGACATTAGGGTTACCGCTAAGGCGTCCTACCATTGCTTTAGTGACCACATGCCCCTAAAATCGAATTGACCCGAAAACTCCAACGACGGTGCTACTTACTCCTCAATAGTGGGATAGCACTGTCTAAAGGACATTTGAAAAGTTTAATTCCTTTTTGAGTAGTTAGATAGTTCTTAAGTACTTACTCCTTGTAAAACAAAACAAAACTTTTCGCACTTACACCTTCTGTTTCAAACAAAAACTCTTTTCAAACCCACAAACACAAAGAAAAGCAAACTTTTGAAAACATAGTGAGCAAGTACCTAAGAGCCTGTGGATAACCACGGATAGAAAGGGTACTAACACCTTCCCTTTCTATAATCTACCTCCCGAACCCTAGAAACATCTCGAAAAGGAATTTTGTTGTGCTTTTGTCCTTTCCTTGTTGGAGAAAATAAAAGACGGTGGCGACTCTTGCTTACCGCGACATTTTGCGAAACGCAAACGCGAACCAGCATTCCAAAACAGTCAGTTCTATTTCCACCGATCACAGGATGCACATGGGTGCATGAATGCATGATGCAACAATCACACACAAGATCACAAACATAGGGGATTCATAGGTTCAACGTCACGAGCATGAAGTTAAAGGTAATACCCACAAGGTATGGTCTAATAGTTTGTTACCTGCCGAACAAGGTTTTAAGAGGTTCCCAGAGTCTACATCCTTCCTTCAGATATTACCAACGTCCTGATTGACTCGATAATTTGTAATATTCTCAGGAAAAACTTGTATGAGTGTAGTATCGCGTGACAACCACTTCTGGATTACTCCGTCATAGTTTCCGCACTACACCTAAAAGGCCAAGATGGGTTAAAGGTTTTATGATCCTCAGTTTCAGCAGGCTCCCAGGTCAAAAGCAACACGTCTTCCCGATTACTCGGTAAACGATACTACAGTCAAAGGGGCCTCGACTGAGTGGGGATCTCATTCCTCATTTTTTGGGATTACTCCCTCAAAGTTAGCATTACTATACCGCCCGTCCTATCTTAAGTTTACCCAAGTTCGGGAATAGGACTTATGAGAAATCACCAAGCACCCTGAAAACTAAGACAATCTAGACAAACATATATAACACATAATATACAACAAATAATAACACATACAAAAATAAACAAAGATAGGCTCAACCCACTTAGGGATGGACCAATAATTGGTCAATCTTTCCTCAGCAGAGTCTCCATTTTTTTATATCGGTAGAAATGTTGAGACTAAGTGTGATACGGTGGGAGAACTGACTTGGGATTTTGCATTTGTTTTTGCACTTGTTCGGTTTAGCAAGAGTCGCCACCGACTTTTTATTTTATCCTAAGGAAAGGTCAAAAAGCACAGGAAAGACCTTTGAGATGTTTTCTTGAGTTCGGGGGGTAGATTATGAAAAAGGAAGGTGCTAGCACCCTTTTCATCCATGGTTATCCATGGGCTCTTAGTTACTTGTTTTAGATCACTTGCCTTTGCTTTTCAATTGTTTGAAATGGTGCTTTGTGTGTGTGGTTTTGAAAATGTTTTGAAAAAGATGCCTTGTCTAGGCAACCTTTGTAATGATTCTTGTTTGAATATATACAAAGGTGTGTGTCTTTTTGAAAAGATTTTCCAATGTTTTTGAAAGTTGTTTTGAAACTGTTTTGAAGTTGTGTTGTGAAGTGTGTTTAAAAAAATGGCAAGGATATTTTGCAAGATTTTTGATCAAGTAACTAAGAGTTTGTCTACCCTATTTTTACTAAAAGATCTTTCTTATGTTTTTAACCCTTTTAACAGTGTTGTTTCACCATTGTATTTGGTGAACAACCTTGTGTTAGGATGTTTTGCGGGACAGGCGCGGGTCATCGTATACAACCATTGAAAGCAACTTGTGAGACGCTCTAGCAATTTTGTAAGGGACGAGATCGTTTTATCAAAGGCAACATCGAGGGACTACGATCTTTTTTTATTGAAGGGGCATTTGCTAGAGTGTCTCATACTCGAGGGACATGATTTTATTTTCCGAGGCAACAAGCGAGGTTACCCTAGAGGTGCAAGTGTGAATGGTGTTTGTCATATTCATGCATTTGTCTTTGTATTAGGTCATCTAGCGATCGATTTTAGATTTTCACATACAAACCCTAATCTCTAATCATGGCATATTTAAAAAGCATAAAGTGCGAGAATTAAATTCTAAGCTATTATAAAAGAGTATCCGGGGATGGGGGTACAAATTATTTACAAATGGGGATGAGTCTTATCAAAATAATATCCCAAATATTATGGGTTACAACCAAATCGAATCGACGCAATTCAAATATTAACAAATTATAAGATAAAGAAAATCAGAGAAATATGAGATGTATGTATTTATTTACAAATGATCAAATAAAATATTAACCTAGGAAAGATTAAGTATTTATTTATTATGTTTTTGTTAATTATATAAACAAAGAGTTTTAAAGAAAAGAAAAAATTATTTAAGTTAAAATTCTATTATTTATGTATTTTTTGTTTTATTAAATGAAAACAAAATTAATTAAATTAAACTAAACTATTTTTTTTTTATATTTTAATGACGTTAATCAAGATTAATAAAGAAATAATTGTCTCAAAAAGAAAATGAACATAATTTAATTGGTGTTATTAACAAAGGAAAAAAACTAATTAAGATTAAGTAGCAAAATTTGTTAAGTTAATGAAAAGATTTTTTAGGAAATTAGGCCTAAAATGGATTTAGGCCCAAAATAAAAAAAGGAACAAGATTCAGGGGAGGGGGTGTGCATTTAGTAAGGGTGTGGGCTTAGGCTGAATGGGGTGCACGGGCCCAAATGAAGGGGTTTAAACAAATTGTTAGGGTTCACGTCTTGTGCATTCAGAGTCTAGGGTTTACAGTTTTTGTGTTAACGGCGCCGCTCCTCTCATCTTCTTCGCCTCTCATCTTCTCCCTCAGCCATGGGGTTCTGATATTCTCCCTCACGCCCAACTTCTAGTGTGTCGCCCTCGCTCTCTCTCGTCTTCACAGCGGTCCATGTTGATCGTGCTCGAATGGTACGAATTTTATCTTGTTAGGTTTTTTATAGCTCCAACGCTTGATCCTTGCATGTTTACCGTTTTGCAATATTTAATCTTTGATGTTTTGTGTGTGAGCTACAGTGAAAGTTTGAGAGAAAAAAGACCATACCTTTGGCGTTTTTCTGGGTTAAAAACGGAAGAAGAGAGAGAGGCGTGAGACCGGTGACACCCCGTGGTGGCTAGGCGGAGAGAAGATGAAGATGACTGCCTTTCTGGTATTTTGTATCGCGTGACTTCTGAATGCTTGAATACTGATTGTTTGTTGATGATGTTGCTCTGAAAACACTTGAATATTTTGCTTCTAGATTTTTCCTCTTTCTTTTGGGTTCAGTCATGATGATATTCTGAGATTTGTTTGTTGTTGATTACTGATTGTGTGATGATGAATTCTATTCTGAAAACTGCTTGCTTCTAAACTCTTCCTCTCTTTGTGGACCCTGATATTCTGATGATGAACTTGTTCTGAGGATTTCTTGTCGTTCTTTGGTTTTGCAATATAGTCTTGTTGATTGGTGAATTAATTTTCTTGGCTTGCTTTGATAACCAATTGGTGGTGTTGAAGGGCAATTTTTACAGGTTGGTAAGCTGAGCAAGCAGGTTTTGGGCTTGCTTGATAGGCTTGTGAGTTTGGGAATAAGCCTTGAATTTGTTTGGATTTTGGATAGCAAGCTGATGAGTTTTTAGGCAGGCCTTGGACTTGAAGTTATGCAGGCTACAGGTTTTTTTGGTTTTGAAAGCAGGCTTATATGATTTGTGAGTTTTGCTGTATTATGAAGGTTTTAGTGTTGACAGGTTTGAATGGTTTGGAATTGTTTGAGTTGCAGGCTGTAAGTTTGTGAGCTTGCAGGATTACAGGCTAGGCAGTTTGGACAAGTTTGAATGGTTTTTGAGTTTTGCAGGTTTATGTGATTTGTTGTGTTTTTGTGTTTACAAGCAGTTTGAATGGTTTTGGATTTGGTTCTTACATGTTTGTTGACTGTAGTTTGGAAAATGTTGCAGGCTGTTTACTTGGCCTGTGAACAGGTTTTCTTGTTTTGAGAACAGGTTTTTGTTTGAAGGCTTGCTTGTTGAAGGCAGGCTTGAAGGCTTGCTTGTTCAAGGCTGGCCACAGGTTTTGAGCTTATGTAGATTTTCTTTGTGTTTGGTAAGGCAGGTTGCGTGTTTCTTAAGCTTGCAGTTTTTTGCTCTATATCTCCTCCTCTTGTGTTGGACTGTTAGACTGTTATATTGTTATATATTTTCTTTTGTTCCTCTTATCTGCCTTTTACAGCCTGCCAAAATTGCAAACTGCAAAACCTAATCACTAGGTTCTCTCTTTCCTCTCCCTCCATAAGCATTTTTAATTGCTTATTTATCTCTTTATTTCTGAAAAATTGGGCTGTCTAGAAAATGATGAAAAAGCATCTTTGACAAGTTTTGACTTGTCAAACAAATTACTTCCTGCTGTCTTGCTTTTTGTCTACTGTTTTGTTGTATTCATGCTGCATTACCATTTTTATCAAATTTGTCTTGTAACTTGGTTTTGGGAAATTTTGTAATGTAGTTGAATATGGGACTTTACTTGCTATTGAGTTTATTCCTTTGCTTGACTTACCCTGGCAGTTTTGGCGCCTGTTTGTCTCTTTGAATTTGTAACACAGTTTGCTTGATTAATGTGGCTTGGCACTTAGTTTGTAATTCAGTTTTGCTTGGTTAATGCGGCTTGGAACTTTTTGTACTTGACCCATGTTTTTGCATTTAGTTTGACATGCTTGCATTTATATTTTATTTTCTCTCTGTGAACCGAGAAGAGCGATCTTCTTGTGATTTGCAGAGAGAAAAATAAAGCGTGACGAAAAATAGGCAATCTGATTCTAGACGGCCAATTTTAATGATGATTTTTTTCTTCTTTTCATTTAAAAAAAATCTTGTGCTGATTTTCTTTTCTTCTCTTTTCAGGTGGATGCATCTTGGATAATAGCAGAAGCAGTAGAAGCCAGAGATTTTAGGAGATTAGGCTTAGGTTTATTATTTTTTCATTTATTGTAAACAAATATTATTGTAAATACCGTAAGTTGTAAATTTACAATATTCCGATAAATTTTGTAACAATATCTGAAAATAATAAAAAAACCTTTATCCAAATATCTTTCAATCTTTTCTTGCATTGTTTATTTAATTATTTAAAACTCTTAAATCAAAATAATTGGAACTATATCTCAATAATTTTAATTCAGATAAAATAAATAATCAACAAACTTTTGCAGTCTCGTAACCTTGCATTACTCACAATACGCATGGTGTTCCAGTTACCACACGAATTGTACAGTTAAACAAACAAAGCATTCTAATAAACGATAAACCTTTTACTCCAAATAATCAAGCAGATGCCTTAATGCTCCAAACAAAAGTCTCAGCTCTTATCCAAGATAATTGGGTTTTGAGAAACAACCAGTAATCTTGAACAAGCATGAAAATAATGTAACAATTAACTGAATATCTGAGGATTCGGTTCTTTATGAGAAATGCGAGCGAAAAAACCCTAATTTTGGATTGACTGATAAAGAAAAGTCTATTTGATCGATTCTTGAGCCAATCTCAAAAATCAGAGAAAACCCTGGGGTTGTGATTTCTTGTGAAAAAAATGGAGAGCAAATTTTGGGATATAACAGTTGCCCATGTTTAATCTTCTTAAACCTGAAGAGTTAGATTGGCGAGTTTTCCTTTCGCGACTCGAAGGTAAAAGATGATTGGACACTAGAGTGCCCATAAATTTGCACTCGTCAAAGCATGGTTGAGGGAATGGGCTTAAAGATGCCATTTTGAGATGTGACCGAATCTTGTCGGGGATGGGCTTAAAGATGCCATCGGGGAATGTTTGTTGAACTGTATGTTATAGGTGAAAGGATGAGGATCAGAAAGGTATCCGTGTTTGGAGAATCTCTTAACCGGGGTCTGAATAAGCAATAGATTAGCATCCACGTTTGGAGCTTCCGTAAACTATTTTAGAGCAAACTGAAGTTGAATAAGCAATAGATCAGCATCCATGTTGGGAAGCATCCGTAAACTGTTTTCAAAAGTTGAATATGAGCAAGCGATAGATTAACATCCGTGTTTGGAGAATCCGTAAACTGTTTTTAGAAGTCTTGAAGTTGAATAAGCAATAGATCAGCATCCATGTTGGGAAGCATTCGTAAATTGTTTTCAAAAGTCTTGAAGTTGAATAAACAATAGATCAGCATCCATGTTGGGAAGCATCCGTAAACTGTTTTCAAAAGTTGAATCTAAACAAGCGATAGATTAACATCCGTGTTTGGAGAATCCGTAAACTGTTTTCAGAAGTCTTGAAGTTGAATAAGCAATAGATCAGCATCCATGTTGGGAAGCATCCGTAAACTATTTTCAAAAGTTGAATCTGAACAAGCGATAGATTAACATCCGTGTTTGGAGAATCTGTAAACTGTTTTCAAAAGTTGAATCTGAACAAGTGATAGATTAACATCCGTGTTTGGAGAATCTGTAAACTATTTTCAGAAGTCTTGAAGTTGAATAAGCAATAGATCAACATCCATGTTGGGAAGCATCCGTAAACTGTTTTAAAAAGTCTTGAAGTTGAATAAGCAATAGATCAGCATCCATGTTGGGAAGCATCCGTAAACTGTTTTCAAAAGTTGAATCTGAACAAGAGATAGATTAACATCCGTGTTTGGAGAATCCGTAAACTATTTTCAGAAGTCTTGAAGTTGAATAAGCAATAGATCAACATCCATGTTGGGAAGCATCCGTAAACTATTTTCAAAAGTTGAATCTGAACAAGCGATAGATTAACATCCGTGTTTGGAGAATCCGTAAACTGTTTTCAAAAGTTGAATCTGAACAAGTGATAAATTAACATCCGTGTTTGGAGAATCCGTAAACTGTTTTCAGAAGTCTTGATCGAAGCTTGCTAACCTTATCCTTGGAAAGGGTAAAAAATTAGCTGAAACACAAAGTTATGTTGCATGAAATTTATGATGCAATATATGTGTTATATCAATGTTTATGATATATGAATGTAATGTATGCGCATGTAAACCGATGAGCTGTCTTGTTGAGGAAAATAAATCCTTGATAGCTGGAGATAATAAAATCTTGACCGCTATCGGGGGAAATAAATCCTTGATTGCTGCTGGGGATTGAGAATCTTTTGATCATTAAAAAATGAGAAGTCCTAGGATCACTGTTGAAGAGTATGTGTGTCTTCCAGTTCTTTGACAACCTCCGCGGGGAGAAATTATACTGCCGGGAGAAGTCAGAAGTTTGGTTTGTATGCCAATCTATTGGTGGGATTCCTATTTTGCTGTTTGAGGAGAGCTCCGCTGGGGAATATCTGAAAACTCTGTCGGGGACCTGAAATTCTTTGGGGAATACCCATACTACTGGAGAGCAAGCTCGGGATCCTAGGAAAAGCTTATTCTTGTTTGGAAGAAGCTCAGTAGCTTAGGTTGTATGCCACTTTACTGGGGATGCAAGAAGGAGGAACTCCGTTTTGTTAAGGATATCAGGGGAAAACTGAATGGGTTCCGTTGGGGATTGATAGCTCAAAGTTTCCTCTTTGTTGGGGGTCATAGTGACGTGTTGATTTGATTAGCGACTTCGCTGGGAAAAAGTTTTAAAAAATAAATTTCTGATGAATTATCTGGTTTGAAAGCAACTTTTCGAGAGAAGGGAAGAAACTGGATGATCTTCACTGGTGTTCACAGGTTGGAGTTTTGTCTCTGCTTGGGGAAGAAAGTTTCATTCTTACCGATGGTTTGTAGTTCAAAGTTCTGCTCTGTTGTTGGCTGAGAATTTGAATATTCAACTCCGATGGGGATCCTTGAAATTTAACTCTACTGGCGATGTTCCTTTCAAAGCTTTAGTCCTGTTTAGAAACCAGAGGAGGCATTTGCAGGGGATTTCTTCTGGAATAGCCTAAAGAAACTTTCTTACCCTTCCATCCTATCAATAATTATTCTTTCTCATTTTGTTTTATTTGTAAGAGGTGATTTCATTCAAATGCATATGCTCTTTTAATAAATCATTGGACGTTTTCAAATAAAGCACAAGTGTAAAAAAGAAAGAAAAGGCAGACAGTTTTTTGTACTTTGAAGTAACTTTGTATTAACTTTGTGTAAGTATTTGTACAAAGGAGACAAACACCCTAGTAAGAGAATGTTATCAAAAAGCTGAGAAAAATTTTATACAAAGAAAGATGGCTATGTGTATCAATTCCATGGGGTTCCCATTCTGCTATAGGCTTCACGACTCTGAATATCTTGTCGATTCGTTGCTTCGTCCGCAGATGATTGGATTGATCAGAAGCTTTGGGGTTTGTCCGCAAAGAGATTATCCTTAAAGTGATCCGACGAGACATAGTCATACGCTTTAATTCCCTAACTTTTGCCTGGATCGCCCTTTCAGGTTTTCGATCCAATGGGAAACCCTTTTTTGCCCAAGTCACCCTTTCGGGTTTTCAACTTGCCGGGTGTACAAGTTTTTTTTGTTTATCCCTAATTTTTGCCTGAACCGCCCTTTCGAGTTTTCGATTCACCGGGATGCCCATTTTTTTCCCAAGTCGCCCTTTCGGGTTTTCGACTTGTCGGGTCGTTTATGCGTAGTATCTTTTGACTTTGTCTGCGTTCGCAGGGTGTGGCAGGTCGTCACCGTCCATGGTGGTCAGGATTATTGCCCCGCCAGAAAAGATGTTTTTGATCACAAATGGTCCTTCGTAAGTAGGAGTCCACTTTCCCCTGGGATCACTTTGCGATAAGATAATCCGCTTGATTACAAGATCCCCAACTTCATATACTTGTCTCCTGACTTTCTTGTTGTAAGCCTTGATCATCCGTTTTTGATACGTCTGACCATGACAAACAGCAGTAAGTCGCTTTTCATCAATCAAATTAAGTTGATCAAGCCGGGTCTGAATCCAATCGTCTTCGTTCAAACCAGCATCCTTCATGATTCTTAAAGAAGGAATCTGAACTTCTATAGGTAAAACAACTTCCATGTCGTATACCAAAGAGAAAGGTGTTGCCCCAGTTAATGTTCGTGCCGTGGTACGGTACCCATGTAGAGCAAACAGTAACATCTCATGCCAGTCCTTGTAAGTGACTGTCATCTTTTGAATGATCTTCTTGATATTTTTGTTTGCGGCTTCAACAACACCGTTCATCTTCGGTCGATAGGGAGATGAATTATGATGATAAATCTTGAACTGCTCGCACAGAGCGGTGATCATAGTGTTGTTCAGGTTTGTACCGTTGTCCGTAATGATTCGGTCAGGAATACCGTACCGGAAGATGAGGTTCTGTTTGATGAAACGGGCAACCACATTCTTTGTAACAGAGGCGAAGGAAGCTGCTTCGACCCATTTGGTAAAGTAATCAATAGCCACCAGGATGAAGCGATGCGCATTGGATGTTGTAGGCTTGATCTCTCCAATCATGTCAATGCCCCACATTATGAATGGCCAGGGAGTTGTTAGGACGTTGAGAGGAACCGGAGGGATATGCACCTTGTCAGCATAAACTTGGCATTTGTGACAAGTACGGGAATGTTGGTGACAATCAGCTTCCATGGTAGACCAGTAGTAGCCTGCCCTTAGAATCTTCTTAGCCATCGTATGTCCGCTTAGGTGGGTGCCAAAGGTGCTACTATGTATTTCGGTCATGATCAACTCTGCTTCAGCCTTGTCCACACAACGAAGTAGAACACAATCATGGTTGCGCTTATAAAGGATACCATTGCTTAGGAAGAACTTGGAAGCAAATTTTCTTAGGAACTTTTTGTCATTGATGGAAGCTCCTTCAGGGTACTCTCGAGTCTGGAGATACCTTTTGATCTCATGGAACCAGGGTGTGATCGGTGGATCTGGAACTGACTGTTTAACGCTGGTTCGCGAAATATCGCGGAAGCAAGAGTCGCCACCGTCTTTTATTTTCTCCAATTGGAAAGGACAAAAGCACAGAAAAATTCCTTTAAAGAGATCGCTCTCGGTTCGGGAGGTAGGTTATAGAAAGGGAAGGTGTTAGCACCCTTTCTATCCATGGTTATCCATGGGCTCTTAGATACTTGCTCAATGTGTTTTCAAAATTGTTTTGTTTGCTTTTCAATGTGGGTTTAAAAGTTTCTTTGAAAAATTTCAATTCGACTCGTACGTCAGAGTGTTTGAAAAAATTTGCTTTGAAAGCTTTTGAAAAGTGTCAGTGTGAAAAGATTTTTGTTTGTTTTGAAGAGAGCAAGTATCTACGAGAACCTACCTACCATAAGGAATTCGTCTGTGTAAATGTCCTTTAAAGTAGTGCCATCCCACCATTGAGAGGTAGGTAGCACTACCGTTGGAGGTGTTCGGGTCAATTCGAGGTTAGGGACATGGTGATCACCAGAGCAATGGGAAGACACCTTAGAAGCTACCCTCATGCCAGGTTCCCGGATCATGAGGACTTACTAAGACGTCCTCTACTCGACGACCACCTTTCGAAAGGCAACAGTGAGGCGTACCCTAGGGGTGGTGTGTGCGAATTGTGTGTCGTTTTCATTTGATATTTGTCTTTTGTCATGTCATTGTGATCTACGCTTGATTTTAATTAGGGTCATTCATTCTTGCATGCTTTTTAACAGTTATAAAGTTGCGGAAAAATAAATCTACGACTATTACAAAGGGCGCGGGTCCACATCGCCAAAATTAAACCGGACCCGATTTAGCGGAAAATAAATAAAGCGAATAAATAAAAATGCGAGAAATTTAAATTACAATGCTTTGGGAGAGATACAAAATTATAATAAGCGATAAAGTAAAATGTGCAATTAAATTAAAACAATGGGCGTTGGACCCTTTTACAAAAATATTTAAAGTTAATGAATTAATTAAAGAGGAATTAAAATTAAAGATTTAAAAGGAATGCTTTTTTTGGTATTTTTGTATTTTAGATTTAAGGAGAAAAAAGAAAAATTAATTAAAATTGAAATGAGATGCTAAACTCTAGGTCTAATGTTTTTATTGCAAAAAATATTGAAATTTGACCTAATTTAAATCTAATTTATTTATGTACAAATTTAATTATAAAAAAAAATAAATAAATAAATAAATAAATAATTATTACTGTGGAAAAAAGGGTAGAATATGAAAAGGAATCAAAATTGCTAATTAACCTAATTCTATATTTTGGATTTTTAATTGTTAAAAAAGAATGAAATTATAACCTAAATTAAACCCTAAATTATTCATGTACAATTTTTAATTTATGAAAATAAATAACTAATATTATTATTCTAAAAAAAGGAAAAATTAAAAAGAAAATAAAAAGTTATTAAACCTAAACTCTATTTTTTGGATTTTAGTTATTAAAAAGAATTAAATTTGTAACCTAATAAAACTAAGTAATTACAAGCATTTATTTAGAAAATAATTAAAATAAAAATTATATTTTTATTTTGGGCATTTTTTAATTTTATGATGTTTTTGTATTTTGATTAAAAATTAAATAAACAATAATTAAAATAAACATAACAATTAAAATAATAATTAAAAGATATAAGAAAAAGAAATAAAATTGTCAAACCAGAGTGGGGTGTTGCCCCAAATGGGAGGTTCAGGCCCAGCAATCTGGCCCATTTAGATCTGAATTTGTTGACTTTTCTGGATCGTGTGTCAGCGTATTGACCATAGAGCACGGTGCTCTTTAATCCTTGCCTTTGATTGGAATCCCCTGGACGCGTGTACGCTTGGATTTGGGGGACACACGATGCGCTTCAGTGCTTGTGCTGCATGGGAACTGGCATTGAAAAATATTATGAAATATATACAGACCTGGGACTTGAACCCAGGTCTTGAGGATTAACCATGTCACGTGTTACCAACTGAGCTACTGCATTTCATTTAATATATTATGGTTAATGAACAACAAAAATCAAAACCAACGCATAATGGTTAAAACGCGCGCAAATTTGAATTGGCCTGTCCTCGTGTGACACGACACCATCGTCTTCGTCCCTGTAAAACAAAACTCAAAGGCCACGGTTTGGCAAACGTTGCCTAATACCATCTAACAGAAAATAGCGAACAGGCCCTCGACGCTCATAAATTGAGCGCGAGGGTTGGGATCTTTTCGTTTGGATGTGCTAAAGGCAATGGCAATGGTCTCGAGCCCCAATTTTGCTTTGTCTCAAAAACCCCAAATTAGCAAACCTGTAAACCCTAGAGGACGATCATGGCAGATTCATATATATGGCACAAAAATGCAATTAAATGTATTGGTCAGTTTAGAAACATCATTATGAATATGAATACATAAATAAAAATGCAAAAATATGCTTGAATCATGCTATACGATTTCAGAAGTTTTGAGGTACAGTTTGACTTAGGGGTACCAATTCAGGGCGTTTTGGTTGATGTTAGTGATTGAGAATCGTTCAATGATGTCTCAGGATGATGATGGAACAAGAATTGGAGCTTGAATCGACCTAAAAACTAGTTTTCAGTTTTTGTGTTTTATGAAAAATTTTCAATATTGTAATGGTTTCTTATGCGCAGCTGAGAGTGTAAGGCCAATAGGTTTTGATTCCTGAATATGTATAGAGCATGCTAGGTCAACAAAACTGCACAAAATCTCAAGCATTCATTGTTTTACATATTTGATTTTATGAAATCTTTTTTTGAATCTTTTTTCATGTTATTTGGTTCAATTCTGATCAATTAGCACCAAATCTTTCCCTATTAGCATGTGCACGAATTGTAGAAGCCAAATCATGCATAAAAAGATTTTTTTAGGTCAAGTTTATATTTTTCACATATTTAAATAATTTAATTGAATCAATATTAATATAAATTCAAATAAATAATTAAAAAATGAGAAAATACTTCCCTTTGGGCCTAGTGGTCGTGCATAGGCTTGGCATGAAGAAACTTGGAAGAAAAATGGGCCCATTTGCATTTTTAGGCCTTTTGAAGTAATGTTGACTTTCAAAAATTTCCAAAAATTTCCCAACTTCCACAAGGCATAACTTGGTCAATTTTTAAGCTTTTCACATGTTCGTGGACATTTTGGAAAGGTCTTTGAGTCCTTTAACCCATGCCTTTGGTCCCATGTCATTTTGATTTACCAATCTAAAGTTATGGCCTTTGACTTAAAGTCCCTTTTTGTTGACTTTTGAAAATGACCTATAATGTTGAAATTGATAACTTTTTGTGAGAGCATTTCTTGGACTTTAAATATGAAGATGAATTGTAGGAAATGTCTTTCTCTTCAAAATGAGCTTTGGATGGAATTTTTCTGATAATCCATGTGAAAGTTATGCCCTAGTCAATTTCAGTTGACTTTTTCAGTTGTCCAAATATAGCAACTTTTGCATCTTTGATGATTTCTGAGCCAAATTTTGAGAATCATGATCAAGCATTGATCAAATGATGTTTGTGGCTTCAAAATGATATATTGACCAAAAATTTGAACTTTTGACTGTCAAATAACCATTTTGCCCCTATAGTTGACTGTAGTGCAATCTAGGGTTTTGACTGTGCAATTTTGAGCTGAATGCCTTGAAACTTGATATGAGGATGTTTGACCACATTTGTAGGCATACGAGACTTGATTGGGCCATTGAAAACTTCCTTTTCTTGATCAGGACTCAAACCCTAGTTTTAACTGTATAGGAGACAGTTGAGCTGCACAACCCTTGGGGAATTTTGTGACCTTGACTTGACAAATCTTGGAGAATATGGGAGGGCAAATTTTGGGGTGCAACAGTTGCCCCTGTTCAATCTTCTTAGACCTGAGGATGTAGATTGGCTGACGTGCCTTTCATAATCCGAGGGTAGAAGATGATTGAACACTAGAGTGCCCAGAAATTTGCGCTCTCATAGTAGCAGTATGGTGTTGGGAATGGGCTTATAGATGCCATTTGGAGATTGCTGGATAGGATGATGGGTTTATAGATGCCATCTGGATGTTGATCGCGTAGGAGATTCTTTAGCTAGAACCTGCATACCTGCAAAAGAAGAAAAGAGTACCTGACACGTTGCAGGAGCTGATTTTAGATGCTTGGTATAGATGTGTCCTGACTGGTTACAGGAGCTGAGTCTGGAGCTTCAAACGCTGATGAATGAACCAGGGATGGTTACTACCTTAGCATGAATGGTAAGAGAACCTTGGGCGATTTTAACTTCAACAACGCTCGTTGAGAAAAAGCTTGGGTGACTTTAACTTCAACAACGCTTGTTGAGAAAAATCTTGGGTGTCTTCTACTGGAATAAGAATCAGGGAGATCTTAGGGTCGATCTGACTGAACCAGAGAAGCCTTTGACTGGGTAGGAATCAGGAAAATCTTAGGGTCGATTTAACTGAACCGGACAAGGTCTTGGAATATCTTCAACTGGATATGCATCAGGGAGATCTTAGGGTCGATCTGACTGAACCAAGAGAAGGCCTTTGACTGGATAAGCATCCGGAAAATCTTAGGGTCGATTTAACTGAACCGGACAAGGTCTTGGAATATCTTCAACTGGATATGCATCAGGGAGATCTTAGGGTCGATCTGACTGAACCAAGAGAAGGCCTTTGACTGGATAAGCATCCGGAAAATCTTAGGGTCGATTTAACTGAACCGGTCTAGGTCTTGAAATATCTTCAACTGGATAAGCATCAGGGAGATCTTAGGGTCGATCTGACTGAACCAAGAGAAGGCCTTTGACTGGATAAGCATCAGGAAAATCTTAGGGTCGATTTAACTGAACCGATCTAGGTCTTGAAATATCTTCAACTGGATAAGCATCAGGGAGATCTTAGGGTCGATCTGACTGAACCAAGAGAAGGCCTTTGACTGGATAAGCATCAGGAAAATCTTAGGGTCGATTTAACTGAACCGGCCTAGGTCTTGAGACGTGATTGAGAATTTCGACTGTATCTTTCCTGAAAGGTAAAGGTCAGTCATATGCAATGCATGATATGGATCAAGCAATGCTGTTCTCGATATAAATGAGACTTGTATGATGCAATGCGTTATGCATGCTATAATGATGTATGTGATGTTTTATGTATGTTTTCGTCTAGGAAAGTAAATCCTTGACGGGTGCTGGGAAGTCGTATCCTGGGCTGATATTGAGGAATAAATTTTGCTTCCGCTGGGGATGATAACTGCAAGAATACCGGTAGGAGAAGATAACTCCGTTGAGGAATAAACTTGGCAAATGAAGCTTCTGCGGGGAGAAAAGATACTCTGACGACCATGCTGGGAAGCAATACTCTGTGGGGAGAGAGATGCCTTGCTGAGTGCTGATAACAATTTGCTGAGGATACCCTTGTTGTTGGAAGTGTTGAAGGACTTTGCTGGGGTAAGAAGACTTTGTCGACGATGCTCTTTCCATGGCTTTTGGCTGAGGATAACCCAGTTATATCCTGTTAAGGAAATAACTCTTTAAATCAACCCGGACGACGCGTTCGTGCTCTGTGAGGAGATAAGCTTTCCAGAATTTACTGGGGATAAGCTTATTGCTTGGGGATATGAATTCCAATTTTCTTGGGGGAATTGGATTTTCCTGGGGAAGTTTTGATATGCAGGGAAGTGATTCCTTTGAATGTTGATGTACCGCCGGGGAACAATCTTTAGACCAAGACTGCCGGGGATGCTTGTTAAGAATGCATATGCTGCTGGGGAAGGTTGAGATCTGCTGGATGACACTCAATTTCCTTGACATTTGATGATAGCTTGGAGAAGAATGTATTGTTTTGTTGAACCACTCTCTGGGGATTTAATATGTACTTGTCGCGTTCTTTAGTTAAACCTACCTTGGTACCTTGGAGGATAGAACAATTAGACTGCTCAGACAATTCTTTTTATTGCCCCTGTTTCTAATGTCACCTGCAATTAATTCCTTTGTTTCGTATGCAAATATTCATAAGTTAGCAAATTATTGTCAATGCATACATCACAAATTGAACCTTGGACGTTCTTCGCAAAACAAAACAGAAAAAGGAAACACTTGGCACGTTTAACTGAAAAATATCTTTGTATTGATTTTGAATGGCCTGTGAATAGGCGTTTTGTGTACAAGAGGCTGACGTCCTAGTAAGAGGTACGTCGCCGAGCAAGAGTTTATACAAGTTTTGTACAAAAGAAAATAAAACAGCTGTGTGAAAGATGAATGATCCACTGGGTTTCAACTCTGCTATTGTCTTTATAACTCCGAGCATCTCATCACTTGATGACCTTGGTTGAAGGTGAAGCTGACTGATCGATGCCGTCTGAACTTGATGTAGATACCGGATTCTGGATGCAAAGTGATCAATGCGACATAGTTTTACGCTTTATCCCTAATTTTTGCCTGGACCGCCCTTTCGGGTTTTCAGTCCACCGGGATACCCCTTTTTGCCCAAGCCGCCTTTTCAGGTTTTCGACTTGCCGGGTGTACAGATTTTTTCATTTTCATCCCTTCATTTTGCCCGAACCCTTTTGGTTCGACGGGAAGCCCTAATTTTTGCCTAGGCATGTCAACCTAGCGGGTCTTTTTCATGCGTAGTATTTTTTAACTATGTCTGCATTGGCGGGGTGAGGAAGGTCGTCACCGTCCATGTTGGTTAAGATCATTGCTCCTCCTGAGAACACATGCTTAACCACAAATGGCCCTTCATACGTAGGGGTCCATTTGCCCCTTGGATCACTCTGAGGAAGGATGATTCTCTTGATAACCAGATCCCCAACTTGATGTTCCTGTGGTCTGACCTTTTTGTTAAATTCCCTGATCATTCGTTTCTGATACGTCTGACCATGACAGATAGCAGCAAGTCTCTTTTCGTCAATGAGATTGAGTTGGTCAAGTCGTGTCTGGATCCAATCATCTTCGTTCAGATTTGCATCCTTCATTATCCGGAGAGAGGGAATTTGTACTTCGATCGGCAAGACCGCCTCCATGCCATAAACCAGAGAGAAGGGAGTTGCCCCGGTTGACGTCCTTGCTGAGGTACGGTACCCATGCAGAGCGAACGGTAACATCTCGTGCCAATCTTTATAATTCACTGTCATTTTTTGCACGATCTTCTTGATGTTTTTGTTAGCTGCTTCTACAGCCCCATTCATCTTCGGTCTGTAAGGAGAAGAATTATGGTGCTGTACCTTGAACTGTTCGCAAAGCTCATAAATCATCTTGTTGTTCAGATTGGTACCGTTGTCTGTAATAATCCGCTCAGGGACGCCGTATCGACAAATCAGGTTGTGCCGAATGAACCGTGCCACAACAGTCTTGGTCACCGTAGCATAGGATGCTGCCTCAACCCACTTTGTGAAATAATCAATTGCCACTAGGATGAAGCGATGTCCATTGGATGCCGTAGGTTTTATCTCGCCAATCATGTCTATGTCCCACATTGCAAATGGCCAAGGCGCAGTCAGAACATTCAGGGGAACCGGAGGAACATGCACCTTATCTGCATAGATCTGGCACTTGTGGCATGTCCTGGAATGTTGGTAGCAATCAGCTTCCATCGTGGACCAATAATATCCTGCCCGTAGGATCTTTTTAGCCATAGTATGTCCATTGGAATGTGTACCAAAGGTCCCTTCATGTAGCTCCTCCATGATTCGTTCTGCTTCAGTCTTATCCACACAACGCAGTAAGGTTGAATCATGGTTTCTCTTGTACAAGGTGCCGTTGCTTAGGAAGAACTTGGCTGCGAACCTCCTCAGGAATTTCTTATCATTGACAGAGGCACCTTCAGGGTATTCCTGAGCTTCCAGATATCTCTTCACTTCGTGGTACCAAGGCTTCTCAATTACCAATTCAGTTTCGAGATCACAACAGTATGCCGGTTCGTCCAGTTTCCAGATGATGATCCGGGGAGCTTCATTATCCCATTTAACCTTGAACATTGAAGACATTGTAGCTAACGCGTCCGCTAACTGATTCTCTTCTCTTGGAAAGTGATCAAAGGTTATCTCTGTGAAGTGGGGAATCAGGGTCAACACACATTCTCTGTAAGGAATCAGGTTTGGATGTTTCGTATCCCACTCTCCTTTAATCTGATTGATCACAAGAGCGGAATCTCCGAAGACACTTAGAAATTTGATCCTTAGGTCGATCGCAGCTTGAAGACCCATGATACACGCCTCATACTCCGCCATGTTGTTGGTACAGTTGAAACATAGCCGGGCAGTGAGTGGAGTATGAGTACCTTGAGGGGATATGATTATGGCGCCGATGCTATTTCCCAAAGCATTGGAAGCTCCGTCAAAGTGCATAGACCATCGGGATCCTGGTTCAGGTCCTTCATCCGGTCCAGGTACTTCACAATCAGTTACAATCATGATGCTTTCATCCGGAAACTCGAAGTTCATTGATTGGTAGTCATCTACAGCTTGATGAGCTAAGTGGTCTGCCAATACACTCCCCTTGATGGCTTTTTGGGTTGTGTACTGAATGTCGTATTCCGTCAAGATCATTTGCCATCTTGCGATTCTCCCAGACAGAGCAGGCTTTTCGAATATGTACTTTATAGGATCCATCTTTGAGATCAACAAGGTAGTGTGAGTCAGCATATACTGTCTCAGCCGGCGAGCAGCCCATACCAAAGCGCAGCAAGTTTTCTCAAGCAGTGAGTATCGGGTCTCACAGTCGGTAAACTTTTTGCTAAGGTAATAAATGGCGTGCTCTTTTCGGCCAGACTCGTCATGCTGCCCCAGCACACACCCCATTGAGTTGTCAAGTACTGTCAAGTATAGTATCAGCGGTCTCCCTTCAACCGGTGGCATAAGGATAGGTGGTTCTTGGAGATACTCTTTGATTTTGTCAAAAGCAACCTGACATTCATCGTTCCAACGCACTACCTGATCTTTCTTCAGCAGCTTGAAGATTGGCTCACAGGTAGCAGTCAGATGAGAGATGAATCGAGCGATGTAATTCAGGCGTCCTAAAAAGCCTCTGACTTCCTTCTCTGTCTTAGGAACTGGCATCTCTTGAATAGCTTTGACCTTAGCAGGGTCCACTTGAATACCTTTATCACTGACCACGAAGCCTAGCAACTTCCCAGATCTTACCCCGAAGGTGCACTTGTTCGGGTTCAATCTCAGCTTGTACAGTTTCAATCGGTCAAACAATTTCTGTAGATGATCTAGATGCTCTTCCTCAGTCTGGGACCTAGCGATCATGTCGTCCACATACACTTCGATCTCATGATGGATCATGTCGTGAAATAAGGCAACCATGGCACGTTGGTAGGTTGCCCCAGCATTCTTTAATCCGAACGGCATGACCTTGTAACAGAAGGTGCCCCACTGAGTAACGAATGTAGTCTTTTCCATGTCTTCAGGTGCCATCTTGATCTGATTGTAGCCTGAAAAGCCATCCATGAAAGAGAATACTTTGTGTTGAGCCGTATTATCAACAAGGACATCAATGTGAGGTAAGGGGAAGTCATCCTTGGGGCTGGCCCTGTTCAGATCCCTGTAATCGACACACATTCTGACCTTGCCGTCCTTTTTAGGTACTGGCACCACATTAGCAACCCACTGAGGGTAAGAAGTTACTGCAAGGAACCCAGCATCAAACTGTTTCATGACCTCGGCTTTAATCTTCTCGGACATCTCTGGACGCATCCGACGAACCTTTTGTTTAACTGGAGGGTAGTCTTCCCTAGTCGGCAAATGATGGACGACAATATCGGTATCCAACCCTGGCATGTCTTCGTAGGACCAGGCAAAGATCTCCATATAGTCATGTAACATCTTGGTTAACCGTTGCTTCACGCTGAGCTCTAGGTTGGCACCAATCTTTACCTCTTTTCTGTCTGCCTCAGTACCCAGGTTTATGGTTTCCACTGGTTCTTCATGGGGTTGAATTGCCCGCTCTTCCTGAAGCAACAGTCTTGCAAGCTCGCCCGGCACTTTGCAATCATCTTCACCTTCGTCTTCGGCTAAGTTGATCGGATTTTCGAAGTCATAACTGGCATTAGCAGAGTTGTTATCAGTGAGATCCAGAGTGGATTGGAACCTGTATGAGTGAGTGTGTGTGTAAATACAGCTGTTTTGATAATTATGTAAAGGAAAAGAAAGACAGAAAAGGAACACAATATTTGCAATGCGAAAAACGTCCAAGATTTTCATTCATGATGTATAAAATGACAGTTTGTATGCCCTCACGAATAGAACCACGGTGCCTCGGGTAAGACACCGGGCCATAGAGTTTATCATTGTTTATTACAAAATAACAAAACATAGGAATTCATTACTTAGTAACAAAAGAAACAGGGAGGTTGTCCTTCGCGATCCAATTGTTGAGTCCACCGTCAGTTGCTGGGTAGATCCAGCTATCAAACTCAGCTTCGTCAACTTCCTCTTCGTCCCCAATAGCATTAACTCCATGAACAGGCAGGGGAGCTGTCACCACATTAGGCTTGTCAGATGCCTCAAACTGTACCTCCTTAGCGTCAATGAGGTCCTGCAGCTTGTTCTTTAGTGCCCAACAGTCATCGGTAGAGTGCCCCGGGCTTTCTGAGTGGTAAGCACAACGAGCATTCGGGTTGTACTTGGGGGATGCTGTATTTGGGAACTTTGGAGCCTCCCTGACAGTCACTAAGTTAGTGGCTAGCAACTGTGGCAGAATCTGCGACAAGGTCATGTTTAAACGGGAGAATTCTCTCCGGGGTCTTTCCACCTTCTGAGTATTGTTTGGCCGGGGAGCGGCAGCAGGCTTAGCAATCATGACCGCACTGACAGATTGGCGGTGTTCATTTCTCTCTGATCTCCTGGAACCATATACGGCACTAGACTCCTTTTTAAACGGTTTCTTTTCCGAACTAGATGAGGATGCACCTTTCGCAATCTTCCCAGATTTCAGCCCAGCTTCAATTCTCTCTCCAGTTAAGATCAAATCAGTGAAACCAGCAGAAGAATTCCCAATGAGATGGTTAAAGAATGGCCCAGATAGGGTCCCCAAGAACATGTCAACCAACTCCCGATCAGTCAATGGTGGCTGCACCCTGCCTGCCAGGTCTCTCCACTTCTGAGCGTACTCCTTAAAACCTTCACTTACGCCTAACGACATACCCTGGAGTTGGGTACGCGTGGGGGCAAGGTCGGCACTATACTGATACTGCTTGTAGAAAGCAGTAGCCAGCTCCTCCCAGTTACGAACTTTGGTCCCATCCAGCTGATAGAACCATTCGAGATGAGTCCCTGAAAGACTCTCCTGGAAGAAGTGGATCCATAGATTCTTGTCCGCAGAGTACGGCTGAATTTTTCGAAAATAGGACCTCAAATGCAGCTTGGGACAAGATGCCCCGTCATACTTGGAGAAGGTGGGTGCTTTGAATTTATGCGGGATAATTACACCAGTCGACAAACCCAGATCTCCGAAATCCAGCCCAGGTGCCTGTTGCACCTCCATAGCCTTCAACCTGTCCTCCAGTTGTTTGTATCTGTTGTCTTCAGGAGGGTACTGCTCCTCATCAAAATCCGTCTCGTTGTCGGAGACCACGGGAGTAGGAACCTTGACTTCTGCCTGAGAAGGACTCCTGCCAACAGAAGAACCAGCCTCTTCATGTTGCAGAGTATTACCCAACCTTCGGCCCGAGTTGAATAGAACAGTTCTTCTTTTCTTCTTCTTCTCCTTCTTCAGGAGCATAGTCTTCAGTTCTTCTTGGCCTTTAGCTAGACCCATGATTAGTTCTTGAAACTGCGCATTCTGCGCCTGGAGGGCCTTGATTGATGTCTCTGTGGATTCAGATCCGGGATTCATGATGCTGAAATAAACAGCGAAGAACTGTAAGCAACCTGAAAAGAGGAAAAACCTGCTATGCACATGATGTATGAAATGCGTATGCAGTGCATTCAAGGGTTCGAAAGTTCAAATTTGTTATAGACAAGAAAAGAACACACGTTGTCATTAAAGAAATCATTGTTTAATACATCAAGGCCTCATGGGCAAAAAGTACAAAAATCAAGTCAATCCCAAAATACACTGCGCATCCTTTTCGGAGCTATGTAGGTGTTGAGATTCCTCTCCTCATGCAACAGGCGAGTGAGCTCCAAAACCTTCTTTTCACTGGCATGCAGACTAGTCTCAAGAGAATTCCGCTCTTTCTTAAGCTGGATCCAGCTCTTCTGCATCTCTTCCCAGGATGTGGGCATATCAGGGTGCTGAATAACATGAGACACTTCCCCTTCCAAGACAGGTTCTTTGATTACTGGAAGCATGTGAGGATAAGGCATCACTAACTTCTGGGAGCGGGCGCGTACCCACTTGAGATAAGGCTCCAAAGGGATGGAGTTCCTATGCCCCAGTGTCTTGCCGTCTATCCTACTGGGCATCCTCCAGGCTCTGATAAATCTCTGACGAAGTCCTTGAGTATCATTGTCGAAGTCAAAAACTATGTCGGGAATTAGCATGTCATGAGGACCATCCCTCCGAGCGTAACCAAACTGTCTCCAAGCCAGGCATGGGCTATAAGTAATACCTCCTCTGATTCCAAGTAAAGGAACATTAGGGTACTCCCCGCAACGATCAATGATAGTGACATCACCTCTGGATCTAGGACACCAATGTATATCTGCATGTGTAAGAGTCATCAACCGTTGTGACCATCTCAAACCCCGCTCATTCTTCAGGACTGATTGCGGAAGATGCGAAATAAACCACCTTCCCAGGAGAGGAGTGCAACACATAAGGACACCTCTTTTTCTCATGGTTCGAGTGTAACATGAGTGAAGGATGTCCCCCAGCAACGTAGGTATAGGATTCCTGGACATAAAGATCTGAACGGCACTGATATCAATGAGCTGATCTGGGTTAGGGAACAACACCAAACCATAGACAAGGAGGGCTACCACTTCTTCAAAAGCTTGTAGGTCAAGGGAGTTCCAACATTCATGAGCTTTTTCAAACAGAAACCTGGCCAAGAACCCTTTGATACCACTTCTGACTTCCCAATGTCCCTTGAGGTCAGATGACTGTAGATGCAAGGCTTTAGCAATCTCTTCAAGCTTAGGTTCCCTTTCTGTACCGCTAAAGGGTAGCTGATCAAGGATAGGAATCTTCAGGAGCCGGGAGAACTCCTCCAATGTAGGTACCAACTGATAGTCCAAGAAGGTGAAACAGTGATGCAGAGGGTCAAAGAACTGGAACAAGACCTTTATCATATCTTCCTCAATGTTGGTGTTGACCAAGCTGATGAGGCTTCCATGCCTTTCACTGAATGAAGAGTTCTCGGGAATCCTGGATATAAGCTCCTTAAGCTGAGGAGGGATCCTTACAAGATTGACCTGAATTGTCTTTCTACGAACAGTTTCCATGTCCTACAAAACAAGAACAAAGATGAAAATTCGAACCCCTGAAATGGTTAGTCAATGCATATGATGCTGGATGATGTCATGATGCTATGATTAAACACACCACAGATATTCACAAAGACAAACATATAGGGCACACAAGGCACACAAGACAAGCCCTTAAGGTTTAAGGCCAGCATGGGGTCTGGGTAGTACCCTCTTGAGTTGGTGGGTTCATACCTGTCCTAATCAAAGTAACCGGGTTCTAAGGTTCCCAATATCACGGGGTTGCTTTCATTGTTCATCGTTTCGACTTAGCCACTGAACTGGCGACCGAAATATTCCAGGAAAGCAACCCTCAATTGAGTGTAGTATCGAGTATCAACCAACCTCGGACTGCACCAAAGTCAGTTATCTCACTACCCTAAAGAGGCCAAGATAGTTCAATTAAGGTTCCTAAGGTCTGTTGATGCTTCATGACACCACGCGGAGGCCCCGTACTCTCCTTGACTGAACTCAAGGGTTACCGGTACACACCAAAGTGCCACATCAACGTAGCAGACTGTTTCAACCATGTCGGTATACCCCGCACAGTTCCCTCACAGCCTTGTTGCTACTTTCTAAGAAAGGTATCCCCCAGATCCGGGTTTAGGATCTATAGAACTCCCAAACGACCCACAATTTAAAGCACACAAGGAAAACAATTGAAAACATAGTTATAAGCTAGCCCTAAGGTACACCTCACTTTAAGTTATCCCCAGCAGATTCGCCAGTTCTGTGATCGGTGGATCTGGAACTGACTGTTTAACGCTGGTTCGCGAAATATCGCGAAAGCAAGAGTCGCCACCGTCTTTTATTTTCTCCAATTGGAAAGGACAAAAGCACAGAAAAATTCCTTTAAAGAGATCGCTCTCGGTTCGGGAGGTAGGTTATAGAAAGGGAAGGTGTTAGCACCCTTTCTATCCATGGTTATCCATGGGCTCTTAGATACTTGCTCAATGTGTTTTCAAAATTGTTTTGTTTGCTTTTCAATATGGGTTTAAAAGTTTCTTTGAAAAATTTCAATTCGACTCGTACGTCAGAGTGTTTGAAAAAATTTGCTTTGAAAGCTTTTGAAAAGTGTCAGTGTGAAAAGATTTTTGTTTGTTTTGAAGAGAGCAAGTATCTACGAGAACCTACCTACCCTAAGGAATTCGTCTGTGTAAATGTCCTTTAAAGTAGTGCCATCCCACCATTGAGAGGTAGGTAGCACTACCGTTGGAGGTGTTCGGGTCAATTCGAGGTTAGGGACATGGTGATCACCAGAGCAATGGGAAGACACCTTAGAAGCTACCCTCATGCCAGGTTCCCGGATCATGAGGACTTACTAAGACGTCCTCTACTCGACGACCACCTTTCGAAAGGCAACAGTGAGGCGTACCCTAGGGGTGGTGTGTGCGAATTGTGTGTCGTTTTCATTTGATATTTGTCTTTTGTCATGTCATTGTGATCTACGCTTGATTTTAATTAGGGTCATTCATTCTTGCACGCTTTTTAACAGTTATAAAGT
Source organism: Vicia faba (assembly GCA_948472305.1). Taxonomy (NCBI): domain Eukaryota; kingdom Viridiplantae; phylum Streptophyta; class Magnoliopsida; order Fabales; family Fabaceae; genus Vicia; species Vicia faba. The sequence continues at coordinate 940,582,494 of OX451741.1, read as the reverse complement.
TGCGGAAAAATAAATCTACGACTATTACAAAGGGCGCGGGTCCACATCGCCAAAATTAAACCGGACCCGATTTAGCGGAAAATAAATAAAGCGAATAAATAAAAATGCGAGAAATTTAAATTACAATGCTTTGGGAGAGATACAAAATTATAATAAGCGATAAAGTAAAATGTGCAATTAAATTAAAACAATGGGCGTTGGACCCTTTTACAAAAATATTTAAAGTTAATGAATTAATTAAAGAGGAATTAAAATTAAAGATTTAAAAGGAATGCTTTTTTTTGGTATTTTTGTATTTTAGATTTAAGGAGAAAAAAGAAAAATTAATTAAAATTGAAATGAGATGCTAAACTCTAGTTCTAATGTTTTTATTGCAAAAAATATTGAAATTTGACCTAATTTAAATCTAATTTATTTATGTACAAATTTAATTATAAAAAAAAATAAATAAATAAATAAATAAATAATTATTACTGTGGAAAAAAGGGTAGAATATGAAAAGGAATCAAAATTGCTAATTAACCTAATTCTATATTTTGGATTTTTAATTGTTAAAAAAGAATGAAATTATAACCTAAATTAAACCCTAAATTATTCATGTACAATTTTTAATTTATGAAAATAAATAACTAATATTATTATTCTAAAAAAAGGAAAAATTAAAAAGAAAATAAAAAGTTATTAAACCTAAACTCTATTTTTTGGATTTTAGTTATTAAAAAGAATTAAATTTGTAACCTAATAAAACTAAGTAATTACAAGCATTTATTTAGAAAATAATTAAAATAAAAATTATATTTTTATTTTGGGCATTTTTTAATTTTATGATGTTTTTGTATTTTGATTAAAAATTAAATAAACAATAATTAAAATAAACATAACAATTAAAATAATAATTAAAAGATATAAGAAAAAGAAATAAAATTGTCAAACCAGAGTGGGGTGTTGCCCCAAATGGGAGGTTCAGGCCCAGCAATCTGGCCCATTTAGATCTGAATTTGTTGACTTTTCTGGATCGTGTGTCAGCGTATTGACCATAGAGCACGGTGCTCTTTAATCCTTGCCTTTGATTGGAATCCCCTGGACGCGTGTACGCTTGGATTTGGGGGACACACGATGCGCTTCAGTGCTTGTGCTGCATGGGAACTGGCATTGAAAAATATTATGAAATATATACAGACCTGGGACTTGAACCCAGGTCTTGAGGATTAACCATGTCACGTGTTACCAACTGAGCTACTGCATTTCATTTAATATATTATGGTTAATGAACAACAAAAATCAAAACCAACGCATAATGGTTAAAACGCGCGCAAATTTGAATTGGCCTGTCCTCGTGTGACACGACACCATCGTCTTCGTCCCTGTAAAACAAAACTCAAAGGCCACGGTTTGGCAAACGTTGCCTAATACCATCTAACAGAAAATAGCGAACAGGCCCTCGACGCTCATAAATTGAGCGCGAGGGTTGGGATCTTTTCGTTTGGATGTGCTAAAGGCAATGGCAATGGTCTCGAGCCCCAATTTTGCTTTGTCTCAAAAACCCCAAATTAGCAAACCTGTAAACCCTAGAGGACGATCATGGCAGATTCATATATATGGCACAAAAATGCAATTAAATGTATTGGTCAGTTTAGAAACATCATTATGAATATGAATACATAAATAAAAATGCAAAAATATGCTTGAATCATGCTATACGATTTCAGAAGTTTTGAGGTACAGTTTGACTTAGGGGTACCAATTCAGGGCGTTTTGGTTGATGTTAGTGATTGAGAATCGTTCAATGATGTCTCAGGATGATGATGGAACAAGAATTGGAGCTTGAATCGACCTAAAAACTAGTTTTCAGTTTTTGTGTTTTATGAAAAATTTTCAATATTGTAATGGTTTCTTATGCGCAGCTGAGAGTGTAAGGCCAATAGGTTTTGATTCCTGAATATGTATAGAGCATGCTAGGTCAACAAAACTGCACAAAATCTCAAGCATTCATTGTTTTACATATTTGATTTTATGAAATCTTTTTTTGAATCTTTTTTCATGTTATTTGGTTCAATTCTGATCAATTAGCACCAAATCTTTCCCTATTAGCATGTGCACGAATTGTAGAAGCCAAATCATGCATAAAAAGATTTTTTTAGGTCAAGTTTATATTTTTCACATATTTAAATAATTTAATTGAATCAATATTAATATAAATTCAAATAAATAATTAAAAAATGAGAAAATACTTCCCTTTGGGCCTAGTGGTCGTGCATAGGCTTGGCATGAAGAAACTTGGAAGAAAAATGGGCCCATTTGCATTTTTAGGCCTTTTGAAGTAATGTTGACTTTCAAAAATTTCCAAAAATTTCCCAACTTCCACAAGGCATAACTTGGTCAATTTTTAAGCTTTTCACATGTTCTTGGACATTTTGGAAAGGTCTTTGAGTCCTTTAACCCATGCCTTTGGTCCCATGTCATTTTGATTTACCAATCTCAAGTTATGGCCTTTGACTTAAAGTCCCTTTTTGTTGACTTTTGAAAATGACCTATAATGTTGAAATTGATAACTTTTTGTGAGAGCATTTCTTGGACTTGAAATATGAAGATGAATTGTAGGAAATGTCTTTCTCTTCAAAATGAGCTTTGGATGGAATTTTTCTGATAATCCATGTGAAAGTTATGCCCTAGTCAATTTCAGTTGACTTTTTCAGCTGTCCAAATATAGCAACTTTTGCATCTTTGATGATTTCTGAGCCAAATTTTGAGAATCATGATCAAGCATTGATCAAATGATGTTTGTGGCTTCAAAATGATATATTGACCAAAAATTTGAACTTTTGACTGTCAAATAACCATTTTGCCCCTACAGTTGACTGTAGTGCAATCTAGGGTTTTGACTGTGCAATTTTGAGCTGAATGCCTTGAAACTTGATATGAGGATGTTTGACCACATTTGTAGGCATATGAGACTTGATTGGGCCATTGAAAACTTCCTTTTCTTGATCAGGACTCAAACCCTAGTTTTAACTGTATAGGAGACAGTTGAGCTGCACAACCCTTGGGGAATTTTGTGACCTTGACTTGACAAATCTTGGAGAATATGGGAGGGCAAATTTTGGGGTGCAACACAGGGTTGTTCCACTACTTCTTCGGTATTAATCTCATGACAGTGCGCAGGTTCGTCCATTCGCTCGATGGTGATTTGGGGAGCCTCATTATCCCAGTTGAGTTTAAACATAGAAGACATTGTAGCCAAAGCATCTGCTAGCTGATTTTCTTCTCGCGGGAAGTGTTCGAAGATAATTTGCTTGAAATGAGGTAACAATGTCAGGACATGTTCTTTGTATGGGATGAGGTTAGGATGTTTAGTGTCCCACTCTCCTTTGATTTGACTGATAACCAAAGCTGAGTCTCCAAATACCACCAAAGATTTGATTCCCAAGTCAATTTCGGCTTTAAGACCAAAGATGCAAGCTTCATACTCAGCCATGTTGTTGGTGCAACTAAAACATAGTCTAGCAGTGAAGGGTGTATGGCAACCTTCTAGAGAGATAAGTACTGCGCCGATACCGTTTCCAAGTGCATTTTAAGCGCCATCAAAGTACAAGGTCCATCGGGATCCTTGTTCAGGTCCGTCATACGGTCCGTTAACTTCAATGTCGTTCAATGTCATAATGTCCTCGTCATGGAAATCGAATCTCATAGATTGGTAATCTTCGACGGCTTGATGAGCTAGATGGTCAGCTAGTACACTCCCTTTTAAAGCTTTTTGCGTAGTATACTGGATATCATACTCAGTCAGGATCATTTTCCATCTAGCGATTCTTCCAGATAAAGCAGGCTTCTCGAAGATGTACTTAATTGGATCCATCTTGGAAATCAGCAAAGTGGTATGAGTCAGCATATACTGTCTTAGCCGGCGAGCAGCCTATACCAAAGCGCAACAAGTTTTCTCGAGCAGTGAGTAGCGAGTCTCACAGTCGGTAAAATTTTTGCTAAGGTAATAAATGGCATGCTCTTTTCGTCCAGACTCGTCATGTTGGCCCAGTACGCACCCCATTGAATTATCCAAAACAGTCAGATACATGATTAACGGTCTTCCTTCGACGGGTGGCATCAGAATAGGAGGTTCCAGCAAATATTCCTTGATCTTATCAAAAGCAACTTGACAATCATCGTTCCATTCAACCACCTGATCTTTCTTCAATAGCTTGAAGATTGGCTCACAGGTAGATGTTAGGTGAGATATGAACCTCGCAATATAGTTTAAGCGTCCCAAGAAACCTCTAACGTCCTTTTCAGTGTGGGGGGCAGGCATTTATTGTATAGCTTTAACTTTAGCAGGATCAACCTCTATCCCTTTGTTGCTGACAATAAATCCCAAAAGTTTACCAGACTTGACTCCAAAAGTGCACTTGCTTGGGTTCAGTCTGAGCTTATACTCCTTTAATCTGACAAACAACTTTTGCAGATGATCAAGGTGTTCTTCTTTTGTCTGTGATCAGGCTATCATGTCGTCTACGTAGACTTCAATCTCATGGTGTATCATATCATGAAACAAAGCTACCGTGGCGCGTTGATAGGTTGCCCCTACATTCTTCAGTCCGAATGGCATCAGTTTGTAGCAGAAGGTACCCCATTGCGTGACAAAAGTAGTTTTCTCCATGTCCTCGGGGGCCATTTTGATCTGGTTGTATCCTGAGAATCCGTCCATGAAGGAAAATACCTTGTGTTGAGCAGTGTTGTCAACCAAGATGTCAATGTGTGGCAGTGGAAAATCATCTTTAGGGCTAGCCCTGTTTAAGTCTCGATAATCCACGCACATTCTGACTTTGCCGTCCTTTTTGGGCACGGGCACAATGTTAGCAACCCATTATGGATAGGAAGTAACAGCCAGAAAGCCAGCATTGAATTGCTTCATTACCTCAGCTTTGATCTTCTCAGACATGTCGGGCCTCATTCGGCGGACCTTTTACTTGATCGGTGGACAGTCTTCTCTTGTAGGGAGACGGTGAACCACAATATCTGTGACCAATCCTGGCATGTCTTCATAAGACCAGGCGAAGATTTCAACATACTCGTTCAACAACTGCACTAAGCGCTTTTTGGCATTTGGTTCCAGGTTGGCACCCACTTTTACTTCTTTCCTGTCTTCCTCTGTCCCCAAGTTGATGGTTTCTAGCAACTCTTCATGGGGAAGAATAGCCCTCTCTTCTTGTTGTAGAAGTCTGGCTAACTCTCCCGGCACTTCACAGTCTTCGTCAACTTCGTACTCAGTGTGATTGACCAAATCTTAAGAGTTATCGAAGGCTAAAGCAGAATGGTCACCCATGGAATCTGGAGTGGATGGGTACCTGCATTTGTGAGTGTGAGTGTGTGTAAAGGATAGCCATCCTTAAACTAAACAAAAATGCAACAGGAAAGAAAATGAACACAATAGTTTGTAGATGAAAGCGTCCAATGATTCATTAAAACATGGCATATGATAATGAAGAATATCAAGCCCTTACAAATGGACTTATATGCCTCGAGAAAGGCGTAAGGTGAAAATAGTGTACGAATTGTTTTAGTTATTACAGACCGAAATAAGAAATTGTTCAAAGATAAAAATTACTGGTTGATGAAGGTGATGGGAATAAAATCCTTTGCTTCCCAGTTGCTTAAACCCCCTTCGACGGTCGGAAAGATCCAATCCTCAAAGTGGCCTTCTTCATTTTCATCTTCTACAACATTGATTCCATGGTGAGTGATCTTGACGGATGGTCCTCCAGCCTTTGAGCGACGCATAGCCTTTTGTCCTGTAGTAGTAAACCCCAACCCAAACTTGTCCGTCTTATGGGGAAAATCAGGCAGTTGCCCCCATATTGCGCTCTTTCCTTCTTTGACTGCAGCCTCTGCATCCTTGAGAGATGCCATCCTAGATACATGCTTGGGAACGGTAGGCACGTCAACCATTATCTTCGCAACTGCTACCTCAGGAGAAACTTCCTCAAAATGTTGGAAAGGAATTGAGATGACTTATCATGTACTCTTCCTCGCCATGCACCGTTATAATCTTACCCTTAACAGGATATTTCAGCATTTGGTGCAAAGAGGAGGTAGCTGCCCCAGCATAATGGATCCACAGTCTTCCCAACAAACATGAGTATGAAGGACGGATGTCCATCACATAAAAGGTGGAATTGAAAACTTCTGTGCCTACTTTGATAGGAATGTCAACCTCTCCGTGAACCATTCTTTTGGACCCATCAAAGGCCCTAACAACGATGTTACTAGGTTTGAGGGTCAATCCTTCACAGTCCAAACGGTCTAAGGCTTTCTTCGGCAGCACATTCAAGGAAGAACCAATATCAACTAAGACATGGGCGAGGGTGGTTCCCCTGAACTCCACTGAGACATGTAGCGCGTCGTTGTGTTTCCTTCCTTTGGGAGTCAAGTCAGTATCGGAAAAACCCAGGCCATTATCGGCAGTTAGGTTGGCCACACACTCTTGAAACTGGTCAGCCGAAGTTTCTTGAGGCACATGTGCCATCTTTAAGAATTTGATTAAGGCCTTAGCATGGGCCTCAGAGCAGAGTAGAAGAGCCAACATTGAAATTTTAGAAGGGGTCTGCCCCAGCTGTTCCACGATGTCGTAGTCACTCTTTCTGATTATTTTCAAGATTTCATCCATTTCTTTCTGAGTGGTTTCGAGGATAACCACAACATGATCCTTCGTCCTGACAGGCGCTTCTAGTATCCCCTTACCCTTATTGGTAGTATCAGCAGATGGTCTTACTTCAAGAGTGTACAATTCTTCAATCATCGGGCCTTGCACAGATGGCCTAACATGTATAGAAGCTTTCGAGGGTCCGAAGACTTCTCGAGGGGGAGCAATCTCCGGAGAAAAAATCTGTCCGCTGCGGGTCATCTTGCTTGTTCCCACAATGTTTCCAATATCAGGGTTTTCTTCTTCAGAATTCTCTTGGACTGCTTCGATTTGTTTGATACCATGATAGAAGATTTCTCATCCATAGTTCCATGGTATCGTTTTGCTGGATTGGTACGGGACAGGTCCCGGCATGGTGATCTTTAAAGGTACACATTCAGAGTTGGGTGTAATCCTGACAGGCCTTTTGCAAGCCTTGGGAGGATTGTCGGAAATGGTTATGATTGCGATATCGTTGGTTGAAGTAGCAAAAGTATCAGGAGTAACAGGATTGAAGGTATCAACAGGGGTTTCCTGGAAAAGTATCTCTTGGGTATCCATCAGGCGTTGGACACCTGACTTCAACATTGGGCAATCACCTCGTATGTTAAAAAAAAATAGCAGTCTTTACCACAACCAGGAAAGATCCCGGCTCTCGACAAATTCTCTTTAATTACAAGTAACAACGTCAACAGGTCAACATCATCAGTAACATGGAGGTCCTTCATAACAGCATGAACATTATTACCGTGCTTGGGCATCGGAGCCGAAATCACATTGGGCTTCTCAGGAGCCTCAAATTCTACTTCCTTGGCGTCGATTAAGTCCTGGATTTTGTTTTTGAGGGCCCAACAGTCGTTGGTGTCATGCCCTGCACTGTCTGAATGGTAGGCACATTTTGCATTGGGATGATAATGTGGGGAAGTGGTTTTGCATTCTTAGGTGCCTCTCTAAAACTAGAAAGGTTTAATTTCAGCAGATGTGGAAGGATCTGAGCGGGTGTCATAATTATCAGAGTATATTTCCGTGGTGGCCTTTGCTGATAGGTTCTGGGCTGATCATTCCTCGGTTGACTGTTTCTAGGCCGGTCTGATGCGGGCTTCTGAATTAATATGGCCCCCACTGTTGGCCGACGTTCCTCTCTTTCCCTATTTCTCTGGGTGTAAACAGCAGAGATCTCCTTCTTAGCCGGGAAGGTCTTCTTCATAGCGGTGGACGCGGAGGCATCTTTTTGAATCTTTCCACTTTTAATACCGGCCTCGACCCTTTCGCCGGTCAAAATTAGTTCAGTGAACCCTGCGGAGGAACTCCCTATTAAATGATTGAAGAAAGGACCAGACAGGGTCCTTAGAAACATATCAACTAACTCCCTATCTGACAAAGGTGGTTGCACCCTTCCGGCCAGATCACGCCACTTCTGGGCATACTCTTTAAATCCTTCATTGGAAGCCATCCCCATACTTTGTAGCTGAGTACGAGTGGGCGCCAAATCAGCATTGTATTGGTATTGACGATAGAAAGCAACAACTAAGTCTTCCCAATTGTGAACCTCTGATCTCTCGAGTTGATAGAACCAGTCCAACTGTGTGCCAGACAAACTATCTTAGAAAAAGTGTACCCAGAGGTTTTTATCAGATGAGTGGGGTTGGATCTTTCTGACATATGATCTCAGGTGCATCTTTGGACACGACAGACCATCGTACTTAGTGAATGTGGGTACTTTGAATTTGGGAGGAATGATGATCCCAGCAATCAATCCCAGCTCTTCGAAATCCATTCTGGGAACCCTTTGCACTTCCATGGCTGCTAACCGCTCTTCCAGATTTTTATACTTGTCGTCTGCAGGAGGGTATTACTGCTCGGAGTAATCTTCATCCTCTTCAACCTCTTCCTCTTCAAACTCAGACTCAAAGGGTACTGCAACTCCTTTTCCTTTGTCGGTCCCTTCATCAGACGTCGAGGGGAACTCCAGAACTCTTCTAGCTTCATTCTCAAATCTTCTTCCCAGCGTAGCTACCCCGATTCTCTTCTTTTTCTTTTTTTCCTTTTTCCTGCTCTTTCTTCTCTAAAATTTCTTTAATATCCTCTTGACCCTTTGCCAAGGTCATGAGGAGTTGTTGGAATTGTGAATTTTGTGCTTGCAGATCTTTGACCGTCTGCTCAATATCCATCTTGCTGAAATAAACAGCAGAAAGATAAGGAAACCTGGTGTGAAGACCTGTTTATGCATATGATGAATGATATGTTTATTCATGTAATGCATCCAAGGATTTATAAATTCAAAGTTGTTGCAGACAAAAGAACACACGTCATATTAATAAGAAGAAATTTTTCAGTACATAAATGCCCCATGGGCCAAATATTACAAAGCTTCTTAAGGTAAAAAGACATTGTGCATTCTCTTTGGTGCGATGTAAGTGTTAAGAGTCTCCTCTTCGTGAAGTCGGCGGGTAAGCTCCAAAACCTTCTTCTCACTGGCATAAAAGCTGGCTTCAAAAGTATTTCGTTCTTCTTTGAGTTGGATCCAACTCTTTTGCAATTCTTCCAATGATGTTGGCATGTCTGGAAGTAGGAGGGTGTATGGAACCTCTCCTTCCCTAACAGGCTCTTTAATCACGGGGAGAATGTGGGGGTAAGGCATCATAAGACTCTTGGCGCGTGTCCGTACCCACTTGAGGTAAGGCTCAAGAGGGATGGAATTCTTATGACCCAGTGTCTTACTATCCACCTTGTTGGGCATCCTTCAAGCTCTGATGAACCTTTGTCGAAGTCCTTGCGCATCATTGTCGAAGTCAAAAACTAGGTCAGGAATCAACATATCATGAGGGCCATCCCTCCTAGCATATCCAAACTGCCTCAGAGCTAAGCAAGGGTTGTAGGTAATGCCTCCCTTAATGCCAAGTAGCGGGACATTAGGGAATTCCCCACAACGATCAATGATGATGACATTTTCTCTGGACCGAGAACACCAATGGACATTAGAGTGTGTGAGAGTCATTAACCGTTGTTACCACCTTAAACCTGGCTCGTTTTTCAAAACTGATTGTGGGAGGTGAGAAATAAACCATCTTGCTAGGAGAGGAGTACAGCACATGAGAACACCTCTTTTCCTCATTGTTCGTGTGTAAAATGAGTGTAGGATGTCCCCAAGTAATGTAGGCACAGGATTCCGAGACATGAAAATCTTGATAGCATTTACGTCTATAAGCTGATCAGGGTTTAGGAACAAGACCAACCCATAGATGAGTAGTGCTACAATCTCCTCAAAGGCTTGTAGATCGAGAGAATTCCAGCAGTGTTATGCCTTCTCAAATAGAAACTTTGCCAAGAAACCCTTGACACCACTTCTGGTTTCCCAATGTCCTTTGATATCAGATGGTTGCAAGTGTAAGGATTGAGCAACATCTTCAGGCTTTGGTTCTTTTTCCATACCGTTATAGGGTAGTTTATGAAGAATATGAATCCTCAATAGTTGAGAAAATTCCTCCAAAGTAGGCACTAGTTGGTAATTAGGGAATGTGAAACAGTGGTGTAGGGGGTCAAAGAACTGGAAGAGGACTTTCACCATGTCTTCTTCAATGTTGGAGTTGACCAAGTTGAGAAGTCTACCATGTCTTTCACTGAAGAGAGAATTCTCTGGGATCCTGGAAGTAAGCTCCTTGAGTTGAGGAGGGATTCTCACAAGGTTGACTTGAATTGTTTTCCTGCGAAGAGATTCCATGACCTACAAAACAGGAACAAAGATGAAGATCCAAACCCTTGAAATAGTTAGTGGATGCAAATGATGCTTCATGATATTCATGATGTACGCACAAGCATATGTACACACAAGATCCTAGTTTCAGGCTTGCATGGGGTTTCATAGGTAAGTACCCTCTTGAAGTTCGTTGGCTCAACCTGTCATATAAATAGTAACCGAGTTCTAAGGAGCTCAATATCACTGGATTATTTTCTGTGTTCATTGTTTCGGTTTAGCCACTTAACTGGCGACCGAAATATTCCAAGAAAACAACCCTCAATGAGTGTAGTATCGAGTATCTACCAACTTCGGACTGTACCAAAGTCGGCCATATCACTACCCCTAAAAAAGGCCAAGATGGTCAAGTAAGGTTCTAAGAGTTCATTAGTGCTTTGTGACATCACTCAGCGGCCCCGTATTCTCTTTGATTGACTCAAAGGCTACCGGTACCCACAAATATGTCACACTAATATAGCTATTGCTTCAACCGTGTCGGTATACCCCGCACAGTTTCCACAACGTATTGCTATTTACCTATGAATGTTTCCCAAATACGGGTAGAGGATTTCAAACCCAAACAAAAGGACCAAATGTAAAGTGTTGTACCCCAAAATTTTCCCTCCCATATTCTTCAAGAAATTGCCAAGCCAAGTCACAAAATTCCCCAAGGGTTGCACAGTGCAAAGGTCTCCTATACAGTCAAAACTAGGGTTTGTGTTCTGATCAAGGAAAGGAAGTTTTCAAGGGCCCAATCAAGTCTCATATGCCTACAAATAAGGTCAAGCATCCTCATATCAAGTTTCAAGGCATTCAACACAAAATTGCACAATCAAAACCCTAAATTGCACTACAGTCAACTGTAGGGGCAAAATGGTCATTTGACAGTCAAAAGTTCAAATTTTTGGTCAACATATCATTTTGAAGCCACAAACATCATTTGATCAATGCTTGATCATGATTCTCAAAGTTTGGCTCAAAAAATCATCAAGATGCAAAAGTTTCCTTATTTGGACAGTTGAAAAAGTCAACTGAAATTGACCAGGGCATAACTTTCACATGGATTATCAGAAAAATTCCATCCAAAGCTCATTTTGAAGAGAAAGACATTTCCTACAACTCATCTTCATACTTCAAGTCCAAGAAATGCTCTCACAAAAAGTTATCAATTTCAACATTATAGGTCATTTTCAAAAGTCAACAAAAAGGGACTTTAAGTCAAAGGCCATAACTTGAGATTGGTAAATCAAAATGACATGGGACCAAAGGCATTGGTTAGAGGACTCAAAGACCTTTCCAAAATGTCCAAGAACATGAGAAAAGCTTAAAAATTGAGCAAGTTATGCCTTGTGGAAATTGGGAAATATTTGGATATTTTGAAAAGTCAACATTACTTCAAATGACCTAAAATTGCTAATGGGCCCATTTTTCTTCCATGATTCATCATTCTAAGCATATGCACGACCACTTGGCCCAAAGGGAAGTATTTTCTCATTTTTTATTTATTTATTTGAATTTTTATTTATATTAATTCATTTAAATATATGAAAAATATTTAATTCACCCTAACCAATCTTTTTATACATGTTTTATGCTCAATATTTCGTGCCTAGCCAAATAAGGAAAGAATTGGAGCAATTGGATATGATTTGAATCAAATGCATATGGAAAAAGATTTACAAAGATCCTTAGAAAATCAATTATCAAAAACAATGAATGCCATGGATTTGATTGGTTTTTCTTGACCTAATAGACTCCATACAAATGCTGGATCACAACCCTAATCACAATAGACACGCAGCTGCTCAGAAACATAAGAATCAAACTTGAAATTTTCTCTAAAGAACTCAATTCTGAAATCATCTTTACAGGTCGATTCAAAGCACAAGACTTGTTTCAATAGCTTCCTCAAGGATTACTGATCACATTCCAATCAAAATCATCCATCACCACGCCAAGAATTGGTAAAACGAACTCAAACTGTATCAAGAAAAATCCATGATCGTATTTTAATTTCTAGACATCCTCATAGCATTTTAATTGTAGATTCATGTTCCTTGTGAAGTTTTGAAGCTAACCATGTGGTCTAATTTCGTTTTTGTGCCATATTTGGAGATTTGCCATTTATAACTTTTAGGGTTTGTAGAACTGTAAATTAGGGGTTTTCAGGTGCTGTAAAATTGGACATCCTCAATACCATAGTTGGATTTAGCACGTCTGGACGAAGAAGATAGGACCATCGTGCCCAATTTATGAATGCCTGAGCTCTAGTCGCTATTTTCTTGAAAAAGGCCTAAGGGAACAAATCCAAAACCGTGGCTTAATGTTCTTGTTTCAGAAAAATAAAAAAAGGCCACGAAGAAGACGATCACGTGGAAGGCGTTGATTGGAGCGTTTGAATATTTCGCGCGCTATCCACTAACTCCTTTGTTTCCTTTTATATTATTTATTTGTTATTTATATATCAAACGCGTTGACATGGCTCAGTGGCACAGGTGTTGATTGGTGATGCTAGTGACCTGGATTCGAACCCCAGGTCTATGTTCTTTCAATATTATTTTTCAATCCATTATCACATGCAGGCACCATACTGAGAACCATCATAGTCCTTCATCATCTATCCACCCACATGTACACTGAGATCAAGCCAAGGGCGGAGATTGGGAGAGCACCATAAACTCAGGTCAACATTGTTACACGCTACTCAAAAAAAAGTCAAACGAACCTGGAGCTTGTTGGGCCAGGATTCTTGGACCTATACCTCCATATTGGGGCCTGAACCCCCCTGGTTTGCAATTCTCCATTTTTTTCATGTTTTATTTTTAATTGTTATTTTATTTTCTTTATTTGTTTAAATTAATTAATTATTTTTACAAAATACAAAAACCTCATAAAAATCAGAAAAGATAAAAAACATAATAAATAATTTTTATTTCTAATATTTTCATAAATAAATGCATGTAAATAAATTTAGTTTAAATTAGGGTTTGCAATATTAATTCTTTTCATAAAAAAATCTAAAAAATGTAGAAATAGGCTTAATTAATGTTTTATTCCTTTTTAATTTTTCTTTTTTTCACAATAATAATATTTATTTTATTTATTTTTTATAATTAAATTTGCATGAAAATAATTTAGGGTTAATTTAGGTTAAAAACTTCAATATCTTTCTTAATAATTTAAAAGCCACTAGAATTAGGGTTTGCCTTTTATTTTAATTTTAATTAATTCCTTTTTTCATTAAATCCTAAAATACATAAAAATACCAAAAAAAAAACAAAAGCAATTTCTTTTCTTAAATTAATTAATTCATGTAATTTAATTTTTGCAAAAGGGTCCAACGCCCTCGTTTCGATTTAATTTCGCATATTTATTTTTATTATGTACCTCTCCCGAAGCCTTGTAAATATTACTTCTCGCACTTTTAATTCTTTTAATTTCTTTATTTACTTTCTGTCAAATCGGGTCCTGGTTAATTTTGGCGATGTGGACCCGCGCCATTTGTAATAACTTTAGATTTACTTTTCCCGCAAATATTTTAACTGTTAAACAAAGCATGCAAGAATGAATGTTCAAATAAAAACAAGCGTAGAACACCAATAACATGACAAGACAAATACAAATGAAAACGACACACAAATCGCACACACCACCCCTAGGGTACGCCTCACTGTTGCCTTGCCTCTCGAAAGGTGATCGTCGAGTAGAGGATGTCTTAGTAAGTCCTCATGATCCGGGAACCTGGCATGAGGGTAGCTTCTAAGGTGTCTTCCCATTGCTCTGGTGATCACCATGTCCCGAACCTCGAATTGACCCGAACACCTCCAACGGTGGTGCTACCTACCTCTCAATGGTGGGATGGCACTACTTAAAAGGACATCTACACAGACGAATTCCTTAGGGTAGGTAGGTTCTCATAGATACTTGCTCTAATTTCAAGACAAATCAAAAATACTTTTCACACCGACACCTTTTCAAAAAGCTTTCGAAAGCAATTTTTCAAACACTCTTGAGGACCGATACAAGAGTCGAACTGGAATTTTCAAAGAAACTTTTTAAAACCCACAGTTGAAAAGTAAACAAACCATTTTGAAAACACAAGTGAGCAAGTATCTAAGAGCCCATGGATAACCATGGATAGAATGGGTGCTAGCACCTTCCCTTTCTATAACCTACCTCCCGAACCGAGAGCAATCTCTATAAGGAATTTTTCTGTGCTTTTGTCCTTTCCATTTGGAGAAAATAAAAGACGGTGGCGACTCTTGCTTCCGCGACATTTCGTGAACCAGCGATAAACAGTCAGTTCCAGATCCACCGATCACAGAACTGGCGACTCTGCTGGGGAATTTAAGCTATAAAGTGAGGTGTACCTTAGGGTTAGTTCATAACTGTGTTTTCACTTGTATTGATTTGCTTGCTTTACTATTGTGGGTTGCATCGGAGATACATAGATCCTAACCCGGATCTGGGGATACCCTGTTTAGGTAGCATAATCTGTGAGGGACCTGTCCGGCGTAGACCGACACGGGTGAAACAGTGGCTACGTTGGTGTGGCACCTTAGTCTGTACCGATATCCCTTGTGTCGCAACGAGGAGAATATGGGTCTTCTAAGGAGTCATTAAGCACCAACAACATTAGAACCTTAATTGACCCAACTTGGCCTTTAGAACAGTAGCAGTATGCTACGCCCATTAAGGCTAAACTCTCGTGATGGTTCTGGCCGCAAGAAAAGATTGCGATGCTGGAGTTATGACCGATTGAGGGTAGTCAATGATATTGGGATCCTCTAAGAACCCGGTTACTTTTGATTAGAACAGGTATGAACCAACAAACTGAAAGAGGGTAGTACCTAGACCTCATGCTGGCCTAAACTTTAGGGGCTTGCCTTGTGTGACTTGTGTGCCTTACCATGTTTGCCTTTGTATCTATATGTGGTGTGCTTTATCATAACATCATAGCATCATGAGCATTGCATGCATCCTGCATAAGGACTGACCATTTCAAAGACAAGAGGGTTTCACCTTTGCTCTGTTTTGTAGGACATTATGATGCCTGTGCGAAGGAATACTATCCGGTTCAACTTTGTTCGTTCACCTGAGTTGCTTGATGAGTTGGTTAGCAGAATTCCAAACACCACTTCCTTCATTCAGAGGCATGGTTCCCTTCTCAGTTTAGTCACTGCAAAGCGGGATCAGCAGTTGATGAGTGTTCTGACCCAGTTCTATGACCCTCTGTACCAGTGCTTCACCTTTCAAGACTTCCAGCTGGTCCCTGCCCTGGAAGAGTTCTCTGATTTGCTTGGTATCCCTATCTTGGATCAGACTCCCTTTACTGGTTGGGAAAAGACCCTCAGGCTTGAGGATGTGGCTACAGCTCTTCCTTTGACCCATCAAGAGGTAACAGACAACTGGGTGACTAGAAGCGGAGTTAAGGGTTTCTTGGCCAAGTTTCTAATTGGTAAAGCTAACAATTTCTGGAATGACCTGGACTTTAGGGCATATGAAGACATCTTGGCTCTCCTAATCTATGGGTTAGTCCTGTTTCCTAATCCTGACAACTTCATCAATGTCACTGCCATAAGGATCTTTATGTCTCAGAATCCTGTGCCCACTCTCTTGGGTGACATCTTGCAACAACTTCATGCCCGTACTACCCGAAGACGAGGAACCCTATGGTGTTGTGTCCCTTTGTTGGTGAGGTGGTTTATTTCACACCTCCCCAAATTCGTACTAAAGAATCAAGAAGGAAGAGGTTGGGCTCATAGGTTGATGTCTCTCACCGATAAAGACATCATTTGGACTTGCAGAGGTTTGGATGAGATAGCTATTATTGATCGATGCGGGGAATACCCTAATGTTCCTCTGATTGGTACCCAAGGAGGGATCTCTTACAATCCATGTCTAGCACTCCGTCAGTTTGGGAGAGCAAGAAGAACAGGCCCCCATGAGATGTTGGTGCCTCACATCAGTTTCGAGTTTCAGGTGGATAGTGACGAGCTGCGTCGTAGGTTCATCAAGGCTTGGGACAAAGTTCATAAAGCTGACCCACAAGAGTCAGGGCCAAAGACTTCTTTACCTATGGAAGCCTACTACAAATGGGTCCGCATCCGTGCTCAGAAGTTAGGTATGCCGTATGAAGCTGTCAGACCCGTCATTCTTGAGTGTCCTGATAAAGATGGTGTTCCTCCAACTGGCCTTCCTCCTCAGATACCTACTGATTATGAGACATTGAAGAGGTCTTGGTCGCAACTGCGAGAAGAGTGGGATTCTTACCGGGAAAAGTTCAACGAGCAGGAATCAAAGATCCAGAAGCTGACAAAGCAGTTGGAGAATGAGAGAGCTCTGAATGCCTACATCCGTACTTAGAAGAGGAGACCATGGGATCAATAAGGAGCCCCAGATGTGCTTTTACAGTTTTCCAGTATTTCCTTTCATGTAACGCCTAAGGGCAACTTGTTGAATAATTTCAGTTGCAAAGTTGAAACTAATAAAGTGTGTTCCTTTTTGTTTACAAAGTTGACTCCCGATTGTCTTTGAAAACATAATCCATACGCATTTCATACATCATGTGCATAGCAGGTTTTTCCCCTTTTCAGGTTGCTTACAGTTCTTCGCTGTTTATTTCAACAACATGAATACCGACTCTGCATCAACTGAGACATCAATCAAGGCTCTTCAGGTGCAGAATGCACAATTCCAGGAATTAATCAAGGGTCTGGCTCAAGGCCAAGAAGAGCTGAAGGCTATGCTCCTGAAGAAGGAGAAGAAGAAGAAGAGAAGAATTGTTCTGTTCAACTCTGGCCGAAGGTTTAACAATACTCTGCAACAGGAAGAGGCTGGTTCTTCTGTTGACAAGAATTCTCCTCAGGCAGAAGCAAGGGTTCCTAGTCCGGTAGTCTCCGACAACGAGACAGATTTTGATGAAGAACAGTACCCTCCTGCAGAAGACAGATATAAGCAACTGGAGGACAGATTGAAGGCTATGGAGGTTCAACAGGTACCTGGGCTGGATTTCGGAGATCTGGGTTTGTCGACTGGTGTGATCATCCCTCACAAGTTCAAAGCACCCTCCTTCTCTAAGTATGACGGGGCGTCTTGTCCCAAGCTGCATCTGAGGTCCTATGTTCGGAAAATTCAGCCGTACTCTGCGGATAAGAATTTATGGATCCACTTCTTCCAGGAGAGTCTTTCAGGGACTCATCTCGAATGGTTCTATCAGCTGGATGGGACCAAGGTTCGTAACTGGGAGGAGTTGGCTACTGCTTTCTATAAGCAGTATCAATATAATGCCGACCTTGCCCCCACACGTACCCAACTCCAGGGTATGTCGTTAGGTGCAAGCGAAGGTTTTAAGGAGTACGCTCAGAAGTGGAGTGACCTGGCTGGTAGGGTGCAGCCACCATTGACTGATCGGGAGTTGGTGGACATGTTCTTGGGGACCCTATCTGGGCCGTTTTTCAACCATCTCATTGGGAATTCTTCTGCTGGGTTCACTGATTTGATCTTGACTGGAGAAAGGATTGAAGCTGGGTTAAAGTCTGGAAAAATTCCGAAGGGTGCATCATCTAGTTCTGAGAAGAAACCATTCAAGAAGGAGTCTAGTGCCGTATATGGTTCCAGGAAATCAGAGAGATATGAGCACCGCCAATCTGTCAGTGCGGTAATGATTGCTAAGCCTGCTGCCGCTCCTCGGCCAACTAATCCTCAAAAGGTTGAAAGACCCCAGAGAGAGTTCACCCGCTTAAGCATGACCTTATCACAGATCCTGCCACAGTTGCTATCCACTAACTTGGTGACTGTCAGGGAGGCGCCGAAGTTTCCAAATACTGCATCCCCCAAGTACAACCCGAATGCTCGTTGTGCCTACCATTCAGATAGCCCGGGGCATTCTACTGATGACTGTTGGGCGTTAAAGAATAAGGTGCAAGACCTTATCGACGCGAAGGAGATACAGTTCGAAGCGCCTGCGAAGCCGAATGTAGTTACTGCTCCTATGCCTCAGCATGGGGTAAATGATGTGGATGAAGATGTTTATGCCATTTCTGTGGATGATCTAGCCACTCCTCTGAAGACTGTCAAAAGGAACCTGCTGCTGGACGGTTTATTTCCGGGTTGCAGTGAGGGTTGCCTGTTCTGTGCTGTGTCCCTATCTGGTTGTCCCTTGCTAAAATTAGGCATCCAAAGCCTAATGGATAGTAAGGAGATTCTGTTTAAGAAGTCTGCTGTTCAGTTGGTTCCGATGGAAGAAGTTTCTGTGGTGACTATTTTCAATAATCCAATCCCGGCTCTCTCGAAGAAGCCCGTTAAAATCATGACCGTTGCACCTGTTATTATCACCGTTCCGGGGCCCCTGCCCTATGTATCTGATAAAGCTGTCCCTTGGCACTATGGGGCAGACGTATATGTAAATGGGATTAAACAAGAGCTCAACGCTGGCGCCAGCATTTGTGACATCACTGGCCCAGCCAAAGTTACCCGCAGTGGCAGGCTCTTCTCGCCTGACATTGCACCGCCTGCTGCCCGAAGAACGCTCCTGATAACTCCTACAAATATACCTGTTCCTGCTGCTGATCCAATTGTTTCTCCTGCTGCCGAGTCATCCAATGCCCGGGGCAAAGGAGTTGAGGTTGAGCCTGCCCAGATAGAGGCACCTGTACCCATAACTGCTGAGGCCTCCCAACAAGAGATGGAGGAGATTCTAAAAATTATAAAGAAGAGTGACTTCAATGTTGTGGAACAGCTGGGGCATACGCCCTCTAAAATCTCCATGCTCTCTTTATTGCTGTGCTCCGAGGCCCATGCCAAGGCCTTAATCTCATTCCTCAAGACGGCCCATGTGCCACATGAGACATCTGCAGTCCAGTTCACTGATTGCGTAGCAAATCTGACGGCAGACAATGGCTTGGGTTTCTCAGACGCTGACTTGACCGCGAAGGGGAGAGACCATAATGATGCTCTGCATGTCTCTATCGAATGCAGGGGCACTACCTTGGCACATGTGTTGGTGGATACTGGTTCATCTTTGAATGTGCTACCCAAGAAGGCTTTGGACCGTCTAGATTGTGAAGGCCTGGAATTAAAACCCAGCAATATCATCGTCAGGGCCTTTGATGGTTCAAAGAGGATGGTTCATGGAGAGGTTGACATTCCGGTTCGTGTGGGATCTCAGGTGTTCGACTCCACTTTTTATGTGATGGATATCCGTCCATCTTACTCTTGTCTATTGGGTCGACCTTGGATACATAAGGCTGGGGCAGTGACCTCTACCTTGCATCAGAAGCTGAAGTACCCCGTCAGAGGGAAGATCGTCACAGTGCAGGGAGAGGAGGAATATATGGTGAGCCACCTAAACTCCTTCAGGTACATTGAGATGGATGGGGAGTTTATTGAAACCCCCTTTCAGCATTTCGAGGAGGTGCTTCCAATTACAGCAGCGTCAGAAACGGCAGAAGAAATTGGTCCTTTGAAGATGGCCTCCCTAAAGGATGCCCGGGCTGTGGTGCAGAAGAGTGAAAATGCCAACTGGGGCAGACTTCCAGACTTTACTCAGAAGACTGATAAATTTGGGCTGGGATTTACCACAGAAGGTCAGAAAGCTATGAGGAAAACGAAGATCGGAAGACCTCCCGTATTCATTACAAGTTCAGGAGTGAATGCGGTTGGGGAAGACAACGAAGTGGATGAAGCGGAATTTAATAGCTGGATCTATCCAACGGCTGAGGGCGGATTGAACAACTGGATTGCTAAGGACCATACCCCTGTTACCTTTGTGACGCAGTAATAAATTTCTTTGTTTCGTTATTTTGTAATAAACAATGATAAACTCTATGGCCCGATGTCTTACCCGAGGCACCGTGGTTCTATTTGTGAGGGCATACAAACTGTCATTTCATATACCATGAATGAAAATCTTGGACGTATTTTTCATTAAAAATATTGTGTTCCTTTTCTGTCTTTCTTTTCCTTTACATAATTTTCAAAACAGCTGTATTTACACACACACTCACTCATACAGGTTTCAATCCACTCTGGATCTCACTGATAACAACTCTGCTACTGCCAATTATGACTTCGAAAATCCGATCAACTTAGCCGAAGACGAAGGTGAAGATGATTGCGAGGTGCCTGGCGAGCTTGCAAGACTGTTGCTTTAGGAAGAGAGGGCGATTCAACCCCATGAAGAGCCAGTGGAAACTTTAAACTTGGGTACTGAGGCAGACAGGAAAGAGGTAAAGATTGGTGCCAACCTAGAGCTCAGCGTGAAGCAACGGTTAACCAAGATGCTGCATGATTATATGGAGATCTTTGCCTGGTCCTACGAAGACATGCCAGGGTTGGATACCGATATTGTGGTCCATCATTTTCCAACTAAGGAAGACTGCCCTCCAGTTAAGCAAAAAGTCCGTCGGATGCGTCCAGAGATGTCCGAGAAGATTAA
Source organism: Vicia faba (assembly GCA_948472305.1). Lineage (NCBI taxonomy): Eukaryota > Viridiplantae > Streptophyta > Magnoliopsida > Fabales > Fabaceae > Vicia > Vicia faba. The sequence continues at coordinate 940,561,647 of OX451741.1, read as the reverse complement.
AGCCGAGGTCATGAAACAGTTTGATGCGGGGTTCCTTGCAGTAACTTCTTACCCTCAGTGGGTTGCTAATGTGGTGCCGGTACCTAAGAAGGACGGTAAGGTCAGAATGTGTGTCGACTATAGGGATCTGAACAGGGCCAGCCCCTAGGATGACTTCCCCCTACCTCACATTGATGTCCTTGTTGATAATACAGCTCAGCACAAAGTATTCTCTTTCATGGATGGCTTTTCAGGTTACAATCAGATTAAGATGGCACCTGAAGACATGGAAAAGACTACATTTGTTACTCAGTGGGGCACCTTCTGTTACAAGGTCATGCCATTTGGATTAAAGAATGCTGGGGCAACCTACCAACGTGCCATGGTTGCCTTATTTCATGACATGATCCACCACGAGATAGAGGTGTATGTGGACGACATGATCGCAAGGTCTCAGACTGAGGAAGAACACTTAGATCATCCGCAGAAGTTGTTTGACCGGTTGAAACTATACAAGCTGAGATTGAACCCGAACAAGTGCACCTTCGGGGTAAGATCTGGAAAATTACTAGGCTTCGTGGTCAGTGATAAAGGTATTCAAGTGGACCCTGCTAAGGTCAAAGCTATTCAAGAGATGCCAGTTCCTAAGACAGAGAAAGAAGTCAGAGGTTTTTTAGGACGCCTGAATTACATTGCTCGGTTCATCTCACATCTGACTGCTACCTGTGAGCCAATCTTCAAGCTGCTGAAGAAAGATCAGGTAGTACGTTGGAACGATGAATGTCAGGCTGCCTTCGACAGAATCAAAGAGTATCTCCAAGAACCACCTATCCTTATGCCACCGGTTGAAGGGAGACCTCTGATACTATACCTGACAGTGCTCGACAATTCAATGGGGTGTGTGCTGGGGCAGCATGACGAGTCTGGCCGAAAAGAGCATGCCATTTATTACCTTAGCAAAAAGTTTACCGACTGTGAGACCCGATACTCACTGCTTGAGAAAACTTGCTGCGCTTTGGTATGGGCTGCTCGCCGGCTGAGACAGTATATGCTGACTCACACTACCTGGTTGATCTCAAAGATGGATCCTATAAAGTACATATTCGAAAAGCCTGCTCTGTCTGGGAGAATTGCAAGATGGCAAATGATCTTGACGAAATACGACATTCAGTATACAACCCAGAAAGCCATCAAGGGAAGTGTACTGGCATACCACTTGGCACATCAAGCTGTAGATGACTATCAGTCTATGAACTTCGAGTTTCCGGATGAAAGCATTATGATAGTAACAGATTGTGAAGTACCTGGACCGGATGAAGGACCTGAGCCAGGATCCCGATGGTCTATGCACTTTGACGGAGCCTCCAATGCTTTGGGTAACAGTATCGGCGCCATCATCATATCTCCTCAAGGTACTCATACTCCACTCACTTCCCGGCTATGTTTCAACTGTACCAACAACATGGCGGAGTATGAGGCGTGCATCATGGGTCTTCAAGCCGCGATTGACCTAAGGATCAAATTTCTAAGTGTCTTCGGAGATTCCGCTCTTGTGATCAATCAGATCAAAGGAGAGTGGGATACGAAACATCCAAACTTGATTCCTTACAGAGAATGTGTGTTGACCCTGATCCCCCACTTCACAGAGATAACCTTTGAACACTTTCCAAGAGAAGAGAATCAGTTAGCGGACGCGTTAGCTACAATGTCTTCAATGTTCAAGGTCAAATGGGATAATGAAGCTCCCCGGATCATCATCTGGAAACTGGACGAACCGGCATACTGTTGTGATCTCGAAACTGAATTGGTGACGGAGAAGCCTTGGTACCACGAAGTGAAGAGATATCTGGAAGCTCAGGAATACCCTGAAGGTGCCTCTGTCAATGATAAGAAATTCCTGAGGAGGTTTGCAGCCAAGTTCTTCCTTAGCAACGACATCTTGTATAAGCGAAACCATGATTCAACCTTACTGCGTTGTGTGGATAAGACCGAAGCAGAAAGAATCATGGAAGAGCTACATGAAGGGACCTTTGGTACGCATTCCAGTGGACACACTATGGCTAAGAAGATCCTACGGGCAGGATATTACTGGTCCACCATGGAAGCTGATTGTTACCAACATTCCAGGACATGCCACAAGTGCCAGATTTATGCAGACAAGGTGCATGTTCCTCTGGTTCCCTTGAATGTTCTGGCTGCGTCTTGGCCGTTTGCAATGTGGGGCATAGACATGATTGGCGAGATTAAACCTACGGAATCTAATGGACATCGCTTCATCCTAGTGGCAATCGATTATTTTACGAAGTGGGTCGAGGCAGCATCCTATGCCACGGTAACCAAGACTGTTGTGGCACGGTTCATTCGGCACAACCTGATCTGTCGGTACGGCGTCCCTGAGCGGATAATTACAGACAACGGTACCAATCTGAACAATAAGATGATCGCTGAGCTCTGCGAACAGTTCAAGATACAACACCACAATTCTTCTCCTTACAGACCGAAGATGAATGGGGCTGTAGAAGCAGCAAATAAGAACATCAAGAAAATCGTGCAAAAGATGACAGTGACTTATAAAGATTGGCACGAGATGTTACCGTTCGCTCTACACGGGTACCGAACCTCAGCCAGGACGTCAACCGGGGCAACTCCTTTTTCTCTGGTTTATGGTATGGAGGCAGTCTTACCGATCGAAGTACAAATACCCTCCCTCCGGATAATGAAGGATGCAAATCTGAACGAAGATGATTGGATCCAGACACGACTTGACCAGCTCAACCTCATTGACGAAAAGAGACTTGCTGCTATCTGTCATGGTCAGACGTATCAGAAACGGATGATCAGGGCATTTAACAAAAAAGTCAGACCACAGGAATATCAAGTTGGGGATCTGGTAATCAAGCGAATCATCCTTCCTCAGAGTGATCCAAGGGGCAAATGGACCCCTACGTACGAAGGGCCATTTGTGGTTAAACATGTGTTCTCAGGAGGAGCAATGATATTAACCAACATGGATGGTGACGACCTTCCTCACCCCGCCAATGCAGACATAGTAAAAAGATACTACGCATAAAAAAGACCCGCTAGGCTGACATGCCTAGGCAAAAATTAGGGCTTCCCGTCGAACCAAAAGGGTTCGGGCAAAATGAAGGGATGAAATGAAAAAAATCTGTACACCCGGCAAGTCGAAAACCTGAAAAGGCGGCTTGGGCAAAAATGGGTATCCCGGTGGACTGAAAACCCGAAAGGGCGGTCCAGGCAAAAATTAGGGATAAAGCGTAATACTATGTCTCATTGATCACTTTGCATCCAGAATCCGGTATCTACATCAAGTTCAGACGACATCGATCAGTCAGCTTCACCTTCAACCAAGGTCATCAAGTGATGAGACGCTCGGAGTTATAAAGGCAATAGCAGAATTGAAACCCAGTGGATCATTCATATTTCACACAGCTGTTTTATTTTCTCCTGTACAAAATTTGTATAAACTCTTTTGTTCGGCGGCGTTCTCTTACTAGGACGTCAGCCTCTTGTACACAAAACGCCTATTTTCAGGCCATTCAAAAATCAATACAAATATATTTTCAGTTAAACGTGCCAAGTGTTTTTCTTTTTCTGTTTTGTTTTGCGAAGAATGTCCAAGGTTCAATTTGTGATATATGCATTGACAATAGTTTGCTAACTCATAAATATTTGCATACGAAACAAAGGAATTAATTGCAGGTGACACTAGAAACAGGGGCAATAAAGAGTTGTCTAAACAATTTAATTGTTCTGTCCTCCAAGGTACCAAGGTAGGTTCGGCTAAAGAATACAACCAAGCATATCAAAACATCCCCAAAAGAGTCCAGTCCAATCCAGTTCCCCAGGAAGGATGGAATTCATATCTCCCCAAGCAGTAAGCTTATCCCCGGTAGATTCTGGAAGCTTATCCTTCGCAGAGCACGAACGCGTCTCCCAGCTTTATTCAAGAGTTATGTCCCTACCAGGATATAACTGGGTTATCCTCAGCCAAAGGCCACGGAAAGAGCGTCGTCGACAAAGTCTTCCTATCCCCAGCAAACTATTATCAACACTCAGCAAGGCATCCCTCTTCCCACAGAGTATTGCTTCCCAGCATGGTCGCTAGAGTATCTTTTCTCCCCGTAGAATCCTTCATTTTCCAAGCTTATTCCGCAACGGAGTCATCTTCTCCTACCAGTATTCTTGCAACTATCATCCCCAGCGGAGGCAAAAGCTATTCCTCAACATCAGCCCAGGATACGAATTCCCGGCACCCGTCAAGGATTCACTTTCCTAGACAAAAACATACATAAAACATCACATACGTAATTATAACATGCATAGACACATCATATCATACGAATCTCATTTATGTTGAGAACATCATTGCTTGATCCATATCATGCATTGCATATGACTGACCTTTACCTTTCAGGAAAAGAATCAGCTAAATTCTCAATCGTATTCCAAGACCTTGTCCGGTTCAGTTAAATCGACCCTAAGATTTTCCTGATGCTTATCCAGTCAAAGGCCTTCTCTGGTTCAGTCAGATCGACCCTAAGATCTCCCTGATGCTTATCCAGTTGAAGATATTCCAAGACCTTGTCCGGTTCAGTTAAATCGACCCTAAGATTTTCCTGATGCTTATCCAGTCAAAGGCCTTCTCTGGTTCAGTCAGATCGACCCTAAGATCTCCCTGATGCTTATCCAGTTGAAGATATTCCAAGACCTTGTCCGGTTCAGTTAAATCGACCCTAAGATTTTCCTGATGCTTATCCAGTCAAAGGCCTTCTCTGGTTCAGTCAGATCGACCCTAAGATATCCCTGATGCTTATCCAGTTGAAGATATTCCAAGACCTTGTCCGGTTCAGCTAAATCGACCCTAAGATTTTCCTGATTCTTATCCAGTCAAAGGCCTTCTCTGGTTCAGTCAGATCGACCCTAAGATCTCCCTGATTCTTATCCCAGTAGAAGACACCCAAGATTTTTCTCAACGAGCGTTGTTGAAGCTAAAGTCGCCCAAGGTTCTCTTACCGTTCGTGCTAAGGTAGTAACCATCCCTGGTTCATTCATAGCCGTTTGAAGCTCCAGACTCAGCTCCTGTAACCAGTCAGGACATACCCATACCAAGCATCTAAAAAATCAGCTCATGCAACGTGTCAGGTACTCATTTTCTGTTTTGCAGGTATGCAGGTTCTCGCTAAGGAATCTCCTACGCAATCAACATCCAGATGGCATCTATAAGCCCATCATCCTATCCAGCAATCTCCAAATGGCATCTATAAGCCCATTCCCCCATCACACTGCTAACATGTGAGCACAAATTTATGGGCACTCTAGTGTTCAATCATCTTCCCCCTTCGGATTACGAAAGGCACGTCAGCCAATCTGCATCCTCCGGTCTAAGAAGATTGAACAGGGGCAACTGTTGTACCCCAAAATTTGCCCTCCCATATTCTTCAAGAAATTGCCAAGCCAAGTCACAAAATTCCCCAAGGGTTGCACAGTGCAAAGGTCTCCTATACAGTCAAAACTAGGGTTTGTGTTCTGATCAAGGAAAGGAAGTTTTCAAGGGCCCAATCAAGTCTCATATGCCTACAAATATGGTCAAGCATCCTCATATCAAGTTTCAAGGCATTCAGCACAAAATTGCACAATCAAAACCCTAAATTGCACTACAGTCAACTGTAGGGGCAAAATGGTCATTTGACAGTCAAAAGTTCAAATTTTTGGTCAACATATCATTTTGAAGCCACAAACATCATTTGATCAATTCTTGATCATGATTCTCAAAGTTTGGCTCAAAAAATCATCAAGATGCAAAAGTTTCCTTATTTGGACAGTTGAAAAAGTCAACTGAAATTGACCAGGGCATAACTTTCACATGGATTATCAGAAAAATTCCATCCAAAGCTCATTTTGAAGAGAAAGACATTTCCTACAACTCATCTTCATACTTCAAGTCCAAGAAATGCTCTCACAAAAAGTTATCAATTTCAACATTATAGGTCATTTTCAAAAGTCAACAAAAAGGGACTTTAAGTCAAAGGCCATAACTTGAGATTGGTAAATCAAAATGACATGGGACCAAAGGCATTGGTTAGAGGACTCAAAGACCTTTCCAAAATGTCCAAGAACATGAGAAAAGCTTAAAAATTGAGCAAGTTATGCCTTGTGGAAATTGGGAAATATTTGGATATTTTGAAAAGTCAACATTACTTCAAATGACCTAAAATTGCTAATGGGCCCATTTTTCTTCCATGATTCATCATTCTAAGCATATGCACGACCACTTGGCCCAAAGGGAAGTATTTTCTCATTTTTTATTTATTTATTTGAATTTTTATTTATATTAATTCATTTAAATATATGAAAAATATTTAATTCACCCTAACCAATCTTTTTATACATGTTTTATGCTCAATATTTCGTGCCTAGCCAAATAAGGAAAGAATTGGAGCAATTGGATATGATTTGAATCAAATGCATATGGAAAAAGATTTACAAAGATCCTTAGAAAATCAATTATCAAAAACAATGAATGCCATGGATTTGATTGGTTTTTCTTGACCTAATAGACTCCATACAAATGCTGGATCACAACCCTAATCACAATAGACACGCAGCTGCTCAGAAACATAAGAATCAAACTTGAAATTTTCTCTAAAGAACTCAATTCTGAAATCATCTTTACAGGTCGATTCAAATCACAAGACTTGTTTCAATAGCTTCCTCAAGGATTACTGATCACATTCCAATCAAAATCATCCATCACCATGCCAAGAATTGGTAAAACGAACTCAAACTGTATCAAGAAAAATCCATGATCGTATTTTAATTTCTAGACATCCTCATAGAATTTTAATTGTAGATTCATGTTCCTTGTGAAGTTTTGAAGCTAACCATGTGGTCTAATTTCGTTTTTGTGCCATATTTGGAGATTTGCCATTGATAACTTTTAGGGTTTGTAGAACTGTAAATTAGGGGTTTTCAGGTGTTGTAAAATTGGACATCCTCAATACCATAGTTGGATTTAGCACGTCTGGACGAAGAAGATAGGACCATCGCGCCCAATTTATGAATGCCTGAGCTCTAGTCGCTATTTTCTTGAAAAAGGCCTAAGGGAACAAATCCAAAACCGTGGCTTAATGTTCTTGTTTCAGAAAAATAAAAAAAGGCCACGAAGAAGACGATCACGTGGAAGGCGTTGATTGGAGCGTTTGAATATTTCGCGCGCTATCCACTAACTCCTTTGTTTCCTTTTATATTATTTATTTGTTATTTATATATCAAACGCGTTGACATGGCTCAGTGGCACAGGTGTTGATTGGTGATGCTAGTGACCTGGGTTCGAACCCCAGGTCTATGTTCTTTCAATATTATTTTTCAATCCATTATCACATGCAGGCACCATACTGAGAACCATCATAGTCCTTCATCATCTATCCACCCACATGTACACTGAGATCAAGCCAAGGGCGGAGATTGGGAGAGCACCATAAACTCAGGTCAACATTGTTACACGCTACTCAAAAAAAAGTCAAACGGACCTGGAGCTTGTTGGGCCAGGATTCTTGGACCTATACCTCCATGTTGGGGCCTGAACCCCCCTGGTTTGCAATTCTCCATTTTTTTCATGTTTTATTTTTAATTGTTATTTTATTTTCTTTATTTGTTTAAATTAATTAATTATTTTTACAAAATACAAAAACCTCATAAAAATCAGAAAAGATAAAAAACATAATAAATAATTTTTATTTCTAATATTTTCATAAATAAATGCATGTAAATAAATTTAGTTTAAATTAGGGTTTGCAATATTAATTCTTTTCATAAAAAAATCTAAAAAATGTAGAAATAGGCTTAATTAATGTTTTATTCCTTTTTAATTTTTCTTTTTTTCACAATAATAATATTTATTTTATTTATTTTTTATAATTAAATTTGCATGAAAATAATTTAGGGTTAATTTAGGTTAAAAACTTCAATATCTTTCTTAATAATTTAAAAGCCACTAGAATTAGGGTTTGCCTTTTATTTTAATTTTAATTAATTCCTTTTTTCATTAAATCCTAAAATACATAAAAATACCAAAAAAAAAACAAAAGCAATTTCTTTTCTTAAATTAATTAATTCATGTAATTTAATTTTTGCAAAAGGGTCCAACGCCCTTGTTTCGATTTAATTTCGCATATTTATTTTTATTATGTACCTCTCCCGAAGCCTTGTAAATATTACTTCTCGCACTTTTAATTCTTTTAATTTCTTTATTTACTTTCTGTCAAATCGGGTCCTGGTTAATTTTGGCGATGTGGACCCGCGCCATTTGTAATAGCTTTAGATTTACTTTTCCCGCATATATTTTAACTGTTAAACAAAGCATGCAAGAATGAATGTTCAAATAAAAACAAGCGTAGAACACCAATAACATGACAAGACAAATACAAATGAAAACGACACACAAATCGCACACACCACCCCTAGGGTACGCCTCACTGTTGCCTTGCCTCTCGAAAGGTGATCGTCGAGTAGAGGATGTCTTAGTAAGTCCTCATGATCCGGGAACCTGGCATGAGGGTAGCTTCTAAGGTGTCTTCCCATTGCTCTGGTGATCACCATGTCCCGAACCTCGAATTGACCCGAACACCTCCAACGGTGGTGCTACCTACCTCTCAATGGTGGGATGGCACTACTTAAAAGGACATCTGCACAGACGAATTCCTTAGGGTAGGTAGGTTCTCATAGATACTTGCTCTAATTTCAAGACAAATCAAAAATACTTTTCACACCGACACCTTTTCAAAAAGCTTTCGAAAGCAATTTTTCAAACACTCTTGAGGACCGATACAAGAGTCGAACTGGAATTTTCAAAGAAACTTTTTAAAACCCACAGTTGAAAAGTAAACAAACCATTTTGAAAACACAAGTGAGCAAGTATCTAAGAGCCCATGGATAACCATGGATAGAAAGGGTGCTAGCACCTTCCCTTTCTATAACCTACCTCCCGAACCGAGAGCAATCTCTATAAGGAATTTTTCTGTGCTTTTGTCCTTTCCATTTGGAGAAAATAAAAGACGGTGGCGACTCTTGCTTCCGCGACATTTCGCGAACCAACGATAAACAGTCAGTTCCAGATCCACCGATCACATAAAGCAATCAAGGCAAACAAGATAATCATGCAAAAGGTGATCTAAAAACCCTAAGGTAACCCCACTTTTAGAATTAATCCCCAGCAGAGTCGCCAGTTCTGTGATATGGTGGGAGAACTGACTTGGGATTTTGCGTTTGTTTTCGCACTTGTTCGGTTTAGCAAGAGTCGCCACCGACTTTTTATTTTATCCTAAGGAAAGGTCAAAAGGCACAGGAAAGACCTTTGAGATGTTTTCTTGAGTTCGGGGGGTAGATTATGAAAAGGGAAGGTGCTAGCACCCTTTTCATCCATGGTTATCCATGGGCTCTTAGTTACTTGTTTTAGATCACTTGCCTTTGCTTTTCAATTGTTTGAAATGGTGCTTTGTGTGTGTGGTTTTGAAAATGTTTTGAAAAAGATGCCTTGTCTAGGCGACCTTTGTAATGATTCTTGTTTGAATATATACAAAGGTGTGTGTCTTTTTGAAAAGATTTTCCAATGTTTTTGAAAGTTGTTTTGAAACTGTTTTGAAGTTGTGTTGTGAAGTGTGTTTGAAAAAATGGCAAGGATATTTTGCAATATTTTTGATCAAGTAACTAAGAGTTTGTCTACCATATTTTTACTCAAAGATCTTTCTTATGTTTTTAACCCTTTTAACAGTGTTGTTTCACCATTGTATTTGGTGAACAGCCTTGTGTTAGGATGTTTTGCGGGACAGGCACGAGTCATCGTATACAACCATTGAATGCAACTTGTGAGACGCTCTAGCAATTTTGTAAGGGACGAGACCATTTTATCAAAGGCAACATCGAGGGTCATCGAGGGACTACGATCTTTGTTTATTGAAGGGGCATTTGCTATAGTGTCTCATACTCGAGGGACATGATTGTATTTTCCGAGGCAACAAGTGAGGTTACCCTAGAGGTGCAAGTGTGAATGGTGTTTGTCATATTCATGCATTTGTCTTTGTATTAGGTCATCTAGCGATCGATTTTAGATTTTCACATACAAACCCTAATCTCTAATCATGGCATATTTAAAAAAGCATAAAGTGCGAGAATTAAATTCGAAGCTATTACAAAAGAGTATCCGGGGATGGGGGTACAAATTATTTACAAATGGGGCTGAGTCTTATCAAAATAATATCCCAAATATTATGGGTTACAACCAAATCGAATCGACGCAATTCAAATATTAACAAATTATAAGATAAAGAAAATCAGAGAAATATGAGATGTATGTATTTATTTACAAATGATCAAATAAAATATTAACCTAAGAAAGATTAAGTATTTATTTATTGTGTTTTTGTTAATTATATAAACAAAGTATTTTAAAGAAAAGAAAAAAATATTTAAGTTAAAATTCTATTATTTATGTATTTTTTGTTTTATTAAATGAAAACAAAATTAATTAAATTAAACTAAACTATTTTTTTTTGATATTTTAATGACGTTAATCAAGATTAATAAAGAAATAATTGTCTCAAAAAGAAAATGAACATAATTTAATTGGTGTTATTAACAAAGAAAAAAACTAATTAAGATTAAGTAGCAAAATTTGTTAAGTTAATGAAAAGATTTTTTAGGAAATTAGGCCTAAAATGGATTTAGGCCCAAAATAAAAAAAGGAACAAGATTCAGGGGAGGGGGTGTGCATTTAGTAAGGGTGTGGGCTTAGGCTGAATGGGGCACACGGGCCCAAATGAAAGGGTTTGAACAAATTGTTAGGGTTCACGTCTTGTGCTTTCAGAGTCTAGGGTTTACAGTTTTTGTGTTAACGGCGCCGCTCCTCTCATCTTCTTCGCCTCTCATCTTCTCCCTCAGCCATGGGGTTCTGATATTCTCCCTCACGCCCAACTGCCAGTGTGTCGCCCTCGCTCTCTCTCGTCTTCACAGCGGTCCATGTTGATCGTGCTCGAACGGTACGAATTTTATCTTGTTAGGTTTTTTATAGCTCCAACGCTTGATCCTTGCATGTTTACCGTTTTGCAATATTTAATCTTTGATGTTTTGTGTGTGAGCTATAGCGAAAATTTGAGAGAAAAAAGACCATACCTTTGGCGTTTTTCTGGGTTAAAAACGGAAGAAGAGAGAGGAGTGAGACCGGTGACACCCTGTGGTGGCTAGGCGGAGAGAAGATGAAGATGACTGCCTTTCTGGTATTTTGTATCGCTTGACTTCTGAATGTTTGAATACTGATTGTTTGATGATGATGATGCTCTGAAAACACTTGAATATTTTGCTTCTAGATTTTTCCTCTTTCTTCTGGGTTCAATGATGATGATTGTGATCGGTGGAAATAGAACTGACTGTTTTGGAATGCTGGTTCGCGTTTGCATTTCGCAAAATGTCGCGGTAAGCAAGAGTCGCCACCGTCTTTTATTTTCTCCAACAAGGAAAGGACAAAAGCACAACAAAATTCCTTTTCGAGATGTTTCTCGGGTTCGGGAGGTAGATTATAGAAAGGGAAGGTGTTAGCACCCTTTCTATCCGTGGTTATCCACGGGCTCTTAGGTACTTGCTCACTATGTTTTCAAAAAGTTTTGCTTTTCTTGTGTTTGTGGGTTTTGAAAAAGAGTTTTGTTTGAAAACTTCGATTTAACTCTTGTATCTGTCCTCAAGAGTGTATGAAGTGTTGTTTGAAAACTTTGTTTGAAAAGTGTAAGTGCGAAAAGTTGTTTTGTTTTGAAAGAGCAAGTACCTGAGAACCTCTACCTACTCAAAAGAAATTAAGCTGTATAAATGTCCTTTAGACAGTACTATCCCACTATTGAGAAGTAGGTAGCACCGTCGTTGGAGTTTTCGGGTCAATTCGATTTTAGGGACATGTGATCACTAAAGCAATGGTAGGACGCCTTAGCGGTAACCCTAATGTCTTAAATCATTTTTTATCGAGGCAACCGTTTCGAGGTAACTTTGATCTTTAGACAGGAGGGCGGCCTCTAAAACACCCTATACTCAATGACCATGTCGAGGCAACCAAGTGAGGCGTACCCTAGGAGTGGCATGTGTGAGTGTGTCAGGTTTCAATTATGTTATCTTTGTACATGTTATGGAGAGCTACAATTGATTTTAATTTAAGAGAGATCTTGACATGCATAGCCTAGTTAGCATACATCTAGCAATTAATAGTTGCGGAAAATAAAAACTACGCTATTACAAGGTGTCGGGTATTTACATCGCCAAAAACAAACCCTTGAAAAAGTAAATTGCGGAAAATAAATAAAAGCGATAAAAAGTCCTAATTAAAGCTATTACATCCTCGGAGCAAATTACAATTATATGGATCAAAATACGAATCAAGAATAATCACACGCGCGAGAAAAATTGGATCAGAGAGTTTTTAGGGTTTTGACCCTTTTTTGAGAAAGAAAGAGATTTTTGTTATTTTGTATTTAATTAAATTAAACCTAGACTAATTAATTAATTAAATAAAAGAAAGAAAGATATTTTTTTGGTTTTTTAATGTTTCAAGGAAATAAATAAAAAATAAAATGATTAAAAGTTATCAAAAACCCTAATTCTATATTAATTTTATTTATTGTGAAAATATTAAAATTAACCTAATTAAAAACTAAATTAATTATGTTAGTATTTATTTACAAAATAACTAATTAAATTTAATAAATAAAAATATTATATTTTTCATGTTTTCTGAATTTATTAAAAAATGTTAATGGTTTTAGTTAGTAGTTAATTAAAAATTAATAAAAACAAATTAAATAAAAAATAAAAAGAGAAGAAGAAATAAACCCAGGGGGTGCTGGCCCACATCAGGAGGTGTTTCTGGAATTTTATGGCCCAACAATATTCCAGCCACGTTGACTTTTGTGATTATCCACATGCTTGTTGACTGGAGAGTATGGTGATCTTTCACTCATGGCCATTGGATCTATGCTTGGAGACATCTGGCGCACTGAGGTTTGAGGTGTATGGTGGACCTCACTTTGAAACTTGCACGTGAATACCTGTGAAATAAAAATAACAAGGTTTTGGGGGGACCTGGGATTCGAACCCAGGTCCCAAGGCTCATTGGCCAGCGTCCCTGCCACTACACCACATGCATCTTTTTATTATTTGGATAATAAGCAATCATTATATATCAAACAATCAACATGCTGTAAAATAAAAAGCAAAACACACGCTTTTCAAATTAACCAATCAGATGCCAACACATCAGCGTCTTCAACCTTCGTCCTATGTAAATAACATCAAATAGCGGGGGTATTTAACCTCTACTAACTCCTGCAAGGAAAAATAGCGAATAGAACCACAACAATCATAAATATTTCGCGAGGTATGGGTTGTGTTCGTCTTGGTCTCACGATTTCAGTCATGTATCTCACTAGTCCCAATTTTTCCTGGATTGAAAAGCCCCATTTAAGAGCTCAAGAACCCTAGAAATTCAGTCATGGTATCTTACGATTCAGGGAACTATAGTCCAATTAATTCATTCCATTAACTTTGTATGGTCTCTAGCAATGCAAATCAGTCACAAAAACATGTTAAATGCGCATGAATTAAGAGATACAATTATGAAATATAAGGGCAAACCGTGGGACTGTGTATCGTGATTCCTTGAGCTTTGATGCTTGAATTTGATTGTAAATCAATCCTAGTGCCTCCTGCAAGGTGTTTGGATGAACAAAATTCCTTGAATCGACCTAGAATGCAAGAACAGGTTTTGACTTTTCTTGAAAATTCTTGAATTTGCTATGGCCGTTTCTGCAGCTTTCAATCATGTACTAGGTCATGGTTTGCTTGCATACATATAGGAGAATCAAATTAGGTTAAAAGCTGGGCCAATATCCATGTGCATTGATGTTTAAATCTTTGATTGAAAATCAAATATTCTTGATTTTTCATGATTGAACAATGTTTCCAAAATTGGATTTTTTTTGTATCTTTGACTTGTGCACGAATTTGCCAGCATGTTTTGATCATATTTGCTTCACAAATTGATTTAAAAATCAAATCTCCTATTTTCTTATAATTTAAATTAATTAAATGAATTAATATGTATTAAAAATCCAATTAATCAATAAAAATAATAAAATAAATCCAATTAATCTTGATGGGTCGTGCATAGGTCATGGGTGAAGTTTCAAGAAGAGATTTGAGGCCCATTAGAAAAAATAAGCTGTTTTGAGCAAAGTTGACTTTTGCAAATTCATGAAAAATTCTCAACTTCTCCAATGCACAAATTGCTCAATATTGATCATATGACCATGTTCTTGGACATTTTGGAAATCTCTTGAAGTCCTCTAACCAATTCCTTTGGTCCCATGTCATTTGGATTTACCAATCTCAAGTTATGGCCTTTGACTCAAAGTGTACTTTTGTTGACTTTTGAAATTGACCTATAATGTAAAAATTGGTAACTTTTTGTGAGAGCATTTCTTGAACTTGGAGTGTGAATATGGATTATAGGAAATTGCATCCTCTTAAAAATGAGCATTGGATGGGATTTTTCTGATAAACCATGAAAGAGTTATGCCCTGGTCAAGGTACAATTGACTTTTCTACTGTCCAAAAATAGTAACTTTTGCATCTTGATGATTTTTGAGCTATTCTTGTCGAATCATGATCAAGACTTGATCAAATGATGATTGTGAACTCAAAATAAGATGTTGACCAAGAATTATGACTTTTGACTGCAAAGTGACCATTTTGCCCTTGCAGTTGACTGTAGATCAAATGAGGCTTTTGACTGTGCAAATTGGCATTGTGAGTCTTGAAACTTGGCATGTAGGTGCTAGAGAATGTATATAGGCCTATGAGATTTGATTTAACCATTGAGAACCCTAATTCCTTGAAAGAACCAAAACCCTAATTTCAGCTGTCTTAGGAGGTGTTTGGACTGTACAACTCTTGAGCAATCTTGAACAATTTGAAGATCATTCTTGACAAATCTTGAGGAATATGGGAGGGAAAATTTTGGGGTACAACAGTTGCCCCTGTTCAATCTTCTTAAACCTGAGGATGTAGATTGGCTTGCGTGCCTTTCGTGATCCGAAGGTGGAAGATGATTGAACACTAAAGTGCCCAAAAATTTGCACTCGCATGGTGTAGTATCAGCATTGTGATGTCAGGAATGGGCTTACAGATGCCCTTTGGAGAGATGATGGATAGGAGGATGGGCTTATAGATGCCACCTGTAGATTGTTGGTTGGGTAGTTTTGTCTTCGTTGACGGGTTGTCTTCATTGACGGGTTGTCTTCATTGACGGGTTATCTTTATTGACGGGTTGTCTTCATTGACGGGTTGTCTCTTTTGACGGGTTGTCTTCATTGACGGGTTGTCTTCATTGACGGGTTGTCTTCATTGACGGGTTTTCTTCATTGATGGGTTGTCTCCATTGACGGGTTGTCTCTATTGACGGGTTGTCTCTTTTGACGGGTTGTCTTCATTGACGGGTTGTCTTCATTGATTGGTTGTATTCATTGACGGGTTGTCTCCATTGACGGGTTGTCATTAGAAAAATCTTTAGGAATCGACTTAGCTGATTTTGTCTCCATTGACTATGTTCGGATCAGAAAAATCTTTAGGAATCGATTTAACTGGTTTTGTCTCCATTGACTGGCTTCAGAAAAATCTTTAGGAATCGATTTAACTGGTTTTGTCTCCATTGACTGGCTTCAGAAAAATCTTTAGGAATCGATTTAACTGGTTTTGTCTCCATTGACTGGCTTCAGAAAAATATTTAGGAATCGATTTAACCGGTTTTGTCTCCATTGACTGGCTTCAGAAAAATCTTTAGGAATCGATTTAACTAGTTTTGTCTCCATTGACTGGCTTTGCCTCAGAAAAATCTTTAGGAATCGATTTAACTGATTTTGTCTCCATTGACTGGCTTCAGAAAAATCTTTAAGAATCGATTTAACTGATTTTGTCTCCATTGACTGAATCGTCTTCTTTGACTGGATTGTCTCTTTTGACTGGATTGTCTCTTTTGACTGAATTGTCTCAGAAAAATCTTTAGGAATCGATCTAACTGATTTTGTCTCCATTGACATAGTTGAGAAGTTGACTGCATCTTTCCTGAAAGGTAAAGGTCAGTCATATGCAATGCATGACATGGATCAAGCAATGATGTTCTCAACATAAATGAGATAGTATGGTATAATGCGTATATGCATGTATCATGATGTATGAAAATGTGATGTTTTAGCTGGGCAAAATAAATCCCGGATAGCTGCTGGAGAATGGAGTTGAGTTCTTCGTTTCCGCTGGGGATGATGAACGAAGATGATAAACTTGCAAGAGAGGATGAATCCGTTGGGGAATAAACTGGTGAAGAGATTACTCTGTGGGCAGGAGATGCTTTGCTGAGATTTTAACGATAACTCCGCTGGGGATTCCGTTGATAAGCTCTGTTGGAGATTTTGACGATGAACTCCGCTGGGGATAGAAAGAACTTCGCTGGGGATACCCAACTTTGCTGGGGATGATCTTTCAGTTTCAACTTGCTGAGGATAACCCAGTTAGACTCTCGTGGGGATAACCTTCTGAATTTGGCTGGGGAGATGCATTTGTATTCTGCAGGGGACAAGCTTCCAGAATCTACTGGGGAAGATGATTCAACTCTGGCGGGGGAGCTTTTTTAGACTGCGCTGGGAAATGGCTCCACTGGGGGTATCTTGTATTCCGCCGGGGAACATTCTTATATTCCATTGAGGAATATTAAGACTGCCGGGGATGCTTGCTGAGGAATATATATATACTCCGCTGGGGAATATTAAGATCTACTGGGGATACCCAACCTTTTTAGGGCTGATGGTAGACCAACTCTTCTTGGGGAAGAGTATTGCTGATTCCTTCGTAGTTGCGAGTCTCAGTGGGGAGAGCTTCCATTACTGTCTTACTCTGCGGGGAGTGCCGGTATCTTGGTCATATTCTTCAGCTGAACTTACCTTGGTACCTCGGTGGACAGAGCAACTAGATCGCTTAGACAATTCTTATTGCCCCTACTTCCAATGTCACCCGTAATTAGTCCTTTGTTTCGCATGCAAATCTTTGTGATCAGCAATTAATGTCAAATGCATATATCAAAAATGAACATTGGATGTTCTTTGCAAAACAAAACAGATAAAGGAAAAACAATTTGCAATTTGTCTGAAAAATGAACTTGTATTGATTTTGAAATTTGCCTGTAAATAGGCGTTTTTGTACAAGAGGCTGACGTCTTAGTAAGAGAACGTCGCCGAACAAATAGGATTTATACAGTTTGTAACAAAGAAAACAAAACAGCTATGTGAAAAATCCCACTGGGTTCCAACTCTGCTATCGCCTTTATGTCTTCAAGCGTCTCATCACTTTGCTGCTTAGTTGAAGAGGAATTTGATTGATTGGTGTCGTCCGAGCCTGATGGTCGATACCGAAGCCTGGATGCAGGGTGATCCAATGAGACATAGTATTACACTTATCCCTAACTTTTGCCTGGACCGCCCTTTCGGGTTTTCAGTCCACCGGGTTACCCATTTTTGCCCAAGCCGCCTTTTCAGGTTTTCGACTTGCCGGGTGTACAGATTTTTTTTTATTTTCATCCCTTATTTTTGCCCAAACCCTTTTGGTTCGCCGGGAATCCCTTATTTTTTCCTAGGCCAGTCGACCTAGCGGGTCTTTAATCATGCGTAGTATCTTTTCACTATGTCTGCATTGGCGGGGTGAGGAAGGTCGTCACCATCCATGGTGGTTAGAATCATCGCTCCTCCTGAGAAGATGTTCTTAACCACAAATGGCCCTTCGTACGTAGGGGTCCATTTGCCCCTGGGATCACCTTGAGGTAGGATGATGAGCTTGATTACCAGGTCTTCGACTTGATACTCTTGTCGTCTGACTTTCTTGTTAAATGCCTTGATCATCCGTTTTTGGTACGTCTGACCATGATAAATAGCAGTGAGTCTCTTTTCGTCGATTAAGTTTAGTTGATCAAGTCGGGTCTGGATCCAGTCATCTTCGCTTAAACCCGCATCCTTCATGATCCGGAGAGAGGGTATCTGAACTTCAATGGGCAGGACTGCCTCCATGCCGTATACCAAGGAGTAGGGTGTTTCCCCTGTTGACGTCCGTGCTGAGGTACGATACCCATGAAGAGCAAATGGTAACATCTCGTGCCAATCTTTGTAGGTCATTGTCATCTTCTACACAATCTTCTTAATATTCTTATTAGCTGCTTCTACAGCCCCATTCATCTTCGGCCGGTAAGGAGAAGAGTTATGGTGCTGTATCTTGAATTGCTCGCAGATCTCAGTGATCATCTTGTTGTTAAGATTGGTACCATTATCCGTAATGATCCTCTCTGGTACACCGTATCGACAGATCAGGTTGTGCCGAATGAATCGTGCCACGACGTTCTTGGTTACGGTAGCAAAGGAAGCTGCTTCGACCCACTTCGTAAAGTAATCAATTGCTACCAGGATGAAACGATGCCCGTTGGAAGCCGTAGGTCTGATCTCGCCGATTATATTAATGCCCCACATTGCAAAAGGCCAAGGTGCTGTCATGACGTTCAAAGGAACTGGAGGAATGTGAACCTTATCAGCGTAGACCTGGCATTTGTGACACGTCCGAGAATGTTGATAACAGTCGGCTTCCATTGTGGACCAGTAATATCCTGCCCGAAGGATTTTCTTTGCCATGGTATGTCCACTGGAATGCGTTCCGAAGGTACCTTCATGCAGCTCTGCCATGATCCTTTCTGCTTCAATCTTATCCACACAACGCAGTAAGGTTGAATCATGGTTACGTTTGTAAAGAATGCCATTTCTGACGAAGAACTTTGCCGCGAACCTTCTCAGAAACTTCTTGTCATTAACGGATGCACCCTCGGGGTATTCTTGAGCTTCAAGGTACCTCTTCACTTCATGATACCAAGGCTTTTCTGTTACCTCTTCAGTCTCAAGATCACAATAATACGCAGGTTCATCCACTTTCCAAATAATGATCCGGGGAGCCTCGTTGTCCCATTTGACTTAGAACATAGAAGACATCGTAGCTAGCGCGTCCGCCAACTGATTCTCCTCTCTTGGGAAGTGTTCAAAGGTTATCTCCTCGAAATGGGGAAGCAACGTCAATACATACTCCTTGTAAGGAATAAGATTTGGGTGTTTCGTATCCCATTCGCCTTTGATCTGACTGATCACGAGAGCGGAATCTCCGAAGACACTCAGAAGCTTGATCCTTAGGTCAATTGCAGCTCGAAGACCCATGATGCATGCTTTATACTCCGCCATGTTGTTGGTGCAGTTGAAACATAGTCGGGCGGTGAGTGGAGTATGAGAGCCTTTAGGATATATGATCACAACGCCAATACCATTACCCAAAGCATTTGAGGCTCCTTCAAAGTGCATAGACCATCGGGATCCTTCCTCAGGTCCTTCATCCGGTCCAGGTATCTCGCAATCAGTTACTACCATGATATTCTCGTCTGGAAATTCAAAGTTCATCGACTGGTAATCATCCACTGCCTGATGTGCCAAATGGTCTGCCAACACACTTCCTTTGATTGCTTTTTGAGTCGTGTACTGGATGTCATATTTAGTCAAGATCATCTTCCATCTTGCTATTCTTCCGGACAAGGCAGGCTTTTCGAAGATATACTTGATTGGATCCATCTTTGAAATCAACAGAGTAGTGTGAGTCAACATATACTGTCTCAGCCGGCGAGCAGCCCATACCAAAGCGTAACAAGTTTTCTCGAGCAGTGAGTATCGGGTCTCACAGTCGGTAAACTTTTTGCTAAGGTAATAAATAGCATGCTCTTTTCGGCCAGACTCGTCATGCTGACCCAGCACACATCCCATTGAGTTGTCCAGTACTGTCAAGTATAAGATTAAAGGTCTCCCTTCAACCAGTGGCATAAGAATGGGTGGCTCTTGGAGATACTCTTTGATTCTTTCGAAAGCGGTCTGACATTCATCGTTCCAACGTGCTACTTGATCTTTCTTCATTAGCTTGAAGATTGGTTCACAAGTGGCAATTAGGTGTGAGATGAATCGGGCAATGTAGTTCAACCGTCCTAGAAAGCCTCTGACTTCTTTCTCTATCCTGGGAACTGGCATCTCTTGTATGGCTTTCACTTTGGCAGGGTCCACTTGAATACCTTTGTAGCTTACGACGAAACCTTGTAGCTTTCCAGATCTCACCCCGAAGGTGCACTTGTTCGGGTTTAACCTTAATTTGTACAACTTCAACCGGTCAAACAGCTTCTGTAGATGGTCAAGGTGTTCCTCCTCAGTTTGGGACCTCGCAATCATATCGTCGACGTATACTTCAATCTCATGATGGATCATGTCATGAAACAAAGCAACCATGGCGCGTTGATATGTTGCCCCAGCATTTTTCAACCCAAAAGGCATGACCTTGTAACAGAAGGTGCCCCACTGAGTAACAAAAGTGGTCTTCTCCATGTCTTCGGGAGCCATCTTTATTTGATTATAACCGGAGAAACCGTCCATGAAGGAGAATACCTTATGATGAGCAGTGTTGTCAATCAGAACGTCGATGTGAGGCAGAGGGAAGTCATCCTTAGGGCTCTCCCTATTCAAATCCCTATAGTCAACACACATTCGGACCTTACCATCTTTCTTCGGCACTGGAACCACATTGGCGACCCACTGAGGGTAAGAAGTTACTGCTAGGAAACCGGCGTCAAATTTCTTCATAACCTCGGCCTTGATTTTCTCGGACATCTCTGGACGCATACGGCGAGCCTTCTGTTTTACCGGAGGGCATTCTTCCTTGGTAGGCAGGTGATGAACCACAATGTCGGTATCCAACCCAGGCATATCTTCGTAAGACCAGGCAAAGATTTCCACGTAGTCATGCAGCATCTGAATCAACTGTGGTTTCACACTAAGCTCCAGATTTGCACCGATCTTGACTTCCTTCCTGTCTGTCTCAGTACCCAGATTTACCGTTTCCACTGGCTCTTCATGTGGCTGAATGGCCCTCTCTTCCTAGAGTAGCAGTCTTGCAAGCTCACCAGGCACTTCGCAATCATCTTCACCTTCGTCTTCGGCTAAGTTGATCGGATTTTCGAAGTCATAACTGGCAGTAGCAGAGTCGTTACCAGTGAGATCCAGAGTGGACTGGGACCTGTATATGTGAGTGTGTGTAAATAGCTGATTTGCAATATATGATAAAGAAAGAAAAGGAGCGCAAGATTTGAAATGCAAAAAACGTCCAATGCTTTTATTAATGATATATGAAAATGACACACAAAAGCCCTCACAAATGAAGCCACGGTGCCCCGAGTAAGGCATCGGGCCATAAAGTTTCACAATATCGTTTGTTACAAATTCAAAAACAAAAGAGTTCATTACTGAGTAACAAAAGTAATAGGGATGAAGTCTTTCGCTATCCTGTTGTTTGGTCCATCGTTGGTCGTAGGGTAGATCCAGCTGTCGAATTCAGATTCCTCCACGTCATCCTCAATGGCATTTACTCCCGAGTTGCTGATGAACACAGGAGGTCTTCCAATCCTTGCACTACGAACAGCCCTTTGAGCTTCTGAAGTGAAACCCAAACCAAACTTGTCAGTCTTCTGAGTGAAATCAGGAAGTCGGCCCCAGTTTGCATACTCACCCTTCTCAATAACGGCCCCGGCATCCTTTAAGGAAGCCATCTTCAAAGGAGAATCTTCAATCACAGTCTCGGCTGATGCCAGTGTCTGAGGAACCTCTTCAAAGTGTTGAAATTGGGTCTCAATGAACTCCCCATCCATCTCTATATACCGGAACGAGTTGAGGTGGCTGACCATGTATTCTTCCTCCCCGTGTACTGTCACAATCTTCCCTCTGACCGGGTACTTCAGCTTTTGATGGAGTGTTGAGGTCACAGCTCCAGCCTTATGGATCCATGGACGACCCAGCAAACAAGAATAGGATGGCCGAATGTCCATCACATAGAATGTAGACTCGAATACCTGAGAACCAACTCTGATTGGAATATCAACCTCACCATGCACCATTCTTTTAGACCCATCAAAGGCCCGGACAACAATGTTGCTTGGCTTTAGCTCCAAACCTTCGCAATCCAACCTGTATAGAGCTTTCTTGGGCAGAACGTTCAATGAGAAACCAGTGTCAACCAGCACATGTGCAAGAGTAGTGCCCCTGCATTCAATGGAGACATGCAGGGCATCGTTATGGTTCTTCCCTTTAGCAGTCAGATCAGCGTCGGAGAAACCCAAACCATTATCAGCAGTTAAGTTGGCCACACAATCGGTAAACTGATCAGCTGACGTCTCTTGTGGCACGTGGGCCGACTTCAGGAAGGTAACCAGAGCCTTGGCATGGGCCTCTGAACACAACAACAGTGATAACATAGATATCTTGGAGGGGGTTTGCCCCAACTGCTCAACTACATTATAATCACTCTTCTTAATGATCTTCAGAATCTCTTCCATCTCTTGTTTGGAAGCTTCAACATTGATGGTCTTTGGTGCCTCCGTCTGGGCAGGCATATCAGTGGCGATCCCTTTGCCCCGAGCGTCAGATGACTCGGCAACAGGGGTAGAAATAGGAACTTGATCAGGAAGGGAAGTAGGCACACTTACAGGTGTGATGACAATAGGTCTCTGGATAGTTGGGGGCGCAATATCAGGTGAGAAAAGTCTACCACTGCAGGTGACTTTAGCAGGCCCGGTGATGTTGCTGACGCCGGTACTAGTATCAAACTCTTACTTAACTCCAAGAACATAAACATCTACCCCATAGTGCCAAGGGACAGCTTTGTCAGAGGTGTAGGGAATAGGCCCCGGAACAGTGATGATTATAGGTGCAATCTTCTGAACAAGCATAATTCTGACAGGATTTCTCGAGGGAGCCTTGGGAGAATTGTTGAAAATGGTGACAATGGAAACTTCTTCAGTAGGGGTAGCAGGAACAACAATCTTCTCAAACAGGATTTCTTTATTATCCATCAGGTTTTGGATACCTGACTACAAAGATGGGCAACCAGTAGGTGAAACGGAACACAGATGGCAACCTTTACTACATCCCGGAAATAAACCGGCTAGCAACAGGTTCTTCTTGACAGTCAACAGCGGGGTGACAATATCATCCACAGAGGCTACAAACAAGTCTTCCTCTACAGCATTTACTCCATGTTTGGGCATGGGAGCAGTCACAACATTGGGCCTCTCGGGCGCCTCGAACTCAATCTCCTTAGCATCGATTAGGTCCTGAACCTTATTCTTCAAAGTCCAGCAATCATCCGTATTATGCCCCGGGCTCTCAGAATGATAAGCGCAGTGAGCGTTGGGGTTATACTTTGCTGATGTAGTATTTGGATTCTTTGGGGCTTCCCTTAGAGTCACCAAATTGGTCTTCAGCAACTGTGGCAATATCTGGGACAAGGTCATGCTGAGACGAGTGAACTGCCTTCTAGGTCTCTCTTCCCTTTGTTGGTTGTGATGCTGAGGAGCACCAGCAGGTTTTGAAATGACCACCGCGTTGACAGCTTGGTGATGTTTAGATCTATTTGGTCTCCTTGAACCATAGACAACACTGGATTCTTTCTTGAACGACTTCTTTTCAGTGATCGATGAGGAACCTTTCTGTATTTTCCCAGCCTTGATACCAGCTTTGATCTTCTCACCAGTCAAGATAAGGTCTGTAAACCCGGCTGAAGAGTTTCCGATCAAATGGTTAAAGAATGGACCAGACAGGGTCCCCAGAAACATATCAACAAGTTCACGGTCAGTTAAAGGTGGCTTCCCCCTTCCGGCAAGGTCTCTCCATTTTTGAGCATACTCCTTGAATCCTTCACCCATCCCTATTGACATACCCTGGAATTGGGTACGCATAGGAGCGAGGTCGGAATTATATTGATATTGCTTATAGAACGCAGTAGCCAAATCTTCCCAGTTACAGATACTGGCTCCATCCAGCTGATAGAACCTCTCCAGTTGAGTCCTTGAAAGTCTGTCCTGGAAGAAATGGATCCACAAATTCTTGTCAGCGGTGTAAGGATGGATCTTCCTTACATACGACCGGAGGTGCAGCTTTGGGCAGGAAGTTCCGTCGTATTTGGCAAAAGCAGGTGCCTTGAACTTATGGGGAATCACCACCCCAGAGGATAAGCCTAGATCTCCAAAGTCCAATCCAGGCATATTCTGTATCTCCATGGCGCTCAAGCGGTCCTCCAACTGTTTATACCTATCCTCAACAGGAGGATACTGTTCCTCATCATAATCCGTCTCGTTGTCGGAGACTACGGGGCTAGGAACCCTTCTCTCTTGTGGGTTGTCTTTCCCTACAGACGAGGTGGTCAGATCAACCTCATTATGCAGTCCATTCCCAAATCTGCGTCCAGTGTTGAAAAAGACGGTCCTCTTCTTCTTCTTCTTACTCTCTTTCAGGATCAGAGTCTTCAAATCCTGTTGACCCTGGGCTAGGCTCATAACCAACTCTTGGAACTGGGCATTCTGGGCCTGGAGGGCCTTGATAGCTTGTTCAGTGGAAGGTTCAGTAGACATGATGATTGTTGAAATAAACAACGAAGAAGATAAGTGACCTGTAATAGGGGTACCTGTTATGCATATGATGAAATGAAATGCGTATGATTTATGTTTTCAAAGACAATCGGGATTCAAATTTGTAGACAAGAAAGGAAACACACTTTATTAGATTTAACTTTGGAATTTAAATTGTTCAACAAATTTCCCTTAGGCGTTACAAGAATGAAAATACTGAAAAGTAAATAAAACCGTAAAATAAATCATCAATAGATCCATCAATGCTCCCATGGCCTTTTCTTCTCAGTGTGGATATAATCATTCAGGATCCGTTCGTTCTCCAATTGCTTAGTCAGCTTCTGGATTTTCTGTTCCTGATCATTGAACCTTTCCCGATAAGAATCTCGTTCTTCCTGTAGTTGCGCCCAAGATGTCTTTAGTGTGCCAACATCAGTGGGCATATGAGGATGAAGAATAGTTGGAGGAACCCCTTCTTTATCAGCAGCTTCAAGAGTAACAGGCCTGACAGCTTCGTATGGCATATCTAACTTCTAAGCACGGATGCGGACCCATCTGAGATATGACTCCATGGGTAGAGAAGTCTTTGGTCCCAATTCATGTGGGTCAGATTTGTGAACTCTATCCCAAGCCTTGATGAATCTACGGCGCACCTCGTCGCTATCTACCTGAAAATCAAAGACGATATGAGGTATCAACATCTAATGAGGCCCTTCTCTTCTGGCTCTTCCAAACTGACGGAGAGCTAAGCACGGGGTATAAGAGATTCCTCCATGGGTTTCGATCAATGGAACATTAGGATAATCTCCACAATGATCAATGACGGCCACCTCATCTAAGCCTCTGAGAGTCCAAATAATGTCTTTATCAGTAAGAGACATTATCCTATGAGCCCAACCCCCTCCTTCTTTGTTCTTCAGCACGAACTTAGGGAGGTGCGAAATAAACCACCTCGCCAATAAAGGAGCACAACACATCAAATTTCCCTGTCTTCGGGCAGTACGCGTATAGAGCTGATAAAGGATATCACCCAAGAGAGTGGGTACAGGGTTCCGAGAGATGAAGATCCTTATGGCATTAATATCAACAAAGGTATCAGGATTTGGAAACAATACCAGACCATAGATTAAGAGAGCCAGAATGTCTGCGTACGCCCTGAAGTCTAAGTCATTCCAGAAACAATTAGCTTTGCCAACCAGAAACTTAGCCAAAAAGCCCTTAACTCCACTTCTAGTCTGTAACACCCCTTCTAAAATACCCCGAATAATATTAATTATATTAATGATTAAATACATATTCCATCAGAGTTAAAACGGAACAAGGGATGTCACAATTATGAAATAAATAAAACTTCCAATAAAACAGTAGTCATGCTACACTGAGGGTCATTATTCAAATAATTCAATCAAATTAAGACCATGTCTTACACAGCGGAAAAATACCATAACCAACACGGAATAAACCAAAACATAATTATTCCCAATGAAATTCAAAGAAACAATTGAATAATAACTAATTCCTCAACTAAATGTTCCCCAGTGTTATAACCTATCAGAGCACGACACTGACACGCAGACTTAAAGTAACATAGCTCTAGAGTCATCCTCACCAACTCTTGAGCTGCTAACTTTAATCTAAAATTGTTAAAGTAAGGGTGAGATTTCTCATAATTAACATGCATTATAAGCTTCTCAATCAACATTATAGCACAAGCATATCATTTCACCCATTTTAGCATAAATTCAGATTCAACATGCAGTTCCAATCATACAAGTCATTATGCACAAATAAATAATCAACCAAAGAATTATAACACTGGAAGACATCCTAACATGTTACAATTCCATACAAACACAAATGCAGACACAATGCATGTGGTACCAACACGTGACCAAGTCACCCAACACTGATCCATCATCAACCGGATACAGCAACCATCGATTCGTCCATAAACACCCGGACACGAATCCAGCCTAACCACCCATCATCACCCGGGTATCGGTTAACGGCAATACAAGTCAAATTCCACACAATGGTAATTAACTTCACCAAAACAATGCATATGCACGCACATCACTAGCATGCAACATCAAATCAGTCTATGAAATACATCAATTTATCATAACTGAACCAAAACCAAAAAACATGATATCTCAATGATCATGCACACCATCATTTGCAACATAAACATGCCTTTCATTCACACAATACTAATACATCCATCCATCACAGGTTCACTGCTACATACACACCCATGTGCGTTAGCCAATAATCACTTATTCCGGGATTTGACTCATTTTCAAAATAATTTCAGGTTTTAGGATATCTTTTCATTTTATAAAATAGAGCATTAAATTTAAGAAATAACATCCAAAACGGAACTCAAAATGGACTTACAGTTTGAAAGTTATGAATTTTCAAAGTTTAATATTTTTCAAAAAGTTACAGCAGAACCGGGTTCCTACATATGCAGGAACCGGTTCCTGAGAAGTTCAAAAATCACGCTTCTGGAAAAATGTATGGGAACCCGGTTCCTACCTATACAGGAACCGGTTCCTACGTGCATTTTTGCCAATTTTTATAAATTCGCACAGTGGAACCCGGATCCTCCCCACTGGGAACCGGTTCCCACGACCTGCAGAGTCAAATCCTGCACTTTTGACAGCATTTATTTATTCTAAACCAATTCCAAACATACCCATATGAATTGCAACATGAGAAACACCAAAACACATCCATTTTGCACCATTATAACATCAAACAACATTATTTCATCATTCCTTTTTATCATCTGACACCCTAATGGTTTTCAACCTACAATTCGACGCAATAGGGACAATTCTACGGAACCCTAGAATTCCAAACCGGGATTCCCTAACATACTATGATCCATACTATTGAATATCTAAACCGATAATACGAATTAACTAATCGAAATCACCCCTTACCTTGTGGGTTCTTCGAATTCTGACGCTTCCAGTTTTCTCCTTCTTTTTCCTCTTCTCAAATACACGTATGATGAATATTCCAAAATAACTCTCTTTCTCTTCTTTTTCCTTTTAATACTCCTTTTATTATTCCAATAAAATAATTAAATTAGTAATTAGTAAGAGTAGAGTATTTTACCCCTCACACCCTCTAATCACTCTTCACACCACCAATACTTCTTTCCTTTAATTAATTAAATTAATTCCAATAATCCAAAAATACCAATAATTAAATTTCCAATTAAATTAATAATTAAAAATTCTAATTATTTAATAATCGGATTATTTGGGGTGTCACAACTCTCCCCAACTAAAAGAGTTTTCGTCCTCGAAAACATACCTTAGACGAACAGTTCGAGATACGAGTCCTTCATCTGACTCTCCAGCTCCCAAGTGACATTTCCATCTACTGGTCCTCCCCAAGCCATTCTTACCAACGCGGTCTCCTTGCCTCGCAACTGTTTCAACTTCTGATCCTCAATTCTCGCAAGTACCGCTTCCATAGTCAAATTCTCTCATACCTGTATATCGTCTACCCGAATCTCATGAGACGGATCAGCAATGTACTTCCTTAGCTGAGATACATGAAAAACATCATGCAAATTTGCAAGTGACGGCGGCAAAGAAATCTGATAAGCAACTTTCCCAACTCTCTTGGTAATCTGAAACGGACCAATAAAATGTGGAGTCAACTTCTTTGACTTCAAAGCTCGACCAATACCAGTCATCGGAGTAACTCGCATAAAAACATGTTCTCCTTTGCTAAACTCAAGATCTTTCCTCCTCTTATCGTGATAACTTTTCTGACGACTCTGAGAAGTCCTCATCTTCTCCTGAATCATCTTAATCTTTTCCGAAGTCTGTTGGACAATTTCTGGTCCAATCACAGCACTCTCTCCAGATTCATACCAACACAACGGTGTTCGACACCTCCTACCATACAATTCCTCAAACGGAGCCATACCAATGCTCGAATGAAAACTATTGTTGTAGGTAAACTCAATCAATGGTAGATAACTATCCCAAGCTCCACCTTTCTCCAACACACAAGCTCTTAACAAATCTTCCAATGACTGAATCGTTCTCTCCGTCTGACCATCTGTCTGTGGATGATAAGCGGAACTCAAACGCAACTTAGTACCCAAAGCTTCTTGCAATCCCGTCCAAAATTTAGATGTAAACCTCGGATCTCGATCCGACACAATACTAGAAGGAATACCGTGCAAACTCACAATCTTCTCAACATACAATTCTGCCAACCTTTCCATCGGATAATCCATTCTTATCGGAATAAAGTGAGTAGATTTCGTCAACCAATCAACAATAACCCAAATAGAATCACAATTCTTTGATGTCCTTGGTAAACCAGACACAAAATCCATAGAGATTCCATCCCATTTCCATTCCGGAACAAACAACGGTTCCATCAATCCTGACGGTTTCTGATGCTCAATCTTCGACTTCTGACAAACCTAACAAGCATACACAAACTCAGCAATTTCCTTTTTCATTCCCGACCACCAAAACAACTTCTTCAAATCATGGTACATTTTAGTAGCACCAGGATGAATACTCAATCCACTATGATGTCCTTCTTCCAAAATACTCTTCCTAATCTCTGCAACATCCGGAACACACACCCTATTACCAAATCTCATAACACCATTCTCATCAATCCGGAACTCGCCTCCTTGACCTTGGTTGATCAATTTCAATTTATCAACTAACCCAACATCGGACTTCTGTCCGTTCCGAATTTCTTCCAGAATACCACTAGTCAGTTTCAACATACCCAATTTCACACTATTCGGAGTAGTTTCACATACCAAACTTAAATCTCTGAACTGCTCAACCAAATCTAACTCATGAACCATTAACATCGACATATGCAAGGACTTCCTACTCAAGGCATCCACAACAACGTTTGCCTTACCAAGATGGTAATTCAAACCGAAATCATAATCCTTAAGAAATTCTAACCATCTCCTCAGCCTCATATTCAACTCTTACTGATCAAAGAGATACCTCAGACTTTTGTGATCACTGAACACCTCAAACCAAGAACCATATAAATAATGCCTCCAGAACTTCAAAAAAAACACAACAGCTGCCAACTCCAAATCATGAGTCGGATAATTCCTTTCATGTACTTTTAATTGTGTCGAAGCATAAGCCACCACCTTCTTATCTTACATCAACACAGCACCTAATCCCATTAATGATGTGTCACAATACACAACAAAAGACTTAGTCGGATTTGGAAAAATCAAGATCGGAGCACTTGTCAACCTCCTCTTCAGCTCTTGAAATCCTTTCTCACATTCAACATCCCAAACAAACATCTGACCCTTCCTGGTCAACTTAGTCAACGGTAACGCTAATTTGGAAAATCCTTCTATAAACTTCCTGTAATAACCTGCAAGACCCAGAAAACTACGGATCTCAGAAGCATTCTTCGGCACTTCCCACTGAGATACTGCTTCTACCTTCGTAGGATCCACAGCAATTCCATTATTGGAAATTACATGGCCAAGAAAACTTACTTCACTTAACCAGAATTCACACTTGGACAACTTCGCATAAAGCTTCTTCTCTTTCAACAATTCCAACATAACTCTGAGATGTTTTGCATGCTCTTCATCGCTCTTCGAATAAATTAGAATATCATCAATGAACACCACCACAAACTTATCAAGATACGGATGAAATATCCTGTTCATATACTCCATGAAAACACCAGGTGCATTAGTAACTCCAAACGGCATAACAGAATACTCGTAATGTCCATACCTCGTTCTAAATGCAGTTTTCTGAATATCTTCCGACTTCACACGAATCTGATGATATCCAGATCTCAGATCAATCTTACTGAATACACAAGCTCCAACTAGTTGATCCATCAAATCATCGATCCTCGGCAAAGGATACCGATTCTTGATTGTAACTTTATTCAGCTGTCTGTAATCAACACATAATCTCATTGAACCTTATTTCTTCTTAACCAACAACACCGGAGCACCCCACGGCGAAACACTCGGAAGAATAAACTTCTTCTCAAGTAACTCCTCCAACTGTTCTAATTCAGATGCCGACATACGGTAAGGCGCCATCGACACCGGACTAGTTCCAAGAATCAAATCTATAGTAAATTCTACCTCCCTCTCAGGTGGCAATTCACTAACGTCTTCCAGAAACACCTCTGGAAATTCATTCACCACTGGCAATCCATAACTCTTTACTTTTCCCTCCGCTTCTATCGCAGAATACAACATAAATACCATAGCACCATCTTTCACAGCTAGGTTCATCTGTTTAACCGACATAGTCACATCTTCGACACCAACCTCTTCAGGAAAAATAACCGTCTTCGCAAAACAGTTGATATGAACCTGGTTGAATTCTAACCAGTTCATTCCAAGGATGATATCAAGTTGTTCTAACGGTAGGCACACTAAATCCATACCAAAACCCCTACCAAAAATCACAATAGGACAATTCCTACAAACATACGAAGTAGTCATTGAACCTGACGCAGGAGTATCAATAACCATACTTCCATCCATATTAGAAATTTCCAAATTCAATCTTTTAGCATAATCCAAAGCAATAAAAGAATGCGTAGCTCCAGTATCAATAATCACAAACAAAGGTATGTCATTAATAAAACATGTACCTTTAATCAGCCGATCATCTGGCTTAGTCTCTGACCCAGACAATGCAAACACTTTACCACCAGCTTGCTCCTTCTTGGGTTTTGTACACTGAAGACGAGTATGACCTTCTTCACCATAGTTGTAACAAGTCACCACTCTTACTCTGTAATCATTGGCCACATGGCCGAGTTTCCCACACTTGAAACACTTCTTATCATTACTTTTGCAATCCACCATACGATGTCCTGTCTCACCACACTTGTAGCACTTAATGGAAGAACTAGAATCTCCTCCACCAAACTTCTTCCAACCACCGGGTCTCTGATTACTTCTATCATAAGGCTTACCACGATCCATCTGTTGCTTACCCTTCCTATCAACATACCCTCGAGCATTCGACTTAGTGCTAGCAAGATCCTCCTCTAAAATCCTACTACAGTCAATCAGATCAGGAAATCTTCGGATACGCTGATACCGAATACCCTGCTTAATCTCATCACGAAGACCATTCTCAAACTTGATACATTTGGAAAATTCTCCATCTGCATCGTTAGTATAATGAGCATAATACTTCGCTAACTCAGTAAACTTCGAAGCATACTCACTGACAGTCTTGTTACCCTGCTTGAGTTCCAGAAACTCAATCTCCTTCTTGCCTCTGATGTCCTCAGGAAAGTACCTCCTCAGAAAAGCCCTCCTGAACACAGCCCAAGTCAACGCAATACCATCTTCTTCCATTTCAGTTCTGGTAGCAACCCACCAGTCATCAGCTTCCTCTACTAACATGTGAGTTCCGTATCTCACCTTCAGCCCTTCAACACCAATCACAGCTCCCTGCTGGTTCCCTCCGAGTACTCCAGCCAACATTCCCAATGCTTCAGCAATAACATCGTCGTTTCTTCCGTTACCTCTTCCGGCCATTGTTCTGTAACATTACAAAACAACCTCATCAGCACACAAGTATCGACAATGTCATCTTACACTAGTCGCATACAAAAGGGATAACGACACAAGACAAGACCGACTATGCTCTGATACCACTATTGTAACACCCCTTCTAAAATACCCTGAATAATATTAATTATATCAATGATTAAAGACATATTCGATCAGAGTTAACACGGAACAAGGGATGTCACAATTATGAAATAAATAAAACTTCCAATAAAACAGTAGTCATGATACACTGAGGGTCATTATTCAAATAATTCAATCAAATTAAGACCATGTCTTACACAGCGTAAAAATACCATAACCAAAACGGAATAAACCAAAACATAATTAATCCCAATGAAATTCAAAGAAACAATTGAATAATAACTAATTCCTCAACTAAACGTTCCCCAGTGTTACAACCTATCAGAGCACGACACTGACACGCGGACTTAAAGTAACATAGCTCTAGAGCCATCCTCACCAACTCCTGAGCTGCTAACTTTAATCTGAAATTGTTAAAGTAAGGGTGAGATTTCTCATAATTAACATGCATTATAAGCTTCTCAATCAACATTATATCACAAGCATATTATTTCACCCATTTTAGCATAAATTCAGATTCAACACGCAGTTCCAATCATACAAGTCATTATGCACAAAACAATAATCAACCAAAGAATTGTAACACTGGAAGACATCCTAACATGTTACAATTCCATACAAACACAAATGCAGACACAATGCATGTGGTACCAACACGTGACCAAGTCACCCAACACTGATCGATCATCAACCAGATACAGCAACCATCGATTCATCCATAAACACCCGGACACGAATCCAGCCTAACCACCCATCATCACCCAGGTATCGGTTAACGGCAATACAAGTCAAATTCCACACAATGGGAATTAACTTCACCAAAACAATGCATATGCACGCACATCACTAGCATGCAACATCAAATCAGTCTATGAAATACATCAATTTATCATAACTGAACCAAAACCAAAAAACATGATATCTCAACAATCATGCACACCATCATTAGCAACATAAACATGCCTTTCATTCACACAATACTAATACATCCATCCATCATAGGTTCACTGCTACATACACACCCATGTGCGTTAACCAATAATCACTTATTCCGGGATTTGACTCATTTTCAAAATAATTTCAGGTTTTAGGAAATCTTTTCATTTTATAAAATAGAGCATTAAATTTAAGAAATAACGTCCAAAACAGCACTCAAAACGGACTTACAATTTGAAAGTTATGAATTTTCAAAGTTTAATATTTTTCAAAAAGTTACAGCAGAACCGGGTTCCTACATATGCAGGAACCGGTTCCTGAGAAGTTCAAAAATCACGCTTCTGGAAAAATGTATGGGAACCCGGTTCCTACCTATACAGGAACTGGTTCCTACGTGCATTTTTGCCAGTTTTTATAAATTCGCACAGTGGAACCCGGTTCCTCCCCACTAGGAACCGGTTCCCACGACCTACAGAGTGAAATTCTGCACTTTTGACAGCATTTATTCATTCTAAACCAATTCCAAACATACCCATACGAATTGCAACATGAGAAACACCAAAACACATCCATTTTGCACCATTATAACATCAAACAACATTATTTCATCATTCCTTTTTATCATCTGACACCCTAATGGTTTTCAACCTACAATTCGACGCAATAGGGACAATTCTACGGAACCCTAGAATTCCAAACCGGGATTCCCTAACATACTATGATCCATACTATTGAATATCTAAACCGATAATACGAATTAACTAATCAAAATCACCCCTTACCTTGTGGGTTCTTCGAATTCTGACGCTTCCGATTTTCTCCTTCTTTTTCCTCTTCTCAAATGCACGTATGATGAATATTCCAAAATAACTCTCTTTCTCTTCTTTTTCCTTTTAATACTCCTTTTATTATTCCAATAAAATAATTAAATTAGTAATTAGTAAGAGTAGAGTATTTTACCCCTCACACCCTCTAATCACTCTTCACACCACCAATACTTCTTTCCTTTAATTAATTAAATTAATTCCAATAATCCAAAAATACCAATAATTAAATTTCCAATTAAATTAATAATTAAAAATTCTATAATGTAAAAATTGGTAACTTTTTGTGAGAGCATTTCTTGAACTTGGAGTGTGAATATGGATTATAGGAAATTGCATCCTCTTCAAAATGAGCATTGGATGGGATTTTTCTGATAAACCATGAAAGAGTTATACCCTGATCAAGGTACAGTTGACTTTTCTACTGTCCAAAAATAGTAACTTTTGCATCTTGATGATTTTTGAGCTATTCTTGTGGAATCATGATCAATACTTGATCAAATGATGATTGTGAACTCAAAATAAGATGTTGACCAAGAATTCTGACTTTTGACTGCAAAATGACCATTTTGCCCTTGTAGTTGACTGTAGATCAAATGAGGCTTTTGACTGTGCAAATTGGCACTGTGAGTCTTGAAACTTGGCATGTAGGTGCTAGAGAATGTATATAGGCCTATGAGATTTGATTGAACCATTGAGAACCCCAAATTCCTTGAAAGAACCAAAACCCTAATTTCAACTATCTTAGGAGGTGTTTGGACTGTACAACTCTTGAGCAATTTGAAGATCATTCTTGAAAAATCTTGAGGAATATGGGAGGGCAAATTTTGGGGTACAATAATGATATTCTGAGATTTGCTTGTTGTTGATTACTGATTGTTTGATGATGAATTTTGTTCTGAAAACTGCTTGCTTCTAAACTCTTCCTCTCTTTGTGGACCCTGATATTCTGATGATGAACTTGTTCTGAGGATTGCTTGTCGTTCTTTGGTTTTGCAATATAGTCTTGTTGATTGGTGAATCAATTTGTTTGGCTTGCTTTGATAACCAGTTGGTGGTGTTGAAGGGAAATTTTTACAGGTTGGTAAGCTGAGCAAGCAGGTTTTGGGCTTGCTTGACAGGCTTGTGAGTTTGGTAATAAGCCTTAAATTTGTTTGGATTTTGGATAGCAAGCTGATGAGTTTTTAGGAAGGCCTTGGACTTTCAGTTATGCAGGCTACAGGTTTTTTTGGTTTTGAAAGCAGGCTTATGTGATTTGTGAGTTTTGCTGTATTATGCAGGTCTAGTGTTGACAGGTTTGAATGGTTTGGATTTGTTTGAGTTGCAAGCTGTAAGTTTGTGAGTTTGCAGGCTTACAGGCTAGGCAGTTTGGACAGGTTTGAATGGTTTTTTAGTTTTGCAGGTTTATGTGATTTGTTGTGTTTTTGTGTTTACAAGCAGTTTGAATGGTTTTGGATTTGGTTCTTACAGGTTTGTTAACTATAGTTTGGAAAATGTTGCGGGCTGTTTACTTGGCCTGTGAACAGGTTTTCTTGTTTTGAGAACAAGTTTTTGTTTGAAGGCTTGCTTGTTGAAGGCAGGCTTGAAGGCTTGCTTGTTGAAGGCAGGCCACAGGTTTTGAGCTTATGCAGATTTTCTTTGTGTTTGGTAAGGCAGGATGTGTGTTTTTTAAGCTTGCAGTTTTTTGCTCTATATCTCTTCCTCTTGTGTTGGACTGTTAAACTGTTATGTTGTTATATATTTTCTTTTGTTCCTCTTATCTGCCTTTTACAGCCTGCCAAAATTGCAAACTGCAAAACCTAATCACTAGGTTCTCTCTTTCCTCTCCCTCCATAAGCATTTTTAATTGCTTATTTATCTCTTTATTTCTGAAAAATTGGGCTGTCTAGAAAATTATGAAAAAGCATCTTTGACAAGTTTTGACTTGTCAAACAAATTACTTCCTGCTGTCTTGCTTTTTGTCTGCTGTATTGCTGTTTTCATGCTGCATTACCATTTTTATCAAATCTGTCTTGTAACTTGGTTTTGGGCAATTTTGTACTGTGGCTGAATATGGGACTTTACTTGCTGCTGAGTTTATTCCTTTGCTTGACTTACCCTGGCAGTTTTGGCGCCTGTTTGTCTCTTTGAATTTGTAACACAGTTTGCTTGATTAATGTGGCTTGGCACTTAGTTTGTAATTCAGTTTTGCTTGGTTAATGTAGCTTGGAACTTTTTGTACTTGACCCATGTTTTTGAATTTAGTTTGACATGCTTGCATTTATATTTTATTTTTCTCTTTGTGAACCGAGAAGAGCGATCTTCTTGTGATTTGCAGAGAGAAAAATAAAGCGTGATGAAAAATAGGCAATCTGATTCTAGACGGCCAATTTTAATGATGATTTTTTTCTTCTTTTCATTTAAAAAAAATCTTGTGTTGATTTTCTTTTCTTCTCTTTTCAGGTGGATGCATCTTGGATAATAGTAGAAGCAGTAGAAGCCAGATATTTTAGGAGATTAGGCTTAAGTTTATTATTTTTTCATTTATTGTAAACAAATATTATTGTAAATACCGTAAGTTGTAAATTTACAATATTCTGATAAATTTTATAACAATATCTGAAAATAATAATAAAAACTTTATCCAAATATCTTCCAATCTTTTCTTGCATTGTTTATTTAATTATTTAAAACTCTTAAATCAAAATAATTGGAACTATATCCCAATAATTTTAATTCAGATGAAATAAATAATCAACAAACTTTTGCAGTCTCGTAACCTTGCATTACTCACAATACGCATGGTGTTCCAATTACCACATGCATTGTACAGTTAAACAAACAAAGCGTTCTAATAAACGATAAACCTTTTACTCCAAATAATCAAGCAGGTGCCTTAATGCTCCAAACAAAAGTCTCAGCTCTTATCCAAGATAATTGGGTTTTGAGAAACAACCAATAATCTTGAACAAGCATGAAAATAATGTAACAATTAACTGAATATCTGAGGATTCAGTTCTTTCTGAGAAATGCGAGCGAAAAAACCCTAATTCTGGATTGACTGATAAAGAAAAGTCTGTTTGACCGATTCTTGAGCCAATCTCAAAAATCAGAGAAAACCCAGGGGTTGTGATTTCTTGTGAAAAAAAGGGAGAGCAAATTTTGGGGTATAACACTAAGCCATTGGATTGACTTGACTCGCACAGATCAAATAAAAATTGCCACCACGCTTTATTATTTTCAAAGGAATGGGAAAAGAGCGAATAACCCAAAAAGAGGGGGAGAGAATCTATGTTCGGGGGTTGGTTATGCAAAGGAAAGGTATTAGCACGCTAAACATCTATAATACTCCGCAAGAACCTCTTTGAAAATTTGTGTATTTTGGCTATAAGTGTTGTACAAAAATAGATTGTAGGGATGAGAAAAGAAGTATGTTTTTACAATTTTTGCATCCATCACGGTTCCGAATCTTTAGTTCCTACGTATCACCTTCCGTGTAATAGGGGATCAGGGTACTCGTAGTTTACCTTTAAAAGTTTTAAAACACATGTGTGTTGGTTAATTTTAAGAGACGAGACATCATTGTCATATCTGAACGGAAGAATATACTTACTACCCACGATTATGAGAAAGGAGAATTTGCGTCAGCTCAAAGTGGAGGATATAGCTTGGATTTTAAAATCAACAAAGCTTCGCTCAACATCCAAGTGGAAAATATATCACTTCACTACATATTGTAGAAGTATAGTAGTTCTAATCACTACAAGGATTGACAAGAGTCTAATCTTTTGAGAAAAGTTTAATATAAAAAGTCAAAATGGCAAAATGGTTTGAATAAGATTGATTGACTTTTAGTCTTCTCACAAAAATGTCAATGTATTATTAAGTTGTTTAAAGTTTGATTAAGAAAATATTTTTTAAAATGCATGGACCTAAGTCCAAATTTATTGTGAAAGTGGTTCAAGTTTAGAAAACAAGAATATTTTTGAAAAGGATGGAGAAGATTTTTGAAATTAAAGAAGATGGGAGGAGATGAAGGAAATATCCTAAAGCATAAGGTAAAATCTAGGGAAAATAACCGTCTAATCAACAAGAAGCCAACACTTGACACAATGAGTCAATGTAGAATTCTCATTCTTTGGATTTGAAACTAAACAAGCAAGGATCATAAACCTTTTAAGAATACCAAACCTCATATGTCTTCACAAAAATTGGGCAGAGTAACAACTGTATATAGATGAATTCCCAATCACAGACAAAGCATATAATCAAAATAACCTGTACACAAAGAAAAAACAACTCAATGTCTCGGGTAAATCCCAAGAACTCTAGACAAAATAACAGTAAAAGTCACCAAGGTCTCAAGGTAGGTCAAGGTCTCTACTCATAAGTCCAAGAATTCCATAACTCCAAAATGCCAAGGATAGTAACCAAATAGTCCAAGTAACCTTAAAGTTTTTTATTGTTCAAGTTTGTTATTAGGTATCATAAAAAAGAAAATGAAAATCTCAAGTGAGCAAAAATAAAAATTACATAAAGATAAATGCTCAAGTGAGCAAATATGAAAATAACATGAAATGTAAATTCTAAAATAAATGGTGCGTAAAAGTAAATGCATAAAGTAAAATCATAGAAATAAAAGTCAATTATTAATGAGTTAGAAATTTGAGGTTAGTTGAATGATCATTTTGAATCTTGCATTTGAAAAATCATTAGAGGATTGATAAAATCAAAGCCTCTCAACAACAAGTTTCATTTAATTTTTGTCAAGTATATCATTCATTTCAAAATCTCGAGGCAACAACAAATAATCAACAATGTTTAAATGATTCACTTAGTCCAAAATTTATGAAGATTCATTAGATGATTCATAAGACTAAAGCTTCCTAACAATGACACTTAAGGTTATTGGATCAACGGTTTAAAATTAAACATACTTGGGCTTGCAAACATAGGTTTGGGCCACGAATGATCATTTCTAGAATCGGGACAAAATTTAGCGATATGTTAAGCAATCGTAAGTGGACTTATATAGAAGTCGCACCTATTTTGAGGTTGGTCAGTAGAAATATATGTTCCATATGTTTGGAGAAATAATATATAGATTATTCTATAAAAACATATAGCACATGTAAGAAGGGGATAAGATGAAGAGGGAGGGGATGCATTGTATGAAATTAGGGTTTCAAATATCATCAACATCATTCATCCATTTTGGTGGATTTGGTTTCTCAACCTATCAACACCCAAGATCCAATGAGGTTGAAGAATTTTTCACCAAATGAAGTCAAAGTTAGAACCAAAATAAAAAATAACAAAATAATATTTAAATAAAACAATGTTTAAATGGTTAATAAAAGAAAATTAATGGTAAAATACACAAAGCATATTAAAACGCCAACTAAAAATCCTAAAAAATAGTCAGAACTCAAACATGATTTAATAAAGATTGACAAATTTTTTCAAAATTTTTTAAAGTCAGAAACTATTTTTTAAAATTGAAGAAAATCAACAAAATACACCAAATTTGTGAAAAATAGAAAAATCTTAAATAAAAATAAAATGAGGTCATCTATATTTGTTAAGAGGTCAAGGCGCGCACATGTAACACAAGAAAGTCCAACCAATCAAAATAAAACAATTGGTTAAGCATCATTGGTTGAAGAACGACACGTAGGTCGTCTTCAACTTCCATCCTCCTGCAAATAGGGAAAAGCCAATATCCTTGAATATGTAAATTTACGCGTTCATATTGATACCATTAGACGCGTCTACTTGAAACAATCACAACCATATGGTCGTGAACAATTTTATATAAAGCACAACGTAGTCGATTTAGAAAAAACCAGAGATGTTTGAAAATGTTAAAATCAAAAATCAGAAACATCAAACGTATTGATTCACCAAAATTGAGTTGATAGAAAGCATTAGTCAACATCATAGACTATTCTAGTAATTTGAGTTAGAAGATTTGGTGCCTTAAACTACCTGAATGAAGTCAGATGAAATTGCTCTACAAATGGGATTGACTAGCATGATTTAGGGCACTTAAAGGCTTGATTCTTTTTTTGTTAGCTTCAGTTAAGTTCAAGGATAAAGAATCAATGAAGAATTTGGATTGAAAAGTGGAGAAAAGAGGAATTCGAAATCTCAAAAATGTGAGTTATGGAGGGAGTTTCACAGTCATTTTGGCTGTTCAAGCATGCAAAAATGTGTGCAATAGAGCCTGTATTTATAGGAGAAGTGAATGGAATCAAGAGGAGGGGTGAATGATGCAATTTCCCTTGAGTTCGTGCACACCTATGATCATGAAGAAAGTCTGACTACATATGCATAAAAACTCATCCAAATGATGGTTTTTGATGCTCTAAATGATTCAAACATATTTTCTAATCACGTTTAACTGGAAAGCACATGGTAATTTGGTGATTAGAAGCTACATTATGAAAATTGCAATATGACTTGAAGTAAAACTTCAGTTTCAAGTTACCCACTTTGAACCGATGGTATTCACAGCCCAGGTGATCTTAGGGAATAATTCTTGAAGCATTTGAAAGATAAGGTCACCATCTTTGTAATGTGCCAAGAGTGAGATCAAATGGATGTTTGAGGTAAGAGTTGTAATGAGTCAAAGTTGAGAAAAAGATGTTGACTTTTTGTACCTTGAAAAATTATATGTTTTTCTTCAAAAGTGACCTATAATGTTTTGAGTTCAAACAAGGCCTTCCTCAAAAATTGAGCTTTGATCATTGATGCTAGCTTGAATTAGACTTCCTAAAGAGAATTGGGAAACTTGAATCACTCAAAAATACCAAGTATTGAAAGAGTTATGGCCTCGTGAAATTGGTGAAAGTCCATGAGGTGGCCTATAATCTTTTAAGTTCTTAAGGAATCTTCCCACCATTTTCAAGTCTTGCACATAAAATAAGAGTTGAAGTTCACATTCTTAAGATCAATATGGAAAAAGAATAGGCTGAAGGAGATAAAAAATGACCAAGTTATGATCTTTTGAAATCACATAAGGGATTTTGATAGCCTATCTAGAGGACATATAACCTTTCTTCATCATTAGGATTATTCCATGCAAAATTTGCTTGAAATTTTTTAAGTGATTGGTTGATAACCCTTTTAAGAGAAGCATACTTTTAGAATCACTCAAAAATCTCAAAATATGAACAAGATATATCCCTTAGAAATTCAAAACCTTAACTCCTAGAGCAGCAAAATGGCTTGGAAACCTCTTTCAATTTTGACAACCGTTCTTGCACAATAACTTTTGCCATGTGAATAGAAGTTGCTGTGGATGATAATAAAAACCCATTTCAACAATAACCACTTCCAAATATTAAGGATTAAGAGAATTATGCACTTGTAATCAAGAAATCAAGAATTTGTCCAATTAGGTCAAACTTCTTCAATCAATCCTTGCATCTTTTGACTTTCTTTGACAAATTGAGGCATGATGAATAATAGTAGACCTTGTCATGATATTACTTTAAATCATATTCAATGATGAAGCTTTAATCTCAATGAAGCTTTGTTGAATAAGGCATGGAAATAAACTCATGAACCTATAAATTAACTTGATGGAATATGTTGTGCCCTCACCTATAGTATCATCAATTAGAGAAAACATTCATATTATTTTTTAGTTAAAAGTTAATCAATACATAACATATATGCTCATAATATACAATTAAAAGTGCTTGGTGATCCCTCATGAGCAAACCTAAAAATAGGGAGAATAACCAAACCTTAGTGTGATCTTGATATGATTGAGTTGATATGAGATGATAGAGGACTCTTAGAGGCAAAAATTGGGATACAACAACGTGCATTAAAAATCCAAAATCCCCGAGTTCTGCTTCATAGTGCTGCTCCCCGGAACAATCATCTTTTGTAATTTATTTCTTGCAGAGAAAAGCCTTGATCCCATGATTATAGACCCAATGACATGTATGTATGTATTTGATGATAAAGTATATGTCGATTATAGTTAAAATGAATAGGGAGAATTTTGGGGTTCAATAGGATGCTAAATCTCTTATTCTTGATTTATGTTGCAAGGAAGATATTAAAATTACCGGTAGAGTAGCGGTTAAGATTGAAGTTGCGGAGGAATAGAAATGATTTGGTTTGGAATAATGAGAAGGAAGAAGCTACTAAACTTGGTTGGTTAGCCTTGCATAAATGGAAAGAGTGGTTTACTGTCTAGCAAGAATGCCACTCTAAAGGTAATAATGCGGTGTGTTGCAGTGGGTTATGCCGCCACATGGTTTCTTTAAGTGTAATTTGGCCGCGAGTTTTAATCGTCAGTTAGGTACATCGAACCAACATTGTAGGTGGTGTATTCGAGATGACCACATAGATTTTGTTGTTGCAGAAACTGCTTGGGATGGTGGTACCTTATCCATTCTAGAAGCAGAAGCCTTAGCTCTCAAAGAAGTTATCCTAGGTGTCAGCTCCATGAACCTTGCTCAGGTTATCTTTGAAAGTGATTCTCAAATGGTAGTTAATAGGTTACGGTCAAACTTGAACGGTATTGTGATACGGTGGAAGAACAGACTGTTTAATACTGGTTTGCATTTTGCGTTTTTTGTTTGCAAAATTTCGCGGTAAGCAAGAGTCGCCACCGACTTTTATTTCATCCGATCATGGAAAAGGAAAAACAAACAGAAAAAACCTTTTTTCAAGATATTCTGAGTACGGGGGGTAGATTATAGAAAGGGAAGGTGTTAGCACCCTTTCTATCCATGGTTTTCCATGGGCTCTTAGGTACTTGCTTATTTTTCAAATTGCTTGTGTGTGTTTGCTTTGAAAATCTTTTACTTCGTGATAACCCTTGTATCAGTCCTCAAGGGTGTGACAAAGTTGTTTTGAAAACTGTTTTTGAAAGGTGTTTGTGTGAAAAGTTTCCATTGAGCAAGTACTTAAGATTCTACCTACTCGAAAGAAGATTGTTTTTTTTCTATTTCCTTTAGACAACGCTATCCCACTATTAAGGAGTAGGTAGCACCGTCATGGGAGTTTGTAAGGGGCTTTCGAAAGGGACAAATACAACCACTAAAGCAATATTTAGAAAACTTTAGTAGTAACCCTAGATTCTAAAGATCTTTTCGAGGCAACGTTTCTGAGGCAACATTTCTGAGGCAACATTTGAATGGGAAAATTTAATCTCTTTAGACTGGAGGGCGACCACTAAAATATTCTATTCTTAATGATCGTTTACCGAAGGCAATCGAATTGAGGTAAACCCTAGGAGTGAACATGTGCGAGTGATTTGTTTCAATTATTTAATCTTTGCACATTAGGGTTTTCTAACTGTTTTAATTTCTCATGCATTCTTGCCATACAATCCTATTAGCCATACATTTATACAGTTAAAAGTTTGCTGAAAGTAAAAGCGGAAATAAACCTAGCTATTACATGGCTTTGACAGTTACATAATTGCCTTGACGTGAAATAAAAAATGCAAAATTTAAAATCCTAATTTAAACTATTACATCCTTGAAACAGTTATAAAATAATGGCAAAAATAATAACAAGCGCGCGGCAAATTAAATACGAGAGAAATTAGGGTTTTGACCCTTGACTAAATCTAATTGCAATTGATTAAAGAAAAAAAAATCAGTTTTTGTCATTTTCCTTTTTTTGTTATTTAAGAAAATAAAGAATAATAAAAAAGGAACCTAATTACTAATTAACTTAAATTAAGAAAAATAATTAAATCACCTATTTTTTTGTGTTTTTTTGTTTGAAGAAAAGAAGAGAATTAAATCAAGAATTTAAACCTAGTTTTCTAATTGATTTTAATTATAAAAAACAAGTTAAAGTTTCCCTAAATTAAATTAAGCTAATTAATTATAAATTAAATTTGATAATAAAAATTAGTTCTAAATTTGTGAATTCTAGATTTTGGGATTTTTATAAAAAAAATTGATTTTAAAAAGTAAATAAATAAATTGCAAAGAATAAAGAAAAATAAGAAAATAAAAAAAGTTAGAAATGGGCATGTGTTGAATAGCAATGCTAGGGGTGTTAATCTGAAAATCTTTGGCCCATTAAGCTCTCTATCCTAGTCAGCGCTAGATCTGGTGTAGTGTTGACTTTGTGGTACATCCTACTCCTTCCTTGCAGACGTTATATCTTTGCTGGAGATGGATCTGATGGTCAGATCTTGAGTTGTATGGTGGATGTTTGGGAATGTGGTGCACCTGATCATATGAGAAAAAAATAATAGAAAGCAAATGTTGGGACCTGGGGTCGAACCCAGGTCCTTATGCTCGCCTCAAGTGATGCTTTGCTAGCTGCGCTACCATGTTATTTTGTTCATATAATAGAAACAAAACATAATAAGCAAAACAAACAATGGATTCAGAAAATGCACGCAAAATTTAAATCAGCCATTCATGG
The DNA here is from genome assembly GCA_948472305.1 of Vicia faba. NCBI lineage: Eukaryota > Viridiplantae > Streptophyta > Magnoliopsida > Fabales > Fabaceae > Vicia > Vicia faba. The sequence goes on along the minus strand of OX451741.1, from coordinate 940,517,225 downwards.
GCTGCCACGCATCATCTTCTTCCTTGGACCGTCGCCTTAGGTTAAACACTTTTACCTACAGACGTTTGTCCATAGCTACAACCCTGTCCATCTCAAAAACCTGTACATGCAATATAAATCAATTGTAATGGTACCAATCAAATCGTCTTGGTCTCACGAGTGTCATGGTACCCCATTCATTGTCCAATTTTCCCTGTATCAGAAATCCCCAAATCGAGCTCTTAAACCCTATCAATGGTGAATATAGATTCATGCACTGTTAGTACAATTAAGGTATACAGAAATCTTGCAATCATGATTATGAACAAGAATATATGGATAACATGCGTTTAGGATGCGTAAAAAATTGAAATCGAGTTTGAGTTTTTTTGTGCAAACCGTGATGTTGTAACGTGATGATTCTGGATGCTTCAAGGCTGGAAAACGATGTTATTAGCTTCCTGAGATGTCCAAGAATGGATTAGAAGCCTTGGAATGGTTCGAATTGGCCCATGGAAGAAGATAGGTCTCACACTTTTCTTTGAAATTTTGCAGTTTTGTTCTGCCTCCTCCCACAATTCCGACCCTTGTTCTTGCCTTGGATACGTTCAATATATATCATAGAGTGAATTAGGGTTGCAAAAACAGATCATATCTTTGAAAGTTTTGAAGATTTGATTTGATTTTCATGGAATATGTAAACTTTCTATATTGAGCCAAATTATACCTTTCTTGTACCAATCAGCCTTGATTCGAATTGATCATGATATCCTTTCATTATTTGATTGAAATCCTGTCCAAAATCAGATCACAACATATCTTTTTTCATTATTCATCAATTATTTGATTTAATTGAAACTTTAATTAACAAAAAATCAAAATAAATTTAAGAGTGAAGAAAATAACATGAGGTTGGATATTTGGGTCGTGGATCATATTATAAGTGAGGTGCAAGCATAAGAAGTTAGGTCCATTTGGCAAAAAATGCAATTTTGAGCCCATTTGACTTTTGGCAATTTTGCAAAAAAGGTCAACTTTGACAAGGCATATCTCCTCCAATTTTAACCTTAGAGAGGTGTTATTAGACTTTTTAGAAAGCTTAGGATGTCCCCTAAGTAACCCTTTTGGTCTCATCTCAATTTAGTCTTCCGTGTTCTTGTATGAAGCTTTGACCCAAAAGGTGTTTTTATTGACTTTTCAAAATGACCTATAAGGTAAAAATTCATATCTTTTTATGAGTGAATATTTTGAACTTGGGAGATGAATATTAATTGTAGGTAATTTCATCCTCTTCAAAATGAGATTTGGATGGAAAATTTCTGATAAAGCATGTGGAAGTTATGCTTGGTCAAAGTTGGGTTGACTTTTCCTTCAAAACCCTAATTTAGCAACTTTTGGATTTTGATGAGTTGTGAGCAAAACTTGAGGAATCATGATCAAATGATGGATAACACTTCAAAATGATGATGTTGACCAAAAATATTGAAGTTTGACTGTATGTGGGCCACAGTTGACTCTTGACCTAGTACAGTCGATTCTCAAGCATTTGAGCAGTTGAGTGAGCAAACTTCTTATGCAGGACATGAAACTTGACATGGATGATCTTGGGAGCATATTGTTGGCTGAAGATTTTGATGATATTATTAGAAGCAAAGTAAATTGGACGTTTCGATTGAAATGAAACAAAACGTCATGTTTCGAAATGGTAGAAGCAGTGCTTCGAATGGGCATATCAAAGCTTGGAGCTTCGAGTGACAGTTATGAGAATATATCCAAAGAGGTCTCGAAATGATAACAAGGTTGTGTCTAAGAAATGAGTTTGAAGCGAAGAAGTGCCAATACATTTGGAATTCAAATGTAAGCGGGATGTTCGAAATTTGAAATATATGCGCTGGAGCATTCGAAGACGCGTGTGTGATCGGTGGATCTGGAACTGACTGTTTAACGCTGGTTCGCGAAATGTCGCGGAAGCAAGAGTCGCCACCGTCTTTTATTTTCTCCAAATGGAAAGGACAAAAGCACAGAAAAATTCCTTGTAGAGATTGCTCTCGGTTCGGGAGGTAGGTTATAGAAAGGGAAGGTATTAGCACCCTTTCTATCCATGGTTATCCATGGGCTCTTAGATACTTGCTCACTTGTGTTTTCAAAAATGGTTTGTTTGCTTTTCAACTGTGGGTTTTAAAAAGTTTCTTTGAAAATTTCAGTTCGACTCTTGTATCGGTCCTCAAGAGTGTTTGAAAAATTGCTTTCGAAAGCTTTTTGAAAAGGTGTCGGTGTGAAAAGTATTTTTGATTTGTTTTGAAATTAGAGCAAGTATCTAGAGTCGTCTACCTACCCTAAGGAATTCGTCTGTGTAAATGTCCTTTAAAGTAGTGCCATCCCACCATTGAGAGGTAGGTAGCACCATTGTTGGAGGTGTTCGGGTCAATTCGAAGGTTCGGGACATGGTGATCACCAGAGCAATAGGAAGATACCTTAGAAGCTACCCTCATGCCAGGTTCCCGGATCATGAGGACTTACTAAGACATCCTCTACTCGACGATCACCTTTCGAGGGGCAAGGCAGCAGTGAGGCGTACCCTAGGGGTGGTGTGTGATTTGTGTGTCATGTTCATTTATTTTTGTCTTATTCATGTCATGGGTGATCTACGCGTTATTTTTATTTTGACATTCATTCTTGCATGCAAATTTATTAACAGTTAAAAAAAGTTGTGAGAAATATAAAGTTCCTACGCTATTACAAAGGCGCGGGTCCATATCGCCAAATTTAATCCAGGACCCGATTTAAAAATAAAATAAGGATGCGAGAAATATAAATGTTTAATTTACACGGCTTTGGGAGAATTACAGGAAAATTATTAGAAAGGAAATAAATGCGCGAAACGAACTAATAATCGAAAGCTAGGGCGTTGGACCCTTTTTAATTAAATTATGATTAACAAATTAATTAAATTAAAATAAAAAGAAAAGATTTTGAGTTTTTGTATTTATGGATTTTTATGAGAGAATTAAATGAAATTTAAACTTAATTCTAACTATTTTTTATTTATTAAGAAAAGATGTTTAAGTTAAACCTAAAATTAACCTAATTAATTAATGCAATTTTTATTTATAAAAATAAATAATTAATTATTATAATGGTAAAAGAAAAAGATAAAAAAAGTGATTAAAAACCTAATTCTACAATTTTTAAGTTTATTAAGAAAAACATTAAAATTAATCCTAGAATAAAAGAACTAAATTAATTGATAATATTTATTTGCAAAAATAACATTAAATAAAATATATTTATTATTTTGTCTTTCTGATTTTTTTTATTATTTTTATGTTAAAAGCAAAATATTGATGGAATTAAATAAAATAGAGAGAAGAATTAAAATGACTAAAAAAAATATAAAAGAAATAGAGAGAAGAAGGCAAACATGGGGGGTTTGTAGGCCCATTTGGAGGTATAATTCAGTAATTCTGGCCCAATGTTTAAGGCCTTCGTTGACTTCTGGTAATCACATGTGTAGGCATTGATTGAACCATTCCATAGGCTTTAGATCTGGACCATTGGACTGAGATTATTGAGCGCGTGGCAAGCGTGGATGGCGGTCATATGATAAGCCCCTGGAATATATGCTGCATGGGAATATAGAAAAGAAAATAATATGGGAAAGGGAGGGGACCTGGGAATCGAACCCAGGTCCCAGTATTCAGTGGACAACGCACTAACCAACTATGCCAAACGCTTTCTTTGTAATATTAGTGGAAGGAAATAATTATAAGAGAAAAAAAAGTTAGTGGCCTGAATAAATAAAAAGCGCGCTAATCTTTGAATTGCCCATTCATATTGTGACACCTACGCATCTTCTCCAATTGCTCTGCGTTTTACCTGAAAAAAGAAACAAGATTGCGGGGGTTTTAAACCCCCACTACATGGCACAGGGAAAAATAGCGAATAGGTCCTCTTTGATCAGAAATTAGGCGCGATAGGATGGTTAGGTTCGTGTGAAGTTTCTCGTTCCAATGGTACCAGTCTTGTGTCTCAATTTTTCCATAACAGAGAAGCCCCAAATTTGAACCTCTGCAACCCTAAAATACTCCAATGGTGATTTCGCGTATGATGCACAAAAACTCAATCAAACTACATGGTTAGCTTCAGAATGAATCAACTAACACAAATTAAACATTAAAAGTTAAAAATAATGCATGAATCCTGATACATGAATGTGAAAAAAAGTATGGACAGGACAAGGTCGTTCTACCAATTCTTTGCGTTAGAGATGATGGTTTTGATCCAGAAACCTTCCTTGAAGCCTCAGGAATGCAATGGGATAATTGTTCTGCCTTGAAACTCCTTGGAATCGTGTTTTCAATTTTTGAATTTTCTTGAAAAAAATGCAAAGTTGTTTATGGCTTTTGGGTGCAGCTTAGAGGTCTTTGTGCATTAGGTTTGCATTAGTGTATGTAAGGAATGAATTAGGGTTGAGTTTTCAATCAAAAGATCTTTGCATTGATGAGAACAATATTTGATTTTCATGGCATATTTTTCAAATCTTTTTCACATGTTTTTGATGTCAATCATAGCCAATCTTCCCAATTTGAGTTGTGCACGAATCTTGTGCCTTTAATGAATGATTACACTGCATAAAAAGATTCAAATGCATTGGTTTAGTATTTTTCCATATTTTATTTAATTTAAATGAATTAATTGTAATTAAAAATTCAAATAAATAAATAAAATTGATGAATAAATCCCCTTTGGGCCAAATGGTCGTGCATATGCTTTGGGTGATGAATCTTGGAAGAAAATGAGGCCCATTAGCAATTTTAAGGCATTTGAAGCAAAGTTGACTTTTCAAAATACCCAAAAATTTCCCAACTTCCACAAGGCATATCTTGCTCAATTTTTAAGCTTTGATCATGTTCTTGGACATTTTGGAAAGGTCTTGAAGTCTGCTAAACAATGCCTTTGGTCCCATGTTATTTTGATTTACCAATCTCAAGTTATGGTCTTTGACTTAAAGTCCCTTTTTGTTGACTTTTGAAAATGACCTATAATGTTGAAATTGATAACTTTTTGTGAGAGCATTTCTTGGACTTGAAGTGTGAAGATGAGTTGTAGTAAATGTCTTTCTATTAAAAATGAGCTTTGGATGGAATTTTTCTGATAAACCATGTGGAAGTTATGCCTTGGTCAAGTTACAGTTGACTTTTTCAACTGTCCAAATATGGAAACTTTTGCATCTTGAGACTTTTTGAGCCATGCCTTGAAAATCATGATCAAGAATTGATCAAATGATGTTTGTGGCCTCAAAATGAGATGTTGACCAAAAATTTGAACTTTTGACTGTCAAATGACCATTTTGCCCCTACAGTTGACTGTAGTGCAATTAGGGTTTTTGACTGTGCAATTTTGTGATGTAAGTCTTGAAACTTGGTATGAGGATGCTTGACCATGTTTATAGGCATGTGGGACTTGTTTGGACCCTTGGAAACTTCAATTTCTTTGTCAGAACCAAAACCCTAGTTTTTGACTGTTAGGAGGCCCTTGAACTGTGCAAACCTTGGGGAGATTTTGAAGCATGCTCTTTGCAATCCTTGAAGAATATGGGAGGGAAAATTTTAGGGTACAACAGTTGCCCCTGTTCAATCTTCTTAGACCTGAGGATGCAGATTGGCTGACGTGCCTTTCGTAATCCGAAGGTGGAAGATGACTGAACACTAGAGTGCCCAGAAATTTGCGCTCACATAGTAGTGTGATGTGGGGAATGGGCTTATAGGTTCCATTTGGAGATTGATGGATAGGATGATGGGCTTATAGATGCCATGCTAAGAGATGATGGAAGGTGGATGGGCTTATAGATGCCATCTGGATGTCGATCGCGTAAGAGATTCCTTAGCGAGAACTTGCGTACCTGAAAAAGAAAAGATTACCTGGCCTGTTGCAGGTACTGGTCTTCAAACTCTTTGTATAGATGCGCCCTGACTGGTTACAGGAATTGAATCTGGAGCTTCAAATGGTGATGAATGAACCAGGGATGGTTACTACCTCAACGGGACGGTGAGAGAACCTTGGATGATTACTACCTCAACAGGAACGCTGAGAGAACCTTGGGCGACTTCAATCTCAACAGTAACGCTGAGAGAATCTTGGGTGACTTCAACCTCAACAGTAACGCTGAGAGAATCTTGGGAGATTACTACCTCAACAGGAATGCTGAGAGAATCTTGGATGTCTTCTACTGAGTCTTCATCAGGAAAATCTGTTAGGGATCGATTTAACTGGACTAGAGAAGGCCTTTGGCTGGATAAGAAACAGGAAAATATTAGGGTCGATTTAACTGAACCGGACAAGGTCTTGGAATGTCTTCAACCGGATAAGAATCAGGGAGATCTTAGGGTCGATCTGACTGAACCAGAGAAGGCCTTTGACTGGATAAGAAACAGAAAAATCTTAGGGTCGATTTAACTGAACCGGTCAAGGTCTTGAAATCTTCAACTAGATAAGAATCAGGGAGATCTTAGGGTCGATCTGACTGAACCAGAGAAGGCCTTTGACTGGATAAGAAACAGGAAAATCTTAGGGTCGATTTAACTGAACCGGACAAGGTCTTGGAATGTCTTCAACCGGATAAGAATCAGGGAGATCTTAGGGTCGATCTGACTGAACCAGAGAAGGCCTTTGACTGGATAAGAAACAGAAAAATCTTAGGGTCGATTTAACTGAACCGGTCAAGGTCTTGAAATCTTCAACTGGATAAGAATCAGGAAAATCTTAGGGTCGATTTAACTGAACCAGACTAAAGTCTTGAAATATAGCTGAGAACTTAACTGGATCTTTCCTGAAAGGTAAAGGTCAGTCATATGCAGTGCATGATATGGATCAAGCAATGATGTTCTCAACATAAATGAGATTTGTAATATATGATGCACATATGCATGCTATAATGTATGAAGATGCGATGTTTATGAACATATTTGTCGTCTAGGAAAGTAAATCCTTGACGGGTGCCAAGAAGTCACTCCTGGGCTGATGTTTGAAGAATAGATTTTGCTTCCGCTGGGGATGATAGTTGCAAGAATACCGGTAGGAGAAGATAACTTCGTTGGGGAATAAACTTGGCGAATAGATTACTCTGCGGGGAGAAAAGCACTCTAACGATCTTGCTGGGGAGCAATACTCTGTGGGGAGAAAAGTACTCTAACGATCTTGCTGGGGAGCAATACTCTGTGGGGAGAGAGATACTTTGCTGAAACGTTGATGGTAACTTCGCTGGGGATACCATTATTATGTTGGAAGTGTTAATAGACTTCGTTGGGGATAAGAAGACTTCGCCGAGAACGAACTTTCTGTGGCTTTTGGCTGAGGATAACCCAGTTATATCCCGGTAGGGAAATAACTCTTTGAATAAAGCCGGGAGACGCGTTCATGCTCTGCGAGGATAAGCTTCCAGAATCTACTGGGGATAAGCTTCTTGCTTGGGGAGATGGATTCCAATTTTCCTTGGGAACTAGATTGGACTCTCCTTGGGGAAGTCTTGAGCTGTATCGGGGAAGTGACTCCACCGAATGTTTGATATACCTCCGGGGAACAATCTTTAGGCCAAGATTGTCGGGGATGCTTGTTAAGAATACGTATATACTGCTGGAGAATGTTGAGATCTGCGGGAGGATACCCAACTTCCTTAAGTTTGATAATAGCTTTGCTTGAGGAGAGTGTACTGACTTGCTGGCTCACTCTCTAGGGAGTTAAGATATCTGGTTATGTTCTTTAGCTGAACCTACTTTGGTACCTTGGAGGATAGAACAATTAGATTGCTTAGACAACTCTTTATTGCCCCTGCTTCTAATGTTACCTGTAATTAATCCTTTGTTTCGTATGCAAATATTTATGAGTTAGCAAATTATTGTCAATGCATATATCACAAATTGAACCTTGGACATTCTTCGCAAAACAAAACAGAAAAGGAAAAACAATTGGAAATTTTAACTGAAAAGTATATTTGTATTGATTTTTGAATTTGCCTGTAAAATAGGCGTTTATATACAAGAGGCTGACGTCCTAGTAAGAGAACGCCGCCGAACAAAAGAGTTTATACAAATTTTGTACAAGAGAAAATAAAACAGCTGTGTGAAATGAATGATCCCACTGGGTTTCAACTCTGCTATCGCCCTTATATCTCCGAGCGTCTCATCACTTGATGACCTTAGTTGAAGATGAAGCTGACTGATCGACGCCGTCTGGACTCGATGTAGATACCGGATTCTGGATGCAAAGTGACCAATGAGACATAGTATTACGCTTTATCCCTAACTTTTGCCTGGACCGCCCTTTTCGGGTTTTCAGTCCACCGGGATACCCATTTTTGCCCAAGCCGCCTTTTCAGGTTTTCGACTTGCCGGGTGTACAGATTTTTTCATTTCATCCCTTCATTTTGCCCGAACCCTTTTGGTTCGCCGGGAAGCCCTAATTTTTGCCTAGGCATGTCATCCTAGCGGGTCTCTATTATGCGTAGTATCTTTTTACTATGTCTGCATTGGCGGGGTGAGGAAGGTCGTCACCATCCATGTTGGTTAGAATCATGGCTCCTCCTGAGAACACATGTTTAACCATAAATGGCCCTTCGTACGTAGGGGTCCATTTGGCCCTTGGATCACTCTGAGGAAGGATGATTCGCTTGATTACCAGATCCCCAACTTGATATTCTTGTGGTCTGACTTTTTTGTTAAATGCCCTGATCATCCGTTTCTGATACGTCTGACCATGACAGATAGCAGTAAGTCTCTTTTCATCAATAAGGTTTAATTGATCAAGTCGTGTCTGGATCCAATCATCTTCGTTCAGATCTGCATCCTTCATTATCCGGAGAGAGGGTATTTGTACTTCGATCGGTAAGACTGCCTCCATACCGTAGACCAAGGAGAAAGGAGTTGTCCCGGTTGACGTCCTGGATGAGGTACGGTAACATCTCGTGCCAATCTTTATAAGTCACTGTCATCTTCTGCACAATTTTCTTAATGTTCTTATTTGCTGCTTCTACAGCCCCATTCATCTTCGGTCTGTGAGGAGAAGAGTTGTGGTGCTGTATCTTAAACTGCTCACAGAGCTCAGTGATCATCTTGTTATTGAGATTGGTACCGTTGTCTGTAATAATTCTTTCTGGGACGCTGTATCGACAGATCAGGTTATGCCGAATGAACCGTGCCACAACAGTCTTGGTTACCGTAGCGTAGGAAGCTGCTTCGACCCACTTCGTGAAGTAATCAATCGCTACCAGGATGAAGCGATGCCCGTTAGATGCCGTTGGTTTAATCTCACCGATCATATCTATGCCCCACATTGCAAACGGCCAGGGCGCAGTTAGAACATTTAGAGGAACTGGAGGAACATGCACCTTGTCTGCATATATCTGGCATTTATGGCATGTCCGAGAATGTTGGTAGCAGTCTGCTTCCATTGTGGACCAGAAATACCCTGCCCGAAGGATCTTCTTAGCCATAGTGTGCCCACTGGAATGTGTTCCGAAGGTCCCTTCATGTAACTCTTCCATGATCCTTTCTGCTTCAGTCTTGTCCATACAACGCAGTAAGGTCGAATCATGGTTTCGCTTATACAGGATGCCGTTGCTAAGGAGTAATTTTGCTGCGAACCTTCTCAGAAACTTTTTGTCATTGACAGATGCACCTTCAGGGTATTCCTGAGCTTCCAAATATCTCTTCACTTCATGGTACCAAGGCTTCTCAGTCACCAATTCAGTCTCGAGATCACAACAGTATGCCGGTTCGTCCAGTTTCCAGATGATGATCCGGGGAGCCTCATTATCCCATTTGACCTTGAACATAGAAGACATCGTAGCTAACGCGTCCGCTAACTGATTCTCCTCTCTCGGAAAGTGTTCAAAGGTTATCTTTGTGAAGTGGGGGATCAATGTCAACACACATTCTCTGTAAGGAATAAGATTCGGATGTTTCGTATCCCACTCTCCTTTGATCTGATTGATCACAAGAGCGGAATCTCCGAAGACACTCAGAAACTTGATCCTTAAGTCGATCGCAGCTTGAAGACCCATGATGCACGCCTCGTACTCTACCATGTTGTTGGTACAGTTGAAACATAGTCGGGCAGTAAGTGGAGTATGAGTGCCTTGAGGGGATATGATCACAGCGCCGATACCGTTACCCAAAGCATTGGAGGCTCCGTCAAAGTGCATAGACCATCGGGATCCTTCCTCAGGTCCTTCATCCGGTCCAGGTACTTCACAATCAGTCACAATCATGATGCTCTCGTCTGGAAACTCGAAGTTCATTGATTGATAGTCGTCTACTGCCTGATGTGCCAAGTGGTCTGCCAATACACTTCCCTTGATGGCTTTCTGGGTCGTGTACTGGATGTCGTATTCTGTCAAGATCATTTTCCATCTTGCTATTCTCCCAGACAGAGCGGGCTTTTCAAATATGTACTTTATGGGATCCATCTTTGAGATCAACAAGGTAGTGTGAGTCAGCATATACTGTCTCATCCGGCGAGCAGCCCATACCAAAGCGCAGCAAGTTTTCTCAAGCAGTGAGTATCGGGTCTCACAGTCGGTAAACTTTTTGCTAAGGTAATAAATGGCATGCTCTTTTCGGCCAGACTCGTCATGCTGCCCCAGCACACACCCCATTGAGTTGTCAAGTATTGTCAGGTATAATATCAGAGGTCTCCCCTCAACTGGTGGCATAAGGATGGGTGGTTCTTGGAGATACTCCTTGATTCTGTCAAAAGCAGCCTGACATTCATCATTCCAACGTACTACCTGATCTTTCTTCAGCAGCTTGAAGATTGGCTCACAGGTAGCAGTCAGGTGCGAGATGAAGCGAGCAATATAATTCAGGCGTCCTAAAAAGCCTCTGACCTCTTTCTCTGTCTTAGGAACTGGCATCTCTTGAATAGCTTTAACCTTGGCAGGGTCCACTTGAATTCCCTTGTCACTTACGATGAAGCCTAACAACTTTCCAGATCTTACCCCGAAGGTGCACTTGTTCGGGTTCAACCTTAGCTTGTACAACTTCAGACGGTCAAACAATTTCTGCAGATGATCTAAGTGCTCTTCCTCAGTCTGGGACCTTGCGATCATGTCGTCAACATACACTTCTATCTCATGATGGATCATGTCATGAAATAAAGCAACCATGGCACGTTCGTAGGTTGCCCCAGCGTTCTTCAGTCCAAAAGGCATGACCTTGTAGCAGAAGGTGCCCCACTGAGTAACAAAGGTAGTCTTCTCCATGTCTTCAGGAGCCATCTTGATCTGATTATAGCCTGAAAAACCGTCCATGAAAGAGAACACTTTGTGCTGAGCAGTATTGTCAACAAGGACATCAATGTGAGGTAGGGGGAAGTCATCTTTGGGGCTGGCCCTGTTCAGATCCCTGTAGTCGACACGCATTCTGACCTTACCGTCCTTCTTTGGTACCGGCACCACATTAGCAACCCACTGAGGATAAGAAGTCACTGAAAGAAACCCAGCATCAAACTGTTTCATAACCTCGGCTTTGATCCTCTCAGACATCTCTGGACGCATACGGCGGACCTTTTTCTTAACCGGAGGGCAGTCTTCCTTAGTAGGCAAATGATGGACCACAATATCAGTATCCAACCCGGGCATGTATTCGTAGGACCAGGCAAAGATCTGCATATAATCATGTAGCATCTGAGTCAACCGTTGCTTCACGCTGAGCTCTAGGTTGGCACCAATCTTTACTTCCTTTCTGTCTGTCTCAGTACCCAGATTTATTGTCTCCACTGGCTCTTCATGTGGTTGAATTGCCCTCTCTTCCTGGAGTAACAGTCTTGCAATCTCGTCAGGCACTTCGCAATCATCTTCACCTTCGTCTTCGGCTAAGTTGATCGGATTTTCGAAGTCATAACTGGCAGTAGCAGAGTCGTTACCAGTGAGATCCAGAGTGGATTGAAACCTGTATGAGTGAGTGTGTGTAAATACAGCTGTTTTTGAAATATATGAAGGAAGGAAAGAAAGGAAAGGAGCATAAGATTTGAAATGTGAGAAAACGTCCAAGATCTTTATTCATGATATATGAAATGACAATTTATATGCCCTCACAAATGAAACCACGGTGCCTCGGGTAAGACACCGGGCCATAGAGTTTTAATTGTTTATTACAAATAACAAAACAAAGAAGTTTATTACTGCGTAACAAAAGTAACAGGAGTATGATCTTTGGAAATCCAATTGGTCAATCCGCCATCAGTTGTCGGGTAGATCCAGCTATTGAACTCTGATTCTCCCACTTCATCTTCATCCCCAACAGCATTCACCCCTGGATTGGTAATGATCACAGGAGGTCTTCTGATCTTTGCCTTCCGCATAGCCTTCTGACCCTCTGCAGTAAAACCCAGTCCGAACTTGTCAGTTTTCTGTGTAAAATCAGGGAGCCTGCCCCAGTTAGCACATTCACCTTTTTGGATCACAGCCCGGGCATCCTTCAAGGAAGCCATCTTCAAAGGAACATCCTCTTCGACCACTGTTTCTGCTGCTGCTAAAGTTGGAGGTACCTCTTCGAAATGCTGAAAGGGGGTTTCAATAAACTCCCCGTCCATCTCAATATACCTGAAGGAATTCAAATGGCTCACCATATACTCCTCCTCTCCCTACACAGTGACGATCTTCCCTCTGACGGGGTACTTGAGCTTCTGGTGCAGGGTAGAGGTCACTGCCCCAGCTTTGTGGATCCAAGGTCGACCCAGTAGACAAGAATACGATAGACGGATATCCATCACATAGAAAGTAGAGTCGAATACTTGAGATCCCACACGAATAGGAATGTCAACCTCTCCATGAACCATCCTCTTGGAACCGTCAAAGGCTCTGACGATAATATTGCTAGGTTTTAGTTCCAGGCCTTCACAATCCAAACGGTCTAAGGCTTTCTTGGGTAGCACATTTAGGGAAGAGCCAGTGTCCACCAACACGTGTGCCAGAGTAATGCCCCTGCATTCGATAGAGACATGCAGGGCGTCATTGTGGTCCTTTCCTTTAGCCATAAGGTCAGCATCCGAGAAACCCAAACCATTGTCGGCTGTCAAATTTGCTACGCAATCAGTAAACTGGACTGCAGATGTCTCCTGTGGTACATGGGCCGTCTTGAGAAATGAAATCAAGTCCTTAGCATGGGCCTCTGAGCACAATAGCAAGGAGAGCATGGAGATCTTGGAGGGCGTATGCCCCAGCTGCTCGACAACATTAAAGTCACTCTTCTTGATTATTTTTAGAATTTCCTCCATCTCTTGTTGGGAGGCCTCAGCATTTACAGGTCTTGGCGCCTCCATCCGGGCAGGCTCATCTTCAATCCCTTTGCCCCGAGCATTAGATGACTCGGCCGAAGGGGAAACAACTTGATCAGAAATGGGAACAGGTACACTTGCAGGTGTTATAGTGAGGGGTCTTCGAACAGCTGGTGGTGCAATGTCAAGCGAGAAGAGCCTGCCACTGCGGGTAACCTTTGCTGGACCAGTGATATTGTTGATACTGGTGCCAGTATTGAACTCTTGCTTGATTCCATGTACATACACGTCTGCCCCATAGTGCCAGGGGACAGCCTTATCAGATTCGTAGGGGAGAGGCCCCGGAACAGTAATAACAACAGGTGCGACAGTCATGATTTGAACAGGCTTCCTTGGGAGAGCCTTGATTGGATTATTAAAGATTGTAACAACAGAAACTTCTTCTACTGGAACAAACTGAACAACGGACTTCTTGAACAGAATCTCTTTGCTGTCCATTAGGCTTTGGATGCCCAACTTCAGCAAAGGACAACCAGATAGGGAAACAACACAGAAAAGGCAACCTTCACTACAACCCGGAAATAAACTGGCCAATAGTAGATTCCTCTTGACAGTCATTAAGGGAGTAGCCACATCATCCATAGAAACGGCGTATACATCTTCATCAACAGCATTTACTCCATGCTGGGGCATAGGAGCAGTCACCACATTTGGCCTCTCAGGCGCTTCAAACTATATCTCTTTTGCGTCAATAAGGTCTTGTACCTTATTCCTTAAGGCCCAACAGTCATCAGTGGAATGCCCCGGGCTATCGGAGTGATAAGCACAGCGGGCATTTGGATTGTATTTGGGGGAGGCAGTGTTCACAACTTTCGGGGCCTCTCTGACAGTCACTAAGTTAGTGGACAGCAACTGCGACAATATTTGTGATAGAGTCATACTCAGGCGGGTAAACTCTCTCCTGGGTCTTTCAGCCCTTTGAGGATTGGTTTGCCGAGGAGCGGCAGCAGGCTTAGCAATCATCACCGCGTTGACAGATTGGCGGCGCTCAGGCTTCTCTTGTCTTCTAGACCCATATACAACACTGGCCTCCTTTTTAAAGGGCTTCTTCTCAGAACTTGCAGATGCACCCTTCTGAATTTTACCAGACTTCATCCCAGCCTCAATTCTCTCTCCAGTCAGAATAAGATCAGTGAACCCTGCAGACGAATTCCCGATAAGATGGTTGAAAAATGGCCCAGATAGGGTCCCCAAGAACATGTCTACCAACTCCCGGTCAGTTAATGGAGGCTGCACCCTGCCAGCCAGATCCCTCCACTTCTGTGCATACTCTTTAAAACCTTCGCTTGACTCTAGAGACATACCCTGGAGTTGGGTACGTGTAGGGGCAAGGTCGGCATTATATTGATACTGCTTATAGAAAGCAGTAGCCAACTCCTCCCAGTTACGAACCTTGGTCCCATCCAGCTGATAGAACCATTCGAGATGAGTCCCTGAAAGACTCTCCTGGAAGAAGTGGATCCACAAATTCTTGTCCACTGAGTACGGCTGAATCTTCCGCACATAAGACCTGAGGTGTAGCTTGCGACAAGATGCCCCGTCATACTTGGTAAAAGATGGTGCTTTGAACTTATGAGGAATGATCACACCAGTAGATAAGCCCAAATCTCCAAAATCCAGCCCAGGCACTTGTTGGATCTCCATAGCATTCAGTCTGTCCTCCAACTGCTTGTACCGGTCTTCAGCCGGAGGATACTGTTCCTCATCAAAATCAGTCTCGTTGTCAGAGACTATTGGACTAGGACCTTTTCCCCCTTGGGGACTACTCTTGCCTATAGAAGAACCAGCCTCTTCATTTTGCAGAGTGTTGCCAAACCTTCGGCCTGAGTTGAAAAGAACAGTTCTCTTTTTCTTCTTCTTCTCCTTCTTCAGGAGCAGAGCCTTCAGCTCTTCTTGGCCTTGAGCCAAACCCATGATTAGTTCCTGAAATTGCGCGTTCTGCGCCTGAAGAGCCTTGATGGACATCTCGGTTGATGATGAGTCAGGATTCATGATGCTGAAATAAACAGCGAAGAACTGTAAGCAACCTGTAAAGAAGAAAACCTGCTATGCACATGATGAATGATATGTGTTTATGCAATGCATTCAAGGGTTCGAAAGTTCAAATTTGTTGTAGACAAAAAAGAACACACGTTATCATTAAGGAAATAATTGTTCAGTACATCAAAGCCTCATGGGCACAAATTACAAAGCAAATCAATCCCAAAAGACACTACGCATCCTCTTTGGAGCTATGTAGGTGTTGAGATTCCTCTCCTCATGCAAAAGGCGGGTGAGCTCCAAGATCTTCTTTTCACTAGCATGTAGACTGGTCTCAAGAGAATTCTGTTCTTCCTTAAGCTGGATCCAGCTCTTCTACATCTCTTCCCAGGATGTGGGCATATCAGGATGCTGAATGGTGTAGGACACTTCTCCTTCCAAGACCGGCTCTTTGATTACTGGGAGCATATGAGGATAAGGCATTACTAACTTTTGGGAGCGGGCTCGTACCCACTTGAGATAAGGTTCCAACGGGATGGAGTTCTTGTGCACCAATGTCTTGCTGTCTATCCTACTTGGCATCCTCCAAGCTCTAATAAATCTCTGGCGAAGTCCTTGTGCATCGTTGTCGAAGTCAAAAACTATGTCAGGAATTAACATGTCATGAGGGTCATCCCTCCGAGCATAACCAAACTGTCTCCAAGCCAGGCATGGGTTGTAAGTAATACCTCCTCGGATTCCAAGTAAAGGAACATTAGGGTACTCCCCGCAACGATCAATGATAGTGTCATCCTCTCTGGACCAAGGGCACCAATGTATATCTGCATGTGTGAGAGTCATCAACCGTTGTGACCACCTCAAACCCCGCTCGTTCTTCAAAACTGATTGTGGAAGGTGCAAAATAAACCACCTTCCCAGGAGAGGAGTGCAACACATAAGGACACCTCTTTTTCTCATGGTTCGAGTGTAACATGAGTGAAGGATGTCTCCCAGCAACGTAGGTATAGGATTCCTGGACATGAAGATCTGGACAGCACTGATATTTATAAGCTGATCTGGGTTAGGCAACAACACCAAACCATAGACAAGGAGGGCCACAACTTCTTCAAAAGCTTGTAAGTCAAGGGAGTTCCAACATTCATGGGCCTTTTCAAACAGAAACCTGGCTAAGAACCCTTTGATACCACTTCTAACTTCCCAATGTCCCTTGAGATCAGATGATTGTAGGTGTAAGGCTTTAGCAATCTCTTCAAGCTTGGGTTCCCTTTCTGTACCATTGTAGGGTAGTTGATCAAGGATAGGGATCTTCAGGAGCCGGGAGAACTCCTCCAATGTAGGTACCAGCTGATAATCCAAGAAGGTGAAACAATGATGCAGAGGGTCAAAGAATTGGAACAGGACCTTTATCATATCCTCCTCAATGTTGGTATTGACCAAGCTGATGAGTCTCCCATGTCTCTCACTGAATGAAGAACTCTCGGGAATCCTGGATATAAGCTCCTTAAGCTGAGGAGGGATCCTTACAAGGCTGATTTGAATTGTCTTTCTGCGAACAGTTTCCATGCCCTATAAAACAAGAACAAAGATGAAGATTCGAACCCCTGAAATGGTTAGTCAATGCATATGATGCTGGATGATGTCATGATGCAATGATTAAACACACCATAGATATTTACAAAGGCAAACATGTAAGGCACACAAGTCACACAAGACAAGCCCTTAGAGTTTAAGGCCAGCATGGGGTCTGGGTATTACCCTCTTGAAGTTGGTGGGCTCAACCTGTCCTATTAGAAGTAACCGGGTTCTAAGGGTCTCAATATCACGGGATTGCTTTCATTGTTCATCGTTTCGATTTAGCCACTGAACTGGCGACCGAAATATTCCAGGAAAGCAACCCTCAATTGAGTGTAGTATCGAGTATCAACCAACCTCGGACTGCACCAAAGTCAGTTATCTCACTACCCTAAAGAGGCCAAGATAGTCCAATTAAGGTTCCTAAGGTCTGTTGATGCTTCACGACACCACGCGGAGGCCCCGTACTCTCCTTGATTGAACTCAAGGGTTACCGTTACACACCAAAGTGCCACAACAACGTAGCAGACTGTTTCAACCATGTCGGTATACCCCGCACAGTTCCCTCACAGCCTTGTTGCTACTTTCTAAGAAGGTATCCCCCAGATCCGGGTTAGGATCTATAGAACTCCCAAGACAGTCCCACAATTTAAAGCAAGCAAATCAATACAATTGAAAACACAGTTATGAACTAACCCTAAGGTACACCTCACTTTATAAAGATATCCCCAGCAGAGTCGCCAGTTCTGTGATCGGTGGATCTGGAACTGACTGTTTAACGCTGGTTCGCGAAATGTCGCGGAAGCAAGAGTCGCCACCGTCTTTTATTTTCTCCAAATGGAAAGGACAAAAGCACATAAAAATTCCTTGTAGAGATTGCTCTCGGTTCGGGAGGTAGGTTATAGAAAGGGAAGGTATTAGCACCCTTTCTATCCATGGTTATCCATGGGCTCTTAGATACTTGCTCACTTGTGTTTTCAAAAATTGTTTGTTTGCTTTTCAACTGTGGGTTTTAAAAAGTTTCTTTGAAAATTTCAGTTCGACTCTTGTATCGGTCCTCAAGAGTGTTTGAAAAATTGCTTTCGAAAGCTTTTTGAAAAGGTGTCGGTGTGAAAAGTATTTTTGATTTGTTTTGAAATTAGAGCAAGTATCTAGAGTCGTCTACCTACCCTAAGGAATTCGTCTGTGTAAATGTCCTTTAAAGTAGTGCCATCCCACCATTGAGAGGTAGGTAGCACCACTGTTGGAGGTGTTCGGGTCAATTCGAAGGTTCGGGACATGGTGATCACCGGAGCAATAGGAAGATACCTTAGAAGCTACCCTCATGCCAGGTTCCCGGATAATGAGGACTTACTAAGACATCCTCTACTCGACGATCACCTTTCGAGGGGCAAGGCAGCAGTGAGGCGTACCCTAGGGGTGGTGTGTGATTTGTGTGTCATGTTCATTTATTTTTGTCTTATTCATGTCATGGGTGATCTACGCTTTATTTTTATTTTGACATTCATTCTTGCATGCAAATTTATTAACAGTTAAAAAAAGTTGCGAGAAATATAAAGTTCCTACGCTATTATAAAGGCGCGGGTCCACATCGCCAAATTTAATCCAGGACCCGATTTAAAAATAAAATAAGGATGCGAGAAATATAAATGTTTAATTTACACGGCTTTGGGAGAATTACATGAAAATTATAAGAAAGGAAATAAATGCGCGAAACGAACTAATAATCGAAAGCGAGGGCGTTGGACCCTTTTTAATTAAATTATGATTAACAAATTAATTAAATTAAAATAAAAAGAAAAGATTTTGAGTTTTTGTATTTATGGATTTTTATGAGAGAATTAAATGAAATTTAAACCTAATTCTAACTATTTTTTATTTATTAAGAAAATATGTTAAAGTTAAACCTAAAATTAACCTAATTAATTAATGCAATTTTTATTTATAAAAATAAATAATTAATTATTATAATGGTAAAAGAAAAAGATAAAAAAGTGATTAAAACCCTAATTCTACAATTTTTAAGTTTATTAAGAAAAACATTAAAATTAATCCTAGAATAAAAGAACTAAATTAATTGATAATATTTATTTGCACAAATAACATTAAATAAAATATATTTATTATTTTGTCTTTCTGATTTTTTTTTATTTTTATGTTAAAAGAAAAATATTGATGGAATTAAATAAAATAGAGAGAAGAATTAAAATGACTAAAAAAAAATATAAAAGAAATAGAGAGAAGAAGGCAAACATGGGGGGTTTGTAGGCCCATTTGGAGGTATAATTCAGTAATTTTGGCCCAATGTTTAAGGCCTTCGTTGACTTCTAGTAATCACATGTGTAGGCATTGACTGAACCATTCCATAGGCTTTATATCTGGACCATTGGACTGAGATTATTGAGCGCGTGGCAAGCGTGGATGGCGGTCATATGATAAGCCCCTAGAATATATGCTGCATGGGAATATAGAAAAGAAAATAATATGGGAAAGGGAGGGGACCTGGGAATCGAACCCAGGTCCCAGTATTCAGTGGACAACGCACTAACCAACTATGCCAAACGCTTTCTTTGTAATATTAGTGGAAGGAAATAATTATAAGAGAAAAAAAAAGTTAGTGGCCTGAATAAATAAAAAGCGCGCTAATCTTTGAATTGCCCATTCATATTGTGACACCTACGCATCTTCTCCAATTGCTCTGCGTTTTACCTGAAAAAAGAAACAAGATTGCGGGGGTTTTAAACCCCCACTACATGGCACAGGGAAAAATAGCGAATAGGTCCTCTTTGATCAGAAATTAGGCGCGATAGGATGGTTAGGTTCGTGTGAAGTTTCTCGTTCCAATGGTACCAGTCTTGTGTCTCAATTTTTCCATAACAGAGAAGCCCCAAATTTGAACCTCTGCAACCCTAAAATACTCCAATGGTGATTTCGCGTATGATGCACAAAAACTCAATCAAACTACATGGTTAGCTTCAGAATGAATCAACTATCACAAATCAAACATTAAAAGTTAAAAATAAT
Organism: Vicia faba; assembly: GCA_948472305.1. Lineage (NCBI taxonomy): Eukaryota > Viridiplantae > Streptophyta > Magnoliopsida > Fabales > Fabaceae > Vicia > Vicia faba. The sequence goes on along the minus strand of OX451741.1, from coordinate 940,497,338 downwards.
GCATGAATCCTGATACATGAATGTGAAAAAAAGTATGGACAGGACAAGGTCGTTCTACCAATTCTTTGCGTTAGAGATGATGGTTTTGATCCAGAAACCTTCCTTGAAGCCTCAGGAATGCAATGGGATAATTGTTCTGCCTTGAAACTCCTTGGAATCGTGTTTTCAGTTTTTGAATTTTCTTGAAAAAAATGCAAAGTTGTTTATGGCTTTTGGGTGCAGCTTAGAGGTCTTTGTGCATTAGGTTTGCATTAGTATATGTAAGGAATGAATTAGGGTTGAGTTTTCAATCAAAAGATCTTTGCATTGATGAGAACAATATTTGATTTTCATGGCATATTTTTCAAATCTTTTTCACATGTTTTTGATGTCAATCATAGCCAATCTTTCCAATTTGAGTTGTGCACGAATCTTGAGCCTTTAATGAATGATTACACTGCATAAAAAGATTCAAATGCATTAGTTTAGTATTTTTCCATATTTTATTTAATTTAAATGAATTAATTGTAATTAAAAATTCAAATAAATAAATAAAAATGATGAATAAATCCCCTTTGGGCCAAATGGTCGTGCATATGCTTTGGGTGATGAATCTTGGAAGAAAATGAGGCCCATTAGCAATTTTAAGGCATTTGAAGCAAAGTTGACTTTTCAAAATACCCAAAAATATCCCAACTTCCACAAGGCATATCTTGCTCAATTTTTAAGCTTTGATCATGTTCTTGGACATTTTGGAAAGGTATTGAAGTCCTCTAAACAATTCCTTTGGTCCCATGTCATTTTGATTTACCAATCTCAAGTTATGGTCTTTGACTTAAAGTCCCTTTTTGTTGACTTTTGAAAATGACCTATAATGTTGAAATTGATAACTTTTTGTGAGAGCATTTCTTGGACTTGAAGTGTGAAGATGAGTTGTAGGAAATGTCTTTCTCTTCAAAATGAGCTTTGGATGGAATTTTTCTGATAAACCATGTGGAAGTTATGCCTTGGTCAAGTTACAGTTGACTTTTTCAACTGTCCAAATATGGAAACTTTTGCATCTTGAGACTTTTTGAGCCATGCCTTGAAAATCATGATCAAGAATTGATCAAATGATGTTTGTGGCCTCAAAATGAGATGTTGACCAAAAATTTGAACTTTTGACTGTCAAATGACCATTTTGCCCCTACAGTTGACTGTAGTGCAATTAGGGTTTTTGACTGTGCAATTTTGTGCTGTAAGTCTTGAAACTTGGTATGAGGATGCTTGACCATGTTTATAGGCATGTGGGACTTGTTTGGACCCTTGGAAACTTCAATTTCTTTGTCAGAACCAAAACCCTAGTTTTTGACTGTTAGGAGGCCCTTGAACTGTGCAAACCTTGGGGAGATTTTGAAGCATGCTCTTTGCAATCCTTGAAGAATATGGGAGGGCAAATTTTGGGGTACAACAGCGTGGAAGCAAGAGAGAGGCATTGCTCTGCATGTTCTGAACGTGGCAGAATCTTATAGTAAGACCGTTATGGTCGAAGTAGTATAAATAGAAGTCTTAGCATTATGATTTCGTGTGTCATATCTATTGTACAAAAAAACTCAGTAAACATTCAAATTACCACATGGCTAGGTAAACGAATGCAAGAGCAATGTACGCATGATAACACCACATATTTATGATTTAATGAAAACTCTTTATCATTTCTAGTACTTTCCTTTATCTTTATGTCAATACCATTTACAAGTTTTTGCATTTAAAGTATTTTCATTCGAAACCTTTTCACTGATGCCTTACATTTAAATATTTTCTTTCCTTTTCAAATACTTTACATTTCAGAAACTGTTGTACATTTCATGCCTTTATCTTCATGTTTTTATCATTCGAACACCTTTTTTTACTTAAAGCCATTTTACAGTTTTCTTGCACTTAAACGCTTTCTTCATATTTTGAAACTTTTACATTAACCGTTTTTATGATTCGAAGTCATTTACTTGTCTTTTATGCAGTTTTTACATATCTTTACAATTGACCTTTATTCATGCAATTTAGTTTCGCGCATATTTATTTGATCACACCTTTAGATCTTTAATAGAGAAATCGAAATAAGTTAAACACCTACACAACATTCTAAATACCAACCATGAATACCAGTTCGATCATGAGAGTTACCCTAATGACCAACACGTCCTAGGATCAATCTAGTCGATCCTGCGAGTTACCAGAGAAATTGAATAACAGTCGGTAAGTTTATTCGATAGTTTGGAGGACTAGCGGTTGTTTACCAGAAATCACTGTAAACAAATTGGCACACCCGGTGGGACCAATCGTTGGACATTACGGAATTTAGAACAGAAATAAAGATTGTTGAGACGTAACCATTATAAAAATACCCTCTGAGTGATAAGTTTGTTGTTTTATGAACCTAAGAAGTGGTAAAATAACCAACAGCAACCAACCTTTATCCAGAAGAAAACGTTTGAACAAGATGTCTAATTCTGACAATCAATAAGGGGAACAAAATGCCCCACATACAACAGGCACTAATGTGTCTGCTTCGATGGGAACGTCTAATGTGATCCCTTCGAATACACAGTCTGTTGCATCTTCTACCAGTAATATAGCCACTAATGGAGTAAGTGGCATATCAACTAATAGTTCGATCTTAGGAAATACTGGAACCATGGGTTATCCTGGGGGATTCGTTCCACCATCAGGGACACAAACCCATTTCGCCACCCCACTAACTAGACCACCCGGTTTCGATGGTAATAGAACCAGAAATTCCTCTTATGGAATGCCGACATCTTTTATGGCAGGTTTACATAATTCCACATCGAATTCATCACCACAATTAGGGTCTGGGTCTGGGGCGAATCAGTTTATGACAAATAACCAAGGGTCAGTGGGTTATAGCTCAATGCCTATTTTAACCACAGAAAACCAGTTGGCTTTTAGGCAATTGATGGATGACAGTAACCATAACATGATAGGGGTATTAGCACAAACTATGCAGGAAATATTTGCCCCAATAGTACAAAATTTGACTGTGACAAACAGAGAAAACGCAGATAACATGAGTCGAATAGCAGATTTCTTTGCTCCCCCAGAGAGGCGTTGGCAGAATCAGGCGGGAGTTCGAGCAAACATACCTATTATGGAACAAGTTTCTAACGACCCAACCTATAGACCACCTAGAGAAGAAGTTAACTTGGGGGCAAGGGCACAAAGGCTAGAAGCCCCAATGATCCCAGGCCCACAAAGAGAAATTATGAAACCAGGGGCAAGGGTCGAAAGGCTGGAAGTCCCAGAGTTTCGAGAAGAACAACCTAGGGGGTTGTCATGGTGGGTCGAAATCAAGATGCTGATGCAGTCGTTCATAGAATTCGAAACGATAACATCTTGGCAGAAAACAATTTAACCACCATGATAGAGAGAGTCATGGCCCAGAATGGCCTCAACACAGGAATTAGAAGACCAAATTATGCTTCTCCTATATTAGATTACATAATGCATACTGATTTACCAAGGGGATATAAAGTCCCTAAGTTTACAAAGTTCGCTGGGGATACCAATGAGTCAACAGTCGAACATATAGCCAGATATCTAACCGAAGCGGGAGATATAGAAAATAATGAAGACCTCAGGATCAAATATTTCCCAAGTTCCCTGACTAAAATCGCCTTCACATGGTTCACCACTTTGCCTCCTGGGTCCATTGATACTTGGGCTCTTTTGGAGAGATTATTCCATGAACAGTTTTACATGGGACAGTCAAAAATAAGCTTGAAGGAATTAGCCAGTGTCAAGAGAAAGTTCACTGAACCCATAGATGATTACCTGAATAGATTTAGGCTTTTGAAATCCAGATGTTACACAGTGGTGCCTGAACATGAGTTAGTCGAAATGGCCGCTGGTGGATTGGATTACTCTATTCGAAAGAAACTAGACACTCAATATTTGAGGGACATGGCTCAGTTAGCCGACAGGGTTCGACAGGTCGAAAGGCTAAAGGCCGAAAAGGCCAGAGTCTTTAAAAATAACAAGAAGGAAATGATCTCCTATGTTGGAACTGAGGAAGCAGAAGATTATCCTGAATTCAAATTCGAAGAGGTCGAAATCGACCTCGCTGAGTTAAAACAGGCACCACCTTACTCCTGCAAATTATTAGTTCCCACAAAAGGGAAAGAGATTGTTGAAAATGAGAAAAGTGACAAATTCCCAAAGAAGGTTTATACCTTCGATGTCACTAAATGTGACGAGATTTTTGATTTACTTGTCAAAGATGGCCAACTCATTGTGCCATCAAATGTCAAAATACCTCCTTTAGATCAAAGAAAGAAAAGAGGATTTTGCAAATATCATAGTTTCCTAGGCCACAAAACCTCACAGTGTTTTCTTTTCAGGGACCTAATTCAGAATGCAATTAAAGATGGCAGACTGAAGTTTGTTGATAAAGCAAAAATGAAAGTGGACGAAGATCCCTTGGACGTCGCAGACACCAATTACTCCGAGCCTGCATGCATTGGAGAGATTAACATGGTGGAAGCTGACCAAAGTGATGCCCCAATGGGAGAGAAAGGTACTGAAAACGAAAGCTGGGTGATAGTTGAAGTCGATAAGGAGGTCACTGAAGACGTCCAGAAGCAACCAGAGACTTCGATTGGAGCAGCACCTTTAGCTGTTGCAAAAGAAATCCAGGCTACTGAAGGCCAGGAAAATCTGACCCAAGAGTTGACACAGGTCACTGAAGGCCTGAGGCTGGAATTGGAGAAAGTCCAAATCACGAAGCCAACTTCCCCCCAGAAAGAAATATGGGACACTTTGGGGGAACCCAGTGGAAAATTTGACTATTTGGTCAAATATTCTGCCCCAGAGAGTTCAAAAGTCCACATTGAAGATATAAAACCCACAGGATGGGGAGATGATGAAGCTAAGGGGGAGGATGTTGAGGTGAACATGGTGGATATGGAGAGACCTCGCTCTGAGATGGAGGAGGTAGAAAGATACTTAGAAAAAGAGAAGTATAAAATGGAGGATAATCATGCTGGAGATGCTAGTCTCAAGGATTACCTCATGACATGCCACAAGGGAGATACAGGAATGATACTATGCCCTAGGTGCAGCATCCTCTGCAATCAGAGAATCGCTGTGAACTTCGAGAGGGTACAGAGGGCTCGAACTGGCAACAATTGGCGCTAGGATAACCAGCTATTCAGGTGTTATCCTAAGGCTGGAGAAAGTTTGCTGGAATTTGTGTTTCGCAGCTACAAAGGGGCAACCAAGTGCTTGATATGCCCAAGGTGTTCTGCTGTGTATGATCAAAGCATGGCCAGAGCCTTCGAAACAATTCCCTTCGCCCCTTGCTGGAACCATCAAGAAACTGTTCAGATGGGCCCACGTTTCGATAGAAAATACAAACAACGAAGGCCTGATAGCCCTCATCCCAAGGGTGCTCGAAGAGTGACGTTCAAACTCCCTGCTGAAGTGCCAACCGACAGATGGCTGCAAGTCATAAACGACAAAGGCAGATGGAGAAACACCGAACGAAACGCACGCCATGCTATGACATACAGAAGGCAATTCAACATAGCGAAGAGGGAAGAGGTGAGATTAGAGAACTACAGAGGAAGGAACCCCATGTCGAGATCCCAGTGGCGAAGGCAACAGAGGATTCGAAAGGCTGAGAGGGAAGCTGTGGCAAATAAAGGGGTAACTTCAACAAAGAACCAAGGTGAATCTAGCACCAACAAACCCACACCAAAAAATCAAACTGAAGACAAACCCCCAGTTAATAGGAGGCTTATCTCTGAAGTACAACTAGATGAACCAAAGGAATACACTCCAGGCCCAGAAGAGGACGGAGATATGATAACGAATAACTTCGAATCAGAGGGGGAGTCTTCGTTCAACCTAAACTGCAACGTGGTGTCTGTGCCTCCCTGTGAATTTGGACAGGAAACTGAAATTGATGAATATGAGGAAGAAGATACCATAGACTTGATGAAGCATAGGCCTGTGTGCTACTATGTGATGGACAATGGGGCTGTCGAGGAGCAAAATGCGTTCTTCGAACGTCCAGAACCATCTATGAAGAGCCATCTTAAGCCACTATTTATTCGGGCAAAAGTTGGTGCCCATGGCGTGAATAAGGTTCTAGTGGATGGGGGTGCTGCAGTCAATTTGATACCCCACTTCATGCTGAAAAGGTTATAAATACGCGAAGGGGACATCAAGCCCCACAATATGGTTCTATCCAATTATGAAGGGAAAGTGGGCAAAACACTGGGGGTGGTTTAGTTGGACTTGACAATAGGCTCAAGCTGTAGGCCCACCATGTTCATGGTGATCGAAGCCAAGGCCAACTACAACTTATTGCTGGGAAGGGAGTGGATCCATGGCGTAGGGGCAGTTCCTTCGTCAATGCATCAGCGATTAGTTCTATGGAGAGAAGATGGGATCGTGGAAAACATTGAAGCAGACCAGAGTTACTTCATGTCAACAGTCAATTTAGTTGACAAGAGGGATTATGACAAACATCTGGCAAAGATTGCTCCGTGTGTCCCAAATGATGAAATCAACGAAACCAGAAACGCCCACTACTATATGACCCTTCGCCATGATGGCCTATACTGGGATAGAAGAATAATCAGTGAAGAAGAGGGAGTCGAAAGTACTATACAAAGACGGCCAGCAGGCTGGGACTTCGACAATCTTACCCATGACTGAGTCATCCTTTTTTGAAAGGATTTCGGCCTATATGGCTGAGAACAAATCAAAGGCGGCCTTAGAGGCTGAAATAAATAAATTAGCTGTGAAGATGAACGCAATAAGTGGGGATGGCTCGAAATGCTCACCCTTTAAAGAACTTGAGATAGATCAAAGGCTGGACACCATCTATGATAAAGAACCCTTAGGCTTCGAAAGGGACCCCATAGACTCAGGTGCCAAAATGTTGGCGCAAGATCCACTCGAAGAAGTCAACTTAGGGGATGAAAACACGAAAAGAATAACCTACATAAGTGCAAAACTTAGCCCAGGCCTCAAGCAAGAAGTGATCGAGGTCCTCAAGAAAAATAAAGATTGCTTCGCATGGGATTATAACGAAATGCCTGGTTTAAAGAGGGAGTTAGTCGAACACAGACTTCCAATCAAAGATGGCAAGAAGCCCATCAAACAAACTCCTAGAAGATTCGCACCAGCGGTTCTCACAAAGATTAAAGCTGAGATCGAAAGGTTGCTGCGTTGCAGATTCATCAGAACCACAAGGTATGTCGAATGGTTAGCAAATATAGTACCTGTTATTAAGAAGAATGGTTTTTTAAGAATTTGCATAGATTTTAGGGATTTAAACACTGCAACCCCTAAGGATGAGTACTCCATGCCTGTGGCAGAAATGCTAGTAGACTCTGCTGCAGGGTTCGAATACTTGAGTATGCTAGATGGATACTCTGGGTATAATCAGATTTTTATTGCTGAAGAAGATGTTGCCAAGACAGCATTTCGTTGTCCAGGAGCCTTAGGCACTTACGAATGGGTGGTAATGCCTTTTGGTTTAAATAACGCTGGGGCAACTTATCAAAGGGCAATGAATTCGATTTTTCATGATTTAATTGAAACCTTTATGCAGGTGTATATTGATGATATAGTCATCAAATCTATATCTGCAGAAACACATTTGCATCATTTGAGCCAATCATTCGAACGAATGAGAAAACATGGCTTAAAGATGAATCCCCTTAAATGTGCATTTGTTGTGCAGGCTGGAGATTTCCTTGGTTTTGTGGTTCACAAGAAAGGGATTGAGATCAACCAGAACAAAACCAAAGCCATAATGGCGACGAAAGCACCTACGTCAAAAAGGGAGCTGCAATCTCTGCTAGGGAAGATTAACTTCCTCAGAAGGTTCATTTCGAATCTGAGTGGAAGAACCCAAGCTTTTTCTCCGTTGCTTCGTCTAAAGAAAGGCCAAGCCTTCGAATGGAACGAAGCCCATCAGGAGGCATTTGACAGGATAAAAAGATACCTCTCTCAGCCTCCTATCTTGTCTCCACCTTCATGGGGGAAGCCCGTGAGATTGTACATATCTGCCTCTGAAGTTAGTATAGGTAGTATGTTAGCACAAGAAGATATCAATGGTATCGAAAGAGCCATATACTATTTAAGTAGAGTATTGAATGATGCAGAGACCAGATATAGCAATTTAGAAAAGCTATGTCTCTGTTTGTATTTCTCTTGTGTGAAACTCAAGTATTATATAAAGCCTGTTGATGTTTATGTTACATCTCATTTCGATGTCATTAAACACATGCTTTCAAAACCAATAATGCATAGCAGAGTTGGTAAATGGGCTTTAGCCTTAACAGAATATTCTTTGACTTTCATGCCTTTAAAAGCTGTGAAAGGCCAAGTGATTTCTGATTTCATTGTGGACCATTCATTGGTTGAGCAGACTATCATGAGTTATGTCGAAATGCAACCATGAAAATTATACTTTGATGGTTCAACCCACAGGAATGGAAGTGGTGTTGGAGTCCTTCTAATTTCTCCTGAAGGAATTCCAACAAAATTCAAGTATAAATTAGATGGTCCTCGTTGCTCGAACAACGAAGCTGAGTATGAAGCGCTCATTGTTGGACTTGAAGCTTTGTTGGAATTGGGGGCAACTAGAGTCGAAATTAAAGGAGACTCAGAATTAGTGGTCAAGCAAATAACAAAGGAGTATAAATGCATAAAGGAAAACCTGATGATATACTTCGTCATAGTCAACAGGCTACTTAGGAAATTTGAATACATGGATATTCAACATATACCAAGAATAGAGAACCAAGAAGCAAATGACTTAGCACAGTTGGCTTCGGGTTATAAAGTTTCTGCCAGGAACTTTGAGGATTTAGTTGAATTAAGGGGTAGAGTTATGGCTACTAGATTCACACCATCAGATCTAGAAAGTATGAAATTGGGATATGCTGAGAAACAGGGGTTCGAAATATTAGCCATAAACACTTTATCAGATGCAGATTGGCGAAGTCCACTGGTGAGTTATTTAACAAACCCAACTCTGAATGTTGATAGGAAGACAAAATACAGAGCATTATCATATGTCCTCATGGGGAACGAATTGTTCAAAAAGACCCAAGAGCGCGTATTATTGAAGTGCCTAGGAGAAAGTGAGGCATACTTAACATTGTCAGAAGTCCACAATGGGGCATGTGGGGCACATCAAGCAGGTCATAAAATGAAATGGCTATTATTTCGATATGGCATGTATTGGCCTAGCATGCTCAAAGATTGCATAGACTTTGCTAAAGGATGTGAGGAATGTCAGAAACATGCAGGGATTCAACATGCCCCTGCAAGTGAGTTGCATTTAATCATCAAACCATGGACATTTAGAGGATGGGCATTGGATTTAATAGGAGAAATAAATCCCGCTTCGTCTAAAGGACAAATATATCTTGGTAGGAATAGATTATTTTACCAAGTGGATCGAAGCTATACCATTAATAGTTGCTGATCAAGAGGCTATTATTGAGTTTATACAGAAACACATTATCTATAGGTTCGGATTGCCAGAGAGCATAACCACAGACCAAGGCTATGTGTTTACTGGTAGAAAGATGCAAGAATTTGCCCAAGAAATGGGGTTTAGATTACTAACATCAATGCCATATTATGCTCAAGCAAATGGTCAAGTCGAAGCAGCCAATAAAGTGATAATAGGGTTAATCAAGAAACATATTGGTAAAAAGCCAAGGAACTGGCACAAAACTTTGGACCAAATACTATGGGCTTGTAGAACATCTCCTAAGGAAGCTACTAACACTACGCCTTTCCAACTCACATTTGGTCATGATGCAGTGCTTCCAGTAGAAATTCATCTACAATCAGTTCGAATTCAAAGACAAAACGAAATTCCAGTTGCATTATATTGGGAGATGATGATGAATGAATTAGTTGAGTTGGACGAAGTTAGATTACATGCATTGGAAATCTTGATGAGACAAAAAGAAAGAGTGGCCAGGACATATAACAAAAGGGTGAAAAGAAAAGCATTTATTATTAATGACTTAGTCTGGAAAGTCATATTGCCCATGGACAAGAAAAATAAAACATTAGGTAAATGGTCACCTCATTGGGAAGGGCCTTTTCGAATACTAAAGGTATTCTCAAACAATGCATATGAAATCGAAGAGCTGATGGATGATAAACGCATCCTAAAGGTTAATGGGAAGTATTTAAAGAAATATAAGCCACGCCTCCAGGAGATTCGAATAGTAACAACGTAACCAAAATATCATAAAAATTCCAAAATGGCAATATGGGATGCCAAAATGGCGTTGTTCGAATATTACATAATAAAAAAAACCAAATTTTAATCAAATGAACACTGAGATTTAGAAATAGGAATTATTCTTCAATCTGTTGAAGGTACTTCGAAAAGATTCAAGTCTCTGCTGAGCAAAACGTCTGGCTCCCTCCAAGGTGGCCACTTCTCCCTTGAGTTGTTCTGCAGTTTCCATTTCTGCAAGCCCCTGGTTGAGATGCTCTTCGAATTGGTTACCATCAGTATTGGTCTCGTAGGCCAATTGTTGTTCTCTAGCCTCTTTAACCTTCTGTTAAAGTTCCTGAATTTGCCTTTCCCAGAGAAGGATGGACTCAGCTCGAGCCTCATAATCAGTTTTTGCTTGCTTTAGATGCATGGCTTGATCCTCAGCTTTTTGAGAGAGTTTCGAAGCTTGTTCATAAGCAGCATCCATTGCAGTGCGTTTTTCTTGAACCTTTCTGGCAGCAAATTCATCTTGGAGAAGGTACCCAGTCACATTGTCCAGCAAAGATTGAAGATCGAACAAGATAGTGCTAACTGGCAAGGAGCAGGTAGCAAGGTTGACTTTTGTAAGCAACTCCTTCATAGTGTAGCAAGCAGTGCTATCCTGTTTGAGCACTTCGAATATATCCACATTAAGAATTGTTCTCCTGATCCTGTTAAGAAGTACAATTCTTTCATCTGTGGGCAGAGGATGGCTAGTCGAACTTGTGCCAGCCCTAGCAGGTGGAATATCCCTTTGAGCCAGCTTCGCCTTCATGTACCCAATAGGGTCATTTCGTCTCAGGAGTGCAAGCTCCTCTTCAGTCATTCGAGACAAAGACGGTTGAGGGAGTTCCACACGCAGGGGAGTCACGTCCATTTCGACTTCCATGGGTTTATTGGTTGTGTCACCATCCCCTTCATTCGTTTCGTGCTCATTATCTTCTTCATCGTCATCCAAATCCACCACTTCGATACCTTTGTTTTCGCTGCTATTTGCATTGGACTCTGTCCCAGCAGTCGAACCATCGTTGGCATCCTCCTCCTCAGACTCTTCTTCTGCAGATTCTTCGTTTCTTTGACCAGAATCAGCTTTCTCTCCTTCAGCGTGAGTGTCCTTTAGGTCCTCTTGAAGGGTTTCGAGAGGGGACTTTTGGAGAGAAGTTCTTTGTAAAGCCTCTGCAGATTCATGAAGCGTTGCTTCATTTGTTTCTTTTAGAGGAGGAGAAGTACTTTGATCATCTTGCTGCTCAGAAGCCCCACCCAGAACCGCCATATTGGAGGAACCTTTGTTCTGTACAAGGTTGTTGGAGTCTCTTTGAGGAGAGGAGTTGATCGGAGCAGCAGCTTTTGATGGTTAGGTCGAAGTGGTAAAAGTTGGATTTAAAATATCCTGCAAAGAAGCAAAAGAATATTAAAAGCATGCACCAAGGTAATGAATAATTATTTTGTCAAAGGTTTAAAGTTCAATTTACCTGTGGACTCTCGGAAGAGAGGTTGCTAGCTATGCGTTCCAACATTACGTTGGAGGTCGAAGATGGAATTTTGGATTTAGGTGAGGGAGCAGCATCCCTAGAATCGAGTCCAGAGACACTAGTTGGTACAGCACTTTTTGAAACATCCTTCTTCTTCTTCTTCTTCGAAGCAGTTGGTAAATTCCCTCCAGCCTTGGGGTCTTCCCCAGTGGTGTTTGATTTTCGCTTCTTTGGAGTGGTAGGCGGAATTTTGTTGGTCTGAAAGATTTAAACAAAGAGTTAGATGCAAATCATGAGGCATTAGTGTATTCGAAACATCAAGGCTAAGTGATTACCTGTGGAGTTGGAACACTGGTTATTGCTGGTGTTGTTGTTGTTGCATCAATCGTTGTTGGTTCGGATGGACTTACATTGTCAATAGTTTCGACAGAGGCTTGAGAGGCGCTCTCTTCTTTCGACTTTGAAGCAACAGTCTTTATCCTGATGGCTGAAAATCGAAACAATTAAGGCAAAAGTTAAAGATATAGGAAATGAAAAACGTTTTGGTTTTTCCCAAGCATTTGCACCTGTGCCTTGATCAGATTTAATCGACATGGCAGAAAGGTCATAGCGAAGATGTCCTAGGAAATCGTGGAGCCAGTGTCAAGCCCATGTCACAGTCTCAGATGGCTTTGGTTTCTTTTGAAGATATTTGAACATTTCTTTGCAAGTGAACCACCAAGGGTATGGAGGAAACCAAGCCAGAGCCAATTCTGAGGTAGGTAATCTGGGAAATTTAGGTGGATGCATTTCGAATGCCAACCTATACCTATCCTCAGGTGACAACCCTGAAGGAAGTTTTAACTTAGAAACTTTTTCTTTGAATTTTTCCTTCAGGGTCTCAGCCGCTTGATGCACAGTGGATTCCAAGTGTGTGGGATCATAAGTAGTTTCGAAATAATTTTGAAAAGCTTTAATCTCTTTGGCATGAGTGAACATACCTTTCTTGCATGGTACCTGCACATCGAATGCATCAGTTAGTTTCTGCTGAATAGTAAGAGTATCGAACATATAAGTCTGATAGAACTTTGTCCACCATTCCAGAAACCCCTTTGCTTTAAGGTCTGTAGGTTCGAAAGTTATTAATTCAAACTGGGCGAAGCCTTGGTATTGTTCCTGCTGTAGTTTGGCTTCTCGTGCCTTGAAGGTTCGCCCAGAGGTGATGGCACTTTCCGTTTGAAATAAGGGTTCAGGAATTAGTTGGCACAAGCCAAACTGTCTCGAAACGAAGTTGGGCTGATAAGCGAAAAGGAAAATCTGATTCTTGGCAGGAGTTATTCTTGAAGAGATTAGTCTGGGTAGCAAAAAGGCTCTCCATACATCTTGAATCTCTTTGCTTTTAACAGCTTCTGAGAGAGCCATGGTGAACCATGAAGGTCCATGAGCCCTTGAAGAAAAAGGCGCCATGGTCTCTTCGAACTTATGCCTCTTGGAGAATATCATGATATATTTTGAGAATAGGACTTTGAAGTCATCCTTATCATCGTTTGGGGTTAGTCTTCGCAGCCTAGTGCCTTCGATGATTCTATCCGTTATTTCAAGGTCTTGTTCGGCAATAGTGTTGGCAGTTGATAATGAAGGTTCGAACATGGCATTTAGCCATAACTGAAGTAACCAGAAAGGGCCAGCTAGCAGAATATTCTTGGAGGTGTGAGATTTTAGACTCGAAACAGCTGACCTTAGGCTTTCATAAAGATCAACTAGTAGCAGTTCGCTTAAGCACACCCTCCGATTCTCATGCAAATCTCTAGCTAGAGGAATAAACCTACTGGCTACCTGTAGGGATCTGCTGCAAAAGACATATCTTGACAGCCATAAGGTAAGGAAAGCAATGTGTTTTACATCCGACACACTGTCTCCTTCAGTGTGACAGTGGCTGATAAACTTTGAAAAGCTTGCTAGTTTAACTTCGAAGTCGATAATACTCGAATGCTCTTCGTTGTCAGGGATATATGTTTCTCCTATTGGTGATAGCCCAGTAATGGCCGCTATGTCAAAAAAGGTAGGGTAATCATTCCACCAGGGAGATGGAAAGTATTATAAGTACTGTCCCAGAAATATAGGGACGCAAATAACAATGGGTGGCTATAAGTAAAACCTGGCTTCGACAGCTTAATCAAGTTGTAAATACCTAATTCTTCCCATTGCTGGGATTTCTTAGCTTCTACCTTATTGAACCAGTTATGATAAGCAGTGTCGGAGGTGGGGCAAGATCGAAACGGTTTGAAGTTACTCTTTACATAGTCTAGTACAAAAGGGTCCTTAGGAGGAACAATTGGATTTTCCACGGTGTTTGAACCAGAAGACTCTATTGCCTTAGGGGCGTCCATTTTATTAAACAGAGGTTTGAAATTATAGCAAACTGGGAAAAATTTTCTGGTGTCTTTTAAAATTTCAAAAACTGTAAGAGGGCCCATTAAAGCTAACCTCTTGCCAGCAGCGGTAGTAGGAATAAGTACCTGGGATGCATAAAGCATTTCTTTCTCTTTTGAGATCATCTGGGGAACAAGAACAGATTGACCTTGGTAGGTGACAACCTTGCTTTCCATTGTGTTTCCTGCGGTCTTTCCTTTCTTTTTGGAAGCCTTTTTTAGTTGAGATGAAGTTGAAGAAGACATTGTTGGAAGAATGTTGAAAGCTTAGGGTTTCGGTGAGAAAAGAAGGAGAAAAGATTCAGAATGTGGGAAGAAAAGAAAAGACTAAGTTGATGGGTTTTTATAATATGGAATTTTAAGCATCCACTGAGTAAGGTTGTGATACGTGGTAATCGTGGGTTGGTTTGATGAAGAGGTGGCGTAAAGTTAACATTGGTAATAGGCGTGATTAAAGATAATCATTGTTTTGTAACTGCACCATACTGTGAAATGGTTCAAGGCGGTTAAGGAATCTGAAAAGAGTTATGATTGACGTGACTGGAGTCATATGCAATAAATGTTATGATGATTCGAAGGTCGCATCAAAATCTTGTGTATATGTTTAAAATAAGTATTTCTCAAAGGAATCGAAATACATATTTTAAAGGGGAATTTTGTTGGCTTAAGATTTTGATGATATTATTAGAAGCAAAGTAAATTGGACGTTTCGATTAAAATGAAACAAAATGTCATGTTTCGAAATGGTAGAAGCAGTGCTTCGAATGGGCATATCAAAGCTTGGAGCTTCGAGTGACAGTTATGAGAATATATCCAAAGAGGTCTCGAAATGATAACAAGGCTGTGTCTAAGAAATGCGTTCGAAGCGAAGAAGTGCCAATACATTTGAAATTCAAATGCAAGCGGGATGTTCGAAATTTGAAATATATGCGCTGGAGCATTCGAAGACGCATGGAAGCAAGAGAGAGGCATTGCTCTGCATGTTCTGAACGTGGCAGAATTTTATAGTAAGACCGTTATGGTCGAAGTAGTATAAATAGAAGTCTTAGCATTAGGATTTCGTGTGTCATATCTATTGTACAAAAAAACTCAGTAAACATTCAAATTACCACATGGCTAGGGAAACGAATGCAAGAGCAATGTACGTATGATAACACCACATATTTATGATTTAATGAAAACTCTTTATCATTTCCAGTACTTTCCTTTATCTTTATGTCAATACCATTTACAAGTTTTTGCATTTAAAGTATTTTCATTCGAAACCTTTTCACTGATGCCTTACATTTAAATGTTTTCTTTCCTTTTCAAATACTTTACATTTCAGAAACTGTTGTACATTTCATGCCTTTATCTTCAAGTTTTTATCATTCGAACACCTTTTTTTACTTAAAGCCATTTTACAGTTTTCTTGCACTTAAACGCTTTCTTCATATTTTGAATCTTTTACATTAACCGTTTTTATGATTCGAAGTCATTTACTTGTCTTTTATGCAGTTTTTACATATCTTTACAATTGACCTTTATTCATGCAATTTAGTTTCACGCACATTTATTTGATCACACCTTTAGATCTTTAATAGAGAAATCGAAATAAGTTAAACACCTACACAACATTCTAAATACCAACCATGAATACCAGTTCGATCATGAGAGTTACCCTAATGACCAACATGTCCTAGGATCAATCTAGTCAATCCTGCGAGTTACCAGAGAAATTGAATAACAGTCAGTAAGTTTATTCGATAGTTTGGAGGACTAGCGGTTGTTTACCAGAAATCACTGTAAACACATATTAGGACCTTGGAAAACATATGAGACCTTTGTGGTTCACACCTCTTGATGAAAAGAGAAACCCTAATTTGAGGTATACTGCCTTATGAGAGAGTTTGTCTGGTTAACTCTTCGACTTCCTTGAGCAACTTGGGGACCTCAATTGACATTTGTTGGGTAAAATGGGAGGGAAAATTTTGGGGTACAACAGCTGCCCCTGTTCAATCTTCTTAAACCTGAGGATGTAGATTGGCTTGTCTGCCTTTCGTGATCTGAAGATGGAAGATGTTTGAACACTAGAGTGCCCATAAATTTTCACTCGCATGAACTGGCACTGATTGAAGATATCGGGAATGGGCTTACATATGCCATTTGGAAGTTGAGGATTGAAGATTGTCGGAGATGGGCTTAAAGATGCCATCCTGGATGTGACGAAGAATTGCAGGAGATGGGCTTAAAGATGCCATCTAGAGGATCTTGATTTCCTGTCTTGGGAGAAATAGGGTTTTAGGAGCTTCAGTTGTCCGTTACTCTACTAGGGAATAACTCCAACTTGAGGAAGAAGAAGTGTACTATGTATCTGGTCAGGGTATATGTTGCACCGCAATTTACTAGGGATATGCGAAACCAATCATGTTTGATCGGGTCCCGATCTTACAATGTTGTGGACCCCTGCTTAGGGATAAGAGAGGGGGAACTTTGATAGTAAGGTTATGAGAAGGAACCCGGATAGTAGGGTTGCTTTGATATGAAAACCTGGATAGTAGGGCTATGTGAAGGAACCTGGATAGTAGGGTTTCTTCGATATGAAATCCTTAATAGTAGGGCTATAAGAAGGAACCTGGATAGTAGGGTTGCTTCGATATGAAAGTCTGGATAGTAGGGCTATGAGAAGGAACCTGGATAGTAGGGTTACTTAGATATGAAAGCCTGGATAGTAGGGCTACGAGAAGGAACCTGGATAGTAGGGTTACTTCGATATGAAAGCCTGGATAGTAGGGCTGTGAGAAGGAACCTGGGTAGTAGGGTTACTTCGATATGAAAGCTTGGATAGTAGGGCTGTTGTTGTACCCCAAATTTTGACCTAAGATACCATCTCCCATCTGCATCATTACATTACAAGTATTTTGATCTATTGATCTTAAAAATTCATAACTGTTTTGAGTCGAGAGCTATTTATTTGTTGAACGCTAAATTTATCAACTGATCAAGACTTAAATGACGTTTATTAATTATTTATAGTCTTAAATTTAAATAATTGAAATCTATTTTCAATTGTTATATAATTTAAAGACTTATGAATAATGAAATAAACATTTTGAGAATGGGTTTATTAATTGGTCAACAATGATTATTTAATTCTTTATCATTCTAGGTTAAATAATTAAATTCTATTTTTTAATTATTATAATTTAGAATATTATGAATAATGAATTAAATAATTAAAATTGTTAATTGGCCAATGATGTTTATTTATTTGTTTATCATTCTGAATTTAAATGATTGGATTTGATTTTCAGTTATTATATAATTTAAAGAATTATAAACAATAGATAAATAATTGGAAAGAAAAAAGAATTAATTTTTAAATAATAGAATTTTATTCACTTTATTCTATTTATTACAATTATCATTTAAATATTGTGTTATTACAAAATATTTATAATGGCAATTACATAAATGCTTAAAGTAAAATAAAAAAAAACTATTTTCCTAAATTCTAAATCTTCATCTTCTATCCAATGCCTCTTGTCTGCTCATTTAAATTTACCTGCAAAAACAATTAAAAGAAAAGTCAGATTTGAATAAATAATTAAAAGCGGAAAATAAATTTAATGTTCATCATTAAAGGCAAACGGCTGGAATCAGTTTACCCTTTTTTGCAAATCACGGGATTTCTCCCGGTTCACAAAAAAGGAGGAATTTTATTTCATAAAATGAATGCACATTTTAAAACATGCACAAATTCATGTTTTGTCAAATTGTTTTAAAGTAAAAACTGCATTTTTTCAAATCAATTGCATTTTCAAAGTCCACAACATATTTCAAAATCAGCATCATCTGCATAATTTTCAAACAGCATATACAATGTACACAAACCAAGGCCAAAGTGTAACGTAAACATGCCTAGAGGTAGGAAGAAGTTAAAAACTTAAGTCCCATGCAAGACAAAAAGAAGAATTATGCAGTACCAAAACAATGTGCAAGCAACCTATACTTCCTCATTCATCATATTCCAGCCCTTTGTATTTTCAGAACAATAGTACATTATATCATTTTATATATCAAATGTACCCATGAGAGAGAAGAGAGAGAAGAAATTGGTTTTGCAGGTTTTGGTTTAGGCAGAAAGAATTATAAGACAAAGCTACTGCAGTATTACAGTAAAGGGAGAAACACAAGAGTAGAATACAAACAAAACTGCTGTAACAGTGTGATGCAGGAGGCCAAAGAAAATTGTAAAAAATCTTCAAATCTCCAGCCTGTAACGTAAACAAAGAAAAGGTGGATATAAATATTGGAATCATTTTCAAAACAGAGATATCAATCAACCTCCAAGCCTTAGAAAAAACTTAGAGAGAAACTGCTGTCAACAAGAGATATAAAACAAACTGCATAAACCATTTCAAGGCAAAAAAGTTTTAAAACCACAATCACCATCAACCTGCTATTGCTAAACCGTTAACCTGCCATAACCATATCAAAAACCTTATGGTCCAAACACAAAAACCAATAGGGAACCTACTGTCATAAACCAAACCTATTACCATCCTGTCTCAAAAAAAACCATGTCTACTGCATTCAAAAATCCAGTAAAACCTGTGTAAACCATACAAACACCTAGGCCTAAAAATCACCATAAACCTGGTACGGCATTATCCAAACATAACCAAAATGAAACCATCACAATATGACCTAAACCTCAAAGAATCTTATTGAGCCAAAAAAGCCAATATCACCATTTCTAAAACCAAAACCAATGACCAAATACCCAAACCTCAGAGTCCATCATAGGCAAAATTCCACGAAGCGTACGCAAATCAGAAAAGAAGAAGGAAAAGTGTCAACAGCATCACGCTAGTCAAAAGTAAGCATTTCAACAATAGCATAGGAAGCATTCATAGCATCCAAAATGTTCAAAGCAACGCAAAGGGTACAGTAAAGAATCAAGAACGAATACCAGGGTACCAAGCTGAAGCAAGCATCCCGTGTGTCCCTCGTTGCCGTCCGGCCTCCTAAGCACCCTCAAACTCCCTTCTCCAGCTCCAAAGGTACCATTTCATCCCTTTTTTTAGAACCTCCATATCACCATTAACAAACAAGAAGCCAGGATTAAAAATGAACAAAATCAAACATGCAGTAGCAAAACCCTTAACGAAATAGAAAACATAAGCTTACCGAATCCGTCGTTTGCCTTAAGCTCGCGTTGGAGGGAAGAGGAAGATTGGGTTGCTGGTGGCCGGAAACAGGGGACAATTTCAGGAACTCAGACGAAGAGGATATCACGCGCGAAGACGAAGAAGATGAAGGCGAGCATGAACGCCGTTTCGGCCAGGACCAAAACCTAAATCCCTTAACAACTAAACACATATTGTTTAACCCTAAAACCAATTAGCATTGTTTTGGACCCAAACCCCTTGTCCTGCCTTAAAGCCCAAACGAAAATGGTTTTTACACCCCCCCTGCTTCTACTCTTGATTGGGCTTTATCCTGCTTTAAGCCCAGCGTGTTGCTTGTGCACCCCCCCGTTCTATCATTTTCTTTCTTTCCTTTTAGGACTTTAGTTTTAATAGTTAGCAATTCAATTAAATAGGCATAGTTTAATTAATCATTTTAATAATTAATTTTATTAGTTCAATTTTAAGAGATAATTTGTTAATTTTAAATATTCTCTTTTAATTAGAGTTAGGTTAATAACCTTTTTTAAGTTTAATTAATTTAGTTATTTAATAATTCTAAAAAATTGATAACCTTTTATATTAATATCAAAAACATAAAAATAAAACATAAAAGCTTTAAAAACATTTTATTCCCTTTAATTAATTCTCTTTGCATTCATCCATATAAAAAATACGTAAAAATGGAGAAACAATTAAAACACTTTCTTTTTACTAATGTTAATCAGAAATCCAAAATGCATTATATCATTTAGTCTATCATTTAATTATTGTACATAATCGTGATCCGCATAATTTTTTCTGTTTATTTATTTCATATTTATTTGTTTATTCCGTTTACGTTTAAATCCAAAGGAAAAACGATAAATTTGTTGACTTCATGTCCTCAAATCTAATCGCGCGAATATTTGCATTTTCTCATTAAAACGTAGGATAATTTGCCTTCAAAATTTCAACCTTTTCAAAACTTATACCCTTTAAGCAAAAACTTCGACGTTAGGTCGTCGTATCTTCAAAAACCTATCCGTATCCCTTTTCGGCCAAAATGATTTATTATCGAGCAATCAAATTTTAAATAAACAGGTATTTCAAAAGGTTCCTATAGAGTACTATAGATGCATTGGGTGCTAATACCTTCCCATTGTATAACCAACCCCCGAACCATAAGATCTCTTTTCGAAAACGCTTTGTATTTTTACTATTATTTACATTGCATATTGTGATCGGTGGATCTGGAACTGACTGTTTAAAGCTGGTTCGCGAAATGTCGCGGAAGCAAGAGTCGCCACCGTCTTTTATTTTCTCCAATTGGAAAGGACAAAAGCACAGAAAAATTCCTTTTAAGAGATTGCTCTCGGTTCGGGAGGTGGGTTATAGAAAGGGAAGGTGTTAGCACCCTTTCTATCCATGGTTATCCATGGGCTCTTAGATACTTGCTCATTGTGTTTTCAAAAATGTTTGCTTGCTTTTCAATGTGGGTTTAAAAAAGTTTCTTTGAAAAATTTCAGTTCGACTCGTACGTCAGAGTGTTTGAAAAGTTTGTTTTGAAAGCCTTTTGAAAAGTGTCAATGTGAAAAGTCTTTTTGAGTTTGTTTTGAGATTAGAGCAAGTATCCTTGAGAACCTACCTACCCTAAGGAATTCGTCTGTGTAAGAGTCCTTTAAAGTAGTGCCATCCCACCATTGAGAGGTAGGTAGCACCACTGTTGGAGGTGTTCGGGTCAATTCGATTTTAGGGACATGGTGATCACCAGAGCAATGGGAAGACACCTTAGAAGCTACCCTCATGCAAGGTTCCCGGATCATGAGGACTTGCTAAGACGTCCTCTACTCGACGATCACCTTTCGAGGTAAGGCAACAGTGAGGCGTACCCTAGGGGTGGTGTGTGATTTGTGTGTCAGATTCATTTATTTTTGTCTTGTCATGTTTGTTGTGATCTACGCTTGATTTTATTTTAAGTCCATACATTCTTTCATGCTTTTTGTTAACAGTTAATATTTGCGGGAAAAATAAATCTACGACTATTACAAATGACGCGGGTCCACATCGCCAAAAGTTTCTCGAACCCGATTTGACAGAAAATAAATAAAGCGATAAAGTCAAAGTGCAAGAAATTTAAATTACAATGCTTTGGGACAATTACATAATTATAATAAGTGATATAAAATAAATGCGCAAAATTAATAATTAAAAGCGACGGGCGTTGGACCCTTTTGCAAAAATAATTAAATTAATGAATTAAAATTAAAAAATTAAATGTTTTGGTATTTTTGTGTTTTTTTAAGATTTAAAAGAAAAAAGGAGTTAATTGAAATTAAATTAAAAGGCAAACCCTAATTCTAATATTTTTTTAATTATTAAGAAAGAATTAAAATATGATCTAAATTAAACTCTAAATTAACTTATGTACAATTTTTAATTTATGAAAATAAAATAATAAATAAATAATATTGTTATTCTGAAAAAAGGGAAAATTAAAAAAAGAAAATAAAAAGTTATTAAACCTAAATTCTATTTTTTTGGATTTTTTATAAAAAAGATTAAAACTATAACCTAATTAACCTAAATTATTTACATGTTTATTTGAAAATAATCATAATAAGATAAATATCATATTTTTTTGTATTTTTCTGGATTTTTATGATGTTTTTTTATATTTTTTGTAAACAAAATTAATTAATTAAATTGGGATGACAAATTAAATAAAATTGCAATAAAAGAAAATAAAATATAAACATAAATAAGAAAATGCAAACCAGGGGGGGGGGGGTTCAGGCCCCAGATGGAGGTGTTGGTCCAAAAATCAGGCCCAATAAGCATGGAAGTTCGTTGACTTTTTGGTGCAGCGTGTGGCAAGGTTGACCAGTATCTACCATACGCCTTGACCCTGAGCCTTTTGATGTATCTCCCAGGACGCGTGTGCATCTTGATCATGAGCGTGCATGGTACATCTACGTTACTGAAGCGCATAGGAACCACTTTTGAAAAATAACATGGAACTTGTTCAGACCTGGGAATCGAACCCAGGTCTTGGACTTGGCAAAGCGACACCTGCACCACTGAAGCACTTTGAATTCTTTTAATATATATTAATAATCAAACCATATAAAAGAAAAGCAAGGTTAGTGGAGGGAAGCGCGCCAGATTTTAAATTAACGAATTGCAGCGTGCCACATCTTCATCTTCTTTCTTTTTTCTGAAACATAAGCGTACAGCAACGGTTTTAGAAACGTTGCCTTAGGCCAGTTTACAAAAAATAGCGATTAGCTCGTTTCCAAATATAAATTAGGCGTGATGGTCTAGATTGCTTCGTCTTGATGTGCTGAACTCAACCATGGTGGTCGTGAGGACTAATTTTACCTCTATGCAAAAACCCCAATTCTGAAGGCCTGTAACCCTAGAATCTGAAGCATGGCATAATCTCATATGGGCAATAAAAGAGCAATTAGAGGTAATGGTCAGCTTAGAAACTTCATGCTAGACAAGAATTCATAAACAAAAAATGCAAAAGATGTATGATTTATGGTATATGATTTCAAGAAAATTCGCTTTGCAGTTTGAGTTCTAACCAACGATTCTTTGTGCTTTAGTTGATGTTAATGATTGAGGAGCATTCAGTGATGCTTCAGAATGATGATGGAACAAAAATTGAAGCTTCAATCGACCTCTAAGGCACTTTTCAGATTTTGAGTTTTATGAGAAATTTTCAATTTTCAAGGGCTTGTTTATGCGCAGCTTTCAGTCCCTTTGGCTTAGGGTTGTGTTCCTGATCATATAGTGAGGCTTCTAGGTCAAGAAAGTTGTACAAAATCTCATGCCATAATGGATTTCAATATTTGATTTTACAAGATCTTTTCCAATCTTTTCCATGTGCATTTTGGTTCAAATCTGATCAATTCTCATCAAAACTTGCTTAATTAAGAAGTGCACGAAATATTGACATTATAATGTGCATAAAAAGATTTTTTTAGGTTAGGTTTATATTTTTCATGTATTAAAATGATTTAAATGAATATAAATTAATATAAATTCAAATAAATAATTAAAAAATATGAAAATACTTCCCTTTGGGCCTAGTGGTCGTGTATAGGCTTGGCATGAAGAAACTTGGAAGAAAAATGGGCCCATTTGCATTTTTAGGCCTTTTGCATCAATGTTGACTTTTCAAAATTCCTAAAAATTTCCCAACTTCCACAAGGCATAACTTGGTCAATTTTTAAGCTTTTCACATGTTCTTGGACATTTTGGAAAGGTCTTTGAGTCCTTTAACCAATGCCTTTGGTCCCATGTCATTTTGATTTACCAATCTCAAGTTATGGCCTTTGACTTAAAGTCTCTTTTTGTTGACTTTTGAAAATGACCTATAATGTTGAAATTGATAACTTTTTGTGAGAGCATTTCTTGGACTTGGAATATGAAGATGAGTTGTAGGAAATGTCTTTCTCTTCAAAATGAGCTTTGGATGGAAATTTTCTGATAATCCATGTGAAAGTTATGCCCTGGTCAATTTCAGTTGACTTTTTCAGCTGTCCAAATATAGCAACTTTTGCATCTTTGATGATTTCTGAGCCAAATTTTGAGAATCATGATCAAGCATTGATCAAATGATGTTTGTGGCTTCAAAATGATATGTTGACCAAAAATTTGAACTTTTGACTGTCAAATGACCATTTTGCCCCTACAGTTGACTGTAGTGCAATCTAGGGTTTTGACTGTGCAATTTTGAGCTGAATGCCTTGAAACTTGATATGAGGATGCTTGACCACACTTGTAAGCATATGAGACTTGATTGGGCCTTTGAAAAGTTCATTTTCTTGACCAGAACTCAAACCCTAGTTTTGACTGTATAGGAGACAGTTGAACTGCACAACCCTTGGGGAATTTTGTGACCTTGACTTTGACAATTCTTGATGAATATGGGAGGGCAAATTTTGGGGTACAACAGTTGCCCCTGTTCAATCTTCTTAGACCTGAGGATGCAGATTGGCTGACGTGCCTTTCGTAATCCGAAGGTAGAAGATGATTGGACACTAGAGTGCCCAGAAATTTGCGCTCACATAGTAGCAGTGATGATGGGGGAATGGGCTTATAGATGCCATTTGGAGATTGCTGGATAGGATGATGGGCTTATAGATGCCATCGGGATGTTGATCACGTAGGAGATTTCTTAGCGAGAACCTGCATACCTGCGAAAGAACAAATGAGTACCTGACACGTTGCAGGAGCTGATTTTAGATGCTTGGTATAAATGTGTCCTGACTGGTTGCAGGAGCTGGGTCTGGAGCTTCAAACGCTGATGAATGAACCAGGGATGGTTGCTACCTTAGCATGAATGGTAAGGGAACCTTGTGTGACTTTAACTTCAACAACGCTCGTTGAGAAAAATCTTGGCGGGAACTACCATCTTTGCAATATTGGGAAGAGAACCATAGGTAATTATAGTCTGAAAGGAACAATCACCTCACACTCATTGTCGGAGAGGGGAATATCAAAAAAGGGATTACTACCTCACACACCGTTGGAGAGGGAACCATAGGGAGAATATCACCTCACACTCATCGTCGGAGAGGGAAACATCTGAGAAGGACTTCTGGAAGCAGTATCAGAACGTCGCCATATCTGGTTTACATCTGAAACTATATCTGGAAGGGAATCTGGAAGCAGTATCAGAACGTCACCATATCTGGATCATATCCGAAACTATATCGAGAAGGAATTCTGGAAGCAGTATCAGAACGTCACCATCGCTGGGTTTACATCTGAAACTATATCTAGAAGGAATTCTGGAAGCAGTATCAGAACGTCACCATCGTTGGGTTTACATCTGAAACTATATCGAGAAGGAATTCTGGAAGCAGTATCAGAACGTCACCATCGCTGGGTTTACATCTGAAACTATATCGAGAAGGAATTCTGGAAGCAGTATCAGAACGTCACCATCGCTGGGTTTACATCTGAAACTATATCGAGAAGGAATTCTGGAAGCAGTATCAGAACGTCACCATCGCTGGGCTTACATCTGAAACTATATCTAGAAAGAATTGCGTTAGTTGATAGTAATCATTTTTGTATTGATCTTTTTTCTTGAAAAGGTAGAACATAATTGTATGCAAGATCATGATGCATGAACTGTATGTCTTCAATATCAATGAGATGCGTGTAGTGTGATGCATATGCATGCTATAATGATGTATGTGACGTTTTATGAATGTATGTTTGTCTAAGAAAATAAATCCTTGACGGGTGCCGGGAAGTCATATCCTGGGCTGATGTTGAAGAATAGATTTTGCTTCCGCTGGGGATGATAACCGCAAGAATACCGGTAGGAGAAGATGACTCCGTTGTGGAATAAACTTGGCTAATGAAGATTCTGCGGGGAGAAAAGATACTCTGATGACCATGCTGGGAAGCAATACTCTGTGGGGATAGAGATGCTTTGCTGATTGTTGATAGTAGTTTGCTGAGGATACCCTTGTTGTATGAAGTGTTGACGGACTTCGCTGGGGTAAGAAGACTTTGTCGACGACGTTCTTTCCATGGCTTTTGGCTGAGGATAACCCAGTTATATCCTGTTAAGGAAATAACTCTTTAAATAAAGCCGGACGACGCGTTCGTGCTCTGCGAGGGGATAAGCTTCCAGAATCTACTGGGGATAAGCTTATTGCTTGGGGATAGGAATTTCAACTTTCCTGGGGAACTGGATTGGATTCTCTGGGGAAGTTTTGAACTGTATTGGTTATGTTCTTCCACGGAACCCACTCTGATACCTTGGAGGATAACAATCAGATTGCTTAGACCACCCGTTATTGCCCCTGTTTCTATGGGGGAGGCACATGTGGGATGCTGATAATTGTTGAGGGTAAAACCTTCTCCTGGTAGGCAGGTGACAGGACATAGTCGTACGCTTTGACCCCTAACTTTTGCCTGGACCGCCCTTTCGGGTTTTCAGTCCACCGGGATACCCATTTTTGCCCAAGCCGCCTTTTCAGGTTTTCGACTTGCCGGGTGTACAGATTTTTTCATTTCATCCCTTCATTTTGCCCGAACCCTTTTGGTTCGCCGGGAAGCCCTTATTTTTGCCTAGGTGCGTCAACCTAGCGTGTCTTTGATTATGCGTAGTATTTTCCGACTATGTCCGTGCTCTCAGAATGTAGGGAGTTGCCCTTGTTAGAAGTGTTTTGTCGTGCCACCAGAAGGTGTTTGATCAGGCAAGATTCGTTGTTGGAACGCCCCAAATGGCTTAGGCGGAGATTTGCCCCAGGCTATTTGGCCTTTTTGAGAGATTCTCCGAATCTTGACTTAATTGCCCCAGATGATGGACAATAATCACGTCTGCCCCTTGATTGGAGGTACTTCTGTTCATTAGGTATTTTTCGTGCGAATTTCCCTGCTGTTCAAACAAAAAGTCATATGCAAACAAAGTTATGTTAAAAATGCAACGCCTATATCTGTCTTGAAGATTTTGAAAATGCATTCTTTTCATAAAACAAGTGAATGTTTGTAAAACGTGATGTCAATTCCGTATTTTATCGCAAGCCTTAAGGAGTCAGGATACCTTTGTAACAGTATGCTTTCAAACTAACCCATGCTTCAGCTAGGACTTTTGAGGGTTATAACGTGGCCTGGTTCACGGTTTAAGAAACAAAGGATAAAGGCCCAAATTATTTGTACCCACCCGCTCTTCGTGATGTTCTCCAAACCTAAACTCAGTTGATCGTGCGTTAGACCTTGCTTGAGTCTTTGCTTTGATGTTCCAATAATGGTTCAGATGTTGATGATTTATTTTGAATGGGCAGTCATTTCTTTTGTTGAGGGTTTGTATGACCTCTTTCTTGGTTTTGTTATCCCTTTCTTTTTTTTTTGCCTGAACTGTTTCCTTTTTTGGAATTACAGTCAGCGGGATGCCCCAGTTTCATAAGTCCCCTTTGTAGGTTTAGACTCTTTGGGCTTTTCATTTATGAATTTTGATGGTGACTGCCTGTCCTTTTGATTGTTCGGAACCATCACTGTCTTTCTTCGTTTTGTAAGGACCTCTTCGGTGCCATTCGTCATGCACTTGGACCAACTGAGAGACTACCCTGCCCCAGGTTATGATTAAGGGTTTTGATTTTCGAAAATAAAAACTCCTACTTCTTTGGCTCTGATGGGTTGACGAGGGGTTATCATCCTTATAACTCCAGTGTTTAGGGGTTGAAACAATGCATGTACCTCATCAGCGGAGTTTGTTCAAAAGCATACTGTAATGATTGCGGTATCGTTTTCGTCATCCTCCCTCAAGAGGCTCAGAATTATTAACCGAGAGTTGACATCAGAAAAAAATATGAAAAGATATTTGGACATAATGAAAATAATTGTATTAATTTCCAAAACAGACATATGCGATGCATTAATAGAATAAAAGAGTTTGCTATGACATTAATTGTTTGTATAAGCAATGAAAAATACAACTCAAAATTCAAATAAACAAAAGGTCTTCAATGATTGGGCAATGGAGCAGTGATTATGTTCGGAGTCTCAGACACTTCAAACTGAATCTCCCCGGCGTCGATCATGTCTTGAATTTTGTTCTTGAGAGGCCAGCAGTTGTCTGTAGTATGCCCCGGGCTATCTGAATGATATGCGCACCTATCGTTGGGATGATAGTTGGGAGCAGAAGTGTTCGGATTCCGAAGAGGAGCCCTTAAAGTGATCAGCCCTGCCTTCAACATTTGTTGCAGTGCTTGATCCAACGACATGTTGAGTTTGGTATACTGTCGTTTCTCCTTGCGCTGCTGCCCCTGTCCTTGTTGAGCAGGTCCGGGATTGGAGATTTGGATTGCCCCTGCCTCATGACGGCTCTTTTTACCGTGCACGGCATTGGATTCTTTCTTTCCATGATGAGGCTTTTTATCAGCAGGTGCAGCCTCTTGAATTTTCCCAGACCGGATACCAGCTTCTATTCGCTCCCCAGTCAAGATAAGATCTGTGAATCCAGCAGACGAATTCCCAATCAGGTGGTTATAAAATGGACCAGACAAGGTCCCCAAGAACATATCCACAAGTTCCCGATCAGTCAGAGGTGGTTGTACCCTTCCAGCAAGATCCCTCCATTTCTGCGCGTACTCTTTAAAACCTTCACTTGATCCTAACGACATACCCTGGAGTTGGGTACGCGTGGGAGCAAGGTCGGCATTGTACTGGTACTGCTTATAGAAAGCAGTTGCCAACTCCTCCCAGTTACGAATTTTGGTCCCATCCAGCTGATAGAACCATTCGAGATGAGTCCCTGAAAGACTCTCCTGGAAGAAGTGGATCCATAAACTCTTGTCCACCGTATATGGCTGAATCTTCCGAACATAGGACCTTAGATGCAGCTTGGGACAAGACGCCCCGTCATACTTAGAGAAGGGTGGTACTTTGAACTTCCGAGGAATAACCACACCAGTTGACAAACCCAGATCTCCGAAATCCAGCCCAGGTACCTGTTGAACCTCCATAGCTTTCATTCTGTCCTCCAGTTGCTTATATCTGTCATCAGCAGGAGGGTACTGCTCTTCATCAAAATCTGTTTCATTGTCAGAGACCACTGGACTGGGAACCTCTCTCTCATGATGACTGCTTTTTCCCACAGATGGGGTTGTCCTCTCAGTTTCAACTTGCGGTGTATTCCCAGATCTGCGTCTAGGGATGAACAGAACAGTCCTCTTCTTTTTCTTGTCCTTCTTCAAAAGGAGAGCCTTCAGGTCTTGTTGCCCCTGGGTCAAATTCATAATCAACTCTTGGAACTGGGCGTTCTGAGCCTGGAGGTCCTTGATAGTCTGCCCGGCTGACGATTCAGGATTCATGACGATCGGCTGAAATAAACAGCGGAGAAGGGTAAGCAACCTGTCAAGGGATACCTGCAATGCAATGAGATGTATGATATGCATGCAATGATTTCAAGGACCTCGCAGGATAAACAGAGAAACTTGCTGGCAACTTGATTGAAGGAACTTCCTGTTGTAGAGAGCCCTTCTTCAAGGGTCAAAGGCTCACCATATCCAGTGGGTCATAGCCCCTGACAACCTTGGCTAGAGGAAAATAAATCCTCTTTGCCCCTTGCTAGATGTTTGATTCATCATGACCTGCATCACAAGCCCTTGAGATCCTTGAAATGGGTTAGGATGTATGCAATGGTATGATGTCATGATGCATAGGGTAATATAGGTAACCCTGTCATGGGTCCCTATTAAGGACTGCAATGAAAAACCTGCAAGACACTTAGTAAACCTGTCAGGAGTCCCAATTAAGGGCTAAGACAAACCCTGGAAGAAACTTGGTACCCCTTGTTATGAGTCCTGGTTAAGGACTAAAACAAAAACCTGTAGGAAATTCAGTAGACCCTGTTATGAGTCCTAGTTAAGGACTATAAACAACACCTGCAAACAGACTCAGTAAACCTGTCATGAGTCCCGATTAAGGACTTAAAACATAACCTGCAAGAAACTAAGTACCCTGTTATGAGTCCCGAATAAGGACTACAAACTAAAACCTGCAAGAAACGAGTGTCAGGTAACAAGCATGCAAATAGTCAAGTACGAAGGCACACAAGTCACACAAGAAAAGCCCTTAGAGTTTAGGCCAGCATGGGGTCTGGGTACTACCCTCTTTCAGTTTGTTGGTTTATACCTGTCCTATCAAAGTAACCGGGTTCTTAGAGGATCCCAATATCATTGACTACCCTCAATCGGTCATAACTCCAGCATCACAATCTTTTCTTGCGGCCAGAACCATCACGAGAGTTTAGCCTCAATGGGCGTAGCATACTGCTACTGTTCTAATGGCCAAGTTGTGTCATTTAAGGTTCTAAGGTTGTTGGTGCTTAATGACTCCTTAGAAGACCCATATTCTCCTCGTTGCAACACAAGGGATATCAGTACAGACCAAGGTGCCACACCAACGTAGCCACTGTTTCACCCGTGTCGGTCTACGCCGGACAGGTCCCTCACAGCTTATGCTACCTAAACAGGGTATCCCCAGATCCGGGTTAGGATCTATGTAACTCCGATGCAACCCACAATAGTAAAGCAAGCAAATCAATACAAGTGAAAACACAGTTATGAACTATCCCTAAGGTACACCTCACTTTAAGTTTGGTCCCCAGCAGAGTCGCCAGTTCTGTGATCGGTGGATCTGGAACTGACTGTTTAAAGCTGTTTCGCGAAATGTCGCGGAAGCAAGAGTCGCCACCGTCTTTTATTTTCTCCAATTGGAAAGGACAAAAGCACAGAAAAATTCCTTTTAAGAGATTGCTCTCGGTTCGGGAGGTGGGTTATAGAAAGGGAAGGTGTTAGCACCCTTTCTATCCATGGTTATCCATGGGCTCTTAGATACTTGCTCATTGTGTTTTCAAAAATGTTTGCTTGCTTTTCAATGTGGGTTTAAAAAAGTTTCTTTGAAAAATTTCAGTTCGACTCGTACGTCAGAGTGTTTGAAAAGTTTGTTTTGAAAGCCTTTTGAAAAGTGTCAATGTGAAAAGTCTTTTTGAGTTTGTTTTGAGATTAGAGCAAGTATCCTTGAGAACCTACCTACCCTAAGGAATTCGTCTGTGTAAGAGTCCTTTAAAGTAGTGCCATCCCACCATTGAGAGGTAGGTAGCACCACTGTTGGAGGTGTTCGGGTCAATTCGATTTTAGGGACATGGTGATCACCAGAGCAATGGGAAGACACCTTAGAAGCTACCCTCATGCCAGGTTCCCGGATCATGAGGACTTGCTAAGACGTCCTCTACTCGACGATCACCTTTCGAGGTAAGGCAACAGTGAGGCGTACCCTAGGGGTGGTGTGTGATTTGTGTGTCAGATTCATTTATTTTTGTCTTGTCATGTTTGTTGTGATCTACGCTTGATTTTATTTTAAGTCCATACATTCTTTCATGCTTTTTGTTAACAGTTAATATTTGCGGGAAAAATAAATCTACGACTATTACAAATGACGCGGGTCCACATCGCCAAAATTTTCTCGAACCCGATTTGACAGAAAATAAATAAAGCGATAAAGTCAAAGTGCAAGAAATTTAAATTACAATGCTTTGGGACAATTACATAATTATAATAAGTGATATAAAATAAATGCGCAAAATTAATAATTAAAAGCGACGGGCGTTGGACCCTTTTGCAAAAATAATTAAATTAATGAATTAAAATTAAAAAATTAAATGTTTTGGTATTTTTGTGTTTTTTTAAGATTTAAAAGAAAAAAGGAGTTAATTGAAATTAAATTAAAAGGCAAACCCTAATTCTAATATTTTTTTAATTATTAAGAAAGAATTAAAATATGATCTAAATTAAACTCTAAATTAACTTATGTACAATTTTTAATTTATGAAAATAAAATAATAAATAAATAATATTGTTATTCTGAAAAAAGGGAAAATTAAAAAAAGAAAATAAAAAGTTATTAAACCTAAATTCTATTTTTTTGGATTTTTTATAAAAAAGATTAAAACTATAACCTAATTAACCTAAATTATTTACATGTTTATTTGAAAATAATCATAATAAGATAAATATCATATTTTTTTGTATTTTTCTGGATTTTTATGATGTTTTTTTATATTTTTTGTAAACAAAATTAATTAATTAAATTGGGATGACAAATTAAATAAAATTGCAATAAAAGAAAATAAAATATAAACATAAATAAGAAAATGCAAACCAGGGGGGGTTCAGGCCCCAGATGGAGGTGTTGGTCCAAAAATCAGGCCCAATAAGCATGGAAGTTCGTTGACTTTTTGGTGCAGCGTGTGGCAAGGTTGACCAGTATCTACCATACGCCTTGACCCTGAGCCTTTTGATGTATCTCCCAGGACGCGTGTGCATCTTGATCATGAGCGTGCATGGTACGTCTACGTTACTGAAGCGCATAGGAACCACTTTTGAAAAATAACATGGAACTTGTTCAGACCTGGGAATCGAACCCAGGTCTTGGACTTGGCAAAGCGACACCTGCACCACTGAAGCACTTTGAATTCTTTTAATATATATTAATAATCAAACCATATAAAAGAAAAGCAAGGTTAGTGGAGGGAAGCGCGCCAGATTTTAAATTAACGAATTGCAGCGTGCCACATCTTCATCTTCTTTCTTTTTTCTGAAACATAAGCGTACAACAACGGTTTTAGAAACGTTGCCTTAGGCCAGTTTACAAAAAATAGCGATTAGCTCGTTTCCAAATATAAATTAGGCGCGATGGTCTAGATTGCTTCGTCTTGATGTGCTGAACTCAACCATGGTGGTCGTGAGGACTAATTTTACCTCTATGCAAAAACCCCAATTCTGAAGGCCTGTAACCCTAGAATCTGAAGCATGGCATAATCTCATATGGGCAATAAAAACGCAATTAGAGGTAATGGTCAGCTTAGAAACTTCATGCTAGACAAGAATTCATAAACAAAAAATGCAAAAGATGTATGATTTATGGTATATGATTTCAAGAAAATTCGCTTTGCAGTTTGAGTTCTAACCAACGATTCTTTGTGCTTTAGTTGATGTTAATGATTGAGGAGCATTCAGTGATGCTTCAGAATGATGATGGAACAAAAATTGAAGCTTCAATCGACCTCTAAGGCACTTTTCAGATTTTGAGTTTTATGAGAAATTTTCAATTTTCAAGGGCTTGTTTATGCGCAGCTTTCAGTCCCTTTGGCTTAGGGTTGTGTTCCTGATCATATAGTGAGGCTTCTAGGTCAAGAAAGTTGTACAAAATCTCATGCCATAATGGATTTCAATATTTGATTTTACAAGATCTTTTCCAATCTTTTCCATGTGCATTTTGGTTCAAATCTGATCAATTCTCATCAAAACTTGCTTAATTAAGAAGTGCACGAAATATTGACATTATAATGTGCATAAAAAGATTTTTTTAGGTTAGGTTTATATTTTTCATGTATTAAAATGATTTAAATGAATATAAATTAATATAAATTCAAATAAATAATTAAAAAATATGAAAATACTTCCCTTTGGGCCTAGTGGTCGTGTATAGGCTTGGCATGAAGAAACTTGGAAGAAAAATGGGCCCATTTGCATTTTTAGGCCTTTTGCATCAATGTTGACTTTTCAAAATTCCTAAAAATTTCCCAACTTCCACAAGGCATAACTTGGTCAATTTTTAAGCTTTTCACATGTTCTTGGACATTTTGGAAAGGTCTTTGAGTCCTTTAACCGATGCCTTTGGTCCCATGTCATTTTGATTTACCAATCTCAAGTTATGGCCTTTGACTTAAAGTCTCTTTTTGTTGACTTTTGAAAATGACCTATAATGTTGAAATTGATAACTTTTTGTGAGAGCATTTCTTGGACTTTGAATATGAAGATGAGTTGTAGGAAATGTCTTTCTCTTCAAAATGAGCTTTGGATGGAAATTTTCTGATAATCCATGTGAAAGTTATGCCCTGGTCAATTTCAGTTGACTTTTTCAGCTGTCCAAATATAGCAACTTTTGCATCTTTGATGATTTCTGAGCCAAATTTTGAGAATCATGATCAAGCATTGATCAAATGATGTTTGTGGCTTCAAAATGATATGTTGACCAAAAATTTGAACTTTTGACTGTCAAATGACCATTTTGCCCCTACAGTTGACTATAGTGCAATCTAGGGTTTTGACTGTGCAATTTTGAGCTGAATGCCTTGAAACTTGATATGAGGATGCTTGACCACACTTGTAAGCATATGAGACTTGATTGGGCCTTTGAAAAGTTCATTTGCTTGACCAGAACTCAAACCCTAGTTTTGACTGTATAGGAGACAGTTGAACTGCACAACCCTTGGGGAATTTTGTGACCTTGACTTTGACAATTCTTGATGAATATGGGAGGGCAAATTTTGGGGTACAACACATATTTAGGGTTTTATTTCGCTTTTTTCCCTTTTCCTTTGGAAACAATAAAGCGCGGTGGCGACTCTTGCTTTTGTGAGACGAATTAATCAATAATTCGATCTCCGATTTACCCCGCTACATTTTTTATCGCTACAGAATTGGCGACTCTGCTGGGGAAAGATTGACCTCTTGCTGGTCCATCCCTAAGTGGGTTAAGCCTAATTTGTCTTATCTGTTTATTATTATTTGTTTTGTTTGATTATGTGTTTAAAATTGGGGTTGTTTCGGTTTCTTGCGAAGGACGAATCCTATACCCGGATTAAGTAACACTTAAGGAATAGGACGGGCGGTATAGTCATGTTAACTTTGAGGGAGTAATCCCGAAGAAGGAGGCATGAGATCCCCCACTCAATGGAAGGCCCTCTTGAACTTAATATTTGTTTACCGAGTAATCGGGAAGACGTTATTATTTTCGACCTAGGAGCCCGAGAAGTTGAGGACCATAGAACCCTAACCCATCTTGGCCTTTTTAGGTGTAGCGCGGAGACTACAACGGAGTAATTCGGAAGTAGTTGTTACGCGATGCTACGCTCGGACGAGTTTCTCTTGAGAATATTGCTAATTATTGAGTAATCAAGACGTTGGTAATATCCGAAGGAGGAATGTAGACTCTGGGAACTCTTAGAACCATGTCTTACAGGTGTGATTGAACCGTTAGTACATACCTTTGGGTGGGCTTTACCCTCGACTCCATGCTGAACATTGAACCTTTGAACACCATGTTTGCAAGTTTGTGTGTGACTGTTGCATTATCATTCATTCATGCATTCACCAACATCTTTGTAAAAAACTTGTTTTTCAAGGAACTTCGGATTGATTTTTGCGGACATCTTAGGTTATTATGGAACTTGGAAGGAGAAATACTCGAAGCTTTAGTTTCAAGGAGTCTGAGATTGAAGAACTGAAGAGTTTGATTCCGAAGATCGAGAGTCCGATGGATTTTCAGAAGAAATTTGGGTCCATCATACCGCTCATGAAGCGTAAGATGAAGAAAGGCATCCTCAACACGTTGGTTCAGTTCTATGATCCCTTGTACTGATGTTTCACCTTTCCGGATTACCAATTGATGCCCACTTTAGAGGAGTACTCTTATATTCTTGGTTTGCCGATTGCCGACCATGTTCCCTTCTCTGGATTAGAAGAAGAGCCCGAGTCTCACGAGATAGCAGCTATCACCCACTTAAGGAAGTCAGAGGTAGAGGAGAACATGACTACGAAAGGGGGAATCCGGGGTTTGCCGGTGCATTTTTTGTTGAAGAAAGCTCGCCATTTTGCTGAGACAAAAGATACTGTTGCCTTCGAAGACGTATTTGCCTTACTCGCGTATGGTCTTTTCTTATTCCCTAACGTTGATAAGTTTGTAGATATCAACGCCATCAGAATTTTCCTGGTTGGAAATCCGGTCCCTACGCTGCTAGGGGATACATATTACTCCATCCACCTTCGAAACTCTTATCAAGGAGGGATGATTATTTGTTGTGTACCGTTGTTGTATCAATGGTACGTCTCGCATCTACCTGGGTCTGATGCTTTCTGGGATCTCGAGAAGGAACCGTGTTGGGCGCCAAAGATTATGGCTCTCACTCATTTCGACATTGACTGGTATAATCGAGTTTACCACGACGTGGAGATCATTGATAGCTGTGGTGCTTTTCCTAACGTACCTCTTCTCGGTACGAGGGGTGGAATCAACTACAACCCTGTTTTAGCGCGCCGTCAGTTCGGGTACCCGATGAGAGATAAACCAAACAACATCCATGTGAGTGGTTTCTTTCTTCAGGAAGGACAAGATCATCAAGCTGCTAAGAAGGAGATTGAAGGAGCTTGGCGCCATATCCACAAGAAAGGGAGAGATATGCTGGGACATAGAGGTGCCGTTTCTTTGGAGCCTTACCTACAGTGGGTCCGTGCTAGGGCTTGTGCTCTCAAGATGCCCTATAAACTCGAGAAGCCTTTATTCCCTGCCATCGCACCATCATCTGTTGTTATCCCTATCGCGGATGTAGGAGAATATCAAGGAAATCTGGCTAGGATGAAGTCTGAGAGGGATGCTTGGAAGGAAAAGTACCATATGTCTGAGTATGAGAATCGAGTTCTGACTCGACAGTTAAAAGAGAAGGAGGAGTTGCTGCTTATTCAAGACGGCCGATTCATTGACCATGATGAGAAGCTTCGTCAGAAGGATGCCTTGCTGAAGAAGTATGCGAGTGAAAGGAAGAGAAAAAGGGAAGGTTCGGTAAGCGTGGCTCTCGTTCCTAATCCGCAGGAAGAAATCATCGATCGATTGATAGCTGAGAAGAAAGTGATGGAAGACTTTTACGAAGAAAAGATCAAGAAGCTCCGGTTACAGCTGGTGTTTGGTCCTTCATCTGAGGATTCCGAGTGACCTTTAGCTTTTAGTTTGTTTTATTGATGTCATTTTGTAAAACTATGTAAAGGGCTTCATGCTCCGAAGTTGTAATTTATTGTTTTATTATGGGCTTCATGCTCCGAAGTTGTAATTTATTGCTTTATTTTAGATTTCATGTTGTAAAATTGTAACTTATCACTTCATTAATGATTCCACGTTTCGAATTTGTAATTTATTTCTTTCATTATTGGATTTGTTATCCCAAATTTTGTAATTTACTATTTTGATATTCCAAACTGTAAGTTGTAATTTATCGCTTTCGATTAATGGGTTGAGTTTTTGTTGTTCCAAATTCCTTTACCATTGATGTATGCAAAATTATCAAAGTTCCTTGAAAAACTTTTATAATGAGTCATCATTTTCACCGCCATCATGCATCATTCCACATTCCACTTCACATGTTTTCTAGAGTCTCATCCTTGTTCTTTTTCCACCAAAGGTTGTCAAGCTGTCTCACCGATACGACACTCGGGCCAATCGTCAAAGGAAAATGGAAGATTTGGAACAGGAAAATCATGAGCTTCATGGGGAAGTTGCTACACTTCGTGTCGAGATGGAAAAGTTTACCGCGTTAGTAGAAAGTTTGGTGGCTGTTCAGAATCAGCCATCGACTACGGCTGCCGAGATTCAGACTTCAACCCCAGTGGTTTCCGAGATTGTCACAGTTCCTGCCTCCGTAACTCAAATCAACTCTCCGCTTCAACATCAGATGCCGAAAGGTTTTCCGTGGGGAATGCCTTACAACTTTGTGCCAGAGGGGTATCAGCCTGTCGTACAACCTTTATTTCAACCCGCTTTGTCTCTTCCTCAACCAGAGACAACTGCCATGCCGCCAGTAATTCCGTCTGTAACACCTTTTCCGCAACCAATTATGACGACCGTTGCTCCTGTGGTCCACTCCGTGCCATACTTGAATGAACCTATTTATCCTGCCGAGCCTGCTGAAAGTTTGAGTCTCTTTGATAGAATGGAAGAATTTCAGGATCAGTTCCAGGAAATGCAGAAGGAGCTTAGAGCATTAAAAGGGAAGGATTTGTTTGGGAAGAATACGCATGACCTTTGTTTAGTTCCGAATGTCAAGATTCCAGCAAAATTCAAAGTGCCAGACTTTGAGAGATATAAGGGTGATTCATGTCCTAGAAGTCATTTGACAATGTACGTGAGGAAGATGTCTACGTACTCCGATGATCATGACTTGTTGATTCATTATTTTCAAGATAGTTTGACGGGCGCTGCTCTAAAGTGGTATATGGGTTTAGACAGTATTCGGATCCGTAATTTTAACGATCTTAGTGAAGCCTTTGTCCATCAGTACAAGTATAACGTTTACATGGCGCCGGACCGGGATCAACTCCGGGCGATGTCACAGAGAGACCGGGAATCTTTTAAGGAGTACGCTCAGAGGTGGCGTGAAATTGCTGCTCAAATCTATCCACCCCTTGAGGAGAAAGAGATGACTAAGATATTTTTGAAGACTTTAGGATCCTTTTACTATGAAAGAATGATAGCCAGCGCACCCAGTGACTTCACCGAAATGGTAAGCATGGGCATGCGATTAGAGGAAGGGATTCGTGAAGGGCGTTTGGTTAAAGAAGGGAGTCCATCTAGCAGTGCGAAGAAGTTTGGAAGTGTTTTCCCGTAAAGAAAAGAGCAGGATGTTAGCGCTTTGTTTCCAGGTAGGCCTAGGAGAGGTTACTCTCACGTTGCGGCAGTCACTCCGGCTGTCCGCCCAACTTTGATGACCCCAGCTCATCAAACTCCACCAACTCAACAACGGCCTTTTCAGCAGCAGCCTCGACAACAGGCTTATCCGTTCAACAATCAGAACCGTTCACCCAGAAAACCGCAGTTCGATGCCATTCCTATGACTTATACTGAATTGTTCCCTGCTCTCATCAGAAAGAATCTCATCACAACAAAGCCTCTTCCTGTCGCACCGAACAGTGCTTCTCCGTGGTACAAGGCGGATCAGTTTTGTGAATATCATCAAGGGTCGCCGGGGAACAACCTTGAGAATTGCTTTGCTCTGAAGGCGGACGTACAGAGATTAATTAAGAATGGTATCTTGTCTTTTAAGGACGTTAATCCAAATGTTAGAGATAATCCTTTGCCTCGACATGGGGCAGCTTCAGTGAATATGGTGGAAGGTTGTCCGGGGAAGTTTCGAGTTTTTCAAGTCGAACACATAAGAGAGTCGTTGATCAGGTTACATCAGAGTTTGAGAAGACTTGCCTTTGTTAGGCACCAGCATGATTATGATGTTTGTGATTTTTGTTCAAGAGAGGATGATTGTCCTATTGTGAAGGAGGATATTCAGAAGTTGCTAGATCAGAGAGTTATTACTATTACCTATGACCGAAATCCGGAGGATGAAGTGAATGTTATCATACCACAATTCAATTTGCCATAATCAGTAGAGATTGCTTACAACAGTCAGACTGTGCCTGTTGATCCTTTGATTATTTACCCACCTGGCCCTGTGCCTTACAACTCAGACCAAGTTGCGCCGTACAAGTATAACGCCACAATGATTGAGAATGGGGTAGAAGTCCCTATACCAACGAGACCGTCTTTTGTTAACATTGCTGATGTGAGTAGAGTTACGAGAAGTGGGCGTGTTTTTGCAGCAGTACCTTCGAAGAGACCAGAAATTCAAGTTAGGAGGCCCATACCGGCGGAGATTCCAGTAAGAAATGTTGAACCAAGGGTTGAGATAAACCGATCCAGTGAACCTATCCCTCACCCTGAGGATGACGAGATTTTGAAACTTATCAAGAGAAGTGAATATAAGATTGTGGACCAACTTTTGCAAACACCTTCCAAGATTTCCTTGCTTGCCTTATTGAGAGATTCTGGTGCACATAGAGAAGCCTTGATGAAGGTCTTGGACCAGGCGTTCGTGGACCATGACGTGACGGTTGATCAGTTCGATGGAATTGTGGGAAATATAACTTCGTGTAACAATCTTGGTTTCAGTGATGAAGAACTCCCGGAGGAGGGGAGAAACCATAATATGGGTTTGCACATCTCAGTAAGTTGTGGAAACGATACCTTATCAAGTGTGTTGGTGGATACAGGTTCGTCGTTGAATGTGATGCCCAAGACTATGTTATCTCGGCTTTCGTATCCAGGTGCTCCTATGAGGCCTAGTGGAGTAATTGTTAAAGCGTTTGATGGTTCTAAGAAGACAGTTATTGGTGAAGTGGATCTTCCTATAGTGATTGGTCCCCATACTTTTCAAATCACTTTCCAAGTGATGGATATCCGTGCTGCCTACAGCTGTTTATTGGATCGTCCATGGATCCACGATGTCGGGGCAGTCACTTCTACGCTCCATCAGAGACTAAAGTTTGTAAGACATGGGAAGCTAGTGATGATTGGGGGAGAGCAGGCTATGGTGGTAAGCCACTTATCATCATTTTCTTTTATTGATGCTGACGAGGATGTGGGGACCCAGTTCCAGGGTCTATCTGTTGCTAAGAATACAGTGAAGAAGCAAGGGGCATCCATCTCTTCTTTTGAGGATGCGCGGCGAGTGGTGGAAAGTGGTTCGGCCGAAGGATTGGGCCAGGTGTTGACGTTACCCGAGAACAAGTCTGGGGAAGGTCTGGGTTTTCATCCAAAATCTGCAAGGGTCAAGAAAGAGGTGGTTGTTCGTCCGATTCAAGAGGTTTTCCGAAGTGCAGGGTTTGTACATCCTGAGGTTGATGCTATCATAGATGATGATTCCGAGGAGGATTTTCCCGTGTTTGTGACGCCTGGATTGGCTTGCCAAAACTGGATAGCTGTTGATGTTCCTGTGGTTATGCACATTTCCGAGTAATGTTTTGTTTATTTTCCTTTGAAAAATTCGCTCTGCCCAAGGCGAAACGTATTTTGTGTCGGGCTATGAAAAATAATTCCTTTTGCTCTGCCCAAGGCAAAAGAGAGATGTCTGGGCTCTTTGTTTCAAGTATTTCCCTTTAATGAATGAAAATGTTATTTTGTCCACTACTGTTTTATTTTTCACTTTTTCGGGGAAATAGTAATGAAAATTAATTAATGACCTTTTGTTTTATTTGCACAAATCGATTTCTAAAATAAAGCATAATCATATGTGCAGATTAATCCATGACTTAACCGTCGAAAACAATGATCCTATGCCCTCTCCCAACTTTGAATTCCCTGTGTTCAGAGCCGAAGAAGAGGATGATGAAGAGATTCCTGTTGAGATTTCCCGTTTGCTTGAGCATGATGAGAAGGTCATTCAACCATTTGAAGAACCTTTAGATTTGGTCAACTTGGGTGATGAAGAAGATAGAAAGGAAGTCAAAATCGGAGCATTGCTTATCCCGGAAGTTAAAGAGAAAATGTTGGAGCTTCTCAAAGAGTATGTTGACGTGTTTGCTTGGTCCGACCAAGACATGCCGGGGTTGGACAATGACATTGTGGAGCATCGTTTACCGTTGAGACCCGAGTGTCCGCCGATCAAGCAGAAGTTGAGAAGGACTCGTCCTGAAATGGCTGACAAGATCAAAGAGGAGGTTCAGAAGCAGATCAATGCAGGTTTCCTTGTTACATCGGTCTATCCTCAATGGTTAGCCAATATAGTGCCTGTTGCTAAGAAAGATGGCAAAGTTCGGATGTGTGTAGACTACAGAGATCTGAATAGAGCTAGTCCGAAGGATGACTTCCCATTACCGCACATTGACGTATTGGTCGACAGTACCGCCAAGTTCAAAGTCTTCTCTTTCATGGACGGTTTCTCTGGTTACAATCAAATCAAGATGGCACCGGAAGATATGGAGAAGACCGCTTTCATTACACCGTGGGGAACATTTTGTTATCGGGTTATGCCGTTTGGTTTGAGGAATGCCGGCGCAACATACCAAAGGGCCATGACTGCTTTGTTCCATGACATGATGCATAAGGAGATTGAAGTGTATGTGGATGACATGATTTCCAAATCAGACTGAGGAAGATCACTTGGAGCATTTGTTGAAGTTATTCCAGCGTTTGAGGAAGTACAAACTCCGTCTGAATCCCAACAAGTGCACTTTTGGTGTTCGTTCTGGAAGACTTCTGGGTTTCATTGTCAGTCAGAAAGGTATTGAAGTAGATCCTGATAAAGTCAAAGCTATTCGGGAAATGCCCGCACCCAAGACGGAAAAACAAGTAAGAGGATTCCTTGGGAGACTGAACTACATTTCTAGGTTTATATCTCATATGACTGCTACCTGTGGGCCGATTTTCAAGCTTCTCCAAAAGAACCAAGGATGTGAGTGGACAGAAGATTGTCAGAGAGCTTTTGACAGCATCAAAGAATATTTGCTGGAACCTCCCATTTTGATTCCTCCGGTGGAAGGAAGACCTTTGATTATGTACCTGACTATATTGGAAGACTCCATGGGATGTGTGCTGGGTCAACAAGATGAGACTGGAAGAAAGGAACATGCTGTGTATTATTTGAGTAAGAAATTCACAGACTGTGAGTCTCGATACTCATTGCTTGAGAAAACCTGTTGTGCCTTAGCTTGGGCTGCTCGCCGTCTGCGCCAATATATGATTAACCACACCACTTGGTTGATCTCGAAAATGGATCCGATCAAGTACATCTTTGAGAAACCCGCCTTATCTGGAAGAATAGCCCGTTGGCAGATGTTGTTATCTGAATATGACATTGAGTATCACACTCAGAAAGCAATCAAAGGGAGTATTTTAGCCGATCATTTGGCTCACCAACCAATTGACGATTATCAATCCATCAAGTTTGATTTCCCAGATGAAGATGTTATGTACTTGAAAGCTAAAGATTGTGAAGAGCCGTTACCTGAAGAAGGACTTGATCCCGAATCGCATTGGGGTTTGATTTTTGACGGAGCTGTGAACTCTTATGGAAATGGAATTGGGGCAATCATCGTCACTCCCCGAGGTACTCATATCCCGTTCACGGCGAGATTGAAATTTGACTGCACGAACAACATGGCGGAGTATGAGGCATGTATTATGGGTCTCGAAGAAGCAGTGGATCTAAGGATTAAGATTCTTGATATTTACGGAGATTCGGCATTGGTAATTAATCAAATCAAAGGAGAATGGGAGACTCGTCATCCTGGTTTGATCCCTTACAGGGACTATGCTATAAGATTGTTAACTTTCTTCAACAAGGTGGAATTACATTACATCCCTAGAGACGAGAATCAAATGGCTGATGCTTTAGCTACTTTGTCTTCAATGTTTCAAGTGAATGATTGGAACGACGTGCCTACAATCCGAGTTATGCGCCTTGACAGACCTGCTCATGTGTTCTCAGTAGAAGAGGTCACCGACGACCAACCATGGTTCTACGACATTAAACGTATTCTTCAAACTCAAGAGTATCCGCCTGGGGCATCCAGTAAAGATAGAAAGACGTTGAGAAGATTAGCAAGCAGTTTCTTTCTCAATGAAGAAGTTTTGTATAAGAGGAATTACGACATGGTCTTGCTCAGATGTGTAGACAGACGTGAAGCAGACATGCTAATGCAAGAAGTACATGAAGGATCCTTTGGCACACATGCCAATGGACATGCAATGGCTAGAAAGATGTTGAGAGCTGGTTACTATTGGATAACAATGGAATCCGATTGCTGCAAGTATGTGAAGAAATGTCATAAATGCTAAATTTATGCGGATAGGATGCACGTGCCGCCGACCCTCCTCAATGTTATATCTTCACCTTGGCCTTTCTCTATGTGGGGCATTGATATGATTGGGATGATTGAACCCAAAGCTTCAAATGGTCATCGTTTCATATTGGTAGCGATCGATTATTTTACTAAGTGGGTGGAAGCAGCATCTTATGCTAATGTAACCAGACAAGTGGTAGTCAGATTTATCAAGAATCAGATCATTTGTCGATACGGTATCCCGAGCAAGATCATCACTGATAATGGTTCGAATTTGAATAACAAGATGATGAGAGAGCTTTGTGAAGAGTTCAAGATCGAACATCATAATTCTTCTCCTTACAGACCGAAGATGAATGGAGCTGTTGAAGCTGCTAACAAGAATATCAAGAAGATTGTCCAGAAGATGGTGGTAACTTATAAGGATTGGCATGAAACGCTTCCGTTTGCCCTGCACGGGTACCGTACTTCAGTTCGAACTTCGACGGGCGTGACCCCATTTTCCCTAGTTTATGGTATGGAAGCAGTACTCCCCGTGGAGGTTGAGATTCCGTCTCTGAGAGTGTTGATGGAAGCCAAACTTTCTGAGGCTGAATGGTGTCAAAGTAGACATGATCAGTTGAATTTAATCGAAGAGAAGAGATTGACAGCGTTATGTCACAGTCAATTGTATCAGCAAAGAATGAAGAAGGCTTTTGATAAGAAGGTTCGACCACGCGAGTTCAGAGAAGGTGACCTTGTGCTCAAAAGATATTATCTTTCCAACCTGATTCTAGGGGAAAGTGGGCTCCGAATTATGAAGGACTGTATGTTGTTAAGAAAGTTTTCTCTGGAGGTGCTTTGATTCTCACCAA
The DNA here is from genome assembly GCA_948472305.1 of Vicia faba. Classification (NCBI taxonomy): domain Eukaryota; kingdom Viridiplantae; phylum Streptophyta; class Magnoliopsida; order Fabales; family Fabaceae; genus Vicia; species Vicia faba. The sequence goes on along the minus strand of OX451741.1, from coordinate 940,453,191 downwards.
TATGGACAGTGAAGATCTTCCGCGTCCCATGAACGCCGATGTAGTCAAGAAGTATTTCGCTTAGGCAAACTTCTGGTCAAATCAGTCTGGGCATCTGAGCACATTCTGGAATTCAAAGTTGCTAGGGAGAATAGTGATCATTGTTTTTGTATAACCTTTTATTTCATGTACTATTTCCCACATTTTTGTAAATCGTTGGAGTCGCGTTGTTAGCAAACTACCATCTTATTAATGAAATTTGAGCATTTACCTTCTGTGGGCAAAATTTTAATTTTTACGGCAATATTTGAAACAAAGTATTTAAAATATTCTTATTTTCTAGAAAATGTGTCGTGAACAACGAAAGGAATATTAACAGTCGTTCCGAAGATGGTCAAGCCATGAAATGCAAAATAGTGCAGTAACTTATACTTGTTTGATGAACCTGTTTTCTTTCGAATCGTCATGAGGTGTTGGTTGTGTTAAACTTGTGTTTCTAGTGGTATTAAGTTTGGTGACTCCCCAGTTGCTCCAGTTAAGTGTTGTTTTGGATACCTTTGTTTGGGAGACCCTGAAGTGCGGTACACTTCATCTCATGCCAGTGGTTTATTGGTGTTGTAAGCTTGGATTTGAATACTTTTCTCCTCAAAAGACTTGAGCCTTGTAGCGTTACGCTCCGACATTGCTCTGTGTTTCCAGTTCCGGGTATAATCCATCTTCTCAGGATTGGCCGAGTATCTATTTTGCTGAGATAGCATATTATCTTCAAGATATTCCATCTGTCTGTTTTGTCAGCATAACATTCATTTGCTCATTTACACTCATATCAGCATGCATACCATGTTTGCCATTGATGTTGGGTCGTACTTTGTTTATTCGAACAACGTACATTTTTGTCCTTCCAAGTAGAAAGCTGGCTTAGGCAGAAAATGTGTTTCCTTTCTAAATTCCCCAACTGAGCTAATCCTCGTGGATGATTTTGATTCAGATTACCTTGTCCATTTCTGGATAGGATAAATTCCCCAATCGAGTTATTTTCTCATTGGGTGGAGTCTTGTTTGACTGTGTTCTCTCTGGTTTATTCGTAGATGAAGTTGTTGCCTCTTGTATGGGCTATCTCTTTAATTTTCTCCAGTGAGTTTGCGACCTAGACGGTTGGTACATTTATTTTGCACCTTTAAGTATGTGATCTCCTCGGGAAGGATTGATTCAGGGTTCTCTTTGGCGAAGATTTTTATTCTCTGCCAATATCTTCGCAGTTTCCTTCTGAATTATTTTGGGAAAACGACAAGCGGCAGCTCTTCATGAGAAACTTGTACGTTATAGACACTGTTGGAAAACGACAAGCGGCAGCTCTTCATGAGCAACTTGTACGTTACTTCTTGAAAGCGCCGAGCAGCAGTTCTTCACGAGCTACTAGTGCGTCATTTACTTTTGAAAGCGCCGAGCAGCAGTTCTTCACGAGCTACTAGTGCGTCATTTACTTTTGAAAGCGCCGAGCAACAGTTCTTCACGAGCTACTAGTGCGTCATTTACTTTTTTGAAAGCGCCGAGCAGCAGTTCTTCACGAGCTACTAGTGCGTCATTTACTTTTTGAAAACGGCAAGCGGCAGTCTCTTTACTTGAGCAACTTGTACGTTATTACTTTTCTAGAATACAGCAAGTGGTAGTCTCTTTATTTGAGCAGCTTGTATGTTATCGGTATTTTCTTTGGACGACAGCAAGTGGCAGCCTCTTTATTTGAGCATCTTGTATGTTATCGGTATTTTCTTTGGACGACAGCAAGTGGCAGCCTCTTTATTTGAGCAACTTGTATGTTATTGGTATTTGCTTTGGACAACAGCAAGCGGCAACTTCTTTATTTGAACAACCTGCGTATCTACAATCTTATTACTTCAGCATTAATTGGTATCTCTCCGAAAATCTCGCGGAGAAAGTTTGTTATGAATTTTACCTTCAGAAGTCGGTAACCCGTCATCAGCAAATTTGATACTTTTTGTCTATCTTCGACCTTGGGTTGTGAACTCACTGTTTTGGGTCAATAATCTTTTACGGCCTATGCAAGACGCCCTCTTTGTTAGGGACAAAGGTCGTATCCCCTCAATTTTATTCGTTGTCAGGAGTCTGTCGTTTGAAGTCGATAGCTCGTTTCCCCAGTAGCGTATAATTCATGTCTCTGTGTTTTGTTGGTGTTCGATTCCTCCAGCATTGTCTTGTTTCGTACAATATCTTTCTCTGTGAATTCAAGCACTACATTCATATCACTGCATGATGATGGCATCTTAGGACAAAATTTGCGTAATTATGTATTTAAGTACCTTCAATCTCGTCGAAACGAAGATTTTGATCTTCATATCTCCGGATAGAAGAAACTTAAATAGGGGCAGCTGTTGTACCCCAAATTTTGACCTAAGATACCATCTCCCATCTGCATCATTATATTACAAGTGTTTTGATCTATTGATCTTAAAAATTCATAACTGTTTCGAGTCGAGAGCTATTTATTTGTTGAACGCTAAATTTATCAACTGATCAAGACTTAAATGACGTTTATTAATTATTTATAGTCTTAAATTTAAATAATTGAAATCTATTTTCAATTGTTATATAATTTAAAGACTTATGAATAATGAAATAAACATTTTGAGAATGGGTTTATTAATTGGTCAACAATGATTATTTAATTCTTTATCATTCTAGGTTAAATAATTAAATTCTATTTTTTAATTATTATAATTTAGAATATTATGAATAATGAATTAAATAATTAAAATTGTTAATTGGCCAATGATGTTTATTTATTTGTTTATCATTCTGAATTTAAATGATTGGATTTGATTTTCAGTTATTATATAATTTAAAGAATTATAAACAATAGATAAATAATTGGAAAGAAAAAAGAATTAATTTTTAAATAATAGAATTTTATTCACTTTATTCTATTTATTACAATTATCATTTAAATATTGTGTTATTACAAAATATTTATAATGGCAATTACATAAATGCTTAAAGTAAAATAAATAAAAAACTATTTTCCTAAATTCTAAATCTTCATCTTCTATCCAATGCCTCTTGTCTGCTCATTTAAATTTACCTGCAAAAACAATTAAAAGAAAAGTCAGATTTGAATAAATAATTAAAAGCGGAAAATAAATTTAATGTTCATCATTAAAGGCAAACGGCTGGAATCAGTTTACCCTTTTTTGCAAATCACGGGATTTCTCCCGGTTCACAAAAAAGGAGGAATTTTATTTCATAAAATGAATGCACATTTTAAAACATGCACAAATTCATGTTTTGTCAAATTGTTTTAAAGTAAAAACTGCATTTTTTCAAATCAATTGCATTTTCAAAGTCCACAACATATTTCAAAATCAGCATCATCTGCATAATTTTCAAACAGCATATACAATGTACACAAACCAAGGCCAAAGTGTAACGTAAACATGCCTAGAGGTAGGAAGAAGTTAAAAACTTAAGTCCCATGCAAGACAAAAAGAAGAATTATGCAGTACCAAAACAATGTGCAAGCAACCTATACTTCCTCATTCATCATATTCAAGCCCTTTGCATTTTCAGAACAATAGTACATTATATCATTTTATATATCAAATGTACCCATGAGAGAGAAGAGAGAGAAGAAATTGGTTTTGCAGGTTTTGGTTTAGGCAGAAAGAATTATAAGACAAAGCTACTGCAGTATTACAGTAAAGGGAGAAACACAAGAGTAGAATACAAACAAAACTGTTGTAATAGTGTGATGTAGGAGGCCAAAGAAAATTGTAAAAAATCTTCAAATCTCCAGCCTGTAACGTAAACAAAGAAAAGGTGGATATAACATATTGGAATCATTTTCAAAACAGAGATATCAATCAACCTCCAAGCCTTAGAAAAAACTTAGAGAGAAACTGCTGTCAACAAGAGATATAAAACAAACTGCATAAACCATTTCAAGGCAAAAAAGTTTTAAAACCACAATCACCATCAACCTTCTATTGCTAAACCGTTAACCTGCCATAACCATATCAAAAACCTTATGGTCCAAACACAAAAACCAATATGGAACCTATTGTCATAAACCAAACCTATTACCATCCTGTCTCAAAAAAAACCATGTCTACTGCATTCAAAAAACCAGTAAAACCTGTGTAAACCATACAAATACCTAGGCCTAAAAATCACCATAAACCTGGTACGGCATTATCCAAACATAACCAAAATGAAACCATCACAATATGACCTAAACCTCAAAGAATCTGATTGAGCCAAAAAAGCTAATATCACCATTTCTAAAACCAAAACCAACAACCAAATACCCAAACCTCAGAGTCCATCATAGGAAAAATTCCACGAAGCGTACAAAAATCAGAAAAGAAGAAGGAAAAGTGTCAACAGCATCACGCTAGTCAAAAGTAAGCATTTCAACAATAGCATAGGAAGCATTCATAGCATCCAAAATGTTCAAAGCAACGCAAAGGGTACAGTAAAGAATCAAGAACGAATACCAGGGTACCAAGCTGAAGCAAGCATCCTGTGTGTCCCACGTTGCCGTCCGGCCTTCTAAGCACCCTCAAACTCCCTTCTCCAGCTCCAAAGGTACCATTTCATCCCTTTTTTTAGAACCTCCATATCACCATTAACAAACAAGAAGTCAGGATTAAAAATGAACAAAATCAAACATGCAGTAGCAAAACCCTTAACGAAATAGAAAACATAAGCTTACCGAATCCGTCGTTTGCCTTAAGCTCGCGTTGGAGGGAAGAGGAAGATTGGGTTGCTGGTGGCCGGAAACAGGGGACGATTTCAGGAACTCAGACGAAGAGGATATCACGCGCGAAGACGAAGAAGATGAAGGCGAGCATGAGCGCCGTTTCGGCCAGGACCAAAACCTAAATCCCTTAACAACTAAACACATATTGTTTAACCCTAAAACCAATTAGCATTGTTTTGGACCCAAACCCCTTGTCCTGCCTTAAAGCCCAAACGAAAATGGTTTTTACACCCCCCTGCTTCTACTCTTAATTGGGCCTTATCCTGCTTTAAGCCCAGCGTGTTGATTCTGCACCCCCCCGTTCTATCATTTTCTTTCTTTCCTTTTAGGACTTTAGTTTTAATAGTTAGCAATTCAATTAAATAGGCATAGTTTAATTAATCATTTTAATAATTAATTTTATTAGTTCAATATTAAGAGATAATTTGTTAATTTTAAATATTCTCTTTTAATTAGAGTTAGGTTAATAACCTTTTTTAAGTTTAATTAATTTAGTTATTTAATAATTCTAAAAAATTGATAACCTTTTATATTAATATCAAAAACATAAAAATAGAACATAAAAGCTTAAAAAACATTTTATTCCCTTTAATTAATTCTCTTTGCATTCATCCATATAAAAAATACGTAAAAATGGAGAAACAATTAAAACACTTTCTTTTTACTAATGTTAATCAGAAATCCAAAATGCATTATATCATTTAGTCTATCATTTAATTATTGTACATAATTTTTTCTGTTTATTTATTTCATATTTATTTGTTTATTCCGTTTACGTTTAAATCCAAAGGAAAAACGATAAATTTGTTGACTTCATGTCCTCAAATCTAGTCGCGCGAATATTTGCATTTTCTCATTAAAACTTAGGATAATTTGCCTTCAAAATTTCAACTTTTTCAAAACTTATACCCTTTAAGCAAAAACTTCGACGTTAGGTCGTCGTATCATCAAAAACCTATCCGTATCCCTTTTCGGCCAAAACGATTTATTATCGAGCAATCAAATTTTAAATAAACAGGTATTTCAAAAGGTTCCTATAGAGTACTATAGATGCATTGGGTGCTAATACCTTCCCATTGTATAACCAACCCCCGAACCATAAGATCTCTTTTCGAAAACGCTTTGTATTTTTACTATTATTTACATTGCATATTTAGGGTTTTATTTCGCTCTTTTCCCTTTTCCTTTGGAAACAATAAAGCGCGGTGGCGACTCTTGCTTTTGTGAGACGAATTAATCAATAATTCGATCTCCGATTTACCCCGCTACATTTTTTATCGCTACAGCTGTGAGAAGGAACCTGGGTAGTAGGGTTACTTTGATATGAAAGCCTGGATATTAGGGTTGTGAGAAGGAACCTGGATAGTAGGGTTACTTCGATGCGAAAGCCTGGATAATAGGGCTGTGAGAAGAAACCTAGATAGTAGGGTTACTTTGATGTGAAAGCCTAGATAGTAGGGTTGTGAGAAGGAACCTGGATGGTATGGTTACTTTGATATGAAATCCTGGATAGTAGAGCTCTGAGAAGGAACCTGGATAGTAGGGTTACTTCAACATGAAAGCTTGGATAGTAGGGCTATGATAAGGAACCTAGATAGTAGGGTTACTTTGATATGAAAGCCTGGATAGTAGGGTTTTGAGAAGGAACCTGGATAGTAGGGTTACTTCGATATGAAAGCCTGGATAGTAGGGCTGTGAGAAGGAACCTGGATAGTAGGGTTACTTCGATATGAAAGCCTGAATAGTAGGGCTGTGAGAAGGAACCTGGATAGTATGGTTACTTAGATATGAAAGCATGGATAGTAGGGCTATGAGAAGGAACCTGGATAGTAGGGTTACTTCGATATAAAAGCCTGGATAGTAGGTGTTGTACCCCAAAATTTTCCCTCCCATATTCTTCAAGAAATTGCCAAGTCAAGCTGCAAAATTCTCCAAGGGTTGCACAGTGCAAGAGCCTCTTATACAGTCAAGATTAGGGTTTGTGTTCTGATCAAGAAAATGAAATTTCCAAAGGCCCAATCAAGTCTCATATGCCTACAAATATGGTCAAGCATCCTCATACCAAGTTTCAAGACATTCAGCTCAAAATTGCACAGTCAAAAAACCTAATTGCACTACAGTCAACTGTAGGGGCAAAATGGTCATTTGACAGTCAAAAGTTCAAATTTTTGGTCAACATATCATTTTGAAGCCACAAACATCATTTGATCAATGCTTGATCATGATTCTCAAAATTTGGCTCAGAAATCATCAAGATGCAAAAGTTTCCTTATTTGGACAGCTGAAAAAGTCAACTGAAATTGACCAGGGCATAACTTTCACATGGATTATCAGAAAAATTCCATCCAAAGCTCATTTTGAAGAGAAAGACATTTCCTACAACTCATCTTCATACTTAAAGTCCAAGAAATTCTCTCACAAAAAGTTATCAATTTCAACATTATAGGTCATTTTCAAAAGTCAACAAAAAGGGACTTTAAGTCAAAGGCCATAACTTGAGATTGGTAAATCCAAATGACATGGGACCAAAGAAATTGGTTAGAGGACTCAAAGACCTTTCCAAAATGTCAAAGAACATGAGAAAAGCTTAAACATTGAGCAAGTTATGCCTTGTGGAAGTTGGGAAATTTTTGGATATTTTGAAAAGTCAACATTAATTCAAATGACCTAAAATTGCTAATGGGCCCATTTTTCTTCCACAATTCATCATCCATGACATATGCACGACCACTTGGCCCAAAGGGAAGTTTTTATTCATTTTTTATTTATTTATTTGAATTTTTATTTATATTAATTCACTTAAATCAATTAAATATGTGAAAAATACTTAACTTAACCTAATAAATCTTTTTGTACATGTTTTAGTCTCAATAATTCGTGCACATTCAGATATGGGAAGATTTGGTTTGATTGGATCCTAATTGATACAAAATTGTATGGAAAAGATTGAAAAAACAAAGCTTGAAAATCAAATCTCCAAAACCATGATTGCAAGAGATTTGGAGCAAGTTTTTGACCTAATGCACTCAATACAAAAGCCTGAATACAACCCTAATCAAGACACACGCAGCCACTCAAGAAACTCCATTGACAACTTGAAATTTTCTCTAAAAAAGTCAAAACTGAAAGTACACTTCCAGGGCGATTCAAGACCTAATTCTTGTTCCATTAGCTTCCTTGAAGGTCACTGGACATATTCCAATAAAAAACAACAATCAAAACGCAAGGAATTGGTATACATCATTCAAGATATTTCATGAAAAACTCATAATCGTGCATCATGATTTACGCATCTTTTGTGATTTTTAATACTTGATTCATGTTCATTATGAATTTTTGAAGCTAATCAATATGTTTAATTGTCTTTTTATGTGCTACACGCGATTATGCCATGTTTGAGTTTTAGGGTTTGCAGAGTTTTAAATTGGGGATTTTGAAACGAGGAAAAATTGGAACCATTGGCCACCACCAGCAGAATCAGCATGACTGGACGAAGAAGATACCATGCTCGCGCCTAATTTATGAACACTATAGGCCTAATCGCTATTTTCCCAAAAACGGCCTAAGAGAACATATAAAAAACCGTGGCTTAATGTTTTACGTTTCAGGGATAGTGAAGAAGACGATGTGTTGGCAAACGGTGATAGGTGGATTCAAAAATTCGCGCGTTGGTGGCCCCTGATCATTATTTCTTTTATAATGTTTATTTGCTATTATATATTAAATGTATTTGGGATGGCTCAGTGGTAGGTACACGCGTTTGCAATGTCCATGACCTGGGTTCGAACCCCAGGTCTTCATGCTTTCAAATATCATTTTTCCATTAATATTCATATGCAGCGTCTATGTTATAGTCTATGATACACCATCAGAATCCAGCGTACACGCGTCTAACAGATTCAAATCAAAGGCTGAGAGTTGGAGAGCACCCTAAACCCTGGTCCACGCTTCAACATGTTATTCAAAAAAGTCAAATGGACCCAGATTATTGGGCCAGATTACTCAAGATTGCACCTCCACTTTGGGGACTACCACCCCCTAGGTTTGCCATATCTTTTCTTTATTTAATTTAATTCTATTTTTTTTTAATAATTGTTTTGTCCAATTTAATTAAATATTTTCACAAAATACAAAAACATCCTAAAAAATAAAATAAAAAGAATTAAATAATAAATATTTTATTTTAATTTTTCTTGTAAATAAATGCATGTAAATTAATTAGTTTAAATTAGGGTTTTAATTTTAATTCACTTCATAACAAAAATCTAAAAAAATATAGAACTAGGTTTAATTAGTGTTTTATTCCTTTTTAATTTTTTCTTTTACACAATAATATTATTTACTTTATTTATTTTCATAATTAAATTTGCATGTAAAAATTAGGTTTAATTTAGGTTTAATTCTAATATTTTCTTAATAAATTAAAATAAAATAGAATTAGGGTTAGTAGTTAATTTTAATTAACTCTTTCTTTTTTATATTAAATCATAAAATACTAAAAAATACAAAAAAAACAAGTCCTTTCTTTCTTTTTAATTAATTAATTTCTCATTAATTTAATTTTTGCAAAAGGGTCCAACGCCCTCGTTCTTAATTTTTATTCTAATTCGCATATTTATTTTATTTCTTTATAACATTCTGTATCTCTCCCGAAGCCATGTAATTACTTCTCGCACTTTTAATTTCTTTATTTTTCAGTCAAATCGGGTCTTGGATAATTTTGGCGATGTGGACCCGCGCCATTTGTAATAGCTTTAGATTTACTTTTCTTCGCAACTTTTAACTGTTAATCAAAAGCATGAAAGAATGTATGGACGAAATAAAAACAAGCGTAGAACACCAATGCATGTACAAGACAAAAATAATTGAAACGACACACGAATCGCACACACCACCCCTAGGGTACGCCTCACTGTTGCCTTGCCTCGAAAGGTGATCGTCGAGTAGAGGATGTCTTAGTAAGTCCTCATGATCCGGGAACCTGGCATGAGGGTAGCTTCTAAGGTGTCTTCCTATTGCTCCAGTGATCACCATGTCCCGAACCTCGAATTGACCCGAACACCTCCAACGGTAGTGCTACCTACCTCTCAATGGTGGGATGGCACTACTTTAAAGGACATTTACACAGACGAATTCCTTAGGGTAGGTAGGTTCTCATAGATACTTGCTCTAATTTCAAAACAAATTCAAAAAAAATACTTTTCACACCAACACATTTTCAAAAGCTTTCGAAAGCAATTTTTCAAACACTCTTGAGGACTGATACAAGATTCGAACTGGAATTTTCAAAGAAACTTTTTAAAAAACCCACAGTTGAAAAGCAAACAAACCATTTTTGAAAACACAAGTGAGCAAGTATCTAAGAGCCCATGGATAACCATGGATAGAAAGGGTGCTAACACCTTCCCTTTCTATAACCTACCTCCCGAACCGAGAGCAATCTCTTTAAGGAATTTTTCTGTGCTTTTGTCCTATCCATTTGGAGAAAATAAAAGACGGTGACGACTCTTGCTTCCGCGACATTTCGCGAACCAGCGTTTAACAGTCAGTTCCAGATCCACCGATCACAGAACTGACGACTCTGCTGGGGACAAACTTATAAAGTGGGGTGTACCTTAGGACTAAGATCACTGTGTTTTCAATTGCTTTCCTTGCTTGCTTTATTATTGTGGGTTGCTTGGGAGTTCTATAGATCCTAACCCGGATCTGGGGGATACCTTCTTAGAAAGTAGCAACAAGGCTGTGAGGGAACTGTGCGGGGTATACCGACATGGTTGAAATAGTCTGCTACGTTGATGTGGCACTTTGGTGTGTACCGGTAACCCTTGAGTTCAGTCAAGGAGAGTACGGGGCCTCCGCATGGTGTCGTGAAGCATCAACAGACCTTAGGAACCTTAATTGAACTATCTTGGCCTCTTTAGGGTAGTGAGATAACTGACTTTGGTGCAGTCCGAGGTTGGTTGATACTCGATACTATGCTCAATTGAGGGTTGCTTTCCTGGAATATTTCGGTCGCCAGTTCAGTGGCTAAATCGAAACGATGAACAATGAAAGCAATCCCGTGATATTGGGAACCTTAGAACCCGGTTACTTTGATTAGGACAGGTTGAACCCACCAACTTCAAGAGGGTACTACCCAAACCCCATGCTGGCCTTAAACCTTAAGGGCTTGTCTTGTGTGCCTTACATGTTTGTCTTTGTAAATATCTGTGGTGTGTTTAATCATAGCATCATGACATCATCCAGCATCATATGCATTGACTAACCATTTCAGGGGTTCAAATTTTCATCTTTGTTCTTGTTTTGTAGGACATGGAAACTGTTCGTAGAAAGACAATTCAAGTCAGTCTTGTAAGGATCCCTCCTCAGCTTAAGGAGCTTATATCCAGGATTCCCGAGAACTCTTCATTCAGTGAAAGACATGGAAGCCTCATCAGCTTGGTCAACACCAACATTGAGGAAGATATGATCAAGGTCCTGTTCCAATTCTTTGACCCTCTGCATCACTGTTTCACCTTCTTGGACTATCAGTTGGTACCTACATTGGAGGAGTTCTCCCGGCTCCTGAAGATCCATATCCTTGATCAGCTACCCTTCAACGGTATAGAAAAGGAACCTAAGCTTGAAGAGATTGCTAAAGCCTTGCACCTACAGTCATCTGACCTCAAAGGACATTGGGAAGTTAGAAGTGGTATCAAAGGGTTCTTAGCCAGGTTTCTGTTTGAAAAGGCCCATGAATGTTGGAACTCCCTTAACTTGCAAGCTTTTGAAGATGTTGTGGCCCTCCTTGTCTATGGTTTGGTGTTGTTCCCTAATCCAGATCAGCTTATTGATATCAGTGTGTTGTACCCCAAAATTTGTCCTCCCATATTTCTCAAGAAAAATTCACAAGTCCAAGCCGGCGCGTCATATTCAGGTATTCTTTCACCAAGATATCTCTGATAACGTATTCTCAAATTCAGGTTCGGCTCAAGAGTCAATTCTTTAAAGAAGGTATCCGAATGTGTGAGTTTTCTCGAAGAAATATGGTGAAAAAGTGTGCTGAAAGTGCAGTTTTTACGCGCTAAAAAATTCATAACTTGAAGATCGTGACTCGTTTTGTACCCGTTCCGGTGGCCAAAATTCCATCTTGACACTATCTATGTTTTCATCTCTCACGGCTGGAAGCCAATTTCGATCAGAAGGTCTTCAAAAATGTGGATTTATCAGGTATTTTCGTGCAGAAAATTTGTGACAGAAGTTTATTTGCGTCATGTTCAAAAAATCATAACTTGGTCGATTTTCATCGTATCGAGCTGGTTCTGGCGCCAAAATTTCAAAAATTAAGTTGACTACATTTTCACAGAAGGAATTGAGTTCAAACGGTATTCAAAAGGCCTTCGTTTTTTGCTCAGAGTGTGTGACACGCTGAAAATCCTGAATGCTGAATATTATTTCATCTGAGCCGAAACTTCGAAACTTCATAACTCGGTCAATTTTTATCGGATTGGACTCGTATTTTTACACAAGGTTACTGACTCATAGATCTACAACTTTGCTTCAAAAGTCGAGACCAAATTATGCACCAATCAATACCAATTTTTTATTGAAGAACGTGTCAGAGTCGACACTGGAGCCCAAAATAAGTTTGTCTGAGCTGAAACTTCAAAAATTCATAACTAATTCACCGTTTATCCGATTGAGTCGATTTTCGGACAGGAGTTAGTTCTCGATGTCGGCTACATTTTGTTTTCACATTTCAACTTCAAAAAATGCACTTAAGTCCCTGCGATTTAGCCTGGAAAGTGACGAATTCAAGTGAATATTGGAGGCCCTATTGCACATTCAAAGCCCATTTTCTTTACCCTAATTTCCACTATATAATCACCTTCTTGTCACACAAACCAGAGGGGAGAAAAAAAGAAAAAAAGAGGAAAAGAGAGAAAAAACCTTGCCACAACACTATTGGAATATCAAACTCTTTCAAGAACCCTAAAACCTTGAAATCCTTATTACAAATCCCTCTCTCACTACAAACAAAGCCATCTCAGTTACAAACCAACATCTTATTACTTCTTCAGTAAGGGTAAGGCTGGCTTGATCTCCATGATCCAAAGGGCATAAAAGCATTCATGTCACTACTTTTCCAGTAAGGGTAAGGTTGATTTGATCTCCATGATCAAAAGGGTATAATAATTCATACATGCCATATTGTGCCTAAACATTAAATTTCTTCATATATTGGCTTTATTTGCATTTTATGATTTTATTTGATGTGTTTGTGAGATTCAACACTGCAGATTTAGATAGGATCCCAGGCAGGTTCATTAAGGAACGTTGAGGCCAAAAGCCAAATGGCCAAAAGCCAAAAGCCAAATGGCCAGACTAGAAAAACTTATGCATGACACCAATACATGGCGAGCGCAGACATTAAGCCAGAGATTAAGGGAACGTTGAAGCCAGAACACAAATGGCCAAAAGCCAAAAGCCAAAAGCCAATTTGCCAAAGTATAACAACTTATGCATGAAACTCAATCCAATGGCCAAAGAATGCAGACCACGGTACTCAGGAGTCAATACTTCAAAAAACCTCCCCTTGGGCCAGACACCCCCTATGGTTTGCTCAATTTTTAATTTTTATTTGTTTTTCCTTTTTATTCTTTTAATTGTTTTTAATTGTTTTCTTTTAATTCCATAAAATAATTTTCATAATAAATATAAAATACAAAAAATCTCAAAATAATTTCTTTTTTCATTTTAATTTAATTAATTTAATAATTTAATTTAATTTCATTAAAAAGGGTCCAACGCCCTCACTTCCAATTTTAATTCCAATTCGCGCATTTTATTTTATTTCTTATAATATTAGTGTAATTCTCCCAAAGCCGTGTAATTTTATAATTTCTCGCACTTTATTTACTTTTCTGTCAAATCGGGTCCTGGATTAAATTTGGCGATGTGGACCCGCGCCTTTGTAATAGTTTAGGAATTTTATCTTTCCGCACTTTTTTTTAACTGTTAATAAATCGCATGCAAGAATGAATGACAAAAATAAAAACAAAAGCGTAGATCACCCATAACATGAACAAGACAAAATATCTGAAAACGACACACAAATCACACACCACCCCTAGGGTACGCCTCACTGTTGCCTTGCCTCGAAAGGTGATCGTCGAGTAGAGGATGTCTTAGTAAGTCCTCATGATCCGAGAACCTGGCATGAGGGTAGCTTCTAAGGTGTCTTCCCATTGCTCCGGTGATCACCATGTCCCGAACTTCGAATTGACCCGAACACCTCCAACGGTGGTGCTACCTACCTCTCAATGGTGGGATGGCACTACTTTAAAGGACTCTTACACAGACGAATTCCTTAGGGTAGGTAGGTTCTCAAGGATACTTGCTCTAATCTCAAAACAAACTCAAAAATCTTTTCACACCAACACTTTTCAAAAGCTTTCAAAGCAAATTTTTCAAACACTCTGACGTACGAGTCGAACTGAAATTTTTTCAAAGAAACTTTTAAACCCACATTGAAAAGCAAACAAAACATTTTGAAAACAAATGAGCAAGTATCTAAGAGCCCATGGATAACCATGGATAGAAAGGGTGCTAACACCTTCCCTTTCTATAATCTACCTCCCGAACCGAGAGCAATCTCTTTAAGGAATTTTTCTGTGCTTTTGTCCTTTCCATTTGGAGAAAATAAAAGACGGTGGCGACTCTTGCTTCCGCGACATTTCGCGAACCAGCGTTAAACAGTCAGTTCCAGATCTACCGATCACAGAATTGGCGACTCTGCTGGGGAGAATCTTATAAAGTGGGGTGTACCTTAGGATTAAGATCACTGTGTTTTCAATTGTCTTCTTTGCTTGCTTTATTATTGTGGGTTGCTTGGGAGTTCTATAGATCCTAACCCGGATCTGGGGGATACCTTCTTAGAAAGTAGCAACAAGGCTGTGAGGGAACTGTGCGGGGTATACCGACATGGTTGAAACAGTCTGCTATGTTGATGTGGCACTTTGGTGTGTACCGGTAACCCTTGAGTTCAGTCAAGGAGAGTACGGGGCCTCCGCGTGGTGTCGTGAAGCATCAACAGACCTTAGGAACCTTAATTGAACTATCTTGGCCTCTTTAGGGTAGTGAGATAACTGACTTTGGTGCAGTCCGAGGTTGGTTGATACTCGATACTACACTCAATTGAGGGTTGCTTTCCTGGAATATTTCGGTCGCCAGTTCAGTGGCTAAATCGAAACGATGAACAATGAAAGCAGTCCCGTGATATTGGGAACCTTAGAACCCGGTTACTTTGATTAGGACAGGTTGAACCCACCCACTTCAAGAGGGTAGTACCCCAAACTTCATGCTGGCCTAAACTCTAAGGGCTCTTTTGTGTGACTTGTGTGCCTTTATACTTGCCTACTTGCATGCTTGTTAGCTGACACATGAATCACTTACAGGTTTTGTTTATAGTCCTTAGCTAGGACTCATAACAGGGTTTACTAGATCTCTTGCAGGTTTTGTTTATAGTCCTTAATTGGGACTCATAACAAAGTATACTGAATTTCTTGCAGGGTCTGTTTATAGTCCTTAATTGGGACTCATAACAGGGTTTACCTACATCACCCCATGCATAGCATGACATCATACCATTGCATACCATTGCATACATCCTAACCCATTTCAAGGATCTCAAGGGCTTGTGATGCAGGTCATGACGAATCAAACACTCGGCAAGGGGAAAAGGGGATTTATTTTCCTCTAGCCAAGGTTGTCAGGGGCTATGACCCACTGGAGATGGTGAGCCTTTGACCCTTGACGAAGGACTCTCTACAACAGGAAGTTCCTTCAATCAAGTTGCCAGTTTCCAACTCTAACAAGTTTCTCTGTTTACCCTGCGAGGTCCTTGAAAACATTACATGCATGTCATACATCTCATTGCATTGCAGGTATCCCTTTGACAGGTTGCTTACCCTTCTCCGCTGTTTATTTCAGCCGCTCGTCATGAATCCTGAATCATCAGCCGAGCAGACTATCAAGGATCTCCAGGCTCAGAACGCTCAGTTCCAAGAGCTGATCATGAATCTGACCCAGAGGCAGCAAGATCTGAGGGCTCTGCTCTTGAAGAAGGACAAGAAGAAGAAGAGGACTGTCTTGTTCAGCCCTAGGCGCAGATCTGGGAATACACCGCAAATTGAAACTGAGAGGACAACCCCATCTGTGGGAAAAAGCAGTCATCAAGAGGAAAGGGTGCCCAGTCCAGAGGTCTCTGACAATGAAACAGATTTCGACGACGAACAGTACCCTCCGGCTGAGGACAAGTACAAACAGTTGGAGGATAGGCTGAATGCTATGGAGACCCAACAAGTACCTGGGCTGGATCTCGGAGATCTGGGTTTGTCAACCGGTGCGATTATCCCGCATAAGTTCAAAGCACCATCCTTCTCTAAATATGACGGGGCGTCTTGTCCCAAGCTGCATTTAAGGTCCTATGTTCGGAGGATTCAGCCATATACGGTGGACAAGAATTTATGGATCCACTTCTTCCAGGAGAATCTTTCAGGGACTCATCTCGAATGGTTCTATCAGCTGGATGGGACCAAAGTTCGTAACTGGGAGGAGTTGGCTACTGCTTTCTATAAGCAGTATCAATATAATGCCGACCTTGCCCCTACGCGTACCCAACTCCAGGGTATGTCGTTAGGATCAAGTGAAGGTTTTAAAGAATATGCGCAGAAATGGAGGGATCTTGCTGGAAGGGTACAACCACCTCTGACCGACCGCGAGCTCGTCGACATGTTCTTGGGGACCCTGTCTGGTCCGTTCTTCAACCACCTAATTGGGAATTCTGCTGCTGGGTTTACAGATCTTGTCTTGACTGGGGAGAGAATCGAAGCTGGTATCAAGTCGGGGAAGATTCAAGAAACCGCACCTGCTGATACTCAGAAAAAGCCCCACAGTGGAAAGAAAGAGTCCAATGCTATACATGGGAAAAAGGGTCGTCATGATGTAGGGGCAATCCAGATTTCCGATCCCACGCCCGTTCAACCAAGAAAGAGCAATAGGCGTAGGATAAAGCATCAAGATAGGAAGTATACTGACATCAACATGTCTTTGTCTCAGGCATTACAGCAATTGCTGAGGGCGAAAATGATCACACTTAAAGATCCTCCTCAAAATCCTGACACTTCCTCTCCCAAGTACAACCCGGGCGTGAGATGTGCCTACCATTCTGACAGTCCGGGACATGACACCGACGACTGTTGGACCTTGAAGAACAAGATCCAGGATTTGATTGATGCCAAGGAGGTCGAGTTTGAACACTGATCCTACACCGAATCATCGAGAATGTTTTTTGTTCATTCAAATATTCAAGTTGTATTTTTCTTTGATTGTTCAAACATTTATTCATGTTAAACATTGTTATCACATTAATGCATCGCTTATGTCTATTTTGAATCAATATATTCGCAGTTACTATATGCAAATTATTTTCATATTTTTTCTGATGTCAACTCTCTTTAATTCTAAGCCTCTTGAGGGAGGATGACGAAAACGATACCACGATCATTACAGTATGCTTTTGAACGGACCCCGCTGATGAGGTACAGGCATTGTTTCAAATCCTAAACACTGGAGTTATAAGGAAGATAATCCCTCGTCAACCCCTCTGAGCCAAAGAAGTAGGAGTTTTTATTTTCGAAAATCAGAACCCTTAATCATAACCTGGGGCAGGGTAATTCTCTCAGTTGATCCAAGTGCATAACGAATGGCACCAAGGAGGTCCTTGCAAAACAAAAAAAAGACAGTGATGGTTCAGAACAATCATAAAGACAGGCAGTCGTTATCAAGAATCATAAATGAAAAGCCCAAGAAGTCTAAACCTATAAAAGGGACTTATGAAACTGGGGCATCCCGCTGACTGTAATTCCAAAAAAGGAAACAGTTCAGGCAAAAAAAGAAAGGGATAACAAAAATCAAGAAAGAGGTCTCACAAACCCTCAACCAAAGCAAAAAATGACTGCCTAGTCAAAATAAATCATCAATATCCGAACCATCACCGGAAAATCAGAGCAAAGACTCAAACAAGGTCTAACGTATGATCAACTGAGTTTAGGTTTGGAGAACATCACGAAGAGCGGGTGGGTACAAATAATTTGAGCCTTTATCCTTTGTTTCTTAAACCGTGAACCAAGCCACGTTATAACCCTTAAAAGTCCTAGCTGAAGCATGGGTTAGTTTGAAAGCATACTGTTACGAAAGGTATCCTGACTCCTGAAGGCCTACGGTAAATACGGAGTTGACATCACGTTTTACAAACATTCATTTGTTTTATGGAAAAAAAGAATGCATTTTCAAAATCTTCAAGACAGACATAGGCTTTGCATTTTTAACATAACTTTGTTTGCATATGACTTTTTGTTTGAACAGCATAGAAGTTCGCACGACGAATGCCTAATGAACAGAAGTACCTCCAATCAAGGGGCAGACATGACCATGGTCCATTATCTGGGGCAATTAAGCCAAGGTTCGGAGAATATCTCAAAGACCAAATAGCCTGGGGCAAATCTCCGCCTGAGTCACTTGGGGCATTTCAACAACGAATCTTGTCTGATCAAACACCTTCTGGTGGCGTGGCAAAATACTTCCAACAGGGGCAACTCCCTACATTCCCTGAACATGGACATAGTCGAAAAATACTACACATAATCAAAGACCCGCTAGGTTGACATACCTAGGCAAAAATTAGGGCTTCCCGGCGAACCAAAAGGGTTCGGGCAAAATGAAGGGATGAAATGAAAAAATCTGTACACCCGGCAAGTCGAAAACCTGAAAAGGCGGCTTGGGCAAAAAGGGTATCCCGGTGGACTGAAAACCCGAAAGGGCGGTCCAGGCAAAAATTAGGGATCAAAACGTACGACTATGTCCTGTCATCTTGTCACCTGCCTACTAGAAGAAGGTTTGTCCATCAACAGCTATCAAGCACCTCCACAGGTATCTTCCGCTCCCACATCAGAAACAGTGGCAATAATGGGTGGTCTAAGCAATCTGATTGCTCTGTCCTCTAAGGTGTCAAGGTAGGGTCCGTTGAAGAACATAACCAATACAGTTCAATACTTCCCCAGGAGAGTCCAATCCAGCTCCCCCAGAAAAGGTGGAATCCATCTCCTCAAGCAGTAAGCTCATCCCCAGTAGATTCTGGAAGCTTACCCTCGCAGAACACGAACGCGTCGTTCGGCTTGATTTAAAGAGTTATTTCCTTAACAGGATATAACTGGGTTATCCTCAGCCAAAAGCCACGGAAAAAGCGTCGTCTACAAAGTCTTCTGATCCCCAGCAAACTATTATCAACACTCAGCAAGGTATCCCTCTTCCCACAGAGTATTGCTTCCCAGCATGGTCACTAGAGTATCTTTGCTCCCCGCAGAATCTTCCATTTGCCAGGTTTATTCCGCAACGGGGTCATCTTCTCCTACCGGTATTCTTGCAGTTATCATCCCCAGCGGAAGCAAAATCTATTCTTCAACATCAGCCCAGGATACGACTTCCCGGCACCAGTCAAGGATTTACTTTCCTAGACGAAAAACACATTCATAAAACGTCACATACATCATTATAGCATGCATAGACGCGTCATATCACCCCAATCTCATTTATTTTTGAGAACATCTTAAAATCATGCAATTCATGCATTATGACATTGCATACAACTAATTCGTTACTTTTTCAGGAAAGAACGATCAACAGATAAAAGTCTTTACCCGTTGAGGTAGTAATCGTCCCAGATTCCTTCATCATCCTGCTGAGGTAGTAATCGTCCCAGATTCCTTCATCACCCGTTGAGGTAGTAATCGTCCCAGATTCCTTCATCATCCTGCTGAGGTAGTAATCGTCCCAGATTCCTTCATCATCCTGCTGAGGTAGTAATCGTCCCAGATTCCTTCATCATCCTGCTGAGGTAGTAATCGTCCCAGATTCCTTCATCACTCGTTGAGGTAGTAATCGTCCCAGATTCCTTCATCATCCTGCTGAGGTAGTAATCGTCCCAGATTCCTTCATCACCCGTTGAGGTAGTAATCGTCCCAGATTCCTTCATCATCCTGCTGAGGTAGTAATCGTCCCAGATTCCTTCATCATCCTGCTGAGGTAGTAATCGTCCCAGATTCCTTCATCACCCGTTGAGGTAGTAATCGTCCCAGATTCCTTCATCATCCTGCTGAGGTAGTAATCGTCCCAGATTCCTTCATCATCCTGCTGAGGTAGTAATCGTCCCAGATTCCTTCATCATCCTGCTGAGGTAGTAATCGTCCCAGATTCCTTCATCACCCGTTGAGGTAGTAATCGTCCCAGATTCCTTCATCATCCTGCTGAGGTAGTAATCGTCCCAGATTCCTTCATCATCCTGCTGAGGTAGTAATCGTCCCAGATTCCTTCATCACCCGTTGAGGTAGTAATCGTCCCAGATTCCTTCATCATCCTGCTGAGGTAGTAATCGTCCCAGATTCCTTCATCATCCTGCTGAGGTAGTAATCGTCCCAGATTCCTTCATCATCCTGCTGAGATAGTAATCGTCCCAGATTCCTTCATCACCCGTTGAGGTAGTAATCGTCCCAGATTCCTTCATCATCCTGCTGAGGTAGTAATCGTCCCAGATTCCTTCATCATTCTGCTGAGGTAGTAATCGTCCCAGATTCCTTCATCATAGATTTGGAGTAGCAATCGTCTCAGATTCCTTCATCACATCCTTATCAAAAAACCTCCTCTGGTTCAGTCAGATCGACCCTAGGATCTCCCTGATTCTTGTCCAGTTGAAGATTTCAAGACCCAGACCGGTTCAGTTAATCGACTTCAGAGATTTCTTATCCAGTCCCAAGCCTTCTCTAGTCCAGCTAAATCGACTCCCAACAGATTTTTCTGATGAAGACTCAGCAGAAGTTATGGTTCCCTCTCCGACGGTGTGTGAGGTGGTAAGTCCTTTTCAGATGTTTCCCTCTCCGACGGTGAGTGTGAGGTGATAATCTCTTATGGTTCCCTCTCCGACGGTGTGTGAGGTGGTAAGTCCTTTTCAGATGTTTCCCTCTCCGACGATGAGTGTGAGGTGATAGTCTCCTATGGTCCCCTCTCCGACAAGTGCGTGAGGTAGTAATTCCTTTTTCAAGATGTTTCCCTCTCCGACGGTGAGTGTGAGGTGATAATCTCTTATGGTTCCCTCTCCAACGGCGTGTGAGGTGGTAAGTCCTTTTTCAGATGTTTCCCTCTCCGACGATGAGTGAGGTGATTCCCTTTCAGATTATAATTTTCTATGGTTCTCTTCCCGATATTGCAAAGATGGTAATTCCCGCCAAGATTTTTCTCAACGAGCGTTGTTGAAGGTAAAATCGCCCAAGGTTCTCTTACCATTCCTGCTAAGGCAGTAACCATCCCTGGTTCGTTCATCGCTGTTTGAAGCTCCAGACTCAGCTCCTGTAACCAGTCAGGACACATCTATACCAAGCATCTGAAAACTAGCTCCTGCAACGTGTCAGGTACTCATTTGTTCTTTTGCAGGCATGCAGGTTCTCGCTAAGGAATCTCCTACGCAATCAACGTCCAGATGGCATCTATAAGCCCATCATCCTATCCAGCAATCTCTAAATGGCATCTATAAGCCCATTCCCATCACACGGCTTCTATGTGAGCGCAAATTTCTGGGCACTCTAGTGTTCAATCATCTTCCACCCTCGAATTACGAAAGGCACGTCAGCCAATCTGCATCCTCAGGTCTAAGAAGATTGAACAGGGGCAACTGTTGTACCCCAAAATTTGCCCTCCCATATTTCTCAAGAAAAATTCACAAGTCTAAGCCGGCGCGTCATATTCAGGTATTCTTTCACCAAGATATCTCTGATAACGTATTCTCAAATTCAGGTTCGGCTCAAGAGTCAATTCTTTAAAGAAGGTATCCGAATGTGTGAGTTTTCTCGAAGAAATATGGTGAAAAAGTGTGCTGAAAGTGCAGTTTTTACGCGCTAAAAAATTCATAACTTGAAGATCGTGACTCGTTTTGTACCCGTTCCGGTGGCCAAAATTCCATCTTGACACTATCTACGTTTTCATCTCTCACGGCTGGAAGCCAATTTCGATCAGAAGGTCTTCAAAAATGTGGATTTATCAGGTATTTTCGTGCAGAAAATTTGTGACAGAAGTTTATTTGCGTCATGTTCAAAAAATCATAACTTGGTCGATTTTCATCGTATCGAGCTGGTTCTGGCGCCAAAATTTCAAAAATTAAGTTGACTACATTTTCACAGAAGGAATTGAGTTCAAACGGTATTCAAAAGGCCTTCGTTTTTTGCTCAGAGTGTGTGACACGCTGAAAATCCTGAATGCTGAATATTATTTCATCTGAGCCGAAACTTCGAAAATTCATAACTCGGTCAATTTTTATCGGATTGGACTCGTATTTTTACACAAGGTTACTGACTCATAGATCTACAACTTTGCTTCAAAAGTCGAGACCAAATTATGCACCGATCAATACCAGTTTTTTATTGAAGAACGTGTCAGAGTCGACACTGGAGCCCAAAATAAGTTTGTCTGAGCTGAAACTTCAAAAATTCATAACTAATTCACCGTTTATCCGATTGAGTCGATTTTCGGACAGGAGTTAGTTCTCGATGTCGGCTACATTTTGTTTTCACATTTCAACTTCAAAAAATGCACTTAAGTCCCTGCGATTTAGCCTGGAAAGTGACGAATTCAAGTGAATATTGGAGGCCCTATTGCACATTCAAAGCCCATTTTCTTTACCCTAATTTCCACTATATAATCACCTTCTTGTCACACAAACCAGAGGGGAGAAAAAAAGAAAAAAAGAGGAAAAGAGAGAAAAAACCTTGCCACAACACTATTGGAATATCAAACTCTTTCAAGAACCCTAAAACCTTGAAATCCTTATTACAAATCCATCTCTCACTACAAACAAAGCCATCTCAGTTACAAACCAACATCTTATTACTTCTTCAGTAAGGGTAAGGCTGGCTTGATCTCCATGATCCAAAGGGCATAAAAGCATTCATGTCACTACTTTTCCAGTAAGGGTAAGGTTGATTTGATCTCCATGATCAAAAGGGTATAATAATTCATACATGCCATATTGTGCCTAAACATTAAATTTCTTCATATATTGGCTTTATTTGCATTTTATGATTTTATTTGATGTGTTTGTGAGATTCAACACTGCAGATTTAGATAGGATCCCAGGCAGGTTCATTAAGGAACGTTGAGGCCAAAAGCCAAATGGCCAAAAGCCAAAAGCCAAATGGCCAGACTAGAAAAACTTATGCATGACACCAATACATGGCGAGCGCAGACATTAAGCCAGAGATTAAGGGAACGTTGAAGCCAGAACACAAATGGCCAAAAGCCAAAAGCCAAAAGCCAATTGGCCAAAGTATAACAACTTATGCATGAAACTCAATCCAATGGCCAAAGAATGCAGACCACGGTACTCAGGAGTCAATACTTCAAAAAACCTCCCCTTGGGCCAGACACCCCCTATGGTTTGCTCAATTTTTAATTTTTATTTGTTTTTCCTTTTTATTCTTTTAATTGTTTTTAATTGTTTTCTTTTAATTCCATAAAATAATTTTCATAATAAATATAAAATACAAAAAATCTCAAAATAATTTCTTTTTTCATTTTAATTTAATTAATTTAATAATTTAATTTAATTTCATTAAAAAGGGTCCAACGCCCTCACTTCCAATTTTAATTCCAATTCGCGCATTTTATTTTATTTCTTATAATATTAGTGTAATTCTCCCAAAGCCGTGTAATTTTATAATTTCTCGCACTTTATTTACTTTTCTGTCAAATCGGGTCCTGGATTAAATTTGGCGATGTGGACCCGCGCCTTTGTAATAGTTTAGGAATTTTATCTTTCCGCACTTTTTTTTAACTGTTAATAAATCGCATGCAAGAATGAATGACAAAAATAAAAACAAAAGCGTAGATCACCCATAACATGAACAAGACAAAATATCTGAAAACGACACACAAATCACACACCACCCCTAGGGTACGCCTCACTGTTGCCTTGCCTCGAAAGGTGATCGTCGAGTAGAGGATGTCTTAGTAAGTCCTCATGATCCGAGAACCTGGCATGAGGGTAGCTTCTAAGGTGTCTTCCCATTGCTCCGGTGATCACCATGTCCCGAACTTCGAATTGACCCGAACACCTCCAACGGTGGTGCTACCTACCTCTCAATGGTGGGATGGCACTACTTTAAAGGACTCTTACACAGACGAATTCCTTAGGGTAGGTAGGTTCTCAAGGATACTTGCTCTAATCTCAAAACAAACTCAAAAATCTTTTCACAACAACACTTTTCAAAAGCTTTCAAAGCAAATTTTTCAAACACTCTGACGTACGAGTCGAACTGAAATTTTTTCAAAGAAACTTTTAAACCCACATTGAAAAGCAAACAAAACATTTTGAAAACAAATGAGCAAGTATCTAAGAGCCCATGGATAACCATGGATAGAAAGGGTGCTAACACCTTCCCTTTCTATAATCTACCTCCCGAACCGAGAGCAATCTCTTTAAGGAATTTTTCTGTGCTTTTGTCCTTTCCATTTGGAGAAAATAAAAGACGGTGGCGACTCTTGCTTCCGCGACATTTCGCGAACCAGCGTTAAACAGTCAGTTCCAGATCCACCGATCACACAGTGCTGTTCAGATCTTTATGTCCAGGAATCCTATACCTACGTTGCAGGGGGACATCCTTCACTCATGTTACACTCGAACCATGAGAAAAAGAGGTGTCCTTATGTGTTGCACTCCTCTCCTGGGAAGGTGGTTTATTTCGCACCTTCCACAATCAGTCTTGAAGAATGAGCGGGGTTTGAGATGGTCACAACGGTTGATGACTCTTACACATGCAGATATACATTGGTGCCCTAGGTCCAGAGAAGATGTCACTATCATTGATCGTTGCGGGGAGTACCCTAATGTTCCTTTACTTGGAATCAGAGGAGGTATTACTTATAACCCATGTCTGGCTTGGAGACAGTTTGGTTATGCTCGGAGGGATGGTCCTCATGACATGTTAATTCCTGACATAGTTTTTGACTTCGACAACGATACTCAAGGACTTCGCTAGAGATTTATCAGAGCCTGGAGGATGCCAAGTAGGATAGACAGCAAGACACTGGGACACAGGAATTCCATCCCGTTGGAACCTTATCTCAAGTGGGTACGAGCCCGCTCCCAGAAGTTAGTAATGCCTTATCCTCATATGCTCCCAGTAATCAAAGAGCCAGTATTGGAAGGGGAAGTGTCCTATACTATTCAGCACCCCGATATGCCCACATCCTGGGAAGAGATGCAGAAGAGCTGGATCCAGCTTAAGGAAGAACGGAATTCTCTTGAGACTAGTCTACATGCCAGTGAAAAGAAGGTCTTGGAGCTCACCCGCCTGTTGCATGAGGAGAGGAATCTCAACAC
Organism: Vicia faba; assembly: GCA_948472305.1. Lineage (NCBI taxonomy): Eukaryota > Viridiplantae > Streptophyta > Magnoliopsida > Fabales > Fabaceae > Vicia > Vicia faba. Next base: position 940,427,974 of record OX451741.1, on the reverse strand, counting down.
TTACATAGCTCCAAAGAGGATGCGCAGTGTATTTTGGGATTGATTTGATTTTTGTACTTTTGCCCATGAGGCTTTGATGTATTAAACAATGATTTCTTTAATAATAACGTGTGTTCCTTTTTGTCTACAACAAATTTGAACTTTCGAACCTTTGAATGCATTGCATAAACACATCTCATCCATCATGTGCATAGCAGGTTTTTCCCTTTTTCAGGTTGCTTACAGTTCTTCGTTGTTTATTTCAGCATCATGAATACTGACTCTTCATCAACTGAGACCTCCATCAAGGCTCTTCAGGCGCAGAATGCGCAGTTTCAGGAACTAATCAAGGGTTTGGCTCAAGGCCAAGAAGAGCTGAAGGCTATGCTCCTGAAGAAGGAGAAGAAGAAGAAGAGGAGAACTGTTCTGTTCAACTCGGGCCGAAGGTTTGGTAATGCTCTGCAGCAGGAAGAGGCTGGTTCTTCTGTTGACAAGAGTTCTCCTCAGGCAGAAGCAAGGGTTCCTAGTCCGGTAGTCTCCGACAACGAGACAGATTTTGATGAAGAGCAGTACCCTCCGACAGAAGACAGATACAAGCAACTGGAGGATAGGTTGAAGGCTATGGAGGTTTAACAGGTACCTGGGCTGGATTTCGGAGATCTGGGTTTGTCAACTGGTGTGATCATCCCTCACAAGTTCAAAGCACCATCCTTCTCTAAGTATGACGGGGCGTCTTGTCCCAAGCTTCATCTAAGGTCTTATGTTCGGAAAATTCAGCCGTACTCTGCGGATAAGAATTTGTGGATCCACTTCTTCCAGGAGAGTCTTTCAGGGACTCATCTCGAATGGTTCTATCAGCTGGATGGGACCAAGGTTCGTAACTGGGAGGAGTTGGCTACTGCTTTCTACAAGCAGTATCAATATAATGCCGACCTTGCCCCTACACGTACCCAACTCTAGGGTATGTCGTTAGGTGCAAGCGAAGGTTTTAAGGAGTACGCTCAGAAGTGGAGAGACCTGGCTGGTAGGGTGCAGCCACCATTGACTGATCGGGAGCTGGTAGACATGTTCTTGGGGACCCTATCTGGGCCGTTTTTCAACCATCTGATCGGGAATTCTTCTGTTGGGTTCACTGATTTGATTCTAACTGGAGAGAGAATTGAGGCTGGGCTGAAGTCTGGGAAGATTCCGAAGGGTGCATCATCTAGTTCTGAGAAGAAACCCTTCAAGAAGGAGTCTAGTGCCGTGTATGGTTCCAAGAGATCAGAGAGACCTGAGCGCCGCCAATCTGTCAGTGCGGTAACGATTGCTAAGCCTGCTGCCGCTCCTCGGCCGACCAATCCTCAGAGGGCTGAAAGACCCCGGAGGGAGTTTACCCGGTTAAGCATGACCCTATCACAGATCCTGCCACAGTTGTTATCCACCAATTTGGTGACTGTCAGGGAGGCTCCGAAGTTCCCCAATACTGTATCTCCTAAGTACAACCCGAATGCTCGTTGTGCTTACCATTCAGATAGCCGGGGGCACTCTACCGATGACTGTTTGGCGTTAAAGAATAAGGTGCAAGACCTTATCGACGCGAAGGAGATACAGTTCGAAGCGCCTGAGAGGCCGAATGTAGTTACTGCTCCTATGCCTCAACATGGGGTAAATGCTGTTGACGAAGACGTTTATGCTGTTTCTGTGGATGATCTAGCCACTCCTCTAAAGATTGTCAAGAAGAACCTACTGCAGGCCGGTTTATTTCCGGGTTGTAGTGAGGGTTGCCTGTTCTGTGCTGTGTCCCCATCTGGTTGTCCCTTGCTGAGGTTAGGCATCCAAAGCCTAATGGATAGCAAGGAGATTCTGTTTAAGAAGTTTGATGTTCGGTTGGTTCCAGTGGAAGAAGTTTCTGTGGTGACTATCTTCAATAATCCGATCCCGGCTCTCCCAAAGAAGCCCGTTCAAATCATGACCGTCGCACCTATTGTTATCACTGTTCCGGGGCCCCTGCCCTATGTATCTGATAAAGCTGTCCCTTGGCATTATGGGGCAGATGTGTATGTAAAGGGGATTAAACAAGAATTCAACGCTGGCGCCAACATTTGTGACATCACTGGCCCAGCCAAGGTTACCCGCAGTGGCAGGCTCTTCTCGCCTGACATTGCACCGCCTGCTGCCCGAAGACCACTTCTCATAACCCCTGCAAGTGTACCTGCTCCTGCTGCTGATCCAATTGTTTCTCCTGCTGCCGAGTCATCCAATGCTCGGGGCAAAGGAGTTGAAGTTGAGCCTGCCCAGATGGAGGCACCTGTACCTATAACTGCTGAGGCCTCCCAACAAGAGATGGAGGAAATTCTAAAGATAATAAAGAAGAGTGATTTCAATGTTGTGGAACAGCTGGGGCACACGCCCTCCAAAATCTCCATGCTCTCTTTATTGCTGTGCTCCGAGGCCCATGCTAAGGCCTTGATCTCGTTCCTCAAGACGGCCCATGTGCCACATGAGACATCTGCAGTCCAGTTCACTGATTGCGTAGCAAATCTGACGGCAGACAATGGCTTGGGTTTCTCAGATGCTGACTTGACCGCAAAGGGAAGAGACCATAATGATGCTCTGCATGTCTCTATTGAATGCAGGGGCACTACCTTGGCACATGTGTTGGTGGATACTGGTTCATCCTTGAATGTGCTACCTAAGAAGGCTTTGGACCGTCTAGATTGTGAAGGCCTGGAATTAAAACCCAGCAATATCATCGTCAGGGCCTTTGATGGTTCAAAGAGGATGGTTCATGGAGAGGTTGACATTCCGATTCGTGTGGGCTCTCAGGTGTTCGACTCTACATTTTATGTGATGGATATCCGTCCATCTTACTCTTGTCTATTGGGTCGACCTTGGATACATAAGGTTGGGGCAGTGACCTCTACCCTGCACCAGAAGTTGAAGTACCCCGTCAGAGGGAAGATCATCACTGTGCAGGGAGAGGAGGAATATATGGTGAGCCACCTGAACTCCTTCAGATACATTGAGATGGATGGGGAGTTTATTGAAACCCCCTTTCAGCATTTCGAGGAGGTGCTTCCAATTACAGCAGCGTCAGAAACAGCAGAAGAAATTGTTCCTTTAAAGATGGCTTCCCTAAAGGATGCCCGGGCTGTGGTTCAGAAGGGTGAATGTGCCGACTGGGGCAGGCTCCCAGACTTCACACAGAAGACTGATAAATTTGGGCTAGGTTTTACCACAGAAGGTCAAAAGGCTATGAGGAAAGCGAAGATCGGAAGACCTCCTGTATTCATTACAAGTTCAGGAGTGAATGCGGTTGGGGAAGACAACGAAGTAGACGAAGCTGAATTCAACAGCTGGATCTATCCGACGACCGAAGGCGGATTGAATAACTGGATTGCTAAGGACCATACCCCTGTTACCTTTGTGACGCAGTAATAAATTTCTTTGTTTCGTTATTTTGTAATAAACAATAATAAACTCTATGGCCCGGTGTCTTACCCGAGGCACCGCGGTTCTATTTGTGAGGGCATACAAATTGTCATTTCATATATCATGAATGAAAATCTTGGACGTTTTCCCGCATTGCAAATATTGTGCTCCTTTTCTGTCTTTCTTTCCTTTACATATATTTCAAAACAACTGTATTTACACACACACACACTCATACAGGTTTCAATCCACTCTGGATTTTACTGGTAACAACTCTGCTACTGCCAGTTATGACTTCGAAAATCCGATCAACTTAGCCGAAGACGAAGGTGAAGATGATTGCGAAGTGCCTGGCGAGCTTGCAAGACTGTTACTTCAGGAAGAGAGGGCAATTCAACCCCATGAAGAGCCAGTGGAAACCATAAACCTGGGTACTGAAGAAGACAGGAAAGAGGTAAAGATTGGTGCCAACCTAGAGCTCAGTGTGAAGCAACGGTTAACCAAGATGCTGCATGATTATATGGAGATCTTTGCCTGGTCCTACGAAGACATGCCCGGGTTGGATACCGATATTGTGGTCCATCACTTGCCAACTAGGGAAGACTGCCCTCCAGTTAAGCAAAAGGTCCGTCAGATGCGTCCAGAGATGTCTGAGAAGATTAAGGCCGAGGTCATGAAACAGTTTGATGCTGGGTTCCTTGCAGTGACTTCTTACCCTCAGTGGGTTGCTAATGTGGTGCCGGTACCTAAAAAGGACGGTAAGGTCAGAATGTGTGTCGACTACATGGATCTGAACAGGGCCAGCCCCAAGGATGACTTCCCTTTACCTCACATTGATGTCCTCGTTGATAATACGGCTCAGCACAAAGTATTCTCTTTCATGGATGGCTTTTCAGGTTACAATCAGATTAAGATGGCACCTGAAGACATGGAAAAGACTACATTTGTTACACAGTGGGGCACCTTCTGTTACAAGGTCATGCCATTTGGATTAAAGAACGCTGGGGCAACCTACCAACGCGCCATGGTTGCTTTATTTCATGACATGATCCATCATGAGATATAAGTGTATGTGGACGACATGATCGCTAGGTCCCAGACTGAGGAAGAGCACCTAGATCATCTACAGAAGTTATTTGACAGGTTGAAACTATACAAGCTGAGATTGAACCCCAACAAGTGCACCTTCGGGGTAAGATCAGGAAAGTTGCTAGGCTTCGTGGTCAGTGACAAGGGAATTCAAGTGGACCCTGCCAAGGTCAAAGCTATTCAAGAGATGCCAGTTCCCAAGACAGAGAAGGAAGTCAGAGGCTTTTTAGGACGCCTGAATTACATTGCTCGATTCATCTCACATCTGACTGCTACCTGTGAGCCAATCTTCAAGCTGCTGAAGAAAGATCAGGTAGTACGTTGGAACGATGAATGTCAGGCTGCTTTTGACAAAATCAAAGAGTATCTCCAAGAACCACCCATCCTTATGCTACCGGTTGAAGGGAGACCTCTGATACTATATCTAACAGTGCTTGACAACTCAATGGGGTGTGTGCTGGGGCAGCATGACGAGTCTGGCCGAAAAGAGCATGCCATTTATTACCTTAGCAAAAAGTTTACCGACTGTGAGACCCGATACTCACTGCTCGAGAAAACTTGCTGCGCTTTGGTATGGGCTGCTCGCCGGCTGAGACAGTATATGCTGACTCACACTACCTTGTTGATCTCAAAGATGGATCCTATAAAGTACATATTCGAAAAGCCTGCTCTGTCTGGGAGAATTGCAAGATGGCAAATGATCTTGACAGAATACGACATTCAGTATACGACCCAGAAAGCCATCAAGGGAAGTGTATTGGCAGACCACCTGGCACATCAAGCTGTAGATGATTATCAGTCAATGAACTTTGAATTCCCGGATGAAAGCATCATGATTGTGATTGATTGTGAAGTACCTGGACCGGATGAAGGACCTGAACCAGGATCCCGATGGTCTATGCACTTTGACGGAGCCTCCAATGCTTTGGGAAACGGTATCGGTGCTATAATCATATATCCTCAAGGTACTCATACTCCACTCACTGCCCGACTATGTTTCAACTGTACCAACAATATGGCGGAGTATGAGGCGTGCATCATGGGTCTTCAAGCTGCGATTGACCTAAGGATTAAGTTTCTGAGTGTTTTCGGAGATTCAGCTCTTGTGATCAATCAGATCAAAGGAGAGTGGGATACGAAACATCCAAACCTGATTCCTTACAGAGAATGTGTGTTGACCCTTATCCCCCACTTCACAGAGATAACCTTTGAGCACTTTCCAAGAGAAGAGAATCAGCTGGCGGACGCGTTAGCTACAATGTCTTCTATGTTCAAGGTCAAATGGGACAATGAGGCTTCCCGGATCATCATCTGGAAACTGGACGAACCGGCATACTGCTGTGATCTCGAGACTGAATTGGTGACTGAGAAGCCTTGGTACCATGAGGTGAAGAGATACTTAGAAACTCAGGAATACCCGGAAGGTGCCTCTGTCAATGATAAGAAATTCCTGAGGAGGTTCGCAGCAAAGTTCTTCCTTAGCAACGGCATCTTATATAAGCGAAACCATGATTCAACCTTACTGCGTTGTGTGGATAAGACTGAAGCGGAAAGGATCATGGAAGAGCTACATGAAGGGACCTTTGGTACACACTCCAGTGGACACACTATGGCTAAGAAAATCCTACGGGCAGGATATTACTGGTCCACAATGGAAGCTGATTGCTACCAACATTCCAGGACATGCCATAAGTGCCAGATTTATGCAGACAAGGTGCATGTTCCTCCGGTTCCCCTGAATGTTCTGACTGCGCCTTGGCCGTTTGCAATGTGGGGCATAGACATGATCGGCGAGATTAAACCTACGACATCCAATGGACATCGCTTCATCCTGGTGGCGATTGATTATTTTACGAAGTGGGTTGAGGCAGCATCCTATGCTACGGTAACCAAGACTGTTGTGGCACGGTTCATTCGGCACAACCTGATCTGTTGGTACGGCGTCCCTGAGCGGATTATTACAGACAACGGTACCAATCTGAACAACAAGATGATCGCTGAGCTCTGCGAACAGTTCAAGATACAGCACCACAATTCTTCTCCTTACAGACCGAAGATGAATGGGGTTGTAGAAGCAGCAAATAAGAACATCAAGAAGATTGTGCAGAAGATGATAGTGACTTACAAGGATTGGCACGAGATGTTACCGTTCGCTCTACATGGGTACCGCACCTCAGCTAGGACGTCAACCGGGGCAACTCCTTTCTCTCTGGTTTATGGTATGGAGGCAGTCTTGCCGATCGAAGTGCAAATACCCTCTCTCCGGATAATGAAGGATGCAAATCTGAATGAAGATGATTGGATCCAGACACGACTTGATCAGCTCAACCTCATTGATGAAAAGAGACTTGCTGCTATATGTCATGGTCAGACGTATCAGAAACGGATGATCAGGGCATTTAACAAAAAGGTCAGACCACAAGAATATCAAGTCGGGGATCTGGTAATCAAGAGAATCATCCTTCCTCAGAGTGATCCAAGGGGCAAATGGACCCCTACATACGAAGGGACATTTGTGGTTAAGCATGTGTTCTCAAGAGGAGCCATGATATTGACCAATATGGATGGTGATGACCTCCCTCACCCCGCCAATGCAGACATAGTAAAAAAATACTACGCATAAAAAAAGACCCGCTAGGCTGACATGCCTAGGAAAAATTTAGGGCTTCCCGGCGAACCAAAAGGGTTCGGGCAAAATGAAGGGATGAAAATGAAAAAATCTGTACACCCGGCAAGTCGAAAACCTGAAAAGGCGGCTTGGGCAAAAATGGGTATCCCGGTGGACTGAAAACCCGAAAGGGCAGTCCAGGCAAAAATTAGGGATAAAAGCGTAATACTATGTCTCATTGGATCACTTTGCATCCAGAATCCGGTATCTACATCAAGTTCAGACGGCATCGATCAGTCAGCTTCACCTTCAACCAAGGTCATCAAGTGATGAGACGCTCGGAGTTATAAAGGCAATAGCAGAGTTGAAACCCAGTGGATCATTCACATTTCACACAGCTGTTTTATTTTCTTTTGTACAAAATTTGTATAAACTCTCTTGTTCGGCGGCGTTCCTCTTACTAGGACGTCAGCCTCTTGTACACAAAACGCCTATTCACAGGCCATTCAAAATCAATACAAATATATTCTCAGTTAAACGTGCCAAGTGTTTTTCTTTTTCTGTTTTGTTTTGCGAAGAACGTCCGAGGTTCAATTTGTGATATATGCATTGACAATAGTTTGCTAACTCATAAATATTTGCATACGAAACAAAGGATTTTATTACAGGTGACACTAGAAACAGGGGCAATGAAGAGTTGTCTAAAGCAATTTAATTGTTCTGTCCTCCAAGGTACCAAGGTAGGCTCAGCCAAAGAACATGACCAGTACATATTAATTCCCCAGAGAGTGATTCAGCAAAACAGTGCATTCTTCTCCAGGCAGAGTTATCAAGTCTCAAGGAAATTGGGTATCCGCCAGCAGATCCCAACATTCCCCAACAGCATACATACATTCTTAACAAGCATCCCCGGCAGTCTCGGTCTAAAGATTGTTCCCCGGTGGCAGACCAACATTCAAAGGAGTCGCTTCCCCGACGTAGTTCAAAACTTCCCCAAGAGAATCTAATCTAAGTTCCCCAGGAAGATGGAATTCATATCTCCCCAAGCAGTAAGCTTATCCCCTGTATATTCTGGAAGCTTATCCCCTAGCAGAGCACGAACGCGTCGTCCGGCTTTATTTAAAGAGTTATTTCCTTAACAGGATATAACTGGGTTATCCTCAGCCAAAAGCCACGGAAAGAGCGTCCTCGACGAAGTCTTCTTACCCCAGCGAAGTCCATCAACACTTCCAACAACAAGGGTATCCCCAGCAAACTATTATCTACACTCAGCAAGGCATCCCTCTTCCCACAGAGTATTGCTTCCCAACACGGTCGCTAGAGTATTTTTCTCCCCGCAGAATCTTCCATTTGCCAAGTTTATTCCGCAACGGAGTCATCTTCTTCTACCGGTATTCTTGCAGTTATCATCCCCAGCGGAAGCAAAATCTATTCTCCAACAGCAGCCTAGGAGTGACTTCCCGGCACCCGTCAAGGATTTACTTTCCTAGACGAAAACATACATTCCTAAACATCACATACATCACGCATAGACGCATCATATCATACAAATCTCATTCATGTTAAGAACATCATTGCTTGATCCATATCATCCATTGCATATGACTGACCTTTACCTTTCAGGAAAGATGCAATTGAAATTCTCAATCATATTTCAAGACCTAGACCGGTTCAGTTAATCGATTCCAAAGATTTCTTATCCAGTCCCCAGGCCTTCTCTAGTCCAGCTAAATCGACTCCCAACAGATTTTTCTGATAAAGACTCAGTAGAAGTCATCCCAGATTATAAATTCCTATTGGTTCCCTCTCCGACGGTGAGTGAGGTGGTAAGTCCTTTTCAGATGTTTCCCTCTCCGACGGTGAGTGAGGTGATAATCTCCTATGGTTCCCTCTCCGACGGTGAGTAAGGTGGTAAGTCCTTTTCAGATGTTTCCCTCTCCGACGGTGAGTGAGGTGATAATCTCCTATGGTTCCCTCTCCGACGGTGAGTGAGGTGGTAATCCCTTTTCAGATGGTTCCCTCTCCGACGGTGAGTGAGGTGATAATCTCCTATGGTTCCCTCTCCGACGGTGAGTGAGGTGGTAAGTCCTTTTCAGATGTTTCCCTCTCCGAAGGTGAGTGAGGTGATAGTCTCCTATGGTTCCCTCTTCGACGGTGAGTGAGGTGGTAAGTCCTTTTCAGATGTTTCCCTCTCCGACGGTGAGTGAGGTGATAGTCTCCTATGGTTCCCTCTCCGACGGTGAGTGAGGTGGTAATTCCTTTTCAGATGTTTCCCTCTCCGACGGTGAGTGAGGTGATAATCTCCTATGGTTCCCTCTCCGACGGTGAGTGAGGTGGTAATCCCTTTTCAGATGGTTCCCTCTCTGACGGTGAGTGAGGTGATAATCTCCTATGGTTCCCTCTCCGACGGTGAGTGAGGTGGTAATCCCTTTTCAGATGGTTCCCTCTCCGACGGTGAGTGAGGTGATAATCTCCTATGGTTCCCTCTCCGACGGTGAGTGAGGCGGTAATTCCTTTTCAGATGGTTCCTTCTCCGACGGTGAGTGAGGTGGTAATCTCCTATGGTTCCCTCTCCGACGATGAGTGAGGTGATAATTCCTTTTCAGATGGTTCCTTCTCCGACGGTGAGTGAGGTGGTAATCTCCTATGGTTCCCTCTCCGACGGTGAGTGAGGTGATAATTCCTTTTCAGATGGTTCCCTCTCCGACGGTGAGTGGGGTGATAATTCCTTTCAGATTATAATTGTCTATGGTTCTCTTCCCGATACTGCAAAGACGGTAATTCCCACTAAGATTATCTCAACGAGCGTTGTTGAAGTTAAAGTCGCCCAAGGTTCTCTTACCGTTCATGCTAAGGTAGTAACCATCCCTGGTTCATTCATCATCTTGTGAAGCTCCAGACTCAGCTCCTGTAACCAGTCAGGACACATCTATACCAAGCATCTGAAAATCAGTTCTTGCAACGTGTCAGGTACTCGTTTTTTTCTTTTGCAGGTATGCAGGTTCTCGCTAAGGAATCTCCTACACGATCAACATCCAGATGGCATCTATAAGCCCATCATCCTGTTCACCAATCTCTAAATAGCATCTGTAAGCCCATTCCATCATCACACTGCTACTATATGAGCGCAAATTTCTGGGCACTCTAGTGTTCAATCATCTTCCACCCTCGGATTACGAAAGGCACGTCAGCCAATCTGCATCCTCAGGTCTAAGAAGATTGAACAGGGGCAACTGTTGTACCCCAAAATTTGCCCTCCCATATTCTTCAAGAAATTGCCAAGTCAAGCTGCAAAATTCTCCAAGGGTTGCACAGTGCAAGAGCCTCCTATACAGTCAAGATTAGGGTTTGTGTTCTGATCAAGAAAATGAAATTTCCAAAGGCCCAATCAAGTCTCATATGCCTACAAATATGGTCAAGCATCCTCATACCAAGTTTCAAGACATTCAGCTCAAAATTGCACAGTCAAAAAACCTAATTGCACTACAGTCAACTGTAGGGGCAAAATGGTCATTTGACAGTCAAAAGTTCAAATTTTTGGTCAACATATCATTTTGAAGCCACAAACATCATTTGATCAATGCTTGATCATGATTCTCAAAATTTGGCTCAGAAATCATCAAGATGCAAAAGTTTCCTTATTTGGACAGTTGAAAAAGTCAACTGAAATTGACCAGGGCATAACTTTCACATGGATTATCAGAAAAATTCCATCCAAAGCTCATTTTGAAGAGAAAGACATTTACTATAACTCATCTTCATACTTCAAGTCCAAGAAATGCTCTCACAAAAAGTTATCAATTTCAACATTATAGGTCATTTTCAAAAGTCAACAAAAAGGGACTTTAAGTCAAAGGCCATAACTTGAGATTGGTAAATCAAAATGACATGGGACCAAAGACATTGGTTATAGGACTCAAATACCTTTACAAAATGTCCAAGAACATGAGAAAAGCTTAAAAATTGAGCAAGTTATGCTTTGTGGAAGTTGGGAAATTTTTGGATATTTTGAAAAGTCAACATTAATTCAAATGACCTAAAATTGCTAATGGGCCCATTTTTCTTCCACAATTCATCATCCATGACATATGCACGACCACTTGGCCCAAAGGGAAGTTTTTATTCATTTTTTATTTATTTATTTGAATTTTTATTTATATTAATTCACTTAAATCAATTAAATATGTGAAAAATACTTAACTTAACCTAATAAATCTTTTTGTACATGTTTTAGTCTCAATAATTCGTGCACATTCAGATATGGGAAGATTTGGTTTGATTGGATCCTAATTGATACAAAATTGTATGGAAAAGATTGAAAAAACAAAGCTTGAAAATCAAATCTCCAAAACCATGATTGCAAGAGATTTGGAGCAAGTTTTTGACCTAATGCACTCAATACAAAAGCCTGAATACAACCCTAATCAAGACACACGCAGCCACTCAAGAAACTCCATTGACAACTTGAAATTTTCTCTAAAAAAGTCAAAACTGAAAGTACACTTCCAGGGCGATTCAAGACCTAATTCTTGTTCCATTAGCTTCCTTGAAGGTCACTGGACATATTCCAATCAAAAACAACAATCAAAACGCAAGGAATTGGTATACAGCATTCAAGATATTTCATGAAAAACTCATAATCGTGCATCATGATTTACGCATCTTTTGTGATTTTTAATACTTGATTCATGTTCATTATGAAGTTTTGAAGCTAACCAATACGTTTAATTGTCTTTTTATGTGCTACACGCGATTATGCCATGTTTGAGTTTTAGGGTTTGCAGAGTTTTAAATTGGGGATTTTGAAACGAGGAAAAATTGGAACCATTGGCCACCACCAGCAGAATCAGCATGACTGGACGAAGAAGATACCATGCTCGCGCCTAATTTATGAACACTATAGGCCTAATCGCTATTTTCCCAAAAACGGCCTAAGAGAACATATAAAAAACCGTGGCTTAATGTTTTACGTTTCAGGGATAGTGAAGAAGACGATGTGTTGGAAAACGGTGATAGGTGGATTCAAAAATTCGCGTGTTGGTGGCCCCTGATCATTATTTCTTTTATAATGTTTATTTGCTATTATATATTAAATGTATTTGGGATGGCTCAGTGGTAGGTACACGCGTTTGCAATGTCCATGACCTGGGTTTGAACCCCAGGTCTTCATGCTTTCAAATATCATTTTTCCATTAATATTCATATGCAGCGTCTATGTTATAGTCCATGATACACCACCAGAATCCAGCGTACACGCGTCTAACAGATTCAAATCAAAGGCTGAGAGTTGGAGAGCACCCTAAACCCTGGTCCACGCTTCAGCATGCTATTCAAAAAAGTCAAATGGACCCAGATTATTGGGCCAGATTACTCAAGATTGCACCTCCACTTTGGGGACTACCACCCCCTAGGTTTGCCATATCTTTTCTTTATTTAATTTAATTCTATTTTTTTTTAATAATTGTTTTGTCCAATTTAATTAAATATTTTCACAAAATACAAAAACATCCTAAAAAATAAAAAAAAAAGAATTAAATAATAAATATTTTATTTTAATTTTTCTTGTAAATAAATGCATGTAAATTAATTAGTTTAAATTAGGGTTTTAATTTTAATTCCTTTCATAACAAAAATCTAAAAAAATATAGAACTAGGTTTAATTAGTGTTTTATTCCTTTTTAATTTTTTCTTTTACACAATAATATTATTTATTTTATTTATTTTCATAATTAAATTTGCATGTAAAAATTAGGTTTAATTTAGGTTTAATTCTAATATTTTCTTAATAAATTAAAATAAAATAGAATTAGGGTTAGTAGTTAATTTTAATTAACTCTTTCTTTTTTATATTAAATCATAAAATACTAAAAAATACAAAAAAAAACAAGTCCTTTCTTTCTTTTTAATTAATTAATTTCTCATTAATTTAATTTTTGCAAAAGGGTCCAACGCCCTCGTTCTTAATTTTTATTCTAATTCGCATATTTATTTTATTTCTTTATAACATTCTGTATCTCTCCCGAAGCCATGTAATTACTTCTCGCACTTTTAATTTCTTTATTTTTCAGTCAAATCGGGTCCTGGATAATTTTGGCGATGTGGACCCGCGCCATTTGTAATAGCTTTAGATTTACTTTTCTTCGCAACTTTTAACTGTTAATCAAAAGCATGAAAGAATGTATGGACGAAATAAAAACAAGCGTAGAACACCAATGCATGTACAAGACAAAAATAATTGAAACGACACACGAATCGCACACACCACCCCTAGGGTACGCCTCACTGTTGCCTTGCCTCGAAAGGTGATCGTCGAGTAGAGGATGTCTTAGTAAGTCCTCATGATCCGGGAACCTGGCATGAGGGTAGCTTCTAAGGTGTCTTCCTATTGCTCCGGTGATCACCATGTCCCGAACCTCGAATTGACCCGAACACCTCCAACGGTAGTGCTACCTACCTCTCAATGGTGGGATGACACTACTTTAAAGGACATTTACACAGACGAATTCCTTAGGGTAGGTAGGTTCTCATAGATACTTGCTCTAATTTCAAAACAAATTCAAAAAAAATACTTTTCACACCAACACATTTTCAAAAGCTTTTGAAAGCAATTTTTCAAACACTCTTGAGGACTGATACAAGAGTCGAACTGGAATTTTCAAAGAAACTTTTTAAAAAACCCACAGTTGAAAAGCAAACAAACCATTTTTGAAAACACAAGTGAGCAAGTATCTAAGAGCCCATGGATAACCATGGATAGAAAGGGTGCTAACACCTTCCCTTTCTATAACCTACCTCCCGAACCGAGAGCAATCTCTTTAAGGAATTTTTCTGTGCTTTTGTCCTATCCATTTGGAGAAAATAAAAGACGGTGGCGACTCTTGCTTCCGCGACATTTCACGAACCAGCGTTAAACAGTCAGTTCCAGATCCACCGATCACAGTAGGGTTATGAGAAGGAACCTGGATAGTAGGGCTACTTCGATATAAAAGCCTGGATAGTAGGGCTATGAGAAGGAAACTGGATAGTAGGGTTACTTCGATATGAAAGCCTGGATAGTAGGCCTGTGAGAAGGAGTTTGGGTAAAACTGCATCTGAACCGAGAAGGAGCCTGGGTAAGGCTGCTTTGAGATATGACAGCCTGGATAGTAGGGTTGCGAGAAGGAACCTGGATGGTAGGATTACTTCGAAGCGATAATGTAGATTAGTTAACCCATTTGATTTTGGGAATTGAGCTTCCATTAGTGGTCTGAAAATATGGTTTGTATAACTGCTAGATTCGTTGAGGCTAATCGTCTTTTCCTGAAAGGATATCAGGGTTAGTTATATGCGATGCATGAAATGCAGGGTGAGATGATGTTCTCAAAATAAATGAGATTATGCTGTATATGTCATGTATGCATATGTCATAATGTATGTTTATGAAATGCTATCCGGGTATGCTCGCGTTTGGGAAAATAAATCCCTGATTATTGCTGGAGAGTTGTAAATATTCTGTCGGGAAGAAGATGCTTGAGAATAAGCTCTACGGGGACCAAACTTTGGGGGAAGAGATACTTTGTTGGTAGACCTTCCGATATGGAGGAACAAACTTAGCTGGGGATGAAATTAAGTTGCTGGAAGTGATGAGCTCTGTTGGAGATTTAGCTTCTGTATTTATAAAAATAAACTCCGTTTGGGGGATGAATTTTACTGACTAGCCCGCAATTATGAACCTTGGTTAGGGATAGTTATGTCCTTCTTTGGGGAAACTGACATCAATGCTTTTGGGTACTTTTACTATGTGGGGAGTGTATATACAAATAGTCATGTCCCAACGCTAACTCTATCTCGATACCTGCTGGGCAAAGGAACCGTCGGGTTTGGTACTTCTTATTTTCCTGATTCTGGAATTACGAGTAATTGTCTTTTGTTTCTTATGTAAATGTTTATGAGCAGCAATCATTTTCAAATGCATATATAAAAAATAAATCATTGGACGTTCTTGCAAAACAAAACAGAAAAAAATAAAAAACAAATTGAAGTTTCTTGTGAAAATGACTTGTATTAATTTTTGAAGTTGACTTGTAATAGGCGTTTTTGTACAAAGAGGTTGACGTTCTAGTAAGAGAACACCGCCGAAAGATAGAAATTATACAATTTATGTAAAAGAAAGAAAAAACATCTATGTGAAACGACCCTATTAGGTTCCAACTCTGCTATTGCCTTTATATCTTCAAGCGTATCATCACTTTGCTGCTTGGTCGAAGGTGGATCAGATTGATTGGCGCCGTCTGAGCTTGATAGTCGATACCGAAATCTGGTTGCAAGATGATTCAATGAGACATAGTGTTACGCTTCAATCCCTAACTTTTGCCTGGACCGCCCTTTCGGGTTTTTAGTCCACCGGGATACCCTTTTTTCCCAAGTCGCCCTTTCGGGTTTTCGAATTGTCGGGTGTACAGATTTTTCACTTTCATCCCTTACTTTTTCCCGAACCCTTTTGGTTCGCCGGGAAGCCCTTATTTTTTCCTAGTCCAGTCGACCTAGCGGGTCTTTGATTATGCGTAGTATCTTTTCACTATGTCTGCATTGACGGGGTGAGGAAGGTCGTCACCGTCCATGGTAGTTAGAATCATAGCTCCTCCCGAGAAAATGTTCTTAACCACAAATGGACCTTCGTACGTGGGAGTCCATTTGCCCCTGGGATCACCTTGCGGCAGTATGATGCGTTTGATCACCAGATCCCCAACTTGATATTCTTGACGCCTGACTTTCTTGTTAAAAGCCTTGATCATTCGCTTTTGATACGTATGACCATGGCAGATAGCAGTAAGTCTTTTTTCATCGATTAGATTTAACTGATCAAGTCGGGTTTGGATCCAGTCGTCTTTGTTCAAACCTGCATCCTTCATAATTCTGAGAGAAGGTATCTGGACTTCTATGGGTAGGACTGCCTCCATGCTGTATACCAGAGAGTAGGGGGTTTCCCCTGTCGACGTCTGTGCTGAGGTATGGTACCCATGAAGAGTGAATGGTAACATCTCATGCCAGTATTTCTATGTCACCGTAATCTTATGTACAATCTTCTTGATGTTCTTGTTAGCTGCTTCAACAACATCATTCATCTTCGGCCGGTAGGGAGAAGAATTTTGATGATGTATCTTGAACTGCTTACAGAGCTTGGTGATCATTGTGTTGTTGAGATTTGTACCATTGGCAGTAATAATCCTCTATGGTACACCATATCGAAAGATCAGATTGTGTCGGATAAACTGTGTCACGACGTTCTTGGTTACAGTAGCAAAAGAAGCTGCCTCAACCCACTTTGTAAAATAATCAATGGCTACTAAGATGAAATGATGCCCGTTAAACACAGTAGGTTTGATCCCACCGATCATGTCGATGCCCCACATCGCAAAGGGCGAAGGACCTGTCAGGACGTTCAAAGGAACTGGAGGTACATGCACCTTATCAGCATAAATCTTGCATTTACGACAAGTCCGAGAGTGCTGATAGCAATCGGCTTCCATGGTGGACCAGTAATATCCTTCCCGCAAGATCTTCTTAACTATGGTATGTCCACTGGAATGGGTTCTGAAGGTGCCTTCATGGAGATCTATCATGATCCTCTTTGCCTCGCTCTTGTCTACACACCGTAGTAGTGTGGAGTCATGGCTGTGTTTATAGAGAATCCCGTTAATGAGGAAGAACTTTGCAGCGAACCTTCTCAGAAACTTCTTATCATTGACAGATGCCCCTTCGGGATACTCCTGAACCTCAAGATACCTTTTGACTTCGTGAAACCAGGGTTTGTATGCCACTTCTTCAGTGTCGATCTCACAGCAGTGTGCGGGTTCATCCATCCTTTCAATGGTAATTTGGAGAGCTTCATTGTCCCACCTAACTTTGAACATAAAAGACATGGTAGCTAGCGCGTCCGCCAACTGGTTCTCTTCTCGTGGGAAATGTTCAAAGGTTACCTCCTTAAAGTGTGGGAGCAATGTCAGTACATACTCTCTGTAAGGAATGAGATTCGGGTGCTTCGTATCCCACTCGCCTTTAATCTGACTTATCACCAGAGCAGAATCCCCGAATACACTTAAGAACTTAATCCTCAAGTCAATAGCAGCTCGAAGACCCATAATACATGATTCATACTCCGCCATGTTATTGGTGCAGTGGAAACATAATCGGGCAGTGAACGGAGTATGACATCCCTCAGGAGATATGATTACAACGCCATTGCTGTTACCCAGTGTGTTCGAGGCTCCATCAAAATACATAGATCATCGGGATCCTTCTTCAGGTCCTTCATCCGGTCCGAGCTCTTCGTAGTCAGGTACCAACATGATATTCTCATCCGGGAACTCAAAATTCATGGATAGGTAATCATCCACGACCTGATGAGCCAAATGATTAGCCGATACACTTCCCTTAATTGCTTTTTAGGTTGTATATTGTATGTCGTATTCGGTTAAGATCATTTGCCACCTTGCTATCCTTCCGGAGAGAGCGGGCTTCTCGAAAATATACTTGATCGGATCCATCTTTGATATCAACAAGGTAGTGTGAGTCAGCATATACTGTCTCAGTAGGTGAGCAGCCCATGCCAAAGCGCAGCAAGATTTCTTGAGCAATGAGTATCGGGTCTCACAGTCGGTAAACTTTTTGCTAAGGTAATAAATGGCGTGCTCTTTTCGACCGGACTCGTCATGCTGCCCCAACACACACCCCATTGAATTGTCTAATACTGTCAAGTATAATATCAAAGGTATTACTTCAACTAGAGGCATCATAATTGGTGGTTCTTGAAGGTATTCCTTGATTCTTTCGAAAGCAGTCTGACATTCATCATTCCACCTTACCACTTGATCTTTCTTCAGTAGCTTGAAGATTGGCTCACAAGTAGCAGTCAGATGTGAAATGAACCTGGCGATGTAATTCAGACGTCCCAAGAAACCTCTAACCTCTTTCTCTTTGCGAGGAACCGATATCTCTTGTATGGCCTTTACCTTTGCAGGGTCTACCTGAATACCCTTATCACTGACGACAAAACCCATAAGCTTTCCAGACCTTACCCCGAAGGTACACTTGTTCGGATTCAACCTCAGCTTATATGTCTTCAACCTGTCAAACAATTTATGGAGATGATCAAGGTGCTCTTCCTCAGTCTGAGACCTGGCTATCATGTCATCAACATACACTTCGATCTCGTGGTGAATCATATCGTGAAACAAAGCGACCATGGCGCGCTGATAGGTTGCCCCAGCATTCTTCAACCCAAAAGGAATCACCTTGTAGAAGAAGGTACCCCACTGTGTGACGAAAGTTGTCTTCTCCATGTCTTCAGGAGCCATCTTGATCTAGTTGTAGCCCGAGAAACTATCCATGAAGTCGGAGATTTTATGTTGTGCCGTGTTGTCAACCAGGACATCAATGTGAGGAATTGGGAAGTCATCCTTGGGGCTTTCCCTGTTCATATCTCTGTAATCTACGCACATCCGTACCTTACCGTCCTTCTTAGGTACCGGGACAAAGTTAGCAACCCACTGTGGATATGAAGTGACAGCCAAGAATCCTGCATCGAACTTTTTCATGACCTCTGCCTTGATTTTCTCTGACATTTCAGGATGCATACGGCGGACCTTCTGCTTAACCGGAGGACAATCTTCTTTAGTTAGCAGGCGGTGTACCACAATATCAGTGTCCAAACCAGGCATTCCTTCATAGGACCAGGCAAAGATTTCAACATAGTCGTGCAACATCTGTATCAACCTCTGTTTGACGCTAAGCTCCAGATTTGCACCTAGTTTAACCTCTTTTCTGTCTTCCTCAGTACCCAAGTTCACTGTCTCAACCGACTCTTCATGAGGCTGTATGGCCCTTCTTCCTGCTGTAGTAGTCTAGCAAGTTCTCCATGCACTTCACAATCATCCTCACCTTCGTCCTTGGCTTGGTTGATCGGATTTTTGAAGTCATAACTGGCAATAGCAGAGCTGTTATCAATGGGATCCAGAGTGGATATGGATCTTCATTGTGATACGTGAGTGTGTGCAAGAGAATAGCTGTTTTGATAAAGTGAAAAACAGAAAGGAAAAACAAGGAGCGCAAAATTTGTATGCAAGAAACGTCCAATGCTTTATTAATGATTATGAAATGAAAAATAATAACCCTCACAAGCAAAGCCAAGGTGCCTCGGGAAAGGCACCAGGCCATAAAGTTTCACATTGTTTATTACAAATCTTAAAACAAATAAGTCAATTACTGCAGAATAAAAGAAACAGGTATGAAGGAGATTCCTTGGATAACCGTATCATGAGGACCATCTTTTCTCGCATAACAAAATGAAGTAAGGCCAAAAAAGGATTGTAAGTGATTTCTCCCCTAATGCCTAAGAGAGGGACATTAAGGAATTCACCACAACGATCAATGATGGTAAAATCTTCCGAGAACCGTGAACACCAACGAATGTCTAAATGCTTAAGGGACATCAGCGTGCGAGATCATTTCAACCCTGTTCATTCTTCAAAACAGCCCTGGGTAGGTGCAAAATAAACCACCTAGCCAATAGAGGAGTGCAACACAGGAGGGTTCCCCTTCTTTTTAGAGTGCGAGCATGCAGAGAATGCAGAATATCCCCGAGTAATGTTGGTACTGGATTATGAGACAGGAAAACCATGATAGTGCTCACATCTACCAGTTGATCGACATTAGGGAAAAGTACCGTCCCATAAACGAGAAGTGACAGTACCTCTTCGAAAGCTTGTAAATCTAAGGTATCCAAAAAATGATAGGCCTTCTCAAATAGAAACTTAACCAGAATTCCTTGGACACTTCCTCTAGTCTCCCAATTTGCCACTATGTCAGACTGGTCTAAAGACATAGCTCTAGCAATTTCTTCAAGCTTCGAATGTTCTTCCGTACCATTGAAAGGAAACTGGTCAAGAATAGGTACCCCTAACAACTGAGAAAACTCCTCCATAGTAGGTACTAGCTGGTAATCCGGGAAGGTGAAACAATGGTGCACCGGGTCGAAGAACTGAAACAACACTTTTAACAACTCTTCATCAGGTTTTGCAGTGACCAGGTTGAGCAACTAACCATGCTTTCTAGTGAAATGAGAACCTTCAAGAACCTTTAGTGCTAGATCCTTTAGCTGGAGAGACACTTTCACAAGGTTGATTTGTATAGTGTTCCTACGGGCAGATGCCATGTCCTACAAAACAGAGTAAAAATGAGCCCTAGGGAATCCTTGAAATGGTTAGTCATGATATGCTATACTTATGATGCATGATGTCATGATAAAACACAGGTATAGCAAACACAGGTATGGCAAGCACAGTCAAATCACACAAAGTCCTTAGGTTTAAGGCTTGCATGAGGTCAAAGGTAGTACCCTCTTGAAGTTATTTGGTTTCAAACCTATCTTAGAAAGTAACCGGGTTTTAGAGGATCTCAATATCATTGACCATCCTTTATCGGCATTGTCTCAACTCACGCAATCTTTTCTTGCGGCTGAAATATCCCGAAAGTCTGATCTCAATGAGTGTAGCATCGAGTATCAACCAGTTCTCAGCTCTACACCGAGGCCGGCTATCTCACTACTTTCTAATGGTCAAGTTTGTGCAATTAAAGGTTCTAAGGTCAGTTGATGCTTCACGACACCACGCGGCAGCCCCGTACTCTCCCTGATTGACTCAAGGGTTACCAGTACCAACCAAAGTGCCACATCAACGTAGCTACTGCTTCAACCGTGCCGGTATACCCCAGCATAGTTCCCTCACAGTTTATTGCTACTTACCTAAAAGGTGTTCCCCAGATCCGGGTGTAGGATCAAATAACCCAAACAATTCCCATAAATATAAAGCAAGCAAGACAATTAAGAGAAAGCAATTAAATATGACCTAGATCCTAAGGTTTACCCCACTCTATAGAACTCCCCAACAGAGACGCCAGTTCTATTTTATGGTGGTAGAACCGACTGTTTAATACTGGTTTGCATTTTGCGTTTTTTGTTTGCAAAATGTCGCGGTAAGCAAGAGTCGCCACCGACTTTTATTTCATCCAATCATGGAAAAGGAAAAAGAACAGAAAAAACCTTTTTTTGAGATATTCTGAGTATGGGGGTAGATTATAGAAAGGGAAGGTGTTAGCACCCTTTCTATCCATGGTTTTCCATAGGCTTTTAGGTACTTGCTCATTTTTCAAATTGCTTGTATGTGTGTTTGCTTTGAAAATGTTTTACTTCGTGATAACCCTTGTATCAGTCCTCAAGGGTGTGACAAATTTGTTTTGAAAACTGTTTTTGAAAGGTGTTTGTGTGAAAATTTTCCATTGAGCAAGTACTTAAGATTCTACCTACTCGAAAGAAGATTGTTTTTGTTCTATTTCCTTTAGACAACGCTATCCCACTATTAAGGAGTAGGTAGCACCGTCGTTGGAGTTTGTAAGGGACGTTCGAAAGGGACAAATACAACCACTAAAGCAATAGTTAGAAAACTTTAGTAGTAACCCTAGAGTCTTAAGATCTTTTCGAGGCAATGTTTTTGAGGCAACATTTACGAGGCAACATTCGAATGGGACAATTTGATCTCTTTAGACTGGAGGGCGACCACTAAAATATTCTATGCTTAATGATCGTTTACCGAAGGCAACCGAAGTGAGGTAAACCCTAGGAGTGAACATGTGCGAGTGCTTTGTTTCAATTATTTAATCTTTG
This sequence comes from Vicia faba, assembly GCA_948472305.1. Taxonomy (NCBI): domain Eukaryota; kingdom Viridiplantae; phylum Streptophyta; class Magnoliopsida; order Fabales; family Fabaceae; genus Vicia; species Vicia faba. The sequence continues at coordinate 940,406,186 of OX451741.1, read as the reverse complement.
CACATTAGGGTTTTCTAACTGTTTTAATTTCTCATGCATTCTTGCCATACAATCCTATTAGCCATACATCTAGACAATTAAAAGTTTGCTGAAAGTAAAAGTGGAAATAAACCTAGCTATTACATGACTTTGACAGTTACATAATTGCCTTGACGTGAAATAAAAAATGCAGAATTTAAAATCCTAATTTAAACTATTACATCCTTGAAACAGTTACAAAATAATGGCAAAAATAATAACAAGCGCGCGGCAAATTAAATACGAGAGAAATTAGGGTTTTGACCCTTGACTAAATCTAATTGCAATTGATTAAAGAAAAAAATCATTTTTTGTCGTTTTCCTTTTTTTGTTATTTAAGAAAATAAGGAATAATAAAAAAAGGAACCTAATTACTAATTAACTTAAATTAAGAAAAATAATTAAATCACCTATTTTTTTGTGTTTTTTTGTTTGAAGAAAAGAAAAGAATTAAATCAAGAATTTAAACCTAGTTTTCTAATTGATTTTAATTATAAAAAACTAGTTAAAGTTTCCCTAAATTAAATTAAGCTAATTAATTATAAATTAAATTTGATAATAAAAATTAATTCTAAATTTTTGAATTCTTGATTTTGGGATTTTTATAAAAAAAAATTGATTTTAAAAAGTAAATAAATAAATTGCAAAGAATAAAGAAAAATAAGAAAATAAAAAAAGTTAGAAATGGGCCTGTGTTGAATAGCAATGATGGGGGTGTTAATGTGAAAATCTTTGGCCCATTAAGCTCCTAAGCCCAGTCAGCGCTGGATCTGGTGTAGTGTTGACTTTATGATGCATCCTACTCTTTCCTTGCAATCGTTGGATCTAGGCTGGAGATGGATCTGATGGTCAGATCTTTAGTTGTATGGTGGATGGTTGGGAATGTGGTGCATCTGATCATATGAGAAAAAATAATAGAAAGCAAATGTTGGGACCTGGGATCTAACCCAGGTCCTTATGCTCGCCTCCAGTGATGCTTTGCCAGCTGCGCTACCATGTTCTTTTGTTCATATAATAGAAACAAAATATAATAAGAAAAACAAACAACGGATTCAGAAAATGCACGCAAAATTCAAATCAACCATTCATGGGCTGCCACGCATCATCTTCTTCCTTGGACCGTCGCCTTAGGTAAAACACTTTTACCTACGGACGTTTATCCATAGCTACAACCCTGTCCATCTCAAAAATCATGTACATGCAATATAAATCAATTGTAATGGTACCAATCAACTCGTCTTGGTCTCACGAGTGTCATGGTACCTCATTCATGATCTAATTTTCCCTGTATCAGAAATCCCCAAATCGAGCTCTTAAACCCTAGCAATGGTGAATATAGATTCCTGCACTGTTAGTACAATTAAGCTATACAGAAAGCTTACAATCATGATTATGAACAAGAATATATGGATAACATGCGTTTAGGATGCGTAAAACATTGAAATCGAGTTTGATTTTTTTGTGCAAACTGTGATGTTGTAACGTGATGATTCTGGATGCTTCAAGGCTGGCAAACAATGTTATTAGCTTCCTGAGATGTCTAGGAATGGATTAGAAGCCTTGTAATGGTTCGAATTGGCCTGTGGAAGAAGATAAGTCTCACACTTTTCTTTGAAATTTTGCAGTTTTGTTCTGCCTCCTCCCACGATTCAGACCCTTGTTCTTGCCTTGGATACGTTCAATATATATCATAGAGTGAATTAGGGTTGCAAAAACAGATCATATCTTTGAAAGTTTTGAAGATTTGATTTGATTTTCATGGCATATGTAAACTTGCTATATTGAGCCCAATTATGCCTTTCTTGTACCAATCAGCCTTGATTCGAATTGATCATGATATTCTTGCATTATTTGATTGAAATCATGTCCAAAATCAGATCACAACATATCTTTTTTCATTATTCATCAATTATTTGATTTAATTGAAATTTTAATTAACAAAAAATCAAAATAAATTAAAGAGTGAAGCAAATAATATGAGGTTGGATATTTGGGTCTTGGATCATATTTTAAGTGAGGTGCAAGCATTAGAAGTTAGGTCCATTTGGCAAAAAATGCAATTTTGAGCCCATTTGACTTTTGGCAATTTTGCAAAAAAGGTCAACATTGACAAGGAATATCTCCTCCAATTTTAACCTTAGATAGGTGTTCTTGGACGTTTTAGAAAGCTTAGGATGTCCCCTAAGCAACCCTTTTGATCTCATCTCAATTGAGTCTTCCATGTTCATGTATGAAACTTTGACCTAAAAGGTGTTTTTGTTGACTTTTCAAAATGACCTATAATGTCAAAATGTATATCTTTTTAAGAGTGCATATTTTGAACTAGTGAGGTCAGGATGAATTTTAGGGAATTTCATCTTCTTCAAAATGAGCTTTGGATGAAAAATTTCTGATAAAGCATCTGGATGTTATGCTTGGTCAAAGTTGGGTTGATGTTTCCTGCAAAACCTTAATTTAGCAACTTTTGGATTTTGATGAGTTGTGAGCAATCCTTGAGGAATCATGATCAACCCTTGATCAAATGATGGATAACACTTCAAAATGATTATGTTGACCAAAAATCTTGAAGTTTGACTGTATGTGGGCCACAGTTGACTCTTGAACTAGTACAGTCGATTCTCAAGCATTTGAGCAGTTGACTGAGCAAACTTCTTATGCAGGACATGAAACTTGACATGGATGATCTTGGGAGCATATTAGGACCTTGGAAAACATATGAGACCTTTGTGGTTCACACATCTTGATGAAAAGGGAAACCCTAATTTGAGGTATACTGTCTTAGGAGAGAGTTTGTGTGGTCAACTCTTGGACTTCCTTGAGCAACTTGGGAAACTCAATTGACATTTGTTGAGTAAAATGGAAGGACAAATTTTGGGGTACAACAGATATCTCAGAGTTTCATTTTATTATTTCTTCTATAAAATCGTTGTTACTAGATTTTCCTTACTCTGAGGTAAAGTTTATAAAGCATCTTGCCTATACCTAAACTAAGGCGACCATTTCTTTGACTAGGTGCATGTTATTTGACGAGATCCCTCCTTATATTTCCTCTTATTTGATTAATGAAAGAAGTTAAGCTTTGATTTTGTTAAAAAAACACCAATAAAGATAAATCCAATTGATTCTTTTTAATGTATAAATTTTTATAATATTTTATTTTTTTATTCTATTTGATTTTTTTTTAATATTCATTCAATGTATTAATCTTATAATTTAATTCAAGTCATTATTAATTTATTACTTTCATAATCAATAATTTCACTTTTTTAATGTAAATCAAGTTCATTATTACTACTTTAATAATTAACAATTTCACTTTTTTCATATTAATTAAATTTATTAAATTATGTTATATAAGTCTCGTTTGTTTCGGCTATTTTTAAAAATGATTTTAGTAGTATTATATATTTTTGTGTAAAAATATTTACAAATAAATTTTTTATAAGAGTTTTAAATAAATATTTAGAATGAATAGTTATTTTAAAATTTTATTTAAAATATTTTTTAATTTTTCGAAATGTTTTTTGAATATCAAAGTTTTATAAAACTATTTAATTTTGAAGTTATTTCAAACGACTTTTTTAAAAACTCATTTTTTAGATATAACTTTTTGAAAATATCGACTATGTTTTGATCTTTAATAATGTGTGTGTTATAAAATATAATAATTAGTCTTTCAATTTAGAAAAAACGAATTAAAAAATTTATAATATTTTATAAAATGTTTTATAAAAATTATTTTTTAAAATACACAAAAAATATATTTTTTAAAAGAAAAAACAAATAGGCCAATATTATAAGGATATTAATTTAAAAATGATAAATATGACCTATGCGATGAATTATACTGAAGTTAAATTAAAAGGTCAAAGTATTTTAGAAAAAGAAAATCAAATGTATTTGGCCACCTTAATATGGTTATGAAAAATCATAATTGATTATTTTTAATTTTTTCCTTTTTATAATATTTTCTTTTTTATTCTATTTTCTTTTTTTTTTACACTATTTGATTCTCTATTTAATTATCATTCGATGTGTTAAGCTTATAATTTAATTCAAGTAATAATTAAACACTACCAACATAATTAACCCGTTTGACTTTTTATATAAATTAAGTTCATTATTTACTATGTTAATTATTAATAATTTCACGTTTTATAAAAATTTAATGCATTAAATCATATGATATCAATATTTTAAAAATTGGATTGAATCGTCGGGTTCTACTGATTAGATTGGAATTAGAGGTGATTCTGGAACAATCATCCTTATAAAGCTGCAAGTGGATCAAAAACAGAATAAAATTGAAAAAATCTGGTTGAACTGAAACTATTCGAACTAAATAATTGGAGTCGATTTTGTAAAATCTTTTGGTTCAAAAATAAAATATTTCCCCTTCACAAGAAAACAACACAAATTTTTAATTTATAACACCGTGTTATAATTTTGTTTTTTTAAACATATTATTATACTCTGTAATTATGTTTATCAGTGGTCTCATAATAGTAAGTTTGTAATGAGTTTTTTTAAAAAAGTATTTTAAAAATTTGTGAACAAATAATTATGTGATTTATTCATAAATTTTAGCTTTATATTATTAATTTATTTAATAAATAATTCTACTATAAGTTTAATCGGTTGAATAAAATAAATCTTGAATCGAAAGTCTTTTAAATTCAATATCTGATCTGATTTTTAAAATGTTATAATAAAGATTAAAAAAATCAGTATAATGAGATATATCAAAATAAAATATGAATTATATGACCAACATAATAAGATCATGAACAATAATATTTGATATTCTTTTTAATTTATTCCTTTTTATAATATTTTTTTATTCTATTTGATTCTTTTTTAAAATTATCACTTAATGTATTAGGCTTATATTTTCTTTCATAATTAATAATTTCACTTTTTTATTTAAATTATGTTCATTAATTAATACTTTAATAATTAATAAGTTCACTTTTTATTTAAATTATGTTCATTAGTTACTACTTTAATAATTAATAATTTCACTTTTTTTATAAAAATTAAATTGATTAAATCATGTGATATATTATGAAGAAAAACAAATTTATTTGATTTAAAATTTGTTCCAAATACATTTCACTTTTAAATTTTGAACTTTTTTATTATAGAGACTACTATTTTTTTAATTCATAAGCATTATATTCAAGACAATAATTAACTATGACTTGACTTTATCAGATTGAAGTCATGTCACGAGCAATGTTTTATAAAATAAACTCGAGGTTAAATTGGTTAAAATTTGGGTTTAATATTCAATTGGTTCAAATAGTTAAATTTATAAGTGAATTTTTTATTAAACAAATTAATAATATGAAATTAAATTTTATAGATATGTCCTACATAATTTTAAAAACACAAATTTTTAAATACATAATTTGATAAAATAAAATTTTCAAAAATTTATTACAAACTTAATACAACAAAATCAATAGTACACATAATAACAAAACATAATTAAACAATTAATTTTAACCTTCATTTAAGAATAAATTAAAAAACTACACTAAAAATAAGTTAAATCAATTCAAATCAAAATTAAAACAATAGAACATAATATTTAAAATAAAATTCAAATAATTAAGAATACTTAAATTAAATATTATATAATCACCAAAAATAAATAATATAATATATTTAATTGAACAACTATAGGAGAATGCGAGTTGAACGACAATAAACAAGTCATAATTAGACACTGAAAATAATATTGATCAATGATAATCAATATTGAGTTGGATGACATAGCATTGTATAAAACAAATGATGGATCATGGATGAAAGGAAAAAATTATAACAAAAAGTGATATAACTTAAATGTTTGTGTGGTTGTAGAAAAGATAAAGAATATTTTTTTGTGAATGTGAAATATTTTAAGTTTTGATATTGATATATTAAATAAAAAAATAAAAAAATAAATTAAAAGATAAATTAATATATATTAATTGATCATGAAATATTACTCCTTCCTATAATGAGTGATCCATTTGAAATAAAATAGTATTCCAAAATGAATGTCTTATTTCAATTTTCAATACACTTTTTTAATTCTACCTTCTAATTAATTAAACATTTATCATTTTCAATACATAATTATGAATATTATAGTAAAAATATTATTCTTTCTATTACTTTTCTACACTTTTTTAATATATATGAAATGGTAAACTGAATTATTCATTGTGGGACGAAAGGAATAACTCTTATCATCTTAAATTGAGTGGTTTGGTTGATAAGCGGAAACATTAAAAGAAACGCATAAATAAAAAAGAAAGAATAATTTACCGAAAAACTGTGTTGCACTAAGAAAAGTATTTTGTCCCTCAGTTCAAGATATTTAACTATTTCATAGAGCGTTAAGCATTATTGAATGACACCAGTAGAAAAATGTATTTAGCTCTTGAGATTTTGCGTAAACCATCAACACTAACACTAACTGGCTTAAGAAGCGGCGGCAGTAACACCCTAATCCCATACTCAACATAATTACGATAATATAATAAATAAACTCTACAATTAGGGTGTTATTTGTGATCCACCGATTAAAACAAATACAAAATTAATTAATATTTTTAAAATATGTAGCAGAAAACAATCATGTTTAACATCATAGTTTCATCAATTTATTCGCAGAAATATCACAAATGATTTAACAACTTCAAAATAGCATATAAAACAAAGAACAACTCGTTCCCCAATGTTACAATAATAACACCCTTGCAATCCTACAACATGTGATGCACCCGAAGCTTTTTAGGCGCCTGAAAGAACATCAATTATAAAGTTATAACAGAAATACTACGAGTTTAACATTTATTTTCTCTAGTAGAATTTCATATATCAATTCACATTTTTTGCAGGACATCTATATTTAATAAATGTTGAAGTGAAGTATATCACCTTCTTATTCTTCTTATTAGGCAGATCCAATTCTTCTTCAAACGAAGCCATATCCTGGGAAACAACATAACTTGTTGATTAGTTTTTCATTCAAATAAATTACAGTTATCTTATATTAAGATGCATGCAATTAGTATGCGTATCTTACCTCTTTCTCAGACTGGTCAATATTTGGATATAGAATCTGAATCAAAGCATCAAAGGATGGATCATCTCTCAGTGACCTTTTGCTAGGACAATGTACACGACAAGTAGGACATTCTTTGTTACTACAAAAAAGAAATACAAATAATTTAGAGCTAACTACTCAATACAGTTCCAACTGCAGAAATGGTGGTTAGATTGAGGGCAAACCCAAGTCGAATGGTCTTGTGTATGCACTCTTTGCAAAAGCGATGCAAGCATTTCATTACAGTGCTTGTGTTTCGAATGATGCCTACACATCAATGCAACCATCATTATATACATATCATTATTATGATAGTAAATACATAATACTTATGATGCTAATGCATCTTGCATATCTTGTAAAATGCCATTAAAAACAAATCCTTTGCTGGCTATGCAAAAGTTATCTTCAATTACTTTCAGCATTATTAATTTTATTTGTATCTAAATATTATCTAATTAAGATTTGTTCATCAACAGATATTTCACAGTAATAAATGAAGCAATCAAGCATGAGTTATAAATTACATACCAAGACAGATAGGACATTTAATATCTTTGCGAATGGAAGATAAATCTACCTTCAGATAACTGCAATGAAACAACAAAAAGTAAATTTACAAATGCTAGAAAATACAATTTGAAATAAATATTTCATTTGATCAAGTAATTTTTCAAATCCTTCATAGATCTATATACAAAAATATTTTGTGTTGAAGTCTCAGATCAATATATCCTGAATCCTCGTGCAAAAATTGAAAAGTCAAAAACATGAAAATCAGATGCAATTCTTCAATTCACTAAGAACTATCAAATTTTGACAACATAAACAATTGGAATGATAATGAACCTAAAAACACGCACAATTGAAAACCATAGTAACAATCAACGTATGAAGATCCACATACTCTATTATGCGATCAAAAATGTAATCATTTTTTGGTCTAGTTTTAAGATTGATTGGAGTAGTCAAAATCAATATTGAAATTTCAACAGGTAAAATAATCTATTTGAAAATAAAACAGTAAATGATATAGTACTAATCGGATGAATTAAAGAAAAAACTGGAATTAATTTCACATACTCTTCTTCTTCCTCTTTTTCTTCTTCATCGTCTTCTTCTTCATCATCTTCTTCTTCTTCATCCGCTTCTTCTTTTTCTTCATCAACTTCTTCAATTTCTTGTTCTTCAACTTCTTCAACTTCTTCTTCATTGTCAGAAGAATGCCTTTGACTCAATTCTGATGAAAACAAATCAGCAATCGATAACAGAATCAAATAATAGGAATTGATAAAATGAAGCAGTAATTATGAAATCAAGATGAGAAAAATAAGACTAACGAGGTTCATGTTTGGGTTTCTCATCGTTGCTCATGACCTCATTCATAGTCTCCTTGTTCTCTTGGAGAGACTCTTGGACGTGAGAATGCTGATGATTTTCTGACATTATGGTCAAGTGTAGTGATTTTTTTACGATAAAAGTTGCTTTTATACTCGTTGTGTATGGGAATGCAAATGTAAATGTAAATGTAAATGCAAATGAAGTGTAATCGACCAATAAAAAATTGACATGATGTAAATTTAAACACAATTTTGGTATTTGAAAGCTGATTTGTTCTTCATGCATGCCATTTGTGAAGACTAGGTGCACCCGTCCTCACTAATTCACACTTAATTTTGGACCATTTTATTATTTATGTTTTTTAAGACAATATTAATTGTTTTCTTACGATATTATTATTACTATTGTATTATTATTATTAAAGAATTTACTTTTTATTATTATTATTATTATTATTATTATTATTATTAGGGTAATAGTTATTTACTCTCGGTAATATAAGCGAGTTTTGATTTATCTTATTTTAGAAAGAATTTTGATATATCTCTTGAAATATTAAAATTCTAAATTTTTTACCCCTTAGATACAAATATTATCTCCTGCAAATTTTTTTTTATTTACTCCCCTCATTTTTATACGCTTAGGGGTACCTAAAAAATTACACGGGATAATCAATTTTTTTAAAATGGGTAAATCAAAATCCGCCTATATTGCAGAGGGATAAATGACTATTAACCCTTATTATTATTATGGGTCAGCCGAAACAGCCTAGGAGAGAAGAAGCCCCAAGTGCTAAATCTCATCAAAAACAGTAGAAATGGGCTAGACACTGATCCAAAACAGGAAAGGGAAGAAAAAGACAATCAGAGACATTCAAATAATCATACGGTTCTTTATGTTTTATGAGATCCCCTCATAAACCAGTTACAATAAACTCATTTAAATAAGGGACAAAAGCGCGTCATTTGAAGGTAATCTCTCTCTCATTTAAAATTCCCCCTTTTTACTCAAACACTAACTTGTACATTGAAGTGATAACCTTGTAAGTTAGATCCATCTTATTTACTGTAAATTTTGGTAAGCAAGCGTTAGTCTTCCAAATCAATTTTTTTTTACTCACAGGATCGACTATATTTATCCTAGGACATATGTGCATAGAGTTTCTTAAATCTTCTTGGTAATAGTTATTTCGATAGTAATTGGAACTTTAAAAGTAATGTAGAAATGGTTGATAAAAAATGCAGAAATGTAAATTGACTTAGATGAGAAATGTAGAGGAATGAAAATGATTTTAAAATAAGTAACTTGATATTGAATAAAAATGAAATGATTCATACGTACATTTCTCAGACAACTCTTTTCTCAATAACAGTTAGATATTTCGAGAAATTGTGTTTTAGTACAATGTGAATGCCAAAACTTAATGTTAAGTCTCCTATTTTTACCACTTCGACAGTAATGGTAATGAACAGTCTTTTCATCAGAAAATGACACGTTCTCGTTTGCATGTGTTTTGCTCTTCGCAGGCTTCCACAAGTCCTATTTTAAAGAACTGATAAGGCAAAAATTCAGTTAATAGCCTAATTTCAAAATATTCTCGTCGAACTCACTTTAAATATTTTCCAAAAACTCTAAGTCCCATCATTGTACCATTTCTCTAATTTGAAGCTTATTTGTTAGGCTTCGGTCAAAATGCTATCTAGCTTCTCCGTCGAATGAAGCTTGATTACTTCAAATATTTTCCTCGACAATCCTCTTGATATTTCTTATTCCTTTTGAGCGTCGAATTTACATCTAACAAATTTCCCCCCAAAAATGTTTTTTTTCGATCAAGCATTCACGAACTTGTCAGAAATGTCAGATCTATGTTGATAAGGTGCATGTACCTCTGGTTCCTTTGAACGTCTTGACGGCTCCTTGGCCCTTTGCAATGTGGGGAATTGACATGATCAGAGAGATTAGACCTACCGCTTCCAATGGGCATCGCTTCATCCTGGTGGCCATTGATTACTTCACGAAGTGGTTCGAAGCTGTCTCTTTTGCTATTGTTACCAAGAATGTTGTGGCGCGGTTTATCAAGTATAACTTAATTTGTCGGTACGGTGTGCCAGAGAGAATCATCACTGAAAATGGTACAAATATCAACAATACAATGATCACCGAACTCTGTAAACAATTCAAGGTCCAACATCATAATTCTTCCTCTTACCGGCTGAAGATGAATGGTGCTGTTGAAGCTGCAAAAAAGAACATTAAGAAGATCATACAGAAAATGACGGTGACATACAAAGACTGGCATGCGATGTTACCATTTGCTCTTCATGGTTACCGCATCTCAGCGCGTACGTCAACAGGGGCAACCCCTTATTCTCTGATATCCGGCATGGAGGTTGTCCTACCAATTGAGGTCCAGATCCCTTCTTTGAGGATCATGAAGGATGCAGGTTTAAATGAAGATGATTGGATCCATACTCGACTTGATCAACTGAATCTGATTTAGGAGAAAAGGCTTACTGCTATCTGTCATTGTCAGATGTACCAAAAATAGATGATCAAAGCTTTCAACAAAAAGGTCAGACGTCAGGTATATCAAGCGGGTGATCTAGTAATCAAGTGCATCATCCTGCCGCAAGGTGATCCTAGGGGAAAATGGACCCCCCCACATACGAATGGCCATTTGTAATCAAGAACATATTTTCCAATGGAACCATGATTCTAACCACCATGGATAGTGACGACCTTCCCCACCCTATGAATGCGGACATAGTGAAAAAATAATACGCATAAATAAAGACCCCTAGGTCGACTAGCCTAGGAAAAAATAGGGCCATCCCGGCGAACCAAAAGGGTTCGGGCAAAAATTAGGGATAAAAACAAAAAAATATATATACACTTGGCAAGTCGAAAACCTGAAGGGGCAGCTTGGGTAAAAAAAGGGTATGTCGGTGGACTAAAAACCCGAAAGGGCGGTCCAGGAAAAAATTAGGGATTTAAGGCGTATAACTATGTCTCGTTGGGTCACCTTGTGATCAAACTTCAGTATCAGACTATTAAACTCAATCGGTACCGATCAATCCAGTCAACTTCGGACAAGCAGCAAAAAGATGAAACGCTCGAAGGCATAAGACCAATAACATAATTGAAACTCAATGGGATCATTATACATAGATGATTTCTCTTTGTATATAACTTTGTATAAATCCTTCTTGCGACATTATTTTCTTACTAGAATGTCTGTCTCCTTGTATATAAATGCCTTTTATAGGCAAACTTCAAAAATTAATACAAATCAGTTCTTGAAAGTTCAAAACTACTCGTTTTCTATTTTTCTGTTTTTTTTTGTAAAAACGTCCAGTGATTATTTGTGGCATACACATATTAAATATGATTACTGTTTGCAAATATTTACATAAAGAACAGAAAGACAATTGCTAATGGCTTAAGGAACGAAGAAATGTCTGAAAGCCAGTCCTAGTCTCTACAGGTTTTTTTCCCAGGCAGGAATTACCTTCTCCAGCAGAATTCTTCTGAAATTTGAAATCCATGATTTCCAGTTGAGTTTGTTTTTTGTCGCCAGCAGTTTATGATGCCTCGTCCCCGTAGAGTAAAACGACCAAAGTTTGACCTCTCATTCCCCACAGAGCTTTATAATTTTCGGCATCTTTCAAATCGTCATCCCCATTAGAGTTTATTTCTCTGGCAGCAGAAGATCATCCTCAACAGAGTTCCTTTTTCCTAGCTATTGAATATTCCCCAGTAGAGTCTCCAACAGAATTCTTTTCTCACTATGGAATATTCCAACAGAAGAATTCTTCTCCCTCAGTAGAACACTCCCCAAATAGAGCATCTTCTCCCCAATGGAATATTTGCAAGCAGAAGTACTTGTCTCCCCACATATTCATTCTTAAACAGAAGACAAAAAAATCCAGCCGAGTATTCTCAAACAGAAACAGGAAATCCTAGACAAATCATCTCTACTCATTATCCCCAGCGGAAGTAGAAGAACCATTTTTTCTACAACGGTCAGGAATTCAATTTCCAGTACTCTCCAGTAGTAGTCCGGGATTTATTTTACTAGTCTGGGAAGCATCGCAATAGCATCCCCTGTTCATACATAATGGCATGCACATACACATCTCATACAACATAATCTCATTTATTTTGAGAACATCATCACAATACATTTCATACATCATGACATTGCATATGACTAATTCTTTACCTTTTTCAGGGAAATGTCAAATCAACAAATACCGTTGACTACTTATGTGACCTGGTAGTCTTCTCAAAATCCACCTATAACAAAGGGTTATCTCAGGATCTTCCTCAGAGAGATGCCCTCATAAGACCTTCTCTGGTCCAGATCGCCACTAAGATCTCTCTGATATCTATTCCAGATGAAGATATTCCAAGAATTTTGTCTGGTCCAGCTGAATCGATGCTAATATTCTTATGATGTCCATGCTAGTCAAAGTTAATCCAAGACTTTCCCTGGTTCAGTTAGATTGACACTAAGATCTCTCTGATTTCCATGCCAGTTGAAAAAACTGTGAAGCCTGGGTTTCGACCAGATAACAGTATAAGGTGCTGCGAAGCCTGGAATCCGACTAGATAGTAGTTCACTTATTCAAGGACGCTATGAAGCCTGGGTTTCGACCAGATAACAGTATAAGGTACTGCGAAGCCTGGAATCCAACCAAATAGTAGTCCACTTCTTCAGACACTGAAGTCTGGGTTTCGACTAGATAACAGTTTAAGTTGTTGCGAAGCCTAGAATACAACCAGATAATAGTTAACTTCTTCAGACACTACAAAGCCTGGAACCCGACCAGATAGCAATTTATTCTGTCAATTACTATGAAGCCTGGACTCGACCAAATAATAGTATACCTCAGATTCAAGTTGAAGCCTGGACCCGACCAGATAACAGCTTAATTTCTTCAAATTACCGAAGCCTAGATACGACCAGATAATGGTATGCCTCATATTTAAGTTGAAGCCTGGACCCGACCAAATAACATCTTAATTTGTTCAAGTCACTGAAGCCTGGATTCCGACCAGATAACAGTTTGAGTTACTACGAAGCCTGGAACATGACTAGATAATAGTTCAATCTCATTTCCCCAGTAAGTCATTGTGAAGCCTGGAATACGACCAGATAGCGGTCAGCCTTATAATCTTTAGCAAGTCATTACAAACCTGGATCTTGACCAGATAGCAGTTTACTTCAGTCTCTTCAGTCATGAGATATTCCCCAGTAGAGTAATGGACAACCGAGGCTCCTAGACTTTATTCCCCTGAGAGACATTTCCCAGTGGACTCCTCCTCAGACAGCAGGAGCAGGAATCCCCACAAAGAGAATTCTTATGAAGTCAGCATCTATTTTTGATGGCATCTTTAAGCCCATCTCCAAAGACTCTCCGTCATACTCCTTGGATGGCATCTTTAAGCCCATCTCCGATAGTCTCCTATCATCTTTTCCAAATGGCATCTATAAACCCATTCCTGATATTACCTACACAATCAGTTATCATTTCAAACGAGTGCAAATTTCTGGGCACTCTAGTGTTCAATCATCTTCCACCTTCAGATCACGAAAGGCAGACAAGCCAATCTATATCTTCAGGTTTAAGAAGATTGAACAGGGGAAACTGTTGTACCCCCAAATTTTCCCTCTCATTTTACTCAACACATGCCTATTGAGATCCTCAACATGCCCCAAGGATGCCCAAGAATTGATCAGACAAATTCTCCTCCTAAGGCAATGAACCCCCAACTAGGGTTTCCATTTTCATCAAGAGGTTTGAGCTCCAATGGTCTCCAATTCTTCCCATGGTCCTAACATGTCCTCATTATCACTCATGCCAAGTTTCATGCTTTGCTTAATAAGTTTTCTCAGACAATTGCTCAAGTATTGGAAAATCAATTGTGTTAGGCCAAAAGTCAACTATGACCTATATACAGTCAAACTTCAAGATTTTTGGTCAACATCGACATTATGAAGTGATATCCATCATTTTATCAAAGTGTCATCATTATTCCTCAAGAAATGCTCCTAATTCAGCAAAAGTAAAAAATAAGCAAATTAGCGTTTCTATAAGAAAAGTCAACCAAACTTTGACCAAGCATAACTTTCTCATAAGTTATCCGAAATTTTCCAACCAAAGCTAATTTTGAAGAGAATACAATTCCCTACAACTTATCTTCAGACCTCAAGTCCAAGAAATGCACCATCTTAAAGATACAAGTTCATACGTTACAGGTCATTTTTAGAAAGTCAATAAAAGCCACTTTTTGCCAAGACCTTTAACATCAAGATAACATCTTCAAAAGCAAAATTGATCAAAAGAGGTATTGAAGTAGACATCTTGGGATTTCCAAAAAGTACAATATCACCATCATGAGGTACAAATTGAGTAAGTTTTGGCTTGCACAAGTTGGGAAAATTTGGGAAATTTCAAGAAACATGCATTGGGCAAATTTGAATTTTTAAGGAAATGGCTCAAATTCTTGAACTTCAAACATATTTCCAAGACCATAGAGGAATCCTATAAACATTTTTGCATAGTCTTGACTTTATTTGCATTTTATATTAATTTTATTTAATTAAGAATCAAATAAATCAACATTATTACAAATAATATGTTTAAGGCTTGTTTTAATGCATGGAGGGGTCCCAATTTTCGTGTACAACAAGGCCAAGATGTTTGCACTCATTCAAAATTAAAAAATGGACAAAATACCATGACTTTGGCCAACTATACAAATGGCCATTCATGTCATTCAAGAGCTTGTCCATAGCTGTTACAAACATGGCATTTTCGTGTTCTCTCACCACTCTCTATATAAACAAGCTTTTGGCAAACATCAAATATAGATACATAACCTGGAGAACCCCTGTCCAATTTGCAAAAAAAACACTAAGTTGTCAAACTCGAATTTCCATTTCCATTTTTTTTCAGTCGCAAACAAGTATCAAAACATACTCCTGGAGAGCCTCTGAAGCCATTGCAAGCATTCCCAAAGCCTAAAACATCAAGAATCGTGCCCTCTAACAGTCATGGTTTGCATATTTTTTTAATTTAATTCCTTTAATTCTTGCATCATAAACATATTTCAATTCTATATTCATGTTTGTTATCATGTATACAAGGTATTTGAATGCTTTAATTTGAGTATAGACCCAGGAACCGTACGAAGCCATTGTTAGGGTTTCAAGGTGCCAAATTGGGAACTTCATGTAGAGGTAAAATTTGGTCAAATCGAGGGCATATTTGTGTTCAGGGGAATGAATGCAATAGATCTATGCCCTTGGTTAGGATTTATCTTGCTTGTGCTACATTTTTGAATTTTGTAGGTTTGTAGCCACAAACAAAAACTGTCACTATAGCCTATAGCGACGAATTTGTCCGTGGGTAAAAGTATGGTCTCTAAAGTGACAGTTGCAGAAGGAAGAAGATTAGGTTTCAGTCCCCCATTTGAAGATTCAAATTAGCGCATGTTTTTATTTTTTTTCTCAGATAATGTTTGTTTTTTTATATATAATATATTAATGTTATTATATGTTTGAATGATCAAGACATCTCAGTTGGTAAGCTAGCGCATGAGTAAAGGAGAGGACCTGGGTTTGAGCCCCAGGTCAGCAGTTTATTTTTTCTAATAATTATTCAACAGATCTAACGTATCTCCTAGCCAAGCATCCACCATACGTCCTTAGATCTCACCCTTTGGATCATCTCAAAGCAGATCCAATGCTCCAGAATTGAAGATCCATGGTGCACTCCCTGAAGGTTGATCACACTGGAATGCACGCTGACAATTGGGCTAGTACCTTTGGGCCTTGCAAAATTTCCAATTGACACCTCCTAGTTGGCCAAACAATACCAGGCTCATTCATCATTTTTTTTGTCTTTATTTCTTTATTATCATTTTATTTTAATTGTCTTAAATTCATTTTCTTTAATAATTAAAAAATCAAAAAATCAATAAATAGAATTAGGTTTGATAATTAAAAATAATTTTCTGGAAAAAAAATTAATTAATTTGATTATTATAACTTGATAATTTTTATTAAATAAAAATTAATTAGATTTAGGTTAAGTTTTCAAATTTTTTTTAACATAAAAAAAATGACAAAAAATATTTTCCCTTTAATTGATAAGTTTTTTAGGACTTAGATTTTATTCCCGTCTTATTTTTTTCGCGCGCTTATTATGTCCATTTTACTTTCCAATTAATGTAACTGTTAATGGTTTGTAATAGTTGTGAATTAGGTTTTCATTTATTGTTTTTATTTACCGTCTTCCCCCAAGTTTGGTTATGTAACCCCCTCCCCAAAGCCTTGTAATAGCTAGGTTTAAGATCCTCGCATTTTATTTTATTTCGCTACTATTAACTGTTAGATGTATGGATAATAAGATTGTATGCAAAAGATAAATCAAATGTTTAAAACAGTAGAACACCCTAACTGTGTAAAGATAGATAAACTGAAATCAAACACTTGCACATGCTCACCCCTAGGGTATCTCCCACTTCAGTTGCCTCCGAAATACGGTCACTATTCTCGAACGTGAGAATTCTTAGTGAGTGTCCTATAATTCAGAGATCGCAAGTCCCTTTCGAAAGTTGCCTCGGTAAAACAAAATGAGATCTTTGAACTTTAGGACAGTTACTAAGAGATCTTGCCCTGTTTCCTTAAGTGAGCATAATCGTCCCTTTCGATTGTCCCTTAAACTCCAACGATGGAGCTACCTAATCCTTAATAGTAGGATAGTGCTGTCTAAAGGAAATGAGAATGTGAACAGTCTTTTTCGAGTAGGTAGAAACTTTTAAGTACTTGCTCAAAATAATCAATTTTTCACACTTACACTTTCAAACATTTTTCAAACAAAGTTTTCAAAAATGCTTTATCACACTCTTGAGGACTGATACAAGGGTAACCATAAAGTGAAACTCCGCACTAAGGCATTCTCAAAAGCTTTTCAAAATACACACAAAAGCAATTTAAAAATGAGCAAGTACCTAAGAGCCCATGGAAAACCATGGATAGAAAGGGTACTAACACCTTCTCTTTCTATAATATACCCCCCCGTACTCAGAAACATCTCGAAAATGGTTTTTTCTGTTCTTTTTCCCTTTTCCTTTGTTGGATAAAATAAAAGACGATGGCGACTCTTTCTTACCGCGACATTTGCGAATGCAAATGAAAAACCAGTATTAACAGTCAGTTTTTCCATCGTATCACAATAATCAACAGCAATAAAGCAATGAGTAGCACTGGTATCAATAATAGTAATAAAAGGAGTATTATTAATTAAACATGTACCTCTGATGAGTCTGTCCTCATTAATTGTCTGACTCTCAGCCAAAGCGAACACTTTACCACTGGTTTGTGCCTTCGCCGGTTTCTGGCACTGACTACCAATGTGTCCTTCTTCACCATAGTTGAAGCAAATCACCTCCTTATGCTTGCACTCAGATACAACATGTCCATTCTTACCACAACAGAAACACCTTTTTACCTCATCAGTACACACATTACTCTTATGCCCAGGTTTTCCACATTTGAAACCCACCACACCAGCAGGAGCATCTCCCCCACTAGTCCTCTGACCCTGAGCAACTTTCTATTTACCTTTACCAGCTTGGGCATCATAAGGCTTACCACGATTCTGTTGGTGCTTACCCCTTTTCCCATTGATAATCTTGTAATGAGCATTAGTATCCTCTTCATAAATTCTGCAACTATCAATCAAATCAGCAAAGACACGGATCTTCTGGTACCCAACTGCCTTCTTGATCTTCGGGCGTATCCTATTCTCAAACTTGATGCACTTTGAAAACTCAGCATTTGCCTCGTGATAGTGCGGATAAAACGTAGCCAACTCAACAGACTTTGCAGCATACTCAACAACCGACACACTCCCTTGCTTCAGTTCAAGAAACTCAATTTCCTTCTTACCACGAACATCTTTAGGAAAATACTTCCTCAAAAGTTCTCTACGGAACACAGCCCAAGTGACATTTTCACCTGCAGCTTCCAACCTCTGACACGTCTCCAGCCACCAGTCATCAGCTTCAACTGCTAACATATGAGTACCACACCGAACCTTATACGCTGGAGTGCAGTCCATCACACGAAAGATTCTCTCAATCTCTTTCAACCAATCCAACACTATGTCAGGATCATACTTACCCTTGAAGGTAGGCAGATTCTCCCTCCAGAAGGTCGCAAAACTACGAGATCCAGCATTCCCGTCAGTGTTCGGTTAATTCTCCATAGCATGCACCATTGCTTCTAAAGCAGCAACAAGTACATCATCATTCCTTCCAGCCATCTCAACATATCACTACAACATAAATAACGGTTAGAACTCTAATTAATAATACTCGATTATTAGACAAAACTACGAGTCAACGACTTGGTCGAACGGACCAACTTGCTCTGATACCAACTTGTAACACCCTAATTCTGCCCCAAACGATAAATATAAGAATCAGGGTTACATGATTCGCAACCAAACCAGGATGCTACAATTACAACATAAAACCATTGCATTCAACATGGATACATAACATTTTAAAACTTCGCATGAACCAACAATAAATTAATCTTTTAAAACAACAAATTGAATAACTACGCAGCGGAATCATAATAACATCTTTGTCCAACATTAAAGTAACTTCAAAATAACAAATACTTAACAATAGTCAACTTAAAGTTTGACAACTGAAATGACAATAACTAAAGGCAACAAGCATTCATCCCCCTGGGTGTTACGTATCAGAGCAATAACATCGACTTGAACTACTGAAGGTATACTGCCTTCACTCTAGGTTACCTGCATGTTACCAACATCGGGGTAACATTCAAACAGAAGGGGTGAGATATCGAACAATATAAAAGAATGTATGATAAATATTACATTAGAATCAGTTCATACATATTCACCACTTCTCAAGTTTTAACATCATAACCATAATCAAATCAATCATACACCGACTCGGAATGCAATACATGATGCAATTCGTCTTTATGCAAATGCATGTGGTACCAGTGGAGCATAACTCCCATCTTAAAAATCTGCCAATAAATAGAGGCATCAACAAGGCATAAGCCTTCTTTGCAATTTACCAATCCAGGCCATCACAAAGTATGCATATGTAGGTGACTCAATGAATGCACTATCACATACTCACAACAATCATCATCCATCGCAAGGAATAAGTCCATATCACCATTATTACCAGTAAATAGAGGTAATTCATCATCATCTAAAATTCTCTACAACTTCACATTATCAACAAGAATTCACAGAGACAATCACAACAACACAACATCTCAACATTAGTCATAGGAGCACAACTTTATATTGCCAATAAATAGAGGCAATATAACAACAACATCAACAAATATTAACAACAACATAACAACAACTATTCAACTTTGGCAACAAGCCACAATTTAATACCACCATATCGACTAAAATATACAGCAAATATTCCATAAAATTATTCGGACAATTTAACTATACCGGCTTAATAATTATTGGCTAAAATTACTACTCTTTCTTCTATGTACTACTATTATCAAACCCACACTTTACTTTGCTAATTAAATAAACATGCTACTAATTTATCGTTACTGTTAATATAAATTGGTTACTAATGGCTCTGTTATTTAATATCAACTCTGCTATATTAATATTGTTCTGCTACTAAAATTATCTATACTTCCAGCACTTAACAAAAATCCATTGATTAATTTATACTATAATCAAATTAAGTACTTAGCCTATAGTTTCTACTTAATATGCTGCTAATTTGCTAAATGTTAGTGAGGGAATTTATAAAAAGAAATTATTAATTTAATAACAAAACTGTTACTAGAAGACAATATTGGGACTCTTTCTTTTCCATCCCCCTCGTCACACATGGTGTGCCTAGCGTCATACTTTCCTTTTTCTCATCATGTGCCCCTCGGCACACTTTCACTTTCTCTCACCATGTTCCACACGGCACACTTGCATGCACACAGGGTGCCACTCAGCACCCCTTTCCCTGTCGGGCGTCACCTTTCGAGTGCCTCTTGGCACACTTCTTCCAATACCTGTTTTCCACGTAAGTTTTCCCAGAATATTCTTAATAACAATCACATATACCAAACACTTTAATTACTACAACATCAAATTTTCACAAAAGAAATTCATCACCGAAATAACAACTCAAACACATGAAATTAACATCAATACTTTCAACACAGTTACCAGGATTTAACAACAATATTTCCGGTTATACAACCCAATTCCATGTATCATTTATCAAACAATCCGTTATAGAGTAAGAACCCCACCCTTACCTCAGATTGAAGGTCGCTCTATGATTTTTCCGGTCGAATCCTGATTTGCCTCTTCTCCTTATTCCTCTTCTTTGCAACTTCTCCTTCCTGTAAATTCTACGATCAATCTTCCAATTCTTTATTCTCCAAATAACCTAATTTCTATTATTATTAAACATAATAATAATAATAATAGTCTATTGGGCCTAATTCTCACACCCCCTTAATACAACATACCACCAAATTAGCCAAATCACTAATACCAATAATTCCAACATTTATTATTATTAATCAATTAATTAATTAATTAATAGTAATCTAACAACTTATACCGATGATTCTCAATATACCACAACTTCGACAAATAATCGAAAAATAATTTAATTAAATATTTAATTAAATCAGCGAGCGTTGCACTTTCTACAAGCAGTACCAATACAATGCTAACCTCGCTCCAACCTGTACGCAACTTCAAAGCATGTCTATGAGTTCTAATAAGGGCTTCAAAGATTATGCCCAAAAGTTGAGAGATCTTGCAGAAAGAGTCCAGCCTCCTTTGTCTGATAAGGAGTGGGTAGATATGTTCCTGGGCACTTTGTCTTGTCCATTTTTTAACCACTTGATTGGAAGTTCTTCAGTTGGGTTCACCGAGTTAATATTGACAGGTGGAAGAGTAGAAGCTGGTATCAAGAGCGGTAAGATTCAAAGGGATGCATCTTCAAGTACAGTAAATAAACCCTTCACTGGGAAGAATGATGTTAGTGCTTCTTATGACCAGAGAAACCAGGGTAAAACTGAATGTTGTCCAACGGTAGGAGCTGTGATGATCTCCAACCCTGCATCGACTCAACAACAAAGCAATCAGCACAAGCAGGATGCACCTAGAAGACAATTTACCAGACTTAACATTCCCTTATCACAAGTATTCAAGCATCTATTGAAGGCTAGCTTGGTCACTCTGAGGGAGCCTCCTCAAAATCCAAACACTACATCTCCCTGTTATAATCCAAATGCTCGGTGTGCCTACCACTCCAACAATCCAAGGCATGATACAAATGATTGTTGGGCTCTGAAGAATAAAGTTCAGGATCTTATTGAGGCAAAGGAGATTGAATTTGACCCTCCAGAAACCCCCAATGTGATAAATGCACCTATGCCCAAGCATGACCAGGGTATTAATGTTGTTGATGGTGGCCTGTTTGTTTCTTCTGTTGATGAACTAGCTACTCCTCTTCCAATTGTTAAGAAGAATCTCTTGTGATCCAGTTTATTTTCTGGTGTTGTACCCCAAAATTTTCCCTCCCATATTCCTTAAGACATGTCAAGAATAATCTTCAAGTTGCTCAAGAAGACTCAAGAGTTGGACATTCAAATCATCTCCTAAGGCAGTCAACCTCAAAATTAGGGTTTTGTGTTGCATCAAGGTCCTTGCATCCAAATTACCTCAAGTGCTCCCCAATGTCCTAATATGTTCTCAAGTTCATCCATGTCAAATTTCAAGCCTTGCAGAGGAAGTTTGGTCAGTCAATTGCTCAAGAGGCCCAAAAATCGACTGTGCTAGGGCAAAAGTCAACTGTGACCTACAGACAGTCAAACCTCAATATTTTTTGTCAAAATTCTCATTTTGAAGGATAATTCATCATTTGATAAAGGGTTGATCATGATTCATCAAGGATTGCTCAAGATTCATCAAGATTCAAAAGTTGCTAAATTAGGGTTTTGTAGGAAAAGTCAACTCAACTTTGACCAAGCATAAAATTTTCACACTTTATGAGAAATGACCAATCCAAAGCTCATTTTTAAGAGGATGCAATTTCCTATAATCCATCTTCACACCCCAAGATCAATAAATGCTCTCACAAAAAGTTACTAATTTGGACATTATAGGTCATTTTTGAAAGTCAACAAAAATACCTTTTTTGCCAAAGCTTATAACTTGAGCATGGAACATCAAAATGAGATGAGACCAAAAGGGTTGGTTATAGGATATCTCAAGGTTTTTAAAAAGTCTAAGAACACCTCCAAAAGTTCAAAATTGAAGAAGTTATGCATTTTTCCAAATTTGCTAAAAGTCAACTATCCTCAAAACTCCAATTTTTGACAAAGTGGCCCACTTTTTTCCACTGGATATGGTCTTGTCATGCCACACACGTGTACCATATTTGATTTCATGGCCATTCATTTATTTTTCTATTTTATTTAATTTTTATTGATTTAATTCATTTTAAATCAACATTAAATCAAATAAAATCTAAAAAATGATGTAAGGGGATTCTTGTGATCATTACAACTTGCAAATATCATGTGATACTCAATCAAACTCGTGCCAAGTTAAAACAAGCACAAAATCTCAGATTTGATGCAAATATGGCAACTTGATTATGGTGATCAAAAGCAAATCTTGATTCTTCAATGCATATGGTTTAATGCCCAAGTTTTGACCTAAACACATTCTATTATATGCACAAAAGAGAGGCAGACCAAGACAACACACAAAACACTGCTGAAACGGCCAGAAGAAGTTTGAGAAAAAGCTTGAAAAAGTGAAGATCAAAATCAACATTGGAGGCCAATTCAATCCAAAATCACAACGTGGTGTTCTTGCTTGCAATCTCCTGAAGCTATAGCAACCAAAGCCAAGGCCTGAAGCTATCTGAAAAGCACTGTAAGTGTTCTTGAAAACGGCTCTGAACATGAAATCGAAACCATTCATTCTTGCGTCCTTTTGATAAACTATTGACATAATCTTGATCCTTATCAAATTTCTAACAAGTCTGTATCATTTAATTTCGTTTTCATGGCCTATAATCATGTACCCGAATCTAGGGTTTTATTGTGTCGTTTTTAGGCGTTTGAATTACAGGGAAAATTGGGCCAAATAATGGTTACAGGGATGACCAGGAGGAAGAGACGAGTGCATTGGTACTCTTAGGTTTCGTTTACATGGCTTGGAGAAGGTTTTTGAGATGCCCTACAAATCTTCCTGCGGATAAAAATCCGCAGGTAAATAACCAGGGATGCGTTGGGGAAGACGATCACGTGGCTTGCTTCCATTGGCTTGTTTGAATTGTTAGCGCGTTTTTTATTTTCTCAGCATATTAGTTGATTTTCCCATATATTATTTGTTTCTTATTTCAATAACAATTGAGCAAGCTGGTTGGAGTGGTTGGAGCGCTGGCATGTGAGCATTGGGACCTGGGTTCGAATCCCAGGTCCCCCAAAACTTTATTCAATTTTTTCTTCAGGAAATTGTGTGCAACGCCCACGATGCAGTTCACCATATGTCTCATGGATCCAGGCGCCAGATGGCCTCTAGGCCAAATCCAAGGGTCCAGATTGCATGCCCATTATACTCCTTGGTCAACAAACACACATTGGATCCCAAAGGTCAAAGCAGGCTGGATGTTTTGGGCCAACTAATTGCTGGTTTCACACCTAGATCAGGCCCACATCCCCCTGAGTATTTCTTTTTACATTTTATTTCTTTTTCCTTATTTATTTATTTTATTATTATTATTATTATCTTAATTAATTAATTAACCAATTAACTTTTTCATAAAAATCAGAAACAACAAAAATAATGTTTTTATTAATTCCACTAATTTTATTATTTATTTTTGTAAATAAAAATTAATTTATTTATTTAGTTTTAATTAAGTATAATTTTAACATATTTTGCAATAAATTAAAATTGATTTAGAATTAGGTTTTTAATATTTTTAACCATTCTTATTTTATTTCCTTAAATAATAATAAATAAAAAAATCTTTTCATTAATTAATTCAATTATTAATTTAGACTAATTTTTAATTCAAAAATAACAAAAATATGATTTATTTAATAAAAAGGGTCAAAACCCTAAAAAGCACTCCGATTTAATTTTCTCGCGCGCGAATTATTTTTGATCCATATTTCAATATTGTAACTGCTTCGGGAATGTAATAGTTTTTAACTTAGGACTTTATTTATTTGTTTATCGCTTTTATTTACTTTTCGCAATTTAATTTTAAAGGGTTTGTCTTTGGCGATGTAAATACCCGACGCCTTGTAATAGCTTAGATTTATTTTCCGCAATTTAATTTCCGCAACCATTAACTGTTAGATGTTTGACAAATAGGCAATGCATGACAAGATTAATCTTTAATTTAAAATCAACAATAGCTCACCATTAACATGTAGAAAGATAAATAACTGGAAAACAATACACTCGCACATGCCACTCTTAGGGTACACCTCACATGGTTGCCTCGAACATGGTCATTGAGTATAGGAAGTTTTAGAGGTCGCCCTCTTTTCCAAAGATCATAGTTTCCTCGAAACGGTTGCCTCGGATAAAATGATCTAAGACACTAGGGTTACCACTAAGACGTCCTAACATTGCTTTAGTGACCACACGTCCCTTAATCGAATTGACCCTTAAACTCCAACGACGGTGCTACCTACTCCTCAATAGTAGGATATCATTATCTAAAGGACACTTGTACAATTTAATTCCTTTTTGAGTAGGTAGATGTTCTTAAGTACTTGCTCCTTTTAAAAACAAAACAAAACTTTTCGCACTCACACTCCTTTCAAACAAAAATTCTTTTCGAACCCACAAACACAAAGAAAAGCAAACTTTTGAAAACACAATGAGAAAGTACCTAAGAGCTCGTGGGTAACCACGGATAGAAAGGGTGCTAACACCTTCCCTTTCTATAATCTACCCCCCGGACCCGAGAAATATCTCAAAAAGGAATTTTTTTGTGCTTTTGTCCTTTCCTTGTTGGATAAAATAAAAGACGGTGGTGACTCTTGCTTATAGCGACATTTTGCAAAAACAAACGCAAACGTGAACCAACATTCAAAAATAGTCAGTTCTCATTCCCACCGATCACACCTGGCTATGGTGAAGGTTGCCACTTGTGTGCGTCTCTGCCTAATGGTTGTTTGTTGTTGAAAATAGGTGTCCAACGCCTGATGAATGATAGGGAAATTTTGTTTGAGAAGACTCCTTCTACAAGAATTTTGTGTAAATATGTGTCAATTATTACCATTTTCGACAATTCTCCAGGGTCTCCTTCAAAAGACTTGTCAGGATTACATCCACTCCTAAGGTTTCTCCTTTAATTATCACCTCTCCTGGGCCAATACCATATTCCTCCAACAAGGCCGTTTCGTGGAATTATGGAGCTGAAGTTTATTACCATGGCGTTAACCAAGACCTATTGACTATCAAAAATGAAGTTGCTGAAGATACTGATCCTGACATTGATAACATTGTTGGGAGCAGTAAAATTACCCGAAGCGGAAGAATCTTCTCTCCTGAGATCTCTCCAAAGACTGTTGCCACTCCATTGGTTATTCTTACTAATTTTCATGTTACTACTCCTATTGTTACTCTTATTTCTACTCCTACTGTCACTCCTGTTGTTATTCCTGCTACTATGTCAGCTGAGACTCGGGGCAAAGAAGTATTGGTTGAGCCTGCCCAAATGGGGGCACCTAAAGAAACCATTCCTGAAGCCTCCAAAAATGAAATGGAGGAAATATTGAAGATTATACGGAAAAGTGACTATAATGTTGTGGAACAATTAGGGTAAACACCCTCAAAATTTTCAATGTTGGCCTTGTTATTATGCTCCGAAGTCCATGCTAAGGCTTTGGTGAAGTTCCTGTAGTCTTCTCATGTGCCGCAAGAGACTTTTGTCGACCAATTTGAGAAATGTGTTGCCAGCCTGACCGCTGACAATGGACTCGGTTTCTCCGATGCTGATTTGACGTCTAAAGGAAGAAATCATAATGATTCCCTCCATATATCTATTGAGTGCAAGGGAACTACCTTGGCACATGTCATGGTGGATACAGGTTTGTCATTGAATGTCTTGCCTAAGAATGCTTTGGACAGATTGGACTGTGAAGGACTCACACTGAAGCCCAACAATATTGTGGTGAGGGCCTTTGATGGTTCCAAGAGAATGGTACACGGGGAGGTGGACATTCCTATTAAAGTTGGTTCCTAGACCTTCGGTTCTACTTTCTATGTGATGGACATTCACCCGTCTTACTCTTGCTTATTGGGACGTCCTTGGATTCATGGGGTTGGCGTTGTTACTTCCACCTTACATCAGATGTTAAAGTATCTGGTTAATGGAAATATTGTTACAGTCCATGGAAAAGAAGAGTATATCGTGAGACATTTGAACTCTTTTAGATATGTCGAGATGGACGATGAGTTCATTGAGACCCCCTGCCAGAATTTTGAAGAGGTTCCTCATACAATTGCTGCAACCAGGACTGCTACCAATGTTCCAAAAATTACCAAACCTCCGTTGGAGATGGATTCTTTGAAGGTTTCCAAAGTTGTAGTTGAAGAAGGTGGGTTTAATATTTGGGGCCAGCTCCATGACGTCCCCTACAAATCTTACAAGTTTGTTTTGGGTTTTACTTCAGGAGCTCAAAAAGTTGTTCTTCGCGCTCGTGCCGGAGGACCACCACTACGCATCAACAACCATGGAATCAATGCTTTGGAGGATATTGCCAGTGGCTATGACATGAACAATTAGATCTTCCCAACTACCAGTGGTGGACTAAACAATTGGACGGCTAGAGGCTTTGTTCCCATTACTTTCATCTAGGAGTAATTGTCCTTTTGTTTTTTGGCATATGTAATTGTGATACAGTGGGAAAGAACTGACTGTTTTGGAATGCTGGTTTGCGTTTTGCGTATGTTTTTGCAAAATGTCGCGGTAAGCAAGATTCGCCACCGTCTTTTATTTTATCCAGCAAGGAAAGGAAAAAAGCACAGAAAAATTCCTTTTTTCGAGATGTTTCTCGGGTCCGGGGGGTAGATTATAGAAAGGAAAGGTGTTAGCACCCTTTCTATCTGTGGTTATCCACGGGCTCTTAGGTATTTGCTCATAGTGTTTTCAAAATTTGCTTTTCTTTGTGTTTGTGGGTTTGAAAGAAGTTTTTGTTTGAAAGGTGTAATTGCGAAAAGTTTTGTTTTGTTTTGAAGAGAGCAAGTACTTAAGAACCATCTACCTACTCGAAAAGGGAATCAATATGTGCTAAGGTCCTTTAGATAATACTATCATATTATTGATGATTGGTAGCATCGTCGTTGGAGTTTAAGGGTCATTCGATTAAGGGACATGTGGTCACTAAAGCAATGTTAGGACGCCTTAGTGGTAACCCTAATGTCTTCGATCATTTTTCCGAGGCAACCGTTTCGAGGCAACTATGATCTTTGGACAAGGGGGAGACCTCTAAAACTTCCTATACTCAATGACCACGTTCAAAGGCAACCAAGTGAGGTGTACCCTAAGAGTGCGCATGTGAAAGTGTGTTGTTTCGGTTAATTTTATCTTTGTACATGTCAATGGTTATCTATGTTGATTTTAGGTTTAACATTTGATCTTGTCATGCATTCCTATTATCAAACATCTAACAATTTATAAGTTACGGAAATTAAATTGCGGAAATTAAAACTAACTATTACAAGGCGTCGGGTATTTACATCGCCAAAAGCAACCCTTGAAATTAAAATGCGGAAAGATAAATAAAGCCATAAAAATTAAAGGTCCTATTAAACTATTACATTCCGGGAAACAGATACAATAATATGATAAAATGGATCGCGTGCGGGAAATTAAATCGAGCGAGTTTTTTAGGGTTTTGACCCTTTGATTAAAGAAAGCATTTTTTGGTTATTTTTTTGAATTTATGGAAGAAATTAAATTAGGTTAAACATTAAATAAATAAATAAATTAATTAATTAATTAAAAAAAATGTATTTTTCAATTTTTGAGTATTTGAAGAAATAAAAATAAATTAATCAAAGTTAGTAAAACCTAATTATCTAAATTAATTTTAATTATTGCAAAAATATTAAAAGTTATACCTAGTTAAACTAAATTAATTGAATTAATATTTATTAACAAAAATAAACTGCTGAATTTAATTTTAATAAATAAAATATATTTTTGGTTTTTTTGATTTTATGAGGAAAAGGTTTTAATTGGTTAGTCAAAAATAATAATGAAAATAATTAAATAAAGAAATAATAAAAAAGAAAATAGAGAAAAGAGTGTTTGGGCCTGAATAGGGGGTTCATTCAGCAATTCCAAGGCCCATTTATCCACTGGCCTGGTTGACTTTCCTGGTTCCCTGTACGCCTTTGACTTGGTCTTATGATGGACCTCCAATCTGAGTCACCAGATCTGGCCTTGGGCCATCTGGTGCTTTGATATTTGATGGTGTATGGTAGTCCACAATCTTTGAAATGCGCTTAAATATCTGTGAAAAAATAATACAAAGCATATGGGGACCTGGGATTCGAACCCAGGTCCTGTTAGTCACCAAGCACACGCCCTTGCCACTAAACCAACGCCTTTTAATTGTTAGTGTAATAGACAAAGAATATTATATGTGAAAAAACAATAATGTGCCAGTAATACAAAAAACACGCGCGGAGTTTTAAACCGGCCAACCAGGGGAAGATGCGTCATCGTTTTCCTCGTTCATCCTTGTAATATTTCCTGCGGATTCATATCCGCAGCTGAATCCCTAGGTCAAACCTCAAACCAATTCTAAGCCATGAAAACTCAATCCAAGAACATAGTCATGCTCGTCTCTCCCTCCTGAACACGCCTATGTCCATTAATGGCATCAATTCCACCTATAACCAAAATGCCCAAAAACAAGAACCAAGAACCCTAGATTCGGCTTGGGGGTTACAGGCTATATAAATACAATCAATTAATGCAGAAAGTTTAGAAATTGCACAAGGATCATGAATATGTCAATGATTTGTCAAGAAAATGCCAGAATGAGAGGTTGCGATTTCAAATACAGGGCGGTTTTTTGAAGGACTTACAGCGCGATTGAGAGGGTGTGCGGGATTGCTTTTGATTGCTTCTCACTCAGTGATTGCCCAGCAATGGAGGGGTGTTGGGATTTTATGTTGAAACAGCCTCTAAGTGTGATTTCAGTTTCAAGCTTTTTCCAAGTTTTCTCAAGTTTGGTTCTTGTGATTTTGCAGCCTCCAACCTCTAATTCGTGTACCTTTGGCTTGTATATGTATGCAGCATTGGATTAGGTCAACAATTTGGACTTGAATCTTTATGCATTGATGTTTTAGGATTTGATTTGATCCTCCATTGATAACTTTCCAAACTTGTCCAAAATCCAATATTTTTGTACATGAAAAGCTTGATACGGATTTGATCACGATCATGATGTTAATTAAGACCTATAACAACCAAAAAGATCCTAAGTCATCAATATTTGGATTTTATTTGATTTAAATTGATTTAAAATGAATTAATTTAATAAAAAATAAAATAAAATAGAAAATTAATAAACGGACACAAGGCTGAAGCTAGGACACGTGTGTAGTGTGACAAGATCAAATCAAGTGAAAAGGAATTGGCCCATTTGACAAAATTTGATGTTTTGGGGATAGTTGACTTTTGGCAATTTTGCAAAAATGCCCAACTTCAACAATGCATAACTTCTTCAATTTTGAACTTTTGGAAGTGTTTTTGGACTTTTTAGAAAGATTGAGATGTCCTCTAACCAACCCTTTTTGTATTATATAATTTTGATATTCCATGCTCAAGTTATAAGGTTTGGCAAAAAAGGTGTTTTTGTTGACTTTCAAAAATGACCTATAATGTCCAATTTTGTAACTTTTTGTGAGTGCATTTTATGATCTTGGGGTATGAAGATGGATTGTAGTAAATTGCATCCTATTAAAAATTATCTTTGGATGGGTCATTTATCATAAAGTATGAGAAAGTTATGCTTGGTCAAATTTGAGTTGACTTTTCCTACAAAACCCTAATTTAGCAACTTTTGAGTCTTGATGAATTTTGAGCAATCCTTGATGAATCATGATCAACCCTTGATCAAATGATGAAATATCCTTCAAAATGAGAATGTTGACAAAAAATCTTGAAGTTTGACTGTATTTGGCTCACAGTTGACTTTTGCCCTAGCTCAGTCGATTTTTGGACCCTTTGAGCAATTGACTGAACAAACTTCCTCTGCAAGGCTTGAAATTTTACATGGATGACCTTGAGAACATATTAGGACATTGAGGAACACTTAAGGTCATTTGGATGCAAGGACCTTGATGCAACACAAAACCCTAATTTGGGGTTGACTGCCTTAGGAGATGATTTGACTGTCAAACTCTTGATCAATCTTGAACCATTTGGAGATTCTTCTTGCCATGTCTTGGGAAATATGAGAGAGAAAATTTTGGGGTGCAACAACTGTCCCTGTTCAATTTTCTTAAACCTGAGGATATAGATTGGCTTTCGGGCCTTTCGTGATCCCATAAATATAAAGCAAGCAAGACAATTAAGAGAAAGCAATTAAATATGACCTAAATCCTAAGGTTTACCCCACTCTATATAACTCCCCAGCAGAGTCGTCAGTTCTGTTTTACAGTGGCAGAACCGACTGTTTAATACTGGTTTACGTTTTGCGTTTTTTGTTCCCAAAATGTCGCGGTAAGCAAGAGTCGCCATTGACTTTTATTTCATCCAATCATGGAAAAGGAAAAAGAATAGAAAAAACCTTTTTTCGAGATATTCTGAGTATGGGGGGTAGATTGTAGAAAGGGAAGGTGTTAGCACCCTTTCTATCGATGGTTTTCCATGGGCTCTTAGGTACTTGCTCATTTTTCAAATTGCTTATGTGTGTGTTTGCTTTGAAAATGTTTTACTTCGTGATAACCCTTGTATCAGTCCTCAAGGGTGTGACAAAGTTGTTTTGAAAACTGTTTTTGAAAGGTGTTTGTGTGAAAAGTTTCCATTGAGCAAGTACTTAAGATTCTACCTACTCGAAAGAAGATTGTTTTTGTTCTATTTCCTTTAGACAACGGTATCCCACTATTAAGGAGTAGGTAGCACCGTCGTTGGAGTTTGTATGGGACGTTCGAAAGGGACATATACAACCACTAAAGCAATAGTTAGAAAACTTTAGTAGTAACCCTGGAGTCTTAAGATCTTTTCGAGGCAACGTTTCTGAGGCAACATTTCCGAGGCAACATTCGAATGGGACAATTTGATCTCTTTAGACTGGAGGGCGACCACTAAAATATTCTATGCTTAATGATCGTTTACCGAAGGCAATCGAAGTGAGGTAAACCCTAGGAGTGAACATGTGCGAGTGATTTGTTTCAATTATTTAATCTTTGCACATTAGGGTTTTCTAACTGTTTTAATTTCTCATGCATTCTTGCCATACAATCATATTAGCCATACATCTAGACAATTAAAAGTTTGCTGAAAGTAAAAGCGGAAATAAACCTAGCTATTACATGGATTTGACAGTTACATAATTGCCTTGACGTGAAATAAAAAATGCAGAATTTAAAATCCTAATTTAAACTATTACATCCTTGAAACAGTTACAAAATAATGGCAAAAATTATAACAAGCGCGCCACAAATTAAATACGAGAGAAATTAAGGTTTTGACCCTTGACTAAATATAATTGCAATTGATTAAAGAAAAAATCATTTTTTGTCGTTTTCCTTTTTTTGTTATTTAAGAAAATAAGGAATAATAAAAAAGGAACCTAATTACTAATTAACTTAAATTAAGAAAAATAATTAAATCACCTATTTTTTTGTGTTTTTTTTGTTTGAAGAAAAGAAAAGAATTAAATCAAGAATTTAAACCTAGTTTTCTAATTGATTTTAATTATAAAAAACTAGTTAAAGTTTCCCTAAATTAAATTAAGCTAATTAATTATAAATTAAATTTGATAATAAAAATTAATTCTAAATTTGTGAATTCTTGATTTTGGGATTTTTATAAAAAAAAATTGATTTTAAAAAGTAAATAAATAAATTGCAAAGAATAAAGAAAAATAAGAAAATAAAAAAAGTTAGAAATGGGTCTGTGTTGAATAGCAATGTTGGGGGTGTTAATGTGAAAATCTTTGGCCCATTAAGCTCCCAAGCCCAGTCAGCGCTGGATCTGGTGTATTGTTGACTTTATGGTGCATCCTGCTCCTTCCTTGCAATCGTTGGATCTTGGCTGAAGATGAATCTGATGGTCAGATCTTTAGTTGTATGGTGGATGGTTGGGAATGTGGTGCACCTGATCATATGAGAAAAAATAATATAAAGCAAATGTTGGGACCTGGGATCTAACCCAGGTCCTTATGCTCGCCTCCAGTGATGCTTTGCCAGTTGCGCTACCATGTTCTTTTGTTCATATAATAGAAATAAAACATAATAAGAAAAAAAACAATGGATTCAGAAAATGCATGCAAAATTCAAATCAGCCATTCATGGGCTGCCACACATCATCTTCTTCCTTGGACCGTCACCTTAGGTAAAACTCTTTTACCTACGGACGCTTGTCCATAGCTACAACCCTGTCCATCTCAAAAATCATGTACATGCAATATAAATCAATTGTAATGGTACCAATCAACTCGTCTTGGTCTCACGAGTGTCATGGTACCTCATTCATGGTCTAATTTTCCCTGTATCAGAAATCCCCAAATCGAGCTCTTAAACCCTAGCAATGGTGAATATAGATTCCTGCACTGTTAGTACAATTAAGCTATACAGAAAGCTTGCAATCATGATTATGAACAAGAATATATGGATAACATGCGTTTAGGATGCGTAAAATATTGAAATCGAGTTTGATTTTTTTGTGCAAACCGTGATGTTGTAACATGATGATTATGGATGCTTCAAGGCTGGCAAACGATGTTATTAGCTTCCTGAGATGTCTAGGAATGGATTAGAAGCCTTGTAATTGTTCAAATTGGCCTGTGGAAGAAGATAAGTCTCACACTTTTCTTTGAAATTTTGCAGTTTTGTTCTGCCTCCTCCCACAATTCTGACCCTTGTTCTTGCCTTGGATACGTTCAATATTTATATCATAGAGTGAATTAGGGTTGCAAAAATAGATCATATCTTTGAAAGTTTTGAAGATTTGATTTGATTTTCATGGCATATGTAAACTTGATATATTGAGCCAAATTATGCCTTTCTTGTACCAATCAGCCTTGATTCGAATTGATCATGATATCCTTGCATTATTTGATTGAAATCTTGTCCAAAATCAGATCACAACATATCTTTTTTCATTATTCATCAATTATTTGATTTAATTGAAATTTTAATTAACAAAAAATCAAAATAAATTGAAGAGTGAAGCAAATAATATGAGGTTGGATATTTGGGTCGTGGATCATATTATAAGTGAGGTGCAAGCATTAGAAGTTAGGCCCATTTGGCAAAAAATGCAATTTTGAGCCCATTTGACTTTTGGCAATTTTGCAAAAAAAGTCAACTTTGACAAGGAATATCTCCTCCAATTTTAACCTTAGAGAGGTGTTCTTGGACGTTTTAGAAATCTTAGGATGTCCCCTAAGCAACCCTTTTGGTCTCATCTCAATTGAGTCTTCCATGTTCATGTATGAAGCTTTGACCCAAACGGTGTTTTTATTGACTTTTCAAAATGACCTATAATGTCAAAATTCATATCTTTTTATGAGTGCATATTTTGAACTAGTGAGGTGAAGATGAATTTTAGGGAATTGCATCCTCTTCAAAATGAGCTTTGGATGAAAAATTTCTGATAAAGCATGTGGAAGTTATGCTTGGTCAAAGTTGGGTTGACGTTTCCCGCAAAACCCTAATTTAGCAACTTTTGGATTTTGATGAGTTGTGAGCAATCCTTGAGGAATCATGATCAATCCTTAATCAAATGATGGATAACACTTCAAAATGATGATTTTGACCAAAAATCTTGAAGTTTGACTGTATGTGGGCCACAATTTACTCTTGACCTAGTACAGTCGATTCTCAAGCATCTGAGCAGTTGATTGAGCAAACTTCTTATGCAAGACATGAAACTTGACATGCATGATCTTGGGAGCATATTAGGACCTTGGAAAATATATGAGACCTTTGTGGTTCACACATGTTGATGAAAAGGGAAACCCTAATTTGAGGTATACTGCCTTAGGAGAGAGTTTGTCTGGTCAACTCTTGGACTTCCTTGAACAACTTGGGGACCTCAATTGACATTTGTTGAGTAAAATGGAAGGACAAATTTTGGGGTACAACAGGTATCTCATAGTTTCATTTTATTATTTCTTCTATAAAATCGTTGTTACTAGATTTTCCTTACTCCGGGGTAAAGTTTGTAAAGCATCTTGCCTATACCTAAACTAAGGCGACCAATTCTTATACTAGGTGCATGTTATTTGACGAGATCCCTCCTTATATTTCTTCTTATTTGATTAATGAAAGAAGTTAAGCTTTGATTTTGTTAAAAAAACACCAATAAAGATAAATCCAATTGATTCCTTTTAATGTATAAATTTTTATAATATTTTATTTTTTTATTCTATTTGATTTTTTTAAATATTCATTCAATGTATTAATCTTATAATTTAATTCAAGTCATTATTAATTTATTACTTTCATAATCAATAATTTCACTTTTTAAATGTAAATCAAGTTCATTATTACTACTTTAATAATTAACAATTTCACTTTTTTCATATTAATTAGATTTATTAAATTATGTTATATAAGTCTCGTTTGTTTCGGCTATTTTTAAAAATGATTTTAGTAGTATTATATATTTTTGTGTAAAAATATTTACAAATAAATTTTTTATAAGAGTTTTAAATAAATATTTAGAATGAATAGTTATTTTAAAATTTTATTTAAAATATTTTATAATTTTTCGAAATGTTTTTTGAATATCAAAGTTTTATAAAACTATTTAATTTTGAAGTTATTTCAAACGGCTTTTTTAAAAACTCATTTTTGAGATATAACTTTTTGAAAATATCGACTATATTTTGATCTTTAATAATGTGTGTGTTATAAAATATCATAATTAGTCTTTCAATTTAGAAAAAACGAATTAAAAATTTTATAATATTTTATAAAATGTTTTATAAAAATTATTTTTTAAAATACACAAAAAATATATTTTTTAAAAGAAAAAACAAATAGGCCAATATTATAAGGATATTAATTTAAAAATGATAAATATGACCTATGCGATGAATTATACTGAAGTTAAATTAAAAGGTCAAAGTATTTTAGAAAAAGAAAATCAAATGTATTTGGCCACCTTAATATGGTTATGAACAATCATAATTGATTATTTTTAATTTTTTCCTTTTTATAATATTTTCTTTTTTATTCTATTTTGATTCTTTTTTTTTTACACTATTTGATTCTGTATTTAATTATCATTCGATGTGTTAAGCTTATAATTTAATTCAAGTAATAATTAAACACTACCAACATAATTAACCCGTTTGACTTTTTATATAAATTAAGTTCATTATTTACTATGTTAATTATTAATAATTTCACGTTTTATAAAAATTTAATGCATTAAATCATATGATATCAATGTTTTAAAAATTGGATTGAATCGTCGGGTTCTACTAGTTAGATTGGAATCAGAGGTGATTCTGGAACAGTCATCCTTATAAAGCTGCAAGTTGATCAAAAACAGAATAAAATTAAAAAAATCTGGTTGAACAAAAACTATTCGAACTAAATAATTGGAGTCGATTTTGTAAAATCTTTTGGTTCAAAAATAAAATATTTCCCCTTCACAAGAAAGCAACACAAATTTATAATTTATAACACCATGTTATAATTTTGTTTTTTTAAACATATTATACTATGTAATTATGTTTATCAGTGGTCTCATAATATTAAGTTTGTAATGAGTTTTTAAAAAAAAATATTTTAAAAATTTGTGAACAAGTAATTATGTGATTTATTCATAAATTTTAGTTTTATATTATTAATTTATTTAATAAACAATTCTACTATAAGTTTAATCGG
Source organism: Vicia faba (assembly GCA_948472305.1). NCBI lineage: Eukaryota > Viridiplantae > Streptophyta > Magnoliopsida > Fabales > Fabaceae > Vicia > Vicia faba. The sequence continues at coordinate 940,369,544 of OX451741.1, read as the reverse complement.
TTGAATTAAATAAATCTTGAATCGAAAGTTTTTTGAATTCAATATTTGATCTGATTTTTAAAACATTATAATAAAGATAAAAAAAATCAGTATAATGAGATATATCAAAATAAAATATGAATTATATGACCAACATAATAAGATCATGAACAATAATATTTGATATTCTTTTTAATTTATTCCTTTTTATAATATTTTTTTTTATTCTATTTGATTCTTTTTTAAAATTATCACTTAATGTATTAGGCTTATATTTTCTTTCATAATTAATAATTTCACTTTTTTATTTAAATTGTGTTCATTAATTAATACTTTAATAATTAATAAGTTCACTTTTTTATTTAAATTATGTTCATTAGTTACTACTTTAATAATTAATAATTTCACTTTTTTTATAAAAATTAAATTGATTAAATCATGTGATATAATATGAAGAAAAACAAATTTATTTGATTTAAAATTTGTTCCAAATACATTTCACTTTTAAATTTCGAACTTTTTTATTATAGAGACTACTATTTTTTTTATTCATAAGCATTATATTCAAGACAATAATTAACTATGACTTGACTTTATCAGATTGAAGTCATGTCACGAGCAATGTTTTATAAAATAAACTCGAGGTTAAATTGTTAAAATTTGGGTTTATAATTCAATTGGTTCAAATGGTTAAATTTATAAGTGAATTTTTTATTAAACAAATTAATAATATGAAATTAAATTTTATAGATATGTCATACACAATTTTAAATACACAAATTTTTAAATACACAAATTTTTAAATACATAATTTAATAAAATAAAATTTTCAAAAATTTATTACAAACATAATACAACAAGATCAATAATACACATAATAAAATAATTAAACAATTAATTTTAACCTTCATTTAAGAATAAATTAAAAAACTACAATAAAAATACTAGTGCAGAAATGACTTTTTACATCGGGTGAAATTGACTTTTTACATCGGTTTTGGGTCCGATGTAAAGTCAGGCGATATAGTAAATCAGAGACTTTTTACATCGGTTCTGGGACCGATGTAAAAAGTCCCTTTTTTACATCGATTATAATATCAGAACCGATGTAATAACCTGTTATTATGCACATTTTTTAAAAAATTGATCCAGTTTTTTACATTGGTTGGAAGTAATACCTGATGTAAAAAGTACCTTTTTTACATCAGTTATAATATATGAACCGATGTAAGAAACAATTATTATGCACATTTTTTTAAAAAATTGATCCAGTTTTTTACATCGGTTGGAAGTAATACCCGATGTAAAAAGTCCCCAGTGACGCGACTTTTTACGTCGGTTATTATCTCCAACCGATGTAAAAAGTCCCTTTTTGAAAGTTTTTACATCAGTTTTTACTAATAATCGATGTAAAATTTATGAAATTTTTTTGGAATAGATTATTTATTTTCTGGGTTTCCCTATACAAATATAATTTGTACCCATTTTTTCATATTTTTTCAATATCAAACAGACTATATTTATGTCGCTATATAGATTTCATAGCTTTCCAACATCACATATATCACATTTAAGACGATGTTTTCATATTTTTCACAACAAACTTACAAATTGAACAATTGTATTGCAAACTTGTATTATATTACAACATACAAACTTACAATTACAAATTCTTCACAAAATATAAAACAATATTCAACTATTTATAAGTCTTTTTCAAAACTTACAATTACATAATATTCACAAAATATACATATACAAAAATATTCAACTATTTCTAAGTTTCCAAACTTGAATTACCAATATAAAATCTTCGGTAGACAACACCAAAATCATATTGCCTGACAATAAATAATAACAATTAACATCAGCAAAAAAATCAAGAAACTCAACACATGAGCAAAAACCACATGTATTGTGCAAAAACCACAACTTATACAATTCTATAAAACTCACCAAGCTAAACTTAAGTTCCATGTAACTCAAAGAAACATTTTGCCCAACGAAGTCGCAAATCATACAAATCATCTGGTGTTAATTCTGTTGGGTCATCAAATACCTATAATACATAAATATAACAATATAGAGTTATTTTTAAAAAATTCATATTAAGTCGAAAAACAAAAAGTAAAGAACAAAGTAAAGTTATTTTTAGTACCTGCATCCAATTCTCGGTTATATTAGTAGAGACAATATCCAACATATTTTTCATCACATAGTATCCACAATCATTAGAGTTATGTTGTTGCCTTGTCTACAATTGAATGACATAATTAGTGAATATTTATCGTATATATTTAACTATAGAATTACAATTTACATCACACTTACATTGGGATGAAGCCATGTAGCCTTTTTTCTATTTCCATTTGCCATTTGATGAATCCCAAAAGAACTAATACAGAAAGATATAAACATCACATAACTAAATATACTCGCCAATGAAAAATCATATAACTATTAGTTGTCAATGAAAGTTACATGAAAGATAAACTTACTTTGTAATAATTTTCTTCGTGTTCTGGTCAATTTCCCGATGAAGTGAACAAAATACGACAACTAAATTGTCTCTTGGACACATGACTATTAAATGCCAATGTCTCCTGTACGTGTGTGTGGAAACAGAAAAGTCGCATAAAATATATATGTTATCAAAATTAAATAATATAAAACACAATTTCATAAAAATTCTTACCCATGAATTAATGGTAGTAAGTGGCACGCTCTGTTTTCATCACGTAACTTTTCTAGCACGTAATTTTTAACATCTTCTTGAGATTTCGCTACATTATCATTATAAATACACCTAGCAGGGTCCATAAATCCATATAATTCTGAAATGGAATTCTCAAGACAAACACGATGAATATACCTGAATAATTTTAAAATTAACATTAGAATCAAAGTGATGAGAGATATAACATATTAATAGAGATTGACTTTAATAAAACAATAAAATGTACTTACGTGCACCAAATTTGAAGAATAGACACGTCAAACCAATGACCTAAACCCACCAATAACTCTCTGATACATTTAGCTGAAACATAAAAATTAGAGACACTCGCACAATGACTTAATTGTATTGCCAAATGGTTATCATCCAATTTCAAAACCATGAGTAACAATCTCTGAACATCATCAACTTCCACGTCTTTTGTGCTCTCTTTTGTGCTTCCCTTTGCAGCTGAACAACTTCCTTTTCCGCTTCCATCAATAATTTCCAATTTTTGAATGCATTTAATATCACCTGTGCTTTGTGATAAACCCATAGACTTAAGTGTCTCCATTAATGATTGCTGAAACATCTTACGCTCTTCAACCAACTTTTCTTCAAGTTCAGCTCTAAGTTTTGTTTCCAATATTGCAAGTTGTTCATTTACGTCGATATGTTGACTTTTTCTTCCAAAGTAAGTGCTTTGTTTATGGTGTTTTCCAACACCACAAACACGACCTCCATGCTCAGATGTTCCAATGGCTAATGATAAGATATCGTTACGTCCATCTGGAACAATTGCACCTTTTTCAGCTTCTTGAACAAGAGAATCCTACAAAATGCAAAAACATCAATTAATCAATCAAAAATATAATGATACTTTGTAATAATTTTTCGTTGTTTACTTACAATTTTTTCAGCAACCTCTTGTGTAGATTTTGATGTGTATTCTCCTCCTTTCTTTTGTCGTGCTCTCTTCCATAACTCATGGCGTGATGGTGGAGATGGACTATCATTATCATCTAATGTGGAATTATCTCTCGATGATGACTTTTCTTTCATAATTTTCTCCTCAAGTAAGCGATACCCTCCACGAGACAATACATGTGGGTATAAATTCTTGGCCACATTATCCTTACCCTTCTGACTTTTTTCCTATTATAAACTCAAACAAATAATTAATCACTAAATATAATAAAAATGTTATGCACACAAAAACATATAACTCCTACTAACCTTAAATTCAGGGGTATCTCGAATCTTGAGAAACTCTTTCCAGGCGTCTTCTGTAATAAAGTTATACTTGACATATGGAGGAGGATAATTTTCTATGGGATGATGAGTATATCTATATGTGAGTTGTGTCTTAAAACCTCTCCATCGCTCTCCCGCATATTTAATCCATTCTTTCTTCAACCTATCATTCTTTGGATCTTTACATTCTGGAATAGTAAAATGAGCCTACAAATGTAGTATATGTCATATGTTGTTAATTAGTATATGATTATTGTTGTACCCCAAAATTTGCCCTCCCATATTCTCCAAGAAAATGCCAAGTCAAGCTTCAAAGTTCCCCAAGGGTTGCACAGTGCAAAGGTCTCCTATACAGTCAAAACTAGGGTTTGTGTTCTGATCAAGAAAATGAAGTTTTCAAAGGCCCAATCAAGTCTCATATGACTACAAATATGGTCAAGTATCCTCATATCAAGTTTCAAGGCATTCAGCACAAAATTGCACAGTCAAAAACCCTAATTGCACTACAGTCAACTGTAGGGGCAAAATGGTCATTTGACAGTCAAAAGTTCAAATTTTTGGTCAACATATCATTTTGAAGCCACAAACATCATTTGATCAATGCTTGATCATGATTCTCAAAGTTTGGCTCAAAAAATCATCAAGATGCAAAAGTTTCCTTATTTGGACAGTTGAAAAAGTCAACTGAAATTGACCAGGGCATACCTTTCACATGGATTATCAGAAAAATTCCATCCAAAGCTCATTTTGAAGAGAAAGACATTTCCTACAACTCATCTTCATACTTCAAGTCCAAGAAATGCTCTCACAAAAAGTTATCAATTTCAACATTATAGGTCATTTTCAAAAGTCAACAAAAAGGGACTTTAAGTCAAAGGCCATAACTTGAGATTGGTAAATAAAAATGACATGGAACCAAAGGCATTGGTTAGAGGACTCAAAGACCTTTCAAAAATGTCCAAGAACATGAGAAAAGCTTAAAAATTGAGCAAGTTATGCCTTGTGGAAGTTGGGAAATTTTTGGGTATTTTGAAAAGTCAACATCACTTCAAATGACCTAAAATTGCTAATGGGCCCATTTTTCTTCCATGATTCATCATTCCAAGCATGTGCACGACCACTTGGCCCAAAGGGAAGTATTTTCTCATTTTTTATTTATTTATTTGAATTTTTATTTATATTAATTCATTTAAATCATTTAAATATATGAAAAATATTTAACTCACCCTAACCAATCTTTTTATACATGTTTTAGACTCAATATTTCGTGCATATGCAATTATGGAAAGATTTGGGTTGATTGGCTTGATTGAGAGCAAAGAACACATGGAAAAAGATATGAAAAGATCTTAAGAAATCAAATATTCAAAACCATGATTACAAGAGATTTGATTGAGTTTTTCTTAACCTAATTGTTCCTACATATACAAGAAACATAAACCTAATCATGATAGAGACTAAGCTACGCAGAAGAACTAAGAACAAACTTGAAAAATTGTCAAGAAAAGTCAAAACTGAAATCATCTTTACAAGGCGATTCAAGGCATAAAAACCATTCCATTAGCTTCCTTGAAGGTTCCTGAACGTGTTCTAATCCATATCATTCCTCAAAGCTTAAAGAACTGGTATATTGAACCGGAACTGCATCAAGGAAAATTCACAATCGTGCATCATGATTCACGCATCCTTTGCATTTTTTATTCATTGATTCATGTTCATTATGATATTCTAATGCTAACCAACATATTCAATTGCATTTTTGTGCGCTATATACGATTATGCCATGTTCGACTTTTAGGGTTTTCAGAGGTTGGAATTGGAGATTTTCAAACGAGGAAAAATTGAGACTCCAAACCACCACCATTAGATTCAGCACGTTCAGACGAAGAGGAAACACCCATCGCGCCCAATTTATGAATGCCTGAGCTCTAGTCGCTATTTTCTTGAAAACGGCATAAAAGAACATTTATAAAACCGTTGCTTTTGTCTTTTGTATTACAGGGATGGTGAAGACGATGATGTTGTGGCACACGTTGATTGGCTTGTTTGAAATTCGCGCGCGTTTCCAAGCACTAACCCACGTTTTCCTTTTTATTAATTGTTGTTTATTTATATATCAAATGCGTCAGTTGGCACAGTTGGTTGGAGAAAGCATTGGCAATATCCATAACCTGGGTTCGAGCCCCAGGTCTTACATGTTTCAATATTATTTTTCATTAGCAATTCCTATGCACTTCCAGGCTGCAGACGCACAATACACCTCAAGATCCAGCCATCCACGTGTTCCTGGAGATCAGATTAAAGGCTGAAAATTGATGAACGATATAGTCTTGAGTCAACATACCAGCATGTGAATAAAAAAGTCAACCAGGCCTTGCAAAGTTGGGCTCAAATTGCTGATCAAAACCTCCTATTTGGGGCCTGAACCCCCCTGGTTTGCAAATTCTCCATATTTTTCTTTATGTTTTATTTTCAATGATTGTTTTATTTTCTTTATTGTTTTGATTTAATTAATTATTTTTGCAAAATATAAAAAATGCCTAAAAAATCAGAAAAGATAAAAAATATAATAAATAATTTTTATTTCTAATATTTTCATAAATAAATGCATGTAAATAAATTTGGCTTAAATTAGGGTTTTTAATTTTAATTCTTTTAATAACAAAAATACAAAATAATATAGAATTAGATTTAATTAATTTTTATTCCTTTTTAATTTTTTTCTTTTTTCCAATAATATTATTTCTTTTATTTATTTTTATAATTAAACTTGTAAATTAATTAGGGTTTCATTTAGGTTAAAAAACTCCAATATTTTTCTTAATAACTTAAAAAATAATTAGAACTAGGTTTAACATTTTATTTTAGTTTTAATTGATTCTTTTTCTATTAAATCTTAAAAACATAAAAATACCAAAAACAAAAACAAATTCTTGCTTTCTTTAATTAATTAATTAATTTCATCATGTAATTTAATTTTTGCAAAAGGGTCCAACGCCCATGTTCTTAATTTTTATTCTCGTTCGCACATTTATTTTATTTTGCTTAAATAATTATGTACCTCTCCCGAAGCCTTGTAATTACTTCTTGCACTGTTAATTCTTTTAATTTCTTTTATTTTCCGTCAAATCGGGTCCTGGTTAATTTTGGCGATGTGGACCCGCGCCATTTGTAATAGCTTAGAATTTACTTTTTCGCAAATATTTTTAACTGTTAAACAAAGCATGCAAGAATGAATGGACGAAAATAAAATCAAGCGTAGAACACCAATAAACATGACAAGATAAATGCAAATGAAAACGACACACAAATCACACACCACCCCTAGGGTACGCCTCACTGTTGCCTTGCCTTCGAAAGGTGATCGTCGAGTAGAGGATGTTTTAGTAAGTCCTCATGATCCGGGAACTTGGCATGAGGGTAGCTTCTAAGGTGTCTTCCTATTGCTCCGGTGATCACCATGTCCCGAACCTCGAATTGACCCGAACACCTCCAATGGTGGTGCTACCTACCTCTCAATGGTGGGATGGCACTACTTTAAAGGACATCTACACAGACGAATTCCTTAGGGTAGGTAGACGACTCTAGATACTTGCTCTAAATTTCAAAACAAATTCAAAAATACTTTTCACACCGACACCTTTTCAAAAAGCTTTCGAAAGCAAATTTTTCAAACACTCTTGAGGACCGAAACAAGAGTCGAACTGGAATTTTCAAAGAAACTTTTTTTAAAAACCCACATTGAAAAGCAAACAAACCATTTTGAAAACACAAATGAGCAAGTATCTAAGAGCCCATGGATAACCATGGATAGAAAGGGTGCTAACACCTTCCCTTTCTATAATCTACCTCCCGAACCGAGAGCAATCTCTTTAAGGAATTTTTCTGTGCTTTTGTCCTTTCCATTTGGAGAAAATAAAAGACGGTGGCGACTCTTGCTTCCGCGACATTTCGCGAACCAGCGTTAAACAGTCAGTTCCAGATCCACCGATCACAGAACTGGCGACTCTGCTGGGGAAGTTTCTTAAAGTGAGGTGTACCTTAGGATTAAGATCATTGTGTTTTCAATTGTCTTCTTTGCTTGCTTTATTATTGTGGGTTGCATCGGAGTTACATAGATCCTAACCCGGATCTGGGGATACCCTGTTTAGGTAACATAAGCTGTGAGGGACCTGTCCGGCGTAGACCGACACAGGTGAAGCAGTGGCTACGTTGGTGTGGCACCTTAGTCTGTACTGATATCCCTTGTGTCGCAACGAGGAGAATATGGGTCTTCTAAGGAGTCGTTAAGCACCAACAACCTTAGAACCTTAATTGACACAACTTGGCCTTTAGAATTGTAGCAGTATGCTACGCCCATTGAGGCTAAACTCTCGTGATGGTTCTGGCCGCAAGAAAAGATTGCGATGCTGGAGTTATGACCGATTGAGGGTAGTCAATGATATTGGGATCCTCTAAGAACCCGGTTACTTTGATTAGGACAGGTATAAACCAACAAACTGAAAGAGGGTAATACCTAGACCTCATGCTGGCCTAAACTTTAGGGGCTTGCCTTGTGTGACTTGTGTGCCTTACCATGTTTGCCTTTGTATCTGTATGTGGTGTGCTTTATCATAACATCATAGCATCATGAGCATTGCATGCATCCTGCATAAGGACTGACCATTTCAAAGACAAGAGGGTTTCATCTTTGCTCTATTTTGTAGGACATTATGATGCCTGTTCGAAGGAATACTATCCGGTTCAACTTTGTTCGTTCACCTGAGTTGCTTGATGAGTTGGTTAGCAGAATTCCAAACACCACTTCCTTCATTCAGAGACATGGTTCCCTTCTCAGTTTAGTCACTGCAAAGCGGGATCAACAGTTGATGAGTGTTCTGACCCAGTTCTATGACCCTCTGTACCAGTGCTTCACCTTTCAAGACTTCCAGCTGGTCCCTACCCTGGAAGAGTTCTCTGATTTGCTTGGTATCCCTATCTTGGATCAGACTCCCTTTACTGGTTGGGAAAAGACCCTCAGGCTTGAGGATGTGGCTGCAGCTCTTCCTTTGACCCATCAAGAGGTAACAGACAACTGGGTAACTAGAAGCGGAGTTAAGGGTTTCTTGGCCAAGTTTCTGATTGGTAAAGCTAACAATTTCTGGAATGACCTGGACTTTAGGGCATATGAAGACATCTTGGCTCTCCTAATCTATGGGTTAGTCCTGTTTCCTAATCCTGACAACTTCATCAATGTCACTGCCATAAGGATCTTTATGTCTCAGAATCCTGTGCCCACTCTCTTGGGTGACATCTTGCAACAACTTCATGCCCGTACTATCCGAAGACGAGGAACCCTATGGTGTTGTATCCCTTTGTTGGTGAGGTGGTTTATTTCGCACCTCCCTAAGTTCGTACTGAAGAACCAAGAAGGAAGAGGTTGGGCTCACAGGTTAATGTCTCTCACCGATAAAGACATCATTTGGACTTGCAGAGGTTTGGATGGGATAGCTATTATTGATCGATGCGGGGAATACCCTAATGTTCCTCTGATTGGTACTCAAGGAGGGATCTCTTACAATCCATGTCTAGCACTCCGTCAGTTTGGAAGAGCAAGAAGAGCAGGCCCCCATGAGATGTTGGTGCCTCATATCAGTTTCGAGTTTCAGGTGGATAGTGACGAGCTGCGTCGTAGGTTCATCAAGTCTTGGGATAAAGTTCATAAAGCTGACCCACAAGAGTTAGGGCCAAAGACTTCTTTACCTATGGAAGCCTACTACAAATGGGTTCGCATCCGTGCTCAGAAGTTAGGTATGCCGTATGAAGCTGTCAGACCCGTCATTCTCGAGTATCCTGACAAAGATGGTGTTCCTCCAACTGTCCTTCCTCCTCAGATACCTACTGATTATGATACATTGAAGAGATCTTGGTCGCAACTGCGAGAAGAGCGGGATTCTTACCGGGAAAAGTTCAACGAGCAGGAATCAAAGATCCAGAAGTTGACAAAACAGTTGGAGAACGAGAGAGCTCTGAATGCCTACATCCGTACTGAGAAGAGGAGACCATAGGATCAATAAGGAGCTCCAGACGTGCTTTTACAGTTTTATTTCCTTTCCAGTATTTCCTTTCATGTAACGCCTAAGGGCAACTTGTTGAATAATTTCAGTTGCAAAGTTGAATCTAATGAAGTGTGTTCCTTTTTGTTTACAAAGTTGATTCCCGATTGTCTTTGAAAACATAAATCATACGCATTTCATACATCATGTGCATAACAGGTTTTTCCCCTTTTCAGGTTGCTTACAGTTCTTCGCTGTTTATTTCAGCATCATGAATACCGACTCTGCATCAACTGAGACATCAATCAAGGCTCTTCAGGTACAGAATGCACAATTCCAGGAATTAATCAAGGGTCTGGCTCAAGGCCAAGAAGAACTGAAGGCTATGCTCCTGAAGAAGGAGAAGAAGAAGAAGAGAAGAATTGTTCTGTTCAACTCGGGCCGAAGGTTTAACAATACTCTGCAGCAGGAAGAGGCTGGTTCTTCTGTTGACAAGAGTTCTCCTCAGGCAGAAGCAAGGGTTCCTAGTCCGGTAGTCTCCGACAACGAGACAGATTTTGATGAAGAGCAGTACCCTCCTGCAGAAGACAGATATAAGCAACTGGAGGATAGGTTGAAGGCTATGGAGGTTCAACAGGTACCTGGGCTGGATTTCGGAGATCTGGGTTTGTCAACTGGTGTGATCATCCCTCACAAGTTCAAAGCACCATCCTTCTCTAAGTATGACGGGGCGTCTTGTCCCAAGCTGCATCTAAGGTCCTATGTTCCGAAAATGCAACTGTACTCTGCGGATAAGAATTTGTGGATCCACTTCTTCCAGGAGAGTCTTTCAGGGACTCATCTCGAATGGTTCTATCAGCTGGATGGGACCAAGGTTCGTAACTGGGAGGAGTTGGCTACTGCTTTCTATAAGCAGTATCAATATAATGCCGACCTTGCCCCCACACGTACCCAACTCCAGGGTATGTCGTTAGGTGCAAGCGAAGGTTTTAAGGAGTACGCTCAGAAGTGGAGAGACCTGGCTGGTAGGGTACAGCCTCCGTTGACTGATCGAGAGTTGGTAGACATGTTCCTGGGGACCCTATCTGGGCCGTTTTTCAACCATCTCATTGGGAACTCTTCTGCTGGGTTCACTGATTTGATCTTGACTGGAGAGAGGATTGAAGCTGGGTTAAAGTCTGGAAAAATTCCGAAGGGTGCATCATCTAGTTCTGAGAAGAAACCCTTCAAGAAGGAGTCTAGTGCCGTATATGGTTCCAGGAAATCAGAGAGACATGAGCACCGCCAATCTGTCAGTGCGGTAATGATTGCTAAGCCTGCTGCCGCTCCTCGGCCAAACAATCCTCAGAAGGTTGAAAGACCCCGGAGAGAATTCACCCGCTTAAGCATGACTTTGTCGCAGATCCTGCCACAGTTGCTCTCAACCAATTTAGTGACTGTCAGGGAGGCGCCGAAGTTCCCCAATACGGCATCCCCCAAGTACAACCCGAATGCTCGTTGTGCCTACCATTCAGATAGCCCGGGGCACTCTACCGATGACTGTTGGGCGTTAAAGAACAAGCTGCAGGACCTTATTGACGCCAAGGAGGTACAGTTTGAGGCATCTGACAAGCCTAATGTGGTGACGGCTCCCCTACCTGCTCATGGAGTAAATGCTATTGGGGACGAAGAGGAAGTTGATGAAGCTGAGTTTGATAGCTGGATCTACCCGGCAACCGACGGTGGACTCAACAATTGGAGTGCAAAGGACAACTTATCTGTTTCTCTTGTTACTGAGTAATGAATTCCTATGTTTTGTTATTTTGTAATAAACAATGATAAACTCTATGGCCCGGTGTCTTACCCGAGGCACCGTGGTTCTATTTGTGAGGGCATACAAACTGTCATTTCATATATCATGAATGAAAATCTTGGACGTATTTTTCGCATTGCAAATATTGTGCTCCTTTTCTGTCTTTCTTTTCCTTTACATAATTTTCAAAACAGCCATATTTACACACACACTCACTCATACAGGTTTCAATCCACTCTGGATCTCACTGATAACAACTCTGCTACTGCCAATTATGACTTCGAAAATCCGATCAACTTAGCCGAAGACGAAGGTGAAGATGATTGCGAAGTGCCTGGCGAGCTTGCAAGACTGCTGCTTCAGGAAAAGAGGGCAATTCAACCCCACGAAGAGCCAGTGGAAACAATAAACTTGGGTACTGAGGCAGACAGGAAAGAGGTAAAGATTGGTGCCAACCTAGAGCTCAGCGTGAAGCAACGGTTAACCAAGATGTTACATGATTATATGGAGATCTTTGCCTGGTCCTACGAAGACATGCCCGGGTTGGATACCGATATTGTGGTCCATCATTTGCCAACTAAGGAAGACTGCCCTCCAGTTAAGCAAAAGGTCTGTCGGATGCGTCCAGAGATGTCCGAGAAGATTAAGGCCGAGGTTATGAAACAGTTTGATGCTGGGTTCCTTGCAGTGACTTCTTACCCTCAGTGGGTTGCTAACGTGGTGCCGGTACCTAAGAAGGACGGTAAGGTCAGAATGTGTGTCGATTACAGGGATCTGAACAGGGCCAGCCCCAAGGATGACTTCCCCTTACCTCACATTGATGTCCTTGTTGATAATACAGCTCAGCACAAGGTATTCTCTTTCATGGATGGCTTTTCAGGTTACAATCAGATTAAGATGGCGCCTGAAGACATGGAAAAGACTACATTTGTTACTCAGTGGGGCACCTTCTGTTACAAGGTCATGCCTTTTGGGCTAAAGAACGCTGGGGCAACCTACCAACGTGCCATGGTTGCTTTATTTCATGATATGATCCATCATGAGATAGAAGTGTATGTGGACGACATGATCGCGAGGTCCCAGACTGAGGAAGAGCATCTAGATCATCTGCAAAAGTTGTTTGACCGGTTGAAACTATACAAGCTGAGATTGAACCCGAACAAGTGCACCTTCGGGGTAAGATCTGGGAAGTTGCTAGGCTTCATGGTCAGTGATAAGGGAATTCAAGTGGACCCTGCTAAGGTCAAAGCTATTCAAGAGATGCCAGTTCCTAAGACAGAGAAGGAAGTCAGAGGCTTTTTAGGACGCCTAAATTACATCGCTCGATTCATCTCACATCTGACTGCTACCTGTGAACCAATCTTCAAGTTGCTGAAGAAAGATCAGGTAGTACGTTGGAACGATGAATGTCAGGCTGCTTTTGACAGAATCAAAGAGTATCTCCAAGAACCACCTATCCTTATGCCACCGGTTGAAGGGAGACCTCTGATACTATACCTGACAGTGCTTGACAACTCAATGGGGTGTGTGCTGGGGCAGCATGACGAGTCTGGCCGAAAAGAGCATGCCATTTATTACCTTAGCAAAAAGTTTACCGACTGTGAGACCCGATACTCACTGCTTGAGAAAACTTGCTGCGCTTTGGTATGGGCTGCTCGCCGGCTGAGACAGTATATGCTGACTCACACTACCTTGTTGATCTCAAAAATGGATCCTATAAAGTACATATTCGAAAAGCCTGCTCTGTCTGGGAGAATTGCAAGATGGCAAATGATCTTGACGGAATACGACATTCAGTACACGACCCCGAAAGCCATCAAGGGGAGTGTATTGGCAGACCACTTAGCACATCAAGCTGTAGATGACTATCAGTCCATGAACTTCGAATTTCCGGATGAAAGTATCATGATAGTAACTGACTGTGAAGTACCTGGACCGGATGAAGGACCTGAACCAGGATCCCGATGGTCTATGCACTTTGACGGAGCCTCCAATGCTTTGGGAAATGGTATCGGCGCCATAATCATATCTCCACAAGGTACTCATACTCCACTCACTGCCCGACTGTGTTTCAACTGTACCAACAACATGGCGGAGTATGAAGCGTGCATCATGGGTCTTCAAGCTGCGATTGACCTAAGGATCAAGTTTCTGAGTGTTTTCGGAGATTCCGCTCTTGTGATCAATCAGATCAAATGAGAGTGGGATACGAAACATCCAAACCTGATTCCTTACAGAGAATGTGTGTTGACCCTAATCCCCCATTTCACAGAGATAACCTTTTAGCACTTTCCAAGAGAAGAGAATAAGCTAGCGGACGCGTTAGCTACAATGTCTTCTATGTTCAAGGTCAAATGGGATAATGAGGCTCCCCGGATCATCATCTGGAAACTGGACGAACCGGCATACTGTTGTGATCTCGAAACTGAATTGGTGACTGAGAAGCCTTGGTACCACGAAGTGAAGAGATATCTGGAAGCTCAGGAATACCCTGAAGGTGCCTCTGTCAATGATAATAAATTCCTGAGGAGGTTTGCAGCCAAGTTCTTCCTAAGCAACGGCATCTTGTACAAACGAAACCATGATTCAACCTTACTGCGTTGTGTGGATAAGACTGAAGCAGGAAGGATCATGGAAGAGCTACATGAAGGGACCTTTGGTACACATTCCAGTGGACACACTATGGCTAAGAAGATCCTACGGGCAGGATATTACTGGTCCACAATGGAAGCTGACTGCTACCAATATTCCAGGACATGCCATAAGTGCCAGATCTATGCGGACAAGGTGCATGTTCCTCCGGTTCCCCTGAATGTTCTGACTGCGCCTTGGCCGTTTGCAATGTGGGGCATAGACATGATCGGCGAAATTAAACCTACGGCATCCAATGGACATCGCTTCATCCTAGTGGCGATTGATTATTTTACGAAGTGGGTTGAGGCAGCATCCTATGCTACGGTAACCAAGACTGTTGTGGCACGGTTCATTCGGCATAACCTGATCTGTCGATATGGCGTCCCTGAGAGGATTATTACAGACAACGGTACCAATCTGAACAACAAGATGATCGCTGAGCTCTGCGAACAGTTCAAGATACAGCACCACAATTCTTCTCCTTACAGACCGAAGATGAATAGGGCTGTAGAAGCAGCAAATAAGAACATCAAGAAAATCGTGCAAAAGATGACAGTGACTTATAAAGATTGGCACGAGATGTTACCGTTCGCTCTACATGGGTACCGTACCTCAGCTAGGACGTCAACCGGGGCAACTCCTTTCTCTCTGGTTTATGGTATGGAGGCAGTCTTACCGATCGAAGTGCAAATACCCTCTCTCCGGATAATGAAGGATGCAAATCTGAACGAAGATGATTGGATCCAGACACGACTTGATCAACTCAACCTCATTGACGAAAAGAGACTTGCTGCTATCTGTCATGGTCAGACGTATCAGAAACGGATGATCAGGGCATTTAACAAAAAAGTCAGACCACAGGAATATCAAGTTGGGGATCTGGTAATCAAGTGAATCATCCTTCCTCAGAGTGATCCAAGGGGCAAATGGACCCCTACGTACGAAGGGCCATTTATGGTTAAACATGTGTTCTCAGGAGGAGCAATGATATTAACCGGTATGGATGGTGACGACCTTCCTCACCCCGCCAATGCAGACATAGTAAAAAGATACTACGCATAAAAAAAAAGACCTGCTAGGCTGACATGCCTAGGCAAAAATTAGGGCTTCCCGTCGAACCAAAAGGGTTCGGGCAAAATGAAGGGATGAAATGAAAAAATCTGTACACCCGGCAAGTCGAAAACCTGAAAAGGCGGCTTGGGCAAAAATGGGTATCCCGGTGGACCGAAAACCCGAAAGGGCTGTCCAGGAAAAAATTAGGGATAAAAGCGTAATACCATGTCTCATTGATCACTTTGCATCCAAAATCCGGTATCTACATCAAGTTCAGACGGCATCGATCAGTCAGCTTCACCTTCAACCAAGGTCATCAAGTGATGAGACGCTCGGAGTTATAAAGGCAATAGCAGAATTGAAACCCAGTGGGATCATTCATTTCACACAGCTGTTTTATTTTCTTTTGTACAAAATTTGTATAAACTCTCTTGTTCAGCGGAATTCTCTTACTAGGACGTCAGCCTCTTGTATACAAAACGCCTATTCACAGGCCATTCAAAAATCAATACAAATATATTTTCAGTTAAACGTGCCAAGTGTTTTTTCTTTTTCTGTTTTGTTTTGCGAAGAACGTCCAAGGTTCAATTTGTGATATATGCATTGAAAATAATTTGCTAACTCATAAATGTTTGCATACGAAACGAAGGAATTAATTGCAGGTGACACTAGAAACAGGGGCAATAAAAGAGTTGTCTAAACAATCCAATTGTTCTATCCTCCAAGGTACCAAGGTAGGTTCAGCTAAAGAACATAACCAGATACCTTAATTCCCCAGAGAGTGGTTCAGCAAAACAGCGCATTTTTCTCCAAGCAAAATTATCAAATCTCAAGGAAGTTGGGTATCCTCCAGCAGATATCAACACTCCCCAGCAGCAATACATATATTCTTAACAAGCATCCCCGGCAGTCTTGGTCTAAAGATTGTTCCCCGGCGGTATACCAACATTCAAAGGAATCACTCCCCCGCAGTTCCAAAACCCCCCAGAGGAGTCCAATCCAGTTTCCCCAGGAAAGTTGGAATTCATCTCCCCAAACAGTAAGCTTATCCCCAGTAAATTCTGGAAGCTTATCCTTCGCAGAGCACGAACACGTCGCCCGACTTTATTTAAAGAGTTATTTCCTCAACAGGATATAACTGGGTTATCCTCAGCCAAAAGCCACGGGAAGAGCGTCGTCGACAAAGTCTTCCTATCCCCAGCGAAGTTATCATCAACGACTCAGCAAGGCATCCCTCTTCCCACAGAGTATTGCTTCCCAGCATGGTCGCTAAAGTATCTTTTCTCCCCGCAGAATCTTCCATTTGCCAAGTTTATTCCTCAACGGAGTCATCTTCTCCTACCGGTATTCTTGCAGTTATCATCCCCAGCGGAAGCAAAAGCTTATTCTTCAATACCGGCCCAGGATATGACTTCCCGGCACCCGTCAAGGATTCACTTTCCTAGACAAAAACATACATAAAACATCACATACATCATTATAGCATGCATAGACGCGTTATATCATACAATTCTCATTTATGTTGAGAACATCATTGCTTGATCCATATCATGCATTGCATATGACTGACTTTTACCTTTCAGGAAAGATTCAGTTAAATTCTCAATCATATTTCAAGACCTAGCCTGGTTCAGTTAAATCGACCCTGAGATTTTCCTGATGCTTATCCAGTCAAAGGCCTTCTCTGGTTCAGTCAGATCGACCCTAAGATCTCCCTGATGCTTATCCAGTTGAAGATATTTCAAGACCTTGTCCGGTTCAGCTAAATCGACCCTAAGATTTTCCTGATGCTTATCCAGTCAAAGGCCTTCTCTGGTTCAGTCAGATCGACCCTAAGATCTCCCTGATGCTTATCCAGTTGAAGACATTTCAAGACCTAGACCGGTTCAGTTAAATCGACCCTAAGATTTTCCTGATGCTTATCCAGTCAAAGGCCTTCTCTGGTTCAGTCAGATCGACCCTAAGATCTCCCTGATGCTTATCCAGTTGAAGATATTCCAAGACCTTGTCCGGTTCAGTTAAATCGACCCTAAGATTTTCCTGATGCTTATCCAGTCAAAGGCCTTCTCTGGTTCAGTCAGATCGACCCTAAGATCTCCCTGATGCTTATCCAGTTAAAGATATTCCAAGACCTTGTCCGGTTCAGTTAAATCGACCCTAAGATTTTCCTGATGCTTATCCAGTCAAAGGCCTTCTCTGGTTCAGTCAGATCGACCCTAAGATCTCCCTGATGCTTATCCAGTTGAAGATTTCAAGACCTTGTCCGGTTCAGTTAAATCGACCCTAAGATTTTCCTGATTCTTATCCAGTCAAAGGCCTTCTCTGGTTCAGTCAGATCGACCCATAGATCTCCCTGATTCTTATCCCAGTAGAAGACACCCAAGATTTTTCTCAACAAGCATTGTTGAAGTTAAAGTCGTCCAAGATTCTCTTACCATTCATGCTAAGGCAGTAACCATCCCTGGTTCATTCATCGCCGTTTGAAGCTCCAGACTCAGCTCCTGTAACCAGTCAGGACATATCTATGCTAAGCATCTGAAATCAACTCCTGCGACGTGCCGGGTACTCATTTTCTTTTGCAGGTATGCAGGTTCTCGCTAAGGAATCTCCTACGCGATCAACATCCAGATGGCATCTATAAGCCCATCATCCTATCCAGCAATCTCCAAATGGCATCTATAAGCCCATTCCCCCCATCACACTGCTAACATGTGAGCGCAAATTTCTGGGCACTCTAGTGTCCAATCATCTTCCACCTTCGGATTACGAAAGGCACGTCAGCCAATCTGCATCCTCAGGTCTAAGAAGATTGAACAGGGGCAACTGTTGTACCCCAAAATTTGCCCTCCCATATTCTCCAAGAAAATGCCAAGTCAAGCTTCAAAGTTCCCCAAGGGTTGCACAGTGCAAAGGTCTCCTATACAGTCAAAACTAGGGTTTGTGTTCTGATCAAGAAAATGAAGTTTTCAAAGGCCCAATCAAGTCTCATATGCCTACAAATATGGTCAAGTATCCTCATATCAAGTTTCAAGGCATTCAGCACAAAATTGCACAGTCAAAAACCTTAATTGCACTACAGTCAACTGTAGGGGCAAAATGGTCATTTGACAGTCAAAAGTTCAAATTTTTGGTCAACATATCATTTTGAAGCCACAAACATCATTTGATCAATGCTTGATCATGATTCTCAAAGTTTGGCTCAAAAAATCATCAAGATGCAAAAGTTTCCTTATTTGGACAGTTGAAAAAGTCAACTGAAATTGACCAGGGCATAACTTTCACATGGATTATCAGAAAAATTCCATCCAAAGCTCATTTTGAAGAGAAAGACATTTCCTACAACTCATCTTCATACTTAAAGTCCAAGAAATGCTCTCACAAAAAGTTATCAATTTCAACATTATAGGTCATTTTCAAAAGTCAACAAAAAGGGACTTTAAGTCAAAGGCCATAACTTGAGATTGGTAAATCAAAATGACATGGGACCAAAGGCATTGGTTAGGGGACTCAAAGACCTTTCCAAAATGTCCAAGAACATGAGAAAAGATTAACAATTGAGCAAGTTATGTCTTGTGGAAGTTGGGAAATTTTTGGGTATTTTGAAAAGTCAACATCACTTCAAATGACCTAAAATTGCTAATGGGCCCATTTTTCTTCCATGATTCATCATTCCAAGCATGTGCACGACCACTTTGCCCAAAGGGAAGTATTTTCTCATTTTTTATTTATTTATTTGAATTTTTATTTATATTAATTCATTTAAATCATTTAAATATATGAAAAATATTTAACTCACCCTAACCAATCTTTTTATACATGTTTTAGACTCAATATTTCGTGCATATGCAATTATGGAAAGATTTGGGTTGATTGGCTTGATTGAGAGCAAAGAACACATGGAAAAAGATATGAAAAGATCTTAAGAAATCAAATATTCAAAACCATGATTACAAGAGATTTGATTGAGTTTTTCTTAACCTAATTGTTCCTACATATACAAGAAACATAAACCTAATCATGATAGAGACTAAGCTGCGCAGAAGAACTAAGAACAAACTTGAAAAATTGTCAAGAAAAGTCAAAACTGAAATCATCTTTACAAGGCGATTCAAGGCATAAAAACCATTCCATTAGCTTCCTTGAAGGTTCCTGAACGTGTTCTAATCCATATCATTCCTCAAAGCTTAAAGAACTGGTATATTGAACCGGAACTGCATCAAGGAAAATTCACAATCGTGCATCATGATTCACGCATCCTTTGCATTTTTTATTCATTGATTCATGTTCATTATGATATTCTAATGCTAACCAACATATTCAATTGCATTTTTGTGCGCTATATACGATTATGCCATGTTCGACTTTTAGGGTTTTCAGAGGTTGGAATTGGGGATTTTCAAACGAGGAAAAATTGAGACTCCAAACCACCACCATTAGATTCAGCACGTTCAGACGAAGAGGAAACACCCATCGCGCCCAATTTATGAATGCCTGAGCTCTAGTCGCTATTTTCTTGAAAACGGCCTAAAAGAACATTTATAAAACCGTTGCTTTTGTCTTTTGTATTACAGGGATGGTGAAGACGATGATGTTGTGGCACACGTTGATTGGCTTGTTTGAAATTCGCGCGCGTTTCCAAGCACTAACCCACGTTTTCCTTTTTATTAATTGTTGTTTATTTATATATCAAATGCGTCAGTTGGCACAGTTGGTTGGAGAAAGCATTGGCAATATCCATAACCTGGGTTCGAGCCCCAGGTCTTACATGTTTCAATATTATTTTTCATTAGCAATTCCTATGCACTTCCAGGCTGCAGACGCACAATACACCTCAAGATCCAGCCATCCACGTGTTCCTGGAGATCAGATTAAAGGCTGAAAATTGATGAACGATATAGTCTTGAGTCAACATACCAGCATGTGAATAAAAAAGTCAACCAGGCCTTGCAAAGTTGGGCTCAAATTGCTGATCAAAACCTCCTATTTGGGGCCTGAACCCCCCTGGTTTGCAAATTCTCCATATTTTTCTTTATGTTTTATTTTCAATGATTGTTTTATTTTCTTTATTGTTTTGATTTAATTAATTATTTTTGCAAAATATAAAAAATGCCTAAAAAATCAGAAAAGATAAAAAATATAATAAATAATTTTTATTTCTAATATTTTCATAAATAAATGCATGTAAATAAATTTGGCTTAAATTAGGGTTTTTAATTTTAATTCTTTTAATAACAAAAATACAAAATAATATAGAATTAGATTTAATTAATTTTTATTCCTTTTTAATTTTTTTCTTTTTTCCAATAATATTATTTCTTTTATTTATTTTTATAATTAAACTTGTAAATTAATTAGGGTTTCATTTAGGTTAAAAAACTCCAATATTTTTCTTAATAACTTAAAAAATAATTAGAACTAGGTTTAACATTTTATTTTAGTTTTAATTGATTCTTTTTCTATTAAATCTTAAAAACATAAAAATACCAAAAACAAAAACAAATTCTTGCTTTCTTTAATTAATTAATTAATTTCATCATGTAATTTAATTTTTGCAAAAGGGTCCAACGCCCATGTTCTTAATTTTTATTCTCGTTCGCACATTTATTTTATTTTGCTTAAATAATTATGTACCTCTCCCGAAGCCTTGTAATTACTTCTTGCACTGTTAATTCTTTTAATTTCTTTTATTTTCCGTCAAATCGGGTCCTGGTTAATTTTTGCGATGTGGACCCGCGCCATTTGTAATAGCTTAGAATTTACTTTTTCGCAAATATTTTTAACTGTTAAACAAAGCATGCAAGAATGAATGGACGAAAATAAAATCAAGCGTAGAACACCAATAAACATGACAAGATAAATGCAAATGAAAACGACACACAAATCACACACCACCCCTAGGGTACGCCTCACTGTTGCCTTGCCTTCGAAAGGTGATCGTCGAGTAGAGGATGTTTTAGTAAGTCCTCATGATCCGAGAACCTGGCCTGAGGGTAGCTTCTAAGGTGTCTTCCTATTGCTCTGGTGATCACCATGTCCCGAACCTCGAATTGACCCGAACACCTCCAATGGTGGTGCTACCTACCTCTCAATGGTGGGATGGCACTACTTTAAAGGACATCTACACAGACGAATTCCTTAGGGTAGGTAGACGACTCTAGATACTTGCTCTAAATTTCAAAACAAATTCAAAAATACTTTTCACACCGACACCTTTTCAAAAAGCTTTCGAAAGCAAATTTTTCAAACACTCTTGAGGACCGATACAAGAGTCGAACTGGAATTTTCAAAGAAACTTTTTTTAAAAACCCACATTGAAAAGCAAACAAACCATTTTGAAAACACAAATGAGCAAGTATCTAAGAGCCCATGGATAACCATGGATAGAAAGGGTGCTAACACCTTCCCTTTCTATAATCTACCTCCCGAACCGAGAGCAATCTCTTTAAGGAATTTTTCTGTGCTTTTGTCCTTTCCATTTGGAGAAAATAAAAGACGATGGCGACTCTTGCTTCCGCGACATTTCGCGAACCAGCGTTAAACAGTCAGTTCCAGATCCACCGATCACAATTATAAAATATAATAAAGTATTGTATTTAAAATACCTGAATATCAGTCCAAATAGCATCTTTTACGCCTTCATCTACTTCTTTCCAATCATTTTTCACAATGCTACAATACTGTCGAGCAAGAGATGCTATATAACTCTTGAAATTTGTAGCATTTTTACCAACACCAATACATTCATAGGTTCTTGCATTAAACTCGACCTTTATCTTTTCACTTGTTTGATGAACTTTGTCAATTTGTGTCATTAAAGTGGGACCTCTAACTCTTCTTTTATTGGGGTTTGAATCACCCGTGTATCTGTTTACACAAAACAAAAATAATTAGAAATAATATTAAGCACAAAATAAAAACAATTAGAAATAAAATTAAGCACAAAATAAAAACAATTAGAAAATAAAGTAACGTGGAATTAACTTATACAAAAAATCTTACTAGTCCTCTCATATCCCTTCTTCATGGTCTATGCGAATAGCATGCACATCATCCCCTTCATTTTCTTCAATGAATGTAGTCACATTTGTTGAGAAAGGATGAGTTTCAGAAATATCAAGATTCTCATCATGATTTTCGTCACTATCATGGACCTTTCCTTGTAAAACCACTGACCACTTTTTATTAGAAGGATCTGTGACATAAAACACTTGTTTTGCTTGAGATGCCATGATGAATGGTTTGTTCACATAAGCTAACTTGCTAAGATCAACCAGTGTAACTCCAAATTCATCGATTCTGACACCACTGTTGATATCAATCCATTTGCATTTAAATACAGGAACTTTAAACACAACATAATTAACTTCCCAAATCTCTTCAATCACCCCAAAGTACGGTGTAGATGCCATAACCGGGTTTTTATCTTTAGCACTAGAGAAGTGCATGGACTCGGCCACAATCATTACCCCACTATTTTGCGTGGTACTACGGTCATCCTTTGACTTTGTATAAAAAGAGGTTTTATTAATATCATATCCACTCTAAGTTATTAGGTTACATTTAGGCCCATAAGACAACCACTTAATTGTATTAGAAACACTATCTTCATTAGCAATTCTTTCTTTAAACCACTCAGAGAAACTCTTATTATGCTCTTTTAACAACCCTCTTTCATTCATCTTGGGGTACTTTTTCTTTACGATGCTTTTGTGAGCAGATAAGTAAGGTTGAACTTCATCTATGTTATTCAATATATACAAATGCGCTTGAACAACCACATCAATACTTAAGCTCTTGACTTTTAAACCTTGTGTACCCACACCCTCATATCTTCCATCATGACGAGACTTGGGAACCCTTACAACATCCACTCCTGACAAATAGTTAGAACAAAACTCAATTGCTTCTTCTGCAATGTACCTCTCAATAATCGATGCTTC
This sequence comes from Vicia faba, assembly GCA_948472305.1. Taxonomy (NCBI): domain Eukaryota; kingdom Viridiplantae; phylum Streptophyta; class Magnoliopsida; order Fabales; family Fabaceae; genus Vicia; species Vicia faba. The sequence continues at coordinate 940,346,141 of OX451741.1, read as the reverse complement.
TGGACGGTGTGGGTTTTTTGTATACCCTTTTAGAATCTTCATGTATCGCTCTATTGGATACATCCACCGTAAAAAAACTGGACCACATAATCTAATCTCCCTTACTAGATGAACAATCAAGTGAACCATAATGTCAAAAAATGAAGGAGGAAAATACATCTCTAATTGGCACAAGATAACTGCAGCCTCATTTTCCAAATCGTCTAACTTTAGTGGTCTTCCTTACGTTGTTAGGCAGTATCCCACGAATAGGCAATGGTAGTAGTTGTTGCATTAAGACATGACAGTCGTGAGATTTTAAGCCAACTAATTTAAAATCTTTAATTGATACAAGCCTCTTGACATTTGATGAGTAACCATGCGGCACTTTGATACTTTGTAAACACTCACAAAAACTTGTTTTCTCTTTTTTAGACAAAGTGTAGCAGGCAGAAGGCAAATATGTCTTGTTACCTATATATTGTGGGGTTAACTCTTCTCGTATACCCATCAAACCCAAATCCAGACGAGCATTAATACCATCTTTTGTCTTGCCTTGAATTTTGAGAAGTGTTCCGATTACACTATCGCATACATTTTTCTCCACATGCAGCACATCAATACAATGTCTTACATCAAGACTAGACCAATATGGAAGATCGAAGAAAATCGATCTCTTTTTCCATACATTTTTTACAGTAGATCATTTTTGGTACTTTCCAAAGATAACATCAAGTCCCTGTTGTCGCTGATAAACTTCCTCTCCAGACAAGGGCTTTGGAGCAACACCATGCTCTTGTTCCCCATTGAAAGCTTTCCGCAATCTACGATATGGATGATAACGTTTTAGAAATTTTCGATGCCCGAGATAAACAGTCTTCTTTCCTTTTTCAAGCTGATGGTAACAAGTGTCTTTTTCACATATAGGACACGCATTATGCCCTTTAACTTTATACCCAGACAAATTACCATATGCCGGAAAATCATTGATGGTGCAAAACAACATGGCACGCATATTAAACTGTTCGCCAGAATACGCATCAAAAACATCCACCCCTTCCTCCCACAGCACTCTTAAATCATCAATCAGTGGACTTAGATAAACGTCTATGTCATTTCCTGGTTGTTTTGGGCCCGATATCATCATCGATAACATAATATATTTACGCTTCATGCACAGCCTAGGAGATAGGTTGTAAATCATCAAGAGAATAGGCCAAGAACTATGGTTAGTACTCAGATTACCGAACGGATTCATTCCATCAGTAGCAAGTCCAAGTCTAAGGTTTCTCGACTCTTTGCCAAAATTTGGAAACAAAGTATCTATTTTCTTCCATTGCAAAGAATCAACTACATGACGAATTTGTCCATCATGTTTTCTTTCTTCTGCATGCCATCTAAGATTCTTTACGTCATCTGCATTGGCGAATAATCTCTTGAACCTTGAAATTATTGGTAGGTACCATACCACTTTCGCAGGAGGACCCTTTTTTACCACCTCATCATCAATTGACTCACCATCTTTCTTTTTGTAGCGTGAAGCCTTACACTTTGGACAATGATTATACTTTTCATACTCTTTTCTGTATAATATGCAATCATTAGGGCATGCATGTATCTTTTCATACTCCAAACCCATCTGACACAATATTTTCTTCGCCTCGTAATAACGACTTGGCATTACATTACCTTCTGGAAGCATTTCGGTCAACAATTCAAGCAACTCGGTAAAACTTTTGTCAGTCCACCCATTCTTTACCTTCAGATTAAATAATTTTAACACGGCTGACAGACGTGTAAATTTTTTGCATCCCGGGTACAATGGTTTATCCTTGTCATTGCATATAGTATCATACGTATGTGCCCTCTTAAACGAATCTTGTCCAATATCACGCATCATGTCTTCTAGACGATCATCCATTTCTTCACTAACATCATCTCTTTGAGACACGTTAGACTTTGCTACTACTTCACCGTGCCATATCCATTTTGTATAACTTTGACAAATCCCTACACAAATTAGATGATCCATGATTTCTTTCTTACTACGTTTTGGTTCTTTATTTGCACAACGAATACATGGACAAAGAAAAATCGTAGGAAGACTTTTGTCAGCATTACTTTCAGCAAACTGTAGAAATTCCATTACTCCATGTTCGTACTCGTCACTTAATCGATTAGCTCTCATCCAACTACGATCCATAACTATTTTCACACAGAGGAAGGTCTGACGAACGGTGTGTCCGCGGCTGCGCTACTTCACGGAGATTCCGAGATTGCAAGTTGCGCTGCTTCGCGGAGAAAGAAAAATAGAATCAAATTTCAATGGCAAGGTGATAACTCTATTAAGTTTTATAGGTTAAATATAAACAACGTGTTTCTGAGAGGACCATTAATTCTTTTAGCACAATTGATTACATGTTATTTTTTTATTACAGAAGAAAACCTTTAAGAAACTACTTTAATTACTGTTGTGTTCATCCACATATATAGTTAATTTACTCTTGAGTAACAATTGAGTGGAATGAATACTTTTTTACATGTAAATTTTGTTGGAGAGCATATATGTATCTGCATTTTAGGATAGCATTATTCTGCACTAAAAATCATATTTTCTCTTTATTTTCTTTTGTTTTAATTAAAATAATTAAATATTTTTAATTAAAATAATTAAAAATCATTAACTTTTGTTCTTAATTAAAACCATGTTTGTGTATGAAATTTAGACTTAACCTTTGTTTACTGATTTTATTACACAGGAGCTACTAAAGTCACTTAAAAATGTGGTGCTGCATCCCTATATATCACCTATATGCAACTTCTTATTTTCTTACACTATTATGTATCTATCAAATGGTATTACATTGTTAATGACCTATATAGTTATTATATTAGATTTTTTCTAAACAAAAATAATATATTAACACTAACAACTTTATCATTTAAATAAAATATTATATCTATACTACTAATATTAGATACTCCCTTCCACTATTTCTCTCTTTTCAATCTCTTCTTACAATCTAACATACTTTAAATATAAACTCGCATTAAAACCCTTACTAACCCACAAAAAATCCAACAAAACAGATTAACAAAATAAAAAACATAACCAGAACAACAACAACATAGTACTTAGAATTTTTTCAATCAGAACAATCAACAAAAATTTCTCTCTTACAGTTGAAACTCAAAGAGGAGAGACGACGAAGTGGGACGGTCGTTGACGGCGACGACGGTGGGTGTCGGAGGAGAGACGGCGTCGCGGCAGCGGTGTGCGTCGGAGGAGAGAAGTCGAAGTGGGACGGTCGTTGACGGCGACGACGGTGGGTCGGAGGAGGAGAGACGGCGAAATGGCGCGGAGATACGGCAGTGGTGGGCGTGGTGGGCGAAAATCTTGTCGCGGCGAAAATGGGTCAGAAAAAATGGGTAGAAAAAATGGAGGAGACTGTACAGTTCTCAAGTTATTAATTTTGTTTTTATTACCTTTTACATCGGTGGATATAGCAACCGATGTCATAGCTTGCCACGTATTTGCTATTACATCGGTGGAAACTGCACCCGATGTCATAGCTTGCCACGTATTTGCTATTACATCGGTGGATACTGCACCCGATGTAATAGCTTGCCACGCGTTGATTTTTTATTTATTACTTTATTACATCGGTGGATACTGCACCCGATGTAATAGCTTGCCACACGTTGATTTTTTATTTTTATTTTTATTACTTTATTACATCGGTGGATATTTCACCCGATGTAATAGCTTGTGTTGACACGCGTTGGTTTTTTCTCCTTTTTTTAATATATCTTTTATACTAAATCCAGCGAGTTTATTACATCGGTGGAAAGTCCAACCGATGTAATATCTTTCTTATATTTTTTTAACGTTTTAGACACGTTGTTTCTTATTTACAAAAATGCCACCGTGTTTTTTTTTGGAAATCTTTTACATCGGTGGATGAGATTGCCCGATGTAATAGGTGACGAAAAAAATTTTTTTGCTTATTTTTTATATCATTGTAAATAAATACCTGATGTAAAAAGTTTGTTAACTGTATTTTTTACATCACATATTTTGATACCCGATGTAAAAACTTTTTCTGAAATGTCTTTTTTTTAGTAGTGAAATAAGTTAAATCAATTCAAATCAAAATTAAAACATAGAACATAATATTTAAAATAAAATTCAAATAATTAAGAATACTTAAATTAAATATTATATAATCACCAAAAATAAATAATATAATATACTTAATTGAACAACTATAGGAGAATGCGAGTTGAACGACAATAAACAAGTCATAATTGGACACTGGAAATAATATTGATCAATGATAATCAATATTGAGTTGGATGACATGGCAATTTATAAAACAAATGATGGAGCATGGATGAAAAAATTATAACAAAAAGTGATATAACTTAAATGTTTGTGTGGTTGTAGAAAAGATAAAGAATAATTTTTTGTGAATGTGAAATATTTTAAGTTTTGATATTGATATATTAAATGAAAAAATAAAAAAATAAATTAAAAGATAAATTAATATATATTAATTGATTATGAAATATTACTCTTTCCGTTCGACAATGAGTGATTCATTTGAAATAAAATAGTTTTAAAATGAATGTCTTATTTCAATTTTCAATACACTTTTTCTAATTCTACCATCTAATTAATTAAACATTCATCATTTTCAATACATAATTATGAATATTATAATAAAAATATTATTCTTTCTATTATTTTTCTACACTTTTTTTAATATATATGAAATGGTAAACTGAATTATTCATTGTGGACGAAATGAATAACTCTTATCATCTTAAATTGAGTGGTTTGGTTGATAAGCGGACACATTAAAAGAAATGCATGAATAAAAAAGAAAGAATAATAAAACTGTGTTGCACTAAGAAAAGTATTTTGTCCCTCAGTTCAAGATATTTAACTATTTCGTAGAGCGTTAAGCATTATTGAATGACACCAGTAGAAAAATGTATTTAGCTCTTGAGATTTTGCGTCAACCATCAACACTAACACTAACTGGCTTAAGAAGCGGCGGCAGTAACACCCTAATCCCATACTCAACATAATTACGATAACATAATAAATAAACCCTACAATTAGGGTGTTATTTGTGATCCACCGGTTAAAACAAATATAAAACTAATTAATCTTTTCAAAATATGTAGCGGAAACAATCATGTTCGACATCATAGTTTCATTGATTCGCAGAAATATCACAAATGATTTAACAACTTCAAAATAACATAAAAGAGGAATATAAAAGAAAGAACAAGTCCTTCCCCAATGTTACAATAGTAACACCCTTGCAATCCTACAAAATGTGATGCACCCGAAGCTTTTTAGGCGCCTGAAAGAACATCAATTATAAAGTTATAACAGAAATACTACGAGTTTCACATTTATTTTCTCTAGTAGAATTTCACATATCAATTCACATTTTTTGCAGGACATCTATATTTAATAAATGTTGAAGTGAAGTATATCACCTTCTTATTCTTCTTATTAGGCAGATCCAATTCTTCTTCAAACGAAGCCAATTCCTGTGAATAAACATAAATTGTTGATTAGTTTTTCATTCAAATAAATTACAGTTATCTTATACTTAAGATGCATGCAATTAGTATGCGTATCTTACCTCTTTCTCAGACTGGTCAATATTTGGATATAGAATCTGAATCAAAGCATCAAAGGATGGATCATCTCTCAGTGACCTTTTGCTAGGACAATGTACACGACAAGTAGGAAATTCTTTGTTAATATAAAAAAGAAATACAAATAATTTAGAGCTAACTACTCAATACAGTTCCAACTGCAGAAATGGTGGTTAGATTGAGGGCAAACCCAAGTCGAATGGTCTTGTGTATGCACTCTTTGCAAAAGCGATGCAAGCATTTCATTACAGTGCTTGTGTTTCGAATGATGCCTACACATCAATGTAACCATCATTATATACATATCATTATTATGATAGTAAATACATAATACTTATGATGCTAATGCATCTTGCATATCTTGTAAAATGCCATTAAAAACAAATCCTTTGCTGGCTATGCAAAAGTTATCTTCAATTACTTTCATCATTATTAATTTTATTTGTATCTAAATATTATCTAATTAAGATTTGTTCATCAACTGATATTTCACAGTAATAAATGAAGCAATCAAGCATGACTTATAAATTACATACCAAGACAGATAGGACATTTAATATCTTTGCGAATGGAAGATAAATCCACCTTCAGATACCTGCAATAAAACAACAAAAAATAAATTTACAAATGTTAGAAAATACAATTTTAAAAAAATATTTCATTTGAACAAGTAATTTTTCAAATCATTCATAGATCTATATACAAAAATATTTTTTGTTGAAGTCTCAGATCAATATATCCCGAATCCTCGTGCAAAAATTGAAGAGTCAAAAACGTCAAAATCAGATGCAATTCTTCAATTCACTAAGAACTATCAAATTTTGACAGCATAAACAATTGGAATAATAATAAACCTAAAAACACGCACACACATGCTAACAATCAATGTATGAAGATCCACATACAATATTCTTAGATAAAAAATATAATCATTTTTTGGGCTAAATTTACACCAAATACGTGTTTGGTTTTGTTTATTTTTAAGATTGATTGGAGTAGTCAAAATCAACATTGATATTTCAACAGGTAAAATAATCTATTTGAGAATAAAACAGTAAATGATATAGTACTAATGGATAAATTAAAGAAAAAACTGGAATTAGTTTCACATACTCTTCTTCTTCCTCTTTTTCTTCTTCATCTTCTTCTTCTTCTTCATCATCTTCTTCTTCTTCCCCTTTTTCTTCATCAACTTCTTCAATTTCTTGTTCTTCAATTTCTTCAACTTCTTCTTCGTTGTCAGAAGAATGCCATTGAGTCAATTCTGATGAAAACAAATCATCAATCGATAAAAGAATCAAATAATAGGAATTGATAAAATGAAGCAGTAATTATGAAATCAAGATGAGAAAAATAAGACTAACGAGGTTCATGTTTGGGTTTCTCATCGTTGCTCATGACCTCATTCATAGTCTCCTTGTTCTCTTGGAGAGACTCTTCGACGTGAGAATGCTGATGATTTTCTGACATTATGGTCAAGTGTAGTGATTTTTTTACGATAAAAGTTGCTTTTATACTCGTTGTGTATGTAAATGCAAATGAAGTGTAATCGACCAATAAAAAATTGACATGATGTAAATTTAAAGACAATTTTGGTATTTGAAAGCTGATTTGTTCTTTATGCATGCCATTTGTGAAGACTAGGTGCACCCGGCCTCACCAATTCACACTTAATTTTGTACCATTTTATTATTTATGTTTTTTAAGATAATATTAATTGTTTTCTTACGATATTATTATTACTATTGTATTATTATTATTAAAGAATTTACTTTTTATTATTATTATTAGAGTAATAGTTATTTACTCTCGGTAATATAAGCGAGTTTTGATTTACCTTATTTTAGAAAGAATTTTGATATATCTCTTGAAATATTAAAATTCTAAATTTTTTACCCCTTAGATACAAATATTATCTCCTGTAAAATTTTTTTTATTTACTCCCCTCATTTTTATACGCTTAGGGGTACCTAAAAAATTACACGGGATAATCAATTTTTTTAAAATGGGTAAATCAAAATCCGCCTATATTGCAGAGGGATAAATGACTATTAACCCTTATTATTATTATGGGTCAGCCGAAACAGCCTAGGAGAGAAGAAGCCCCAAGTGCTAAATCTCATCAAAAACAGTAGAAATGGGCTAGACACTGATCCAAAACATGAAAGGGAAGAAAAAGACAATCAGAGACATTCAAATAATCATACGGGTCTTTATGTTTTATGAAATCCCCTCATAAACCAGTTACAATAAACCCATTTAAATAAGGGACAAAAGCGCGTCATTTGAAGGTAATCTCTCTCTCATTTAAAATTCCCCCTTTTTACTCAAACACTAACTTGTACATTGAAGTGATAACCTTGTAAGTTAGATCCATCTTATTTACTGTAAATTTTGGTAAGCAAGCGTTAGTCTTCCAAATCAATTTTTTTTACTCACAGGATCGACTATATTTATCCTAGGACATATGTGCATAGAGTTTCTTAAATCTTCTTGGTAATAGTTATTTCGATAGTAATTGGAACTTTAAAAGTAATGTAGAAATGGTTGATAAAAAGTGCAGAAATGTAAATTGACTTAGATGAGAAATGTAGAGGAATGAAAATGATATTAAAATAAGTAACTTGATATTGAATAAAAATGAAATGATTCATACGTACATTTCTCAGACAACTCTTTTCTCAATAACAGTTAGATATTTTGACAAATTGTGTTTTAGTACAATGTGAATGCCAAAACTTAATGTTAAGTCTCCTATTTTTACCACTTCGACAGTAATGGTAATGAACAGTCTTTTCTTCAGAAAATGACACGTTCTCGTTTGCATGTGCTTTGCTCTTCGCAGGCTTCCACAAGTCCTATTTTAAAGAACTGATAAGGCCAAAATTCAGTTAATAGCCTAATTTAAAAATATTCTCGTCGAACTCACTTTAAATATTTTCCAAACACTCTAAGTCCCATCATTGTACCATTTCTCTAATTCGAAGCTTATTTGTTAGGCTTCGGTCAAAATGCTATCTAGCTTCTCCGTCGAATGAAGCTTGTTTACTTCAAATATTTTCCTCGACAATCCTCTTGATATTTCTTATTCCTTTTGAGCGTCGAATTTACATCTAACAAATTGTCCCCCAAAAATGTTTTTTTTCGATCAAGCATTCACGAACTTGTCACAAATGCCAGATCTATGTTGATAAGGTGCATGTACCTCCGGTTCCTTTGAACGTCTTGATGGCTCCTTGGCCCTTTGCAATGTGGGGAATTGACATGATCAGAGAGATTAGACCTACCGCTTCCAATGGGCATCACTTCATCCTGGTGGTCATTGATTACTTCACGAAGTGGTTCGAAGCTGCCTCTTTTGCTATTGTTACCAAGAATGTTGTGGCGCGGTTTATCAAGTATAACCTAATCTGTCGGTACGGTGTGCCAGAGAGAATCATCACTGAAAATGGTACAAATATCAACAATACAATGATCACCGAACTCTGTAAACAATTCAAGGTCCAACATCATAATTCTTCCTCTTACCAGCTTAAGATGAATGGTGTTGTTGAAGCTGCAAAAAAGAACATTAAGAAGATCATACAGAAAATGACGGTGACATACAAAGACTGGCATGCGATGTTACCATTTGCTCTTCATGGTTACCGCACCTCAGCGCGTACGTCAACAGGGGCAACCCCTTATTCTCTGATATCCGGTATGGAGGTTGTCCTACCAATTGAGGTCCAGATCCCTTCTTTGAGGATCATGAAGGATGCAGGTTTAAATGAAGATGATTGGATCCATACTCGACTTGATCAACTGAATCTGATTTATGAGAAAAGGCTTACTGCTATCTGTCATGGTCAGATGTACCAAAAACAGATGATCAAAGCTTTCAACAAAAAGGTCAGACGTCAGGTATATCAAGCGGGTGATCTAGTAATCAAGTGCATCATCCTGCCGCAAGGTGATCCTAGGGGAAAATGGACCCCCCATATACGAAGGGCCATTTGTAATCAAGAACATATTTTCCAATGGAGCCATGATTCTGTTTACAGTGATTTCTGGTAAACAACCGCTAGTCCTCCAAACTATCAAATAATCTTAATGACTGTTATTTAATCTCTCTGGTAACTTGCAGGATCGACTAGATTGATCCTATGGGGTATTGGTCGTTTGGATAAATCTAATTGCAAAACTGATATTCATTGTTAGGATTTGTATTTAGAATGTTTTATAGACGTTCAATTCACTTCGATTACCATGTTAAAAGAATCTAATGACATGATCAAGTAAAGAAATACGAAACTGAATTGAATGAACAAAGATTCGATTGCAAAGAAATGTTTAAATGCAGAAATAAGTAAATGACTTTGAATGTAAAGACTTTAATGTAAAAAGCATGAATATAAAAGCATGAAATGTAAAAGAGTTTCTGAAATGTAAAGGATTCGAATAGAAGAAAAGCGTTTAAATGCAAGAAATAAGTAAATGACTTTGAATGTAAAGGTATTTGAATGACATTGACATGAGAATGGAAGATAAACTGGAAAAGATAAATAGTTTTACTGAATTGTAAATGTTTGGTGTTATCATACGTACATTGTTCGAGCATTCGTTTCCCTATCCATGTGGTATTTTGAATGTTTACTGAATTTTGTACAATAGATATGACACACGAAATCCTAACGCTAAGACTTCTATTTATACTACTTCGACCATAACGGTCTTGCCTATAAGATTCTGCCACGTTCAGAACATGCAGAGCACTGCTCCTCTCTAGCTTTCGCGCGTCTTCGAACGCTCCAGCGCATATATATTTGAATTCCAACATCCCGCTCGCGTTTGAATTTCAAATGCTTTGGCAATCTTCGCTTCGAACTCATTTCATAGACACAGTCTCGTTATCACTTCGAGGCTTCTTTTAAATATATCTTCACAACTGTCACTCGAAGCTCCGAGCTTTGACATGTCCGTTCGAAGAACCGCTTCTACCATTCCGAACTGTAACATTTTGCTTTATTCCAACGAAACATCCATATTGCTTCATTTCGAACTGTATCATCAAAATCTTCAGCCAACAAAATGCCCCTTTAAAATATGTATTTCGACCCTTTGAGAAACACTTATTTTAAATATATTTGCAAGATTTTGATGTGACTTTTGAGTAATCATAACATTTACTGTGTATGACTTCAATCACGTCAATCACGATGCCTCTTGGATTTCTTAACCGTCTTGAATCAGTATTTCACAGCATGGTGCAGTTATAAAACAATGATTATTATTAATCACGCTTATTACCAATATCAGCCTTTACGCCACCTCCTCCTCAATCCAACCCACGACTCCCACGTATCCTAGTCTCACTTAGTGGATGTTTAAACTTCCACACTATAAAAACTAATCAACTTAGCCTTTTATTATTTTTCACATTCTGAAACTTTTTCTTCTTCTCCTCTTACTAAAACCCTAAAACTTCCAACAATCTTCAACAATGTCTTCAACAACATCATCCCAACTGAAGAAAACTTCCAAGAAGAAAAGCAAGAACACAGGAACAATTACGGAAAGCAAGGTCGGTACTTATCAAGGTCAATCTGTGCTTATCCCTCAAATGATCTCCAAGGAAAAGGAAATGCTCTACGCCTCTCAGGTATTGATTCCAACTAACGCTGCTGGAAAGAGGTTTGCTCTAATGGGTCCTCTTACAGTTTTTGAAATCTTGAAAGATACTAGAAAAATCTTCCCTGTCCGTTACAACTTTAAACCCTTGTTTAATAAGATGGATATCCCTAAGATAGGCGAGTCTTCTGATTCGACAACCATAGAAACTCCAACCGTTCCCCCAAAAGATCCCTTTGTGTTAGACTACGTGAAGAGCAACTTTAAACCATTCCGATCCTGCTCTACCTCTGACATAGCTTACCAAAACTGGCTCACCAAAGTAGAAGCCAAGAAATCCCAGCAACGGGAGGAATTAGGAATCTATAATATGATTAATTTATCGAAACCAGGCTTCACCTATAGTCATCCACTGTTATTTGCATCCTTATATTTCTGGGACAGCACCTACAACACCTTTCATCTCCCTGGGGGAATGATAACACCCACGTTTTTCGATATAGCAGCCATCACTGGTTTGTCACCAGTAGGAGAAACCTACATCCCTGATAATGAAGAACACTCCAGCATTATTGACTTCGATGTCAAATTAGCCAGTTTTTCCAAATTCATTAGCCATTACCACACTGAAGGAGATAGTGTGTCAGATGTGGAACATATTGCTTTTCTCACTTTATGGTTATCAAGATACGTATTCTGTAGCAGGTCCTTACAGGTAGCAAGCAGGTTCATCCCTTTAGCTAGAGACTTACATGAGAATAGGAGGGTATGTTTGAGCGAACTGTTACTTTTTGATCTTTACGAAAGCTTAAGATCAGCCGTTTCGAGTTTGAAATCCCATACTCCCAAAAACATCCTTCTAGCTGGCCCCTTCTGGTTACTCCAATTATGGCTTAATGCCATGTTTGAATCCTCATTATCAACTGCTGACACCGTTGTTGAACAAGATCCGGAGATAGCGGATAGAATTATTGAAGGTACAAGGCTGCGAAAACTCACCCCGAATGATGATAAAGATGACTTCAAAGTCCTTTTCTCAAACTACATCATGATTTTTTCCAAAAGACACAAATTTGAAGAGACCATGGCACCCTTTGCTTCAAGGACTCATGGACCATCATGGTTCACCATGTCTCTTCCAGAAGCAGTTAAAAGTAAAGAAATTCAAGATATTTGGAAAGCCTTTTTGCTTCCTAGATTAATTTCCTCACTAATCTCTCCTTCCAAGAATCAAATCTTCCTCTTTGCCTATCAACCTAACTTTGTTTCCAGAAAATTTGGCCTGTGCCAATTAATCCCTGAACCTCTGTTCCAAACACCGAGTGCCATCACTTCTGGTCAAACCTTTAAAACAAGAGAAGCCAAACTGCAACAAGAACAATATCAAGACTTCGCTCAATTTGAACTACTACCTTTTGAACCCATACACTTCACAGCGAAGGGTTTTCTGGAATGGTGGACTAAGTTCTACCAATCTTATATGTTCGATACCCTCTCCATTCAACAGAAATTAACTGATGCGTTCGATGTGCAGGTACACTCCAAGAAAGGTATGTTCACTCACGCCAAAGAGATTAGGGCTTTTCAGAACTATTTCGAAACAACTTACGATCCTACATGCTTGGAAACCACTGTGTATCGAGCATCCCAGACCTTGAAGGAAAAATTTAAAGAAAAAATTTCTAAGTTCAAACTTCCTTCAGGGTTGTCACCTGAGGATAGGTATAGGTTGGCGCTCGAAATGCATCCACCTAAATTTCCTAGATTGCCTACCTCAGAACTGGCTCTGACTTGGTTTCCTCCACACCCTTGGTGGTTCACTTGCAAAGAAATGTTCAAATACCTTCAAAAGAAACCAAAGCCATCTGAGACTGTGACATGGGCTCGCTATTGGCTCCATGATTTCCTAGGACATCTTCGCTATGACCTTTCTGCCATGTCGATTATATCTAATCAAGGCGCAGGTGCGAATGCTTGGGAGAATCCCAAATGTTTCTTACTTTCTTCATTTTTAACATTTACCTTAATTGTTTCGATTTTCAGCCATCAGGATAAAGTCCGTTGCTTCGAAGTCTAAAGAAGGAAGTACCTCCCAACAATCTGTCGAAACCACTGATGATGTGCCCTTAGCCATACCAACAACAACTACTGCAACAACCACAACACTAGCAATAACAACTGTTCCAACTCCAGAAGTAATCAATTAGCCGTGATGTTTCGAATAAACTGAAATTCATGATTTAGATCTAACTCATGTTTAAATCTTTTCAGACTAACAAACTCCCACCAACCACTCCGAAGAAAAGGAAACCAAGCACTACTGGGAAGAATCCCAATGCTGGAGGGAATTCACCAACCGCTTCGAAGAAGAAGCAGAAGAAATAAGTTTCCAAAGGCGCTGAACCAACTGGCATTTATGGACTCGATTCCAGAGATGCTGCTCCCTCAACAAAATCCAAAAATCCACCTTCGACCTCCAACGTAATGTTGGAACATATAGATAGTAACCTTTCCTCTGAGAATCCACAGGTAAATTGAACTCGAATCTTTAACAAAAATAGTTATTACCTTGGTGCATGCTCTTAATATTCTTTGTCTCTGTAGGACATTTCGAACCCAACTCTTACTACTTCGACTTCTCCATCAAAGACTGCTGCTCCCATCAACTCTTCTCCTCATGGGGACTCCAGTAACCTGGTGCAAAACAAAGGATCGTCCAACATGGCGGATCCGACTGGGGCTTCAGAGCAACAAGATGACCAAGGCACTTCTCCTCCTTTGAAAGAAACGAACGAAGCAACGCCTCATGAGTCTGCAAAGATTTTACCAGAAACTTCTCTTCCAAAGTCTCCTCTCGAAACCCTTCAAGAGAGCCCAAAGGACATTCATGCTGAAGAGGATAAGGCTGATTCTGATCAAGAGAACGAAGAATCTGCAGAGGAAGGACCCGAGGAAGAAGATGCCCAGAATGGTTCGACTGATGGAACAGAGTCAGATGTCAATAGCAGTGAGAACAATGATATTGAAGTGGTAGATCTGGTTGATGATGAAGAAGGCAATAAGCAAGAAAAAAGTGAAGGTGATGGTGACCAGACCAATGAGCCTATGGAAGTCGAGATGGATGTGACTCCCTTGCGTATGGAACTTCCTCAATCGTCTCAATCTCAAATGACTGAAAAGGAGTTAGCTCTCCTAAGACGAAATGACCCAATTGGGTATATGAAGGCTAAACTAGCTCAAAGGGACACTCCTCTTGCTAGGGCTGGTACTAGTTCGACTAACGATCCATTGCCCTCAGATGATAGAGTTGTACTCCTTAACAAAATTAGGAGAACAATCTTTGATGTGGACTTGTTCGAAGTGCTCAAGAAGGATAGCACAACTTGCTATACCATGAAGGAGCTACTTACGCCAGTTAACCTCGCCACCTGCTCTTTGCCAGTCAGCACCATATTATTCGACCTTTAAGCTTTGTTAGATAACATGACTGGGTGTCTTCTTCAAGACGAATTTGCTACTAAAAAGGTCCAGGAGAAACGAACTGCCATGGACGCTGCTTATGAGCATGCTTCGAAGCTCTCTAAAGAAGTTGAAGACCAAGCCATGCATATAAAGCAAGCTAAAACTGACTATGAAGCTCGAGCTCAGTCTATTCTTCTCTGGGAAAAGCAAATTCAAGAGCTCCAACAAAAGGTTAAGGAGGCTCAACAACAACAATTGGCATATGAAACCAATATTGCTGGCAATCAGTTCGAAGAGCTCCTCAACAAAGGACTTGCAGAAATGGAAGCAGCAGAGCAACTTAAGGGAGAAGTAGCTACCCTGGAAGGAGCAAGGCGCTTCACTCAACAAAGGCTTGAGTCCTTTCGGAGTACTTTTAATAGATTGAGGAACAATGCCTATTTTTAAATCTCTATTTATTTAATTAGTTTTGAATCTTGGTTGAATTTTGGTCTGTAATATCCAAACAACGCCATTTTGGCAATCTATATTACCATTTTGGCATTCCTTTATGATGTTTCGATTACGTTGTTATTATTCGAATCTCCTGCAGGCGTGGCTTATATTTATTTAAATATTTCCCATTAACCTTCAGGATTCGCTTATCATCAGCCAACTCTTCGATTTCATATGCATTGTTTGAAAATATCTTTACTATTCGAAAAGGTCCTTCCCAATGAGGTGACCATTTACCTAATGTTTTATTTTTCTTGTCCATGGGTAATATGACTTTCCATACTAATTCATTAATAGTGAATGCTTTTCCTTTCACCCTTTTGTTATATGCCCTGGCTACCCTTTCCTTTTGTCTCATTAGGATTTCCAATGCATGCAATCTAACTTCATCTAACTCAACTAACTCATTCATCATCATCTCCCAATATAGTGCAGATGGGATCTCATTTTGTCTTTGAATTCGAACTGATTGTAGATGAATTTCTACTGGTAGAACTGCATCATGACCAAATGTTTGTTGGAAAGGTGTGGTGTTAGTAGCTTCTTTAGGAGATGTTCTACAGACCCATAGTATTTGGTCCAAAGTCTTGTGCCAGTTCCTTGGCTTTTTACCAACATGTTTCTTAATTAACCCTATTATCACTTTATTGGCTGCTTCGACCTGACCATTTGCTTGAGCATAATATGGTGTTGATGTTAGTAATATAAACCCCATCTCTTGAGCAAATTCTTGCATCTTCCTACCAGTAAACACAGAACCTTGGTCTGTGGCTATGCTCTCTGGCAATCCGAACCTATAGATAATTTGTTTCTGTATGAACTCAATAATAGCCTCTTGGTCAGCAGCTATTAATGGTATTGCTTCGATCCACTTGGTAAAATAATCTATTCCTACCAAGATATATTTCTGTCCTTTAGATGAAGCAGGATTAGTTTCTCCTATTAAATCTAATGCTCATCCTCTAAAGGGCCATGGTTTAATGATCGAATGTAACTCTCTTGCAGGAGCATGTTGAATCCCTGCATGTTTCTGGCATTCTTCACACCCTTTAGCAAAGTCTATACAATCTTTAAGCATGCTGGGCCAATACATGCCATATCGAAATAACAACCATTTCATTTTATGACCTGCTTGATGTGCCCCACATGCCCCATTGTGGACTTCTGACAATGCTAAGTATGCCTCACTTTCTCCTAGGCATTTCAGTAATACGCCTTCCTGGGTCTTTTTGAACAATTCATTTCCCATGAGGACATATGATAATGCTCTATATTTTATCTTCCTATCAACATTCAATGTTGGATTTGTTAAATAACTCACAAGTGGACTTCGCCAATCCGCATCTGATAAGGTGTCTATGGCTAGTACTTCGAATCCCTGTTTATCAGCACAACCTAATTTTATATTCTCTAGATCTGATGGTATAAGTCTAGTAGCCATAACCCTACCTCTTAATTCGACCAAATCCTCAAAGTTTTTGGTAGAAACTTTATAACCTGAAGCCAACCGTGCTAAGTCATTTGCTTCTTGGTTTTCTATTCTTGGTATATGTTGAATATCCATGTATTCGAATTTTCTAAGTAGCCTGTTAACTATGACGAAGTATGTCATCAGATTTTCCTTTATGCATTTGTACTCCTTTGTTATTTGCTTGACCACTAACTCTGAGTCTCCTTTAATTTCGACTCTAGTTGCCCCTAATTCCAACAAAGCTTTCAGTCCAACAATAAGCGCTTCGTACTCAGCTTCGTTTTTCGAGCAACGAGGACCATCTAACTTATACTTGAATTTTGTTGGAATTCCTTCAGGAGAAATTATAAGAACTCCAACACCACTACCATCCCTATGGGTCGAACCATCAAAGTATAATTTCCAAGGTTGCATTTCAACGTAACCCATGACAGTCTTTTCGACCAGTGAATGGTCCACAATGAAATCAGAAATTACTTGACCTTTCACAGCTCTTAAAGGCATGAAAGTCAAAGAATATTCTGTTAAGGCTAAAGCCCATTTACCAACTCTGCTATGCATTATTGGTTTCGAAAGCATGTGTTTGATAACATCGAAATGAGATGAAACATAAACATAAACAGGCTTTATATAATACTTAAGTTTCATACAAGAAAAGTACAAACAGAGACATAGATTTTTTATATTGCTATATCTAGTCTCTGCATCATTCAATACCCTACTTAAATAGTATATGGCTCTTTCGATGCCATTGCTATCTTCTTGTGCTAACATACTACCTATACTAACTTCAGAGGCGGATATGTACAATCTCATGGGCTTTCCCCATGAAGGTGGAGACAAGATGGGAGGCTGAGAGAGATATCTTTTTATCTTGTCAAATGCCTCCTGATGGGCTTCGTGCCACTCGAAGGTTTGGCCTTGCTTCAAACGAAGCAACGGAGAGAAAGCTTGGGTTCTTCCACTTAGATTCGAAATGAACCTTTTGAGAAAGTTAATCTTCCCTAGAAAAGATTGCAGCTCCCTTTTTGATGTAGGTGCTTTCGTCTCCATTATAGCTTTGGTCTTATTTTGGTTGATCTCGATTCCTTTTTTATGAACCACAAAGCCAAGGAAATCTCCAGCCTGCACAAAAAATGCACACTTAAGGGGGTTCATTTTTAAGCCATGTTTTCTCATTCATTCGAATGATTGGCTCAAATGATGCAAATGGGTTTCTGTAGATATAGATTTGATGACTATATCATCAATATACACCTGCATAAAGGTTTCAATGAAATCATGGAAAATCGAATTCATTGCCCTTTGATAAGTTGTCCCAGCATTTTTTAAACCAAAAGGCATCACTACCCATTCGTAGGTGCCTAAGGCTCCTGGGCAACGAAATGATGTCTTGGCAACATCTTCTTCAGCAATAAAAATCTGATTGTACCCAGAGTATCCATCTAACATACTTAAATATTCGAATCCTGCAGCAGAATCTATTAACATTTCTGCCATAGGCATGGAGTACTCATCTTTAGGGGTTGCAGTATTTATATCCCTAAAATCTATGCAAATTCTCAGAGAGCCATTTTTCTTAATAACAGGCACTATATTTGCTAACCATTCGACATACCTTGTGGTTCTGATGAATCTGCAGTGCAACAACCTTTCGATCTCAGCTTTGATCTTTGTGAGAACCGCTGGTGCGAATCTTCTAGGAGTTTGCTTGATGGGCTTCTTGCCATCCTTGATTGGAAGTCTGTGCTCCACTAACTCCCTCTTTAAACCATGCATTTCATCATAGTCCCACGCGAAGCAATCTTTGTTTCTCTTGAGGACTTCGATCACTTCCTGCTTGAGGCCTGGATTAAGTTTTGCGCTTATGTAGGTTATTCTTTTCGTGTTCTCATCCCCCAAGTTCACTTCTTCGAGCGGATCCTGCGCCAACATTTTGGCACCTGAGTCTGTGGGGTCCTTCTCGAAGCCTAAGGGTTCTTTATCATAGATGGCATCTAGCCTTTGATCTATTTCGTGTTCTTCAAAGGGTGAGCCTTTCGAACCATCCCCATTTATGTCGTTCACTTCTACAACCAATTTATCTACTTCAGCCTCTAAGGCCGCTTTCCATTCGTTCTCAGCCATATAGGCCGAAATCCTTTCGAAGAAGGAGGACTCAATCATGAGCAAGGTTGTCGAACTCCCAGCCTGCTGGCCGTCTTTGCGTAGTACCTTCGACTCCTTCATCTTCACTGACTATTCTTCTATCCCAATACATGCCATCATGGCGAAGGGTCATATAATAGTGTGCGTTCCTGGTTTCGTTGATTTCGTCGTTAGGGGCACAAGGAGCAATCTTGGCCAAGTGTTTGTCGTAATTTCTCTTGTCAACTAGATTGACTGCTGTCATGAAGTAACTCTGGTCTGCTTTGATGTTCTCCACAATCCCATCTTCTCTCCATAAAACCAACCTCTGATGCATTGACGAAGGAACTGCTCCTACGCCATGGATCCACTCTCTTCCCAACAACAAGTTGTAGTTGGCTTTGGCTTAGATCACCATGAACATGGTGGGCCTGCAGCTCGATCCTACCGTCAAGTCCAGTTGAACTACCCCCAATGTTTGACCTACTTTCCCTTCATAGTTGGATAGGATCATGTTGTGTGGTTTGATGTTACCCTCGTGTATTTCTAACTTTTTCAGCATGAAATGGGGTATTAAGTTAACTGCAGCGCCTCCGTCCATTAAGACCTTATTTACGCCATGGGTACCAACCTTTGTTCGAACGAATAATGGCTTTAGATGATTTTTCATAGCTGGCTCTGGGCGCTCGAAGAAAGCATTCTGCTCTTCGACAACTCCGTTATCCATTACGTAGTAACACACTGGCCTATGCTTCATCAGATCTATTGTATCATCCTCCTCATGCTCTTCGATTTCAGTTTCCTGTCCAAACTCACAAGGTAGTATAGATACCACGTTGCAATTGATATTGAGTGAAGACTCCCCCTCTGATTCGAAGTTGTCCGTTAGCATATCCTCGTCTTCTTCTGGACCTGGTGTGTACTCCTTCCATTCATTTGGTTGTGTTTAAGAGAAGAGTCTCCTACTAACTGGGGGTTTGTCCTCAAGTTGATTATTTGGGGTAGGTTTGTTGGTGCTTGATTCTCCTTGGTTTTTGATCGAAGTTGCTCCTTTATCTGCCATAGCTTCCCTTTCAGCCTTTCGAATTCTCTGTTGCCTTCGCCATTGTGATCTTGACATAGGGTTTATTCCTTTATAGTTTTCTAACCTCACTTCTTCCCTCTTCGCCATATTGAACTGCCTTCTATATGTCATGGCGTGGCGTGCGTTTCGTTCATTGTTTCTCCATTTGTCTTTGCCCTTGTCAGTTCTGACTTGCAGCCATTTGTCTGTTGGTATTTCAGCAGGAATTTTGAACGTTACCCTTCGAGCGCCTTTGGGATGAGGACTATCAGGACTTCTTTGAGTGTATTTGCTTTCGAAACGTTGGCTCATCTGACCAGTCTCTTTGTGGTTCCAGCATGGGGCGAAAGGGATTGTTTCGAAGGCTCCGGCCATATTTTGATCGTACACTGCAGAACACCTTGGGCATACTAGGCATTTGGTTGCCCCTTTGTGACAGCGAACCAAAAACTCCAACAAACTTTCTCCAGCTTTAGGGTAACATCTGAATAACTGGTTATCCTGGCGCCAGTTGATGCCAGTTCGTGCCCTTTGTTTCCTCTCGAAGTTTGCAGCAATTCTCTGGTTTCAGATGATGCTGCATCTAGGGCATAGTATCATTTCGGCATCTCCTTTGTGGCACAACATGAGGTAGCCTTTAAGACTTGCATCCCTAGCATAATTATCCTCCATTTTGTATTTTTCTTTTTTTAAGTATCTTTCCATCTCCTCCATTTCAGAACGAGGTCTCTCCATATCCACCATGTTGACATCTACATCCTCCCCCTTTATGTCATCATCTCCCCATCCTGTAGGTTTGACATCTTCGATTTGGATTTTTGAACTTTCTGGGGCGGAATACTTCACCAAGTAGTCAAACTTTCCACTGGGATCTCCCAAAGTATCCCATATTTCTCTCTGAGGGGAGGCTGGCTTTGTGATCTGGACTTTCTCCAATTTTAGCCTCAGGCCTTCAGTAACCTGTGTCAACTCTTGCTTTTGGTTCTCCTGGCCATCAGTAGCCTGGATCTCTTCCGAAACAGCCAAAGGTACTGCTTCGATCGAAGCCTCTGGTTGCTTGTGGATGTCCTCAGTGACCCCCTTGTTGACTTTGACTAACACACAGTTTTTATTCTCAGTGCTTTTCTCTCCTAATGGAGTGTCAGCTTGATCTGCTTCCACCATATTGATTTCTCCAATGCATGAAGGCTCGGAGTAATTGGTGTCTGCAACATCCAAAGGGTCTTCATCTACTTTCATTTTTGGTTTGTCAGCGAATTTCAATCTGCCATCCTTAATTGCATTTTGAATCAGATCCCTGAAAAGAAAACACTGTGAGGTTTTGTGGCCTAGGAAACTATGATACTTACAAAATCCTCTTTTCTTTCTTTGATCTAAAGGAGGTATTTTGACATTCGATGGCACAATTAGTTGGCCATCTTTGACAAGCAAATCAAAAATCTCGTCACACTTTGTTACATCGAAAGTATACACCTTCTTTGGGAATTTGTCACTTTTCTCATTTTCAATAATTTCTTTCCCTTTCGTGGGAACTAGTAATTTACAGGAATAAGGGGGAGCCTGTTTCAATTCAGCGAGATCAATTTCGACCTCTTCGAACTCAGGGTAATCTTCTGCTTCCTCAGTTCCAACATAGGAGACCCTTTCTTTCTTGCTATTTTTAAAAACTCTGGCCTTCTCGGCTTTTAGTCTTTCGACTTGTCGAACCCTGTCTGCTAGTTGGGCCATATCCCTCAAGTGTTGTGTATCTAATTTCTTTCGAATGGAGTAATCTAGGCCACCAGCAGCCATTTCGACTAACTCATGTTCAGGAACTACTGTGAAACATCTAGATTTCAACAGTCTGAACCTATTCAGATAATCATCTATGGGTTCAGTAAACTTCCTCTTGACACTGGCTAACTCTTTCAGGCTTATTTTAGATTGTCCCATGTAGAATTGTTCATGAAATAACCTCTCCAACAGAGCCCAAGTATCTATGGACCCAGGAGGCAAAGTGGTGAACCATGTGAAAGCGTTCTTAGTTAGGGAACTTGGGAAATATTTAATCCTAAGGTCTTCATTATTTGCTATATCTCCTGCTTTGGTTAGATACCTGGCTATGTGTTCGACTGTTGATTCATTGGTGTCTCCAGCGAACTTTGTAAATTTAGGGACTTTATATCCCCTTGGTAAATCAGTGCGCATCACATAATCTATTATGGGAGAGGAATAGTTTGGCCTTCTAATACCTGTATTGAGACCGTTTTGAGCCATAATCCTTTCTATCATGGTGGTTAAATTATTTTCTGCCAAGATGTTGTCATTTCGAATTCTATGAACGACTTCATCAGCATCTTGGTGTCGTCCCACCATGACAACTCCTCTAGGTTGTTCTTCTCGAAACTTTGGGACTTCTAACCTTTCGACCCTTGCCCCTGGTTCCATAATTTCCCTTTGTGGGTCTCGAATCACTGGGGCTTCTAACCTTCGTGGCCTTGCCCCCAAGTTAACCCCCTCTTTGGCTGGTCTATAGGGTGGGTCATCAGCAATTTGCTCTATGATGGGCATGTTCGCTCGAACCCCCACCTGATTCTGCCTACGCCTTTCTGGAGGAGCGAAAAAATCTGCTATTCGACTCATGTTGTCTGTGTTTTCTCTGTTGGTTACAGTTATGTTTTGTACTATTGGGGCAAAGATCTCTTGCATAGTTTGTGCTAACACTCCTATCATATTATGGTTACTATCATCCATTAATTTCCTAAAAGCCATCTGATTTTCTATGGTTAAGATAGGCAATGCACTATAACCTACTGACCCTTGGTTATTTGTCATAAATTGATTAGCCCCAGATCCAGACCCTAATTGTGGTGACGTATTCGATGTTGAAGTGTGCAGACCCGCCATAAAAGATGTTGGCATCCCATAAGAGGGATTTTTGTGTCTGTTACAATCGAAACCGGGTGGTCTAGTTAGTGGGGTGGCGAAATGGGCTTGTGTCCCTGATGGTGGGACAAATCCCACAAGACAACCAGTGGTCCCTGCATTTCCTAGGGTCGAACCGTTGGTCGTCATTCCACTTGCTCCATTTGTGGCCACACTACTGGTAGAAGATGCAACAGACTGTGCGCTCGAAGGGATCGCATTAGACGTTCCCGTCGAAGAAGACATATTAGTGCCTGTTCCATGTGGGGAATTTTGTTCCCCTTGTTGATTGTTTGGATTAGACATCTTGTTATTACGTTTTCTTCTGGGTAAGGGTTGGTTGCTATTGGTTATTCTACCACTTCTAAGGTTCATATAACAATGAACTTATCACTCAGAAAGAACTTTTACAATGATTATATCCTAACAATCTTTACTTTGTTTTAAATTTCGTAACGACCAATGATTGTCCCACTGGGCGTGCCAATTTATTTACAGTGATTTCTGGTAAACAACCGCTAGTCCTCCAAACTATCAAATAATCTTAATGACTGTTATTTAATCTCTCTGGTAACTTGCAGGATCGACTAGATTGATCCTATGGGGTATTGGTCGTTTGGATAAATCTAATTGCAAAACTGATATTCATAGTTAGGATTTGTATTTAGAATGTTTTATAGACGTTCAATTCACTTCGATTAACATGTTAAAAGAATCTAATGACATGATCAAGTAAAGAAATACGAAACTGAATTGAATGAACAAAGATTCGATTGCAAAGAAATGTTTAAATGCAGAAATAAGTAAATGACTTTGAATGTAAAGACTTTAATGTAAAAAGCATGAATATAAAAGCATGAAATGTAAAAGAGTTTCTGAAATGTAAAGGATTCGAATAGAAGAAAAGAGTTTAAATGCAAGAAATAAGTAAATGACTTTGAATGTAAAGGTATTTGAATGACATTGACATGAGAATGGAAGATAAACTGGAAAAGATAAATAGTTTTACTGAATTGTAAATGTTTGGTGTTATCATACGTACATTGTTCGAGCATTCGTTTCCCTATCCATGTGGTATTTTGAATGTTTACTGAATTTTGTACAATAGATATGACACACGAAATCCTAACGCTAAGACTTCTATTTATACTACTTCGACCATAACGGTCTTGCCTATAAGATTCTGCCACGTTCAGAACATGCAGAGCACTGCTCCTCTCTAGCTTCCACGCGTCTTCGAATGCTCCAGCGCATATATATTTGAATTCCAACATCCCGCTCGCGTTTGAATTTCAAATGCTTTGGCAATATTTGCTTCGAACTCATTTCATAGACACAGTCTCGTTATCACTTCGAGGCTTCTTTTAAATATATCTTCACAACTGTCCCTCGAAGCTCCGAGCTTTGACATGTCCGTTCGAAGAACCGCTTCTACCATTCCGAACTGTAACATTTTGCTTTATTCCAACGAAACATCCATATTGCTTCATTTCGAACTGTATCATCAAAATCTTCAGCCATAAGATTCTAACCACCATGGATAGTGACGACCTTCCCCACCCTATGAGTGCGGACATAGTGAAAAGATACTACGCATAAATAAAGACCCCTAGGTCGACTGGCCTAGGAAAAAATAGGGCCATCCCGGCGAACCAAAAGGGTTCGGGCAAAAATTAGGGATAAAAACAAAAAAAATCTATACACCTGGCAAGTCGAAAACCTGAAGGGGCAGCTTGGGCAAAAAAAGGGTATGCCGGTGGACTAAAAACCCGAAAGGGCGGTCCAGGAAAAAATTAGGGATTTAAGGCGTATAACTATGTCTCGTTGGGTCACCTTGCGATCAAACTTCAGTATCAGACTATTAAACTCAAGCGGTACCGATCAATCCAGTCAACTTCGGACAAGCAGCGAAAAGATGAAACGCTCGAAGGCATAAGAGCAATAGCAGAATTGAAACTCAATGGGATCATTATACATAGATGATTTCTCTTTGTATATAACTTTGTATAAATCCTTCTTGCGACATTATTTTCTTACTAGAATGTCTGTCTCCTTGTATATAAATGCCTTTTATAGGCAAACTTCAAAAATTAATACAAATCAGTTCTTGAAAGTTCAAAACTACTTGTTTTCTATTTTTCTGTTTTGTTTTGTAAAAATGTCCAGTGATTATTTGTGGCATACGCATATTGAATATGATTACTGTTTGCAAATATTTACATAAAGAACAGAAAGACAATTGCTAATGGCTTAAGGAACGAAGAAATGTCTGAAAGCCAGTCCTAGTCTCTACAGGTTTTTTTCCCAGGCAGGAATTACCTTCTCCAGCAGAATTCTTCTGAAATTTGAAATCCATGATTTCCAGTTGAGTTTATTTTTTGTCGCCAACAGTTTATGAAGCCTCGTCCCCGCAGAGTAAAACGACCAAAGTTTGACCTCTCATTCCCCACAGAGCTTTATAATTTTCGGCAGATTTCAAATCGTCATCCCCATTAGAGTTTATTTCTCTGGCAGCAGAAGATCATCCTCAACAGAGTTCCTTTTTCCTAGCTATTGAATATTCCCCAGTAGAGTCTCCAACATAATTCTTTTCTCACTATGGAATATTCCAACAGAAGAATTCTTCTCCCTCAGCAGAACACTCCCCAAATAGAGCATCTTCTCCCCAATGGAATATTTGCAAGCAGAAGTACTTGTCTCCCCACATATTCATTCTTAAACAGAAGACAAAAAAATCCAGCTGAGTATTCTCAAACAGAAAGAGGAAATCCTAGACAAATCATCTCTACTCATCATCCCCAGCGGAAGTAGAAGAACCATTTTTTCTACAACGGTCAGGAATTCAATTTCCAGTACTCTCCAGTAGTAGTCCGGGATTTATTTTCCTAGTCTGGGAAGCATCGCAATAACATCCCCTGTTCATACATAATGGCATGCACATACACATCTCATACAACATGATCTCATTTATTTTGAGAACATCATCACAATACATTTCATACATCATGACATTGCATATGACTAATTCTTTACCTTTTTCAGGGAAAGGTCAAATCAACAAATACCGTCGACTACTTATATGACCTGGTAGTCTTCTCAAAAGCCACCTATAACAAAGGGTTATCTCAGGATCTTCCTCAGAGAGATGCCCTCATAAGACCTTTTCTGGTCCAGATCGCCACTAAGATCTCTTTGATATCTATTCCAGATGAAGATATTCCAAGAATTTTGTCTGGTCCAGCTGAATCGATGCTAATACTCTTATGATGTCCATGCTAGTCAAAGTTAATCCAAGACTTTCCCTGGTTCAGTTAGATTGACACTAAGATCTCTCTGATTTCCATGCCAGTTGAAAAAAACTGTGAAGCCTGGGTTTCGACCAGATAACAGTATAAGGTGTTGCGAAGCCTGGAATCCGACTAGATAGTAGTTCACTTATTCAAGGACGCTATGAAGCCTGGGTTTCGACCAGATAACAGTATAAGGTACTGCGAAGCCTGGAATCCAACCAGATAGTAGTCCACTTCTTCAGACACTGTGAAGCCTGGGTTTCGACTAGATAACAGTTTAAGTTGTTGCGAAGCTTAGAATACAACCAGATAATAGTTAACTTCTTCAGACACTACAAAGCCTGGAACCCGAGCAGATAGAAATTTATTCTGTCAATTACTATGAAGCCTGGACTCGACCAAATAATAGTATACCTCAGATTCAAGTTGAAGCCTGGACCCGACCAGATAACAGCTTAATTTCTTCAAATTACCGAAGCCTGGATACGACCAGATAATGGTATGCCTCATATTCAAGTTGAAGCCTGGACCCGACCAAATAACAGCTTAATTTGTTCAAGTCACTGAAGCCTGGATTCCGACCAGATAACAGTTTGAGTTACTACGAAGCCTGGAACATGACCAAATAATAGTTCAATCTCATTTCCCCAGTAAGTCATTGTGAAGCCTGGAATACGACCAGATAGCAGTCAGCCTTATAATCTTTAGCAAGTCATTACAAACCTGGATCTTGACCAGATAGCAGTTTACTTCAGTCTCTTCAGTCTCTTCAGTCATGAGATATTCCCCAGTAGAGTAATGGACAACCGAGGCTCCTAGACTTTATTCCCCTGAGAGACATTTCCCAGCGGACTCCTCCTCAGACAACAGGAGCAGGAATCCCCACAAAGAGAATTCTTATGAAGTCAGCATCTATTTTTGATGGCATCTTTAAGCCCATCTCCGAAGACTCTCCGTCATACTCCTTGGATGGCATCTTTAAGCCCATCTCCGATAGTCTCCTATCATCTTTTCCAAATGGCATCTATAAACCCATTCCTGATATTACCTACACAATCAGTTATCATTTCAAACGAGTGCAAATTTCTGGGCACTCTAGTGTTCAATCATCTTCCACCTTCAGATCACGAAAGGCAGACAAGCTAATCTATATCTTCAGGTTTAAGAAGATTGAACAGGGGAAACTGTTGTACCCCAAAATTTTCCCTCTCATTTTACTCAACACATGCCTATTGAGATCCTGAACATGCCCCAAGGATGCCCAAGAATTGATCACACAAATTCTCCTCCTAAGGCAATGAACCCGCAACTAGGGTTTCCATTTTCATCAAGAGGTTTGAGCTCCAATGGTCTCCAATTCTTCCCATGGTTCTAACATGTCCTCAATATCACCCATGCCAAGTTTCATGCTTTGCTCAATAAGTTTTCTCAGACAATTGCTCAAGTATTGGAAAATCAACTGTGCTAGGCCAAAAGTCAACTATGACCTATATACAGTCAAACTTCAAGATTTTTGGTCAACATCGACATTTTGAAGTGATATCCATCATTTTATCAAAGTGTGATCATTATTCCTCAAGAAATGCTCCTAATTCAGCAAAAGTAAAAAATAAGCAAATTAGCGTTTCTATAAGAAAAGTCAACCAAACTTTGACCAAGCATAACTTTCTCATAAGTTATCCTAAATTTTCCAACCAAAGCTAATTTTGAAGAGAATACAATTCCCTACAACTTCTCTTCAGACCTCAATTCCAAGAAATGCACTATCTGAAAGATACAAGTTCATACATTACAGGTCATTTTTAGAAAGTCAATAAAAGCCACTTTTTGCCAAGACCTTTAACATCAAGATAACATCTTCAAAAACAAAATTGATCAAAAGAGGTATTGAAGTATACATCTTGGGATTTCCAAAAAGTAAAATATCACCATCATGAGGTAAAAATTGAGTAAGTTTTGGCTTGCACAAGTTGGGAAAATTTGGGAAATTTCAAGAAACATGCATTGGGCAAATTTGAATTTTTAAGGAAATGGCTCAAATTCTTGAACTTCAAACATATTTCCAAGACCATAGAGGAATCCTATAAACATTTTTGCATAGTCTTGACTTTATTTGCATTTTATATTAATTTTATTTAATTAAGAATCAAATAAATCAACATTATTACAAATAATATGTTTAAGGCTTGTTTTAATGCATGGAGGGGTCCCAATTTTCGTGTACAACAAGGCCAAGATGTTTGCACTCATTCAAAATTACAAAATGGACAAAATACCATGACTTTGGCCAACTATACAAATGTCCATTCATGTCATTCAAGAGCTTGTCCATAGCTGTTACAAACATGGCATTTTCGTGTTCTCTCACCACTCTCTATATAAACAAGCTTTTGGCAAACATCAAATATAGATACATAACCTGGAGAACCCCTGTCCAATTTGCAAAAAAAACACTAAGTTGTCAAACTCGAATTTCCATTTCCAGTTTGTTTCAGTCGCAAACAAGTATCAAAACATACTCCTGGAGAGCCTCTGAAGCCATTGCAAGCATTCCCAAAGCCTGAAACGTCAAGAATCGTGCCCTCTAACAGTCATGGTTTGCATATTTTTTTTATTTAATTCCTTTAATTCTTGCATCATAAACATATTTCAATTCTATATTCATGTTTGTTATCATGTATACAAGGTATTTGAATGCTTTAATTTGAGTATAGACCCAGGAACCGTACGAAGCCATTGTTAGGGTTTCAAGGTCCCAAATTGGGAACTTCATGTAGAGGTAAAATTTGGTCAAATCGAGGGTATATTTGTGTTCAGGGGAATGAATGCAATAGATCTATGCCCTTGGTTAGGATTTATCTTGCTTGTGCTATATTTTTGAATTTTGCAGGTTTGTAGCCACGGACAAAAACTGTCACTATAGCCTATAGTGACGAATTTGTCCGTGGGTAAAAGTCTGGTCTCTAAAGTGACAGTTGCAGAAGGAAGAAGATTAGGTTCCAGTCCCTCATTTGAAGATTCAAATTAGCGCGTGTTTTTATTTTTTTTCTCAGATAATGTTTGTTTTTTTTTATATATATAATATATTAATGTTATTATATGTTTGAATGACCAAGACAACTCAGTTGGTAATCTAGCGCATGCGTAAAGGAGAGGACCTGGGTTTGAGCCCCAGGTCCAGCAGTTTATTTTTTCTAATAATTATTCAACAGATCTAACGTATCTCCTAGCCAAGCATCCACCATACATCCTTAGATCTCACCCTTTGGATCATCTCAAAGCAGATCCAATGCTCCAGAATTGAAGATCCATGGTGCACTCCCTGAAGGTTGATCACACTGGAATGCACGCTGGCAATTGGGCCAGTACCTTTGGGCCTTGCAAAATTTCCAATTGACACCTCCTAGTCGGCCAAACAATACCAGGCTCATTCATCATTTTTTTTGTCTTTATTTCTTTATTATCATTTTATTTTAATTGTCTTAAATTCATTTTCTTTAATAATTAATAAATCAATAAATAGAATTAGGTTTGATAATTAAAATTAATTTTCTGGAAAAAAAAATTAATTAATTAGATTATTATAACTTGATAATTTTTATTAAATAAAAATTAATTAGATTTAGGTTAAGTTTTCAAATTTTTTTTAACATAAAAAAAATGACAAAAAATATTTTCCCTTTAATTGATAAGTTTTTTAGGACTTAGATTTTATTCCCGTCTTATTTTTTTCGCGCGCTTATTATTTTCATTTTACTTTCCAATTAATGTAACTGTTAATGGTTTGTAATAGTTGTGAATTAGGTTTTCATTTACTGTTTTTATTTACCGCATTTTATTTTATTTCGCTACTATTAACTGTTAGATGTATGGATAATAAGATTGTATGCAAAAGATAAATCAAATGTTTAAAACAGTAGAACTCCCTAAATGTGCAAAGATAAATAAACTGAAATCAAACACTTGCACATGCTCACCCCTAGGGTATCTCCCACTTCAGTTGCCCCAGAAACACGGTCACTATTCTCGAACGTGAGAATTCTTAGTGAGTGTCCTCTAATTCAGAGATCGCAAGTCCCTTTCGAAAGTTGCCTCGGTAAAACAAAATGAGATCTTTGAACTTTAGGACAATTACTAAGATATCTTGCCTTGTTTCCTTAAGTGAGCATAATCGTCCCTTTCGATTGTCCCTTAAACTCCAACGATGGAGCTACCTAATCCTTAATAGTAGGATAACGCTGTCTAAAGGAAATGAGAATATGAACAGTCTTTTTCGAGTAGGTAGAAACTTTTAAGTACTTGCTCAAAATAATCAATTTTTCACACTTACACTTTCAAACATTTTTCAAACAAAGTTTTCAAAAATGCTTTATCACACTCTTGAGGACTGATACAAGGGTAACCATAAAGTGAAAC
This sequence comes from Vicia faba, assembly GCA_948472305.1. Classification (NCBI taxonomy): domain Eukaryota; kingdom Viridiplantae; phylum Streptophyta; class Magnoliopsida; order Fabales; family Fabaceae; genus Vicia; species Vicia faba. Next base: position 940,315,645 of record OX451741.1, on the reverse strand, counting down.
GCCGCACTAAGGCATTCTCAAAAGCTTTTCAAAATACACACAAAAGAAATTTAAAAATGAGAAAGTACCTAAGAGCCCATGGAAAACCATGGATAGAAAGGGTACTAACACCTTCTCTTTCTATAATATACCCCCCGTACTCAGAAACATCTCGAAAATGGTTTTTTCTGTTCTTTTTCCCTTTTCCTTTGTTGGATAAAATAAAAGACGATGGCGACTCTTTCTTACCGCAACATTTGCGAATGCAAATGAAAAACCAGTATTAACAGTCAGTTTTTCCATCGTATCACAATAATCAACAACAATAAAGCAATGAGTAGCACTAGTATCAATAATAGTAATAAAAGGAGTACTATTAATTAAACATGTACCTCTGATGAGTCTGTCCTCATTAATTGTCTGACTCTCAGCCAAAGCAAACACTTTACCACTGGTTTGTGCCTTCACCGGTTTCTGGCACTGACTACCAATGTGTCCTTCTTCACCATAGTTGAAGCAAATCACCTCCTTATGCTTGCACTCAGATACAACATGTCCATTCTTACCACAACAGAAACACCTTTTTACCTCAGCAGTACACACATTACTCTTATGCCCAAGTTTTCCACATTTGAAACCCACCACACCAGCAGGAGCATCTCCCCCACTAGTCCTCTGACCCTGAGCAACTTTCTATTTACCTTTACCAGCTTGGGCATCATAAGGCTTACCACGATTCTGTTGGTGCTTACCCCTGTTCCCATTGATAATCTTGTAATGAGCATTAGTATCCTCTTCATAAATTCTGCAACTATCAATCAAATCAGCAAAGACACGGATCTTCTGGTATCCAACTGCCTTCTTGATCTTCGAGCGTAGCCTATTCTCAAACTTGATGCACTTTGAAAACTCAACATTTGCCTCGCGATAGTGCCGATAAAACTTAGCCAAGTCAACAGACTTTGCAGCATACTCAACAACCGACACACTCCCTTGCTTCAGTTCAAGAAACTCAATTTCCTTCTTACCACGAACATCTTTAGGAAAATACTTCCTCAAAAATTCTCTACGGAACACAGCCCAAGTGACATTTTCACCTGCAGCTTCCAACCTCTGACACGTCTCCAGCCACCAGTCATCAACTTCAACTGCTAACATATGAGTACCACACCGAACCTTATACGCTGGAGTGCAGTCCATCACACGAAAGATTCTCTCAATCTCTTTCAACCAATCCAACACTATGTCAGGATCATACTTACCCTTGAAGGTAGGCGGATTCTCCCTCCAGAAGGTCGCAAAACTACGAGATCCAACATTCCCGTCAGTGTTCGGTTAATTCTCCATAGCATGCACCATTGCTTCTAAAGCAGCAACAAGTACAACATCATTCCTTCCAGCCATCTCAACATATCACTACAACATAAATAACGGTTATAACTCTAATTAATAATACTCGATTATTAGACAAAACTACGAGTCAACGACTTGGTCGGACAGACCGACTTGCTCTGATACCAACTTGTAACACCCTAATTCTGCCCCAAATGATAAATATAAGAATCAGGGTTACATGATTCGCAACCAAACCAGGATGCTACAATTACAACATAAAACTATTGCATTCAACATGGATACATAACATTTTAAAACTTCGCATGAACCAACAATAAATTAATCTTTTAAAATAACAAATTGAATAACTACGCAGCAGAATCATAATAACATCTTTGTCCAACATTAAAGTAACTTCAAAATAACAAATACTTAACAATAGTCAACTTAAAGTTTGACAACTGAAATGACAATAACTAAAGGCAACAAGCATTCATCCCCCTGAGTGTTACGTATCAGAGCAATAACACCGACATGAACTACTGAAGGTATACTGCCTTCACTCTAGGTTACCTGCATGTTACCAACATCGGGGTAATATTCAAACAAAAGGGGTGAGATATCGAACAATATAAAAGAATGTATGATAAATATTACATTAGAATCAGTTCATACATATTCACCACTGCTCAAGTTTTAACATCATAACCATAATCAAATCAATCATACACCGACTCAGAATGCAATACATGATGCAATTCGTCTTTATATAAATACATGTGGTACCAGTGGAGCAGAACTCCCATCTTAAAAATCTGCCAATAAATAGAGGCATCAACAAGGCATAAGCCTTCTTTGCAATTTACCAATCCAGGCCATCACAAAGTATGCATATGTAGGTGACTCAATGAATGCACTATCACATACTCACAACAATCATCATCTATCGCAAGGAATAAGTCCATATCACCATTATTACCAGTAAATAGAGGTAATTCATCATCATCTAAAATTCTCTACAACTTCACATTATCAACAATAATTCACAGAGACAATCACAACAACACAATATCTCAACATTAGTCATAAGAGCACAACTTTATATTGCCAATAAATAGAGGCAACATAACAACAACATCAACAAATATTAACAACAACATAACCACAACTATTTAACTTTGGAAACAAGCCACAATTTAATACCACCATATCGACTAAAATATACAGCAAATATTCCATAAAATTATTCGGACAATTTAACTATACCGGCTTAATAATTATTGGCTAAAATTACTACTCTTTCTTCTATGTATTACTATTATCAAACCCACACTTTACTTTGCTAATTAAATAAACACGCTACTAATTTATCGTTACTGTTAATATAAAATGGTTACTAATGGCTCTGTTATTTAATATCAACTCTGCTATATTAATATTGTTCTGCTACTAAAATTATCTATACTTCCAGGACTTAACAAAAATCCATTGATTAATTTATACTATAATCAAATTAAGTACTTAGCCTATATTTTCTACTTAATATGCTGCTAATTTGCTAAATGTTAGTGAGGGAATTTATAAAAAGAAATTATTAATTTAATAACAAAACTGTTACCAGAAGACAATATTGGGACTCTTTCTTTTCCATCCCCCTCGTCACACATGGTGTGCCTAGCGTCAAACTTTCCTTTTTCTCATCATGTGCCCCTCGGCACACTTTCACTTTCTCTCACCATGTTCCACACGGCACACTTGCACACACACAGGGTGCCGCTCAGCACCCCTTTCCCTGTCGGGCGTCACCTTTCGAGTGCCTCTTGGCACACTTCTTCCAATACATGTTTTCCACGTAAGTTTTCCCAGAATATTCTTAATAACAATCACATATACCAAACACTTTAGTTACTACAACATCAAATTTTCACAAAAGAAATTCATCACTGAAATAACAACTCAAACACATGAAATTAACATCAATACTTTCAACACAGTTACCAGGATTTAACAACAATATTTCCGATTATACAACCCAATTCCATGTATCATTTATCAAACAATCCGTTATAGAGTAAGAACCCCACCCTTACCTCAGATTGAAGGTCGCTCTATGATTTTTCCGGTCGAATCCCGATTTGCCTCTTCTCCTTATTCCTCTTCTTTGCAACTTCTCCTTCCTGTAACTTCTACGATCAATCTTCAAATTCTTTATTCTCCAAATAACCTAATTTCTATTATTATTAAACATAATAATAATAATAGTCTATTGGGCCTAATTCTCACACCCCCCTTAACACAACATACCACCAAATTAGCCAAATCACTAATACCAATAATTCCAACATTTATTATTATTAATCAATTAATTAATTAATTAATAGTAATCTAACAACTTATACCGATGATTCTCAATATACCAAAACTTCGACAAATAATCGAAAAATAATTTAATTAAATATTTAATTAAATCTGCGGGCGTTGCACTTTCTACAAGCAGTACCAATACAATGCTAACCTCGCTCCAACCCGTACGCAACTTCAAAGCATGTCTATGAGTTCTAATAAAGGCTTCAAAGATTATGCCCAAAAGTTGAGAGATCTTGCAGGAAGAGTCTAGCCTCCTTTGTCTGATAGGGAGTGGGTAGATATGTTCCTGGGCACTTTGTCTTGTCCATTTTTCAACCACTTGATTGGAAGTTCTTCAGTTGGGTTCACCGAGTTAATATTGACAGGTGGAAGAGTAGAAGCCGGTATCAAGAGCGGTAAGATTCAAAGGGATGCATCTTCAAGTACAGTAAATAAACCCTTCACTGGGAAGAATGAAGTTAGAGCTTCTTATGACCATAGAAACTAGGGTAAAACTGAATGTTGTCCAACGGTAGGAGCTGTGATGATCTCCAACCCTGCATCGACTCAACGACAAAACAATCAGCACAAGCAGGATGCACCTAGAAGACAATTTACCAGACTTAACATTCCCTTATCACAAGTATTCCAACATCTATTGAAGGCTAGCTTGGTCACTCTGAGGGAGCCTCCTCAAAATCCAAACACTACATCTCCCTGTTATAATCCAAATGCTCGGTGTGCCTACCACTCAAACAATCCAAGGCATGATACAAATGATTGTTGGGCTCTGAAGAATAAAGTTCAGGATCTTATTGAGGCAAAGGAGATTTAATTTTACCCTCCAGAAACCCCCAATGTGATAAATGCACCTATGCTCAAGCATGACCAGGGTATTAATGTTGTTGATGGTGACCTGTTTGTTTCTTCTGTTGATGAACTAGCTACTCCTCTTCCAATTGTTAAGAAGAATCTCTTGTGATCCAGTTTATTTCCTGGTGTTGTACCCCAAAATTTTCCCTCCCATATTCCTCAAGACATGTCAAGAATAATCTTCAAGTTGCTCAAGAAGACTCAAGAGTTGGACAGTCAAATCATCTCCTAAGGCAGTCAACCTCAAAATTAGGGTTTTGTGTTGCATCAAGGTCCTTGCATCCAAATGACCTCAAGTGATCCCCAATGTACTAATATGTTCTCAAGTTCATCCATGTCAAATTTCAAGCCTTGCAGAGGAAGTTTGGTCAGTCAATTGCTCAAGAGGCCCGAAAATCGATTGTGCTAAGGCAAAAGTCAACTGTGACCTACAGACAGTCAAACCTCAAGATTTTTTGTCAACATTCTCATTTTGAAGGATAATTCATCATTTGATCAAGGGTTGATCATGATTCATCAAGTATTGCTCAAGATTCATCAAGATTCAAAAGTTGCTAAATTAGGGTTTTGTAGGAAAAGTCAACTCAACTTTGACCAAGCATAACATTCTCACACTTTATTAGAAATGACCCATACAAAGCTCATTTTGAAGAGGATTCAATTTCCTATAATCCATATTCACACCCCAAGATCAAGAAATGCTCTCACAAAAAGTTACTAATTTGGACATTATAGGTCATTTTTGAAAGTCAACAAAAACACCTTTTTTTCCAAAGCTTATAACTTGAGAATGGAACATCAAAATGAGATGAGACCAAAAGGTTTGGTTAGAGGATATCTCAAGGTTTCTAAAAAGTCTAAGAACACCTCCAAAAGTTCAAAATTGAAGAAGTTATGCATTGTTGAAGTTGGGCATTTTTCCAAATTTGCCAAAAGTCAACTATCCTCAAAACTCCAATTTTTGACAAAGGGGCCCACTTTTTTCCAATTGATATGGTCTTTTCATGCCACACACGTGTCCCATATTTGATTTCATGGCCATTCATTTATTTTTCTTTTTTATTTAATTTTTATTGATTTAATTCATTTTAAATCAACATTAAATCAAATAAAATCTAAAAATTGATTTAAGGGGATTCTTGTGATCATTACAGCTTGCAAATATCACGTTGTTGTACCCCAAAATTTGCCCTCCCATATTCTCCAAGATTTGTCAAGTCAAGGTCACAAAATTCCCCAAGGGTTATGCAGTTCAACTGTCTCCTATACAGTCAAAACTAGGGATTGGGTTCTGATCAAGAAAAGGAAGATTTCAAAGGCCCAATCAAGTCTCATATGCCTACAAAGATGGCCAAGTATCCTCATATCAAATTTCAAGGCATTCAGCTCAAAATTGCACAGTCAAAACCCTAGATTGCACTACAGTCAACTGTAGGGGCAAAATGGTCATTTGACAGTCAAAAGTTCAAATTTTTGGTCAACATATCATTTTGAAGCCACAAACATCATTTGATCAATGCTTTATCATGATTCTCAAAATTTGGCTCAGAAATCATCAAAGATGCAAAAGTTGCTATATTTGGACAGTTGAAAAAGTCAACTGAAATTGACTAGGGCATAACTTTCACATGGATTATCAGAAAAATTCCATCCAAAGCTCATTTTGAAGAGAAAGACATTTCCTACAATTCATCTTCATATTTCAAGTCCAAGAAATGCTCTCACAAAAAGTTATCAATTTCAACATTATAGGTCATTTTCAAAAGTCAACAAAAAGGGACTTTAAGTAAAAGGCCATAACTTGAGATTGGTAAATCAAAATGACATGGGACCAAAGGCATTGGTTAAAGGACTCAAAGACCTTTCCAAAATGTCCAAGAACATGTGAAAAGCTTAAAAATTGACCAAGTTATGCCTTGTGGAAGTTGGGAAATTTTTGGAAATTTTTGAAAGTCAACATTACTTCAAAAGGCCTAAATTTGCTAATGGGCCCATTTTTCTTCCAAGTTTCTTCATGCCAAGCCTATGCCCGACCATTAGGCCCAAAGGGAAGTATTTTCTCATTTTTTAATTATTTATTTGAATTTATATTAATATTAATTCATTTAAATTATTTTAATACATGAAAAATATAAGTTTGACCTAAAAAAATCTTTTTATGCACATTCCAAGGTCAATATTTCGTGCACATCTTAAATAGGCAAGTTTTGGTGTGATTTGAGCTGATTGAACACAAAATGCACATGGAAAAGATTTGGAAAAGATATGAAGAAATCAAATATGTGAAATCATCAATGCAATGGATTTTGTCTAGTTTTCTTGACCTAAATTGTTCTATACATATTCAAGATCAGAAACCTAATGAAAAAAACACAAGGCTGCGCAGAAAATCAATATACAAACTTGCAAAAATTCTCAAAAAGCTCAAATCTGAAATCAGGGTTCTAGTTCGATTCAAGCCTCAATTTTCATTCCATTAGCATCCTGAAGCATCACTGAACGTTTCTCAATCATTAACATCAACCAAAACGCAAAGAAGTGGTATCTATAACTCAAACTGTACAGCAAAAAAAGTGGCAATCGTGTTTTACATTCTAAGCATCATCATGACATTCTAACTGTGGATTTATGTTCCTTATGAGTTTCTAGAGCTAACCGTTATGTTTAATTGCATTGTTGTGCCACACACGCTATTTCGCCATGTTCAATTTCTAGGGTTGCAGGTTTCTGGAATTAGGGCTTTTGTATAGAGGAAAAATCAGGACCCATGAATACCATGGTTGAACTCAGCGCTTAGAGACGAAGAAGAAGATATACTCGCGAACAATTTATGAAGCTCATGGCTCTAATCGCTATTTTTCAATAGATCCCTTTTTGCAACGCGTTGAAAACCGTTGCCATTGGATTTTGTTTTACAGTGGTGGTGGAGACGATGAAGCGTGTCAACCTGTGACTCGTGCGTTTGAATTTCGCGCGCTGAATCATTAAGGCTTTGTTATTTCTTTTTATTATTTATTGGCCATAATATATTAACTGAAACTCAGTGGCTCAGTTGGCAGGGATACGTGCATATGACTCTCATGACCTGGGTTCAAATCCCAGGTCTTGCAAATTCCAATATTATTTTTCAATGCAGGTTCCTATGCAACGCTGGCACTAAGGACCACCATATTCCATCCAGATCAAGCGTGCCACGTCCATCCCAACGTTAGATCAATGGCCAAGAATCTAAGGAACACATAAACCCTGGTCAAATGCATCATACGTGATTCCAAAAGTCAACGGATTATGAAGCAAATGGGCCAATGTTCTAGGGCCTGCACCTCCTAATCTGGGGCTACACCCCACCCTGGTTTGCCAATTTTATTTATTTTCTTATATCTTTTTAATTATTATTTTAATTGTTATGTTTATTTTAATTATTGTTTATTTAATTTTTTAATCAAAATACAAAAACATCATAAAATTAAAAAAAAAATGCCAAAAAATATAATTTTTATTTTATTATTTCCATAAATAAATTGTATGTAAATTATTTAGTTTAATTAGGTTTTTTAACTTTAATTCCTTTTAATAACTAAAATCCAAAAATAGAATTAGGTTTAATTTTTATTCTTCTTACTGTTTTTTTTTAATGATATTTATTTTATTTATTTTCTATAATTAAATTTTATATGTGAATAAACTTAGTTTTAATTAGGTTATAATTTCATTCTTCTTAACAATAAAAAATCCAAAATATAGAATTAGGTTAATTAGCAATTTTGATTCCTTTTCATATTTTGCCCTTTTTTCCACAGTAATAGTTATTTATTTATTTTTTTTTTTTATAATTAAATTTGTGCATAAATAAATTAGATTTAAATTAGGTCAAATTTCAATATTTTTGTAATAAACTTAAAAAACATTAGAACTAGGGTTTAGCATCTCATTTTAATTTTAATTAATTTTTCTTTTTTCCTTAAAATCTTAAAAAACATAAAATACAAAAAAAAACCTTTAATTTTTAATTCCACATTAATTCTAACTAATTAATTCATTAACTTTAATCTTTTGCGAAAGGGTCCAACGCCCATGTTCATAATTTATTTAATTTCACGTATTTACTTTATGTCGTTCATTATAATTATGTAAACCTCCCAAAGCCATGTAACTTTACTTTTCGCACTTTTATTTACTTCGCATTATTTACTTTTCCGTCAAATCGGGTTCTGGAAATTTTGGCGATGTGGACCCGCGCCATTTGTAATAGCCTTAGATTTATTTTCCCGCAAACTTTATAATTGTTAAAAAGCATGCAAGAATGAATGCCCTAATTAAAATCAAGCGTAGAACACAAATAAACATGACAAGACAGATAACTGAAAATGACACACGATTCGCACACACCACCCCTAGGGTACGCCTCACTGTTGCCTTTCGAAAGGTGGTCGTCGAGTAGAGGGCGTCTTAGTAAGTCCTCATGATCCGGGAACCTGGCATGAGGGTAGCTTCTAAGGTGTCTTCCCATTGCTCTGGTGATCACCATGTCCCTAAAACTCGAATTGACCCGAACACCTCCAACGGTGGTGCTACCTACCTCTCAATGGTGGGATGGCGCTACTTTTAAGGACATCTACACAGACGAATTCCTTAGGGTAGGTAGGTTCTCAAGGATACTTGCTCTAATCTCAAAACGAAACAAAAAGACTTTTCACACTGACACATTTTCAAAAGCTTTCAAAGCAAACTTTTCAAACACTCTGACGTACGAGTCGATCTGAAATTTTTCAAAGAAACTTTTTAAACCCACATTGAAAAGCAAACAAACAATTTTGAAAACACATTGAGCAAGTATCTAAGAGCCCATGGATAACCATGGATAGAAAGGGTGCTAACACCTTCCCTTTCTATAACCCATCTCCCGAACCGAGAGCAATCTCTTTAAAGGAATTTTTCTGTGCTTTTGTCCTTTCCACTTGGAGAAAATAAAAGACGGTGGCGACTCTTGCTTCCGCGACATTTCGCGAACCAGCGTTAAACAGTCAGTTCCAGATCCACCGATCACACACGTGATACTCAATCAAACTCGTGCCAAGTCAAAACAAGCACAAAATCTCAAATTTAATGCAAATATGGCAACTTGATTATGGTGATCAAAAGCAAATCTTGATTCTTCAATGCATATGGTTTAATGCCCAAGTTTTGACCTAAACACATTCTATTATATGCACACAAGAGAGGCAGACCAAGACAGCACACAAAACACTGTTGAAACGGCCAGAAGAAGTTTGAGAAAAAGCTTGAAAAAGTGAAGATCGAAATCAACATTGGAGGCCAATTCAATCCAAAATCATAACGTGGTGTTCTTGCTTGCAATCTCCTGAAGCTCTAGCAACCAAAGCCAAGGCCCAAAGCTATCTGAAAAGCGCTGTAAGTGTTCTTGAAAACGGCTCTGAACATGAAATCAAAACCATTCATTCTTGCGTCCTTTTGATAAACTATTGACATAATCTTGATCCTTATCAAATTTCTAACAAGTCTGTATCATTTAATTTCGTTTTCATGGCCTATAATCATGTACCCGAATCTAGGGTTTTATTGTGTCGTTTTTAGGCGTTTGAATTACAGGGAAAATTGGGCCAAATAATGGTTACAGGGATGACCAGGAGGAAGAGACGAGTGCATTGGTACTCTTAGGTTTTGTTTACATGGCCTGGAGAAGGTTTTTGAGATGCCTTACGAATCTTCCTGCGGATAAAAATCCGTAGGTAAATAACCAGGGATGCGTTGGGAAGACGATCACGTGGCTTGCTTCCATTGGCTTGTTTGAATTGTTAGCGTGTTTTTTATTTTCTCAGCATATTAGTTGATTTTCCCATATATTATTTATTTCTTATTTCAATAACAATTGAGCAAGCTGGTTGGAGTGGTTGGAGCGCTGACATGTGAGCATTGGGACCTGGGTTCGAATCCCAGGTCCCCCAAAACTTTATTCAATTTTTTCTTCAGGAAATTGTGTGCAACGCCCAAGATGGAGTTCACCATATGTCTCATGGATCCAGGCGCCAGATGGCCTCTAGGCCAAATCCAAGGGTCCAGATTGCATGCCCATCATACTCCTTGGTCAACAAACACACGTTGGATCCCAAAGGTGAAAGCAGGCTGGATGTTTTGGGCCAACTAATTGTTGGTTTCACATCTAGATCAGCCCCACATCCTCCTGATTATTTCTTTTTACATTTTATTTTTTTTCCATATTTATTTATTTTATTATTATTATTATTATCTTAATTAATTAATTAACCAATTAACTTTTTCATAAAAAATCAGAAACAACAAAAATAATGTTTTTATTAATTCCACTAATTTTATTATTTATTTTTGTAAATAAAAATTAATTTATTTATTTAGTTTTAATTAAGTATAATTTTAACATATTTTGCAATAAATTAAAATTGATTTAGAATTAGGTTTTTAATATTTTTAACCATTATTATTTTATTTCCTTAAATAATAATAAAAAAAAATCTTTTCATTAATTAATTCAATTATTAATTTAGACTAATTTTTAATTCAAAAATAACAAAAATATGCTTTATTTAATAAAAGCGGTCAAAACCCTAAAAAGCACTCCGATTTAATTTTCTCGCGCGCGAATTATTTTTGATCCATATTTCAATATTGTAACTGCTTCGGGAATGTAATAGTTTTTAGGCAAAATACTCATTTTGGTCCCTTAACTATACCCTTGGGTTCACATTGGTCCCTTAACTTTTTTTCGTGTCATTTTGGTCCATTAACTTTCAAAAAGTTTCATTTTAGTTCTTTTTTGTCTAATTAGCGACGGAAAAACTTTGAAATACGTCGCTAAATCTGTCGCTAATTAGACAAAAAGGACTAAAATGAAACATTTTGAAAGTTAAGGGACCAAAATGACCCGAAAAAAAATTAAGGGACCAATGTGAACCCAAAGGTATAGTTAAGGGACCAAAATGAGTATTTTGCCTAGTTTTTAACTTAGGACTTTATTTATTTGTTTATCGCTTTTATTTACTTTTCGCAATTTAATTTTAAAGGGTTTGTCTTTGGCGATGTAAATACCCGACGCCTTGTAATAGCTTAGATTTATTTTCCGCAATTTAATTTCCGCAACCATTAACTGTTAGATGTTTGACAAATAGGCAATGCATGACAAGATTAATATTTAATTTAAAATCAACAGTAGCTCACCATTAACATGTACAAAGATAAATAACTGGAAAACAATACACTCGCACATGCCACTCTTAGGGTACACCTCACTTGGTTGCCTCGAACGTGGTCATTGAGTATAGGAAGTTTTAGAGGTCGCCCTCTTGTCCAAAGATCATATTTCCTCGAAACGGTTGCCTCGGATAAAATGATCTAAGACATTAGGGTTACTGCTAAGGCGTCCTAACATTGTTTTAGTGACCACACGTCCCTTAATCGAATTGACCCTTAAACTCCAACGACGATGCTACCTACTCCTCAATAGTAGGATAGCATTATCTAAAGGACACTTGTACAGTTTAATTCCTTTTTGAGTAGGTAGATGTTCTTAAGTACTTGCTCCTTTTAAAAACAAAACAAAACTTTTCGCACTCACACTCCTTTCAAACAAAAATTCTTTTCGAACCCACAAACACAAAGAAAAGCAAACTTTTGAAAACACAATGAGCAAGTACCTAAGAGCCCGTGGATAACCACGGATAGAAAGGGTGCTAACACCTCCCCTTTCTATAATCTACCCCCCGGACCCGAGAAATATCTCAAAAAGGAATTTTTTTGTGCTTTTGTCCTTTCCTTGTTGGATAAAATAAAAGACGGTGGCGACTCTTGCTTACAACGACATTTTGCAAAAACAAACGCAAACGTGAACCAGCATTCAAAAATAGTCAGTTCTCATTCTCACCGATCACACCTGGCTATGGTGAAGGTTGCCACCTGTGTGCGTCTCTGCCTAATGGTTGTTTATTGTTGAAAATAGGTGTCCAACGCCTGATGAACGATAGGGAAATTTTGTTTGAGAAGACTCCTTCTACAAGAATTTTGTGTAAAGATGTGTCAATTATTACCATTTTCGATAATTCTCCGGGGTCTCCTTCAAAAGACTTGTCAGGATTACATCCACTCCTAAGGTTTCTCCTTTAATTATCACATCTCCTGGGCCAATACCATATTCCTCCAACAAGGCCGTTTTGTGGAATTATGGAGCTGAAGTTTATTACCATGGCGTCAACCAAGACCTATTGACTATAAAAAATGAAGCTGCTGAAGATACTGATCCTGACATTGATAACATTGTTGGGAGCAGTAAAATTACCTGAAGCGGAAGAATCTTATCTCCTGAGATCTCTCCAAAGACTGTTGCCACTCCATTGGTTATTCCTGCTAATTTTCATGTTACTACTCCTATTGTTACTCTTATTGCTACTCCTACTGTCACTCCTGTTGTTATTCCTGCTACTGTGTCAGCTGAAACTCGGGGCAAAGAAGTATTGGTTCAGCCTGCCCATATGGGGGCACCTAAAGAAACCATTCCTGAAGCCTCCAAAAATGAAATGGAGGAAATATTGAAGATTATATGGAAAAGTGACTATAATGTTGTGGAACAATTAGGGTAAACACCCTCAAAATTTTCAATGTTGGCCTTGTTATTATGCTCCGAAGCCCATGCTAAGGCTTTGGTGAAGTTCCTGTAGTCTTCTCATGTGCCGCAAGAGACTTTTGTCGACCAATTTGAGAAATGTGTTGCTAGCCTGACCGCTGACAATGGACTCGGTTTCTCCGATGCTGATTTGACGTCTAAAGGAAGAAATCATAATGATTCCCTCCACATATCTATTGAGTGCAAGGGAACTACCTTGGCTCATGTTGTGGTGGATACAGGTTTGTCATTGAATGTCTTGCCTAAGAATGCTTTGGACAAATTAGACTGTGAAGGACTCAAACTGAAGCCCATCAATATTGTGGTGAGGGCCTTTGATGGTTCCAAGAGAATAGTACACGGGGAGGTGGAAATTCCTATTAAAGTTGGTTCCTAGACCTTCGGTTCTACTTTCTATGTGATGGACATTCACCCGTCTTACTCTTGCTTATTGGGACGTCCTTGGATTCATGGGGTCGGCGTTGTTACTTCCACATTACATCAGATGTTAAAGTATCTGGTTAATGGAAATATTGTTACAGTCCATGGATAAGAAGAGTATATCGTGAGACATTTGAACTCTTTCAGATATGTCGAGATGGACGGTGAGTTCATTGAGACCCCCTGCCAGAATTTTGAAGAGGTTCCTCGGACAATTGCTGCAACCAGGACTGCTACCGATGTTCCAAAAATTACCAAACCTCCGTTGGAGATGGATTCTTTGAAGGTTGCCAAAGTTGTAGTTGAAGAAGGTGGGTTTACTATTTGGGGCCAGCTCCATGACATCCCCTACAAATCTTACAAGTTTGTTTTGGGTTTTACTTCAGGAGCTCAAAAAGTTGTTCTTCGCGCTCGTGCCGGAGGACCACCACTACGCATCAACAACCATGGAATCAATGCTTTGAAGGACACTGACAGTGGCTATGACATGAACAATTAGATCTTCCCAACTACCAGTGGTGGACTAAACAATTGGACGACTAGAGGCTTTGTTCCCATTACTTTCATCCAGGAGTAATTGTCTTTTTGTTTTTTGGCATATGTAATTGTGATACGGTGGGAAAGAACTGACTGTTTTGGAATGCTAGTTTGCGTTTTGCGTTTGTTTTTGAAAAATGTCGCGGTAAGCAAGATTCGCCACCGTCTTTTATTTTATCCAACAAAGAAAGGAAAAAAGCACAGAAAAATTCCTTTTTTCGAGATGTTTCTCGGGTCCGGGGGGTAGATTATAGAAAGGGAAGGTGTTAGCACCCTTTCTATCTGTGGTTATCCACGGGCTCTTAGGTATTTGCTCATAGTGTTTTCAAATTTTGTTTTTCTTTGTGTTTGTGGGTTTGAAAGAAGTTTTTGTTTGAAAGGTGTAAGTGCGAAAAGTTTTGTTTTATTTTGAAGAGAGCAAGTACTTAAGAACCATTTACCTACTCGAAAAGGGAATCAATCTGTGCTAAGGTCCTTTAGATAATACTACCATACTATTGATGAGTAGGTAGCATCGTCGTTGGAGTTTAAGGGTCAATTCGATTAAGGGACGTGCGGTCAATAAAGCAATGTTAGGACGCCTTAGTGGTAACCTTAATGTCTTCGATCATTTTTCCGAGGCAACCGTTTCGAGGCAACTATGATCTTTGGACAAGAGGGCGACCTCTAAAACTTCCTATACTCAATGACCACGTTCAAAGGCAACCAAGTGAGGTGTACCCTAAGAGTGCGCATGTGCGAGTGTGTTGTTTCGGTTAATTTTATCTTTGTACATGTCAATGGTTATCTATGTTGATTTTAGGTTTAACATTTGATCTTGTCATGCATTCCTATTATCAAACATCTAACAATTTATAAGTTACGGAAATTAAATTGCGGAAATTAAAACTAACTATTACAAGGCGTCGGGTATTTACATCGCCAAAAGCAACCCTTGAAATTAAAATGCGGAAAGATAAATAAAGCGATAAAAATTAAAGGTCCTATTAAACTATTACATTCCGGGAAACAGATAGAATAATATGATAAAATGGATCGCGTGCGGGAAATTAAATCGAGCGAGTTTTTTAGGGTTTTGACCCTTTGATTAAAGAAAGCATTTTTTGGTTATTTTTTTGAATTTATGGAAGAAATTAAATTAGGTTAAACATTAAATAAATAAATTAATTAATTAATTAAAAAAAAATATATTTTTCAATTTTTGAGTATTTGAAGAAATAAAAATAAATTAATCAAAGTTAGTAAAACCTAATTATCTAAATTAATTTTAATTATTGCAAAAATATTAAAAGTTATACCTAGTTAAACTAAATTAATTGAATTAATATTTATTAACAAAAATAAAGTGCTGAATTTAATTTTAATAAATAAAATATATTTTTGGTTTTTTTGATTTTATGAGGAAAAGGTTTTAATTGGTTAGTCAAAAATAATAATGAAAATAATTAAATAAAGAAATAATAAAAAAGAAAATAGAGAAAAGAGTGTTTGGGCCTGAATAAGGGGTTCATTCAGCAATTCCAAGGCCCATTTGTCCACTGGCCTGGTTGACTTTCCTGGTTCCCTGTACGCCTTTGACTTGGTCTTATGATGGACCTCCAATCTGAGTCACCAGATCTGGCCTTGGGCCATCTGGTGCTTTGATATTTGAAGGTGTATGGTAGTCCACAATCCTTGAAATGCGCTGGAATATCTGTGAAAAAAATAATACAAAGCATATGGGGACCTGGGATTCGAACCCAGGTCCTATTAGTCACCAAGCACACGCCCTTGCCACTCAACCAACGCCTTTTAATTGTTAGTGTAATAGACAAAGAATATTATATGTGAAAAAACAATAATGTGCCAGCAATACAAAAAACACGCGCGAAGTTTTAAACCGGCCAACCAGGGGAAGACACGTCATCGTCTTCCTCGTTCATCCCTGTAATATTTCTTGCGGATTCATATCCGCAGCTGAATCCCTAGGTCAAACCTAAAACCAATTCTAAGCCATGAAAACTCAATCCAAGAACATAGTCATGCTCGTCTCTCCCTCCTGAACACGCCTATGTCCATTAATGGCATCAATTCCACCTACAACCAAAATGTCCAAAAACAAGAACCAAGAACCCTAGATTCGGCTAGGGGGTTACATGCTATATAAATACAATCAAATAATGCAGAAAGTTTAGAAATTGCACAAGGATCATGAATATGTCAATGATTTGTCAAGAAAATGCCAGAATGAGAGGTTGCGATTTCAAATACAGGGCGGTTTTTTGAAGGACTTATAGCGCGATTGAGAGGGTGTGTGGGATTGCTTTTGATTGCTTCTCACTCAGTGATTGCCCATCAATGGAGTGGTGTTGGGATTTTATGTTGAAACTGCCTCTAAGTGTGATTTCAATTTCAAGTTTTTTCCAAGTTTTCTCAAGTTTGGTTCTTGTGATTTTGCAGCCTCCAACCTCTAATTAGTGTACCTTTGGCTTGTATATGTATACAGCATTGGATTAGGTCAACAATTTGGACTTGAATCTTTATGCATTGATGTTTTAGAATTTGATTTGATCCTCCATTGATAACTTTCCAAACTTGTCCAAAATCCAATATTTTTGTACATGAAAAGCTTGATACGGATTTGATCATGATCATGATGTTAATTAAGACCTATAACAACCAAAAAGATCCTAAGTCATCAATATTTGGATTTTATTTGATTTAAATTGATTTAAAATGAATTAATTCAATAAAAAATCAAATAAAATAGAAAAATTAATAAATGGACACAAGGCTGAAGCTAGGACACGTGTGTAGTGTGACAAGATCAAATCAAGTGAAAAGGAATGGGCCCATTTGACAAAATTTGATGTTTTGGGGATAGTTGACTTTTGGCAATTTTGCAAAAATGCCCAACTTCAACAATGCATAACTTCTTCAATTTTGAACTTTAGGAAGTGTTCCTGGACTTTTTAGAAATCTAGAGATGTCCTCTAACCAACCCTTTTGGTATTATATCATTTTGATATTCCATGCTCAAGTTATAAGCTTTGGCAAAAAAGGTGTTTTTGTTGACTTTCAAAAATGACCTATAATGTCCAATTTTATAACTTTTTGTGAATGCATTTTATGATCTTGAGGTATGAAGATGGATTGTAGGAAATTGAGTCCTATTAAAAATGAGCTTTGTATGGGTCATTTATCATAAAGTATGAGAAAGTTATGCTTGGTCAAAGTTGAGTTGACTTTTCCTACAAAACCCTAATTTAGCAACTTTTGAGTCTTGATGAATTTTGAGCAATCCTTGATGAATCATGATCAACCCTTGATCAAATGATGAAATATCCTTCAAAATGAGAATGTTGACAAAAAATCTTAAAGTTTGACTGTATTTGGGTCACAGTTGACTTTTGCCCTAGCTCAGTCGATTTTTGGACCCTTTGAGCAATTGACTGAGCAAACTTCCTCTGCAAGGCTTGAAATTTTACATGGATGACCTTGAGAACATATTAGTACATTGAGGAACACTTAAGGTCATTTGGATGCAAGGACCTTGATGAAACATAAAACCCTAATTTGGGGTTGACTGCCTTAGGAGATGATTTGACTGTCCAACTCTTGATCAATCTTGAACCATTTGGAGATTCTTCTTGCCATGTCTTAGGAAATATGAGAGGGAAAATTTTGGGGTGCAACAACTGCCCCTGTTCAATTTTCTTAAACCTGAGGATATAGATTGGCTTTCGGGCCTTTCGTGATCCCATAAATATAAAGCAAGCAAGACAATTAAGAGAGAGCAATTAAATATGACCTAAATCCTAAGGTTTACCCCACTCTATAGAACTCCCCAGCAGAGTCGCCAGTTCTGTTTTACGGTGGCAGAACCGACTGTTTAATACTGGTTTGCGTTTTGCGTTTTTTGTTCCCAAAATGTCGCGGTAAGCAAGAGTCGCCACCGACTTTTATTTCATCCAATCATGGAAAAGGAAAAAGAATAGAAAAAACCTTTTTTCGAGATATTCTGAGTATGGGGGGTAGATTATAGAAAGGGAAGGTGTTAGCACCCTTTCTATCGATGGTTTTCCATGGGCTCTTAGGTACTTGCTCATTTTTCAAATTGCTTGTGTGTGTGTTTGCTTTGAAAATGTTTTACTTCGTGATAACCCTTGTATCAGTCCTCAAGGGTGTGACGAAGTTGTTTTGAAAACTGTTTTTGAAAGGTGTTTGTGTGAAAAGTTTCCATTGAGCAAGTACTTAAGATTCTACCTACTCGAAAGAAGATTGTTTTTGTTCTATTTCCTTTAGACAACGCTATCCCACTATTAAGGAGTAGGTAGCACCGTCGTTGGAGTTTGTAAGGGACGTTCGAAAGGGACAAATACAACCACTAAAGCAATAGTTAGAAAACTTTAGTAGTAACCCTGGAGTCTTAAGATCTTTTCGAGGCAACGTTTCTGAGGCAACATTTCCGAGGCAACATTCGAATGGGACAATTTGATCTCTTTAGACTGGAGGGCGACCACTAAAATATTCTATGCTTAATGATCGTTTACCGAAGGCAACCGAAGTGAGGTAAACCCTAGGAGTGGACATGTGCGAGTGATTTGTTTCAATTATTTAATCTTTGCACATTAGGGTTTTCTAACTGTTTTAATTTCTCATGCATTCTTGCCATACAATCATATTAGCCGTACATCTAGACAATTAAAAGTTTGCTGAAAGTAAAAGCGGAAATAAACCTAGCTATTACATGGATTTGACATTTACATAATTGCCTTGACGTGAAATAAAAAATTCAGAATTTAAAATCCTAATTTAAACTATTACATCCTTGAAACAGTTACAAAATAATGGCAAAAATAATAACAAGCGCGCGACAAATTAAATACGAGAGAAATTAGGGTTTTGACCCTTGACTAAATCTAATTGCAATTGATTAAAGAAAAAAAATCATTTTTTGTCGTTTTCCTTTTTTTGTTATTTAAGAAAATAAGGAATAATAAAAAAGGAACCTAATTACTAATTAACTTAAATTAAGAAAAATAATTAAATCACCTATTTTTTGTGTTTTATTGTTTGAAGAAAAGAAAAGAATTAAATCAAGAATTTAAACCTAGTTTTCTAATTGATTTTAATTATAAAAAACTAGTTAAAGTTTCCCTAAATTAAATTAAGCTAATTAATTATAAATTAAATTTGATAATAAAAATTATTTCTAAATTTGTGAATTCTTGATTTTGGGATTTTTATAAAAAAAATTGATTTTAAAAAGTAAATAAATAAATTGCCAAGAATAAAGAAAAATAAGAAAATAAAAAAAGTTAGAAATGGGTCTGTGTTGAATAGCAATGTTGGGGGTGTTAATGTGAAAATCTTTGTCCCATTAAGCTCCCAAGCCCAGTCAGCGTTGGATCTGGTGTAGTGTTGACTTTATGGTGCATCCTACTCCTTCCTTGCAATCGTTGGATCTTGGCTGAAGATGAATCTGATGGTCAGATCTTTAGTTGTATGGTGGATGGTTGGGAATGTGGTGCACCTGATCATATGAGAAAAAATAATAGAAAGCAAATGTTGGGACCTGGGATCTAACCCAGGTCCTTATGCTCGCCTCCAGTGATGCTTTGCCAGCTGCGCTACCATGTTCTTTTGTTCATATAATAGAAACAAAACATAATAAGAAAAAAAAACAATGGATTCAGAAAATGCACGCAAAATTCAAATCAGCCATTCATGGGCTGCCACACATCATCTTCTTCCTTGGACCGTCACCTTAGGTAAAACACTTTTACCTACGGACGTTTGTCCATAGCTACAACCCTGTCCATCTCAAAAATCCTGTACATGCAATATAAATCAATTGTAATGGTACCAATCAACTCGTCTTGGTCTCACGAGTGTCATGGTATCTCATTCATGGTCTAATTTTCCCTGTATCAGAAATCCCCAAATCGAGCTCTTAAACCCTAGCAATGGTGAATATAGATTCCTGCACTGTTAGTACAATTAAGCTATACAGAAAGTTTGCAATCATGATTATGAACAAGAATATATGGATAACATGCGTTTAGGATGCGTAAAACATTGAAATCGAGTTTGATTTTTTTGTGGAAACCGTGATATTGTAACGTGATGATTCTGGATGCTTCAAGGCTGGAAAACGATGCTATTAGCTTCCTGAGATGTCTAGGAATGGATTAGAAGCCTTGTAATTGTTCAAATTGGCTTGTGGAAGAAGATAAGTCTCACACTTTTCTTTGAAATTTTGCAGTTTTGTTCTGCCTCCTCCCACGATTCTGACCCTTGTTCTTGCCTTGGATACGTTCAATATATATCATAGAGTGAATTAGGGTTGCAAAAACAGATCATATCTTTGAAAGTTTTGAAGATTTGATTTGATTTTCATGGCATATGTAAACTTGCTATATTGAGCCAAATTATGCCTTTCTTGTACCAATCAGCCTTGATTTGAATTGATCATGATATCCTTGCATTATTTGATTGAAATCCTGTCCAAAATCAGATCACAACATATCTTTTTTCATTATTCATCAATTATTTGATTTAATTGAAATTTTAATTAACAAAAAATCAAAATAAATTGAAGAGTGAAGCAAATAATATGAGGTTGGATATTTAGGTCGTGGATCATATTATAAGTGAGGTGCAAGCATTAGAAGTTAGGTCCATTTGGCAAAAAATGCAATTTTGAGCCCATTTGATTTTTGGCAATTTTGCAAAAAAAGTCAACTTTGACAAGGAATATCTCCTCCAATTTTAACCTTAGAGAGGTGTTCTTGGACGTTTTAGAAATCTTAGGATGTCCCCTAAGCAACCCTTTTGGTCTCATCTCAATTGAGTCTTCCATGTTCATGTATGAAGCTTTGACCCAAACGGTGTTTTTGTTGACTTTTCAAAATGACCTATAATGTCAAAATTCATATCTTTTTATGAGTGCATATTTTGAACTAGTGAGGTGAAGATGAATTTTAGGGAATTGCATCCTATTCAAAATGATCTTTGGATGAAAAATTTCTGATAAAACATGTGGAAGTTATGCTTGGTCAAAGTTGGGTTGACGTTTAAACCCTAATTTAGCAACTTTTGGATTTTGATGAGTTGTGAGCAATCCTTGAGGAATCATGATCAACCCTTGATCAAATGATGGATAACACTTCAAAATGATGATTTTGACCAAAAATCTTGAAGTTTGACTGTATGTGGACCACAATTGACTCTTGACCTAGTACAGTCGATTCTCAAGCATCTGAGCAGTTGACTGAGCAAACTTCTTATTCAAGACATGAAACTTGACATGGATGATCTTGGGAGCATATTAGGATCTTGAAAAACATATGAGACCTTTGTGGTTCACACATGTTGATGAAAAGGGAAACTCTAATTTGAGATATACTGCCTTAGGAGAGAGTTTGTCTGGTCAACTCTTGGACTTCCTTGAGCAACTTGGGGACCTCAATTGACATTTGTTGAGTAAAATGGAAGGGCAAATTTTGGGGTACAACAGGTATCTCAGAGTTTCATTTTATTATTTCTTCTATAAAATCGTTGTTACTAGATTTTCCTTACTCCGAGGTAAAGTTTGTAAAGCATCTTGCCTATACCTAAACTAAGGCGACCAATTCTTAGACTAGGTGCATGTTATTTGACGAGATCCCTCCTTATATTTCCTCTTATTTGATTAATGAAAGAAGTTAAGCTTTGATTTTGTTAAAAAAACACCAATAAAGATAAATCCAATTGATTCTTTTTAATGTATAAATTTTTTTATTTTTTTATTCTATTTGATTTTTTTTAATATTCATTCAATGTATTAATCTTATAATTTAATTCAAGTCATTATTAATTTATTACTTTCATTATCAATAATTTCACTTTTTTAATGTAAATCAAGTTATTTATTACTACTTTAATAATTAACAATTTCACTTTTTTCATATTAATTAAATTTATTAAATTATGTTATATAAGTATCGTTTGTTTCGGCTATTTTTAAAAATGATTTTAGTAGTATTATATATTTTTGTGTAAAAATATTTACAAATAAATTTTTTATAAGAGTTTTAAATAAATATTTAGAATGAATAGTTATTTTAAAATTTTATTTAAAATATTTTATAATTTTTCGAAATGTTTTTTGAATATCAAAGTTTTATAAAACTATTTAATTTTGAAGTTATTTCAAACGACTTTTTTAAAAACTCATTTTTGAGATATAACTTTTTGAAAATATCGACTATGTTTTGATCTTTAATAATGTGTGTGTTATAAAATATCATTAGTCTTTCAATTTAGAAAAAACGAATTAAAAAATTTATAATATTTTATAAAATGTTTTATAAAAATTATTTTTTAAAATACACAAAAAATATATTTTTTAAAAGAAAAAACAAATAGGCCAATATTATAAGGATGTTAATTTAAAAATGATAAATATGACCTATGCGATGAATTATACTGAAGTTAAATTAAAAGGTCAAAGTATTTTAGAAAAAGAAAATCAAATGTATTTGGCCACCTTAATATGGTTATGAACAATCATAATTGGTTATTTTTAATTTTTTCCTTTTTATAATATTTTCTTTTTTATTCTATTTGATTCTTTTTTTTTTAGACTATTTGATTCTCTATTTAATTATCATTCCATGTGTTAAGCTTATAATTTAATTCAAGTAATAATTAAACACTACCAACATAATTAACCCGTTTGACTTTTTATATAAATTAAGTTCATTATTTACTATGTTAATTAATAATAATTTCACCTTTTATAAAAATTTAATACATTAAATCATATGATATCAATGTTTTAAAAATTGGATTGAATCGTCGGGTTCTACTAGTTAGATTGGAATCAGAGGTGATTCTGGAACAGTCATCCTTATAAAGCTGCAAGTGGATCAAAAGCAGAATAAAATTAAAAAAATCAGGTTGAACCGAAAATATTCAAACTAAATAATTGGAGTCGATTTTGTAAAATCTTTTGGTTCAAAAATAAAATATTTCCCCTTCACAAGAAAGCAACACAAATTTATAATTTATAACACCATGTTATAATTTTATTTTTTTAAACATATTATACTATGTAATTATGTTTATCAGTGGTCTCATAATATTAAGTTTGTAATGAGTTTTTAAAAAAAAAATTTTAAAAATTTGTGAACAAATAATTATGTGATTTATTCATAAATTTTAGCTTTATATTATTAATTTATTTAATAAAAAATTCTACTATAAGTTTAATCGGTTGAATTAAATAAATCTTGAATCGAAAATCTTTTGAATTCAATATCTGATCTGATTTTTAAAACATTATAATAAAGATAAAAAAAATCAGTATAATGAGATATATCAAAATAAAATATGAATTATATGACCAACATAATAAGATCATGAACAATAATATTTGATATTCTTTTTAATTTATTCCTTTTTATAATATTTTTTTATTCTATTTGATTCTTTTTTAAAATTATCACTTAATGTATTAGGCTTATATTTTCTTTCATAATTAATAATTTCACTTTTTTATTTAAATTGTGTTCATTAATTAATACTTTAATAATTAATAAGTTCACTTTTTTATTTAAATTATGTTCATTAGTTACTACTTTAATAATTAATAATTTCACTTTTTTTATAAAAATTAAATTGATTAAATCATGTGATATATTATGAAGAAAAACAAATTTATTTGATTTAAAATTTGTTCCAAATACACTTCACTTTTAAATTTTGAACTTTTTTATTATAGAGACTACTATTTTTTTTATTCATAAGCATTATATTCAAGACAATAATTAACTATGACTCGACTTTATCAGATTGAAGTCATGTCACGAGCAATGTTTTATAAAATAACTCGAGGTTAAATTGGTTAAAATTTGGGTTTAATATTCAATTGGTTCAAATAGTTAAATTTATAAGTGAATTTTTTATTAAACAAATTAATAATATGAAATTAAATTTTATAGATATGTCATACACAATTTTAAATACACAAATTTTTAAATACATAATTTAATAAAATAAAATTTTCAAAAATTTATTACAAACATAATACAACAAGATCAATAGTACACATAATAAAAAAACATAATTAAACAATTAATTTTAACCTTCATTTAAGAATAAATTAAAAAACTACAATAAAAATAAGTTAAATCAATTCAAATCAAAATTAAAACAATAGAACATAATATTTAAAGTAAAATTCAAATAATTAAGAATACTTAAATTAAATATTATATAGTCACCAAAAATAAATAATATAATATACTTAATTGAACAACTATAGGAGAATGCGAGTTGAACGACAATAAACAAGTCATAATTGGACACTGAAAATAATATTGATCAATGATAATCAATATTGAGTTGGATGACATGACAATGTATAAAACAAATGATGGAGCATGGATGAAAGGAAAAAATTATAACAAAAAGTGATATAACTTAAATGTTTGTGTGGTTGTAGAAAAGATAAAGAATAATTTTTTGTGAATGTGAAATATTTTAAGTTTTGATATTGATATATTAAATGAAAAAATAAAAAAATAAATTAAAAGATAAATTAATATATATTAATTGATCATGAAATATTACTCCTTCCGTTCGACAATGAGTGATTCATTTGAAATAAAATAGTTCTAAAATGAATGTCTTATTTCAATTTTCAATACACTTTTTCTAATTCTACCATCTAATTAATTAAACATTTATCATTTTCAATACATAATTATGAATATTATAGTAAAAATATTATTCTTTCTATTACTTTTCTACACTTTTTTAATATATATGAAATGGTAAACTGAATTATTCATTGTGGACGAAATGAATAACTCTTATCATCTTAAATTGAGTGGTTTGGTTGATAAGCGGACACATTAAAAGAAATGCATAAATAAAAAAGAAAGAATAATAAAACTGTGTTGCACTAAGAAAAGTATTTTGTCCCTCAGTTCAAGATATTTAACTATTTCATAGAGTGTTAAGCATTATTGAATGACACCCGTAGAAAAGTGTATTTAGCTCTTGAGATTTTGCGTAAACCATCAACACTAACACTAACTGGCTTAAGAAGCGGCGGCAGTAACACCCTAATCCCATACTCGCAGAAATATCACAATTTATTTAACAACTTCAAAATAGCATAAAAGAGGAATATAAAACAAAGAACAACTCGTTCCCCAATGTTACAATAATAACACCCTTGCAATCCTACAACATGTGATGCACCCGAAGCTTTTTAGGCGCCTGAAAGAACATCAATTATAAAGTTATAACAGAAATACTACGAGTTTAACATTTATTTTCTCTAGTAGAATTTCATATATCAATTCACATTTTTTGCAGGACATCTATATTTAATAAATGTTGAAGTGAAGTATATCACCTTCTTATTCTTCTTATTAGGCAGATCCAATTCTTCTTCAAACGAAGCCAATTCCTGGGAATAAACATAAATTGTTGATTAGTTTTTCATTCAAATAAATTACAGTTATCTTATACTTAAGATGCATGCAATTAGTATGCGTATCTTACCTCTTTCTCAGACTGGTCAATATTTGGATATAGAATCTGAATCAAAGCATCAAAGGATGGATCATCTCTCAGTGACCTTTTGCTAGGACAATGTACACGACAAGTAGGACATTCTTTGATGCTAATGATGCTAAATACATCAATGTAACCATCATTATATACATATCATTATTATGATAGTAAATACATAATACTTATGATGCTAATGCATCTTGCATATCTTCTAAAATGCCATTAAAAACAAATCCTTTGCTGGCTATGCAAAAGTTATCTTCAATTACTTTCAGCATTATTAATTTTATTTGTATCTAAATATTATCTAATTAAGATTTGTTCATCAACTGATATTTCACAGTAATAAATGAAGCAATCAAGCATGAGATATAAATTACATACCAAGACAGATAGGACATTTAATATCTTTGCGAATGGAAGATAAATCTACCTTCAGATAACTGCAATGAAACAACAAAAAATAAATTTACAAATGCTAGAAAATACAATTTGAAAAAAATATTTCATTTGATCAAGTAATTTTTCAAATCCTTCATAGATCTATATACAAAAATATTTTGTGTTGAAGTCTCAGATCAATATATCCCGAATCCTCATGAAAAAATTGAAGAGTCAAAAACGTCAAAATCAGATGCAACTCTTCAATTCACTAAGAACTATCAAATTTTGACAACAGAAACAATTGGAATGATAATGAACCTAAAAACACGCACAATTGAAAACCATAGTAACAATCAACGTATGAAGATCCACATACTCTATTATGCGATCAAAAATGTAATCATTTTTTGGTCTAAATTTACACCAAATACGAGTTTGGTTTTGTTTATTTTTAAGATTGATTGGAGTAGTCAAAATCAACATTGAAATTTCAACAGGTAAAATAATCTATTTGAAAATAAAACAGTAAATGATATAGTACTAATCGGATGAATTAAAGAAAAAACTGGAATTAATTTCACATACTCTTCTTCTTCCTCTTTTTCTTCTTCATCGTCTTCTTCTTCATCATCTTCTTCTTCTTCATCCGCTTCTTCTTTTTCTTCATCAACTTCTTCAATTTCTTGTTCTTCAACTTCTTCAACTTCTTCTTCATTGTCAGAAGAATGCCTTTGACTCAATTCTGATGAAAACAAATCAGCAATCGATAACAGAATCAAATAATAGGAATTGATAAAATGAAGCAGTAATTATGAAATCAGGATGAGAAAAATAAGACTAACGAGGTTCATGTTTGGGTTTCTCATCGTTGCTCATGACCTCATTCATAGTCTCCTTGTTCTCTTGGAGAGACTCTTGGACGTGAGAATGCTCATGATTTTCTGACATTATGGTCAAGTGTAGTGATTTTTTTACGATAAAAGTTGCTTTTATACTCGTTGTGTATGGGAATGCAAATGTAAATGTAAATGTAAATGCAAATGAAGTGTAATCGACCAATAAAAAATTGACATGATGTAAATTTAAAGACAATTTTGGTATTTGAAAGCTGATTTGTTCTTCATGCATGCCATTTGTGAAGACTAGGTGCACCCGTCCTCACTAATTCACACTTAATTTTGTACCATTTTATTATTTATGTTTTTTAAGACAATATTAATTGTTTTCTTACGATATTATTATTACTATTGTATTATTATTATTAAAGAATTTATTTTTTATTATTATTATTATTAGGGTAATAGTTATTTACTCTCGGTAATATAAGCGAGTTTTGATTTACCTTATTTTAGAAAGAATTTTGATATATCTCTTGAAATATTAAAATTCTAAAGTTTTTACCCCTTAGATACAAATATTATCTCCTGTAAATTTTTTTTATTTACTCCCCTCATTTTTATACGCTTAGGGGTACCTAAAAAATTACACGGGATAATCAATTTTTTTAAAATGGGTAAATCAAAATCCGCCTATATTGCAGAGGGATAAATGACTATTAACCCTTATTATTATTATGGGTCAGCCGAAACAGCCTAGGAGAGAAGAAGCTCCAAGTGCTAAATCTCATCAAAAACAGTAGAAATGGGCTAGACACTGATCCAAAACAGGAAAGGGAAGAAAAAGACAATCAGAGACATTCAAATAATCATACGGTTCTTTATGTTTTATGAGATCCCCTCATAAACCAGTTACAATAAACCCATTTAAATAAGGGACAAAAGCGCGTCATTTGAAGGTAATCTCTCTCTCATTTAAAATTCCCTCTTTTTACTCAAACACTAACTTGTACATTGAAGTGATAATCTTGTAAGTTAGATCCATCTTATTTACTGTAAATTTTGGTAAGCAAGCGTTAGTCTTCCAAATCAATTTTTTTTTACTCACAGGATCGACTATATTTATCCTAGGACATATGTGCATAGAGTTTCTTAAATCTTCTTGGTAATAGTTATTTCGATAGTAATTGGAACTTTAAAAGTAATGTAGAAATGGTTGATAAAAAGTGCAGAAATGTAAATTGACTTAGATGAGAAATCACTATACCAAATTTGGCTTTTAGCAGCACCCCTACGAAAGCGCTTTTAGGAAAAGCGCTGGCATAGGCTTCGCTAAAGACAAAATTAAAAAACACGCTAAAAAAGCGCTCTTATAGTGGGGGGGGTATGAAAGCGCTTTTAAAAAGCGCTCTGGTAAGGGGGGGTATGAGAGCGCTTTTGAAAAGCGCTTTGGTAAGGGGGGGTATGAGAGCGCTTTTGAAAAGCGCTTTGGTAAGGGGGTATGAGAGCGCTTTGGTAAGGGGGTATGAGAGCGCTTTTCAAAAGCGCTCTGGTAGGGGGTGGGGTACAAGAGCGCTTTACCCTTAAAAGCGCTGGTATAGCTACATCTACTAAGGCGCTTTTCAAAAGCGCTTTCATAGCCTTTTTAAAATTAAAATTTTTAAAAACAAAATTATACAAACCCCATCCGTCTTCTCACATCAACCTTCACACTCCAAAGTCCAGACCTCAGTACTGTTACGAACTTCCATAACCTTCACTTCTGCCTCATCTCCATCCGTAAAACCCCATCCGCGACCGTTACTTCACTGCTGCCGCCATTCTTCTTCTATTTCCATTTGTTCCTCACCGTCACTTGCCGTCACTTCCTCAGCCATCTCCGTCGCTCCTACTTCAAAGCTCTTTGTCAAGTCCAAACGTGGTTCCCTGTTATCATCATCAACAACATCCAACTTCCAATTTTCTACAAATTATCTTAGGTAACATTACTTGATTTTCATAGTTTTGTTGAATACTTGAGTAATTTGTGCATGCATATTATGTGTTTGTGATAATGTTTATGTGAATTTGTGATGTAGATTTTAACATAGATTTGTAGACATAACATTTGCACATTAGGTGTACGTAGAAATTCCTCATAGAATTGAATTGCTAATTCTTGACATAAGAACTAATTCTTGATATTGTGCTAATCTATTGACATAGAATCAATTGCAATTCTTTGTGTTGATGTTAGATTCTTGATATTGTGAATAAATATAGATAGATTCGGAATTGGATGAATCTTGAGCTTAATTGTGTTGTGCCTAAATGCTAATTTTCCAGAATCGTGATTACTAACTACTGTTGTGTTTGTTCTATGCTATTCACCTCAATGTGCACAATCATGTTTACTAATTTCTAGTAATGAAAATGATCTTTACAGTGTTCTTCACTATCCATTTCAATTGTTTTCAACAACAAACAAGCTAAAGCGCTCAAGATTTAAGGTATCACTATCTTTTGATGCTTCACTAAGTAAGTCATTTGTGATGGATGTCAAGGAAACTTGTGTATTTTTATACTCTTCATTCAACAGTTTCTTCAAACTAATGTCAAAGAAACTAATGTCATTGTTCTTGTTTACCCTAACCAATTGATATTTTCGCATTCCAGGAGAACAATTTCTTTCTCTCGTTCAATTGCTTAAGTAATCTCTCTCATTCAAGTAATCTCAATCCTCCAGAGGCCTTCACGAACTGGTTTTTAGAAGTCCATCTTCTTCATCTAACTTGCTTCCTTCCTCTTAAATCTTAAGTAAGATTTAACATTGTTTTTAAAAATTAATCTTGAAGTAATCTTGTGTTGTTGTAGGTTGGTGTTTTAGTTTGAAGTATAATATTGTGATAATGTGATAATGTGTTTTTGGTTTGTTTTATTAAGTTGATGTTCTGGTTTGAAGTATTGTGTTTGTATTGTGATAATGTGATAATTTTTTTTAGTTTGGTGCCTTAGAAGTTGAAATTTTGTAAACTTTAATTATTAGTTACATAAGACATTAATAGAAAAATGGTAGTGTTTATTTTTTAATTTGTTAGGAGTAGAAGGAATTTGTTTATATTAGAGGTGGTTATATTTTTAATGCGCTATAATGTAGTGGAATTGGAATTTAGAGAATTGGTACTTACTAATATGTGTAAGATTGGAACTTAGATAATTTTGAGATTTTGTTGTGTTGTGTTAATTTATTTAATTGATTATGCATCACAAAAGTGATAATGAAGAGTAGAAAAAATGATTCTTTTTTCAATAGGAAAGAAATAGATGAAGAGAACTTAACCCCTATTAGTAGTGGAAGTAATAGGATGGCCTTGAATCTGTGCAATTTAGGAATTCCAGTTATGAAAGTCATGGACATGCCTTCCAAAACAACATCAAGAATGGGGAGGGAATGTATTTGCTGTAGTAATGAAACTGTTATTTCCCACCCATAACAAACAATGTAGACTAAGGTTTATATATTTAAAGTTCCTTAAATAAGCTTATTGTTCTAATCTAAGGTTTATATTATTGTGTTTATGAAGTCTGTTTTGAACTTTGTGTGAGTTTTAATAGTTTTGTTCTTTGTGTGAAACTCGTCTCATTGGTTGAAGAATGTCGATGTTTATAAATTATCTTTAGTCCTGATTCTTAAGCAACATAATTTTTTGATTCAAGTGTTAGCATATGTTCGGCCTTTATGTATCATGTTCTTAATAGAATTTAAATAATTAAGATGATGACAAATAGGTGAAAGAAATACTCTATAAATTTGAAGTGAAAGTTAGGTTAGTGTGAAACATGTTGTTAGATTATGATGACAAATAGGTGAAATAAATACTAAATTTGAAGTGAAAGTTAGGTTAGAGTGAATCATATATCTTATATATTAAAGTTGTGAAGTCTATTAAATTATTTTGGAGTTAAAATTAAGGTTTTTTTTTAGTAATTTTATATATTTATTTTATTTTATTTTATTAGTTATTTATTAAAATTAATTTCCTCTCAGTAACTCTTTAATTTCGTTTATCGTTAAGTGAGGTACTTACTAACTTTGTGAATTGAATTCGCCATAGGGGTTACTTGTGAAGAGTGAAAGTTTGACCGTTTTTGTTTAGCTTAATTAAGACATGGATAAGACATGGATGAATTCAAACCGATTGTCGAAAGAGTACGAGAAAGGGGTATGGGAATTTGTTGAGTTTGCGGTTGCGCACTCCAAAGACCCGCTTCGAATGCCGTGTCCTTGCTTGGGTTGCTGTTATACCGGGGGTAAGGTTGACGGGAATCAGTTGGGATCTCATTTACTACGGTTTGGAATTGATAGAAGTTATACATGTTGGACAATGCATGGTGAGAAAAGTACCGGGAATGCTGAGTCGAGTTGTAATAGGAAGTATGCTTCAAACGACGATTGCACAGACACATACGATTGTGATCGAGTCGAAGAGATTGCAGAAGCGCTTGAAGAAGATCTTGCGGATTGTCCCAAAATGTTTGAGAGGTTGGTAAGCGATGCAGAGAAACCGTTGTATGTTGGTTGTTCAAAATTCACAAGATTGTCTGCGGTGTTAAAGTTGTACAACTTAAAGGCGGACAATGGATGGTCGGATAAAAGTTTCACAGAGTTATTAGCCCTTATGAAAGATATGCTACCAGAGGATAATGTTCTTCCCAATCGAACGTATGAAGCCAAAAAGATGTTGTCTTCTATTGGAATGAGCTATGATAAGATACATGCATGTCCAAACGATTGCGTTTTGTTTCGAAACGAGTATGCAGCGTTGAATGAGTGTCCTAAATGTGGTGCCCCTCGATATAAGAAAAAGTTGTCTCCTGCTAAAGTCTTATGGTATTTTCCTATAATTCCGAGATTTAGACGCATGTATCGTAGTGAGACCGATTCAAGACACTTGACTTGGCATGCAGATGAAAGAATTATTGATGGAAAGTTGCGACATCCGGCAGACTCACCACAATGGAGTAAAGTTGATACTGAATATCCTGAATTTGGAAAAGAAGCAAGAAACCTTCGGTTGTCATTGTCTACTGATGGAATGAACCCGCATGGTATTCAAAGTATCTCGCATAGCACATGGCCTGTGATTCTTATGATTTATAACTTACCTCCGTGGCTATGTATGAAGCGTAAGTACATGATGTTATCTATGCTAATTTCTGGGCCTAAACAACCAGGGAATGACATAGACGTATACTTGGCACCCTTAATCGAAGATTTAAAGTTTTTGTGGGAGAGAGGTGTGGAGGTTTACGATGGGTATAGGAAAGAAAGTTTCAACTTGAGGGCGATGTTGTTTGGAACAATTAATGATTTTCCAGCATACGGAAATCTATCCGGGTACAGCAACAAGGGTCAAAAGGCGTGTCCTGTTTGTGAAGATGAAACCGATACGACACGATTGGCGCTTTGTCAGAAGAATGTCTTTCTCGGCCATCGTAGATTCTTAAATTCTAATCATCACTACCGTGGGTGGAGAAAAGCATTCAATGGAGAGGCCGAACATCGTACAGCCCCGCCTTTTTTGTCAGGTGATCAAATTTTTGAAAAGGTGAAAGATGTGAGCACTCAGTTTGGCAAGCCTTTTGCACATTCAATTGTCAAGGGTGGGTGGAAGAAGAAGTCAATTTTCTTTGAACTTCCATATTGGAAGTCGTTGTACATAAGACATTTCCTGGATGTTATGCATATTGAAAAAAATGTATTTGACAGCGTTATAGGTACGCTACTCAATATACAAGGAAAGTCTAAGGATGGAGTTAACATAAGGAATGACATGGTAAACATGGGGATGAGAACTGAATTGGGGCCCGTGACGAAAGGAAGACGAACATATCTGCCACCTGCTGTTTACACTCTATCTAGAAACGAGAAGAAAACATTGTGTAAGTTCCTCAGTGAAGTAAAAGTTCCAGAAGGCTACTCTTCAGATATTAGAAGACTTGTGTCCATGAAAGACCTCAAGTTAAAGAGTTTGAAGACGCATGATTGCCATGTTATAATGGAACATTTTTTACCAATAGGTATACGTTCTATTCTGCCAGAAAAAGTAAGAAGCGCAATAACTAAGCTGTGTTTCTTCTTCAGGTCTATTTGCAGTAAGGTGGTCGATCCCGCGATCTTACCAACATTGCAAAATGAGATAGTTGTTACTTTATGTGATCTTGAAATGTATTTTCCTCCCTCGTTTTTTGACATAATGGTTCATCTAGTCGTTCATCTTGTGAAAGAGACACAACTGTGCGGACCAGCTTATATGAGATGGATGTACCCTGCTGAACGTTATATGAAAATATTAAAAGGGTACGTGAAAAACAGAAGTCGACCAGAGGGTTGTATTGCCGAGCGATACGTTGCTGAAGAAGCGGTTGAGTTTTGTACTGAATATCTGTCAAATGTTCAATCAATTGGACTCCCCAAATCTCATATTGTCGAAAAAAAAGAAGGAAAAAGGCTAATTGGAAATAAAGTTGTGACAGTATCAATGGTCGAACGGGATCAAGTGCACTTGTATGTTCTGCACAATGAGATTGAGGTTGAGCCGTTTGTTGAAATGCACAAAGTTGTTCTCCGAGATTTAAATCCAAATAGAAATGAGAACTGGATAGTACGAGAGCACAATCGAAGTTTCATACCGTGGTTTAGAGATCATATTTATTCAAAGTATCGTTCAGATCCTGCTTCAGTAACAGAAAGGTTGAGATGTTTAGCCTATGGTCCATCTGTAATTGTGCTTTCTTATAGCGCATACGCAATTAATGGATACACATTTTATACCAAAGAACAGGATGATAAAAGTACTATGCAAAATAGTGGTGTTACCTTGGTAGCTGAAGCTATGCACATATCAAGTGCGAATGACTTAAATCCGAAATTTGCAAATTTGTCATATTTTGGGGTTATCGAGCGCATTTTGGTGTTTGATTACGCGAAGTTTCAGATTCCTGTATTTGGTTGCAAGTGGGTTAAAATAATAGTGGCGTACGAATGGATAAGTCAGGATTTTTGCAAGTGGATCTCAATAGGGTAGGGTACAAAGATGAGCCTTTCATTCTAGCCTCTCAAGCTAAACAAGTGTTCTATGTCAATGATCCGACAAGTACGAAATGGTCTATAGTGCTTTTATCTAACAAAATAGTTGATGAAAAAATTGAAGATCAAGGTGATATTGGTGTTGGCATTGAATCTTGTACAAGAAACGATCAAAATGAGAATGAATCTTGTATTAGAAATGATCATAATGAGGGTATTTGGATCAATCCAACCGTCCGCATTGTTAAGAGACGCGTAGTACACAATCCTACCAAGAAAAGAAAGAGACGTTAGTGATAAAGTTAGTGTTAATAGTGTCAATGTTTTAGTTTGTTTGATACAGGTTCAAAATTTGAAGCATTTTTGTATGCTATGATGACTTGTTGCAATGATGAAACTTGATTGTTGTACATGTTCAAATATATACATGTTCTCTCTATTTCAATCTTGATTGTTGGTACTGTAATGTTAGTTTAAAGGTGTACATGTTCAAATATATACATGTTCTCTCTATTTCAATCTTAATATGAGTATCATCTAATATTATTTTTGTCATTTTTGTCTCCTTCATTTTCCTTCATTTTTGTCTTACTGGTTCATATACCATCTACATATTATCTAGTTGTTCAAGAGTTAAGGGGTAATTCGAATTAAAGGTATTATCTTTTTATTTTGTTTTAAAGTTTTCATTTTTGTTTTTAGTATATCCTCCAACAGTGTTTTGTTTTTATTTTAATATTAAGATGTTTTTTCTAACATTTTTTTTATGTTTTAGGTATCTCTTCAAAGCAAGAAAAATATTACTGGACTGCTTATTTATTATCTATGGGTTTAGTTTCTTTTGTTGTTAAATACTTTATTATTTTTATTAAAAGGGGTTGAGTTTTGAGGACATCTTTATTATTTTTATGTAATTTTTTGAAATGTTTCTCATATAAAGTTAGTGTTAATAGTGTACTAATGTGCTTTAGTTTGTTTGATACAGGTTCAATGGCTCCAGATAGAGATGCTCCACCTCAAAACCCACCTGAAAACGCACAAGAAAACTCACAAGAAAGAGTTGCTTCGGATACAAATGCTCCACCTGATACTGAAGCAAAAGAGGTGGCACGAGGCATCACTATTATGAAGGGAATCATTCGACATAGAGACCAAGGATTAGTATACCGATTGGAATGGAATTCTGATAAACAACCAATTGGTCCTAATTCTGCAAAGTTGACAAGTTATATTGGTACACTTGTCCGTATGCATATTCCGGTCTCCGACATTGCTGCGAGATGCAATAGGATCATTTGTTGCATGGCCCTCGGAGCTCATTACCATTAGTGATGAGGTATACTGAAAACGATTATGAATCATTTAGTTTTCGAATGTCAATTCTAAACCGTTTATTAATTATTTTTTACATTTTAATTTTAGACTGCTCCTATAAAACCCGCAATTAAGGGTAAAGGGATTTTACAGGAGGAGGAGTCTGTTGCATCACTAAAAGAGGTACATTTAAAGTGTTAATATATAGTCTGAATCTAAATCTGCATGATTTTATATTTTACCTAACTTATATGATTTTTAGGCATCCGCTCGGGAGTCACAACAAGTGACGCAGCAGGTTCGTAGCTTACCACCCACTGGTCCTCCGAAGCAAGCGGCAAAAAAAGGCGGTGCTTTTGTGCCTCGATACCGTTCGACACTCGCAACAATGGTTGATATGTCCGATTTGAAGGATGGTGGTTTACGTGAAATCAACATGGATGAAAGTGTCTTCGGTATTGAATTCCAGTCACATATTACATTTGATGACTTGGAAGAGATTTTTACCCATGATCAACTAGGCGTCAGTAATATGCACTCATACATCCGGTAATATTCACTCATCCGATATATTATTTAATTAGTCCCACAATATAATTTATTTACACATTTCAATGAAAATAATCTAATGTTTATTATGTTTTTATTTAAGGTTGTTGTATGACAGAGTGTTGCGCGGGACTGCATTGTCTGACAGATTCCGTTTCGTGTCTTCCGCCCATTGCAGCGGAATGACAATTGCTTCGGAACCGGAATCAGTTAGACAGCGCTTAGTAGATAGATTCATGTCCACCGGCAATACAGAAAGTCTGCATCTTTGGGCGTATAATACCCGACCAGTAGGGTTAGTTTCTCATTCTTGGTTCATCTAATCTCTGTTTCTTTTGTGTATAGCAAAATTTTCATATAACCTATTGTTTTAATTTATAGAGCACACTGGTTGCTGCTTGCTATCAACCCGATAAGAGAAGTCGTGTATTATCTGAATTCGGTAAATGGTGAATGGACCAATTATCCGGCTATGAAGGAAATCGTTGATTTGTAAGTGGGATCGTTCTAAATATATATTCGTGTATATTTATATATTTTCTTATTTGTGGGATTGATTTAAACATATGCTTTTATATATTTAATAATTAGATCAATACAAGTGTTCCGTAGTCAACGGGACGCACAGGTATCCCGAACTAAATCGAACAACATCACTTGGATCCAAGTGCAGGTACATTACTTTTCACAATTTTGCTTATAATATTTATGCTACTTGGTAAAACAAGACAACTATAGAATCTTATTTGTTTTATTATGTAGTGTCCGCAACAGCGAAACAGTCATGATTGCGGATACTTTGTTTTGAGGTTCATGAAAGAAATCCTTCAGGCGAATCAATTAGAGATTCCGCTCACGGTATGAATTTATAACTTAAGATAATTTCATATAATTTATTACATTTAACTAAATATATCATTTATATTATGTTTTTGTTTTGTAGTACCTTGACGAATTCCGTGCTGCTGCGTACCCGAAGCTTAAGTTGGAAGAAATTAAAGAAGATTTGTGTCAATATTATATTAGGCAATTTTTCATGTAGGATTTGTGTCGATTTGAACTATAATATTATTGATGTAATGATGTATATATATAATTTTGGATATTATAATGGTATTATATTAGTACATATATTGTCTTACTGATGGCTGAAATAATAGCGTCGAAAATATATTACAGGTCAAAAATATATTACAGGTCGAAAATATTACAGGTCGAAAAGATTACAGGTCGACTGGGAGGATTAAATTATAGGCTGCACATAAAAATACCTCATTTAGAAACGACAGCGCTTTTAAAAAGCGCTCTTAAAGGTCCACCTACTAAAGCGCTTCTTAGTAAAAGCGCTGCCAAAGACCAGTAAAAAAGCAAAAAAAATTAAAAAAAAACGCAGCCTACAAAAGCGCTTTTGTAAAAGCGCTCTGGTAGGCCCCCCTATAAGAGCGCTTTTTCTGGAAAAAGCGCTCTTATAGGGGGGCCTACCAGAGCGCTTTTACAAAAGCGCTTTTGTAGGCTGCGTTTTTTTTTTAATTTTTTTTGCTTTTTTACTGGTCTTTGGCAGCGCTTTTAAAAAGCGCTCTTAAAGGGGGGTCTACCAGAGCGCTTTTTCCAGGAAAGCGCTCTTATAGGGGGTCCTACCAGAGCGCTTTTTCCAGGAAGCGCTCTTAAAGGGGGGGTCTACCAGAGCGCTTTTAGAAGCGCTTTTGTTACCTACGCCAGCGCAAGCTTTTAAAGCGCTTTTAAGCGCTTTTAAAGGCCAAAATAAGCGCTTTAGTAGCCCTTTTCCGTAGTAGTGAATGTAGAGGAATGAAAATGATATTAAAATAAGTAACTTGATATTGAATAAAGATGGAATGATTCATACGTACATTTCTCAGACAACTCTTTTCTCAATAACAGTTAGATATTTCGAGAAATTGTGTTTTAGTACAATGTGAATGCCAAAACTTAATGTTAAGTCTCCTATTTTTACCACTTCGACAGTAATGGTAAGGAACAGTCTTTTCTTCAGAAATTGACACGTTCTCGTTTGCATGTGATTTGCTCTTCGCAGGCTTCCACAAGTCCTATTTTAAAGAACTGATAAGGCCAAAATTCAGTTAATAGCCTAATTTCAAAATATTCTCGTCGAACTCACTTTAAATATTTTCCAAAAACTCTAAGTCCCATCATTGTACCATTTCTCTAATTCGAAGCTTATTTGTTAGGCTTCGGTCAAAATTCTATCTAGCTTCTCCGTCGAATGAAGCTTGTTTACTTCAAATATTTTCCTCGACAATCCTCTTGATATTTCTTATTCCTTTTGAGCGTCGAATTTACATCTAACAAATTGCCCCCCAAAAATGTTTTTTTTCGATCAAGCATTCACGAACTTGTCACAAATGCCAGATCTATGTTGATAAGGTGCATGTACCTCCGGTTCCTTTGAACGTCTTGACGGCTCCTTGGCCCTTTGTAATGTGGGGAATTGACATGATCAGAGAGATTAGACCTACCGCTTCCAATGGGCATTGCTTCATCCTGGTGGCCATTGATTACTTCACGAAGGGGTTCGAAGCTGCCTCTTTTGCTATTGTTACCAATAATGTTGTGGCGCGGTTTATCAAGTATAACCTAATTTGTCGGTACGGTGTGCCAGAGAGAATCATCACTGAAAATGGTACAAATATTAACAATACAATGATCACCGAACTCTGTAAACAATTCAAGGTCCAACATCATAATTCTTCCTCTTACCGGCTGAAGATGAATGGTGCTGCTGAAGCTGCAAAAAAGAACATTAAGAAGATCATATAGAAAATGACGGTGACATACAAAGACTGGCATGCGATGTTACCATTTGCTCTTCATGGTTACCGCACCTCAGCGCGTACGTCAACAGGGGCAACCCCTTATTCTCTGATATCCGGTATGGAGGTTGTCCCACCAATTGAGGTCCAGATCCCTTCTTTGAGGATCATGAAGGATGCAGGTTTAAATGAAGATGATTGGATCCATACTCGACTTGATCAACTGAATCTGATTTATGAGAAAAGGCTTACTGCTATCTGTCATGGTCAGATGTACCAAAAACAGATGATCAAAGCTTTCAACAAAAAGGTCAGACGTCAGGTATATCAAGCAGGTGATCTAGTAATCAAGTGCATCATCCCACCGCAAGGTGATCCTAGGGGAAAATGGACCCCCCACATACGAATGGCCATTTGTAATGAAGAACATATTTTCCAATGGAGCCATGATTCTAACCACCATGGATAGTGACGACCTTCCCCACCCTATGAATGCGGACATAGTGAAAAGATACTACGCATAAATAAAGACCCCTAGGTCGACTGGCCTAGGAAAAAATAGGGCCATCCCGGCGAACCAAAAGGGTTCGGGCAAAAATTAGGGATAAAAACAAAAAAAATCTATACACCTGGCAAGTCGAAAACCTGAAGGGGCAGCTTGGGAAAAAAAGGGTATGCCGGTGGACTAAAAACCTGAAAGGGCGGTCCAGGAAAAAATTAGGGATTTAAGGCGTATAACTATGTCTCGTTGGGTCACCTTGCGATCAAACTTCAGTATCAGACTATTAAACTCAAGCGGTACCGATCAATCCAGTCAACTTCGGACAAGCAGCGAAAAGATGAAACGCTCGAAGGCATAAGACCAATAGCAGAATTGAAACTCAATGGGATCATTATACATAGATGATTTCTCTTTGTATATAACTTTGTATAAATCCTTCTTGCGACATTATTTTCTTACTAGAATGTCTGTCTCCTTGTATATAAATTCCTTTTATAGGCAAACTTCAAAAATTAATACAAATCAGTTCTTGAAAGTTCAAAACTACTTGTTTTCTATTTTTCTATTTTGTTTTGTAAAAACGTACAGTGATTATTTGTGGCATACACATATTGAATATGATTACTGTTTGCAAATATTTACATAAAGAACAGAAAGACAATTGCAAATGGCTTAAGGAACGAAGCAATGTCTGAAAGCCAATCCTAGTCTCTACAAGTTTTTTTCCCAGGCAGGAATTACCTTCTCCAGCAGAATTCTTGTGAAATTTGAAATCCATGATTTCCAGTTGAGTTTATTTTTTGTCGCCGGCAGTTTATGAAGCCTCGTCCCTGCAGAGTAAAATGACCAAAGTTTGACCTCTCATTCCCCACAAAGCTTTATAATTTTCGGCAGCTTTCAAATCGTCATCCCCATTAGAGTTTATTTCTCTGGCAGCAGAAGATCATCCTCAACAAAGTTCCTTTTTCCTAGCTATTGAATATTCCACAGTAGAGTCTCCAACAAAATTCTTTTCTCACTATGGAATATTCCAACAGAAGAATTCTTCTCCCTCAGTAGAACACTCCCCAAATAGAGCATCTTCTCCCCAATGGAATATTTGCAAGCAGAAGTACTTGTCTCCCCACATATTCATTCTTAAACAGAAGACAAAAAAATCCAGCCGAGTATTCTCAAACAGAAAGAGGAAATCCTAGACAAATCATCTCTACTCATCATCCCCAGCGGAAGTAGAAGAACAATTTTTTCTACAACGGTTAGGAATTCAATTTCCAGTACTCTCCAGTAGTAGTCCGGGATTTATTTTCCTAGTCTGGGAAGCATCGCAATAGCATCCCTGTTCATACATAATGGCATGCACATACACATCTCATACAACATAATCTCATTTATTTTGAGAACATCATCACAATATATTTTATACATCATGACATTGCATATGACTAATTCTTTACCTTTTTCAGGGAAAGGTCAAATCAACAAATATCGTTGACTACTTATGTGACCTGGTAGTCTTCTCAAAAGCCACCTATAACAAAGGGTTATCTCAGGATCTTCCTCATAGAGATGCCCTCATAAGACCTTCTCTGGTCCAGATCGCCATTAAGATCTCTCTGATATCTATTCCAGATGAAGATATTCCAAGAATTTTGTCTGGTCCAGCTGAATCGATGCTAATATTCTTATGATGTCCATGCTAGTCAAAGTTAATCCAAGACTTTCCCTGGTTCAGTTAGATTGACACTAAGATCTCTCTGATTTCCATGCCAGTTGAAAAAAACTGTGAAGCCTGGGTTTCGACCAGATAACAGTATAAGGTGCTGCGAGGCCTGGAATCCGACTAGATAGTAGTTCACTTATTCAAGGACGCTATGAAGCCTGGGTTTCGACCAGATAACAGTATAAGGTACTGCGAAGCCTGGAATCCAACCAGATAGTAGTCCACTTCTTCAGACACTGTGAAGCCTGGGTTTCGACTAGATAACAGTTGAAGTTGTTGCGAAGCCTAGAATACAACCAGATAATAGTTAACTTCTTCAGACACTACAAAGCCTGGAACCCGACCAGATAGCAATTTATTCTGTCAATTACTATGAAGCCTGGACTCGACCAAATAATAGTATACCTCAGATTCAAGTTGAAGCCTGGACCCGACCAGATAACAGCTTAATTTCTTCAAATTATCGAAGCCTGGATACGACTAGATAATGGTATGCCTCATATTCAAGTTGAAGCCTGGACCCGACCAAATAACAGCTTAATTTGTTCAAGTCACTGAAGCCTGGATTCCGACCAGATAACAGTTTGAGTTACTACGAAGCCTGGAACATGACCAGATAATAGTTCAATCTCATTTCCCCAGTAAGTCATTGTGAAGCCTGGAATACGACCAGATAGCAGTCAGCCTTATAATCTTTAGCAAGTCATTACAAACCTGGATCTTGACCAGATAGCAGTTTACTTCAGTCTCTTCAGTCTCTTCAGTCATGAGATATTCCCCAGTAGAGTAATGGACAACCGAGGCTCCTAGACTTTATTCCCCTGAGAGACATTTCCCAGCGGACTCCTCCTCAGACAGCAGGAGCAGGAATCCCCACAAAGAGAATTCTTATGAAGTCAGCATCTATTTTTGATGGCATCTTTAAGCCCATCTCCGAAGACTCTCCGTCATACTCCTTGGATGGCATCTTTAAGCCCATCTCCGATAGTCTCCTATCATCTTTTCCAAATGGCATCTATAAATCCATTCCTGATATTACCTACACAATCAGTTATCATTTTAAACGAGTGCAAATTTCTGGGCACTCTAGTGTTCGATCATCTTCCACCTTCAGATCACGAAAGGCAGACAAGCCAATCTATATCTTCAGGTTTAAGAAGATTGAACAGGGGAAACTGTTGTACCCCAAAATTTTCCCTCTCATTTTACTCAACACATGCCTATTGAGATCCTCAACATGCCCCAAGGATGCCCAAGAATTGATCAGACAAATTCTCCTCCTAAGGCAATGAACCCCCAACTAGGGTTTCCATTTTCATCAAGAGGTTTGAGCTCCAATGGTCTCCAATTCTTCCCATGGTCCTAACATGTCCTCAATATCACCCATGCCAAGTTTCATGCTTTGCTCAATAAGTTTTCTCAGACAATTGCTCAAGTATTGGAAAATCAGTTGTGCTAGGCCAAAAGTCAACTATGACCTATATACAGTCAAACTTCAAGATTTTTGGTCAACATCGACATTTTGAAGTGATATCCATCATTTTATCAAAGATTGATCATTATTCCTCAAGAAATGCTCCTAATTCAGCAAAAGTAAAAAATAAGCAAATTAGCGTTTCTATAAGAAAAGTCAACCAAACTTTGACCAAGCATAACTTTCTCATAA
Source organism: Vicia faba (assembly GCA_948472305.1). Lineage (NCBI taxonomy): Eukaryota > Viridiplantae > Streptophyta > Magnoliopsida > Fabales > Fabaceae > Vicia > Vicia faba. Next base: position 940,273,102 of record OX451741.1, on the reverse strand, counting down.
GTTATCCGAAATTTTCCAACCAAATCTAATTTTGAAGAGAATACAATTCCCTACAACTTCTCTTCAGACCTCAAGTCCAAGAAATGTACCATTTGAAAGATACAAGTTCATACGTTACAGGTCATTTTTAGAAAGTCAATAAAAACCACTTTTTGCCAAGACCTTTAACATCAAGATAACATCTTCAAAAGCAAAATTGATCAAAAGAGGTATTGAAGTAGACATCTTGGGATTTACAAAAAGTACAATATCACCATCATGAGGTAAAAATTGAGTAAGTTTTGGCTTGCACAATTTGGGAAAATTTGGGAAATTTCAAGAAACATGCATTGGGCAAATTTGAATTTTTAAGGAAATGGCTCAAATTCTTGAACTTCAAACATATTTCCAAGACCATAGAGGAGTCCTATAAACATTTTTGCATAGTCTTGACTTTATTTGCATTTTATATTAATTTTATTTAATTAAGAATCAAATAAATCAACATTATTACAAATAATATGTTTAAGGCTTGTTTTAATGCATGGAGGGGTCCCAATTTTCGTGTACAACAAGGCCAAGATGTTTGCACACATTCAAAATTAAAAAATGGAAAAAATACCATGACTTTGGCCAACTATACAAATGGCCATTCATGTCATTCAAGAGCTTGTCCATAGCTGTTACAAACATGGCATTTTCGTGTTCTCTCACCACTCTCTATATAAACAAGCTTTTGGCAAACATCAAATATAGATACATAACCTGGAGAACCCCTGTCCAATTTGCAAAAAAAACACTAAGTTGTCAAACTCGAATTTCCATTTCCAGTTTGTTTCAGTCGCAAACAAGTATCAAAACATACTCCTGGAGAGCCTCTGAAGCCATTGCAAGCATTCCCAAAGCCTGAAACGTCAAGAATCGTGCCCTCTAACAATCATGGTTTGCATATTTTTTTATATTTAATTCCTTTAATTCTTGCATCATAAACATATTTCAATTCTATATTCATGTTTTTTATCATGTATACAAGGTATTTGAATGCTTTAATTTGAGTATAGACCCAGGAACCGTACGAAGCCATTGTTAGGGTTTCAAGGTCCCAAATTGGGAACTTCATGTAGAGGTAAAATTTGGTCAAATCGATGGCATATTTGTGTTCAGGGGAATGAATGCAATAGATCTATGCCCTTGGTTAGGATTTATCTTGCTTGTGCTACATTTTTGAATTTTGCAGGTTTGTAGCCACAGACAAAAACTATCACTATAGCCTATAGTGACAAATTTGTCTGTGGGTAAAAGTCTAGTCTCTAAAGTGACAGTTGCAGAAGGAAGAAGATTAGGTTTCAGTCCCCCATTTGAAGATTCAAATTAGCGCGTGTTTTTTTTTTCTCAGATAATGTTTGTTTTTTTAGATATAATATATTAATGTTATTATATGTTTGAATGACCAAGACAACTCAGTTGGTAAGCTAGCGCATGCGTAAAGGAGAGGACCTGGGTTTGAGCCCCAGGTCCAGCAGTTTATTTTTTCTAATAATTATTCAACAGATCTAACGTATCTCCTAGCCAAGCATCCACCATACGTCCTTAGATCTCACCCTTTGGATCATCTCAAAGCAGATCCAATGCTCCAGAATTGAAGATCCATGGTGCACTCCCTGAAGGTTGATCACACTGGAATGCATGCTGGCAATTGGGCCAGTACCTTTGGGCCTTGCAAAATTTCCAATTGACACCTCCTAGTTGGCCAAACAATACCAGGCTCATTCATCATTTTTTTTGTCTTTATTTCTTTATTATTATTTTATTTTAATTGTCTTAAATTCATTTTCTTTAATAATTAAAAAATCAATAAATCAATAAATAGAATTAGGTTTGATAATTAAAATTAATTTTCTGGAAAAAAAATTAATTAATTTGATTATTATAACATGATAATTTTTATTAAATAAAAATTAATTAGATTTAGGTTAAGTTTTCAAAAAAATTTTAACATAAAAAAAATGACAAAAAATATTTTCCCTTTAATTGATAAGTTTTTTAGGACTTAGATTTTATTCCCGTCTTATTTTTTTTCGCACGCTTATTATTTTCATTTTACTTTCCAATTAATGTAACTGTTAATGGTTTGTAATAGTTGTGAATTAGGTTTTCATTTACTATTTTTATTTACCGCCTTCCCCCAAGTTTGGTTATGTAACCCCCTCCCCAAAGCCTTGTAATAGCTAGTGTGATCGGTGGATCTGGAACTGACTGTTTAACGCTGGTTCGCGAAATGTCGCAGAAGCAAGAGTCGCCACCGTCTTTTATTTTCTCCAAATGGAAAGGACAAAAGCACAGAAAAATTCCTTAAAGAGATTGCTCTCGGTTCGGGAGGTAGATTATAGAAAGGGAAGGTGTTAGCACCCTTTCTATCCATGGTTATCCATGGGCTCTTAGATACTTGCTCAATGTGTTTTCAAAATGTTTGCTTGCTTTTCAATGTGGGTTTAAAAAGTTTCTTTGAAAAATTTCAGTTCGACTCGTACGTCAGAGTGTTTGAAAAATTTGCTTTGAAAGCTTTTGAAAAGTGTTGGTGTGAAAAGTCTTTGAATTTTTGTTTTGAAGAGAGCAAGTATCCATGAGTCGTCTACCTACCCTAAGGAATTCGTCTGTGTAAATGTCCTTTAAAGTAGTGCCATCCCACCATTGAGAGGTAGGTAGCACCACCGTCGGAGGTGTTCGGGTCAATTCGAGTTTAGGGACATGGTGATCACCAGAGCAATGGGAAGACACCTTAGAAGCTACCCTCATGCCAGGTTCCCGGATCATGAGGACTTACTAAGACATCCTCTACTCGACGATCACCTTTCGAAAGGCAACATTGAGGCGTACCCTAGGGGTGGTGTGTGCGATTCGTGTATCGTTTTCATTGATATTTGTCTTGTCATGTTTATTGGTATTCTACGCTTGATTTTATTTTTGAGGCCATTCATTCTTGCATGCTTTTGTTAACAGTTAAAATTTGCGGGAAAAGTAAATCTAACGCTATTACAAATGGCGCGGGTCCACATCGCCAAAATTAAACCGAACCCGATTTGACAAGAAAATAAAGAAATTAAATAAAAGTGCGAAAAGTATAAATTGTCCGAGTTACATGGCTTTGGGAGAGATACATAATTATTTAGGCAATAAAATAAAATGCGCGAATAAATTACGAACGAGGGCGTTGGACCCTTTTGCGAAATATTATTAATAAGGAATTAAAATTAAGAATTAAAAGAAGATGTTTTTTAGTATTTTTGTGTTTTTTGAGATTTAATAAAAAAGAATTAATTAAGAAAAACAAAATGAAATGTTAAACCTAGTTCTAATTATTTTTAAATTTATTATGAAAGTATTAAAAGTTAACCTAAATGCAACCCTAATTAGTTTACAAGTTTAATTATGAAAATAAATAAATCACTAATATTATGGCAAAAAAAAAGGAAAATTAAAAGGAATAAAAAGTCATTAAACCTAATGCTATATTTTTGGATTTTTAGTTATTAAGAAAGTGTTAAAATCTAACCTAAATGCAACCCTAATTAGTTTACAAGTTTAATTATGAAAATTACTAATATTATGGTAAAAAACAAGGAAAATTAAAAGGAATAAAAAAGTCATTAACCTAATGCTATATTTTTGGATTTTTTTATGGAAGAAAGAATTAAAGTTGCAACCTAAATTAATACTAAGTTAATTTACATACAATTTATTTATGAAAATAACTAAAATAAAATAAATATTATATTGTTCTCTTTTTCTGATTTTTGTGTATTTTATAATTTGTAAAAATGTTGAATTAAATTAAAAACAAGAAACAAATAAAAATAATAATTAAAAGAGATGAGAAAAAATGAAAATATTTGCAAACCAGGGTGGGGGTGTAGTCCCAATTTGTGAGGTTTTGATGGTAAAGCCTGGCCCATTAAGCTGTGGTCTTTTTGACTTTTTGCGTAGCATGTGGCAAGGTTGACCAGCATCTACCATATGCTTTGACTCTGAGCCCTTTGATGGATCTCCCAGGACACGTGGGCGCTGATCCCTGAGCGTGTATGATGATCCTTAGTGTGAGTGCTGTATAGGAGTTGCTAATGAAAAATAACATGGAAATTGCACAGACCTGGGAATCGAACCCAGGTCTTAAACATTAATAATCCCTTCACTTGCCAACTGAGCTACATCACGCGCGTTAACCTATTATAGCAAATAAATAATAAAAGAAAAAAAAACAAACACGTTAGTGGAGGGCGCGCGAAAATTTGAACCAGCGAATCATGGCTTGCCACGATGTTGTCTTCTCCACCATCCCTGTAAACAAAGGCTTTAGGCAACGGCTTTGCAAACGTGGGTTTAGACAGGTTTTAAGAAAATAACGATTAGCCCCTCGACGCTCATAAATTGAGCGCGAGGGTGCCATCCTCTTCGTCTTCAAGTGCTGAATCCATTGGTGGTCATTTGGAGTTCTAATTTTGCCTTGTTATGAAAGCCCCAAATTTCAGTCCTGCAAACCCTAAAAATCGCGCATGGTATTTTCTCATATATAGCACAAAAACGCAATTGGATCACATGGTTAGTTTCAAAACTTGACAAGGAACATGAACGTATGATTAAAATGCAGTGAGGATGCCTAGAAATCAAAGCATGATTATGGATTTTTCTTGGTTCAGTTGGAATCCGCTTTACCAATTCTTTGGGTTTGAGTTGTTGTTTGTGATTGGAATGTGATCAGGAGAGTTTGAGGAAGCTATTAGAAAAAGAATCAAGCTTTTAATCGCCCTCTAGTAGTGATTTCAGTTTTGAGTTTTATGGAGAATTTTTCCAAGTTGGCAATGGTGTTTGGGCGCAGCTTGTGCCCCTTGGCTTTAGGGTTTGCTTCAATATTTATGTTGGAAGGTAATTATGGTACAAACTAGGTCAAAGATCCATGAAATAAGAGAATTAGGTTTAGGTTTTCCACCTTTAACAAACTTTCCCTTTTTTTAAGCAAACCAAGACTTGGTGTACAACATAACCCTAAACTAGGTCAAAGATCCATGAAATAAGAGAATTAGGTTTAGGTTTTCCACCTTTAACAAACTTTCCCTTTTTTTAAGAAAAACCAAGACTTGGTGTACAACATAACCCTAAACTAGGTCAAAGATCCATGAAATAAGAGAATTAGGTTTAGGTTTTTTCACCCTTAACAAACTTTCCCCTTTTTTTTAGGCAAAACCAAGACTTGGTGTATAATCTAACCCTAGCATGAGTTTGTGAGCTGGCACATGATATATGGAAGCTATCCCAATTCAAATGACACTATTTCATTGACTTTTGAATTTTATTTGAATTTTTAAAGATTTAAAATGAATTAAATTATCAAAAATTAAATAAAATAGAAAAATCAATATTTGGTCTTGAAATTAATCATGGGACACGTGTGTGGCATGACAAGGCTGAATCAAGTGGAATAAAGTGGGCCCTTTTGTCAAAAATTGAAGTTTCAAGGATAGTTGACTTTTGCCATTTCACAAAAATTTCCCAACTTCTCCAATGCATAACTTGCTCAATTTTTAAGCTTTTCTCATGTTCTTGGACATTTTGGAAAGGTCTTTGAGTCCTTTAACCAATGCCTTTGGTCCCATGTCATTTTGATTTTCCAATCTCAAGTTATGGCCTTTGACTTAAAGTCCCTTTTTGTTGACTTTTGAAAATGACCTATAATGTTGAAATTGATAACTTTTTGTGAGAGCATTTCTTGGACTTGAAGTATGAAGATGAGTTGTAGGAAATGTCTTTCTCTTCAAAATGAGCTTTGGATGGAATTTTTCTGATAATCCATGTGAAAGTTATGCCCTGGTCAATTTCAGTTGACTTTTTCAGCTGTCCAAATATAGTAACTTTTGCATCTTGATGATTTTCTGAGCCAAATTTTGAGAATCATGATCAAGCATTGATCAAATGATGTTTGTGGCTTCAAAATGATATGTTGACCAAAAATTTGAACTTTCAACTGTCAAATGACCATTTTGCCCCTACAGTTGACTGTAGTGCAATTTAGGGTTTTGACTGTGCAATTTTGAGCTGAATGCCTTGAAACTTGATATGAGGATGCTTGACCATGTTTGTAAGCATATGAGACTTGATTGCGCCTTTGAAAACTTCATTTTCTTGATCAGAATCCAAACCCTAGTTTTGACTGTATAGGAGACAGTTGGACTGTGCAACCCTTGGGGGAGCTTTATGACTTGGCTTGGCAATTTCTTGAAGAATATGGGAGGGCAAATTTTGGGGTGCAACAGTTGCCCCTGTTCAATCTTCTTAGACCTGAGGATGCAGATTGGCTGACGTGCCTTTCGTAATCCGAGGGTAGAAGATGATTGGACACTAGAGTGCCCAGAAATTTGCGCTCACATGTTAGCAGTGTGATGAGGGAATGGGCTTATAGATGCCATTTGGAGATTGCTGGATAGGATGATGGGCTTATAGATGCCATCTGGATGTTTGATTGCGTAAGAGATTCCTTGGCGAGAACCTGCATACCTGCAAAACAGAAAATGAGTACCTGACACGTTGCAGGAGCTGATTTTTAGATGTCTGGTATAGATGTGTCCTGACGGGTTACAGGAGCTGAGTCTGGAGCTTCAAACGGCGATGAAAGAACCAGGGATGGTTACTACCTTAGCATGAATGGTAAGAGAACCTTGGGCGACTTTAACTTCAACAACGCTCGTTGAGAAAAATCTTGGGTGTTTTTAACTTCAACAACGCTTGTTGAGAAAAATCTTGGGTGTCTTCTACTGGAATAAGAATCAGGGAGATCTTAGGGTCGATCTGACTGAACCAGAGAGGCCTTTGACTGGGTAAGAATCAGGAAAATCTTAGGGTCAATTTAACTGAACCGGACAAGGTCTTGAAATATCTTCAACTGGATAAGCATCAGGGAGATCTTAGGGTCGATCTGATTGAACTAGAGAAGGCCTTTGACTGGATAAGCATCAGGAAAATCTTAGGGTCAATTTAACTGAACCGGACAAGGTCTTGAAATATCTTCAACTGGATAAGCATCAGGGAGATCTTAGGGTCGATCTGACTGAACCAGAGAAGGCCTTTGACTGGATAAGAATCAGGAAAATCTTAGGGTCGATTTAACTGAACCGGACAAGGTCTTGAAACATCTTCAACTGGAATAAGTGTCAGGGAGATCTTAGGGTCGATCTGACTGAACCAGAGAAGGCCTTTGACTGGATAAGAATCAGGAAAATCTTAGGGTCGATTTAACTGAACCGGACAAGGTCTTGAAACATCTTCAACTGGATAAGCATCAGGGAGATCTTAGGGTCGATCTGACTGAACCAGAGAAGGCCTTTGACTGGATAAGAATCAGGAAAATCTTAGGGTCGATTTAACTGAACCGGACAAGGTCTTGAAACATCTTCAACTGGATAAGCATCAGGGAGATCTTAGGGTCGATCTGACTGAACCAGAGAAGGCCTTTGACTGGATAAGAATCAGGAAAATCTTAGGGTCGATTTAACTGAACCAGACAAGGTCTTGAAACATCTTCAACTGGAATAAGTGTCAGGGAGATCTTAGGGTCGATCTGACTGAACCAGAGAAGGCCTTTGACTGGATAAGAATCAGGAAAATCTTAGGGTCGATTTAACTGAACCGGACAAGGTCTTGAAACATCTTCAACTGGAATAAGTGTCAGAACGTTGCCATATCTGGTTTACATCTGGAGTATATCTGGAAGGAGATCTGGAAGCAGCATCAGAACGTCACCATATCTGGGTCATATCTGAAACTATATCTAGAAGGAAATCTGGAAGCAGTATCAGAACGTCACCATCTCTGGGTCATATCTGAAACTATATCTAGAAGGAAATCTGGAAGCAGTATCAGAATGTCACCATCTCTGGGTCATATCCGAAACTATATCTAGAAGGAAATCTGGAAGCAGCATCAGAACGTCACCATCTCTGGATCATATCCGAAACTATATCGAGAAGGAATATCTGGAAGCAGCATCAGAACGTCACCATCTCTGGATCATATCCGAAACTATATCGAGAAGGAATATCTGGAAGCAGCATCAGAACGTCACCATCTCTGGATCATATCCGAAACTATATCGAGAAGGAATATCTGGAAGCAGTATCAGAACGTCACCATCTCTGGTTTACATCTGAAACTATATCGAGAAAGAATTGCGATAGTTGATAGTAATCATTTTTGTATTGATCTTTTTCCTGAAAAGACAAAACATAATTGTATGCAAAATCATGATGCATGAACTGTATGTCTTCAAAATTAATGAGATTCGTGTAGTATATGTATGCTATAATGTATGAAGCTGTGATGTTTATGAATGTATATTTGTCTAAGAAAATAAATCCTTGACGGATGCCGGGAAGTCGTATCCTGGGCTGATGTTGAAGAATAGTTTTTTTTGCCTCCGCTGGGGATGATAGTTGCAAGTATACCGGTGGGAGAAGATAACTCCGTTGGGGAATAAACTTGGCAAATGACGGATTCTGCGGGGAGAAAAGATACTCTAGCGACCATGCTGGGAAGCAATACTCTGTGGGGAGAGAAATGCTTTGTTGAGTGTTGATAATAGTTTGCTGGGGATAGGAAGACTTCGTCGACGACACTCTTTCCGTGGCTTTTGGCTGAGGATAACCCAGTTATATCCTGTTAAGGAAATAACTCTTTAAATCAAGCCGGACGACGCGTTCGTGCTCTGCGAAGGATAAGCTTCCAGAATTTACTGGGGATAAGCTTACTGCTTGGGGAGATATGAACTCCAACTTTCCTGGGGAAACTAATTGGACTCTCCTAGGGAGTTTATTGAACTGTATTGGTTATGTTCTTCAACGGAACCTACCCTGATACCCTGGAGGATAGAACAATCAGATTGCTTAGACCACTCTTTATTGCCCCTGTTTCTTGTAGGGTGCTGATAGTTGTTGGTGGACAAACCTTCTTCTGGTAGACAGATAGCGGGACATAGTCGTACGTTTTAATCCCTAACTTTTGCCTGGACTGCCCTTTCGGGTTTTTAGTCCACCGGGATACCCATTTTTGCTCAAGCCGCCTTTTCAGGTTTTCGACTTGCCGGGTGTACAGATTTTTTCATTTCGTCCCTTCATTTTGCCCGAACCCTTTTGGTTCGCCGGGAAGCCCTTATTTTTGCCTAGGTGTGTCAACCTAGCGGGTCTTTGATTATGCGTAGTATTTTTTAGACTATGTCCATGTTCAGGGAATGTGGGTAGGTGCCCCTGGCTGCTTGTGTTGCCATATTACTAGAAGGTGTCCGATCGTGCAAGATTCGTTGCTAGAGTGCCCCAAGTGACTCAGGCAGAGATTTGCCCCAGGCTTTTTGGCCTTTGAGAGATTCTCCGAATCTTGATTGGATTGCCCCGGATGATAGACCATGATCATGCCATGCCCCTTGATTGGAGATACTCTTGTTCATTAGACTTTCGTCATGCGAATTTCTATGCTGTTCGAACAAAAAGTCATATGCAAACAAAGTTATGTTAAAAATGCAAAGCTTATGTCTGTCTCGAAGATTTTGAAAATGCATTATTTTTCATAAAACAAGTGAATGTTTGTAAAACGTGATGTCAACTCCGTATTTACCGTAGGCCTTAAGGAGTCAGGATACCTTTCGTAACAGTATGCTTTCAAACTAACCCATGCTTCAGCTAGGACTTTTAAGGGTTATAACGTGGCCTGGTTCACGGTTTAAGAAACAAAGGATAAAGGCTCAAATTATTTGTACCCACCCGCTCTTCGTGATGTTCTCCAAACCTAAACTCAGTTGATCATACGTTAGACCTAGTTTGAGTCTTTGTTCTGATTTTCCAGTGATGGTTCGGATATTGATGATTTATTCTGAATAGGCAGTCATCATTTTTTGTCGAGGGTTTGTGGGACCTCTTTCTTTTTGATTTTGTTATCCCTATTTTTTGCCTGAACTGTTTCCTTTTTTGGAATTACAGTCAGCGGGATGCCCCAGTTTTGTAAGTCTCCTTCGTTGGCTTTGACTTTTTGGGCTTTTTATTTATGATTTTTTGTTGATAATGACTGCCTGTCCTTATGATTATTCGGAACCATCACTGTCTTTCTTCGTTTTGTAAGGATCTCTTTTTGGTGCCATTCGTTATGCACTCGGATCAACTGAGAGACCACCCTGCCCCAGGTTATGATTGAGGGTTTTGATTTTCGAAAATAAAAACTCCTACTTCTTTGGCTCAGAGGGGTTGACGAGGGATTATCATCCTTATAACTCCAGTGTTTAGGGATTGAAACAATGCCTGTACCTCACCAGCGGGGTCTGTTCAAAAGCATACTGTAGCGATCGTGGTATCGTTTTCGTCATCCTCCCTCAAGAGGCTCAGAATTATTAACCAAGAGTTGATCATCAGAAAAAATATGAAAAGAAATTTTGAATATAATGAAAACAATTGTATTAATTCCCAAAACAGACGTATGCGATGCATTAATAGAATAAAAGAGTTTGCTATGACAGTAATTGTTTGTATAAGCAAAGAAAAATACAACTCAAAAATTCAAATAAACAAAGGCTTCAACGATTGGGTAATGGAGCAGTGATTATGTTCGGAGTCTCTGGCACTTCAAACTGAATCTCTCCGGCGTCAATCATATCTTGGATCTTGTTCTTGAGAGGCCAGCAGTTGTCTGTTGTATGCCCCGGGCTATCAGAATGATACGCGCACCTATCATTGGGATGATAGTTGGGAGCAGAAGTGTTCGGATTCCGGAGAGGAGCCTTTAAGGTGATCAGCCCTGCCTTCAACATTTGTTGCAGTGCTTGATCCAGCGACATGTTGAGTTTGGTATACTGTCGTTTCTCCTTTCGCTGTTGCCCCTGTCCTTGTTGAGCAGGTCCAGGATTGGAGATCTGGATTGCCCCTACCTCATGACGGCTCTTTTTACCGTGCACAGCATTGGATTCTTTCTTTCCATGATGAGGCTTCTTATCAGAAGGTGCAGCCTCTTGAATCTTCCCAGACCGGATACCAGCTTCTATTCGCTCTCCAGTCAAGATAAGATCTGTGAATCCAGCAGACGAATTCCCAATTAGGTGGTTGTAGAATGGACCAGACAGGGTCCCCAAGAACATATCGACAAGTTCCCGATCAGTCAGAGGTGGTTGTACTCTTCCAGCAAGATCCCTCCATTTCTGCGCATATTCTTTAAAACCTTCACTTGATCCTAACGACATACCCTGGAGTTGGGTACGCGTAGGGGCAAGGTCGGCATTATATTGATACTGCTTATAGAAAGCAGTAGCCAACTCCTCCCAGTTACGAACCTTGGTCCCATCTAGCTGATAGAACCATTCGAGATGAGTCCCTGAAAGACTCTCCTGGAAGAAGTGGATCCACAAATTCTTGTCCACAGTATATGGTTGAATCTTCCGAACATAGGACCTGAGATGTAACTTGGGACAAGACGCCCCGTCATACTTGGTAAAGGATGGTGCTTTGAACTTCCGAGGAATAATCACACCAGTTGACAAACCCAGATCTCCGAAATCCAGCCCAGGTACCTGTTGAACCTCCATAGCCTTCAACCTATCCTCTAACTGTTTGTACTTGTCCTCAGCCGGAGGGTATTGTTCGTCGTTGAAATCTGTCTCGTTGTCGGAGACCACTGGACTAGGCACCTCTCTCTCATGGTGACTGCTTTCCCTCACAAATGGGGTTGTCCTCTCAGTTTCAGTCTGCGGTGTATTCCCAGATCTGCGTCTAGGGCTGAACAAGACAGTCCTCTTCTTCTTCTTGTCCTTCTTCAAGAGCAGAGCCTTCAGATCTTGTTGCCCCTGGGTCAAATTCATGATCAGCTCTTGGAACTGGGCGTTCTGAGCCTGGAGGTCCTTGATAGTCTGCTCGGCTGATGATTCAGGATTCATGACGATCGGCTGAAATAAACAGCGGAGAAGGGTAAGCAACCTGTCAAAGGGATACCTGCAATGCAATGAGATGTATGACATGCATGTAATGTTTTCAAGGACCTCGCGGGGTAAACAGAGAACTTTATTAGCATTTGGAACTGGTAGCTTGATTGTAAGAACTTCATTTTGTTGAGAGTCCTTCGTCAAGGGTCAAAGGCTCACCATATCCAGTGGGTCATAGCCCCTGACAACCTTGGCTAGAGGAAAATAAATCCTCCTTGCCCCTTGCTGGGATAGTTGGTTCATCATGACCTGCATCACAAGCCCTTGATATCCTTGAAATGGGTTAGCATGTATGCAATGGTATGATGTCATGCTATGCATGGGGTGATGTAGGTAAACCCTGTTATGAGTCCCAATTAAGGACCATAAACAGACCCTGCAAGAAATTCAGTATACTTTGTTATGAGTCCCAATTAAGGACTATAAATAAAACCTGCAAGAGATCTAGTAAACCCTGTTATGAGTCCCAATTAAGGACTATAAACAACCCTGCAAGAAATTTAGTACCCTGTTATGAGTCCCAATTAAGGACTATAAACAAGACCTGCAAGAAATTTAGTACCCTGTTATGAGTCCCAATTAAGGACTATAAACAAGACCTGCAAGAAATTTAGTACCCTGTTATGAGTCCCAATTAAGGACTATAAACAAGACCTGCAAGAAACAAGTGTCAGGTAACAAGCACGCAGATAGTCAAGTACGAAGGCACACAAGTCACACAAAAGAGCCCTTAGGGTTTAGGCCGACATGGCGTCTGGGTATTACCCTCTTGAAGTTGGTGAGTTCAACCTGTCCTAATCAAAGTAATCGGGTTCTAAGGTTCCCAATATCACGGGATTGCTTTCATTGTTCATCGTTTCGATTTAGCCACTGAACTGGCGACCGAAATATTCCAGGAAAGCAACCCTCAATTGAGTGTAGTATCGAGTATCAACCAACCTCGGACTGCACCAAAGTCAGTTATCTCACTACCCTAAAGAGGCCAAGATGATTCAATTAAGGTTCCTAAGGTCTGTTGATGCTTCACGACACCACGCGGAGGCCCCGTACTCTCCTTCACTGAACTCAAGGGTTACCGGTACACACCAAAGTGCCACATCAACGTAGCAGACTGTTTCAACCATGTCGGTATACCCCGCACAGTTCCCTCACAGCCTTGTTGCTACTTTCTAAGAAGGTATCCCCCAGATCCGGGTTAGGATCTATCGAACTCCCAAGACCCCACAATAATAAAGCAAGCAAAGAAGACAATTGAAAACATAGTTATGACCTAGCCCTAAGGTATACCTCACTTTAAGTTTAAGTCCTCAGCAGAGTCGCCAGTTCTGTGATCGGTGGATCTGGAACTGACTGTTTAACGCTGGTTCGCGAAATGTCGCGGAAGCAAGAGTCGCCACCGTCTTTTATTTTCTCCAAATGGAAAGGACAAAAGCACAGAAAAATTCCTTAAAGAGATTGCTCTCGGTTCGGGAGGTAGATTATAGAAAGGGAAGGTGTTAGCACCCTTTCTATCCATGGTTATCCATGGGCTCTTAGATACTTGCTCAATGTGTTTTCAAAATGTTTGCTTGCTTTTCAATGTGGGTTTAAAAAGTTTCTTTGAAAAATTTCAGTTCGACTCGTACGTCAGAGTGTTTGAAAAATTTGCTTTGAAAGCTTTTGAAAAGTGTTGGTGTGAAAAGTCTTTGAATTTTTGTTTTGAAGAGAGCAAGTATCCATGAGTCGTCTACCTACCCTAAGGAATTCGTCTGTGTAAATGTCCTTTAAAGTAGTGCCATCCCACCATTGAGAGGTAGGTAGCACCACCGTCGGAGGTGTTCGGGTCAATTCGAGTTTAGGGACATGGTGATCACCAGAGCAATGGGAAGACACCTTAGAAGCTACCCTCATGCCAGGTTCCCGGATCATGAGGACTTACTAAGACATCCTCTACTCGACGATCACCTTTCGAAAGGCAACAGTGAGGCGTACCCTAGGGGTGGTGTGTGCGATTCGTGTATCGTTTTCATTGATATTTGTCTTGTCATGTTTATTGGTATTCTACGCTTGATTTTATTTTTGAGGCCATTCATTCTTGCATGCTTTTGTTAACAGTTAAAATTTGCGGGAAAAGTAAATCTAACGCTATTACAAATGGCGCGGGTCCACATCGCCAAAATTAAACCGAACCCGATTTGACAAGAAAATAAAGAAATTAAATAAAAGTGCGAAAAGTATAAATTGTCCGAGTTACATGGCTTTGGGAGAGATACATAATTATTTAGGCAATAAAATAAAATGCGCGAATAAATTACGAACGAGGGCGTTGGACCCTTTTGCGAAATATTATTAATAAGGAATTAAAATTAAGAATTAAAAGAAGATGTTTTTTAGTATTTTTGTGTTTTTTGAGATTTAATAAAAAAGAATTAATTAAGAAAAACAAAATGAAATGTTAAACCTAGTTCTAATTATTTTTAAATTTATTATGAAAGTATTAAAAGTTAACCTAAATGCAACCCTAATCAGTTTACAAGTTTAATTATGAAAATAAATAAATCACTAATATTATGGCAAAAAAAAAGGAAAATTAAAAGGAATAAAAAGTCATTAAACCTAATGCTATATTTTTGGATTTTTAGTTATTAAGAAAGTGTTAAAATCTAACCTAAATGCAACCCTAATTAGTTTACAAGTTTAATTATGAAAATTACTAATATTATGGCAAAAAACAAGGAAAATTAAAAGGAATAAAAAAGTCATTAACCTAATGCTATATTTTTGGATTTTTTTATGGAAGAAAGAATTAAAGTTGCAACCTAAATTAATACTAAGTTAATTTACATACAATTTATTTATGAAAATAACTAAAATAAAATAAATATTATATTGTTCTCTTTTTCTGATTTTTGTGTATTTTATAATTTGTAAAAATGTTGAATTAAATTAAAAACAAGAAACAAATAAAAATAATAATTAAAAGAGATGAGAAAAAATGAAAATATTTGCAAACCAGGGTGGGGGTGTAGTCCCAATTTGTGAGGTTTTGATGGTAAAGCCTGGCCCATTAAGCTGTGGTCTTTTTGACTTTTTGCGTAGCATGTGGCAAGGTTGACCAGCATCTACCATATGCTTTGACTCTGAGCCCTTTGATGGATCTCCCAGGACACGTGGGCGCTGATCCCTGAGCGTGTATGATGATCCTTAGTGTGAGTGCTGTATAGGAGTTGCTAATGAAAAATAACATGGAAATTGCACAGACCTGGGAATCGAACCCAGGTCTTAAACATTAATAATCCCTTCACTTGCCAACTGAGCTACATCACGCGCGTTAACCTATTATAGCAAATAAATAATAAAAGAAAAAAAACAAACACGTTAGTGGAGGGCGCGCGAAAATTTGAACCAGCGAATCATGGCTTGCCACGATGTTGTCTTCTCCACCATCCCTGTAAACAAAGGCTTTAGGCAACGGCTTTGCAAACGTGGGTTTAGACAGGTTTTAAGAAAATAACGATTAGCCCCTCGACACTCATAAATTGAGCGCGAGGGTGCCATCCTCTTCGTCTTCAAGCGCTGAATCCATTGGTGGTCATTTGGAGTTCTAATTTTGCCTTGTTATGAAAGCCCCAAATTTCAGTCCTGCAAACCCTAAAAATCGCGCATGGTATTTTCTCATATATAGCACAAAAACGCAATTGGATCACATGGTTAGTTTCAAAACTTGACAAGGAACATGAACGTATGATTAAAATGCAGTGAGGATGCCTAGAAATCAAAGCATGATTATGGATTTTTCTTGGTTCAGTTGGAATCCGCTTTACCAATTCTTTGGGTTTGAGTTGTTGTTTGTGATTGGAATGTGATCAGGAGAGTTTGAGGAAGCTATTAGAAAAAGAATCAAGCTTTTAATCGCCCTCTAGTAGTGATTTCAGTTTTGAGTTTTATGGAGAATTTTTCCAAGTTGGCAATGGTGTTTGGGCGCAGCTTGTGCCCCTTGGCTTTAGGGTTTGCTTCAATATTTATGTTGGAAGGGAATTATGGTACAAACTAGGTCAAAGATCCATGAAATAAGAGAATTAGGTTTAGGTTTTCCACCTTTAACAAACTTTCCCTTTTTTTAAGCAAACCAAGACTTGGTGTACAACATAACCCTAAACTAGGTCAAAGATCCATGAAATAAGAGAATTAGGTTTAGGTTTTCCACCTTTAACAAACTTTCCCTTTTTTTAAGAAAAACCAAGACTTGGTGTACAACATAACCCTAAACTAGGTCAAAGATCCATGAAATAAGAGAATTAGGTTTAGGTTTTTTCACCCTTAACAAACTTTCCCCTTTTTTTTAGGCAAAACCAAGACTTGGTGTATAATCTAACCCTAGCATGAGTTTGTGAGCTGGCACATGATATATGGAAGCTATCCCAATTCAAATGACACTATTTCATTGACTTTTGAATTTTATTTGAATTTTTAAAGATTTAAAATGAATTAAATTATCAAAAATTAAATAAAATAGAAAAATCAATATTTGGTCTTGAAATTAATCATGGGACACGTGTGTGGCATGACAAGGCTGAATCAAGTGGAATAAAGTGGGCCCTTTTGTCAAAAATTGAAGTTTCAAGGATAGTTGACTTTTGCCATTTCACAAAAATTTCCCAACTTCTCCAATGCATAACTTGCTCAATTTTTAAGCTTTTCTCATGTTCTTGGACATTTTGGAAAGATCTTTGAGTCCTTTAACCAATGCCTTTGGTCCCATGTCATTTTGATTTTCCAATCTCAAGTTATGGCCTTTGACTTAAAGTCCCTTTTTGTTGACTTTTGAAAATGACCTATAATGTTGAAATTGATAACTTTTTGTGAGAGCATTTCTTGGACTTGAAGTATGAAGATGAGTTGTAGGAAATGTCTTTCTCTTCAAAATGAGCTTTGGATGGAATTTTTCTGATAATCCATGTGAAAGTTATGCCCTGGTCAATTTCAGTTGACTTTTTCAGCTGTCCAAATATAATAACTTTTGCATCTTGATGATTTTCTGAGCCAAATTTTGAGAATCATGATCAAGCATTGATCAAATGATGTTTGTGGCTTCAAAATGATATGTTGACCAAAAATTTGAACTTTCAACTGTCAAATGACCATTTTGCCCCTACAGTTGACTGTAGTGCAATTTAGGGTTTTGACTGTGCAATTTTGAGCTGAATGCCTTGAAACTTGATATGAGGATGCTTGACCATGTTTGTAAGCATATGAGACTTGATTGCGCCTTTGAAAACTTCATTTTCTTGATCAGAACCCAAACCCTAGTTTTGACTGTATAGGAGACAGTTGGACTGTGTAACCCTTGGGGGAGCTTTATGACTTGGCTTGGCAATTTCTTGAAGAATATGGGAGGGCAAATTTTGGGGTGCAACAGCTAGGTTTAAGATCCTCGCATTTTATTTTATTTCGCTACTATTAACTATTAGATGTATGGATAATAAGATTGTATGCAAAAGATAAATCAAATGTTTAAAACAGTAGAACACCCTAACTGTGCAAAGATAAATAAACTGAAATCAAACACTTGCACATGCTCACCCCTAGGGTATCTCCCACTTCAGTTGCCTCAGAAATACGGTCACTATTCTCGAACGTGAGAATTCTTATTGAGTGTCCTCTAATTCAGAGATCGCAAGTCCCTTTCGAAAGTTGCCTCGGTAAAACAAAATGAGATCTTTGAACTTTAGGACAGTTACTAAGAGATCTTGCCCTGTTTCCTTAAGTGAGCATAATCGTCCCTTTCGATTGTCCCTTAAACTCCAACGATGGAGCTACCTAATCCTTAATAGTAGGATAGCGCTGTCTAAAGGAAATGAGAATGTGAACAGTTTTAAGTGATTGGTCGATAACACTTTGAAGAGAAGCATACTTTTGGAATCATTCAAAAATCTCAAAAGATGAACAAGATATATCCCTTAGAAATTCAAAACCTTAGCTCATAGAGCAGCAAAATGGCTTGGAATCCTCTTTCAATTTTGACAACCTTTCTTGCACAATCACTTTTTCCATGTGAATAGAAGTTGTTGTGGATGATAATAAAAACTCATAGCAACAATAACCACTTCCAAATATTAAGGATTCAGAGAATTATGCACTTGTAATCAAGAAATCAAAAATTTGTCAAATTAGGTCAAACTTCTTCAATCAATCCTTGCATCTTTTGAATTTCTTTGACAAATTGAGGCATGATGAATCATAGTAAACCTTGTCATGATATTACTTTAAAGCATATTCAATGATGAAGCTTGAATCTCAATGAAGCTTTGTTGAAGAAGGTATGAAAATAATCTCATGAACCTATAAATCAACCTGATGAAATGTGTTGGGCCCTCACCTATAGTATCATCAATTAGAGAAAACATTCATTATATTTTTTAGTTAAAAGTTAATCAATACATAACATATATGCTCACAATATACAATTCAAAGTGCTTGATGATCCCTCATGATCAAACCTAAGAATAGAGAGAATAACCAAATCTTAGTGTGATCTTGAAATGATTGAATTGATATGAGATGATAGAGGACTCTTAGAGGCAAAAATTGGGATACAACAACGTGCATTAAAAATCCAAAATCCCCGAGTTCTGATTCATAGTGCTGCTCCCCAGAAAAATCATCTTTTGCAATTTATTTCATGCAGAGAAAAGCCTTGATCCCATGATTATAGATCCAATGACATGTATGTATGCATTTGATGATAAAGTATATGCCGATTATAGTTAAGATGAATAGGGAGAATTTTGGGGTATAATATGATGCTAAATCTCTTATTCTTGATTTATGTTGCAAGGAAGATAGTAAAATTACCGGTAGAGTAGCGATTATGATTGAAGTTGCGGAGGAATAGAAATGATTTGGTTTGGAATAATGAGAAGGAAGAAGCTACTAAACTTGGTTCGTTAGCCTTGCATAAATGGGCAAGAGTGGTTTACTGTCTAGCAAGAACGCCACTCTGAAGGTAATAATGGGGTGTGTTGCAGTGGGTTATGCTGCCACATAGTTTCTTTAAGTGTAATTTGGCCGCGGGTTTTAATCGTCAGTTAGGTACATCGAACCAACGGTGTAGGTGGTGTATTCGAGACGACCAAATAGATTTTGTTGTTGCAGAAACTTCTTGGGATGGTGGTACCTTATCCATTCTAGAAGCAGAAGCCTTAGCTCTCAAAGAAGCTATCCTAGGTGTCAACTACATGAACCTTGCTCAGGTTATCTTCGAAAGTGATTCTCAAATGGTAGTTAATAGGTTACGGTCAAACTTGAACGGTATCTCGGAGTTTCATTTTATTATTTCTTCTATAAAGTCGTTGTTACTAGATTTTCCTTACTCTGAGGTAAAGTTTGTAAAGCATCTTGCCTATACCTTAACTAAGGCGACCAATTCTTAGACTAGGCGCATGTTATTTGACGAGATCCCTCCTTATATTTTCTCTTATTTGATTAATGAAAGAAGTTAAGCTTTGATTTTATTTTAAAAAAAACACCAATAAAGATAAATCCAATTGATTCTTTTTAATGTATAACTTTTTATAATATTTTTTTTTATTCTATTTGATTTTTTTTAATATTCATTCAATGTACTAATCTTATAATTTAATTCAAGTCATTGTTAATTTATTACTTTCATAATCAATAATTTCACTTTTTTAATGTAAATCAAGTTCATTATTATTACTTTAATAATTAACAATTACACTTTTTTCATATTAATTAAATTTATTAAATTATGTTATATAAGTTTCGTTTGTTTCAGCTATTTTTAAAAATGATTTTAGTAGTATTATATATTTTTGTGTAAAAACATTTACAAATAAATTTTTTATAAGAGTTTTAAATATATATTTAGAATGAATAATTATTTTAAAATTTTATTTAAAATATTTTATAATTTTTCGAAATGTTTTTTGAATATCAAAGTTTTATAAAATTATTTAATTTTAAAGTTATTTCAAACGACTTTTTTAAAAACTCATTTTTGAGATATAACTTTTTAAAAATATCGACTATGTTTTGATCTTTAATAATGTGTGTTTGTGTTATAAAATATCATAATTAATCTTTCAATTTAGAAAAAACGAATTAAAAAATTTATAATAAAATATCATAATTATTTGATTTTTTTTTTTTTACACTATTTGATTCTCTGTTTAATTATCATTCGATGTGTTAAGCTTATAATTTAATTCAAGTAATAATTAAACTCTACCAACATAATTAACCCGTTTGACTTTTAATATAAATTAAGTTCATTATTTACTATGTTAATTATTAATAATTTCACCTTTTATAAAAATTTAATGCATTAAATCATATGATATCAATGTTTTAAAAATTAGATTCAATCGTCGGGTTCAACTGGTTAGATCGGAAATCGGAGGTGATTCTGGAACAGTCATCCTTATAAAACTGCAAGTGGATCAAAATCAGAATAAAATTGAAAAAAATTGGTTGAACCGAAACTATTCGAACTAAATAATTGGAACCGATTTTATAAAACCGTCTGGTTCAAAAATAAAATATCCCCCCTTCACAAGAAAGCAACACAAATTTTTAATTTATAACACCATGTTATAATTTTGTTTTTTAAATATATTATTATATTGTGTAATTATGTTTATCACTGGTCTCATAATATTAAATTTGTAATGAGTTTTTAAAAATATTATTTTAAAAATTTGTGAATAAATAATTATGTGATTTATTCATAAATTTTAACTTTATATTATTAATTTATTTAAAAACAATTCTACTATAAATTTAATCGGTTGAATGAAATGAATCATAAATTGAAAGTCTTTTGAATTCAATATCTGATCTGGTTTTTTAAACATTATAATAAAGATAAAAAATCAGTATAATGATATATATCAAAATAAAATATGAATTATATGGCCAACTTATTAAGATCATGAACAATAACATTTGATATTCTTTTTAATTTATTCCTTTTTATAATATTTTTTTATTCTATTTGATTCTTTTTTAAAATTATCACTTAATGTATTAGGCTTATATTTTCTTTCATAATTAATAATTTCACTTTTTTATTTAAATTATGTTCGTTAATTAATACTTTAATTAATAAGTTCACTTTTTTTATTTAAATTATGTTCATTAGTTACTACTTTAATAATTAATAATTTCACTTTTTTTTATAAAAATTAAATTGATTAAATCATGTGATATATTATGAAGAAAAACAAATTTATTTGATTTAAAATTTGTTCGAAATACATTTCAGTTTTAAATTTTGAACTTTTTTATTATAGAGACTACTATTTTTTTTATTCATAAGCATTATATTCAAGACAATAATTAACTATGACTTGACTTTATCAGATTGAAGTCATGTCACGAGCAATGTTTTATAAAATAAACTCGAGGTTAAATTTGTTAAAATTTGAGTTTAATATTCAATTGGTTCAAACAGTTAAATTTATAAGTGAATTTTTTATTAAACAAATTAATAATATAAAAGTAAATTTTATAGATATGTCATACACAATTTTAAATATACAATTTTTTAAATATATAATTTAATAAAATAAAATTTTCAAAAATCTATTGCAAACTTAATACAACAAGATCAATATCACACATAATAACAAAATATAATTAAACAATTAATTTCAACCTTCATTTAAGAATAAATTAAAAAAACTACAATAAAAATAAGTTAAATCAATTCAAATCAAAATTAAAACAATAGAACATAATATTAAAAATAAAATTCAAATAATTAAGAATACTTAAATTAAATATTATATAGTCACCAAAAATAAATAATATAATATACTTAATTGAACAACTATAGGAGAATTCGAATTGAACGACAATAAACAAGTCATAATTGGACACTGAAAATAATATTGATCAATGATAATCAATATTGAGTTGGATGACATGACAATATATAAAACAAATGATGGAACATGGTTGAAAGGAAAAAATTATAACAAAAAGTGATATAACTTAAATGTTTGTGTGGTTGTAGAAAAGATAAAGAATAATTTTTTGTGAATGTGAAATATTTTAAGTTTTGATATTGATATATTAAACGAAAAAACAAAAAAATAAATTAAAAGATAAATTTATATATATATATATATATATATATATATATATATATATATATATATATATATATATATTAATTGATCATGAAATATTACTCCTTCCGTTCTACAATGAGTGATCCATTTGAAATAAAATAGTATTCTAAAATGAATGTCTTATTTCAATTTTCAATACACTTTTTCTAATTCTACCATCCTAATTAATTAAACATTCATCATTTTCAATACATAATTATGAATACTATAGTAAAAATATTATTCTTTCTATTACTTTTGTACACTTTTTTTAATATATATGAAATAATAAACTGAGTGGTTTGGTTGATAAGCATAATTTACGGAAAAAACTGTGTTGCACTTAAGAAAAGTATTTTGTCCCTCAGTTCAAGATATTTAACTATTTCATAGAGTGTTAAGCATTATTGAATGACACCAGTAGAAAAATGTATTTAGCTCTTGAGATTTTGCGTCAATCATCAACACTAACACTAACTGGCTTAAGAAGCGGGGGAGTAACACCCTAATCCCATACTCAACATAATTACGATAATATAATAAATAAACTCTACAATTAGGGTGTTATTTGTGATCCACCGGTTAAAACAAATATAAAACTAATTAATCTTTTTAAAATATGCAGCGGAAAACAATCATGTTTAACATCATAGTTTCATCAATTTATTCGCAGAAATATCACAAATAATTTAACAATTTCAAAATAGCATAAAAGAGGAATATAAAACAAAGAACAACTCGTTCCCCAATGTTACAATAATAACACCCTTGCAATCCTACAACATGTGATGCACCCGAAGCTTTTTAGGCGCCTGAAAGAACATCAATTATAAAGTTATAACAGAAATACTACGAGTTTAACATTTATTTTCTCTAGTAGAATTTCATATATCAATTCACATTTTTTGCAGGACATCTATATTTAATAAATGTTGAAGTGAAGTATATCACCTTCTTATTCTTCTTATTAGGCAGATCCAATTCTTCTTCAAACGAAGCCAATTCCTGGGAATAAACATAAATTGTTGATTAGTTTTTCATTCAAATAAATTACAGTTATCTTATACTTAAGATGCATGCAATTAGTATGCGTATCTTACCTCTTTCTCAGACTGGTCAATATTTGGATATAGAATCTGAATCAAAGCATCAAAGGATGGATCATCTCTCAGTGACCTTTTGCTAGGACAATGTACACGACAAGTAGGACATTCTTTGTTACTATAAAAAAGAAATACAAATAATTTAGAGCTAACTACTCAATACAAATCCAACTGCAGAAATGGTGGTTAGATTGAGGGCAAACCCAAGTCGAATGGTCTTGTGTATGCACTCTTTGCAAAAGCGATGCAAGCATTTCATTACAGTGCTTGTGTTTCGAATGATGCCTACACATCAATGCAACCATCATTATTATGATAGTAAATACATAATACTTATGATGCTAATGCATCTTGCATATCTTCTAAAATGCCATTAAAAACAAATCCTTTGCTGGCTATGCAAAACTTATCTTCAATTACTTTAAGCATTATTAATTTTATTTGTATCTAAATATTATCTAATTAAGATTTGTTCATCAACAGATATTTCACAGTAATAAATGAAGCAATCAAGCATGAGTTATAAATTACATACCAAGACAGATAGGACATTTAATATCTTTGCGAATGGAAGATAAATCTACCTTCAGATAACTGCAATGAAACAACAAAAAATAAATTTACAAATGCTAGAAAATACAATTTTAAAAAAATATTTCATTTGATCAAGTAATTTTTCAAATCATTCATAGATCTATATACAAAAATATTTTGTGATGAAGTCTCAGATCAATATATGCTGAATCCTCGTGCAAAAATTGAAAAGTCAAAAACATGAAAATCAGATGCAATTCTTCAATTCACTAAGAACTATCAAATTTTGACAACATAAACAATTGGAATGATAATGAACCTAAAAACACGCACAATTGAAAACCACAGTAACAATCAACGTATGAAGATCCACATACTCTATTATGCGATCAAAAATGTAATCATTTTTTGGTCTAAATTTACACCAAATACGAGTTTGGTTTTGTTTATTTTTAAGATTGATTGGAGTAGTCAAAATCAACATTGAAATTTCAACAGGTAAAATAATCTATTTGAAAATAAAACAGTAAATGATATAGTACTAATCGGATGAATTAAAGAAAAAACTGGAATTAGTTTCACATACTCTTCTTCTTCCTCTTTTTCTTCTTCATCGTCTTCTTCTTCTTCATCATCTTCTTCTTCTTTCTCTTCTTCTTCATCAACTTCTTCAATTTCTTGTTCTTCAATTTCTTCAACTTCTTCTTCATTGTCAGAAGAATGCCTTTGACTCAATTCTGATGAAAACAAATCAGCAATCGATAACAGAATCAAATAATAGGAATTGATAAAATGAAGCAGTAATTATGAAATCAGGATGAGAAAAATAAGACTAACGAGGTTCATTTTTGGGTTTCTCATCGTTGCTCATGACCTCATTCATAGTCTCCTTGTTCTCTTGGAGAGACTCTTGGACGTGAGAATGCTCATGATTTTCTGACATTATGGTCAAGTGTAGTGATTTTTTTACGGTAAAGTTGCTTTTATACTCGTTGTGTATGGGAATGCAATTGTAAATGTAAATGCAAATGAAGTGTAATCGACCAATAAAAAATTGACATGATGTAAATTTAAAGACAATAAGCGAGTTTTGATTTACCTTATTTTAGAAAGAATTTTGATATATCTCTTGAAATATTAAAATTCTAAATTTTTTACCCCTTAGATACAAATATTATCTCCTCTAAATTTTTTTTTATTTACCCTCTCATTTTTATACGCTTAAGGGTACCTAAAAAATTACACGGGATAATCAATTTTTTTAAAATGGGTAAATCAAAATCCGCCTATATTGCAGAGGGATAAATGACTATTAACCCTTATTATTATTATGGGTCAGCCGAAACAGTCTAGGAGAGAAGAAGGCCCAAGTGCTAAATCTCATC
Source organism: Vicia faba (assembly GCA_948472305.1). Taxonomy (NCBI): domain Eukaryota; kingdom Viridiplantae; phylum Streptophyta; class Magnoliopsida; order Fabales; family Fabaceae; genus Vicia; species Vicia faba. The sequence continues at coordinate 940,247,991 of OX451741.1, read as the reverse complement.
AAACACAGTAGAAATGGGCTAGACACTGATCTAAAACAGGAAAGGGAAGAAAAAGACAATCAGAGACATTCAAATAATCATACGGTTCTTTATGTTTTATGAGATCCCCTCATAAACCAGTTACAATAAATCCATTTAAATAAGGGACAAAAGCGCGTCATTTGAAGGTAATCTCTCTCTCATTTAAAAATCCCCCTTTTTACTCAAACACTAACTTGTACATTAAAGTGATAACCTTGTAAGTTAGATCCATCTTATTTACTGTAAATTTTTGTAAGCAAGCGTTAGTCTTCCAAATCATATTTTTTTTACTCACAGGATCGACTATATTTATCCTAGGACATATGTGCATAGAGTTTCTTAAATCTTCTTGGTAATAGTTATTTCGATAGTAATTGGAACTTTAAAAGTAATATAGAAATGGTTGATAAAAAGTGCAGAAATGTAAATTGACTTAGATGAGAAATGTAGAGGAATGAAAATGATATTAAAATAAGTAACTTGATATTGAATAAAAATGAAATGATTCATACGTACATTTCTCAGACAACTCTTTTCTCAATAACAGTTAGATATTTCGAGAAATTGTCTTTTAGTATAATGTGAATGCCAAAACTTAATGTTAAGTCTCCTATTTTTACCACTTCGACAGTAATGGTAATGAAAAGTCTTTTCTTCAGAAAATGACACGTTCTCGTTTGCATGTGCTTTGCTCTTCGCAGGCTTCCACAAGTCCTATTTTAAAGAACTGATAAGGCCAAAATTCAGTTAATAGCCTAATTTCAAAATATTCTCGTCGAACTCACTTTAAATCTTTTCCAAAAACTCTAAGTCCCATCATTGTACCATTTCTCTAATTCGAAGGTTATTTGTTAGGCTTCGGTCAAAATGCTATCTAGCTTCTTCGTCGAATGAAGCTTGTTTACTTCAAATATTTTCCTCGACAATCCTCTTGATATTTCTTATTCCTTTTGAGCGTCAAATTTACATCTAACAAATTACCCCCCAAAAATGTTTTTTTTTTCGATCAAGCATTCACGAACTTGTCACAAATGCCAGATCTATGTTGATAAGGTGCATGTACCTCCGGTTCCTTTGAACGTCTTGACGGCTCCTTGGCCCTTTGCAATGTGGGGAATTGACATGATCAGAGAGATTAGACCTACCGCTTCCAATGGGCATCGCTTCATCCTGGTGGCCATTGATTACTTCACGAAGTGGGTCGAAGCTGCCTCTTTTGCTATTGTTACCAAGAATGTTGTGGCGCGGTTTATCAAGTATAACCTAATTTGTCGGTACGGTGTGCCAGAGAGAATCACCACTGAAAATGGTACAAATATCAACAATACAATGATCACCGAACTCTGTAAACAATTCAAGGTCCAACATCATAATTCTTCCTCTTACCGGCTGAAGATGAATGGTGTTGTTGAAGCTGCAAAAAAGAACATTAAGAAGATCATACAGAAAATGACGGTGACATACAAAGACTGGCATGCGATGTTACCATTTTCTCTTCATGGTTACCGCACCTCAGCGCGTACGTCAACAGGGGCAACCCCTTATTCTCTGATATCCGGTATGGAGGTTGTCCTACCAATTGAGGTCCAGATCCCTTCTTTGAGGATCATGAAGGATGCAGGTTTAAATGAAGATGATTGGATCCATACTCGACTTGATCAACTGAATCTGACTGATGAGAAAAGGCTTACTGCTACCTGTCATGGTCAGATGTACCAAAAACAGATGATCAAAGATTTCAACAAAAAGGTCATACGTCAGGTATATCAAGCGGGTGATCTAGTAATCAAGTGCATCATCCTGCTGCAAGGTGATCCTAGGGGAAAATGGACCCCCCACATACGAAGGGCCATTTGTAATCAAGAACATATTTTCCAATGGAGCCATGATTCTAACCACCATGGATAGTGACGACCTTCCCCACCCTATGAATGCGGACATAGTGAAAAGATACTACGCATAAATAAAGACCCATAGGTCGATTGGCCTAGGAAAAAATAGGGCCATCCCGGCGAACCAAAAGGGTTAGGGCAAAAATTAGGGATAAAAACAAAAAAATCTATACACCTGGCAAGTCGAAAACCTGAAGGGGCAGCTTGGGCAAAAAAAGGGTATGCCGGTGGACTAAAAACCCGAAAGGGCGGTCCAGGAAAAAATTAGGGATTTAAGGCGTATAACTATGTCTCGTTGGGTCACCTTGCGATCAAACTTCAGTATCAGACTATTAAACTCAAGCGGTACCAATCAATCCAGTCAACTTCGGACAAGCAGCGAAAAGATGAAACGCTCAAAGGTATAAGAGCAATAGCAGAATTGAAACTCAATGGGATCATTATACATAGATGATTTATCTTTGTATATAACTTTGTATAAATCCTTCTTGCGACATTATTTTCTTACTAGAATGTCTGTCTCCTTGTATATAAATGCCTTTTATAGGAAAACTTCAAAAATCAATACAAATCAGTTCTTGAAAGTTCAAAACTACTTGTTTTCTATTTTTCTGTTTTGTTTTGTAAAAACGTCCAGTGATTATTTGTGGCATACGCATATTGAATATGATTATTGTTTGTAAATATTTACATAAAGAACAGAAAGACAATTGTTAATGGCTTAAGGAACGAAGCAATGTCTAAAAGCCAGTCCTAGTCTCTACAGGTTTTTTTCCCAGGCAGGAATTACCTTCTCCAGCAGAATTCTTCTGAAATTTGAAATCCATGATTTCCAGTTGAGTTTATTTTTTGTCGCCAGCAGTTTATGAAGCCTCGTCCCTGCAGAGTAAAACGACCAAAGTTTGACCTCTCATTCCCCATAGAGCTTTATAATTTTCGGCAGCTTTCAAATCGTCATCTCCATTAGAGTTTATTTCTCTGGCAGCAGAAGATCATCCTCAACAGAGTTACTTTTTCCTAGCTATTGAATATTCCCCAGTAGAGTCTCCAACAGAATTCTTTTCTCACTATGGAATATTCCAACAGAAGAATTCTTCTCCCTCATGAGAACACTCCCCAAATAGAGCATATTCTCCCCAATGGAATATTTGCAAGCAGAAGTACTTGTCTCCCCACATATTCATTCTTAAACAGAAGACAAAAAAATCCAGCCGAGTATTCTCAAACAGAAAGAGAAAATCCTAGACAAATCATCTCTACTCATCATCCCCAGCGGAAGTAGAAGAACCATTTTTTCTACAACGGTCAGAAATTCAATTTCCAGTACTCTCCAGTAGTAGTCCGGGATTTATTTTCCTAGTCTGGGAAGCATCGCAATAGCATCCCATGTTCATACATAATGGCATGCACATACACATCTCATACAACATAATCTCATTTATTTTGAGAATATCATCACAATACATTTCATACATCATGACATTGCATATGACTAATTCTTTACCTTTTTCAGGGAAAGGTCAAATCAACAAATACCGTTGACTACTTATGTGACCTAGTAGTCTTCTCAAAAGCCACCTATAACAAAGGGTTATCTCAGGATCTTCCTCAGAGAGATTCCCTCACAAGACCTTCTCTGGTCCAGATGGCCACTAAGATCTCTCTGATATCTAATCCAGATGAAGATATTCCAAGAATTTTGTCTGGTCCAGCTGAATCGATGCTAATATTCTTATGATGTCCATGCTAGTCAAAGTTAATCAAAGACTTTCCCTGGTTCAGTTAGATTGACACTAAGATCTCTCTGATTTCCATGCCAGTTGAAAAAAACTGTGAAGCCTGGGTTTCGACCAGATAACAGTATAAGGTGCTGCGAAGCCTGGAATCCGACTAGATAGTAGTTCACTTATTCAAGGACGCTATGAAGCCTGGGTTCGACCAGATAACAGTATAAGGTATTGCGAAGCCTGGAATCCAACCAGATAGTAGCCCACTTCTTCAGACACTTGAAGCCTGGGTTTCGACTAGATAACAGTTTAAGTTGCTGCGAAGCCTAGAATACAACCAGATAATAGTTAACTTCTTCAGACATTACAAATCCTGGAACCCGACCAGATAGCAATTTATTCTGTCAATTACTATGAAGCCTGGACTCGACCAAATAATAGTATACCTCAAATTCAAGTTGAAGCCTGGACCCGACCAGATAACAGCTTAATTTCTTCAAATTACTGAAGCCTGGATACGACCAGATAATGGTATGCCTCATATTCAAGTTGAAGCCTGGACCCGACCAAATAACAACTTAATTTGTTCAAGTCACTGAAGCCTGGATTCCGACCAGATAATAGTTTGAGTTACTACGAATCCTAGAACATGACCAGATAATAGTTCAATCTCATTTCCCCAGTAAGTCATTGTGAAGCCTGGAATATGACCAGATAACAGTCAGCCTTATAATCTTTAGCAAGTCATTACAAACCTGGATCTTGACCAGATAGCAGTTTACTTCAGTCTCTTCAGTCATGAGATATTCCCCAGTAGAGTAATGGACAACCGAGGCTCCTAGACTTTATTCCCCTGAGAGACATTTCCCAGCGGACTCCTCCTCAGACAGCAGGAGCAGGAATCCCCACAAAGAGAATTCTTATGAAGTCAGCATCTATTTTTGATGGCATCTTTAAGCCCATCTCCGAAGACTCTCCGTCATACTCCTTGGATGGCATCTTTAAGCCCATCTCCGATAGTTTCCTATCATCTTTTCCAAATGGCATCTATAAACCCATTCCTGATATTACCTACACAATCAGTTATCATTTCAAACGAGTGCAAATTTCTGGGCACTCTAGTGTTCAATCATCTTCCACCTTCAGATCACGAAAGGCAGACAAGCCAATCTATATCTTCAGGTTTAAGAAGATTGAACAGGGGAAACTGTTGTACCCCAAAATTTTCCCTCTCATTTTACTCAACACATGCCTATTGAGATCCTCAACATGCCCCAAGGATGCCCAAGAATTGATCAGACAAATTCTCCTCCTAAGGCAATGAACCCCCAACTAGGGTTTCCATTTTCATCAAGAGGTTTGAGCTCCAATGGTCTCTAATTCTTCCCATGGTCCTAACATGTCCTCAATATCACCCATGCCAAGTTTCATGCTTTGCTCAATAAGTTTTCTCAGACAATTGCTCAAGTATTGGAAAATCAACTGTGCTAGACCAAAAGTTAACTATGACCTATACAGTCAAACTTCAAGATTTTGGTCAACATCGACATTTTGAAGTAATACCCATCATTTTATCAAAGTGTGATCATTATTCCTCAAGAAATGCTCCTAATTCAGCAAAAGTAAAAAATAAGCAAATTAGTGTTTCTATAAGAAAAGTCAACCAAACTTTGACCAAGCATAACTTTCTCATAAGTTATCCGAAATTTTCCAACCAAAGCTAATTTTGAAGAGAATACAATTCCCTACAACTTCTCTTCAGACCTCAAGTCCAAGAAATGCACCATCTGAAAGATATAACTTCATACATTACAGGTCATTTTTAGAAAGTCAATAAAAGCCACTTTTTGCCAAGACCTTTAACATCAAGATAACATCTTCAAAAGCAAAATTGATCAAAAGAGGTATTCAAGTAGACATCTTTGGGATTTCCAAAAAGTACAATATCACCATCATGAGGTAAAAATTGAGTAAGTTTTGGCTTGCACAAGTTGAGAAAATTTGGGAAATTTCAAGAAACATGCATTGGGCAAATTTGAATTTTTAAGGAAATGGCTCAAATTCTTGAAGTTCAAACATATTTCCAAGACCATAGAGGAATCCTATAAACATTTTTGCATAGTATTGACTTTATTTGCATTTTATATTAATTTTATTTAATTAAGAATCAAATAAATCAACATTATTACAAATAATATGTTTAAGGCTTGTTTTAATGCATGGAGGGGTCCCAATTTTCGTGTACAACAAGGCCAAGATGTTTGCACTCATTCAAAATTAAAAAATGGACAAAATACCATGACTTTGGCCAACTATAAAAATGGCCATTCATGTCATTCAAGAGCTTGTCCATAGCTACTACAAACATGGCATTTTCGTGTTCTCTCACCACTCTCTATATAAACAAGCTTTTGGCAAACATCAAATATAGATACATAACCTGGAGAACCCCTGTCCAATTTGCAAAAAAAACACTAAGTTGTCAAACTCGAATTTCCATTTCCAGTTTGTTTCAGTCGCAAACAAGTATCAAAACATACTCCTGGAGAGCCTCTGAAGCCATTGCAAGCATTCCCAAAGCCTGAAACGTCAAGAATCATGCCCTCTAACACTCATGGTTTGCATTTTTTTTTATTTAATTCCTTTAATTCTTGCATCATAAACATATTTCAATTCTATATTCATGTTTGATATCATGTATACAAGGTATTTGAATGCTTTAATTTGAGTATAGACCCAGGAATCGTACGAAGCCATTGTTAGGGTTTCAAGGTCCCAAATTGGGAACTTCATGTAGAGGTAAAATTTGGTCAAATCGAGGGCATATTTGTGTTCAGGGGAATGAATGCAATAGATCTATGCCCTTGGTTAGGATTTATCTTGCTTGTGCTACATTTTTGAATTTTGCAGGTGTTGGCTGAAGATTTTGATGATACAGTTCGAAACGAAGAAGTTGGATGTTTCGTTGGAATAAAGCAAGATGTTATGGTTCGGAATGGTAGGAGCAGTTCTTCGAATGAACATGTCAAAGCTTGGAGCTTCGAGTGACAGTTGTGGAGATATATTTAAAAGAAGTCTCGAAGTGGTAACGAGACTGTGTCCGAGAAATGAGTACGAAGCGGAGAGTGCCAAAACATTTGAAATTCAAACACAAGCGGGATGTTCGAAATTTAAAATATATGCGCTGGAGCATTCGAAGACGCGTGGAAGCTAGAGAGGAGCAGTGCTCTGCATGTTCTGAACGTGGCAGAATCTTATAGGCAAGACCGTTATGGTCAAAGTAGTATAAATAGAAGTCTTAGCGTTAGGATTTCGTGTGTCATATCTATTGTACAAAATTCAGTAAACATTCAAAATACCACATGGCTAGGGAAACGAATGCTCGAACAATGTACGTATGATAACACCAAATATTTATGATTCAGCAAAACTCTTTATCATTTCCAGTTTATCTTCTATCTTCATGTCAATATCATTCAAAATCCTTTACATTAAAGTATTTTCATTCAAAGTCATTTACTGATTTCTTGCATTTAAACGCTTTCTTTCTATTTCGAATCCTTTACATTTCAGAAACTCTTGTACATTTCATGCTTTTATCTTCATGCTTTTGTCATTCGAATACCTTTTCATTCAAAGTCATTTACTGATTTCTTGCATTTAAACGCTTTCTTTCTATTTCGAATCCTTTACATTTCAGAAACTCTTTTACATTACATGCTTTTATACTTCAAAGTTATTTACTTGTTTCTTGCAGTTTTACATTTCTTTACAATCGAATCTTTATTCATGCAATTTAGTTTCGCACGTCTTTACTTGATCATGTCATTAGATCTTTTCAATATGGTAATCGAAGTAAGTTGAACGCCTACACTACATTCTAAATACTAACCATGAATATCAGTTCTACAATGAGAATTATCCAAACGACCAATACACCATAGGATCAATCTAGTCGATCCTGCAAGTTACCAGAGAGATTAAATAACAGTCATTAAGATTATTTGATAGTTTGGAGGACTAGCGGTTGTTTACCAAAAATCACTGTAAACAAATTGGCACACCTGGTGGGACCCTCATTGGTCGTTACGAAATTTAGAACAAAGTAAAAAAAAATTGTTGAGACATAACCATTGTAAAAGTACTTTCCGAGTGATAAGTTCATTGTTATATGAACCTTAGAAGTGGTAGAATAACCAATAGCAACCAACCCTTACCTAGAAGAAAACGTTTAAACAAGATGTCTAATCCAGACAATCAACAGGGGGAACAAAATATCCCACATGCAACAGGCACTAATATGTCCGCTTCGATGGGAACATCTAATACGATCCCTTCGAACGCACAGTCTGTTGCATCTTCTACCAGTAGTATAGCCACGAATGAGACAAGTGGAATGTCGACTAACAATTTGATCCTAGGAAATACAGGAACCATTGGTTATCCTGGGGGATTTGTCCCACCATCAGGGACACAAACCCATTTCGCCACCCCACTAACTAGACCACCCGGGTTCGATGCTAACAGACACAGAAATTCCTCTTATGGGATGCCAACATCTTTTATGGCGGGTCTGTACACTTCGACATCGAATACGTCACCACAATTAGGGTCTGGGTCTGGGGCAAATCAATTTATGACAAATAACCAAGGTTCAGTGGGTTATAGTGCAATGCCTATCTTAACCACAGAAAATCAGTTGGCCTTTAGGCAATTAATGGATGACAGTAACCATAATATGATAGGAGTATTAGCGCAAACTATGCAGGAGATCTTTGCCCCAATAGTACAAAATGTAACTATGACAAACAGATAAAACGCGGATAACATGAGTCGAATAGCAGATTTTTTTTCTCCCCCAGAAAGGCGTAAGCAGAATCAGGCGGGATTTCGAGCAAACGTACCTATCATAGAACAAGTTGCTGATGACCCACCCTATAGACCAGCCAGAGAGGGGGTTAATTTGGGGGCAAGGGCACAAAGGTTAGAAGCCCCAATGATTCAAGGCCCACAAAGGGAAATTATGGAACCAGGGGCAAGGATCGAAAGGTTAGAAGTCCCAGAGTTTCGAGAAGAACAACCTAGAGGAGTTGTCATGGTGGGTCGAAATCAAGATGCTGATGCAGTCATTCACAGAATTCGAAACGATAACATCTTGGCAGAAAATAATTTAACCATCATGATAGAGAGAATCATGGCCCATAATGGCCTCAACACAGGAATTAGAAGGCCAAATTATGCCTCTCCTATATTAGATTACATAATGCATACTGATTTACCAAGGGGATATAAAGTCCCTAAGTTTACAAAGTTTGCTGGAGATATCAATGAATCAACAGTCAAACACATAGCCAGGTATCTAACCGAAGCAGGAGATATAGCAAATAATGAAGACCTTAGGATCAAATATTTCCCAAGTTCCCTAACTAAGAACGCTTTCACATGGTTCACCACTTTGCCTCCTGGGTCCATAGATACTTGGGCTCTGTTGGAAAGATTATTCCATGAACAGTTCTACATGGGACAATCTAAAATAAGTCTGAAGGAACTAGCCAGTGTCAAGAGGAAGTTCACTGAACCCATAGATGATTATCTGAATAGGTTCAGACTCTTGAAGTCTAGATGCTTTACAGTAGTTCCTGAACATGAGTTAGTCGAAATGGCTGCTGGCGGCCTGGATTACTCTATTCGAAAGAAATTAGATACACAATACTTGAGAGACATGGCTCAATTAGCCGATAGGGTTCGACAAGTCAAAAGGTTAAAGGCCGAAAAGGCCAGAGTTTTTAAAAATAACAAGAAAGAAAGGGTCTCCTATGTTGGAGCTGAGGAAGCAGAAGATTACCCTGAACTCGAAGAGGTCGAAATTGATCTCGGTGAATTAAAACAGGCCCCACCTTACTCTTGCAAATTATTAGTTCCCACAAAAGGGAAAGAAATTGTTGAAAATGAGAAAAGTGACAAATTCCCAAAGAAGGTTTATACCTTCGATGTAACTAAGTGTGACGAGATTTTTGATTTACTTGTCAAAGATGGCCAACTCATTGTGCCATCAAATGTCAAAATACCTCCTTTAGACCAAAGGAAGAAAATAGGATTTTGTAAGTATCATAGTTTCCTAGGCCACAAAACCTCACAGTGTTTTCTTTTCAGGGATCTAATTCAAAATGCAATTAAGGATGGCAGACTGAAATTCGCTGACAAACCAAAAATGAAAGTAGATGAAGATCCCTTGGATGTCGCAGACACCAATTACTCCGAGCCTGTATGCATTGGAGAAATCAATATGGTGGAAGCAAATCAAGATGACACTCCATTAGGAGAGAAAGGCACTGAGAATGAAAATTGGGTGTTAATCGAAGTCAACAAGGGGGTCACTGAGGACGTCCACAAGCAACCAGAGGCTTCGATCGAAGCAGCACCCTTAGCTGTTGCAAAAGAAATCCAGGCTACTGAAGGCCAGGAAAACCAAAAGCAAGAGTTGACACAGGTTACTAAAGGCTTGAGGCTAAAATTGGAGAAAGTCCAGATCACAAAGCCACCCTCCCCTCAGAAAGAAATATGGGATACTTTAGGAGAGCCCAGTGGAAAGTTTGACTACTTGGTAAAGTATTCTGCCCCAGAAAGTTCAGAAATCCAAATTGAAGATATAAAACCTACAGGATGGGGAGATGATGACATAAAGGGGGAGGATGTGGATGTAAACATGGTGAATATGGAGAGACCTCGTTCTGAAATGGAGGAGGTGGAGAGATACTTAGAAAAATAAAAATATAAAATGGAGGATAATTATGCTGGGGATGCCAGTCTTAAAGATTACCTCATGTTGTGCCACAAAGGAGATGCGGAAATGGTATTATGCCCTAGGTGCAGCATCATCTGCAACCAGAGAATTGCTGCAAATTTCGAGAGGGTACAAAGGGCACGAACTGGCATCAACTGGCGCCAGGATAACCAGTTATTCAGGTGTTACCCTAAAGCTGGAGAAAGTTTGTTGGAGTTTTTGGTTCGCTGTTACAAAGGGGCAACCAAATGCTTGGTATGCCCAAGGTGTTCTGCGGTGTACGATCAAAGTATGGCCAGGGCCTTCGAAATAATCCCTTTCGCCCCATGCTGGAACCACCAAGAGACTGGTCAGATGGGCCAACGTTTCGATAGCAAATACAATCAACGAAGGCCTGATAGTCCTCATCCCAAGGGCGCTTGAAGAGTGACGTTCAAAATTCCTGCTGAAATACCAACAGACAAATGGCTGCAAGTCAGAACTGACAAGGGCAAAGACAAATGGAGAAACAATGAACGAAACGCACGCCACGCTATGACATATAGAAGGCAGTTCAACATGGCGAAGAGGGAGGAAGTGAGGTTAGAAAACTACAAAGGAAGAAACCCCATGTCAAGATCTCAATAGCGAAGGCAACAGAGAATTCGAAAGGCTGAAAGGGAAGCTACGACAAATAAAGGAGCAACTTCGATAAAAAACCAAGGGGAATCAAGCACCAATAAACCCACACCAAATAATCAAACTGAGGACAAACCCCCAGTTAGTAGGAGACTCTTCTCTGAAGCAAAACCAAATGAATTGAAGGAATACACTCCAGGTCCAGAAGAAGACGAAGATATGCTAACGGACAACTTCGAATCAGAGGGGGAGTCTTCGCTCAATATCAATTGCAACGTGGTATCTGTACTACCTTGTGAGTTTGGACAGGAAACTGAAATCGAAGAGTATGAGGAGGATGATACAATAGATCTGATGAAGCATAGGCCTGTGTGATACTACGTGATGGATAACGGAGCTGTCGAGGAGCATAATGCTTTCTTCGAACGCCCAGAGCCAGCTATGAAAAATCATCTGAAGCCATTATTCATTCGGGAAAAGGTTGGTGCCCATGGCGTAAACAAGGTTTTAGTGGATGGGGGCGCTGCAGTTAACTTAATACCCCATTTCATGCTGAAAAAGTTAGAAATACGCGAAGGTGACATCAAACCACACAACATGGTTTTGTCCAATTATGAAGGGAAAGTAGGCCAAACATTGGGAGTAATTCAACTGGACTTGACGATAGGATCAAGCTGTAGGCCCACCATGTTCATGGTGATCGAAGCCAAGGCCAACTACAAGTTGTTGTTGGGAAGAGAGTGGATCCATGGCGTAGGAGCAGTTCCTTCGTCAATGCACCAGAGGTTGGTTTTATGGAGAGAAGATGGGATCATGGAGAACATTGAAGCGGACCAGAGTTACTTCATGACAGCAGTCAACTTAGTTGAAAAGAGGAATTATGACAAACATTTGGCCAAGATTGCTCCTTGCGTCCCTAATGATGAAATCAACGAAACCAGGAACGCACACTATTATATGACCCTCCGCCATGATGGCATATATTGGTATAGAAGAATAGTCAGTGAAGATGAAGGAGTCGAAGGTACTATGCAAAGACGGCCAACAGGCTGGGAATTCGACAAACTTGCTCATGATTGAGTCCTCCTTCTTCGAAAGGATTTCGGCCTATATGGCTGAGAACGAATCGAAAGCGGCCTTAGAGGCTGAAATAAATAAATTGGTTGTAAAGGTGAACGAAATAAATGGGGATGGCTCGAAAGACTCACCCTTTGAAGAACACGAAATAGATCAAAGGTTGGATGCCATCTATGATATAGAACCCTTAGGCTTCGAGAAGGACCCCATAGACTCGGGTGCCAAAATGTTGGCGCAGGATCCACTCGAAGAGGTGAATTTAGGGGATGAGAACACGAAAAGAATAACTTATATAAGCGCAAAACTTAATTCAGGCCTCAAGCAGGAAGTGATCGAAGTCCTCAAGAGAAACAAAGATTGCTTCGCGTGGGATTATGATGAAATGCCTAGTTTGAAGAGGGAGTTAGTGGAGCATAGACTTCCAATCAAGGATGGCAAGAAGCCCATCAAGCAAACTCCTAGAAGATTCACACCAGCGGTTCTCACAAAGATCAAAGCTGAGATCGAAAGGTTGTTGCGCTGTAGATTCATCAGAACCATAAGGTATGTCGAATGGTTAGCAAATATAGTGCCTGTTATTAAGAAAAATGGCTCTCTGAGAATTTTCATAGATTTTAGGGATTTAATACTGCAACCCCTAAAGATGAGTACTCCATGCCTGTGGCAGAAATGTTAGTAGACTCTGCTGCGGGATTTGAATATTTAAGTATGTTAGATGGATACTCTGGGTACAATCAGATTTTTATTGCTGAAGAAGGTGTTGCCAAGACAGCATTTCGTTGCCCAGGAGCCTTAGGCACCTACGAATGGGTGGTGATGCCTTTTGGTTTAAAGAATGCTGGGGCAACTTATCAAAGGGCAATGAATTCGATTTTCCATGATTTCATTGAAACCTTTATGCAGGTGTATATTGATGATATAGTCATCAAATCTATATCTGCAGAAACCCATTTGCATCATTTGAGCCAATCATTCGAACGAATGAGAAAACATGGCTTAAAGATGAACCCCCTTAAATGTGCATTTTTTGTGCAGGCTGGAGATTTCCTTGGCTTTGTGGTTCATAAAAAAGGAATCGAGATCAACCAAAATAAAACCAAAGCCATAATGGAGACGAAAGCACCTACGTCAAAAAAGGAGCTGCAATCTTTGCTAGGGAAGATTAACTTTCTCAGAAGGTTCATTTCGAATCTAAGTGGAAGAACCCAAGCTTTCTCTTCGTTGCTTCGTTTGAAGCAAGGCCAAGCCTTCGAGTGGAACAAAGTCCATCAGGAGGCATTTGACAAGATAAAAAGATATCTCTCTCAGCCTCTCATCTTGTCTCCACCTTCATGGGGAAAGCCCATGAGATTGTACATATCTGCCTCTGAAGTTAGTATGGGTAGTATGTTAGCACAAGAAGATAGTAATGGCATCGAAAGAGCCATATACTATTTAAGTAGGGTATTGAATGATGCAGAGACTAGATATAGCAATATAGAAAAGCTATGTCTCTGTTTGTACTTTTCTTGTATGAAACTTAAGTATTATATAAAGCCTGTTGATGTTTATGTTTCATCTCATTTCGATGTTATTAAACACATGCTTTCGAAACCAATAATGCATAGTAGGGTTGGTAAATGGGCTTTAGCCTTAACAGAATATTCTTTGACTTTCATGCCTTTGAGAGCTGTGAAAGGCCAAGTAATTTCTGATTTTATTGTGGACCATTCACTGGTTGGAAAGACTGTCATGGCTTACGTTGAAATGCAACCTTGGAAATTATACTTTGATGGTTCGACCCATAGGGATGGTAGTGGTGTTGGAGTTCTCATAATTTCTCGTGAAGGAATTCCAACAAAATTCAAGTATAAGTTAGATGGTCCTCGTTGCTCGAACAACGAAGCTGAGTACGAAGCGCTTATTGTTGGACTTGAAGCTTTGTTGGAATTGGGGGAAACTAGAGTCGAAATTAAAGGAGACTCAGAGTTAGTGGTCAAGCAAATAACAAAGGAGTATAAATGCATAAAGGAAAATCTGATGACATACTTCATCATAGTTAACAGGCTACTTAGAAAATTCGAATACATGGATATTCAACATATACCAAGAATAGAAAACCAAGAAGCAAATGACTTAGCACAGTTGGCTTCAGGTTATAAAGTTTCTGCCAAAAACTTTGAGGATTTGGTTGAATTAATAGGTAGAGTTATGGCTACTAGATTCATACCATCAGATCTAGAGAGTATAAAATTAGGTCATGCTGAGAAACAGGGATTCGAAGTACTAGCCATAGACACCTTATCAGATGCAGATTGGCGAAGTCCACTTGTGAGTTATTTAACAAATCCAACTTTGAATGTTGATAGGAAGATAAAATATAGAGCATTATCATATGTCCTCATGGGAAATGAATTGTTCAAAAAGACCCAAGAAGGCGTATTACTGAAATGCCTAGGAGAAAGTGAGGCGTACTTAGCATTGTCAGAAGTCCACAATGGGGCATGTGGGGCACATCAAGCAGGTCATAAAATGAAATGGTTGTTATTTCGATATGGCATGTATTGGCCCAGCATGCTCAAAGATTGTATAGACTTTGCTAAAGGATGTGAAGAATGCCAGAAACATGCAGGGATTCAACATGCTCCTGCAAGTGAGTTGCATTCGATCATTAAACCATGGCCCTTTAGAGGATGGGCATTGGATTTAATAGGAGAAATAAATCCTGCTTCGTCTAAAGGACAGAAATATATCTTGGTATGAATAGATTATTTTACCAAGTGGATCGAAGCGATACCATTGGTAGTTGCTGATCAAGAGGCTATTATTGAGTTCATACAAAAACAAATTATCTATAGGTTCGGATTGCCAGAGAGCATAACCACAGACCAAGGTTCTGTGTTTACTGGTAGGAAGATGCAAGAATTTTCTCAAGAGATGGGGTTTAGATTACTGACATCAACACCATATTATGCTCAAGCAAATGGTCAGGTCGAAGTAGCCAATAAAGTGATAATAGGATTAATTAAGAAACATATTGGTAAAAAGCCAAGGAACTGGCACAAAACTTTGGACCAAATACTATGGGCCTGTAGAACATCTCCTAAAGAAGCTACTAACACCACGCCTTTCCAACTAACATTTGGTCATGATGCAGTTCTTCCAGTAGAAATTCATCTACAATCAGTTCGAATTCAAAGACAAAACGAAATCCCATCTGCATTATATTGGGAGATGATGATGAATGAGTTAGTTGAGTTAGATGAAGTTAGATTGCATGCATTGCAAATCCTAATGAGACAAAAGGAAAGGGTAGCCAGGGCATATAACAAAAGGGTGAAAGGAAAAGCATTCACTATTAATGACTTAGTCTGGAAAGTCATATTGCCCATGGACAAGAAAAATAAAACATTAGGTAAATGGTCACCTTATTGGGAAGGACCTTTTCGAATAATAAAGATATTTTCAAACAATGCATATGAAATCGAAGAGTTGGCTGATGATAAGCGAATCCTAAAGGTTAATGGGAAATATTTAAAGAAATATAAGCCACGCCTACAGGAGATTCGAATAATAACAACGTAATTAAAACATCATAAAGGAATGCCAAAATGGTAATATAGGATTTCCAAAATGGCGTTGTTCGTATATTACAGACCAAAACCAAATTTCAAAACTAGTTAAAACTAAGATTTAAAAATAGGCTTTGTTCCTCAATCTATTAAAGGTACTCCGAAAGGACTCAAGCCTTTGTTGAGTGAAACGCCTTGCTCCTTCTAGGGTAGCTACTTCTCCTTTAAGTTGCTCTGCTGCCTCCATTTCTGCTAGTCCTTTGTTGAGGAGCTCTTCGAACTGATCACCAGCAGTATTGGTTTCGTAGGCCAATCGTTGTTGTTGAGCCTCCTTAACCTTTTGTTGAAGTTCTTGAATTTGCTTTTCCCAGAGAAGAATAGACTCAGCTCGAGCTTCATAGTCAGTTTTGGCCTGCTTTATGTGCATGGCTTGATCTTCAGCTTCTTTAGAGAGCTTCGAAGCATGCTCATAAGCAGAGTCCATGGCAGTTCGTTTCTCTTGGACCTTTCTGGTAGCAAATTCGTCTTGGAGAAGACACCCAGTCACGTTGTCTAACAGAGATTGAAGATCGAATGAGATGGTGCTGACTGGCAAAGAGCAGGTGGCGAGGTTAACTTGCGTAAGTAGCTCCTTCATGGTATAGCAAGTTGTACTATCCTGCTTGAGCACTTCGAACAAGTCCACATCAAGGATTGTTCTCCTAATTCTGTTAAGGAGTACAACTCTATCATCTGAGGGCAACAGATTGCTAGTCGAACTAGTACCAGCCCTAGCAAGAGGAATATCCCTTTGAGCTAGTTTCGCCTTCATAAACCCAATTGGGTCATTTCGTCTCAGGTGAGCTAGCTCCTCTTCAGTCATTTGAGATTGAGACGATTGAGGAAGTTCCATGTGCAAGGGAGTCACATCCATTTCGACTTCCATGGGCTCATTGGTCCGGTCACCGTCACCTTCACTCATTTCCTGCTCATTGCCTTCTTCATTATTAACCAGATCCACCACTTCAATATCATTGTTCTCACTGCTATTGGCATATGACTCTGTTCCAGCAGTCGAACCATTGTGGGCATCTTCTTCCTCAGATCCTTCCTCTGCAGATTCTTCGTTTTCTTGATCAGAATCAGCCTTCTCTTCTTCAGCATGAATGTCCTTTGGGTTCTCTTGAAGGGTTTCGAGAGGGGACTTTTGAAGAGAAGTTTCTGGTAAAATCTCTACAGATGCATGAAGTGTTGCTTCATTCGTTTCTTTCAAAGGAGGAGAAGTACTTTGGTCATCTTGCTGCTCTGAAGCCCCAGTCAGAACCGCCATGTTGGAGGATCCTTTGTTTTGCACCAGGTTACTGGAGTCCCCATGAGGAGAAGAGTTGATGGGAGCAGCAGTCTTTGATGGAGAAGTCGAAGTGGTAAGAGTTGGGTTCAAAATGTCCTACAGAGGCAAAGAATATTAAGAGCACGCACCAAGGTAATGAATAATTATTTTGTTAAAAATTAGAGTTCAACTTACCTGTGGATTCTCAGAAGAGAGGTTGTTATCTATATGTTCCAACATTACGTTGGAGGTCGAAGGTGGATTTTTGGATTTAGTTGAGGGAGCAGCATCTCTAGAATCAAGTCCAGAAATGCCAGTTGGTGCAGCGCCTTTAGAAATTTATTTCTCCTGCTTCTTCTTCGAAGCAGTTGGTGAATTCCCTCCAGCATTGGGATTCTTCCCAGTAGTGTTGGTTTTTTTTTTCTTCAGAGTGGTTGGTGGGAGTTTGTTAGTCTGAAAAGATTTAAACATGAGTTAGATCCAAATCATGAAACTCAGTTTATTCGAAACATCAGGGCTAATTGATTACCTGTGGAGTTGGAACAATTGTTATTACTGGTGTTGTTGTTGTTGTTGCAGTAGTTGTTGTTGGTTTGGATAAGGTCACATCATCAGTAGTTTCGACAGATGTTTGGGAGGCACTTCCTTCCTTAGACTTCGAAGCAGCGGTCTTTATCCTGATGGATGAAAATCGAAACAATTAAGGTAAAAGTTAAAAATGTAGAAAGTAAGAAACATTTGGGATTTTCCCAAGCATTCGCACCTGCGCCTTGATTAGATATAATCGACATGGCAGAAAGGTCATAGCGAAGATGTCCTGGGAAATCATGGAGCCAATGACGAGCCCATGTCACAGTCTCAGATGGCTTTGGTTTCTTTTGAAGATATTTGAACATTTCTTTGCAAGTGAACCACCAAGGGTATGGAGGAAACCAAGCCAGATCCAGTTCTGAGGTAGGCAATCTAGGGAATTTAGGTGGATGCATTTCGAGTGCCAACCTATACCTATCCTGAGGTGACAACCCTGAAGGAAGTTTTAGCTTAGAAATTTTTTCTTTAAATTTTTCCTTCAAGGTCTCAGCCGCTTGATGCACAGTGGATTCCAAGTGTGTGGGATCATAAGTGGTTTCGAAATAATTTTTAAAAGCCTTAATCTCTTTGGCGTGAGTGAACATACCTTTCTTGGAGTGTACCTGCACATCGAACGCATCAGTTAGTTTCTGTTGAATAGAGAGGGTATCGAACATATAAGATTGGTAGAACTTTGTCCACCATTCCAGAAAACCCTTTGCTGTGAAGTGTGTGGGTTCAAAAGGTATTAGTTCGAAGTGGGCGAAGCCTTGATATTGTTCCTGTTGCAGTTTGGCTTCTATGGCTTTAAAGGTTCGACCAGAGGTGATGGCATTCTCTGTTTGGAACAGAGGTTCAGGGATTAGCTGGCACAAGCCAAATTGTCTAGAAACAAAGTTGGGTTGATAGGCAAAAAGGAAGATTTGATTCAGGGAAGGAGTGATTCGTGAGGAGATTAATCTGGGAAGCAAAAAGGCTTTCCAAATATCTTGAATTTGTTTGCTTTTAACTGCTTCTGAGAGAGCCATGGTGAACCATGATGGTCCATGTGTCCTTGAAGCAAAGGGCGCCATGGTCTCTTCAAATTTGTGTCTCTTGGAGAAAATCATGATATAGTTTGAAAAAAGGACCTTGAAGTCATCTTTATCATCGTTTGGGGTAAGTTTTCGCAGCCTCGTACCTTCAATGATTCTATCCGCTATCTCCGGATCTTGTTCAACAATAGTGTTAGCAGTTGATAGTGAGGGTTCAAACATGGCATTAAGCCATAACTGGAGTAACCATAAGGGGCCATCTAGAAGGATGTTTTTGGGAGTGTGGGATTTCAAACTCGAAACGGCTGATCTTAAACTTTCGTAAAGATCAACAAGTAACAGTTCGCTTAAACACACCCTCCTATTCTCATGTAAGTCTCTAGCTAGAGGGATGAACCTGCTTGCTACCTGTAAGGACCTGCTGCAGAATACATACCTTGATAACCATAAGGTGAGGAAAGCAATATGTTCCACATCAGACACACTATCTCCTTCAGTGTGGTAGTGGCTAATGAACTTTGAAAAGCTGGCTAATTTGACTTCGAAGTCAATAATACTAGAGTGCTCTTCATTGTCAGGGATGTAGGTTTCTCCTACTGGTGACAAACCAGTAATGGCTGCTATATCGAAAAATGTGGGTGTAATCATTCCCCCAAGGAGATGAAAGGTGTTGTAGGTGCTGTCCCAGAAATATAAGGACGCAAATAATAATGGATGACTATAGGTGAAGCCTGGTTTCGATAACTTAATCAAATTGTAAATTCCTAATTCCTCCCATTGCTGGGATTTCTTGGCTTCTACTTTGGTAAACCAGTCTTGGTAGGCTGTGTCAGAGGTAGGGCAGGATCAGAATGGTTTAAAGTTGCTCTTCACATAGTCTAGCACAAAGGGGTCTTTTGGGGGACCGATTGGAGTTTCCACGGTTGTCGAATCAGAAGAATCGCCTGTCTCAGGGATATCCATTTTATTAAACAAAGGCTTAAAGTTATAACAAACAGGGAAGATTTTTCTAGTATCTTTTAAGATTTCAAAAACTGTAAGAGGACCCATCAGAGCAAACCTCTTTCCAGCAGCGTTAGTTGGAATTAGTACCTGAGAGGCGTAAAGCATTTCCTTCTCTTTGGAGATCATTTGGGGGATAAGCATAGATTGACCTTGATAAGTACCAACCTTGCTTTCCATTATTGTTCCTGTGTTCTTTCCTTTCTTTTTGGAAGTTTTCTTCAGTTGGGATGATGTTATAGAAGACATTGTTGGAGATTGTTGGAAGTTTTAGGGTTTCAGTGAGGAAAAGAAGAAAAGGTTTCAGAAAGTGGAAGAGAATAAAAGACTATGTTGATTGGTTTTTATAGTGTGGAAGTTTAAACATCCACTAAGTGAGACTAGGATACGTGGGAGTCGTGGGTTGGATTGAGAAGAAGGTGGCGTAAAGGCTGATATTGGTAATAGGCGTGATTAATAATAATCATTGTTTTATAACTGCACCATGCTGTGAAGTACTGATTCAAGACGGTTAAGGAATTCAAGAGGCGTCGTGATTGACGTGACTGGAGTCATACTCAATAAATGTTACGATTACTCAAAGGTCACATCGAAATCTTGCATATATATTTAAAATAAGTGTTTCTCAAAGGATCGAAATACATATTTTAAAGGGGCATTTTGTTGGCTGAAGATTTTGATGATACAGTTCGAAACGAAGCTAGTTGGATGTTTCGTTGGAATAAAGCAAGATGTTATGGTTCGGAATGGTAGGAGCAGTTCTTCGAATGAACATGTCAAAGCTTGGAGCTTCGAGTGACAGTTGTGGAGATATATTTAAAAGAAGTCTCGAAGTGGTAACGAGACTGTGTCCAAGAAATGAGTATGAAGCGGAGAGTGCCAAAACATTTGAAATTCAAACACAAGCGGGATGTTCGAAATTTAAAATATATGCGCTGGAGCATTCGAAGACGCGTGGAAGCTAGAGAGGAGCAGTGCTCTGCATGTTCTGAACGTGGCAGAATCTTATAGGCAAGACCGTTATGGTCGAAGTAGTATAAATAGAAGTCTTAGCGTTAGGATTTCGTGTGTCATATCTATTGTACAAAATTCAGTAAACATTCAAAATACCACATGGCTAGGGAAACGAATGCTCGAACAATGTACGTATGATAACACCAAATATTTATGATTCAACAAAACTCTTTATCATTTCCAGTTTATCTTCTATCTTCATGTCAATATCATTCAAAAGCCTTTACATTAAAGTATTTTCATTCAAAGTCATTTACTGATTTCTTGCATTTAAACACTTTCTTTCTATTTCGAATCCTTTACATTTCAGAAACTCTTGTACAATTCATGCTTTTATCTTCATGCTTTTGTCATTCGAATACCTTTTCATTCAAAGTCATTTACTGATTTCTTGCATTTAAACGCTTTCTTTCTATTTCGAATCCTTTACATTTCAGAAACTCTTTTACATTACATGCTTTTATACTTCAAAGTTATTTACTTGTTTCTTGCAGTTTTACATTTCTTTACAATCGAATCTTTATTCATGCAATTTAGTTTCGCACGTCTTTACTTGATCATGTCATTAGATCTTTTCAATATGGTAATCGAATTAAGTTGAACGCCTACACTACATTCTAAATACTAACCATGAATATCAGTTCTACAATGAGAATTATCCAAACGACCAATACACCATAGGATCAATCTAGTCGATCCTGCAAGTTACCAGAGAGATTAAATAACAGTCATTAAGACTATTTGATAGTTTGGAGGACTAGCGGTTGTTTACCAGAAATCACTGTAAACAGCAGGTTTGTAGCCACGGACAAAAACTGTCACTATAGCCTATAGTGACGAATTTGTCCGTGGGTAAAAGTCTTGTCTCTAAAGTGACAGTTGCAGAAGGAAGAAGATTAGGTTTCAGTCCCCCATTTGAAGATTCAAATTAGCGTGTGTTTTTATTTTTTTCTCAGATAATGTTTGTTTTTTTATATATAATATATTAATGTTATTATATGTTTGAATGACCAAGACAACTCAGTTGGTAAGCTAGCGCATGCGTAAAGGAGAGGACCTGGGTTTGAGCCCCAGGTCCAGCATTTTATTTTTTCTAATAATTATTCAACAGATCTAAAGTATCTCCTAGCCAAGCATCCACCATACGTCCTCAGATCTCACCCTTTTGATCATCTCAAAGCAGATCCAATGCTCCAGAATTGAAGATCCATGGTGCACTCCCTGAAGGTTGATCACACTGGAATGCACGCTGGCAATTGGGCCAGTACCTTTGGGCCTTGCAAAATTTCCAATTGACACCTCCTAGTTGGCTAAACAATACCAATCCCATTCATCATTTTTTTTGTCTTTATTTCTTTATTATCATTTTATTTTAATTGTCTTAAATTCATTTTCTTTAATAATTAAAAAATCAAAAAAATCAATAAATAGAATTAGGTTTGATAATTAAAATTAATTTTCTGGAAAAAAAATTAATTAATTTGATTATTATAACTTGATAATTTTTATTAAATAAAAATTAATTAGATTTAGGTTAAGTTTTCAAATTGTTTTTTAACATAAAAAAAATGACAAAAAATATTTTCCCTTTAATTGATAAGTTTTTTAGGACTTAGATTTTATTCCCGTCTTATTTTTTTTGCGCACTTATTATTTTCATTTTACTTTCCAATTAATGTAACTGTTAATGGTTTGTAATAGTTGTGAATTAGGTTTTCATTTACTGTTTTTATTTACCGCCTTCCCCCAAGTTTGGTTATGTAACCCCCTCCCCAAAGCCTTGTAATAGCTAGGTTTAAGATCCTCGCATTTTATTTTATTTCGCTACTATTAACTGTTAGATGTATGGATAATAAGATTGTATGGAAAAGATAAATCAAATGTTTAAAACAGTAGAACACCCTAACTATGCAAAGATAAATAAACTGAAATCAAACACTTGCACATGCTCACCCCTAGGGTATCTCCCACTTCAGTTGCCTCAGAAATACGTTCACTATTCTCGAACGTGAGAATTCTTAGTGAGTGTCCTCTAATTCAGAGATCGCAAGTCCCTTTTGAAAGTTGCCTCGGTAAAACAAAATGAGATCTTTGAACTTTAGGACAGTTACTAAGAGATCTTGCCCTGTTTCCTTAAGTGAGCATAATCGTCCCTTTCGATTGTCCCTTAAACTCCAACGATGGAGCTACCTAATCCTTAATAGTAGGATAGCGCTGTCTAAAGGAAATGAGAATGTGAACAGTCTTTTTCGAGTAGGTAGAAACTTTTAAGTACTTGCTCAAAATAATCAATTTTTCACACTTACACTTTCAAACATTTTTCAAACAAAGTTTTCAAAAATGCTTTATCACACTCTTGAGGAATGATACAAGGGTAACCATAAAGTGAAACGCCGCACTAAGGCATTCTCAAAAGATTTTCAAAATACACACAAAAGCAATTTAAAAATGAGCAAGTACCTAAGAGCCCATGGAAAACCATGGATAGAAAGGGTACTAACACCTTCTCTTTCTATAATATACCCCCCCCCCCCCCCCCCCCCGTACTCAGAAACATCTCAAAAATGGTTTTTTCTGTTCTTTGTCCCTGTTCCTTTGTTGGATAAAATAAAAGACGATGGCGACTCTTTCTTACCGCGACATTTGCGAATGCAAATGAAAAACCAGTATTAACAGTCAATTTTGCCATCGTATCACAATAATCAACAGCAATAAAGCAATGAGTAGCACTGGTATCAATAATAGTAATAAAAGGAGTACTATTAATTAAACATGTACCTCTGATGAGTCTGTCCTTATTAATTGTCTGACTCTCAGCCAAAGCGAACACTTTACCACTGGTTTGTGCCTTCGCCGGTTTCTGGCACTGACTACCAATGTGTCCTTCTTCACCATAGTTGAAGTAAATCACCTCCTTATGCTTGCACTCAGATACAACATGTCCATTCTTACCACAACAGAAACACCTTTTTACCTCAGCAGTACACACATTACTCTTATGCCCAGGTTTTCCACATTTGAAACCCACCACACCAGCAGGAGCATCTCCCCCACTAGTCCTCTGACCCTGAGCAACTTTCTATTTACCTTTACCAGCTTGGGCATCATAAGGCTTACCACAATTCTGTTGGTGCTTACCCCTCTTCCCATTGATAATCTTGTAATGAGCATTAGTATCCTCTTCATAAATTCTACAACTATCAATCAAATCAGCAAAGACACTGATCTTCTAGTATCCAACTGCCTTCTTGATCTTCGGGCGTAGCCTATTCTCAAACTTGATGCACTTTGAAAACTCAGCATTTGCCTCGCGATAGTGCGGATAAAACTTAGCCAACTCAACAGACTTTGCAGCATACTCAACAACCGACACACTCCCTTGCTTTAGTTCAAGAAAATCAATTTCCTTCTTACCACGAACGTCTTTAGGAAAATACTTCCTCAAAAATTCTCTATGAACACGGCCCAAGTGACATTTTCACCTGCAGCTTCCAACCTCTGACACGTCTCCAGCCACCAGTCACCAGCTTCAACTGCTAACATATGAGCACCACGCCGAACCTTATACGCTGGAGTGCAGTCTATCACACGAAAGATTCTCTCAATCTCTTTCAACCAATCCAACACTATGTCAGGATCATACTTACCCTTGAAGGTAGGCGGATTCTCCCTCCAGAAGGTCGCCAAACTACGAGATCCAGCATTCCCGTCAGTGTTCGGTTAATTCTCTATAGCATGCGCCATTGCTTCTAAAGCAGTAACAAGTGCAGCATCATTCCTTCCAGCCATCTCAACATATCACTACAACATAAATAACGGTTAGAACTCTAATTAATAATACTCGATTATTAGACAAAACTACGAGTCAACGACTTGGTCGGACGGACCAACTTGCTCTGATACCAACTTGTAACACCCTAATTCTACCCCAAACGATAAATATAAGAATCAGGGTTACATGATTCACAACCAAACCAGGATGCTACAATTACAACATAAAACCATTGCATTCAA
Source organism: Vicia faba (assembly GCA_948472305.1). Lineage (NCBI taxonomy): Eukaryota > Viridiplantae > Streptophyta > Magnoliopsida > Fabales > Fabaceae > Vicia > Vicia faba. The sequence goes on along the minus strand of OX451741.1, from coordinate 940,223,378 downwards.
CATGGATACATAACATTTTAAAACTTCGCATGAACCAACAATAAATTAATCTTTTAAAACAACAAATTGAATAACTACGCAGCGGAATCATAATAACATCTTTGTCCAACATTAAAGTAACTTCAAAATAACAAATACTTAACAATAGTCAACTTAAAGGTTGACAACTGAAATGACAATAACTAAAGGCAACAAGCATTCATCCCCCTGAGTGTTACATATCAGAGCAATAACACCGACTTGAACTACTGAAGGTATACTGCCTTCACTCTAGGTTACCTGCACGTTACCAACATCGGGGTAACATTCAAACAGAAGGGGTGAGATATCGAACAATATAAAAGAATGTATGATAAATATTACATTAGAATCAGTTCATACATATTCACCACTTCTCAAGTTTTAACATCATAACCATAATCAAATCAATCATACATCGAATCAGAATGCAATACATGATGCAATTCGTCTTTATGCAAATGCATGTGGTACCAGTGGAGCAGAACTCCCATCTTAAAAATCTGCCAATAAATAGAGGCATCAACAAGGCATAAGCCTTCTTTGCAATTTACCAATCCAGGCCATCACAAAGTATGCATATGTAGGTGACTCAATGAATGCACTATCACATACTCACAACAATCATCATCCATCGCAAGGAATAAGTCCATATCACCATTATTACCAGTAAATAGAGGTAATTCATCATCATCTAAAATTCTCTACAACTTCACATTATCAACAAGAATTCACAGAGACAATCACAACAACACAACATCTCAACATTAGTCATAGGAGCACAACTTTATATTGCCAATAAATAGAGGCAACATAACAACAATATCAACAAATATTAACAACAACATAACCACAACTATTCAACTTTAGCAACAAGCCACAATTTAATACCACCGTATCAACTAAAATATACAGCAAATATTCCATAAAATTATTCGGACAATTTAACTATACCGGCTTAATAATTATTGGCTAAAATTACTACTCTTTCTTCTCTGTACTACTATTATAAAACCCACACTTTACTTTGCTAATTAAATAAACATGCTACTAATTTATCGTTACTGTTAATATAAATTGGTTACTAATGGCTCTGTTATTTAATATCAACTCTGCTATATTAATATTGTTCTGCTACTAAAATTATCTATACTTCCAGCACTTAAAAAAAATCCATTGATTAATTTATATTATAATCAAATTAAGTATTTAGCCTATAGTTTCTACTTAATATGCTGCTAATTTGCTAAATGTTAGTGAGGGAATTTATAAAAAGAAATTATTAATTTAATAACAAAACTGTTACCATAAGACAATATTGGGACTCTTTCTTTTCCATCCCCCTCGTCACACATGGTGTGCCTAGCGTCACACTTTCCTTTTTTCTCATCATGTGCCCCTCGGCACACTTTCACTTTCTCTCACCATGTTCCACACGGCACACTTGCACATATACAGGGTGCCGCTCAGCACCCCTTTCCCTGTCGGGCGTCACCTTTCGAGTGCCTCTTGGCACACTTCTTCCAATACCTGTTTTCCACGTAAGTTTTCCCAGAATATTCTTAATAACAATCACATATACCAAACAATTTAATTACTACAACATCAAATTTTCACAAAAGAAATTCATCACCGAAATAACAACTCAAACACATGAAATTAACATCAATACTTTCAACACAGTTACCAGGATTTAACAACAATATTTCCGGTTATACAACCCAATTCCATGTATCATTTATCAAACAATCAGTTATAGAGTAAGAACCCCACCCTTACCTCATATTGAAGGTCGCTCTATGATTTTTCCGGTCGAATCCTGATTTGCCTCTTCTCCTTATTCCTCTTCTTTGCAACTTCTCCTTCCTGTAACTTCTACGATCAATCTTCCAATTCTTTATTCTCCAAATAACCTAATTTCTATTATTATTAAACATAATAATAATAATAATAGTCTATTGGGCCTAATTCTCACACCCCCCTTAATACAACATACCACCAAATTAGCCAAATCACTAATACCAATAATTCCAACATTTATTATTATTAATCAATTAATTAATTAATTAATAGTAATCTAACAACTTATACCGATGATTCTCAATATACCACAACTTCGACAAATAATCGAAAAATAATTTAATTAAATATTTAATTAAATCAGCGGGCGTTGCATTTTCTACAAGCAGTACCAATACAATGCTAACCTCGCTCCAACCCGTACGTAACTTCAAAGCATGTCTATGAGTTCTAATGAGGGCTTCAAAGATTATGCCCAAAAGTTGAGAGATCTTACAGGAAGAGTCCAACCTCCTTTGTCTGATAGGGAGTGGGTAGATATGTTCCTGGGCACTTTGTCTTGTCCATTTTTCAACCACTTGACTGGAAGTTCTTCAGTTGGGTTCACTGAGTTAATATTGACAGGTGGAAGAGTAGAAGCTGGTATCAAGAGCGGTAAGATTCAAAGGGATGCATCTTCAAGTACAGTAAATAAACACTTCACTGGGAAGAATGAGGTTAGTGCTTCTTATGACCAGAGAAACCAGGGTAAAACTGAATGTTGTCCAACGGTAGGAGCTGTGATGATCTCGAACCCTGCATCGACTCAACGATAAAACAATCAGCACAAGAAGGATGCACCTAGAAGACAATTTACCAGACTTAACATTCCCTTATCACAAGTATTCCAATATCTATTGAAGGCTAGCTTGGTCACTCTGAGGGAGCCTCCTCAAAATCCAAACACTACATCTCCCTGTTATAATCCAAATGCTCAGTGTGCCTACCACTCCAAAAATCCAAGGCATGATACAAATGATTGTTGGGCTCTGAAGATTAAAGTTCAGGATCTTATTGAGGCAAAGGAGATTGAATTTGACCCTCCAGAAACCCCCAATGTGATAAATGCACCTATGCCCAAGCATGACCAGGGTATTAATGTTGTTGATGGTGACCTGTTTGTTTCTTCTGTTGATGAACTAGCTACTCCTCTTCCAATTGTTAAGAAGAATCTCTTGTGATCCAGTTTATTTCCTGGTGTTGTACCCCAAAATTTTCCCTCCCATATTCCTCAAGACATGTCAAGAATAATCTTCAAGTTGCTCAAGAAGACTCAAGAGTTGGACAGTCAAATCATCTCCTAAGGCAGTCAACCTCAAAATTAGGGTTTTGTGTTGCATCAAGGTCCTTGCATCCAAATGACCTCAAGTGCTCCCCAATTTCCTAATATGTTCTCAAGTTCATCCATGTCAAATTTCAAGCCTTGCAGAGGAAGTTTGGTCAGTCAATTGCTCAAGAGGCCCGAAAATCGATTGTGCTAGGGCAAAAGTCAATTGTGACCTACAGACAGTCAAACCTCAAGTTTTTTTGTCAACATTCTCATTTTGAAGGATAATTCATCATTTGATCAAGGTTTGATCATGATTCATCAAGGATTGCTCAAGATTCATCAAGATTCAAAAGTTGTTAAATTAGGGTTTTGTAGGAAAAGTCAACTCAACTTTGACCAAGCATAACTTTCTCATACTTTATGATAAATGACCCATCCAAAGCTCATTTTGAAGAGGATGCAATTTCCTACAATCCATCTTCACACCCCAAGATCAAGAAATGCTCTCACAAAAAGTTACTAATTTGGACATTATAGGTCATTTTTGAAAGTCAACAAAAACACTTTTTTTCCAAAGATTATAACATGAGCATGGATCATCAAAATGATATGAGACCAAAAGTGTTGGTTAGAGGACATCTCAAGGTTTCTAAAAAGTCCAAGAACACCTCCAAAAGTTCAAAATTGACGAAGTTATGCATTGTTGAATTTGGGCATTTTTCCAAATTTGCCAAAAGTCAACTATCCTCAAAACTCCAATTTTTGACAAAGGGGCCCACTTTTTTACACTTGATATGGTCTTGTCATGCCACAAACGTTTCCAATATTTGATTTCATGGCCATTCATTTATTTTTCTATTTTATTTAATTTTTATTGATTTAATTTATTTTAAATCAACATTAAATCAAATAAAATCTAAAAATTGATGTAAGGGGATTCTTGTGATCATTACAGCTTGCAAATATCATGTGATACTCAATCAAACTCGTGCCAAGTCAAAACAAGCACAAAATCTCAGATTTGATGCAAATATGGCAACTTGATTATGGTGATCAAAAGCAAATCTTGATTCTTCAATGCATATGGTTTAATGCCCAAGTTTTGACCTAAACACATTCTATTATATGCACACAAGAGAGGCAAACCAAGACAGCACACAAAACACTGCTGAAACGGCCAGAAGAAGTTTGAGAAAAAGCTTGAAAAAGTGAAGATCGAAATCAACATTGGAGGACAATTCAATCCAAAATCACAACGTGGTGTTCTTGCTTGCAATCTCCTGAAGCTATAGCAACCAAAGCCAAGGCCTGAAGCTATCTGAAAAGCGCTGTAAGTGTTCTTGAAAACGGCTCTAAACATGAAATCGAAACCATTCATTCTTGCGTCCTTTTGATAAACTATTGACATAATCTTGATCCTTATCAAATTTCTAACAAGTCTGCATCATTTAATTTCGTTTTCATGGCCTATAATCATGTACCCGAATCTAGGGTTTTATTGTGTCGTTTTTAGGCGTTTGAATTACAGGGAAAATTGGGCCAAATAATGGTTACAGGGATGACCAGGAGGAAGACGAGTGCATTGGTACTCTTAGGTTTCGTTTACATGGCCTGGAGAAGGTTTTTGAGATGCCCTACGAATCTTCCTGCGGATAAAAATCCGCAGGTAAATAACCAGGGATGCGTTGGGGAAGACGATCACGTGGCTTGCTTCCATTGGCTTGTTTGAATTGTTAGCGTGTTTTTTATTTTCTCAGCATATTAGTTGATTTGCCCATATATTATTTGTTTCTTATTTCAATAACAATTGAGCAAGCTGGTTGAAGTGGTTGGAGCGCTGGCATGTGAGCATTGGGACCTGGGTTCGAATCCCAGGTCCCCCAAAACTTTATTCAATTTTTTCTTCAGGAAATTGTGTGCAACGCCCAAGATGCAGTTCACCATATGTCTCATGGATCCAGGCGCCAGATGGCCTCTAGGCCAAATCCAAGGGTCCAGATTGCATGCCCATCATACTCCTTGATCAACAAACACACGTTGGATTCCAAAGGTCAAAGCAGGCTGGATGTTTTGGGCCAACTAATTGTTGGTTTCACACCTAGATCAGCCCCCCCCCCCCCCCCCTGAGTATTTCTTTTTACATTTTATTTCTTTTTCCTTATTTATTTATTTTATTATTATTATTATTATCTTAATTAATTAATTAACCAATTAACTTTTTCATAAAAAATCAGAAACAACAAAAATAATGTTTTTATTAATTCCACTAATTTTATTATTTATTTTTGTAAATAAAAATTAATTTATTTATTTAGTTTTAATTAAGTATAATTTTAACCATTCTTATTTTATTTCCTTAAATAATAAAAAAAAATTTCATTAATTAATTCAATTATTAATTTAGACTAATTTTTAATTCAAAAATAACAAAAATATACTTTATTTAATAAAAAAGGTCAAAACCCTAAAAAGCACTCCGATTTAATTTTCTCGCGCGCGAATTATTTTTGATCCATATTTCAATATTGTAACTGCTTCGGGAATGTAATAGTTTTTAACTTAGGACTTTATTTATTTGTTTATCGCTTTTATTTACTTTTCGCAATTTAATTTTAAAGGGTTTGTCTTTGGCGATGTAAATACCCGACGCCTTGTAATAGCTTAGATTTATTTTCTACAATTTAATTTCCGCAACCATTAACTGTTAGATGTTTGACAAATAGGCAATGCATGACAAGATTAATATTTAATTTAAAATCAACAGTAGCTCACCATTAACATGTACAAAGATAAATAACTGGAAAACAATACACTCGCACATGCCACTCTTAGGGTACACCTCACTTGGTTGCCTCGAACGTGGTCATTGAGTATAGGAAGTTTTAGAGGTCGCCCTCTTGTCCAAAGATCATAGTTTCCTCGAAACAGTTGCCTCGGATAAAATGATCTAAGACATTAGGGTTACCGCTAAGGCGTCCTAACATTGCTTTAGTGACCACACGTCCCTTAATCGAATTGACCCTTAAACTCCAACGACGATGCTACCTACTCCTCAATAGTAGGATATCATTATCTAAAGGACACTTGTACAATTTAATACCTTTTTGAGTAGGTAGATGTTCTTAAGTACTTGCTCCTTTTAAAAACAAAACAAAACTTTTCGCACTCACACTCCTTTCAAACAAAAATTCTTTTCGAACCCACAAACATAAAGAAAAGCAAACTTTTGAAAACACAATGAGCAAGTACCTAAGAGCCCATGGATAACCACAGATAGAAAGGGTGTTAACACCTTCCCTTTCTATAATCTACCCCCCGGACCCGAGAAATATCTCAAAAAGGAATTTTTCTGTGCTTTTGTCCTTTCCTTGTTGGATAAAATAAAAGACGGCGGCGACTCTTGCTTACCGCGACATTTTTCTAAAACAAACGCAAACGCAAACCAGCATTCAAAAATAGTCAATCTCATTCCCACCGATCACACCTGGCTATGGTGAAGGTTATCACCTATGTGCGTCTCTGCCTAATGGTTGTTTGTTGTTGAAAATAGGTGTCCAATGCCTGATGAACGATAGGGAAATTTTGTTTGAGAAGACTCCTTCTACAAGAATTTTGTGTAAAGATGTGTCAATTATTACCATTTTCGATAATTCTCCAGGGTCTCCTTCAAAAGACTTGTCAGGATTACATCCACTCCTAAGGTTTCTCCTTTAATTATCACCTCTCCTGGGCCAATACCATATTCCTCCAACAAGGCCGTTTCGTGGAATTATGGAGCTGAAGTTTATTACCATGGCGTCAACCAAGACCTATTGACTATCAAAAATGAAGATGCTGAAGATACTGATCCTGACATTGATAACATTGTTGGGAGCAGTAAAATTACCCGAAGCAGAAGAATATTCTCTCCTGAGATCTCTCCTAAGACCATTGCCACTCTATTGGTTATTCCTGCTAATTTTCATGTTACTACTCCTATTGTTACTCTTATTGCTACTCCTACTGTTACTCCTGTTGTTATTCCTGCTACTGGGTCAGCTGAGACTCGGGGCAAAGAAGTATTGGTTGAGCCTGCCCAGATGGGGGCACCTAAAGAAACCATTCCTGAAGCCTCCAAAAATGAAATGGAGGAAATATTGAAGATTATACGGAAAAGTGACTATAATGTTGTGGAACAATTAGGGTAAACACCCTCAAAATTTTCAATGCTGGCCTTGTTATTATGCTCTGAAGCCCATGCTAAGGCTTTGGTGAAGTTCCTGTAGTCTTCTCATGTGCCGCAAGAGACTTTTGTCGACCAATTTGAAAAATGTGTTGCTAGCCTGACCGCTGACAATGGACTCGGTTTCTCCGATGCTGATTTGACGTCTAAAAGAAGAAATCATAATGATTCCCTCCATATATCTATTGAGTGCAAGGGAACTACCTTGGCTCATGTTGTGGTGGATACAAGTTTATTATTGAATGTCTTGCCTAAGAATGCTTTGGACAGATTGGACTGTGAAGGACTCACACTGAAGCCCAGCAATATTGTGGTGAGGGCCTTTGATGGTTCCAAGAGAATGGTACACGGGGAGGTGGACATTCCTATTAAAGTTGGTTCCTAGACCTTCGGTTCTACTTTCTATGTGATGGACATTCACCCGTCTTACTCTTGCTTATTGGGTCGTCCTTGGATTCATGGGGTCGGCGTTGTTACTTCCACCTTACATCAGATGTTAAAGTATCTGGTTAATGGAAATATTGTTACAGTCCATGGAAAAGAAGAGTATATCGTGAAACATTTGAACTCTTTCAGATATGTCGAGATGGACGGTGAGTTCATTGAGACCCCCTGCCAGAATTTTGAAGAGGTTCCTCAGACAATTGCTGCAACCAGGACTGCTACCAATGTTCCAAAAATTACCAAACCTCCGTTGAAGATGGATTCTTTGAAGGTTGCCAAAGTTGTAGTTGAAGAAGGTGGGTTTACTATCTGGGGCCAGCTCCATGACATCCCCTACAAATCTTACAAGTTTGTTTTGGGTTTTACTTCAGGAGCTCAAAAAGTTAATCTTCGCGCTCGTGCCGGAGGACCACCACTACGCATCAACAACCATGGAATCAATGCTTTGGAGGACACTGACAGTGGCTATGACATGAACAATTAGATCTTCCCAACTACTAGTGGTGGAATAAACAATTGGACGGCTAGAGGCTTTGTTCCCATTAATTTCATCCAGGAGTAATTATCTTTTTGTTTTTTGGCATATGTAATTGTGATACGATGGGAAAGAACTGACTGTTTTGGAATGTTGATTTGCGTTTTGCGTTTTTTTTTGCAAAATGTCGCGGTAAGCATGAGTCACCACCGTCTTTTATTTTATCCAACAAGGAAAGGAAAAAAGCACAGAAAAATTCCTTTTTTCGAGATGTTTCTCGGGTCAGGGGGGTAGATTATAGAAAGGAAAGGTGTTAGCACCCTTTCTATCTGTGGTTATCCACGGGCTCTTAGGTATTTGCTCATAGTGTTTTCAAAATTTGCTTTTCTTTGTGTTTGTGGGTTTGAAAGAAGTTTTTGTTTGAAAGGTGTAAGTGCGAAAAGTCTTGTTTTGTTTTGAAGAGAGCAAGTACTTAAGAACCATCTACCTACTCGAAAAGGGAATCAATCTGTGCTAAGGTCCTTTAGATAATACTATCATACTATTGATGAGTAGGTAGCATCGTCGTTGGAATTTAAGGGTCAATTCGATTAAGGGACGTGCGGTCACTAAAGCAATGTTAGGACGCCTTAGTGGTAACCCTAATGTCTTCGATCATTTTTCTGAGGCAACCGTTTCGAGGCAACTATGATCTTTGGACAAGAGGGCGACCTCTAAAACTTCCTATACTCAATGACCACGTTCAAAGGCAACCAAGTGAGGTGTACCCTAAGAGTGCGCATGTGCGAGTGTGTTGTTTCGGTTAATTTTATCTTTGTACATGTCAATGGTTATCTATGTTGATTTTAGGTTTAACATTTGATCTTGTCATGCATTCCTATTATCAAACATCTAACAATTTATAAGTTACGGAAATTAAATTGCGGAAATTAAAACTAACTATTACAAGGCGTCGGGTATTTACATCGCCAAAAGCAACCCTTGAAATTAAAATGCGGAAAGATAAATAAAGCGATAAAAATTAAAGGTCCTATTAAACTATTACATTACGGGAAATAGATACAATAATATGATAAAATGGATCGCGTGCGGGAAATTAAATCGAGCGAGTTTTTTAGGGTTTTGACCCTTTGATTAAAGAAAGCATTTTTTGGTTATTTTTTTGAATTTATGGAAGAAATTAAATTAGGTTAAACATTAAATAAATAAATTAATTAATTAATTAAAAAAAAAGATATTTTTCAATTTTTGAGTATTTGAAGAAATAAAAATAAATTAATCAAAGTTAGTAAAACCTAATTATCTAAATTAATTTTAATTATTGCAAAAATATTAAAAGTTATACCTAGTTAAACTAAATTAATTGAATTAATATTTATTAACAAAAATAAAGTGTTGAATTTAATTTTAATAAATAAAATATATTTTTGGTTTTTTTGATTTTATGAGGAAAAGGTTTTAATTGGTTAGTCAAAAATAATAATGAAAATAATTAAATAAAGAAATAATAAAAAAGAAAATAGAGAAAAGAGTGTTTGGGCCTGAATAGGGGGTTCATTCAGCAATTCCAAGGCCCATTTGTCCACTGGCCTGGTTGACTTTCCTGGTTCCCTGTACGCCTTTGACTTGGTCTTATGATGGACCTCCAATCTGAGTCACCAGATCTGGCCTTGGGCCATCTGGTGCTTTGATATTTGATGGTGTATGGTAGTCCACAATCCTTGAAATGCGCTGGAATATCTGTGAAAAAATAATACAAAGCATATGGGGACCTGGGATTCGAACCTAGGTCCTGTTAGTCACCAAGCACATGCCCTTGCCACTCAACCAACGCCTTTTAATTGTTAGTGTAATAGACAAAGAATATTATATGTGAAAAAACAATAATGTGCCAGCAATACAAAAAACACGCGCGAAGTTTTAAACCGGCCAACCAGGGGAAGACGCATCATTGTCTTCCTCGTTCATCCCTGTAATATTTCCTGTGGATTCATATCCGCAGCTGAATCCCTAGGTCAAACCTAAAACCAATTCTAATCCATGAAAACTCAATCCAAGAACATAGTCATGCTCGTCTCTCCCTCCTGAACACGCCTATGTCCATTAATGGCATCAATTCCACCTACAACCAAAATGCCCAAAAACAAGAACCAAGAACCCTAGATTCGGCTAGGGGGTTACAGGATATATAAATACAATCAAATAATGCAGAAAGTTTAGAAATTGCGCAAGGATCATGAATATGTCAATGATTTGTCAAGAAAATGCCAGAATGAGAGGTTGTGATTTCAAATACAGGGCAGTTTTTTGAAGGACTTACAGCGTGATTGAGAGGGTGTGCGGGGTTGCTTTTGATTGCTTCTCACTCAGTGATTTCCCAGCAATGGAGTGGTGTTGGGATTTTATGTTGAAACTGCCTCTAAGTGTGATTTCAGTTTCAAGCTTTTTCCAAGTTTTCTCAAGTTTGGTTCTTGTGATTTTGCAGCCTCCAACCTCTAATTCGTGTACCTTTGGCTTGTATATGTATGCAGCATTGAATTAGGTCAACAATTTGGACTTGAATCTTTATGCATTGATGTTTTAGGATTTGATTTGATCCTCCATTGATAACTTTCCAAACTTGTCCAAAATCCAATATTTTTGTACATGAAAAGCTTGATACGGATTTGATCATGATCATGATCATGATGTTAATTAAGACCTATAACAACCAAAAAGATCCTAAGTCATCAATATTTGGATTTTATTTGATTTAAATTGATTTAAAATGAATTAATTCAATAAAAAATCAAATAAAATAGAAAAATTAATAAATGGACACAAGGCTGAAGCTAGGACACGTGTGTAGTGTCACAAGATCAAATCAAGTGAAAAGGAATGGGCCCATTTGACAAAATTTGATGTTTTGGGGATAGTTGACTTTTGGCAATTTTGCAAAAATGCCCAACTTCAACAATGCATAACTTTTTCAATTTTGAAATTTTGGAAGTGTTTTCCTTGACTTTTTAGAAAGCTTGATATGTCCTATAACCAACCCTTTTTGTTTAATCTCATTTTGATATTCCATTCTCAAGTTATAAGCTTTGGCAAAAAAGGTGTTTTTGTTGACTTTCAAAAATGACCTATAATGTCCAATTTTATAACTTTTTGTGAGTGAATTTTCTAATCTTGGGGTATGAAGATGGATTGTAGGAAATTGCATCCTCTTCAAAATGAGCTTTGGATGAGTCATTTCTCATAAAGTATGATAAAGTTATGCTTGGTCAAAGTTGAGTTGACTTTTCCTACAAAACCCTAATTTAGCAACTTTTGAGTCTTGATGAATTTTGAGCAATCCTTGATGAATCATGATAAAACCTTGATCAAATGATGAAATATCCTTCAAGATGAGAATGTTGACAAAAAATCTTGAAGTTTGACTGTATTTGGGTCACAGTTGACTTTTACCCTAGCTCGGTCGATTTTTGGACCCTTTGAGCAATTGACTGAGCAAAATTCCTCTGCAAGGCTTGAAATTTGACATGGATGACCTTGAGAACATATTAGGACATTGAGGAACACTTAAGGTCATTTGGATGCAAGGACCTTGATGCAACACAAAACCCTAATTTGGGGTTGACTGCCTTAGGAGATGATTTGACTGTCAAACTCTTGATCAATCTTGAACCATTTGGAGATTCTTCTTGCCATGTCTTGGGAAATATGAGAGGGAAAATTTTAGGGTGCAACAACTTCCCCTGTTCAATTTTCTTAAACCTGAGGATATAGATTGGCTTTCGGGCCTTTCGTGATCCCATAAATATAAAGCAAGCAAGACAATTAAGAGAAAGCAATTAAATATGACCTAAATCCTAAGGTTTACCCCACTCTATAGAACTCCCCAGCAGAGTCGCCAGTTCTGTTTTACGGTGGCAGAACCGACTGTTTAATACTGGTTTGCATTTTGCGTTTTTTGTTTGCAAAATGTCGCGGTAAGCAAGAGTCGCCACCAACTTTTATTTCATCCAATCATGGAAAAGGAAAAAGAATAGAAAAAACCTTTTTTCGAGATATTCTGAGTATGGGGGGTAGATTATAGAAAGGGAAGGTGTTAGCACCCTTTCTATCGATGGTTTTCCATGGGCTCTTAGGTACTTGCTCATTTTTCAAATTGCTTGTGTGTGTGTTTGCTTTGAAAATGTTTTACTTCGTGATAACCCTTGTATCGGTCCTCAAGGGTGTGACGAAGTTGTTTTGAAAACTGTTTTTGAAAGGTGTTTGTGTGAAAAGTTTCCATTGAGCAAGTACTTAAGATTCTACCTACTCGAAAGAAGATTGTTTTTGTTCTATTTCCTTTAGACAACGCTATCCCACTATTAAGGAGTAGGTAGCACCGTCGTTGGAGTTTGTAAGGGACGTTCGAAAGGGACAAATACAACCACTAAAGCAATAGTTAGAAAACTTTAGTAGTAACCCTGGAGTCTTAAGATCTTTTCGAGGCAACGTTTCTGAGGCAACATTTCCGAGGCAACATTCGAATGGGACAATTTGATCTCTTTAGACTGGAGCGACCACTAAAATATTTTATGCTTAATGATCGTTTACCGAAGGCAACCGAAGTGAGGTAAACCCTAGGAGTGAACATGTGCGAGTGATTTGTTTCAATTATTTAATCTTTGCACATTAGGGTTTTCTAACTGTTTTAATTTCTCATGCATTCTTGCCATACAATCATATTAGCCATACATCTAGACAATTAAAAGTTTGCTGAAAGTAAAAGCGGAAATAAACCTAGCTATTACATGGCTTTGACAGTTACATAATTGCCCTGACGTGAAATAAAAAATGCAGAATTTAAAATCATAATTTAAACTATTACATCCTTGAAACAGTTACAAAATAATGGCAAAAATAATAACAAGCGTGCGACAAATTAAATACGAGAGAAATTAGGGTTTTGACCCTTGACTAAATCTAATTGCAATTGATTAAAGAAAAAATCATTTTTTGTCGTTTTCCTTTTTTTGTTATTTAAGAAAATAAGGAATAATAAAAAAGGAACCTAATTACTAATTAACTTAAATTAAGAAAAATAATTAAATCACCTATTTTTTTTGTGTTTTTTTGTTTGAAGAAAAGAAAAGAATTAAATCAAGAATTTAAACCTAGTTTTCTAATTGATTTTAATTATAAAAAACTAGTTAAAGTTTCCCTAAATTAAATTAAGCTAATTAATTATAAATTAAATTTGATAATAAAAATTAATTCTAAATTTGTGAATTCTTGATTTTGGGATTTTTATAAAAAAAAAATTATTTTAAAAAGTAAATAAATAAATTGCAAAGAATAAAAAAAATAAGAAAATAAAAAAAGTTAGAAATGGGCCTGTGTTGAATAGCAATGTTGGTGGTGTTAATGTGAAAATCTTTGGCCCATTAAGCTCCCAAGCCCAGTCAGCGCTGGATCTGGTGTAGTGTTGACTTTATGGTGCATCCTACTCCTTCCTTGCAATCGTTGGATCTTGGCTGAAGATGAATCTGATGGTCAGATCTTTAGTTGTATGGTGGATGGTTGGGAATGTGGTGCACCTGATCATATGAGAAAAAATAATAGAAAGCAAATGTTGGGACCTGGGATCTAACCCAGGTCCTTATGCTCGCCTCCAGTGATGCTTTGCCAGCTGCGCTACCATGTTCTTTTGTTCATATAATAGAAACAAAACATAATAAGAAAAACAAACAATGGATTCAGAAAATGCACGCAAAATTCAAATCAGCCATTCATGGGCTGCCACACATCATCTTCTTCCTTGGACCGTCACCTTAGGTAAAACACTTTTACCTACGGACGTTTGTCCATAGCTACAACCCTGTCCATCTCAAAAATCCTGTACATGCAATATAAATCAATTGTAATGGTACCAATCAACTCGTCTTGGTCTCACGAGTGTCATGGTACTGTTGGCTGAAGATTTTGATGATATTGTTCGAAGCGAAGCAAGTTGGATGTTTCGATTGGAATAAAGCAAGATGTCATGTTTCAAAATGGTAGAAGCAGTGCTTCGAATGGGCATGTCAAAACTCTGAGCTTTGAGTGACAGTTATGGGGATATATTCAAAGAAGTCTCGAAATGGTAACAAGGCTGTGTCCAAGAAATGCGTTCAAAATGAAGAGTGCCAAAACATTTGAAATTCAAACGCAAGCGGGATGTTCGAAATTTAAAATATATGTGCTGGAGCATTCGAAGACGCGTGGAAGCTAGAGAGGGGAATTGCTTTGCATGTTCTGAACATGGTAGAATCTTATAGCAAGACCGTTATGGTCGAAGTAGTATAAATAGAAGTCTTAGCATTAGGATTTCGTGTGTCATATCTATTGTACAAAAATTCAGTAAACATTCAAAATACCACATGGCTAGGGAAACGAATGCACGAACAATGTACGTATGATAACACCAAGTGTTTATGATTCAATAAAACTCTTTATCATTTCCACTCTTTTCCTCTATCTTCATGTCAATATCATTCAAAAGCCTTTACATTAAAATATTTTCATTCGGAGTCTTTTTACTGATGTCTTACATTTAAATGTTTTCTTTCCATTTCAAATCCTTTACATTTCATAAATAACTTTTGTATATTTCATGCCTTTATCTTCATGCTTTTATCGTTCGAATACATTTTTCATTCAAAGTCATTTTACTGATTTCTTGCATTTAAACGCTTTCTTCATATTTCGAATCTTTTACATTCCAGAAACGCTTTTACATTACATGTTTTTATGCTTCGAAGTCATTTACTTGTCTTTTCTGCAGTTTTACATGTCTTTACAATTGAACTTTATTCATGCAATTTAGTTTCGCACGCATTTACTTGATCATGTCATTAGATCTTTAATAGAGTAATCGAAGTAAGTTGAACACCTACACAACATTCTAAATACCAACCATGAATATCAGTTCTACAATGATAATTATCCAAAGGACCAATACATCCTAGGATCAATCTAGTCGATCCTGCAAGTTACCAGAGAGATTAAATAACAGTCATTAAGATTATTTGATAGTTTGGACGACTAGCGGTTGTTTACCAGAAATCACTCTAAACAAATTGGCACACCTGGTGGGACCCGTCATTGGTCATTACGAAATTTAGAACAAAGTAAAAATTGTTGAGACATAACCATTGTAAAAGTACTCTCTGAGTGATAAGTTTGTTGTTTTATGAACCTTATAAGTGGTAGAATAACCAATAGCAACCAGCCCTTATCCAGAAGAAAACGTTTAAACAAGATGTATAATCCAGACAATCAACAAGGGGAACAAAATATCCCACATACAATAGGCACTAATATGTCCGCTTCGATGGGAACATCTAATGCAATCCCTTCGAACGCACAGTCTGTTGCATCCTCTACCAGTAGCATAGCCACTAATGGAACAAGTGGCATATTAACTAACAGTTCGATCCTAGGAAATACTGGAACCATTGGTTATCCTGGGGGATTCGTCCCACCACCAGGGACACAAACCCATTTCGATACCCCACTAACTAGACCACCCGGTTTCGATGGTAACAGAACCAGAAATTCCTCTTATGGAATGCCAACATCTTTTATGGCAGACTTACACAATTCCACATCGAATTCATCACCACAATTAGGGTCTGGGTCTGGGGAAAATCAATTTATGACAAATAACCAAGGGTCAGTGGGTTATAGTGCGATGCCTATCTTAACCACAGAAAATCAGTTGGCCTTTAGGCAATTAATGGATGACAGTAACCATAATATGATAAGAGTGTTAGCACAAACTATGCAGGAAATCTTTGCCCCAATAGTACAAAATGTAACTGTGACAAACAGAGAAAACGCGGATAATATGAGTCGAATAGCAGATTTTTTCGCTCCCCCAGAAAGGCGTAGGCAGAATCAGGCGGGAGTTCGAGCAAACGTACCTATTATAGAACAAGTTGCTAATGACCCACCCTATAGACCAGCCAGAGAGGAGGTTAATTTGGGGGCAAGGGCACAAAGGTTAGAAGCCCCAATTATTCAAGGCCCACAAAGGGAAATTGTGGAACCAGGGGCAAGGGTCGAAAGGCTAGAAGTCCCAGAGTTTCGAGAAGAACAACCTAGAGGAGTTGTCATGGTGGGTCGAAATCAAGATGCTGATGCAGTCGTGCACAGAACTCGAAACGATAACATCTTGGCAGAAAATAATTTAACCACCATGATAAAGAGAATCATGGCCCAGAATGGCCTCAACACAGGAATTAGAAGGCCAAATTATGCCTCTCCTATATTAGATTACATAATGCACACTGATTTACCAAGGGGATATAAAGTCCCTAAGTTTACAAAGTTTGCTGGGGATACCAACGAATCAACAGTCGAACATATAGCCAGGTATCTAACCGAAGCAGGAGATATAGCCAATAATGAAGACCTTAGGATCAAATATTTCCCAAGTTCCCTGACTAAGAACACTTTCACATGGTTCACCACTTTGCCTCCTGGGTCCATTGAAACTTGGGCTCTTTTGGAGAGATTATTCCACGAGTTGTTCTACATGGGGCAATCAAAAATAAGTCTGAAGGAACTAGCCAGTGTCAAGAGGAAGTTTACTGAACCCATAGATGATTATCTGAATAGATTCAGGCTCCTGAAATCTAGATGCTTTACAATAGTTCCTGAACATGAGTTAGTCGAAATGGCTGCTGGCGGCCTGGATTACTCTATTCGAAAGAAATTAGACACTCAGTACTTGAGGGATATGGCTCAATTAGCCGATAGGGTTCGACAAGTCGAAAGGCTAAAGGCCAAAAAGGCCAGAGTTTTTAAAAATAACAAGAAAGGAAGGGTCTCCTATGTTGGAACTGAGGAAGCAGAAGATTATCTTGAATTCTAATTCGAAGAGATCGAAATCGACCTCGCTGAATTAAAACATGCACCACCTTACTTCTGCAAATTATTAGTTCCCACAAAAGGGAAGGAAATTGTTGAAAATGAGAAAAGTGACAAATTCCCAAAGAAGGTTTATACCTTCGATATAACTAAGTGTGACGATATTTTTGATTTACTTGTCAAAGATGGCCAACTCATTGTGCCATCAAATGTCAAAATA
This sequence comes from Vicia faba, assembly GCA_948472305.1. Lineage (NCBI taxonomy): Eukaryota > Viridiplantae > Streptophyta > Magnoliopsida > Fabales > Fabaceae > Vicia > Vicia faba. The sequence goes on along the minus strand of OX451741.1, from coordinate 940,206,007 downwards.
CCTCCTTTAGATCAAAGGAAGAAAAGAGGATTTTGCAAGTATCATAGTTTCCTAGGCCACAAAACCTCACAGTGTTTTCTTTTCAGGGACCTAATTCAGAATGCAATTAAAGATGGCAGACTGAAGTTCGCTGATAAAGCAAAAATGAAAGTAGATGAAGATCCTTTGGATGTCGCAGACACCAATTACTCCGAGCCTGCGTGCATTGGGGAAATTAACATGGTGGAAGCTGACCAGAGTGACGCTCCAGTGGGAGAGAAAGGTACTGAAAATGAAAGCTGGGTGTTAGTCAAAGTCAATAAGGGGGTCACTGAAGACGTCCACAAGTAACCAGAAACTTCGATCGAAGCAGCACCTTTAGCTGTTGCAAAAGAAATCCAGGCTACTGAAGACCAGGAAAACCAAAACCAAGAGTTGACACAGGTTACTGAAGGCCTGAGGCTAGGATTGGAGAAAGTCCAGATCACGAAGCCAACTTCCCCTCAGAAAGAAATATGGGATACTTTAGGGGAGCCCAGTGGAAAGTTTGACTACTTGGTCAAATATTCTGCCCCAGAGAGTTCAAAGGTCCAAATTGAAGATATAAAACCTACAGGATGGGGAGATTATGACACTAAGGGGGAGGATGTTGAGGTAAACATGGTGGATATGGAGAGACCTCGTTCTGAAATGGAGGAGGTGGAGAGATACTTAGAAAAAGAGAAGTATAAAATGGAGGATAATCATGCTGGAGATGCTAGTCTTAAGGATTACCTCATGATGTGCCACAAAGGAGATACATGAATGATACTATGCCCTAGGTGCAGCATCCTCTGCAACCAGAGAATCGCTGCAAACTTCGAGAGGGTACAAAGGGTGCGAACTGGCAACAACTGGCGCCAGGATAACTAGTTATTCAGGTGTTATCCTAAAGCTGGAGAAAGTTTGTTGGAATTTGTGCTTCGCTGCTACAAAGGGGCAACCAAATGCTTGATATGCCCAAGGTGTTCTGCTGTGTATGATCAAAGCATGGCCAGAGCCTTCGAAACAATCTCTTTCGCCCCTTGATGGAACCACCAAGAGACTGTTCAGATGGGCCCACGTTTCGATAGCAAATACAATCAACGAAGGCCTGATAGTCCTCATCCCAAGGGCGCTCGAAGAGTGACGTTCAAAATTCTTGCTGAAGTGCCAACAGACAAATGGCTGCAAGTCAGAAATGACAAAGGCAAAGACAAATGGAGAAACAATGAACGAAACGCACGCCATGCTATGACATATAGAAAGCAGTTCAACATAGCGAAGAGGGAAGAAGTGAGATTAGAGAACTACAAAGGAAGAAACCCCATGTCAAGATCTCAATGGCGAAGGCAACAGAGAATTCGAAAGGCTGAAAGGGAAGCTGTGACAAATAAAGGAGCAACTTCAATAAAAAACCAAGGTGAATCTAGCACCAACAAACCCACACCAAAAAATCAAACTGAAGACAAACCCCCAGTTAGTAGGAGACTCTTCTCTGAAGTACAACCAAATGAATCAAAGGAATATACTCCAGGTCCAGAAGAAGACGAAGATATGCTAACGGACAACTTCGAATCAGAGGGGGAGTCTTCGTTCAATATCAATTGCAACATGGTATCTGTGCTTCCTTGTGAGTTTGGACAGGAAACTGAAATTGACGAGTATGAGGAAGAAGATACCATAGATCTGATGAAGCATAGGCCTGTGTGCTACTACGTGATGGATAACGGAGCTGTCGAGGAGCAGAATGCATTCTTCGAGCATCCAGAACCAGCTATGAAAAATCATCTGAAGCCATTATTTATTCGGGCAAAGGTTGGTGCCCATGGCGTAAATAAGGTTCTAGTGGATGGGGGCGCTGCAGTTAACTTAATACCCCATTTCATGCTGAAAAGGTTAGAAATACGCGAAGGAGACATCAAACCACAAAACATGGTTCTATCCAATTATGAAGGGAAAGTAGGAAAAACACTGGGGGTGGTTCAATTGGACTTGACGATAGGCTCAAGCTGTAGGCCCACCATGTTCATGGTGATCGAAGCCAAGGCCAACTACAACTTGTTGCTGGGAAGAGAGTGGATCCATGGCGTATGAGCAGTTCCTTCGTCAATGCACCAACGATTAGTTTTATGGAGAGAAGATGGGATCGTGGAAAACATTGAAGCGGACCAGAGTTACTTCATGTCAGCAGTCAACTTAGTTGACAAGAGGAATTATGACAAACATCTGGCAAAGATTGCTCCTTGTGTCCCAAATGATGAAATCAACGAAACCAGGAACGCACACTACTATGTGACCCTTCGCCATGATGGCATATATTGGGATAGAAGAATAATCAGTGAAGATGAAGGAGTCGAAGGTACTATACAAAGACGGCCAGCAGGCTGGGAATTCGACAACCTTGCTCATGACTGAGTCCTCCTTTTTCGAAAGGATTTCGGCTTATATGGCTGAGAACGAATCAAAGGCGGCCTTAGAGGCTGAAATAAATAAACTGGCTGTAAAGATGAATGAAATAAATGGGGGTAGCTCGAAAGGCTCACCCTTTGAAGAACTCGAAATAGATCAAAGGCTGGACGCCATCTATGATAAAGAACCCTTAGGCTTCGAGAGGGACCCCATAGACTCAGGTGCCAAAATGTTGGCGCAGGATCCACTCGAAGAAGTGAACTTAGGGGATGAGAACACGAAAAGAATAACCTACATAAGTGCAAAACTTAACCCAGGCCTCAAGCAGGAAGTGATCAAAGTCCTCAAGAAAAACAAAGATTGCTTCGCGTGGGATTATGACGAAATGCCTGGTTTAAAGAGGGAGTTAGTGGAACACAGACTTCCAATCAAGGATGGCAAGAAGCCCATCAAGCAAACTCCTAGAAGATTCGCACCAGCGGTTCTCACAAAGATCAAAGTTGAGATCGAAAGGTTGCTGCGTTGCAGATTCATCAGAACCACAAGGTATGTCGAATGGTTAGCAAATATAGTGTCTGTTATTAAGAAAAATGGTTCTTTGAGAATCTGCATAGATTTTAGGGATTTAAATACTGCAACCCCTAAAGATGAGTACTCCATGCCTGTGGCAGAAATGTTAGTAGACTCTGCTGCAGGATTCGAATATTTAAGTATGTTAGATGGATACTCTGGGTATAATCAGATTTTTATTGCTGAAGAAGATGTTGCCAAGATAGCATTTCGTTGCCCAGGAGCCTTAGGCACCTACGAATGGGTGGTGATGCCTTTTGGTTTAAAGAATGTTGGGGTAACTTATCAAAGGGCAATGAATTCGATTTTCCATGATTTCATTGAAACCTTTATGCAGGTGTATATTGATGATATAGTCATCAAATCTATATCAGCAGAAACCCATTTGCATCATTTGAGCCAGTCATTCGAACGAATGAGAAAATATGGCTTAAAGATGAATCCCCTTAAATGTGCATTTTATGTGCAGGTTGGAGATTTCCTTGGCTTTGTGGTTCATAAAAAAGGAATTGAGATCAACCAAAATAAAACCAAAGCCATAATGGAGACGAAAGCACCTACGTCAAAAAGGGAGCTGCAATCTTTGCTAGGGAAGATTAACTTTCTCAGAAGGTTCATTTCGAATCTGAGTGGAAGAACCCAAGCTTTCTCTCCGTTTCTTCGTTTGAAGCAAGGCCAAGCCTTCGAGTGGAACGAAGCCCATCAGGAGGCATTTGACAAGATAAAAGGATATGTCTCTTAGCCTCCCATCTTGTCTCCACCTTCATGGGGAAAGCCCATGAGATTGTACATATCTGCCTCTGAAGTTAGTATAGGTAGTATGTTAGCACAAGAAGATAGCAATGGCATCGAAAGAGCCACATACTATTTAAGTAGAGTGTTGAATGATGCAGAGACTAGATATAGCAATATAGAAAAGCTATGTCTTTGTTTGTACTTTTCTTGTATGAAACTCAAGTATTATATAAAGCCTGTTGATGTTTATGTTTCATCTCATTTCGATGTTATCAAACACATGCTTTCGAAACCAATAATGCATAGAAGAGTTGGTAAATGGGCTTTAGCCTTAACAAAATATTCTTTGACTTTCATGCCTTTAAAAGCTGTGAAAGGCCAAGTGATTTCTGATTTCATTGTGGACCATTCATTGGTTGAACAGACTGTCATGAGTTATGTTGAAACGCAACCATGGAAATTATACTTTCATGGTTCGACCCACAGGAATGGTAGTGGTGTTGGGGTCCTTATAATTTCTCCTGAAGGAATTCCAACAAAATTCAAGTATAAATTAGATGGTCCTCGTTGCTCGAACAACGAAGCTGAGTACGAAGCGCTTATTGTTGGACTTGAAGCTTTGCTGGAATTGGGGGCAACTAGAGTCGAAATTAAAGGAGACTTAGAGTTAGTGGTCAAGCAAATAACAAAGGAGTACAAATGCATAAAGGAAAATCTGATGATATACTTCGTCATAGTTAACAGGCTACTTAGAAAATTTGAATACATGGATATTCAACATATACCAAGAATAGAAAACCAAGAAGCAAATGACTTAGCACAGTTGGCTTCAGGTTATAAAGTTTCTGCCAAAAACTTTGAGGATCTGGTCGAATTAAGAGGTAGAGTTATGGCTACTAGATTCATACCATCAGATCTAGAGAGTATAAAATTAGGTTATGCTGAGAAACAAGAGTTCGAAGTACTAGCCATAGACACCTTATCAGATGCAGATTAGCGAAGTCCACTTGTGAGTTATTTAACAAACCCAACTCCGAATGTTGATAGGAAGATAAAATATAGAGCATTGTCATATGTCCTCATGGGAAACGAATTGTTCAAAAAGACCCAAGAAGGCGTATTACTGAAATGCCTAGGAGAAAGTGAGGCATACTTAGCATTGTCAGAAGTCCATAATGGGGCATGTGGGGCACATCAAGCAGGTCATAAAATGAAATGGTTGTTATTTTGATATGGCATGTATTGGCCCAGCATGCTCAAAGATTGTATAGACTTTGCTAAAGGGTGTGAAGAATGCCAGAGACATGCAGGGATTCAACATGCCCCTGCAAGTGAGTTGCATTAAATCATTAAACCATGGCCCTTTAGAGGATGGGCATTGGATTTAATAGGAGAAATAAATCCTGCTTCGTCTAAAGGACAAAAATATATCTTGGTAGGAATAGATTATTTTACCAAGTGGATCGAAGCAATACCATTAATAGTTGTTGATCAAGAGGCTATTATTGAGTTCATACAGAAACAAATTATCTATAGGTTCGGATTGCCAGAGAGCATAACCACAGACCAAGGTTTTGTGTTTACTGGTAGGAAGATGCAAGAGTTTGCTCAAGAAATGGGGTTTAAATTACTAACATCAACGCCATATTATGCTCAAGCAAATGGTCAGGTCAAAGCAGCTAATAAAGTGATAATAGGTTTAATCAAGAAACATATTGGTAAAAAGCCAAGGAACTGGCACAAAACTTTGGACCAAATACTATGGGCCTGTAGAACATCTCCTAGAGAAGCTACTAACACCACACCTTTCCAACTCACATTTGGTCATGATGCAGTTCTGCCAGTAGAAATTCATCTACAATCAGTTCGAATTCAAAGACAAAATGAAATTCCAGCTGCATTATATTGGGAGATGATGATGAATGAGTTAGTTGAGTTGGATGAAGTTAGATTGCATGCATTGGAAATCCCGATGAGACAAAAGGAAAGGGTAGCCAGGGCATATAACAAAAGGGTGAAAGGAAAAGCATTTTTTACTATTAATGACTTAGTCTGGAAAGTCATATTTCCCATGGACAAGAGAAATAAAACGTTAGGTAAATGGTCACCTCATTGAGAAGGACCTTTTCGAATAGTAAAAATGTTTTCAAACAATGCATACGAAATCGAAGAGTTGGCTGATGATAAGCGAATCCTAAAGGTTAATGGGAAATATTTAAAGAAATATAAGCCACGCCTGCAGGAGATTCGAATAATAACAACGTAATCAAAATATCATAAAAATGCCAAAATGGTAACATGGGATTGCCAAAATGGCGTTGTTCAGATGTTACAGACAAAAGCCAAATTTCAAAACTAATCAACACTAAGATTTAAAAGTAGACATTATTCTTCAATCTGTTAAAGGTACTTCGAAAAGACTCAAGCCTTTGTTGAGTAAAACGTCTTGCTCCCTCTAAGAGAAGGATGGACTCAGCTCGAGCTTCATAGTCAATTTTTTCTTGCTTTAGATGCATGGCTTGATCCTCAGCTTCTTGAGAGAGTTTCGAAGCATGCTCATAAGCAGCATCCATTGCAGTTCGTTTTTCTTGAACCTTTCTGGTAGCAAATTCATCTTGGAGAAGGCACCCAGTCACGTTGTCTAGCAGAGACTGAAGATCGAACAAGATAGTGCTAACTGGCAAAGAGCAGGTAGCAAGGTTGACTTTTGTAAGTAGCTCCTTCATAGTGTAGTAAGCTGTGCTATCCTGTTTGAGCACTTCGAACAAATCCACATCAAGAATTGTTCTCCTAATCCTGTTAAGAAGTACAATTCTATCATTTGTGGGCAACAAATGGCTAGTCGAACTGGTACCAGCCCTAGCAGGTGGAATATCCCTTTGAGCTAGCTTTGCCTTCATGTACCCAATTGGGTCATTTCTTCTTAGGAGAGTAAGCTCCTCTTCAGTCATTCGGGATAGGGACGGTTGAGGAAGTTCCACGCGCAAGGGAGTCACATCCATTTCGACTTCCATGGGTTTATTGGTCGCGTCACCGTCACCTTCACTCGTTTCTCGCTCATTGCCTTCTTCATTATCGTCCAGGTCCACCACTTCGATATCGTCGTTTTCACTGCTATTTGCATCTGACTCTGTTCCAGCAGTCGAACCATCATTGGCATTTTCTTCCTCAGACCCTTCCTCTGCAGATTCTTCGTTTCCTTGATCAGAATCAGCTTTCTCTCCTTCAGTGTTAGCGTCCTTTGGATTCTCTTGAAGGGTTTCAAGAGGGGACTTTTGAAGAGAAGTCTTTTGTAAAGTCTCTGCAGATTCATGAAGCGTTGGTTCATTTGTTTCTTTTAGAGGGGGAGAAGTACTCTAGTCATCTTGCTGCTCTAAAGCCCCAGTCAGGACCGCCATATTGGAGGACCCTTTGTTCTGCACCAAGTTGCTGGAATCCCCTTGAGGAGAAGAGTTGATGGGAGCAGCAGTTTTCAATGGGGAAGTCGAAGTGGTGAGAGTTGGATTCAAAATGTCCTACAGAGGTAAAGAATATTAAGAGCATGCACCAAGGTAATGAATAATTATTTTGTCAAAAACTAGAGTTCAATTTACCTGTGGACTCTCAGAAGAGAGGTTGCTATCTATACGTTCCAACATTACGTTGGAGGTCGAAGGTGGATTTTTGGATTTAGTTGAGGGAGCAGCATCTCTGGAATCGAGTCCAGAGACACTAGTTGGTACATCACTTTTGGAAATTTCCTTCTTCTGCTTCTTCTTCGAAGCAGTTGGTGAATTCCCTCCAGCATTGGGATCCTTCCCAGTAGTGTTTGTTTTTCTTTTCTTTGGAGTGGTTGGCGGGAGTCTGCTAGTCTGAAAAGATTTAAACATAAGTTAGATACAAATCATGAAACATTAGTGTATTCGAAACATCAAGGCTAATTGATTACCTGTGGAGTTGGAGCACTGGTTATTACTGGTTTGTTGTTGCAGCAGTTGTTGTTGGTTTGGATAGAGTCACATTATCAATGGTTTCGACAGATGTTTGGGAAGCGCTTCCCTCTTTTGACTTTGAAGCAACAGTCTTTATCCTGATGGCTGAAAATCGAAACAATTAAGGCAAAAGTTAAAAATGTAGAAAGTGAGAAACATTTGGGATTTTCCCAAGCATTCGCACCTGCGCCTTGATCAGATTTAATCGACATGGCAGAAAGGTCATAGCGAAGATGTCATGGGAAATCGTGGAGCCAATGTCGAGCCCATGTCACAGTCTCAGATGGCTTTGGTTTCTTTTGAAGATATTTGAACATTTCTTTGCAAGTGAACCACCAAGGGTATGGAGGAAACCAAGCCAGAGCCAGTTCTGAGGTAGGCAATCTAGGAAATTTAGGTGGATGCATTTCGAATGCCAACCTATACCTATCCTCAGGTGACAACCCTGAAGGAAGTTTTAACTTAGAAATTTTTTCTTTAAATTTGTCCTTCAAGGTCTCAGCCGCTTGATGCACAGTGGATTCCAAGTGTGTGGGATCATAAGTAGTTTCGAAATAATTTTGAAAAGTCCTAATCTCTTTGGCATGAGTGAACATACCTTTCTTGGATTGTACCTGCACATCGAACACATCAATTAGTTTCTGTTGAATAGAGAGAGTATCGAACATATAAGTCTGATAGAACTTTGTCCACCATTCTAGAAAACCCTTTGCTGTGAGGTGTGTAGGTTCGAAAGATATTAGTTCAAAGTGGGCGAAGCCTTGGTATTGTTCCTGTTGTAGTTTTGCTTCTCTTGCTTTGAAGGTTCGCCCAGAGGTGATGGCACTTTCTGTTTGGAATAGGGGTTCAGGGATTAGTTGGCACAAGCCAAATTGTCTCGAAACGAAGTTGGGTTGATAAGCAAAAAGGAAGATTTTATTCTTAGCAGGAGTAATTCGTGAGGAGATTAATCTGGGAAGCAAAAAGGCTTTCCATACATCTTGAATTTCTTTGCTTTTGATTACTTCTGAGAGAGCCATGGTGAACCATGATGGTCCATGAGTCCTTGAGGCAAAGGGCGCCATGGTCTCTTCGAATTTGTGTCTCTTGGAGAAGATCATTATGTATTTGGAGAAGAGAACTTTGAAGTCATCCTTATCATCGTTTGGGGTAAGTCTTCGCAGCCTAGTGCCTTCGATGATTCTATCCGCTATTTATGGATCCTGTTCAGCAATAGTGTTGGCTGTTGATAGTGAAGGTTCAAACATGGCATTAAGCCATAACTGGAGTAACCAGAAGGGGCCAGCTAGCAGGATGTTTTTGGAGGTGTGGGATTTCAAACTCGAGACAGCTGATCTTAAACTTTCGTAAAGATCAACAAGTAGCAGTTCGCTTAAACACACCCTCCGATTCTCGTGTAAATCTCTAGCTAGAGGAATAAACCTGCTGGCTACCTGTAGGGACCTGCTGCAAAAGACATACCTTGATAACCATAAGGTAAAGAAAGCAATGTGTTCTACATCTGACACACTGTCTCCTTCAGTGTGATAGTGGCTAATGAACTTTGAAAAGCTGGCTAATTTGACTTCAAAGTCAATAATGCTCGAATGCTCTTCATTGTCAGGAATGTAGGTTTCTCCTATTGGTGATAACCCAGTAATGGCTGCTATGTCAAAAAAGGTGGGTGTAATCATTCCACCAGGGAGATGGAAGGTATTGTAAGTATTGTCCCAGAAATATAAGGACGCGAATAATAATGGGTGGCTATAGGTAAAGCCTGGTTTCGATAGTTTAATCAAGTTGTAAATGCCTAATTCTTCCCATTGCTGGGATTTCTTGGCTTCTACTTTAGTAAACCAGTTATGATAAGCTGTGTCGGAGGTGGGGCAAGATCGAAATGGTTTGAAGTTACTCTTCACATAATCTAGCACAAAAGGGTCCTTAGGGGGAATGATTGGATTTTCCACGGTGGTCGAATCAGAAGACTCCCCTGTCTTAGGGGTATCCATTTTATTAAACAAAGGTTTAAAATTATAACAAACAGGGAAAAATTTTCTGGTATCTTTTAATATTTCAAAGACTGTAAGAGGGCCCATTAAAGCTAACCTCTTGCCAGCGGTGTTAGTAGGAATTAGTACCTGAGATGCGTAAAGCATTTCCTTCTCTTTGGAGATCATCTAGGGAATAAGCACATACTGACCTTGGTAGGTGCCAACCTTGCTTTCCATTATGGTTCCTGTGTTCTTTCCTTTCTTTTTGGAAGCTTTTTTCAGTTGAGATGAAGTTGAAGAAGACATTGTTTGAAGAGTGTTGGAAGTTTTTAGGGTTTCGGTGAGAAGAGAGGAAGAAAAGATTCAGAATGTGGGAAGAAAAAAATAAAAGACTAATTTGATGGGTTTTTATAGTGTGGAAGTTTAAACATCCACTGAGTAAGATTGTGATACGTGGTAATCGTGGGTTGGTTTGAGAAGGAGGTGGCATAAAGTTGATATTGGTAATAGGCGTGATTAAATAATAATCATTGTTTTGTAACTGCACCATGCTGTGAAATGGTTCAAGGCGGTTAAGGAATCTGAAAAGCGTCATGATTGACGTGACTGGAGTCATATGCAATAAATGTTACGATGAATCAAAGGTCGCATCAAAATCTTGCGTGTATGTTTAAAATAAGTATTTCTCAAAGGAATCAAAATACATATTTTAAAGGGGCATTTTGTTGGCTGAAGATTTTGATGATATTGTTCGAAGCGAAGCAAGTTGGATGTTTCGATTGGAATAAAGCAAGATGTCATGTTTCAAAATGGTAGAAGCAGTGCTTCGAATGGGCATGTCAAAACTCTGAGCTTCGAGTGACAGTTATGGGGATATATTCAAAGAAGTCTCGAAATGGTAACAAGGCTGTGTCCAAGAAATGCGTTCGAAACAAAGAGTGCCAAAACATTTGAAATTCAAATGCAAGCGGGATGTTCGAAATTTAAAATATATGCGCTGGAGAATTCGAAGATGCGTGGAAGCTAGAGAGGGGCATTGCTTTGCATGTTCTGAACGTGGCAGAATCTTATAGCAAGACCGTTATGGTCGAAATAGTATAAATAGAAGTCTTAGCATTAGGATTTCGTGTGTCATATCTATTGTACAAAAATTCAGTAAACATTCAAAATACCACATGGCTAGGGAAACGAATGCACGAACAATGTACGTATGATAACACCAAGTGTTTATGATTCAATAAAACTCTTTATCATTTCCAGTCTTTTCCTCCATCTTCATGTCAATATCATTCAAAAGCCTTTACATTGAAATATTTTCATTCAGAGTCTTTTTACTGATGTCTTACATTTAAATGTTTTCTTTCCATTTCAAATCCTTTACATTTCATAAATAACTTTTGTATATTTCATGCCTTTATCTTCATGCTTTTATCGTTCGAATACCTTTTTCATTCAAAGTCATTTTACTGATTTCTTGCATTTAAACGCTCTCTTCATATTTCGAATCTTTTACATTCCAGAAACGCTTTTACATTACATGTTTTTATGCTTCGAAGTCATTTACTTGTCTTTTCTGCAGTTTTACATGTCTTTACAATTGAACTGTATTCATGCAATTTAGTTTCGCACGCATTTACTTGATCATGTCATTAGATCTTTAATAGAGTAATCGAAGTAAGTTGAACACCTACACAACATTCTAAATACCAACCATGAATATCAGTTCTATAATGAGAATTATCCAAATGACCAATACATCCTAGGATCAATCTAGTCGATCCTGCAAGTTACCAGAGAGATTAAATAACAGTCATTAAGATTATTTGATAGTTTGGAGGACTAGCGGTTGTTTACCAGAAATGACTGTAAACAGGTACCTCATTCATGGTCTAATTTTCCCTGTATCAGAAATCCCCAAATCGAGCTCTTAAACCCTAGCAATGGTGAATATAGATTCATGCACTGTTAGTACAATTAAGCTATACAGAAAGCTTGCAATCATGATTATGAACAAGAATATATGGATAACATGCGTTTAGGATGCGTAAAACATTGAAATCGAGTTTGATTTTTTTGTGCAAACCGTGATGTTGTAACGTGATGATTTTGGATGCTTCAAGGCTGGAAAACGATGCTATTAGCTTCCTGAGATGTCTAGGAATGGATTAGAAGCCTTGTAATTGTTCGAATTGGCCTGTGGAAGAAGATAAGTCTCACACTTTTCTTTGAAATTTTGCAGTTTTGTTCTGCCTCCTCCCACGATTCTGACCCTTGTTCTTGCCTTGGATACGTTTAATATATATCATAGAGTGAATTAGGGTTGCAAAAACAGATCATATCTTTGAAAGTTTTGAAGATTTGATTTGATTTTCATGGCATATGTAAACTTGCTATATTGAGCCAAATTATGCCTTTCTTGTACCAATCAGCCTTGATTCGAATTGATCATGATATCCTTGCATTATTTGATTGAAATCCTGTCCAAAATCAGATCATAACATATCTTTTTTCATTATTCATCAATTATTTGATTTAATTGAAATTTTAATTAACAAAAAATCAAAATAAATTGAAGAGTGAAGCAAATAATATGAGGTTGGATATTTGGGTCGTGGATCATATTATAAGTGAGGTGCAAGCATTAGAAGTTAGGTCCATTTGGCAAAAAATGCAATTTTGAGCCCATTTGACTTTTGGCAATTTTGCAAAAAAAGTCAACTTTGACAAGGAATATCTCCTCCAATTTTAACCTTAGAGAGGTCTTCTTGGACGTTTTAGAAAGCTTAGGATGTCCCCTAAGGAACCCTTTTTGTTTCATCTCAATTGAGTCTTCTATGTTCATGTATGAAGCTTTGACCCAAACGGTGTTTTTGTTGACTTTTCAAAATGACCTATAATGTCAAAATTCATATCTTTTTATGAGTGCATATTTTGAACTAGTGAGGTGAAGATGAATTTTAGGGAATTGCATCCTCTTCAAAATGAGCTTTGGATGAAAAATTTATGATAAAGCATGTGGAAGTTATGCTTGGTCAAAGTTGGGTTGACATTTCCTGCAAAACCCTAATTTAGCAACTTTTGGATTTTGATGAGTTGTGAGCAATCCTTGAGGAATCATGATCAATCCTTGATCAAATGATGGATAACACTTCAAAATGATGATTTTGACCAAAAATCTTGAAGTTTGACTGTATGTGGGTCACAGCTGACTCTTGACCTAGTATAGTCGATTCTCAAGCATCTGAGCAGTTGACTGAGCAAACTTCTTATGCAAGACATGAAACTTGACATGGATGATCTTGGGAGCATATTAGGACCTTGGAAAACATGTGAGACCTTTGTGGTTCACACATGTTGATGAAAAGGGAAACCCTAATTTGAGGTATACTGCCTTAGGAGAGAGTTTGTCTTGTCAACTCTTGGACTTCCTTGAGCAACTTGGGGACCTCAATTGACATTTGTTGAGTAAAATGGAAGGGCAAATTTTGGGGTACAACAGGTATCTCAGAGTTTCATTTTATTATTTCTTCTATAAAATCGTTGTTACTAGATTTTCCTTACTCTGAGGTAAAGTTTGTAAAGCATCTTGCCTATACCTAAACTAAGGCGACCAATTCTTAGACTAGGTGCATGTTATTTCACGAGATCCCTCCTTATATTTCCTCTTATTTGATTAATGAAAGAAGTTAAGCTTTGATTTTTTTTTAAAAACACCAATAAAGATAAATCCAATTGATTCTTTTTAATGTATAAATTTTTATAATATTTTATTTTTTTATTCTATTTGATTTTTTTTTAAAATTCATTCAATGTATTAATCTTATAATTTAATTCAAGTCATTATTAATTTATTACTTTCATAATCAATAATTTCACTTTTTTAATGTCAAGTTCATTATTACTACTTTAATAATTAACAATTTCACTTTTTTCATATTAATTAAATTTATTAAATTATGTTATATAAGTCTCGTTTGTTTCGGCTATTTTTAAAAATGATTTTAGTAGTATTATATATTTTTGTGTAAAAATATTTATAAATAAATTTTTGATAAGAGTTTTAAATAAATATTTAGAATGAATAGTTATTTTAAAATTTTATTTAAAATATTTTATAATTTTTCGAAATGTTTTTTGAATATCAAAGTTTTATAAAACTACTTAATTTTGAAGTTATTTCAAACGACTTTTTTAAAAACTCATTTTTGAGATATAACTTTTTGAAAATATCGACTATGTTTTGATCTTTAATAATGTGTGTGTTATAAAATATCATAATTAGTCTTTCAATTTAGAAAAAAACGAATTAAAAAATTTATAATATTTTATAAAATGTTTTATAAAAAATATTTTTTAAAATACACAAAAAATATATTTTTTAAAAGAAAAAACAAATAGGCCAATATTATAAGGATATTAATTTAAAAATGATAAATATGACCTATGCGATGAATTATACTGAAGTTAAATTAAAAGGTCAAAGTATTTTAGAAAAATAAAATCAAATGTATTTGGCCACCTTAATATGGTTATGAACAATCATAATTGATTATTTTTAATTTTTTCCTTTTTATAATATTTTCTTTTTTATTCTATTTGATTCTTTTTTTTTTTTACACTATTTGATTCTCTATTTAATTATCATTCGATGTGTTAAGCTTATAATTTAATTCAAGTAATAATTAAACACTACCAACATAATTAACCCGTTTGACTTTTTATATAAATTAAGTTCATTATTTACTATGTTAATTAATAATAATTTCACCTTTTATAAAAATTTAATGCATTAAATCATATGATATCAATGTTTTAAAAATTGGATTGAATCGTCGAGTTCTACTAGTTAGATTGGAATCATAGGTGATTTTGGAACAGTCATCCTTATAAAGCTGCAAGTGGATCAAAAGCAGAATAAAATTAAAAAAATCAGGTTGAACCGAAACTATTCGAACTAAATAATTGGAGTCGATTTTGTAAAATCTTTTGGTTCAAAAATAAAATATTTCCCCTTCACAAGAAAGCAACACAAATTTATAATTTATAACACCGTGTTATAATTTTGTTTTTTTAAACATATTATACTATGTAATTATGTTTATCAGTGGTCTCATAATATTAAGTTTGTAATGAGTTTTTAAAAAAAAATATTTTAAAAATTTGTGAACAAATAATTATGTGATTTATTCATAAATTTTAGCTTTATATTATTAATTTATTTAATAAACAATTCTACTATAAGTTTAATCGGTTGAATTAAATAAATCTTGAATCGAAAATCTTTTGAATTCAATATCTGATCTGATTTTTAAAACATTATAATAAAGATTAAAAAAATCAGTATAATGAGATATATCAAAATAAAATATGAATTATATGACCAACATAATAAGATCATGAACCATAATATTTGATATTCTTTTTAATTTATTCCTTTTAATAATATTTTTTTTATTCTATTTGATTCTTTTTTAAAATTATCACTTAATGTATTAGGCTTATATTTTCTTTCATAATTAATAATTTCACTTTTTTATTTAAATTGTGTTCATTAACTAATACTTTAATAATTAATAAGTTCACTTTTTTATTTAAATTATGTTCATTAGTTACTACTTTAATAATTAATAATTTCACTTTTTTTTTATAAAAATTAAATTGATTAAATCATGTGATATATTATGAAGAAAAACAAATTTATTTGATTTAAAATTTGTTCCAAATACACTTCACTTTTAAATTTTGAACTTTTTTATTATAGAGACTACTATTTTTTTATTCATAAGCATTATATTCAAGACAATAATTAACTATGACTTGACTTTATCAGATTGAAGTCATGTCACGAGCAATGTTTTATAAAATAAACTCGAGGTTAAATTGGTTAAAATTTGGGTTTAATATTCAATTGGCTCAAATAGTTAAATTTATAAGTGAATTTTTTATTAAACAAATTAATAATATGAAATTAAATTTTATAGATATGTCATACACAATTTTAAATACACAAATTTTTAAATACATAATTTAATAAAATAAAATATTCAAAAATTTATTACAAACATAATACAACAAGATCAATAGTACACATAATAAAAAAACATAATTAAACAATTAATTTTAACCTTCATTTAAGAATAAATTAAAAAACTACAATAAAAATAAGTTAAATCAATTCAAATCAAAATTAAAACAATAGAACATAATATTTAAAGTAAAATTCAAATAATTAAGAATACTTAAATTAAATATTATATAGTCACCAAAAATAAATAATATAATATACTTAATTGAACAACTACAGGAGAATGCGAGTTGAACGACAATAAACAAGTCATAATTGGACACTGGAAATAATATTGATCAATGATAATCAATATTGAGTTGGATGACATGGCAATGTATAAAACAAATGATGGAGCATGGATGAAAGGAAAAAATTATAACAAAAAGTGATATAACTTAAATGTTTGTGTGGTTGTAGAAAAGATAAAGAATATTTTTTTGTGAACGTGAAATATTTTAAGTTTTGATATTGATATATTAAATGAAAAAATAAAAAAATAAATTAAAAGATAAATTAATATATATTAATTGATCATGAAATATTACTCCTTCCGTTCGATAATAAGTGATTCATTTGAAATAAAATAGTTTTAAAATGAATGTTTTATTTCAATTTTTAATACACTTTTTCTAATTCTACCATCTAATTAATTAAACATTCATCATTTTCAATACATAATTATGAATATTATAGTAAAAATATTATTCTTTCTGTTACTTTTCTAAACTTTTTTAAATATATATGAAATGGTAAACTGAATTATTCATTGAGGACGAAATGAATAACTCTTATCATCTTAAATTGAGTGGTTTGGTTGATAAGCGGACACATTAAAAGAAATGCATAAATAAAAAAGAAAGAATAATAAAACTGTGTTGAACTAAGAAAAGTATTTTGTCCCTCAGTTCAAGATATTTAACTATTTCATAGAGTGTTAAGCATTATTGAATGACACCCGTAGAAAAGTGTATTTAGCTCTTGAGATTTTGCGTAAACCATCAACACTAACACTAACTGGCTTAAGAAGCGGCGGCAGTAACACCCTAATCCCATACTCAACATAATTACGATAATATAATAAATAAACTCTACAATTAGGGTGTTATTTGTGATCCACCGGTTAAAACAAATATAAAACTAATTAATCTTTTCAAAATATGTAGCGGAAAACAATCATGTTAAACATCATAGTTTCATCGATTCGCAGAAATATCACAAATGATTTAACAATTTCAAAATAGCATAAAAGAGGAATATAAAACAAAGAACAACTCGTTCCCCAATGTTACAATAATAACACCCTTGCAATCCTACAACATGTGATGCACCCGAAGCTTTTTAGGCGCCTGAAAGAACATCAATTATAAAGTTATAACAGAAATACTACGAGTTTAACATTTATTTTCTCTAGTAGAATTTCATATATCAATTCACATTTTTTGCAGGACATCTATATTTAATAAATGTTGAAGTGAAGTATATCACCTTCTTATTCTTCTTATTAGGCAGATCCAATTCTTCTTCAAACGAAGCCAATTCCTGGGAATAAACATAAATTGTTGATTAGTTTTTCATTCAAATAAATTACAGTTATCTTATACTTAAGATGCATGCAATTAGTATGCGTATCTTACCTCTTTCTCAGACTGGTCAATATTTGGATATAGAATCTGAATCAAAGCATCAAAGGATGGATCATCTCTCAGTGACCTTTTGCTAGGACAATGTACACGACAAGTAGGACATTCTTTGTTACTACAAAAAAAGAAATAGAAATAATTTAGAGCTAACTAATCATTACAAATCTAACTGTGAAATTATATAAAGCTGAAATAAATGGTGGTTAGTTTGAGGAGAAACCCAAGTCGAATGGTCTTGTGTATGCACTCTTTGCAAAAGCGATGCAAGCATTTCATTACAGTGCTTGTGTTTCGAATGATGCCTACACATCAATGCAACCATCATTATATACATATCATTATTATGATAGTAAATACATAATACTTATGATGCTAATGCATCTTGCATATCTTCTAAAATGCCATTAAAAACAAATCCTTTGCTGGCTATGCAAAAGTTATCTTCAATTACTTTCAGCATTATTAATTTTATTTGTATCTAAATATTATCTAATTAAGATTTGTTCATCAACTGATATTTCACAGTAATAAATGAAGCAATCAAGCATGAGTTATAAATTACATACCAAGACAGATAGGACATTTAATATCTTTGCGAATGGAAGATAAATCCACCTTCAGATAGCTGCAATAAAACAACAAAAAATAAATTTACAAATGTTAGAAAATACAATTTAAAAAAAATATTTCATTTGAACAAGTAATTTTTCAAATCATTCATAGATCTATATACAAAAATATTTTGTGTTGAAGTCTCAGATCAATATATCCCGAATCCTCGTGCAAAAATTGAAGAGTCAAAAACGTCAAAATCAGATGCAATTCTTCAATTCACTAAGAACTATCAAATTTTGACAGCATAAACAATTGGAATAATAATAAACCTAAAAACACGCACACACATGCTAACAATCAATGTATGAAGATCCACATACAATATTCTTAGATCAAAAATATAATCATTTTTTGGGCTAAATTTACACCAAATACGTGTTTGGTTTTGTTTATTTTTAAGATTGATTGGAGTAGTCAAAATCAACATTGATATTTCAACAGGTAAAATAATCTATTTGAGAATAAAACAGTAAATGATATAGTACTAATGGATAAATTAAAGAAAAAACTGGAATTAGTTTCACATACTCTTCTTCTTCCTCTTGTTCTTCTTCATCTTCTTCTACTTCTTCATCATCTTCTTCTTCTTCTTCCCCTTTTTCTTCATCAACTTCTTCAATTTCTTCAACTTCTTCTTCATTGTCAGAAGAATGCCTTTGAGTCAATTCTGATGAAAACAAATCATCAATCGATAACAGAATCAAATAATAGGAATTGATAAAATGAAGTAGTAATTATGAAATCAGGATGAGAAAAATAAGACTAACGAGGTTCATGTTTGGGTTTCTCATCGTTGCTCATGACCTCATTCATAGTCTCCTTGTTCTCTTGGAGAGACTCTTCGACGTGAGAATGCTGATGATTTTCTGACATTATGGTCAAGTGTAGTGATTTTTTTACGATAAAAGTTGCTTTTATACTCGTTGTGTATGTAAATGCAAATGAAGTGTAATCGACCAATAAAAAATTGACATGATGTAAATTTAAAGACAATTTTGGTATTTGAAAGCTGATTTGTTCTTTATGCATGCCATTTGTGAAGACTAGGTGCACCCGTCCTCACCAATTCACACTTAATTTTGTACCATTTTATTATTTATGTTTTTTAAGACAATATTAATTGTTTTCTTACAATATTATTATTACTATTGTATTATTATTATTAAAGAATTTATCTTTTATTATTATTATTATTATTATTATTATTATTATTATTATTATTATTATTATTATTATTATTATTATTATTATTATTATTATTATTATTATTATTATTATTATTATTATTATTATTATTATTATTATTAGGGTAATAGTCATTTACTCTCGGCAATATAAGCGAGTTTTGATTTACCTTATTTTAAAAAGAATTTTGATACATCTCTTGAAATATTAAAATTCTAAATTTTTTATCTCTTAGGTACAAATATTACCTCCTGTAAAATTTTTTTTATTTACTCCCCTCATTTTTATACGCTTAGGGGTACCTAAAAAATTACAGGGGTAATCAATTTTTTTTAAAAATAGATAAATCAAAATTCGCCTATATTGCATGGGGATAAATGACTATTAACCCTTACTATTATTGTTATGGGTCAACCGAAACAGCCTAGGAGAGAAGAAGGCCCAAGTGCTAAATCTCATCAAACACAGTAGAAATGGGCTAGACACTGATCCAAAACAGGAAAGGGAAGAAAAGGACAATCAGAGACATCCAAATAATCATACGGTTCTTTATGTTTTATGAGATCCCCTCAAAAACCAGTTACAATAAACCCATTTAAATAAGGGACAAAAGCGCGTCATTTGAAGGTAATCTCTCTCTCATTTAAAGTCCTCTCTTTTTACTCAAACACTAATTTGGACATTGAAGTGATAACCTTGTAAGTTAGATCCATCTTATTTACCATAAATTTTGGTAAACAAGCGTTAGTCTTCCAAATTTATTTATTTTTTTTACTCACAGGATCGACTATATTTATCCTAGGACATATGTGCATAGAGTTTCTTAAATCTTCTTGGTAATAGTTATTTCGATAGTAATTGTAACTTTAAAAGTAATGTAGAAATGGTTGATAAAAAATGCAGAAATGTAAATTGACTTAGATGAGAAATGTAGAGGAATGAAAATGATATTAAAATAAGTAACTTGGTATTGAATAAAAATGAAATGATTCATACGTACATTTCTCAGACAACTCTTTTCTCAATAACAGTTAGATGTTTCGAGAAATTGTGTTTTAGTACAATGTGAATGCCAAAACTTAATGTTAAGTCTCCTATTTTTACCACTTCGACAGTAATGGTAATGAACAGTCTTTTCTTCAGAAAATGACACATTCTCGTTTGCATGTGCTTTGCTCTTCGCAGGCTTCCACATGTCCTATTTTAAAGAACGGATAAGGCCAAAATTCAGTTAATAGCCTAATTTCAAAATATTCTCATCGAACTCACTTTGAATCTTTTCCAAAAACTCTAAGTCCCATCATTGTACCATTTCTCTAATTCGAAGCTTCTTTGTTAGGCTTCGGTCAAAATGCTATCTAGCTTCTCTGTCGAATGAAGCTTGTTTACTTCAAATATTTTCCTCAACAATCCTCTTGATATTTCTTATTCCTTTTGAGCGTCGAATTTACATCTAACAAATTGCCCCCCAAAAATGTTTTTTTTTCCGATCAAGCAGAAAAAATGACAGTTTTGAAAGCTTTCGACGCGACAGTACTTGCTGCTACGACGTCATTATCATGATGACCACTTTTCTCAAACGTCTCATTGTAACGTGCATTGATGCAGAAAATTATTATCCCTAGAATATAGGAGCATGGTGGTAACTAAATAGGCAACCGATTGTACAACCACTTAGAAACATACACGTGCAACACTAACTTTGCATTTTCCATTCGGCATACCTTGCAGTTCTTATGAACTTGCTTTTGAGTAGTCTTTCAATTTCGTGTTTGATCTTCAATGTGATCTATGGGGAGAATCTCCGAGGATGTTGTTTTACCGACCTTTTTCCCTTGTTGAATAGGAAGACGATGCTCCACTACGCTTCGACTCAGTCCGAAATTTCACCATAATACCAAGCAAAGCATTCTCTATATTCTTTCAATAGTTTAACCAATTGAACCTTCATCTTTGACCCAACTTTCGTACTGATGTAAGTTGGTATGTTCGTCACGCCATCACATATATCCACTTCTTCTAAAGGATCTTGGGCCTGAATTTCCTACACTAAATTCAATGGATCTTTTTCGAACCCCAAAGACTCATTGTCGTAGATACAATTTACCTTTCGAATTTCTAAAGATGATGCTTGGACATAACGGCCTTCTATATTTTTTTGTTTTAGCTTCAACAACCAAATTTTATAACTTTTCAGCCACTAAAGCCGATTTTATTTTATTTTCAGCCACATAAACCGAAATTCGAGCCAGACTTTCTAACTCACTGGTCATCTTTTTCGATCACTCCCACCCTGTAGGTGGATTCGACTCCCTGGGCATCAGGATTGGGATCCAAACTTAGAAAACTATTTTCGTATTCTTCAGGAGCATGAACCTCATCATCGCAAGGTGTCACATTTGCCAAATGTTAGTCAAAATATTTATTTTCACCTCTGCTCTCATCGATCTTGTAATAGCTCTGATCAGCCTGTATATTCTCGACGACGTCATCTTTTTTACAAATGGGTATCCTTTGGTGCAGGATTGATGGCACTGCCCCTATCTCGTGGATTCTTTCACGTCCCAATAATAGATTAAAATTGGCTTTGTAGATTATTACCATGAAGAGCGTCGACCTAGTGGTCGTGCAGACTTCAAGTTCGACTTGGAAAACTCCTAATATACTGCTTGTTTTCCCTTCGTAATTGGATAAAACCATGTTGTGTTGTCGAAGATCAGTACCGCAGTTTCCCATTTTCTTGAACAAGGCATAAGGCATTAAGTTCACAACTTCCCTTTCATCAAAAAATACTTTATTTACCGGCATACCATCCACCTTTTCCCTTTTGAACAAAGACTTGAGGTGGCACAACATGGCTGGACTTGGTTTCTCGAACAAAACATTTTTCTCCTCCACCACACCACTATTCATAAGATAGTAGCATAATGGTTTTCCATCAGAAGCATCATCTGCCACAAAGTCGTCTTCATTTTTTGACAGCTCCGTCATTTTGTCGAACACTGCAGGCAAAACAAACACAATGTCATAGTTAATGATGAAATCTTCGCCGTAGTCATCATCGACCATATCATCTTCAAGAGGATCATAATCATCCTCCTCATCTTCAGGAAGATGCTCATATTCCTCCTCCTTTTCATCTTCAGTGCATGGGAGTGTATTTTTCACTTTGTGTTGCTAGAACCTCCTTATTTCCTAAAGGTGTTATTCTCATCACCAATCTCTGATTCACTATAATCTTCTATTTTTCACTCAACCTCTATTTTAGGTTGCTTCTTTTTTGAATTGACGCCTTGGTGAGTTTCATAGCTCCCACTGGCTTTAGACTTTTGAAAGGCCTTATAGTTTCCATGTTCTTAGGAATTTCGACATCCTTCATCTATGACGTCGACGCTTCTTTTACAACTTTCTTATTTCTCTGATAACGCCTCCATTGTGTTATGGTCATCGAGTTCTTCCCCTTATATTTAGGAGACACCTGATATCCCTTAGACTCTAGTTTCTTATCTTGAGCTTCAACCTCTTGAACAACTACTCTCCACTTTGGCCTTTTCCCTCCTTTTTGATTTACCGGTTCCACCCATTTCTATTATGGGATATCTTGAAGAGGACGAAAGGTTTTATGTTGAGGTTGTTGAAATAGCCTCCTATATTCTTCATTGCGTCGAGGGATTCCCTCTTTATTAAACACAAATCTTGGTACTGGAGGCTTCTCTTCTTTGAAAGCCTCTTTTGTTATAGCTTTGTATCTCTCAACCGCTTTTTCTCCATACACAACATTACACCTTGGGTTTAATCTGGCTTCTGATCCGTTCACTTTTCATTTTTCCTGGAAATTATCCAAACTTTCCTCGTGTTGATGATAAACTAGTGATAACTCATCTTTCAACTTCACGTTAAAGCCTTCAGCAGCGTCGACCATCATAACTCCATCGTCGAAACCTTCAGTAGCTTCGACCATCATGCACTCAAAAGGTTCTGCATATAAAGCCTCTCCGACCTTTAACGGATCAGGGTCGACCTGCATCTTTGGCTTTTCACCAAATTGAAGTCGGCCTTTATTTAGAGCTTTCTACACAAAATCCACGAAAAGAACACATTGAGATATTTTATGACCAAGAAAATTATGAAATTTGTAAAATCTCCTTTTTCTTCTTTTGTTCTAGTGGGGGATTCTTTAGGCTCTGAGGCACAATAAATTTACCATCAGTGACTAAAAAATCAAATATTTCAACACACTTAGTTATATCGAAAGTGTAAGTTTTTGTGATGGCCTCGCAATTTTTCTAGGTTTCGATAAGATTTTTCCCGTTCGATGGCCTCAATAGTTTACAAGCATAAGTAAGCCTAAGATGAAGTTCAACCGCATTAACCTCAGTTTCTTTGACTAACTCATCATTGTCAGAAGAATATTCTTCAGTGGCTACATAAGTAACCTTCCATTTCTTTTGATACTTGCTTACTTTGGCTTTCTCAACTTTCAAACAATTGATTTGTTGAACCCTAATAGCCAATTATTCCATATCACTCAAATATTGATTATCCAACTTTTTCATAATCGAATAGTTCAAGCCATTCACAGCCATTTCGACTAACTTGTGCTCAAGGACTTGAGTAAATCATCTTGCTTTCAAAAGTTCAAACCTATTCAAGTATTGGTTGATTGACTCAGTAGCTTTTTGTTTGACGCCAACAAGTTCTATTAGACTAATTTTTGAGTGTCGCATGTAAAAATTTTCATGGAACAACTTCTCCAATCAGGTCCATGTCTGGAAAGAATGGGGATGTAGCATTATAAACCAGGTAAACTTATTTTTCAACAGGGGGCTTGGGAAATATTTCAGTTTCAGATCCTCATTGTTGGCTATACTCCAACTTCAGTTTGATACTTGGAAACATACCCAACAATGGACTCTTTTGTATCCCCTGCAAACTTTGTGAATTTAGGGACTTTCCAACCCCTAGGTAATTTTGTTTGGAAAACAAAATAGTGTAACGGAGAAGAATATGTAGGCCTTTGAGAGAAAGTATTCATTCTGTTTTGAACCATGATCTGTTTGACAATGGCTTCTAGGTTTTGTTCTCCAGCCACTACGTCTCGTTGAACCTACCTAACCAATTGGTCGAATTTATGGTTTCGATTTACTATCACCACTAGGGGTAATTCAACAACCCTCGATATAGGCTCGATGCACTAGGGAATCTCTTGCTCCTGGCCGATTGTCGCGTCAACCATTTCTTCATACTGCACTGGCTCTTCCGATGGAGGTGGCGTAACATGTCAAATTGGCACTCTAGGGGCACCAAGAAAATCACCAATTCGAGTCATTTAAGTTTCCACCATTTGGTAACTCTGTATCTAAATCTAGATCAATGGTCTCATTATGACACTCATTTGTTTAGTGATCATGTTGACCATTTTGTGATTGCTTTCATCCATCTATTTGCTCATAACTACAATGGATCTTGGGGTGAAAATGGGTATTATTTGGTGTGAAATACTTAATCCAGTCAAACAACCAAAATTGATATCCCATAGGCCCTAATGTGCGATAAGGGGAAAATGATGATGACGCGTTTTCACAAATTGTTGAAATGCTATTATGCAAGCCTGTCATCATTTCTTTTGGCATTCCATACACTTGTTCCCCACACACATGCGTAGGAGCTACGAAACTTGGCACATATTTCCCTATAGTATTGACCAAGTTTGGTCTTTAAGTCACTAGTTGACTCATATTTATTGGTGTGCTTGGGGTCATCGAAGACACAACCACAAAGCTTGAACTAACCCTTGATGCAACACTGTTATTCCCTCCCGGGGGTTGCTCCCTATTTGGATTTCTAGGATCTACCATATTTCTACCACTTCTCAATCTCATGCACAGATTGAGACAAACTTAAGACGCACTTAACTTAGACGTGTCCCACCAGGTGTGCCAATTTGTTCACAAGCATTTTTAACGAATAATCTATAGCCTCTTACTTAAAGGTTACTTGCAGGACAGGTTACAAGAGTCATATTCTTTGGTGTTAAGTTTGATAGTGTTTTGGTACTTGAAATGGATAAAGTTTGAAAAAGGTAAAAACAAAGACAAAGAAAAATAAATTGCAATGTAAAAAATGATAGACAAGGCATAACTTGATATAAAGTGCTTTGAATTTAAATATGGGCACAATCGTACATTTCTCAGAATTGACTCGTTTCTCTCTAGATGCAGATACTTTGAGTTCTTTCTGACAATGTTACAAAATACGACCTTTTGATATGAATGAAAAACTTGATTAAATAAACAAACAAAGGTGACCACTATCCTACATGTTCAACGGTTATTATAACCACTTTTGGAGTTTATGATAAAACCTCCTTTTTGATTCTTCCCATGATATAATGGTAACCATCGATAAACTACTTCAATGTAACACTTTACATAGTTGATTTGGCTTTTACACCCTTCATTAATTTGGCTCCCAATCGACTGGCTTCAGACCATTACATTGACCTAGCTTCAAACTCTGAATTTTGTTAAGTCTCAAACAGATTTTTTCCCTTTGTAAGTTATCGACTCCTCTTACCTCACCATGTTTTGTGTCGAAAATACTTACCTCTTGGTGATGAACCTTAGCTTATAATCACTTCCCTTGGTCTAAAATTTCTAGTTAACAATTTTCAGCAAGTGTCAGGGAGCTATCAGTCTCTGTTCAGACATTCCCTTCCCTTTTTCCTCCTTTATGTCATCCTTGGTGAAGCGTGTGTCGAAGTCGATCGAGCCGACATGAGGTGACAACTTTAGCTCTTCTGTCTGAGTTGGCTTTTCGTACACGAGTTAAGCATGCTTTTGGGTAATCTTGGGTGTGGTATCGATCGAGTGTTGTCCCTTAGCAGTTGTAACACCCCTTCTAAAATACCCCGAATAATATTAATTATATCAATGATTAAAGACATATTCCATCAGAGTTAACACGGAACAAGGGATGTCACAATTATGAAATAAATAAAACTTCCAATAAAACAGTAGTCATGCTACACTAAGGGTCATTATTCAAATAATTCAATCAAATTAAGACCGTGTCTTACACAGCGGAAAAATACCATAACCAAAACGGAATAAACCAAAACATAATTATTCCCAATGAAATTCAAAGAAACAATTGAATAATAACTAATTCCTCAACTAAACGTTCCCCAGTGTTACAACCTATCAGAGCACGACACTGACACGCAGACTTAATGTAACATAGCTCTAGAGCCATCCTCACCAACTCCTGAGCTGCTAACTTTAATCTGAAATTGTTAAAGTAAGGGTGAGATTTCTCATAATTAACATGCATTATAAGCTTCTCAATCAACATTATATCACAAGCATATTATTTCACCCATTTTAGCATAAATTCAGATTCAACACGCAGTTCCAATCATACAAGTCATTATGCACAAATCAATAATCAACCAAAGAATTGTAACACTGGAAGACATCCTAACATGTTACAATTCCATGCAAACACAAATGCAGACACAATGCATGTGGTACCAACACGTGACCAAGTCACCCAACACTGATCCATCATCAACCGGATACAACAACCATCGATTCGTCCATAAACACCCGGACACGAATCCAGCCTAACCACCCATAATCACCCGGGTATCGGTTAACAGAAATATAAGTCAAATTCCACACAATGGGAATTAACTTCACCAAAACAATGCATATGCACGCACATCACTAGCATGCAACATCAAATCAGTCTATGAAATGCATCAATTTATCATAACTGAACCAAAACCAAAAACATGATATCTCAACGATCATGCACACCATCATTAGCAACATAAACATGCCTTTCATTCACACAATACTAATACATCCATCCATCACAGGTTCACTGCTACATACACACCCATGTGTGTTAGCCAATAATCACTTATTCCGGGATTTGACTCATTTTCAAAATAATTTCAGGTTTTAGGAAATCTTTTCATTTTATAAAATAGAGCATTAAATTTAAGAAATAACGTCCAAAACAACACTCAAAACGGACTTACAGTTTGAAAGTTATGAATTTTCAAAGTTTAATATTTTTCAAAAAGTTACAGCACAACCCGGTTCCTACATATGCAGGAACCGGTTCCTGCGAAGTTCAAAAATCACGCTTCTGGAAAAATGTATGGGAACCCGGTTCTTACCTATACAGGAACCGGTTCCTACGTGCATTTTTGCCAGTTTTTATAAATTCACACAGTGGAACCTGGTTCCTCCCCACTGGGAACCGGTTCCCACGACCTGCAGAGTCAAATTCTACACTTTTGACAGCATTTATTCATTCTAAACCAATTCCAAACATACCCATACGAATTGCACATGAGAAACACCAAATCACATCCATTTTGCACCATTATAACATCAAACAACATTATTTCATCATTCCTTTTTATCATCTGACACCCTAATGGTTTTCAACCTACAATTCGACGCAATAGGGACAATTCTACGGAACCCTAGAATTCCAAACCGAGATTCCCTAACATACTATGATCCATACTATTGAATATCTAAACCGATAATACAAATTAACTAATCGAAATCACCCCTTACCTTGTGGGTTCTTCGAATTCTGACGCTTCCGGTTTTCTCCTTCTCTTTCCTCTTCCCAAATGCACGTATGATGAATATTCCAAAATGACTCTCTTTCTCTTCTTTTTCCTTTTAATACTCCTTTTATTATTCCAATAAAATAATTAAATTAGTAATTAGTAAGAGTAGAGTATTTTACCCCTCACACCCTCTAATCACTCTTCACACCACCAATACTTCTTTCCTTTAATTAATTAAATTAATTCCAATAATCCAAAAATACCAATAATTAAATTTCCAATTAAATTAATAATTAAAAAATCTAATTATTTAATAATCGGATTATTTGGGGTGTCACAACTCTCCCCAACTAAAAGAGTTTTCGTCCTCGAAAACATACTTTAGACGAACAGTTCGGGATACGAGTCCCTCATCTGACTCTCCAGCTCCCAAGTGACATTTCCATCTGCTGGTCCTCCCCAAGCCACTCTTACCAACACGATCTCCTTGCCTCGCAACTGTTTCAACTTCTGATCCTCAATTCTCGCAGGTACCGCTTCCACAGTCAAATTCTCTCGTACCTGTGTATCGTCTACCTGAATCTCATGAGACGGATCAGCAATGTACTTCCTTAGCTGAGATACATGAAAAACATCATGCAAATTTGCAAGTGACGGCGGAAAAGCAATCTGATAAGCAACTTTCCCAACTCTCTTGGTAATCTGAAACGGACCAATAAAACGTGGAGTCAACTTCTTTGACTTCAAAGCTCGACCAATACCAGTCATCGGAGTAACTCGCATAAAAACATGTTCTCCTTCGCTAAACTCAAGATCTTTCCTCCTCTTATGGTGATAACTTTTCTGACGACTCTGAGAAGTCCTCATCTTCTCCTGAATCATCTTAATCTTTTCTGAAGTCTGTTGGACAATTTCCGGTCCAATCACAACATTCTCTCCAGATTCATACCAACACAACGGTGTCCGACACCTCCTACCATACAATGCCTCAAACGGAGCCATACCAATGCTCGAATGAAAACCATTGTTGTTGGTAAAATCAATCAATGGTAGATAACTATCCCAAGCTCCACCTTTCTCCAACACACAAGCTCTTAACAAATCTTCCAACGACTGAATCGTTCTCTCCGTCTGACCATCAGTCTGTGGATGATAAGCGGAACTCAAACGCAACTTAGTACCCAAAGCTTCTTGCAATCCCGTCCAGAATTTAGATGTAAACCTCGGATCTCGATCCGACACAATACTAGAAGGAATATCGTGCAAACTCACAATCTTCTCAACATACAATTCTGCCAACCTTTCCATCGGATAATCCATTCTTATCGGAATAAAGTGAGCAGATTTCGTCAACCGATCAACAATAACCCAGATAGAATCACAATTCTTCGATGTCCTTGGCAAACCAGTCACAAAATCCATAGAGATTCCATCCCATTTCCATTCTGGAACAAACAACGGTTCCATCAATCCTGACGGTTTCTGATGCTCAATCTTCGACTTCTGACAAACCAAACAAGCATACACAAACTCAGAAATTTCCTTATTCATTCCCAGCCACCAAAACAACTTCTTCAAATCATGGTACATTTTAGTAGCACCAGGATGAATACTCAATCCACTACGATGTCCTTCTTCCAAAATACTCTTCCTAATCTCTGCAACATCCGGAACACACACCCTATTACCAAATCTCATAACACCATTCTCATCAATCCGGAACTCGCCTCCTTGGCCTTGGTTGATCAATGTCAATTTATCAACTACCCCAACATCGGACTTCTGTTCATTCCGAATTTCTTCCAGAATACCACTAGTCAGTTTCAACATACCCAATTTCACACTATTCGGAGTAGTTTCACATACCAAACTTAAATCTCTAAACTGCTCAACCAAATCTAACTCACGGACTATTAACATCGACATATGCAAGGACTTCCTACTCAAGGCATCCGCAACAACGTTTGCCTTACCAGGATGGTAATTCAAACCGAAATCATAATCCTTTAGAAATTCTAACCATCTCCTCTGCCTCATATTCAACTCTTTCTGATCAAAGAGATACCTCAGACTTTTGTGATCACTGAACACCTCAAACCGAGAACCATATAAATAATGCCTCCACAACTTCAAAACAAACACAACAGCTGCCAACTCCAAATCATGAGTCGGATAATTCCTTTCATGTACTTTCAATTGTCTCGAAGCATAAGCCACCACCTGCTAATCTTGCATCAACACACCACCTAATCCCATTAATGATGCGTCACAATACACAACAAAAGACTTAGTCGGATTTGGCAAAATCAAGATCGGAGCACTTGTCAACCTCCTCTTCAGCTCTTGAAATCCTTTCTCACATTCAACATCCCAAACAAGCATCTGACCCTTCCTGGTCAACTTAGTCAACGGTAACGCTAATTTGGAAAATCCTTCTATAAACTTCCTGTAATAACCTGCAAGACCCAGAAAACTACGGATCTCAAAAGCATTCTTCGGCGCTTCCCACTGAGATACTGCTTCTACCTTCGTAGGATCCACAACAATTCCATTCTTGGAAATTACATGGCCAAGAAAACTTACTTCACTTAACCAGAATTCACACTTGGACAACTTCGCATAAAGCTTCTTCTCTTTCAACAATTCCAACACAACTCTTAGATGTTCTGCATGCTCTTCATTGCTCTTCGAATAAATTAGAATATGATCAATGAACACCACCACAAACTTATCAAGATACGGATGAAATATCCTGTTCATATACTCCATGAAAACACCAGGTGCATTAGTAACTCCAAACGGCATAACAGAATACTCGGAATGTCCATACCTCGTTCTAAATGCAGTTTTCTGAATATCTTCCGACTTCACACGAATCTGATGATATCCAGATCTCAGATCAATCTTACTAAATACACAAGCTCCAACTAGTTGATCCATCAAATCATCGATCCTCGGAAAAGGATACCGATTCTTGATTGTAACTTTATTCAGCTGTCTGTAATAAATACATAATCTCATTGAACCTTCTTTCTTCTTAACCAACAACACCGGAGCACCCCACGGCGAAACACTCGGACGAATAAACTTCTTCTCAAGTAACTCCTCCAACTGTTTATTTAACTCCGCTAATTCAGATGCCGACATAGGGTAAGGCGCCATCGACACCGGACTAGTTCCAGGAATCAAATCTATAGTAAATTCTACCTCCCTCTCAGGTGGCAATTCACTAACGTCTTCCGGAAACACCTCTGGAAATTCATTCACCACTGGAAATCCATCACTCTTTGCTTTTCCCCCCGCTTCTATTGTAGAATACAACATAAATACCACAACACCATCTTTCACAGCTAGGTTCATCTGTTTAACCGACATAGTCACATCTTCGACACCAACCTCTTCAGGAAAAATAACCGTCTTCGCAAAACAGTTGATATGAACCTGGTTGAATTCCAACCAGTTCATTCCAAGGATGATATCAAGTTGTTCTAACGGTAGGCACAATAAATCCATACCGAAACCCCTACCAAAAATCACAATAGGACAATTCCTACAAACATACGAAGTAGTCACCGAACCCGACGCAGGAGTATCAATAACCATACTTCCATCCATATTAGAAATTTCCAAATTCAATATTTTAGCACAATCCAAAGCAATAAAAGAATGCGTAGCTCCAGTATCAATAATCGCAATCAAAGGCATGTCATTAATAAAATATGTACCTTTAATCAGCCGATCATCTGGCTTAGTCTCTGACCCAGACAATGCAAACACTTTACCACCAGCTTGCTCCTTCTTGGGTTTTGTACACTGAGGACGAGTATGACCTTCTTCACCACAGTTGTAACAAGTCACCACTCTTACTCTGCAATCATTGGCCACATGGCCGAGTTTCCCACACTTGAAACACTTCTTATCATTACTTTTGCAATCCACCATACGATGTCCTGTCTCACCACACTTGTAGCACTTAATGGAAGAACTAGAATCTCCTCCACCAAACTTCTTCCAACCACCGGGTCTCTGATTACTTCTATCATAAGGCTTACCATGATCCATCTATTGCTTACCCTTCCTATCAACATACCCTCGAGCATTCGACTTAGTGCTAGCAAGATCCTCCTCTAAAATCCTACTACAATCAACCAGATCAGGAAATCTTCGGATACGCTGATACCGAATACCCTGCTTAATCTCATCATGAAGACCATTCTCAAACTTGATACATTTGGAAAATTCCCCACCTGCATCGTTAGTATAATGAGCATAATGCTTCGCTAACTCAATAAACTTCGAAGCATACTCACTGAAAGTCTTGTTACCCTGCTTGAGTTCCAGAAACTCAATCTCCTTCTTGCCTCTGATGTCCTCAGGAAAGTACCTCCTCATAAAAGACCTCATGAACACAACCCAAGTCAACGCAATACCATCTTCTTCCATTTCAGTTCTGGTAGCAACCCACCAGTCATCAGCTTCCTCTGCTAACATGTGAGTTCCGTATCTCACCTTCAACCCTTAGCAAAGTCAATTACTCTGAAGATCCTCTCGATCTCCTTCAACCACTTCTGAGCACCTTCGGGATCATGTGCACCCTTGAACAACGGAGGATTATTCCTCTGAAAATTCCCCAATTGTCGGTCAGCACCAATCACAGCTCCCTGCTGGTTCCCTCCGAGTACTCCAGCCAACATTCCCAATGCTTCAGCAATAGCATTGTCGTTTCTTCCGTTACCACTTCCGGCCATTGTTATGTAACATTACAAAACAACCTCATCAACACACAAGTATCGACAGTGTCATCTTACACTAGTCGCATACAAAAGGGATAACGACACAAGACAAGACCGACTATGCTCTGATACCACTATTGTAACACCCCTTCTAAAATACCCTGAATAATATTAATTATATCAATGATTAAAGACATATTCCATCAGAGTTAACACGGAACAAGGGATGTCACAATTATGAAATAAATAAAACTTCCAATAAAACAGTAGTCATGCTACACTGAGGGTCATTATTCAAATAATTCAATCAAATTAAGACCATGTCTTACACAGCGGAAAAATACCATAACCAAAACGGAATAAACCAAAACATAATTATTCCCAATGAAATTCAAAGAAACAATTGAATAATAACTAATTCCTCAACTAAATGTTCCCTAGTGTTACAACCTATCAGAGCACGACACTGACACGCGGACTTAAAGTAACATAGCTCTAGAGCCATCCTCACCAACTCCTGAGCTGCTAACTTTAATCTGAAATTGTTAAAGTAAGGGTGAGATTTCTCATAATTAACATGCATTATAAGCTTCTCAATCAACATTATATCACAAGCATATTATTTCACCCATTTTAGCATAAATTCATATTCAACACGCAGTTCCAATCATACAAGTCATTATGCACAAATCAATAATCAACCAAAGAATTGTAACACTGGAAGACATCCTAACATGTTACAATTCCATGCAAACACAAATGCAGACACAATGCATGTGGTACCAACACGTGACCAAGTCACCCAACACTGATCCATCATCAACCGGATACAACAACCATCGATTCGTCCATAAACACCCGGACACAAATCCAGCCTAACCACCCATCATCACCCGGGTATCGGTTAACGGCAATACAAGTCAAATTTCACACAATGGGAATTAACTTCACCAAAGCAATGCATGTGCACGCACATCACTAGCGTGCAACATCAAATCAGTCTATGAAATACATCAATTTATCATAACTGAACCAAAACCAAAAACATGATATCTCAACGATCATGCACACCATCATTAGCAACATAAACATGCCTTTCATTCACACAATACTAATACATCCATCCATCACAAGTTCACTGCTACATACACACCCATGTGCGTTAGCCAATAATCACTTATTCCGGGATTTGACTCATTTTCAAAATAATTTCAGGTTTTAGGAAATCTTTTCATTTTATAAAATAGAGCATTAAATTTAAGAAATAACGTCCAAAACGGCACTTAAAACGGACTTACAGTTTGAAAGTTATGAATTTTCAAAGTTTAATATTTTTCAAAAAGTTACAGCAGAACCCGGTTCCTACATATGCAGGAACCGGTTCCTGCGAAGATCAAAAATCACGCTTCTGGAAAAATGTATGGGAACCCGGTTCCTACCTATACAGGAATCGGTTCCTACATGCATTTTTGCCAGTTTTTATAAATTCACACAGTGGAACCCGGTTCCTCCCCACTGGGAACCGGTTCCCACGACCTGCAGAGTCAAATTCTGTACTTTTGACAGCATTTATTCATTCTAAACCAATTCCAAACATACCCATACGAATTGCAACATGAGAAACACCAAAACACATCCATTTTGCACCATTATAACATCAAACAACATTATTTCATCATTCCTTTTTATCATCTGACACCCTAATGGTTTTCAACCTACAATTCGACGCAATAGGGACAATTCTACGGAACCCTAGAATTCCAAACCGGGATTCCCTAACATACTATGATCCATACTATTGAATATCTAAACCGATAATACGAATTAACTAATCGAAATCACCCCTTACCTTGTGGGTTCTTCGAATTCTGACGCTTCCGGTTTTCTCCTTCTTTTTCCTCTTCTCAAATGCACGTATGATGAATATTCCAAAATGACTCTCGTTCTCTTCTTTTTCCTTTTAATACTCCTTTTATTATTCCAATAAAATAATTAAATTAGTAATTAGTAAGAGTAGAGTATTTTACCCCTCACACCCTCTAATCACTCTTCACACCACAAATACTTCTTTCCTTTAATTAATTAAATTAATTCCAATAATCCAAAAATACCAATAATTAAATTTCCAATTAAATTAATAATTAAAAATTCTAATTATTTAATAATCGGATTATTTGGGGTGTCACAGCAGTTGCTTTAAAGAATCTACTCGCGGCTTCGATATCCCTGTACAGAGTGACGATGTGACCCCTCTTTGTGTAGTACTTCATCTTCAAGTAGATCGTGGATGATACGATGATAAGCTCATCTAGAGTCGGCCTTCCCAAGATGCAGTTGTACAGAGACGAGAATTTAATGACCAGGAAACATTCTTTGATTTGTCTGGCCGTTTCTTCCTCCCCGAAGGTGACGAGAAACTCGACGTAACCCCAAGGTCTGGTGGTCTTGTCGTTGAAACTGTGTAGGTCGGAACCCAGACACAGTGTGAAGAGAGTGTGGTCGAGCTGGAGAGTGGTGAACATATGTGCATACATAATGTCTACGGAGCTTCCTTGGTCTACCAAGATGCCACGAACGTCAAAGTTTTCCATTTTTACTCTAGCCAATAAAGGGATGTTGGACTTAGGAGATTCACCCGACAACTCTTCGAGATAGAATATGATAGGGTCAGATTTTGTATCGAAATATCATCTTGGATTTGTTAATCAATGAATATTTCTCAGTAATAAATGAAGCAATCAGGCATGAGTTTTATAAATTAAATACCAAGACAGGTAATACATTCAATATCTTTGCGAATGGAAGATAAATCTACCTTCAGATACCTATAACTGCAATGAAACAAGAAAAAGAAAATTTACAAATGTTAGAAAATACAATTTTTTTTTAAAAATCATTCATTTGATCAAGTAATTTTTCAAATCATTCATAGATCTATATACAAAAATATTTGTGGTGAAGTCTCGGATCAACATATCCTGAATCCTCATGCAAAAATTGAAGGGTTAAAAACATTAAAATCATATGCAATTCTTCAATTCACAAAGAATTATCAAAATTTGACAACATAAACAATTGAGGGAAGAAGGCCCAAATGCTAAAATATCACTAAACACTGTAGAAATATACTAAACACTAATCCACAACAGTCAAGGGAAGGATAAGACAATCAGAGACATCCAAATAATCATAAAATTCTTTATGTTTTACGAAATTCCCTCATAAATCAGTTACAACAAACACATTTAAATTATAAGGGACAAAAGCGCGTCATTTTAATGTATTCTCTCTCATTCAAATTTTCCCCTTTTTACTCAAACACTGGCGAGAGTGTTGAAGTGATAACCTTAGAAGTTAGTTCCATCTGTAACACCCTAAACCCCAAGACTTATATATAAGTATTACACGATAATTTAAGGTGTCACCAATGAAAATCCTTTAACAATACAAACATTTAACAAACATGCAACAAAAAATATCAACGTCATACAACACCTGTCATGGCACGCCCAACTTCACTTAGGGTATCACTGCGGCAGTTTCGATCTTATTTTAAATGATAAAACATTACAACTTAGACCTCTAGTCTCAACTTCAAATTATAATACATTGTTTCTAAAATAAAGAGTTATCATATTCAACTCGTAACAACTTCAACATAAAACGAATAAAATAATTAAACTACAACAAAATATAATAAGCAAATAAATGTTCCCAGTCCTGATGTTACAAGATCAGAGCAGGACTTTTAAACAATGATAAAACCAAATGAAGTAACTCTATGATCTAACTTCCACTTACATCAGCAAACTATACTCTTGAGTATCTGCAAGATGTTTATGGTCAACAACATCAAAGCAAATGGGTGAGAAATAATATTCAATATAAATAGTGTAAAGAATTCTAA
Organism: Vicia faba; assembly: GCA_948472305.1. NCBI lineage: Eukaryota > Viridiplantae > Streptophyta > Magnoliopsida > Fabales > Fabaceae > Vicia > Vicia faba. The sequence continues at coordinate 940,169,609 of OX451741.1, read as the reverse complement.
GGTATAGAAATATACAAAAAGCACACATTTATTACACAATCAACAAAAATATGGTCTCACACCCATTCACAACAACATACACATACTCTCAACTGATCAACAATATCATGAATAATCAATCACATATGCAAGTATGTATGCATTGTACTCTACAATTGACTCATTATGCACGTGGTACCATTTATGAACACTCGGGTTCATCTATCTCCTTGATCCCCACCATAGGATCATATTCCCTCTTGGAACCAAAGCACACCAAAAATCGCCACTAATCACCATATAGAAACGCTTCACTAATCCCTTAATGAAATTAGCTACTCGCAATCGATTTCTACCATAGAATCAAGGATCACTAAAACTAGACCAAAGTTCGTACATCATGATGCATGACTCTCAATAATATTCATTTTTTAGACGATAGGATACAATTTAGAGTGGGTGAATTTATCGCTAATGTAATTTTCTTATTTAAAATTTTGTTTTGAAAATTATTTTACTATGGCGAGCAAAAACTCATTTGGATCGATCACTACTACAAAACGTACAAACAACAATGTCATGTTTACGGTGAATAGGTTAAAATTTCCGTTCCCAGTGAGTTGTTGGATTTATTAATGACGGTTGATTTTAAGCACCATAGTAAAAAATGATGTACGGCACGCTTTGATTCCCAACAACCATATTTTTTCCATTTTATATAGTACATTAAGCGCGTGTCACCTATTTCCATTATTTAAAAAATAAATTTTAAATGATTTAACAACGGTGAATACCTCAACCATTGTTATAGAACTTAAGTTTCCACTATGGTTGCTTTATCCAACCGTAATTATAGGGTTTATTGATAAGTTAAAATAAAACTTATTACATATTTCTTTCAGAATACGCCCTAGGTGAACAAGCGAGCCAGAGACGACATCAGTGGATTAAATCATTGTATCCATTCATTTGGAGCTCAAATATTCACCCTCTTTGTTCATTTGATTCTTCAGCTTCGTAGTACAGTACTCTTCAACATTTTCATTAGTTTTTTCTTGGTTTATGTTGTATATGCTCAAATCTTCACCCTGATCAATCATTTTATTCTTCAGCTTCGCAGTACGGTACTCTTCAACATCTTTATTCATTTTTTCTTGGTTTATGTTGTATATGCTCAAATCTTCACCATGTTTGTTCATTTGATTCTCCAGCTTCACAGTACAGTACTCTTCAACATCTTCATTCCTTTTTTCTTTGTTTATGTTGTATATATGCTCAAGTCAATATGAGAGTACATTTCTCATATGCTTTAGGATTATATTTTCACATTATTATATGTGTATGCATTTCATAAGTTTTTATGGATTGTAGTTGGATGAAATCCAATATATTAGGTCCCGTTTATGAGAAAGGAGTTCTTGAATTCCTTGAATATGCTGATAAACATCTTCCCGATAATGATGGTATCATTTATTGTCCTTGTGTTGTTTGTGCGAATATCGATAAGGGTACAAAGGAAGAAATATTCTAGCACCTTTGTTGTGATGGTATATTTCAAAATTATATAATATGAATGTGGCATAGTGAGGTGGATAAAAATAAAAGTCTGGCGCCACATAGTCAAAGAGTGGTTGGTGATGAATATATGGAAGATCAACTAGAGGTTATGTTGTGTGACATCGATGAATCTTCTTTTAAGAATGCTCATATTTATGATACTATATGTAGTGATAAAGAAACCCCTTTATATAATGGATGCACAAATTTTACACAATTTTCAGTGGTGTTAAAGTTGTTTAATCTAAAGGCAAAAAATGGATGAACGGATAAAAGTTTCACGGAATTACTTCAATTATTAAAGCAAATGTTACCAAAAGAAAACAAATTTTTGGATCGTTGCTATGAGGCCAAGAAGATATTGTGTCCAATGGGTCACATAATTATATGCTTTCCCTAATGATTGCATATTATATAGAAAAAGTATGAAGACTTGTATCAATGTCTAAAATATGGTGTGTCCCGTTACAAGCTGAAGGTTAACAATGGTGATGACAATGGCTATGACAATGTCAGTAGGTGAAACAACTGGCCGAACTGTCATCTGATATAAAATCAATGAAGTCTTCATCATACGTCTTTTATCCTGTCGAATAGGATCGGTAAACATCGAGAAAACCTGAAGAGGTGAAATCACGGTCTTGCAACCGAGAGATCGGGTAAGGGAGTCTGTTACGCAAGGAGAAGGTATTGGAACCCCACATTCCCGTAGTACTCTACGGTATCCACTCTTGTTTGTTCTAGTTTAAGGGTGTGAAAAATCCATGTCTAAGCTTAAAATCTAAAAGGGAAAGTTGCAAGAGGGAATGCATGCAAAAGAAAGGAGAAAAGAATATAGGGGAAATAAAAGTTATGCTCGCTCGGGCCATATCCCAATGCCTACGTATCCCTTTTAAGGAATCATAGCATCCGTAGTTCGGCTCATATATTTTGGTTGGTTTGTGTTTTTTAGTTAAGAAGACAAAAACAACAATCAAGATGGCAAAACATCAGATAAAACGGCAAAACATCAACAACGATGATAAAGCAACAAAAAAAAGATGACAAGACATCACATGGTAATACAAACTCAGATAAGATGATAAAATGTCAGCATGATAACAAAATATTAGACAAGACAATGAAACATTACACCTAACAATGATATCGAAAATCAAAGTAGGATGACAAACATACACGATGGCGAAACATCGGCAACAAACATATGCAATGGCGAAACATCGGTAAAATTATAGCAACATAGCATGGCAAAGATGACGAGACTTCAACAATCCAGATGATAAAACATCATACCTAATAATGATATTGAGAATTAAGGTAGGATAACAAACATACGCGATGGCGAAACATCAGTAACAAACATATGCAATGGCGAAACATCGGCTAAAAGATGGCAAGATGAAATGGCAAAGATGACGAGACATCACAATTCAAATGATAAAACATCACACCTAATAATGATATTGAGAATCAAAGTAGGATAACAAACACATGAAATGGTGAAACATCGGCAACAAACATATGCAATGGCGAAACATCGACTAAAAGATAGCGAGGTAACATGGCAAAGATGGCAAGGAATCACAATTCAGATTATAAAACATCACACGTAACAATGATATTGAGAATCAAAGTAGGATAACAAACAAATGCGATGGCGAAACATCTGAAAAAAGATAATAAAATGTCATGGCAAGGATGAAAAAACATCAATTTGACACGGTTTAAAACAAAGCCAAAAGGCACACAAACAATTAAGATTGGTTTGTATGTTTTACCTTGAAGAAGGATTTAAGTATTGTTAGGTATTTTGGAGTTTAATAAATAAAAGGTTTTTGTTTTAATGCACGTGCAAAAGGGAAAGAAAAAGTCTAAGGGAAACCATCCTATTTTCTATGCCTAATGTTATCATACAATGGTGGTCCTATGTCAAGGATTAACGAAGATGGAAATTTCTATCTAATAGTAGCATGTGTGTTTTGCAATCCTAATATCTATCTCGAACATTAACCTAAAAGAGTCGAGGAAAATCCTAAAGGAACATGGTAGCAGAAAGCAAATAAACAAATAAGTGCTTTGTCGAAAGCACGCAAACAATGAAATGCAAAGTCATATGCATGGGTGAAAGGGAGATGCCGTAGCCAAGGGGAGCGGATCACCCGAGTACAAGCACTCTCAACTGTGGGACAAGATAGCTATATCCGGCATTGAATTACCGGGCGAGCAGAAGATATACATAAAGTGATGTTAAAAGCGTCTAAGCATCTGATCGAGATATAGAGGATCAAGGTAGACGATAGAAGATAGTATGAACAATCACAAAGTGTCATCATCGACCAATGCGAACTCCTAGCAAAACATGGTGTTTTGATTGCAAAACCCTTCCCCACTTGACGGACTCGATGTACAAGATCGGCACAACTCCAAAGCATCGACATACCACGTGAGCTAAGGATGACACGAACTAGAATATGCGGGGGGTCGATTACGGACCCTCCATGCTTGCCTCCTTTTGAGGACTTCCAAGGGGGTGGGAAAATGTGAGAGAATCAATGTAAACACACCTGTAGAATACCTACTTCGAAGGTAGGATTTTAAACAAGCATAAGTAGCACACAATGGCACATAATGAAAAATTTCCCTAAGAGGGTCTTTAAATAAACCAGAGGGGTTCCTGACATGAGCAGCAATGGAATTCTCCGTCATACATCTCTAGTCCTATTTCTCATGGAAAGGAAAGAGGTAAAGCGCAGAAATAGTAAAAAGAAAGAGATGAACTACCAAACTGATAACAATCCATATCAAGCAAGCAAAAATAATAAACCCAGAAAACTTCGAGCAAGCTATCATCAACAAAGAAATCCAGTGAGAATACTCATCGAGGCATCAATAAGCAAGATCAGAATGTGTAACGGACACATCCGTATCACAAAGTGCCTACACAAAATATAATTATGCACACCAAGAACGGAATATGTATCGATACATCCGTATTTTCGAGCACCTGCACAAAATACAATTATACAAGATACGGGGCACCAAACAATGGCATGCGTGTCGAACGCAAAATCAGACCAAAATTGAAAGCCCAAACAAGTTTTCCAATCAAATAATCGAGTATCAATTACATGATCGGAAACTATCCAAATGTACCTTGCACAATCAACACACATGTTAAAAACAACAAGGAAAATTGAAGTATAAAAAAGTATAAGGAAATTTGGAGCAAGCAATAGCCAAAGCAAAGCCAAAGATGTGAAAAGCAAAAATTTGGAAAAGATGCGTCGACCGCAACAGGGCATGAGTCAACTCATGCTTGAAATTTTCTCAGTTTGCATCGACCGGAGGGTCGGTGCAACACTTCCCGCACGTGACCAGAATGTTTTCATCGACTGCAACAGGGCTTGAGTCGACTCATGCCTAAAATTTCAATTTGCATTGACCGGTGGGTCGGTGCAACACTTCTCGTGTGTGGTCCAAACTATTTGCATCGACTCAACTGCAGTCTTGTTCAATTGAAACTTTGAAGCAACATAACCTTTGCATCGAGTGTCCGTTTCGCGCATGGTTTGAATTGTTGAAAAGCTTGAAAATAATATAATATCCACGACACAAAACAAAAACCAAAACAACAAAAATTATACAAAAAATTCCCCGATCTTAGCACGATCGACATGTGAATTCATGATCTGATTTCATGAGTTTCGACGCATTTTTATCGGATCAAAAACCAAATTCACATCCATTATTCTATGACCATAGCACAAGGAAATTTGTACGCAACCAAAAATCAATTGAATCACCCGGTAAGACCAAGGCACAATGGCTCAAGCTTTTTGTCAAACACATAATCTCCGAAATTTAACTCATGATTTTTGCACAATTAGAGATCCAAATTATACCACACATAATCAATCAAAAATCAACAAAATAATCTCTACACAACTTCAAGCTTTATTTTCTCGAATAAGCAATTTCATGAAAATCAATTAATTGAATAAGCATATATTTAATCATCCAATTCCGAATTTTAACATCATAATTCAAGATCAATTCATATTTTCATAATTGAAATCACTTCCACAATTCAAATTAGGTCAAAGTTCAATTTATTGATCCATAAAAGTGCTTATTTAAGAATCACTTATTTGAAAAGTGCTTAAATAAAGAAAAGTTTACCGTAGAATTGAAGAGGAAGATTAGGTATAGAGATCGCCATAATCAGATTCGAGATCGGAGAAGAATTGAGCTTCTTTGAATTTTGGATCTTGAAAAAGTTGTTGGAAAGTTGTTGGTGTTCTTGATGAAAATGAGAGAAAGTTGCTCTTTGCTCCTTGAGAGTTGAGAGAATTTGGTGATTTGTGTTTGTGTCAGTTTTTTGAATTATAAGAGCCTCTCCTTTGAAAATTGGAGTGAATAAGAATATATAGCATCAACTTTTTTGAATTAATGAGCCTCCAATAAACACAAACAAATGTGCAAATTTTCAGTTCATCAGAGTCCGACACATTCAGGTTAAGTTTGTAGGTCCTCGGTGCCACATTCGAAGTTGAAATGTGAAACCAAAATTTAGCCAATGTTGAGAACAACATTGTTTCCGAAGATAGACTCAAACGGATAAACGGTGATTTAGTTGTGATTTTTCAAAGTTTCGCCGAGATGAAAATATTTCTCGGTTCATGATTTTCAATGTGTTGTGCATGTTTTGGACCAAAAACAAAGGCCTTCGGGATACCGTTAGAATTAGAAAGCTGAAATAAATATTTAGCCAACTCAATTTGTGAACCAATGCCACCAGAACCAACTCAATACGATAAGAATCAACCGAGTTATGATTTTTAAAGATGAAGCCGGCGAACATTTGTCACAATTTTCCTGTGCTAACATATTTGATGAATTAATATATTCGAAGACTTTTTGAGCATAATTGGCTTCCGGCCATGATAGACAAATATGTAGAGTACATCAAGACAAAATTTTGGCCACCGGAACAAGATTAAAATGAGCTAGGGGCTTCGAGTTATGAATTTTTTAGTGCGTCAAAACTGCACTTTCAGCATATGTTTTATTGTATTTTTCCACTGTATAACTCTGAGAGATTCGCGTATTCGGAGACCTTCCTTCGAGAATTAGCCTTTGACCCAAACACAAAAGTTGAAGAGGACATTGAGACGGATTCAATAGAGAAAGAACCACCTCGAGATGATATATCAAATCAGAGTTATAAATTTCTGAACACCATAAATACCGTTGATCGGTAACCCAAAAACATAGTAACGAAATTATTTGACCATCTTCAGCACATAATCAGTCCCGCCTGAACACGAAAAAGTGAAGATAATATCCACACGGACCCGGTGATCAAATGTCTGCTCAAAATAATACTCTGGCCTGGAGTTATAAAGTTCTGAAGTATGCCTTGCCAAAACGGACTTTCAACTTGAATTGTTCTGAATAAAACAGAATCTATGGCTTCCTTCTACCACTCAAGACATGATAGAATGCACGAGAATTAGCCATGGTAAGAAATCATTCATTCACTACATGGATTATCTGTACAAAGCTTCAAACTTCTCTGATAAGCAGTCGATACCTTTTGGAACTTCCTTGATCCCATTTCAAATGCATGAATATGTATGATATGCATATGATAAAACATAAGCCATCAATATTTTGAAATCAAGAGGGTAAATTTTTGGGTGCAACAACTTCCCCTATTCAATTGTCTTAAACCTGATAAGTGAGAAAAACCGACAGCTTTCGAGCATTCAGAGTTGAAGATTATTGAATAGAAAAGAACCCAAAAATTTACACTCTTGAATAATAAACAGAACCCGCTAAATATAAATGATGCCAACAGACGCGGGATTTTGAGGAGATTAGACAAAATTTGATATAACCAGTAAAGAGTCTAATGAAAAATTGGACCTCCCAAGGAATGCGTAAGAATGAAGTTGTAACGATGATTTTAACAAAGTTGAGACAAAACTCAAACTTAGAAGAATAAATGAAACTAAACTTAAGAATAAATGTGTCAGGATAAAACCGGACCACAAAAGGGGTGAGATAAGACTCAAACCACAGAGAATATGCGAAACTAAACTCTACAAAAAGTACACGGAGCAAAGTGGCTAGAGAGCTTATTCTAGAAGCACCTGCTAGTCTCGAACCAAGGGAAGACAGTGAGATGGAACTGAAAGACCCCAAAGGTTATAAAAGAGACAAGTTTCAACCCAAGATAGACAGCATGAAGGAACTGAAAGAATCCTAGGAGTAAGAAACAAAACGAGATGAAACTCGACTCATTATGACTAGTTAGATTAAACTAAACTAGATGAGTACTAGGATAAAAGCTGGATTACATGCACGGGTAACGAGGAAAAACTCGACCCATAACAAAGTGATGAGAGCACATGTTTCTCAGATCACTTGCGGGTCTCAAACCAGTGATAATCAGTAAACGAAAAATGATGGAAGAATCCAAGGAACAAAAGAGACTAATTCTCACAATTCTTTATTCTCCAAATAACCTAATTTCTATTATTACTAAACTTAATAATAATAATAATAGTCTATTGGGCCTAATTCTCACACACCCTTAATACAACATACCACCAAATTAGCCCAATCACTAATACCAATAATTCTAAGATTTATTATTATTAATCAACTAATTAATTAATTAATAGTAATCTAACAACTTATACTACCGACGGTTCTCAATATACCACAACTTCTACAAATAATTCAAAAATAATTTAATTAAATAATTAATTAAATCAACGGGCGTTACAACTCTCCCCGACTTAGAATATTTTTGTCCTCGAAAATTTACCTCATTCAAACAACTCAGGATAGGAGTCTTGCATCTTGCTTTCCAACTCCCAAGTTGTGCTTTCTCCAACAGCTCCTAGCCAAACTACTTTCACCAAAGCAATCTCTTTTCCTCACAAGGTCTTTATTTCACGATCCGTGATTCGTACAGGCATTGTCTCCATAGTCAGATTATCCCGTCTTGCACATCATCCATATGAATCACATGAGATGGGTCTGAAATATACTTTCAGAGTTGTGACACATGAAACACATCATGTAAATTTGAAGGATTAGGCGGTAAGGACACTCTATAAGAAACATCTCCTACTCTTTCTGAAATCTGATACAGACCAATAAAATGAGAAATGAGCTTCTTAGACTTCAATGCTCGCCCAACACCGGTTACAGGTGTAACTCTCAGAAACACATGGTCACCTGCTTGAAATTCTAAGTCCTTCCTTTGCTTGTCATAATAACTCTTCTGACTACTTTGGGAAGCTTTCTTCTTTTCTCGAATCAACTTCACCTTCTCAGTAGTCTCACGAACAAGTTTAGGTCCAAGTACTACACTTTGTCCAGATTCATGCCAACATAAAGGAGTTCTACATCTCCGACCATACAACGCTTCAAAAGGTGCCATTCCAATACTAGAACGGTAACTGCTATTATAAGTTAAATCTATCAACGGAAGATAAGTATCCCACGAACCTCCCTGCTCAAGAACACATGCTCTCAACAAATCCTCCAACGATTGAATAATCCTTTCTGTCTGACCATCTGTCTGAGGATGATATGCCGAACTCAACCTCAACTTAGAACCCAAATCTTCTTGCAAACTCTTCCAAAAATATGAAGTAAACCTCAGAGCTACATCTGATACAATAAATAAAGGAACACCATGCAGCTTTATAATTACGCTGGTGTAAATCTTAGCCAACTTCGACACTGGGAAACTGATGTTAATAGGAATAAAATGAGCCTACTTCGTAAGCCTAGCAATAATCACCCAAATCGAATCATGTCCCCTTGGAGTATTAGGTAATTCTCGTCACAAAGTCCTTTGAAATGTTATCCCATTTCCATTCCAGAACTTCTAACGGCTACATTAACCCTGCAGGTTTCTGATGTTCAACTTTCGACTTCTGACAAGTTAAACATGCTTACACAAACCGAGCCACATCACTCTTCATCTCAGGCCACCAAAACAAAATATTCAAATCTTGATACATCTTTGTAGCCCGCGGATGAATACTCAACTTACTTCTATGACTCTCCTCAATAATAACTTTCTTTATCTCTGCATCATCAGGAATACAAATTCGATTAAGGAATCTCAACACACCTTGGGCATCTAACATGAAATCACCATTCCCATACTGATCGATTCCAACCATTAAATCTACCAGTTTCACATCCAACTTATAAGCCTCTTTGATACTCTCCAAATATTCATTATTAATCTTCAACATTCCCAACATAACACTCTGCGGTGTCACCTCGCAAACTAAGCTCATATCTCTGAATTGTTCAATTAATTCCAACTTTTTAACCATCATTGCTGACATATGTAAAGTCTTTCGACTTAACGCATCAGACACCACATTCGCTTTTCTTGGATGATAATTCAAACCGAAATCATAATCCTTTAACAACTCCAACCATCTTCATTGTCTCATATTCAATTCCTTCTGATCAAATAAATACTTTAAAATTTTATGGTCGCTAAATACTTCAAATCTAGAACCATAAAGATAATGCCTCCAAAGTTTCAACACAAAAACAACTACAGCAAGTTCTAAATCATGCGTAGGATAGTTCTTCTCATGAGTCCTCAACTGCCTCGACGCATAAGCAACTACCTTTTCATCCTGCATAAGCACACCTCCTAAACCCATCTTAGAAGGATCACAATATAATACAAAAGGTTATCCTGGATTAGGTAATGTCAAAATCAGAGCCGACGTCAATCTTTTCTTCAATTCTGTAAAACTCTCTTCACATTGAACATCCCACACAAAAGTTCTACCTTTACAAGTCAATTTAGTCAATAGAAGTGCCAACTTAGAGAAACCTTCGATAAACCTTCTATAATAACCAACTAATCCCAAAAAGATTATAATCTAGGTAGCCGACTTCAGAGTTTCCCTTTGCAACACAACATCTACTTTTGATGGGTCTACAGCAATGCCACTACCTGAGATTACATGACCAAGAAAACTAACCTCCCTTAACCAAAATTCACACTTAGACAGCTTTGCATACAACTTCTTCTCTTTCAAGACTTGCAATACTATTCTTAAGTGTTTTGCATGCTCTTCTTCTGACTTAGAGTAAATCAAGATGTCATCAATGAACACCACTACGAATCGATCCAAATAAGTATGAAAGATACGGTTCATGTATTCCATGAATACTCCTGGCGCGTTGGTAACACCGAAAGGAATCACCGAATACTCATAATGTCCATAACGCGTTCTGAAAGCCATCTTCTAGATATCTTTATCCTTCCCTTTAATCTGATGATAACCTGACCTCAAATCAATCTTACTAAACACACGAGCATTCACCAATTGATCCATCAAGTCATCTATTCTTGGAAGTGGATACTTTTTCTTAATTGTCACTTTATTCAATTGTCTATAATCAACGCAAAGCCTCATGCTTCCATCTTTCTTCTTTACTAGCAACACTGGAGCTCCCCACGATGATACACTTGGTCTTACAAACTTCTTTTCAGGCAACTCTTCCAATTGCTTCTTTAATTCTGATAATTCAGATACAAACATCCTGTATGGAGCCATAGACACAAGTTCGGTACCAAGTACAAGATCAATAGAAAATTCAACTTCTCTCTCTGGCGTTACATCAGGAATTTCATCAGGGAAAACTTCAGGTAATTCATGCACCACCTGCACTTACTCAATTATAGCTTGAGTCTCGACAGATAGCGACGTTATCAATGAGAACATCTGAGCCTCTTCTTGCATCAACTTCCTCAACTGTCTAGCAGACAATAGACCAGCTTTCTCTTCCCCAGGAGTAGAAAACCTCACAAACTTATTATAACAATTAATATGAACATAGTTATGCTATAACCAGTTCATACCCAAAATCACATACAACCCTCTTAAAGGGATACAAACCAAATCAACAGCAAAGTCTCTATCAAAATACGACAATGGGCACTTTAAACACACAAGAGAAGTAGTCACTGATCCCTTGGGTGGAGTGTCGACAACCATCTCTCCATTCATAAAAGACAACATAAGAACCAATCTTTTAACATAATTTTGTACCCCGAAATTTTCCCACTCATTTTACTCAACACATGCCTATTGAGATCCTCAACTTGCCCCAAGGATGCCCAAGAATTGATCAGACAAATTCTCCTCCTAAGGCAATGAACCCCCAACTAGGGTTTCCATTTTTATCAAGAGGTTTGAGCTCCAATTGTCTCCAATGCTTCCCATGGTCCTAACATGTCCTCAAGATCACCCATGCCAAGTTTCATGCTTTATTCAATAAGTTTACTCATTGCTCAAGTATTGGAAAATCAACTATTCTAGGTCAAAAGTCAACTATGACCTATATACAGTCAAACTTCAAAATTTTTGGTCAACATCTACACTTTGAAGTGATATCCATAATTTGATCAAATGGTGATCATGATTCCTCAAGAAATTCTACTAATTCATCAAAAGTAAAAAATAAGCAAATTAGGGTTTCTATAGGGAAAGTCAACCAAACTTTGACCAAGCATAACTTTCTCATAATTTATCAGAAATTTTCCAACCAAAGCTAATTTTGAAGAGAATACAATTCCCTACAACTTCTATTTAACCCTCAAGTCCAAGAAATGCACCATCTGAAAGATACAAGTTCATACATTACAGGTCATTTTTAGAAAGTCAATAAAAGCCACTTTTTGCCTAGACCTTTAACATGAAGATAACCTTTTGCCAAAACCATTTTTTTCGCACGCTTATTATTTTCATTTTACTTTCAAATTAATTTAACTGTTAATGGTTTGTAATAGTTGTGAATTAGGTTTTCATTTACTGTTTTTATTTACCGTCTTCCCCCAAGTTTAGTTATGTAACCCCCTCCCCAAATCCTTGTAATAGCCAGGTTTAAGATTCTCGCATTTTACTTTTTTCGCTACTATTAACTGTTAGATGTATGGATAATAAGATTGCATGCAAAATATAAATCAAATGTTTAAAACAATAGAACACCCTAACTGTGCAAAGATAAATAAAGTGAAATCAAACACTTGCACATGCTTACCCCTAGGGTATCTCCAACTTCGGTTGCCTCGGAAATATGGTCACTATTCTCGAACGTGATAATTCTTAGTGACTGTCCTCTAATTCAGAGATCGCAAGTCCCTTTCGAAGGTTGCCTCGATAAAATAAAATACGATCTTAGAACTTTAGGACACTTACTAAGAGATTTTGCCCTGTTGCCTTAAGTGACCGTAATCGTCCCTTTCGATTTTCCCTTAAACTCCAACGATGGAGCTACCCACTCCTTAATAGTAGGATAGCTCTGTCTAAAGGAAATGAGAAAACAAACAGTCTTTTTCGAGTAGGTAGAAACTTTTAAATACTTTCTCAAAACAATCAATTTTTCACACTTGCACTTTCAAACATTTTTCAAACGAAGTTTTCAAAAACGCTTTATCACACTCTTGAGGACTGATACAAGGGTTACCATAAAGTGAAATTCCGCACTAAGGCATTCTCAAAAGCTTTTCAAAACACACACAAAAGCAATTTAAAAATGATCAAGTACCTAAGAGCCCATAGAAAACCATGGATAGAAAGGGTGATAACACATTTCCTTTCTATAATCTACCTCGTACTCAGAAACATCTCGAAAAAGGTTTTTTTGTTCTTTTCCCTTTTCCTTTGTTGGATAAAATAAAATACGGTGGCGACTCTTGCTTACTACGACATTTGCGAATGCAAATGCAAAACTAGTATTAACAGTCAATTCTGCCACCGTATCACAGAACTGGCGACTCTGTTGGGGATGGATTATAAAAGTGGGGTTTACCTTAGGGTCTAGATCATTTCTAAATTGTTTCCTTATTTGTTTGCTTTACTTTTAAGGGTATATGTTTGGGTTGTTTGGATCCTAAACCCGGATCCGAGAATTCCTTTTAGGTAAGTAGCAATAAACTGTGAGGGAGTTGTGCGGAGTATACCGACACGGTTGAAACAATAGCTACATTGATGTGATACTTTGGTGTGTACTGGTAGCCCTTAAGTAATCAAGGAGAATACAGGGCCGCTGCATGGTATCATAAAGCATCAACTGACCTTAGCACCTTAGTTGACCAACTTGGCTTTTTAGGACGTAGTGAGATAATCGTCTTTGGTGTAAACCCAAAGTCGGTTGATACTCGATGCTACACTCATTGAGATTTGACTCTTTAGTTTTGTTTGGTGGCAAGTCAATTGTCTATCGAAACGAAGTTTGAGGGAAAGATCGGTGATATTGAGATCCCTTAGAACCCGGTTACTATATTTAGGACAGGTTGAACCAATCCAACTTCAAGAGGGTATTACCTTAAAACCCATGCAAGCCTTAAACCTAAGGTCTTTGTGTGATTTACTTGTGTTTGTTATATCTGCTATATCTGAGCATAATTATGACATCATAACATAGCATATCATACTAACCATTTCAAGTATTCTTAGGGTTTATTTTTGTCTTATTTTGTAAGACATGACCCTCGCCCGCAGATTCACTATCCAAGTCAGCCTGGTAAAGGTACCTCCTCAATTTAAGGATTTAGTATCCAGGGTTCCTGAAAGCTCTCCCTCCATTGAAAGACATGTCCGGCTTCTCAGAATGGTCATCTCAAACCCCGATGAAGAAATGTTAAAAGTACTCTTTCAATTCTTTGACCCTCTACATCACTGCTTCACTTTTCCAGATTACCAGTTAGTTCCTACTATGGAGGAGTTTTCTCTATTATTGGGGGTGCCTATCCTTAACAAGGTACCTTTAAATGGTATGGAAAGAGACCCTAAACCTAAAGATATTGCTAAAGCTCTATCCTTACAACGGTCTGACGTAGTAGCAAATTGGGAAATCAGGAGAGGTGTCAATAGTTTTTTGGCTAAGTTCTTGTTTGAGAAAGCTCATCATTTTTGGGATACCCTGGACTTACAAGCTTTTGAAGAGGTTTTAGCCCTTCTCATCTATGGATTGGTATTGTTTCCTAATCCGGACCAGCTCATAGACGTGAATGCGGTTAAGGTTTTCCTGTCACGTAATCTGGTACCTACTCTGCTTAGAGATATCCTACATTCTCTGCATACTCGCACTACAAACAAAAGAGGGACCATTCTGTGTTGCATTCCTCTTTTGGCTACATGGTTTATTTCGCACCTACCCCGATCTGTCTTAAAGAACGAACAGGGTTTGAGATGGTCTCATAGGCTAATGACCCTTACACATTCAGGTATTCATTGGTGTCATCGATCCTCGGAGAGTGTTACCACGATTGATAGATGCAGAGAATTCCCTAATGTCCCTTTTGTAGGCATTAGGGCAGGAATCACTTACAATCCTTGTTTGGCACCGTGACAGTTTGGATATGCGAGAAGGGATGGCCCTCATGATACGCTTATCCAAGGAATCGCCTTCGACTATGAGAATGATGCTCAGGGTTACCGTAAAAGGTTCATGTAAGCTTGGGTAATGGTACATAGAGTTGATAGCAAGACACTGGGGCACAAGAATTCCATCCCTCTTGAGCCTTTTCTCAAATGGGTACGAGCCCGTGCTCAAAGTCTTATGATGCCTTACCCCTCCATCTTACCTATGATTATGGAACCGGTTGCTGAAGGAGACACTCCTTATCTTGTTCTTTATCTTGACATGCCAACTGATCACGAGGAGTTACAAAAATATTGGGTTCAACTTAAGGAGGAGCGGGATACGTTTGAAGCTCAATTCTACACCAGCGAGAAGAAAGTCCTGGGACTCACTAGGCTACTTCATGAAGAGAGGAATATAAACGCCTACATTGCACCAAAGAGGATGCGCTTATGGGAAACCTAATTTTCTTTTTGCTTTAAGTTTTATTTTCTTTGATTATAAGCCTAAAGTTCACTCTTTGTAATAATTCGAACTTATTAATACAATTAACGTGTGTTTCTTTTATGTTTAAGCAAATTTGAGTCTTTAAGAATCCTTGAAATCATTGCATACGCATATCATCCATGACATTGCATAAACAGGTTTCAAAATAGGATTCTCATTCTTCTCCGCTGTTTATTTCAGCAAATAATGGCTTCTGAATAAAGTATCAAGGATCTCCAGGCACAAAATGCCCAATTTCAACAAATGTTCGTAGCTTTGGCTAAAGGGCAGGAAGATCTGAAGGCCCTTATTCTAAAATATAGAAAGGAGAAGGCAAAGAAACCAGTTCGTTTTATGAGTGTGGGAAGAAGAAGACCAGTTAACCGGGCACTAGACTTTGCAACTCCATCAAAGGGAGGGGACAATCAAGAGGAGGAAACAATAAAGGAAGACTCCAGGCCAAAAGAATCCGATGATGAATCTGACTATGATGAGGAACAATATCCTCTTGCTGATGAAAAATAAAAATAGCTGGAGGATCGTTTGAATGCAATGGAGGTCCTGAAGGTACCGGGTTTGGATTTTGAAGAGTTGGGTTTGGTCTCTAGGTTTGTCATCCCGCAGAAGTTCAAGGTGCCGGTGTTCTCCAAGTATGATGGGGTTTATTGTCCCAAGCTTCATCTCTGTTCTTATGTGAGGAAGATTCAGCCTCACACTGCTGATAGGAACCTGTGGGTCCATTTCTTTCAAGATAGTCTGTCCGGGACTCAGCTTGAGTGGTTCTATCAGTTTGAGGGAATCAATGTCCGCAACTGGGAAGATCTGGCTGCTGCTTTTTATAAGCAATATCAATATAACACTGTCTTTGCTCCTACTCGTACTCAACTCCAGAGTATGTCTATGGGTGCAAGCAATGGTTTTAAGGACTACACTCAGAAGTGGAGATATTTGGCAGGGAGAGTCCAACCCCCTTTGTCTGATAGGGAGTTGGTGGACATATCTCTTGGTACGTTATCTGGTCCTTTCTTTAATCACTTGATTGGTAGCTCCTCAGTTGGTTTTACTGAGCTGATATTGACTGGAGAAAGGGTAGAAGCTGGGATCCAAAGTGGAAAGATCTCGAAAGACACCTCTTCAAGTACAGTGAAAAAGCCATTCATGGGTAAGAAGGAGGTCAATGCTATTTACAATCCAAGAAGTCAGAATAGAAGTGAGCATCGTCTAATGGTGTGGGCTCTGATGATACCTAGGCTTGTGGCTACTCAACAACAAAACAAGCAGCCAAGGGTAGAAACACCTCAAAGGCAGTTCACTCGGATCAATATGACGTTGTCTGAGGTTTTAGCCCATCTGTTAAAATCTAATTTGGAAACCTTAAGGGAAGCTCCCAAGAATCCCAACACCACATCTCCTCGTTACAATCCAAACGCTCGATGTGCTTACAATTATGAGAGTCCAGGCCACGATACAAATGACTACTGAGCTATGAAGAACATAATACAGGATCTGATTGAAGCAAAGGAGATTGAGTTTGATGCTCCTGAGATGCCTAATGTCATAACTGCTCCCATGCCCAAGCACAACTGTGGTGTTAATGCCGTTGATACTGATCTATTTGTTACTTCTGTTGATGAAGTTTCTACTCCTCTCATGACCGTCAAGAAGAATTTGTTGCTAGTCGGTTTATTTATGGGCTGTGGTGAAGGTTGCCACGTGCGTTTATCTCTGCCTTCTAGTTGTTATTTGCTGAAGGCAGGTGTTCAACGCCTGATGGATAACAAAGATATTTTGTTCGAAAAGACTCTGGTTCCAACAGTTCTACATGAAGATGTTGCTATCATAACCATTTCCACCAATCCTTCCAAGGTCTCCCCCAAAAGACCTGTTAGGATTACATCTGCCTCAAGAATTGCTCCATTAATAATAACTTTTCATGGCCCTGTACCATACTCCTCGGACAAAGTTGTTCCTTAGAATTATGGTGTTGACGTTTACTACCATGGCGTCAAATAGGATTTGTTAACCACTAAAGACAAAAAAGCTGAAGAGGTTGATCCCGATATCAATAACATTGTCGGGACCAGCAAAATTACTCGAAGTGGAAGGGTTTTTTCTCCCGAGATCTCCCCGAAGACTGTTGCTAAGCATGTTGTTATTCCCCGTTGTTCCGGCTAGTATTCCTTCTACTATTCCCATCCTTACTCCAGTTGTTACCCCTGCCGATGAGTCATCTGGGACTCGGGGCAAAGAGGTTGTAGGTGAGCCTGCCTGGACGGAGGCATCTAGAAAAGTTATTTTGGAATCCTCTAAACAAGAAATGGAGGAGATCTTAAAGATAATTAAGAAGAGCGACTACAATGTGGTCGAACGGATGGGGCAGACCCCTTCAAATATATCAATGTTGGCTCTATTATTGTATTTTGAGGCCCACGCAAAGGCTTTGGTTACATTTCTCAAGACTGCGCATGTGCCGCAAGAAACCTCCACTGACCAATTTGAGGACTGTGTTGCCAGTCTAACTGCTGATAATGGGTTGGGTTTTTATGATTCTTATTTGAAACCCAAGGATAGAAAGCATAATGATGCGCTACATGTCTCGATCGAATATAGGGGCACTACTATGGCCCATGTGCTAGTGGAAACTGGATTATTACTGAATGTTCTGCCCAAGAAGGTTCTTGATAGGCTAGATTGTGAAGGTTTGATCTTAAATCCCAATAACATTATGGTGAAGGCTTTCGACGGTTCAAAAATAATGGTGCACGGGGAGGTGGACATCCTTTTCAAAGTGGGTTTCCAGACCTTTGAATCCACCTTCTACGTGATGGATATCAGGCCATCTTATTCTTGTTTGTTGGGTCGTCCTTGGATCCATGAAGTTGAAGTCGTTACTTCCATGCTGCACAAAATTTTGAAGTATCTAGTGAAAGCAAAGATTGTCACTGTGCATGGTGAAGAGGAGTACATGGTAAGCCACCTAAACTCTTTCAGGTATGTGGAAATGGACTGTGAGTTTATAGAGACCCCTTGTCAAAATTTTGAAGAGGTTCCCCAGATTATGGCATCAACCGAGACTATTACCAGTGTGCCAAAGATCACCAGACCTCCCTTGAAGATGGCTTATCTCAAGGACGCCAGAGCAGTAGTTGAAGAAGGTGGGTGTACCATTTGGGGACAGCTCCCTGATTTCCCTTATAAAACTGACAAATTTGGTTTGGGCTTTACTTCAGAAGCTCAAATGGTTGTTCGACGTGCTCGGGCTGGAGGACCTCCCATATGCATTAGCAATCATGGGGTCAATGATATAGAAGACAATGATGAGGACTCTGATATTGACAGCTGGATCTACCTTACTACCAATGGTGGACCTAGTAACTGGACGGCCAAAGATTTTATGCCGATTACTTTTGTTCAGCAGTAATTGTCTTGCTTGTTTTTCGGATTTGTAATAAACAATATAAACTATATGGCCTTGTGTCTTACCCGAGGCATAATGGTTTATTTGTGAGGGTTATTATATGTCATTATCATATGTCATCAATAAAACATTGGACGTTTTTGCATACAAACTTTATGCTCTCTATTTTTTTCCTTTCTGCCTTTTGCTTTGTCTATACAGCTATGCTCTTACACACATTTGCGTATCAACTAAAGATCCACATCCACTCTGGATCCCATTGATAAATGTTCTGCTATTTCCAGTTATAACTTCGAAAATATGATCAACCAAGCCGAGGACGAAGGTGAGGAAGATTGTGAGGTACCTAGAGAACTTGCTAGACTGTTACAGCACGAAGAGAAGGCTATACAGCCTCATGAAGAGTCAGTTGAGACAATAAACTTGGGTACTGAGGAAGACAGGAAAGAAGTCAAGATAGGTTCCAATTTGGAGCTTAATGTCAAATAGAGGTTGATACAAATGTTGCACGACTATGTCGAGATCTTTGCCTGGTCATATGAAGACATGCCAGGACTGGATACAGATACCATGGTTCACCGACTACCAATTAAAGAAGATTGTCCTTCGGTTAAACAGAAGGTCCGTCGCATCCGCCCTGAAATGTCAGAGAAGATCAAAGCAAAGGTTATGAAGCAGTTCAACGCTGGGTTCTTAGCTGTCACCTCTTACCCCCAATGGGTTGCCAACGTGGTGCCGATATCTAAGAAGGACAGAAAGGTACGTATGTGTGTGGACTATAGAGACCTGAACAGGGCAAGCCCCAAGGATGACTTCCCGCTTCCCCACATTGATGTTCTTGTTAACAACACCGCACAACACAAGATCTTTTCCTTCATGGACGGTTTCTATGGGTACAATCAGATCAAGATGGCTCCTAAATACATGGAAAAGACAACCTTTGTCACGCAGCGGGGCACTTTCTGTTACAAGGTGATGCCATTTGGGTTGAAGAATTATGGGGCAACCTATCAGCGAGCTATGGTAGCTTTGTTCCACGACATGATACATCATGAGATAGAGGTATATGTTGACGACATGATAGCCAGATCTCAAAATGAAGAAGAGCACCTCGATCATCTGCAAAAAATTGTTTGATAGGTTGAAGACGTACAAGTTGAGACTGAATCCGAACAAGTGCACCTTTGGGGTAAGGTCTGGTAAACTCTTAGGTTTTATTGTCAGTGATAAAGGTATTCAAGTAGACCCTGCAAAGGTAAAAGCTATACAAGAGATTACCACTCCTCGTACTGAGAAGGAAGTTAGGGGTTTCTTGGGACGTTTGAACTACATTTCCAGGTTCATTTCACATCTGACTGCTACTTGTGAGCCAATCTTTAAGCTTCTGAAGAAAGATCATGTGGAAAAATGGAATAACAAATGCCAAGCTGCCTTTGAAAGAATCAAGGATTACCTTCAAGAGCCTCCAATTCTAATGCTTCCGATTGAAGGAAGACCTTTGATAATGTATCTAACAGTATTGGATAATTTAATGGGGTGTGTGCTGGGGCAGCATGACGAGTCTGGTCGAAAAGAGCATGCAATATACTACCTTATCAAAAATTTTACCGACTGTGAAACACGATATTCACTGCTCGAGAAAATCTGCTGCGCTTTGGCATGGGTTGCTCGCCGACTGAGACAGTATATGTTGACCCACACTACTTTGTTGATATCTAAGATGGATCCAATAAAATACATCTTTGAGAAGCCCGCTATATCTGAAAGAATAGAAAAATTGCAAATGATCCTAACTGAATACAACATTCAATACACGACCCAAAAAGCAATCAAGGGGAGTATATTAGCTGATTGTTTGGCTCATCAGGCCGTAGATGACTACCAGTCCATGAATTTTGAGTTCCCGGACGAGAATATTATGCTAGTAATTGACTATGAAGAACCTGGACCGGATGAAGGACCTGAAGAAGGATCCCAATGGACTATGGTTTTTGATTGAGCTTTGTACGCACTCGGTAATAGCATTGGTGTTGTAATCATATCTCATGAAGGTTGTCATACCCCTTTCACTGCCATGCTATGTTTCAACTGTACCAATAACATGGCGGAGTATGAAGCATGCATCATGGGTCTCAAAGCTACTATTGACCTAAGGAACAAGTTCTTGAGTGTATTCGGGGATTCAACTTTGGTAATAAGTCAAATCAAAGGAAAGTGGGACACGAAGCACCCGAATATAATCCCTTACAAAGAGCACGTGCTGACATTGCTTCCACACTTTGAAGAGGTCACCTTTGAAAATTTCCTACGAGAAGAGAATCAGTTAGCAGACGCGCTAGCTACCATGTCCTCTATGTTCAAGGTCAGGTGGGACAACGAGGCTCCTTGATCACTATTGAGAGATTGGATGAACCAACGTACTGCTACGAGATTGACACGGAAGGAGTAGCAAACAAACCTTGGTTCTATGAGGTGAAGAGATATCTCGAGGCTCAAGAGTATCCCGAAGGGGCATATGTCAATGATGAGAAGTTTCTGAGAAGGTTCACCGCAAAATTCTTCCTCAGTAATGGCATCCTCTACAAACGCAACCATGACTCTACTTTACTTAGGTGTGTAGACAAGAGCGAAGCAGAGAGGATTATGGAAGAATTACATGAAGGTACCTTTGGAACCCATTAGAGTGGACATACCATGGCTAAAAAGATCATACGGGCAGGATACGATTGGTCCACTATGGAAGCAGACTGCTATCAACATTCACGAACTTGTCACAAATTCCAGATCTATGTTGATAAGGTGCATGTACCTCCGGTTCCTTTGAACATCTTGACGGCTCCTTAGCCCTTTGCAATGTGGGGAATTTACATGATCAGAGAGATTAGACCTACCGCTTCCAATGGGCATTGCTTCATCCTGGTGGCCATTGATTACTTCACGAAGTGGGACCAAGAATGTTGTGGCGTGGTTTATCAAGCATAACCTGATATGTCGGTACGGTGTGCCAGAGAGAATCATCACTGACAATGGTACAAATCTCAACAATACAATGATCACCGAACTCTGTAAATAATTCAAGGTCCAACATCATAATTCTTCCCCTTACTGGCCGAAGATGAATGGCGTTATTGAAGCTGCAAAAAAGAACATTAAGAAGATCATACAGAAAATGACGGTGACATACAAAGACTGGCATGGGATGTTACCATTTGCTCTTCATGGTTACCACACCTCAGCGCGTACGTCAACAGGGGTAACCCCTTATTCTCTGATATCCGATATGGAGGTTGTCCTACCAATTGAGGTCCAGATCCCTTCTTTGAGGATCATGAAGGATGCGGGTTTAAACGAAGATGATTGGATCCAGACTCGACTTGATCAACTGAATCTGATTGATGAGAAAAGGCTTACTGCTGTCTGTCATGGTCAGATGTACCAAAAACAGATGATCAAGGATTTCAACAAAAAGGTCAGACGTCAGGTATATCAAGCGGGTCATCTAGTAATCAAGCGCATCATCCTGCCGTAAGGTGATCCCAGGGGAAAATGGACCCCCACATACGAAGGGCCATTTATAATCAAGAACATATTTTCCGGTGAAGCCATGATTCTAACCACCATGAATGGTGACGACCTTCCCCACCCTGTGAATGAAGACATAGTGAAAAGATACTACGCATAAATAAAGACCTGCTAGGTCGACTGGCCTAGGAAAAATAGGGGAATCCCGGTGAACCAAAAGGGTTCGGGCAAAAATTAGGGACAAAAACAAAAACAAAATCTATACACCCGGCAAGTCGAAAACCTGAAGGGGCGGCTTTCGCAAAAAAGGGTATCCCGGTGGACTGAAAACCCGAAAGGAAGGTCCAGGAAAAAATTAGGGATTTAAGGCGTATAACTATCTCTCGTTGGGTTACCTTGCGATCAAAATTTAGTATCAGACTATCAAACTCAAGCGGTACCGATCAATCCAGTCAACTTCGGACAAGCAGCGAAAAGATGAAATGCTCGAAGGAATAAGAGCAATAGCAGAATTGAAACTCAATGGGATCATTATACATAGTTGTTTTCTCTTTGTATATAACTTTGTATAAATCCTTCTTGCGACAACATTTTCTTACTAGAATGTCTGTCTCCTTGTATATAAATTCCTTTTCTAGGAAAACTTCAAAAATCAATACAAATCAGTTCTTGAAAGTTCAAAACTACTTGTTTTCTATTTTTCTGTTTTGTTTTGTAAAAACGTCCAGTGATTATTTGTGGCATATGCATATTGAATATGATTACTGTTTGCAAATATTTACATAAAGAACAAAAAGACAATTGCTAATGGCTTAAGGAACGAAGCAATGTTTAAAAGCCAGTCCTAGTCTCTACAGTTTTTTTCCCAAGAAGGAATTACCTTCTCCAGCAGAATTCTTCCGAAATTTGAAATTTATGATTTCCAGTTGAGTTTATTTTTTGTCCCCAGCAGTTTATGAAGCCTCGTCCCTGCAGAGTAAAACGACCAAAGTTTGACCTCTCATTCCCCACAGAGCTTTATAATCTTCGGCAACTTTCAAATCGTCATCCCCATTAGAACTTACTTCTCTGGCAATAGAAGATCATCCTCAACAAAGTTCCTTTTTCACAGCTACTGAATATTCCCCAGTAGAGTCTCCAACAAAATTCTTTTCTCACTATGGAATATTCCAACAGAAGAATTCTTCTCCCTCAGCGGAACACTCCCCAAATAGAGCATCTTCTCCCCAATGGAATATTCGCAAGCAGAAGTACTTGTATCCCCACAGATTCATTCTTAAACAGAAGACAAAAAAATCCCAGCCGAGTATTCTCAAACAGAAAGAGAAAATCCTCGACAAATCATCTCTACTCATCATCCCCAGCGGAAGTAGAAGAACCACTTTTTCTACAACCGTAGGAATTCAATTTCCAGTACTCTTCAGTAGTAGTCCGGGATTTATTTCCTAGACTGGGAAGCATCGAAATAGCACCCCCTGTTCATACATCATGGCATGCATATACATATCGCATACAACATAATCTCATTTATTTAGAGAACATCATCACAATGCATTTCATACATCATGTCATTGCATATGACTAATTCTTTACCTTTTTCAGGGAAAGATCAAATCAACAAATATCGTTGACTACTTATGTGACCTGGTAGTCTTCTCAAAAGCCACGTATAACAAAGTGTTATCTCAGGATCTTCCTCAGAAAGATGCCCTCACAAGACCTTCTCTGGTTCAGATCGCCACTAAGATCTCTCTGATTTCTATTCCAGATGAAGATATTCCAAGACTTTTGTCTGGTCCAGCTGAATCGATGCTAAGATTCTTATGATGTCCATGCTAGTCAAATTTAATCCAAGACCTTCCCTGGTTCAGTTAGATCGACACTAAGATCTCTCTGATTTCCATGCCAGTTGAAAAAAACTGTGAAGCCTGGGTTTCAACCAGATAACAATATAAGGTGCTGCGAAGCCTGGAATCCGACTAGATAGTAGTTCACTTCTTCAAGGATGCTATGAAGCCTGGGTTTCGACCAGATAAAAGTATAAGGTACTATGAAGCCTGGAATCTGACCAGATGGTAGTCCACTTCTTCAGACACTGTGAAGCCTGGTTTTCGACCAGATAACAGTTTAAGTTGTTACGAAGCCTGAAATACAACCAGATAATAGTTAACTTCTTCATACACTACAAAGCCTAGAATCCGACCAGATAGCAATTTATTTTGTCAATTACTATGAAGCCTGGACTCGACCAGATAATAGTATACCTCAGATTCAAGTTGACGCCTGGACCTGACCAGATAACAGCTTAATTTCTTCAAATTACTGAAGCCTGGATACGACCAGATAATGGTATGCCTGAGATTCAAGTTGAAGCGTGGACCCGACCAAATAACAGCTTAATTTGTTCGAGTCACTGAAGCCTGGATTCTGACCAGATAACAGTTTGAGTTACTACGAAGCTTGGAACACAACCAGATAATAGTTCAATCTCATTTCCCCAATAAGTCACTGTGAAGCCTAGAATACGACCAGATAGCAGTCAGCCTTATAATCCTCAGCAAGTCACTACAAACTTGGATCCTGACCAGATAGAAGTTCACTTCAGTCTCTTCAGTCTCTTTAGTCAAGAGATATTCCCCGGTAGAGTAATGGAGAACCGAGGTTCCTAGACTCTATTCCCCTGAGAAACATTTCCCAGCGTACTCCTCCTCAGACAGCAGGAGCAGGAATCCCCACAAAGATAATTCTTATGAAGTCAACATCTATTTTTGATGGCATCTTTAAGCCCATCTCCAACGAATCTCCGTCATACTCCTTGGATGACATATTTAAGCCCATCTCCGACAGTCTCCTATCATCTTTTCCAAATGGCATCTATAAGCCCATTCCTGATATTACCTACACAATCAGTTATCATTTCAGACGAGTGCAAATTTCTGGGCACTCTAGTGTTCAATCATCTTCCACCTTCAGATCACGAAAGGCATACAAGCCAATCTATATATTTAGGTTTAAGAAGATTGAACAGGGGAAACTGTTGTACCCCAAAATTTTCCCTCTCATTTTACTCAACACATGCCTATTGAGATCCTCAATTTTCCCCAAGGATGCCCAAGAATTGATCAGACAAATTCTCCTCCTAAGGCAATGAACCCCTAACTAGGGTTTCCATTTTCATCAAGAGGTTTGAGCTTCAATGGTCTCTAATTCTTCCCATGGTCCTAACATGTCCTCAATATCACCCATGCCAATTTTCATGCTTTACTCAATAAGTTTGCTCAGACAATTGCTCAAGTATTGGAAAATCAACTATGCTAGGTCAAAAGTCAACTATGACCTATATACAGTCAAACTTTAAGATTTTTGGTCAACATCAACATTTTGAAGTGATATCCATCATTTTGTCAAAGTGTGATCATTAATCCTCAAGAAATGCTCCTAATTCACCAAAAGTAAAAAATAAGCAAATTAGGGTTTTTATAAGAAAAGTCAACCAAACTTTGACCAAGCATAACTTTCTCATAAGCTATCAGAAATTTTCCAACCAAAGCTCATTTTGAAGAGAATACAATTCCCTACAACTTCTCTTCAGACCTCAAGTCCAAGAAATTCACCATTTGAAAGATACAAGTTCATACATTACAGGTCATTTTTAGAAAGTCAATAAAAGCCACTTTTTGCCAAGACCATTAACATCAAGATAACATCTTCAAAAGCAAAATTGATCAAAAGAGAGATTTAAGTAAACATCTTGCGCTTTCCAAAAAGTACAAGATCATCATCATGAGATAAAAATTGAGCAAGTTTTGGCTTGCCCAAGTTGGGAAAATTTGGGAAATTTCAAGAAACATGCATTAGGCAAATTTGAATTTTTAAGGCAATGGCTCAAATTCTTGAACTTCAAACATATTTCCAAGACCATAGAGGACTCCTATAAACATTTTTGCATAGTCTTGACTTTATTTGCATTTTATATTAATTTTATTTAATTAAAAATCAAATAAATCAAGATTATTACAAATAATATGTTTAAGGCTTGTTTTAATGCATGGATGGGTCCCAATTTTCGTGTACAACAAGGCCAAGATGTTTGCACTCATTCAAAATTCAAAAATGGACAAAATCAAATTACTTTGGCCAAGGTTACAAATGGCCATTCATGTCATTCAAGAGCTTGTCCATAGCTGTTACAAACATGACATTTTCGTGTTCTCTCACCACTCTCTATATAAACAAGCTTTTGACAAGCATCAAACAGAGATACATGACCTGGAGAACCCCTGTCCAATTTGCAAAAAAAAAACACTAAGTTGACAAACTCGAATTTCCATTTCCAGTTTGTTTCAGTCCCAAACAAGTATCAAAACATACTCCTGGAGAGCCTCTGAAGCCATTGCAAGCATTCCCAAAGCATGAAACGTCAAGAATCGTGCCCTCTAACAGTCATGGTTTGCATATTTTTTTTATTTCGATTCCTTTAATTCTTGAATCATAAACATATTTCAATTCTATATTCATGTTTGTTATCATGTATACAAGGTATTTGAATGCTTTAATTTGAGTATAGACGCAGGAATCATACGAAGCCATTGTTAGGGTTTCAAGGTCCCAAATTGGGAACTTCATGTAGAGGTAAAATTTGGTCAAATCGAGGGCATCTTTATGTTCAGGGGAATGAATGCAATAGATTTATACCCTTGGTTAGGATTTATCTTGCTTATGCTACATTTTTTAATTTTGCAGGTTTGTAGCCACGGACAAAAACTGTCACTATAGCCTATAGTGACGAATTTGTCCGTGGGTAAAAGTCTGGTCTCTAAAGTGACGGTTGCAGAAGGAAGAAGATTAGGTGTTAGTCCCTCACTTGAAGATTCAAATTAGCGTGTGTTTTTGTTTTTTTCTCAGATAATGTTTGTTTTTTATATATAATATATTAATGTTATTATATGTTTGAATGACCAAGACAACTCAGTTGGTAAGCTAGCGCATGCGTAAAGGAGAGGACCTGTGTTCGAGCCCCAGGTCGAGTAGTTTATTTTTTCTAATAATTATTCAACAGATCTAACGCATCTCCTAGCCAAGCATCCACCATACGTCCTCATATCTCACCCTTTGGATCATCTCAAAGCAGATCCAATGCTCCATAATTGAAGATCCATGGTGCACTCCCTGAAGGCTAATCACACTGGAATGCACGCTGGCAATTGGGCCAGCACCTTTGGGCCTTGCAAAATTTTCAATTCACATCTCTTAGTTGGCCAAACAATACCAGGCCCATTCATCATTTTTTTGGTCTTTATTTCTTTATTATCATTTTATTTTAATTATCTTAAATTCATTTTCTTTAATAATTAAAAAATCAAAAAAATTTAATAAATAGAATTAGGTTTGATAATTAAAATTAATTTTCTGGAAAAAAAATTAATTAATTTGATTATTATAACTTGATAATTTTTATTAAATAAAAATTAATTAGATTTAGGTTAAGTTTTCAATTTTTTTTAACATAAAAAAATGACAAAAAATATTTTCCCTTTAATTGATAAGTTTTTTAGGACTTAGATTTTATTCCCGTCTTATTTTTTTCGCGCGCTTATTATTTTCATTTTACTTTCCAATTAATGTAACTGTTAATGGTTTGTAATAGTTGTGAATTAGGTTTTCATTTACTATTTTTATTTACCGCCTTCCCCAAGTTTGGATATGTAACCCCCTCCCCAAAGCCTTGTAATAGCTAGGTTTAAGATTCTCGCGTTTTATTTTTTCGCTACTATTAACTGTTAGATGTATGGATAATAAGATTGTATGCAAAAGATAAATCAAATGTTTAAAACAATAGAACACCATAATTGTTCAAAGATAAATAAATTGAAATCAAACACTTGCACATGCTCATCCCTAGGGTATCTCCCACTTTGGTTGCCTCGGAAATACGGTCACTATTCTCGAACGTGAGAATTATTAGTGACTGTCCTCTAATTCAGAGATTGCAAGTCCCTTTCGAAGGTTGCCTTGGTAAAACAAAATGAGATCTTAGAACTTTAGGACAGTTACTAAGAGATCTTTCCCTGTTGCCTTAAGTGAGCGTAATCGTCCCTTTCGATTGTCCCTTAAACTCCAACGATGGAGCTACCTACTCCTTAATAGTAGGATAACGCTGTCTAAAGGAAATGAGAAAACGAACAGTCTTTTTCGAGTAGGTAGAAACTTTTAAGTACTTGCTCAAAATAATCAATTTTTCACACTTACACTTTCAAACATTTTTCAAACAAAGTTTTCAAAAACGCTTTATCACACTCTTGAGGACTGATACAAGGGTTACCATAAAGTGAAACGCTGCACTAAGGCATTCTAAAAAACTTTTCAAAACACACACAAAAGCAATTTAAAAATGAGCAAGTACCTAAAGCCCATGGAAAACCATGGATAGAAAGGGTGCTAACACCTTCCCTTTCTATAATCTACCCCCCGTACTCAGAAACATCTCGAAAAAGGTTTTTTTTGTTCTTTTTCCCTTTTCCTTTGTTGGATAAAATAAAAGACAGTGTCGACTCTTGCTTACCGCGGCATTTACGAATGCAAATGCAAAACCAATATTAACAGTCAGTTCTGCCACCGTATCACAATAATCAACAAAAATAAAGCAATGAGTAGCACCGGTATCAATAATAGTAATAAAAGGAGTACTATTAATGAAACATGTACCTCTGATTAGTCTGTCCTCATTAATTGTCTAACTCTCAGCCAAAGCAAACACTTTACCACTGGTTTGTGCCTTCTTCGGTTTATGGCACTGAATACCAATGTGTCCTTCTTCACCATAGTTGAAGTGAATCACCTCCTTATGCTTGCACTCAGATACAACATGTCCATTCTTACCATAACAGAAACACCTCTTTACCTCAGCAGTACACACATTACTCTTATACCCAGGTTTTCCACATTTGAAACCCACCACACCAGCAAGAGCATCTTCCCCACTAGTCCTGACCCTGAGCAACTTTCTCTTTACCTTTACCAGCTTGGGCATCATAAGGCTTACCACGATTTTGTTGGTGCTTAACCCTCTTCCCATTGATAATCTTATAATGAGCATTAGTATCCTCTTCTTAAATTCTGCAACTATCAATCAAATCAGCAAATACACAGATCTTCCGGTATCCAACTTCCTTCTTAATCTCCGGGCGCAACCTATTCTCAAACTTGATGCACTTTAAAAAATCAGCATTTGCCTCGCTATAGTGCGGATAAAACTTAGCCAACTCAACAGACTTTGCAGCATACTAAACAACCGACATACTCCCTTGCTTCAGTTCAAGAAACTCAATTTCCTTCTTACGACGAACGTCTTCAGGAAAATACTTCCTCAAAAATTCTCTATGGAACACATCCCAAGTGACATTTTGACCTGCAACTTCCAACCTCTGACACATCTCCAGCCACCAGTCATCAACTTCGACTGCTAACATATGAGTACCACACCGAACCTTATACGCTTGAGTGCAGTCCATCACACGAAAGATTCTCTCAATCTCTTTCAACCAATCCAACACTCTGTCAGGACCATACTTACCCTTGAAGGAAGGCATATTCTCCCTCTGGAAGGTCGCCAAACTACGAGATCCAGCATTTCCATCAGTGTTTGGTTGATTCTCCATAGCATGCACCATTGCTTCTAAAGCAGCAGCAAGTGCAGCATCATTCCTTCCATCCATCTCAAAATATCACTACAACATAAACAACGGTTAGAACTCTAATTAACAATACTTGATTGTTAGACAAAACTACAAGTCAATGACTTGGTCGGACGGACCGACTTGCTCTGATACCAACTTATAACACCCTAATTCTTCCCTAAACGATAAATATAAGAATCAGAGTTACATAATTCACAACCAAACCAGGATGCTACAATTACAACTTAAAACCATTGCATTCAACATGGATACATAACATTTTAAAACTTCACATGAACCAACAATAAATTAATCTTTTAAAACAACAAATTGAATAACTACGTAGCAGAATCATAATAACATCTTTGTCCAACATTAAAGTAACTTCAAAATAACAAATACTTAACAACATTTAACTTAAAGTTCAACAAGTGAAATGACAATAACTAAAGGCAACAAGTATTCATCCCCCCGAGTGTTACGTATCAGAGAAATAACACCGACTCGAACTACTGAAGGTATATTTCCTTCACTTTAGGTTACCTGCACGTTACCAACATCGGGGTAACATTCAAACAGAAGGGGTGAGATATCGAACAATATAAAAGAATGTATGATAAATATTACATTAGAATCAGTTCATACATATTCACCACTTCTCAAGTTTTAACATCATAACCATAATCAAATCAATCATACAACGACTCGGAATGCAATACATGATGCAATTCATCTTTATGAAAATGCATGTGGTACCAGTGGAGCAGAACTCCCATCTTAAAAATCTGCCAATAAATAGAGGCATCAACAAGGCATAAGCCTTCTTTGCAATTTTCCAATCCAGGCCATCATGTAGTATGTAAATGTAGGTGACTCAATGAATGCACTATCACATACTCACAATAATCATCATCCATCGCAAGGCATAAGTCCATATCACCATTATTACCAGTAAGTAGAGGTAATTTATCATCATCTAAAATTCTCTGCAACTTCACATTATCAACAAGAATTCACAGAGACAATCATAACAACACAACATATTAACATTAGTCATATGCCTACAACTTTATATTGCCAATAAATAGAGGCAACATAACAACAACATCAATAAATATAACAACAACATAACCACAACTATTCAACTTTGGAAACAAGCCTACAATTTAATACCACTGTATCGACTAAAATATACAACAAATATTCCATAAAATTATTCGGACAATTCAACTATATCGGCTTAATAATTATTGGCTAAAATTACTACTCTTTCTTCTCTGTACTACTATTATCAAACCCACACTTTACTTTGCTAATTAAATAAACATGCTACTAATTTACCGTTACTATTAATATAAATTGGTTACTAATGGCTCTGTTATTTAATATCAACTCTGTTATATTAATATTGTTCTGCTACTAAAATTATCTATACTTCCAGCACTTAACAAAAATCCATTGATTAATTTATACTATAATCAAATTAAGTACTTAGACTATAGTTTCTACTTAATATGCTCCTAATTTGCTAAATGTTAGTGAGGGAATTAATAAAAAGAAATTATTAATTTAATAACAAAACTATTACCAGAAGACAATACTGGGACTCTTTCTTTTCCACCCCCTCGTCACACATGGTGTGCCTAGAAGCACACTTTCCTTTTTCTCATCATGTGTTCCTCAGCACACGTTCACTTTCTCTCACCATGTTCCACACGACACACTTGCACACACATAGGGTGCCGCTCATCACCCCTTTACCTGTCGAGCGTCACCTTTCGAGTGCCTCTTGGAACACTTCTTCGAGATCTTCGCCTGGTCGAGATCTTCGCCTGGTCATATGAAGACATGTCAGAACTGGATATGGATATTATGGTTCACCGTCTTCCAACTAAAGTAGATTGCCCTCCGGTAAAGCAGAAGGTCTGTCGCATGTGCCCTGAAATGTTAGAGAAGATCAAAGCAGAGGTTATGAAGCAGTTCAACGCTGGTTTCTTAGCCGTCACCTCTTATCCTCAATGGGTGTCCAATGTAGTTCTGGTGCCTAAGAAAGAAGACAAGGTACGTATGTGTGTGGACTATAGAGATTTGAACAGGGCAGGCCCCAAAGATGACTTTCCGCTCCCCCACATTGACGTTCTGTTTGACAACACTGCACAACACAAGATCTTTCCCTCATGGATGGTTTCTCTGGTTACAATCAGATCAAGATGGTACCTGAAGACATGGATAAGACAACCTTTGTCACGCAATGGGGCAATTTCTACTACAAAGTGATGTTGTTTGGATTAAAGAATTCTGGGGAAACCTATCAGCGATCCATGGTCGCCTTATTTCGTGACATGATTCACCATGAGATAGAGGTATATGTGGATAACATGATAGCCAGGTCTCAAACTGAAGAAGAGCACCTTGATCATTTACAATAGTTGTTTGATAGGTTAAAGACGTACAAGCTGAGGTTGAATCCAAGCAAGTGCACCTTCGGGGTAAGGTCTGGTAAACTGCTAGGTTTTATTGTCAGTGACAAGGGCATTAAGGTAGACCCCACAAAGGTGAAGGCCATACAATAAATGTTGGATCCTCGCACTGAGAAGGAATTCCGAGGCTTTTTGGGACGACTAAATTACATTGCCAGATTCATTTCCCATTTAACTACTACTTGTGAGCCAATCTTCAAGCTCCCGAAGAAAGATCAAGTGGTAAAATGGGCTGACGAATGTCAAACTGCTTTCGAAAGAATCAAGGAATACCTCCAAGAACCACCAATTCTGATGCCTCCGATTGAAGGAAGACCTTTGATAATGTACTTAACAATGTTAGATAATTCAATAGGGTGTGTGTTGGGGCAGCATGACGAGTCTGGTCGAAAAGAGCACACAATATACTATCTTAGCAAAAAGTTTACCGACTGTGAAACAAGATACTCACTTCTCGAGAAAACTTGTTGCGCTTTGGCATGGGTTGCTCGCCGACTGAGACTGTATATGTTGTCCCACACTACTTTGCTGATATCTAAGATGGATCTGATCAAATACATCTTCGAGAAGCCCGCCCTCTCCGAGAGAATAGGAAGATGGCAAATGATCTTGACCGAATATGATATCTAATACAAAACCCAAAAGGCAATCAAGGGAAGTGTATTGGCTGATCATTTGGCTCATCTGGCCGTGGATGACTACCAGTCCATGAATTTTGAGTTTCTGGATGATAATATTATGCTAGTGACTGACTATGAAGAACCTTGACTGGATGAAGGACCTGAAGAAGGGTCCCGATGGATTATGGTTTTTGATAGAGCCTCGAACACACTTGGAAATGGCATTGGTGTCGTAATTATATCTCCTGAAGGCTGTCATACTCCTTTTACCACTAGATTATGTTTCAACTGTACCAACAACATGGCGGAGTATGAAGCATGCATCATGGGTCTCAAAGCTGCTATTGACCTGAGGATCAAGTTCTTGAGCATTTTCAGGGATTCAACTTTGGTAATAAGTCATATCAAAGGAGAGTGGGATACAAAGCACCCGAATCTTATCCCGTTCAAAGAGCATGTGTTGTCATTGCTTCCACACTTTAAAGAGGTCACCTCTGAACATTTTCCACGAGAAGAGAATTAGTTAGCAGACGCGCTAGCTACCATGTCATCTATGTTCAAGGTCAAGTGGGACAACGAGGCTCCTCAGATCACTACTGATAGGTTGGATGAACGAGCTTACTGCTACGAGTTCGACACTGAAAGAGTTGTAGACAACCCTTGGTTTAATGAAGTGAAAAGGTATCTCGAGGCTCAAGAGTACCCCGAGGGGTCATCTGTCAATGATAAGAAGTTCCTGAGAAGGTTCGCCGCAAAGTTCTTCCTCAGTAATCGAATCCTCTATAAGTGCAACCACGACTCTACTTTACTTCGGTGCGTAGACAAGAGCGAAGCGGAGAGGATTATGACAAATCTACACAAAGGTTCCTTTGGAACCCATTCTAGTGGAAATACCATGGCTAAAAATATTCTACGGGCATGATACTATTAGTCCACTATGGAAACAGACTGCTATCAGCATTCCCGAACTTGTCACAAATGCAAGATCTATGCTGATAAGGTGCATGTACCTCCAGTTCCTTTGAACATCTTGACGACTCCTTGGCCCTTTGCAATGTGGTGCATAGACATGATAGGAGATATTAGACCTACTGCTTCCAATGGGCATCACTTCATCCTGGTGGCCATCGATTATTTCATGAAGTGGATCGAAGATGCCTCTTTTTCTACTGTTACTAAGAACGTTGTGGCACGGTTTATCAAGTGTAACCTAATTTGTCGGTATGGTGTGCCAGAGAGGATCATCACTGACAATGGTACAAATCTCAACAATACGATGATCACCGAACTCTGTAAACAATTCAAGATCCAGCACCATAATTCTTCCCCTTACCGGCCAAAGATGAATGGCATTGTGGAGGCTTCTAACAAGAACATTAAGAAAATCATACAGAAGATGACGGTGACATACAAATACTGGCATGAGATGTTACCATTTTCTCTTCATGGGTACCGCACCTCCGCACGAGCATTGACAGGGGAAACACCCTACTCTCTGGTATACGGTATGGAGGATGTCCTACCTATTGAGGTCCAGATACCTTCTCCGAGAATCATGAAGGATGCGGGTTTGAACGAAGATGATTAGATATAGACTCTACTTGATCAACTGAATTTGATTGATGAGAAAAGGCTTACTGCTGTCTGTCATGGTCAAATGTATCAAAAACGGATGATCAAGGCTTTCAACAAAAAGGTCAGACGTCAAGTATATCAAGTCGGGGATCTAGTGATCAAGCGCATCATACTGCCGCAAGGTGATCCCGGGGGCAAATGGACTCCCACATACGAAGGGCCATTTGTGATCAAAAGCATATTTTCAAGTGGAGCCATGATTCTGACCACCATGGATGGTGACGACCTTCCTCACCATGTTAAAGCGGACATAGTGAAAAGATACTACGCATGAATAAAAGACCCGCTAGGTTGACTGGCCTAGGCAAAAATAAGGGCATCCCGGCGAACCAAAAGGGTTTGGGCAAAAATTAGGGATGAAAACAAAAAAAATATTTGTACACCCGGCAAGCCGAAAACCTGAAAAGGCGGCTTGGGCAAAAAAGGGTATCCCGGTGGACTGAAAACCCGAAAGGGAGGTCTAGGAAAAAGTTAGGGATTTGAAGCGTATTACTATGTCCCATTGGATCACCTTGCAACCAGACTTTAGTATCAACTATCAAGCTCAAACGACACCGATCAATCTAGTCAGCTTCGGACAAGTAGCAAAGTGATGAGACGCTCGAAGACATAGCGGCAATAGCAGAATTGAAACTCAATGGGATTCTTACACATAGATATTTTCTTCTCTGTGTACACTATTTTGTATAGTCTTCACTCTCATGATGGTGTTCTCCTACTAGAACGTCAACCTCTTTGTACACAACGCCTGTTATAGGCAGAGTTCAGAAATTAATACAAGTCATTTTTACAAAACCATTTTTTTTTGTTTTGCAAAAACGTCCAATGACTTATTCTTGACATATGCATTTGAATATGATTTTTATTCATAAATATTTTGATAAGAAGCAGAAGGACAGTTGCTCATGACTTAAGGAACGGGGCAAAGTCTAAAAAACAATTTGTAATTCCGAAAGTTACTCCTTCCAGCAGGTACAGGGGCAGAGACAATTTTGAGACAAAGTCACCACTACATGTTCCCCGTGACGTCTACACTCCCCACAAAGTAGAGGCAACCAAAGGTTTTGACCTATGCTTCCCCAAACAGGAGTTACTTTCCCCAGCAAAGTTCCTTTAGAGAGCCGATATCTATATTCCCCAGCTGAGTTTTATAATCGCAAACGGTTTTTAAAGCCTTCTCCCGAGCAAAGTTTATTTCTTTGAATGCGGAAACTCAATCCCCAACATAGTTCATTTCTCCAGCTACAGAAGTTCATCCCCCGATGGAGTTTATTTCTCTGAATCGGCAAAATCTTCCAGCACGGCATCTCCTCTCGCAAATAGAGTTATCCCCCCGCAGATTCATTCTCATCCAGAGTCTCTCCCCGACAGAATATTCACAAACAGAAAGGAGAAAATCCCCAGCATAGTCATCTCCATTCACCATCCCCAGAGAAAATGAAGAATTCAGCTTCCCCATACTAAGAAATACCTTAATAGCATCCCATATTCATACATCATGGCATGCACATACATATTGCACACAACCCAATCTCATTTATTTTGAGAACATCATCACAATGCATTTCATACATCATGACATTGCATACGACTAACTCTTTACCTTTCAAGTAAAATATTAAATCAACAAGCTATGTCTAACCAAGGACTATTCCAGGATTTTCCTCAGAAGGATGTCCTGAAAAGATTTTCCCTGGGTCAGACAGGTCGACACTAAGATCTCTCCGATTACCATTCCAGTGGAAGAGTTTCCAAGAATTTCGTCTGGGTCAATTGAATTGCTACTAAGATTCTCTTGATTACTATGCCAGTCAAAGTTAACCTAAGATTTTCTCTGGGTCAGACAGGTCAACACTAAGATCTCTCTGATTACTATTCCAGTTGAAGATATTCCAAGACTTTCGTCTGGATCAGTTGAATCGCTACTAAGATTCTCTTGATTACTATTCCAGTCAAAGTTAACCTAAGATTTTCCCTGGGTCAGACAGGTCGACACTAAGATATCTCTGATTGCAATTCCAGTGGAAGAGTTTCCAATACTTTCGTCTGGGTCAGTTGAACCGCTACTAAGATTCTCCTTATTACTATGCCAGTCAAGGTTATCCTAAGATTTTCCCTGGGTCAGATAGGTCGATACTAAGATCTCTCTGATTACTATTCCAGTTGAAGATATTCCAACACTTTCGTCTGGATCAGTTGAATCGTTATTAAGATTCTCTTGATTACTATGCAAGTCAAAGTTAACCTAATATTTTCCTGGGTCAGACAGGTCGACACTAAGATCTCTCTGATTACTATTCCAGTGGAAGAGTTTCCAAGACTTTCGTCTGGGTTAGTTGAACCGCTATTAATATTCTACTGACTACTATGCCAGTCAAGGTTATCCCAAGATTTTCCCTGGGTTAGATAGGTCGACACTAAGATCTCTCTGATTATTATTCCAGTTGAAGATATTCCAAGACTTTCGTCTATATCAGTTGAATCGATACTAAGATTCTCCTGATTACTATGCCAGTCATATTTAATTCAAGGCCTTCCCCTGATTTAGTTAAATCAATACTAAGATTTTTATCCCAGTTGAAGATAACTTAAGACCTTTCTCTGGTCCAGTAAAATCGATACTAAGATTTCTACTCCAGTTAAAGAAGCTATGAAGCCCGGAAACTGACCAAATAATAGTAAATCAACAATTCAAGACACTGTGAAGCCTGGATCCTGAACAGATAGCAGTTCAATCTCATCTCCCCAGTAAGTCACTGTGAAGCCTGGAGCATGACCAGATAACAGTCAGCCTTATTATCTTCAGCAAGTCGCTGTAAAGCCTGGATCCCGACTAGATAGCAGTTCACTTCCATCTCTTCAATCAAGTGATGACTCCCCAATAGAGTAATGGACAACTGAAGCTCCTAAAACCCTATGTTCCAAGACAGAGACCAACATTCCTCAGCGGAGTCCTCTCTAACAGCAAGAGCAGGAATTCCCACAAATGGATATCTCATGAAATCATCACATTCTGGATGGCATCTTTAAGGCCATCTCCGATGACTCTCTGTCACATTCTGGATGGCATCTTTAAGCCCATCTCCGACGACTCTCCATCATATTCCCTTGAGGGCATCTTTAAGCCCGTCCCCGACGACCTGTCGTCATCTTTTCCAAATGGAATTTATAAGCCCATTCCCAATACTATCTACACAGTCAAATATCATCTCAGACGAGTGCAAATTTCTGGGCACTTTAGTGTTTAATTATCTTCCACCTTCCGATTATGAAAGGCAGAACAACCAATCCACATCCTCAGGTTTAAGAAGATTGAACAGGGGAAGCTGTTTTACCCCTAAATTTTCCCTCTCATATTTTTCCAAAATTTTCCTCTTGCATAGGTGGTCACAAACCTTGGCCCAAAGACAAGGAAAATTTTCAAATGATGTTTCTAGGTTTCCTTCGATTGGCTTGTTTCTAAGTTTCCTTCGATTGGCCTGTTTATAAGTTTCCTTCGATTTGCCTATTAATGAGGATCTTCAATTGGAAACTACTAAGTGCCTTTCGATTGGCATCTCCAAAGTGCCTTTCGATGGACATCTCTAAAGTGCTTTTTGATTGGTATCTCCAAATGATCTTCGATTACCATCTACATAGCATCCTTCAACTGACAGCTACAAAAGTCCTTCGATTGGCCTCATGACAAGCCTTTCAACGGGCATTGTGTCAAAGCCTTTCGATTGGCGTAGCAAAGGACTCTTCGTTTAATATTCCAATAAATACCCTTAGATTGGTACTTGGAAAAAGACCCTTCAAAGGACTCCCTCCAGGCCATTCGAAAGAGGACATCAAAAGGGCACTCTGAAAATAAGTCCAGTCCAGAGTCTTGCCTTGTTAGGTCATAATGCTACAAGAGCTGATTCGACCAGAGACTGCTCTTCAAAAAGGAAATCGAAGCAAAGGAGGGTCCAATCAAAGGAGCTTTAGTACTAAAGCTGGCATAATTCAAAGTCAGGACCATCAAAGAGAGCAAGGTTCTAATGAGGAAAGTCATAATTATTTCGAATTTAGGTAAGGATGGCAAGGAAGGCATTCGAAGGAATGAAGATGTGATTTGGTCCAAAACAAGCCAGAAAGCCCATAATCGAAAGAAGATTGAAACAGGCTGGAAAACCAAAGAAAACGCGTGGGAAAGAACACAAAGATTTATCCATTTTAGAAACAAAAGATACAAGATAAATCAAATCTTTTTTCACTCAATATTCAAGATTCAATTCAATTTTGTTAACCTAATTCATCCTACTATATATACATAATGAACCATGATCAGAAGGGAGGAATTTTGGCCGTGTAGAACACACAAGACTGTCCAGAATTTTGACAAAAAGTGTTGATCGAGTTTTGCTCTAGAGGGAGATTCAAGGCATTTCAAAGACTGTAATCCATTCCTAGGTGTAATTGGAAGCTTTATGGACCATTCTCACGCATCAGTACATCCAAAAAAAATATATACAGGTATCACGGTTTGCCATGGTTCTTGAAATTGTTTTTTTTTAAATATATTCATGATCAATGATTTTTAAATACATATTCATGTTTGTATGATTATTTAGAACATATCTGCATAATTAATTATATGTTTTGACGCATATTTGATTGAATATCGTGGTTAGGGTTTCAAGGTTATTTTTAGGGTCTTTCGTTTCAGGCAAAATCAGGATAAATGATGAGTACCATTGTACTCACAAGACCAAACCCAATAGATCTGCATATTTTATTTGAATTTATATTGCGTAATTATGATTTTTGAGATGTGCAGGTTTGTAGCTACGACGTTGTCTGTAGGTAAATCCTTTAGGCCAAAATGACAGTCTCAACGAAGAAGATGATTGCGTGTCAAAACCTGAGTGGCCCGTTTGAATTCTTGCGCGTTTTTACTATAGCCACTAACCATGATTACATATAATACACCTTGTTTGTTTATGTTAAAGATTGCACAGTTGGCTCAGTGGCGAAAGGGAAAGGTTCAAAGCGCGAGTGTGTAGGAGGTCAGGGGTTCGATCCCTGCCTCCTACATGTTATTTTTCCTAACAATTCTTTGCAGATCCCATGTTATCTTTTCAAGCGCACACACCATAAGCCTCCATATCCTTATCCTTGGATCAATCAACGCCTGGATCTAATGCTCCCAACAAAGCTCCCCATGGTGGACACTCTTGGGACAACCACATTGAATCACACGCAGCTATGGGCCAACTGGATTGGGCTTTGAGCAGAAATTCAACATGCACCCTCCAATTTGGGTTTACACCCCTCAGGCTTATTCTATTTCCCTTTGTTTTATTTAAATTAATTATTTACTTTGTTTAGATCAATTTTTGCCATAAAATCATAAAAATCAACATCACAAAAAACAGGATTTAGCTTTTTTTCAAAAAATTAATTTTTGTAAATCAATTAATTTCATCAATTTTAATTTGTTTCGTTTAATTAAAATTAGTTAGAAAAACTAGGTCAAACTCTAATTTTTTTCACAGAAATCCCAAAAATATTTTCAATGATCAAATTAGGTTTTTTAGGGTTTCAAACTTATCTCAATTTTTTATTCTCACGAGTAATTATTTTTGTCGTACGATTAATTTTTATTACTGATGTAACTGTGCCCGATTTATAATAGCTTAACTAGGGTTTTATTTCCGCACTTTATTTTTCAGTCAAATTTCTTATGTATCTACACCAAAGCCTTGTAATATCTTAGGGCCTCTGTTTCTTGCTTTTATGTTTTATATTCTATATATAATTGTTAGCAACCTAGGCGTGTATGATCAATTAATCAATAGATCACTAAATTCAAGATAAATATATCTGAAAAAGCACACTTTTTCACACTTGCACCCCTAGGGTATTACCTCACTTGGTTGCCTTCGGAAACAATGGTCATGTCCCTCGAACATAGGTATACTCTTAGCAAAGACCCTTAGTTTAAAATCATCACCAAGATCATAGTCCCTAAATGTCCCTCGAGTTGCCTACGAGAAATGATCTTATGATGATAGTCCCTTATAAATGCTAAGGTATCCTTACATGTTCCTTTCAATGACCATAAACTTCCCTTTCGATAGTCCCTCAAACATCCAACGGCTAGGGTTACCTACTCACTAATAGTAGGATAACATTGTCTAAAGGAAAGGAGGAAAAGAACAATCTTTTTTCGAGCAGGTAGATAATTGTTAGGTACTTGGTCAAATAAATTTTCACACCAAACTTTCAAATATACTTTTCAAACAAAAGTTTTCAAAACTCTTTATCGCACTCTTGAGGACTGCTACAAGGGTTACCATAAAGTGAATCGCCGTACTAAGGCATTTTTCAAAGCTTTTCAAACACACAAATACAAGCAATTTTATAAAATGAGCAAGTACCTAAGAGCCTGTGGAAAACCACGGATGGAAAGGGTGCTAACACCTTCCCTTTCCATGATCTACCCCCTTACTCAGAAATCTCAAAAAAGATCTTTTTCTGTTCTTTTCACCCTTTCCTTATTGGATAAAATAAAAGTCGGTGGCGGCTTTTGCTTACCGCGACATTTGCAAATAAAAAACGTAAACCAGTATTAACAATCGGTTCTGCCACCGTATCACAAAAGTGAATGGGCCAAGCGCATGAGTTATCTTCTTTAAAGCCCGTACATCAAGTGATAGCCTGTCAAAGATGCCAAAATCGTGCAAGACCGAAATGGAAAGGAAATAATGAAAAAATGGCATTTTTTTCAAATGATGATTTTGTATTCAAAAAGTGGTTAATTGCTTTGATTCTTGCCATGCTTGTTCAGTCTCACATCCCTCTATAAATACTAGACCCAAGTGTAAGCAAAGGACACGCGAAAATAGCCTAAGCAAGCTTCACGAAATTTTACAAAAATCTCTAAGGTTGTCAAAATTCAAACAGAAAGTTCCAGCCATACTCAACCCATTCCAGGGATCCTATCATCCTCCTGAGATTCCCAGGGTTTTTTTTCCAGCCCTCCCTCGAGCTAAAACATGCCCAGAACCATCACTTCTAAGTGCACCAATTGGTAAGATTTATCGTGAGTCCAATTTCATTATTCAAGCAAAATAAATGGATTATATATACATACATTCGTGCATACTAATGTTTGTGATTGCTTAGAGCCATTACATGTAAGGTTTGGCGTGAGGATGGAGTTTTGCCATTTTTAGGACAAAATTTCAGTCGTGATTGGTTCTCAAGGATAAAGGTCGTTTCAGATTATACCAGCACCATGGTTGGATTGGCAGACCTCGATTTAAGGGGGGTAGCCTAAATCTTGAGCTTCGATTTTTCCTTTTGCAGGTTTTGAGATTTTTGTATGACTGGAGAGGGTGGCCGTAGTTTGACTCTGGCACCCCTAGAAAATGTTGACTCCAGCGATCTAGACGTTGCTCCCTCATTGGCCCATTCAAATTTAAATCGGGCGCGCGTTTGAAATGAGGATATAATTGTGTTTTTGCTTTATATTATTATTGCTTATTATAAAATAACGAATGAGTGATTGGTCCAGTGGTGAAGAAGGCGCGCGTTATCTTAGAAGGCTTGGGTTCGATCCCAGGTTTTGAGTTTTTTTCATTTTTCTTACATTTATTTTATAGATCCAGTGAAGTACAGGTTCGTATGCGCATCATAGATCTTGCATCTGGACCGTCAGATGTTGATGCAAGGAGATCCAACTATCCTGATACGCGTTTCCACCCTGTAGCCTCAAGGATGACATGCACCTGATCATGATGGGTGTTGTGCTCAACCTAAATGGGCTCAAACGAAATTTCAAACTTACACCCCCTTTTTCCATTTACTGCCTGGCCCATTTATATTTGTTTATTTTGTTTTTATTTATTTCTTTTAGTTTGTTTTTTTAATCAACATAAAAAATCAGATAAAAATCATAAAAAATA
Source organism: Vicia faba (assembly GCA_948472305.1). Classification (NCBI taxonomy): domain Eukaryota; kingdom Viridiplantae; phylum Streptophyta; class Magnoliopsida; order Fabales; family Fabaceae; genus Vicia; species Vicia faba. The sequence continues at coordinate 940,126,874 of OX451741.1, read as the reverse complement.
TTAGGTTAGCATTTTTCTCAATTAAATTAATTTTGTTAATTAATTAATTAATTAATTTAATTTTTTTATTCAATTAATAGACTTAAGATTTAATTAATTTCATTTATTTTCATAATTAAAAAATGCAAAAAAAAAATGTTAGATTTATTTTAGAATTAATTTTAATTAATAATTTTATTTTCTTTCTTTTTTTTTATTTAATTAGATTTAATGTAATTTAATACTTTTCCAAATAAAACAAAATAACACAAAATGATTTTCTTTTAACTTAATAATTTTTAGGGTTTAGACGTCATTTCCATTACGCGCGCATTTATTTACTTTCACACTTTTTTCATATTATTGTACTTGCTTATGGGATATAATAGACAATAATTAGGACTTTACATTTACGGCTTTATCCCCTAAGTTTTGGACATGTAATTAATCCCCCTCCCCGAAGCCTTGTAATAGTTTAGGATTTATCTTTCCGCACTTTAAATTCCTTCAACTTTTAAACTGTTTAGATGCATGATAATAGGATTGTATGGCAAGATTTTAAAATCAAACGCTAGAAAACCTAATGCAAAGACAAAATTACTGAATACAACACACTCTCACATATACACCTCTAGAGTATCCCTACTTTGGTTGCCTTCGGAAAATAGTCACAACTCTAGAAACATGAGAGGCTTTAGTGGCTACCCTCTGGTTTAAAGATAAAAAATGACCCTTTTGACGTTGCCTCGATATGATCTTAAAACCCTAGGCTAGTTACTAAGGTATCTTGCCCAGTTTCCTTTGTGACTATACGATGTCCCTTTGAATGTCCCTCAAACATCCAACGACTAGGGCTACCTACTCACTAATAGTAGGATAACACAGTCTAAAGGAAAAGAGGAAAAGAACAACCTTTCGAGTAAAGTAGATAGTTCATAGATTCTTTCTCAAAACAAAACAAACATTTACAACTCCAAAGCATCGACGTACCATGTGAGCTAAGGATGATACATACTAGAATGTGAGGGGGTCGATTATGGACCCTCCCTGCTCGCCTACTTTTGAGGACTTCGATGGGGGATGGGAAAATGTGCGAGCACAACTGTAAACATACATGCAGAATACGAACTTCGAGTGTAGGGTTTTAAACAAGCACAAGTAGCATACAATGGAACATAACACAAAATTTCCCTGAGCGGGTCTTTAAATAAACCAGAGGGGTACCTGACACGATCAATAACGGAAATCCCCGTCATACATCTCTAGTCCTACTTATCATGGAAATGAAAGAGGTAAAGCACGGAAATAGTAAAAAGGAAGACATGAAATACCAAACGGATGATAATCCGTATCAAGCAAGCAAAAATAAGAAACCCAGAAAACTTCGAGCAAGCCAGCATCAACAAAGAAATCTAGTGAGAATATGCATCGAGGCATCAATAAGAAAGATCATAATATGTAGCGGACACATCCATATCCAAAAGTGCCTGCACAAAATACAATTATGCACACCAAGAACGAAATGTGTATCGACACATCTGTATTTCTGACCACCTACAAAAAATACAATTATACAAGATACGGGGCACCAAAAAATGGCATGCGTGTCGAACACAAAATCAGACTACAAATCAAAAGTCCAAACAAGTTTTCGGATCAAATAATCGAGTAATAATTACATGATGGGAAACTATCCAAATGTATCTTGCAAAATCAACACACATGTTAAAAAAAACAAGGAAAATCGAAGTATAAAAGAGTAGAAGGAAATTTGGAACAAGCCATAGCCAAAGCAAAGCTAAAGAGGCAAAAATAAAAAATTTGGAAAAGATGCGTCGACTGCAACAGGGCATGAATCGACTCATGACTGAAATTTTCTCGGTTTGCATCGATCAAAGGGTTGGCGCAACACTTCCCGCAAGTGATAAGAATTTTTGCATCGACCGCAACAGGGCTCGAGTCGACTCATGCCTAAAATTTCAATTTGCGTCGACCGGATGGTCGGTGCAACACTTCCCGTGTGTGGTCCAAACTGTTTGCGTTGACTCAAAAAGGCTATGCGTTGACTCAATTGCAGTATTGTTCAATTGAAACTTTAAAGCAACATAACCTTTGCATCGAGTGTTCGTTTCGTGCATGGTTCGAATTGTAGGAAAGCTTGAAAATCATAGAATATCCATGGCACAAAACGAAAACCAAAACAACAAAAATTATACGACAAATTCCCCGATCTTAGCATGATCGACATGTTAGTTCATGATCCAATTTCATGAGTTTCGACGCATTTTTATCGGATCAAAAACCAAATTCACATCCATTATGCTATGACCATATCACAAGGAAATTTGTACGCAACCAAAAATCAATTGAATCACCCGGTAAGATCAAGGCACAATGGCTCAAGCTTTTTGTCAAACACATAATCTTCGAAATTCAACTCATGATTTTTGTACAATTAGAGATCCAAATTATACCACACATAATCAATCAATAATTAACAAAATAATCTCTACACAGCTTCAAGCTTTATTTTCTCGAATAAGCACTTTCATGAAAATCAATTAATTGAATAAGCACTTATTTAATCATCCTATTCCGGATTTTCACATCATGATTCAAGATCACTTCACATTTTCATAATTGAAATCACTTCCACAATTCTAATTAGATCAAAGTTCAACTTATTGATCCACAAAAATGCTTATTTAAGAATCACTTATTTGAAAAGGGCTTAAATCAAGAAAAGCTTATCATAGAATTGAAGAGGAAGCTTAGGTATAGAGATTGCAACAATTAGATTCGAGATCAGAGAAGAATTGAGCTTCTTTGACTTTTGGATCTTGAAGAAGTTGTTGGAAAAGTTGTTGTTGTTCTTGATGAAAATGAGAGAAAGTTGCTCTTTGATCCTTGAGAGTTGAGAGAATTTGGTGATTTGTGTTTGTGTCAGTTTTTTGAATTATGAGAGCCTCTCCCTTGAAAATTGGAGTGAATAAGAATATATATCATCATATTTTTTTTGAATGAATGAGCCTCTAATAAACACAAACAAATGTGCAAATTTTCAGTTCATCAGAGTACGACACATTCAGGTCAATTTCCCATGTCCGTCGGTGCAACTTTCGAAGTTGAAATATGTAACTAAAATGTAGCCAACATCGAAAACAACACCGTGTCTGAAGATCGACTCAAATAGATAAATGGTAATTTAGTTATGATTTTTCAAAGTTTCGTCCAGATGAAAATATATCTCGGTTCAGAATTCTCAATGCGTTGTGCGTGTTTTGGACCAAAAACGAAGGCCTTCGGGATACCGTTCGAATTGGAAAGCTGAAAGAAATATTTACCTAACTCAATTTGTAAAGAAATTCCATTGGAACCAACTCAATACGATAAGAATCGACCAAGTTATGATTTTCTGAAGATGAAGTAGGCAAACATTTGTCACACTTTTCCTGTGCGAACATATTTGTTGAATTCATATATTCGAAGACTATCTGAGCAGAATTGGCTTCCTGCTGTGAGAGAAAAAGATGTATAGGACATCAAGACTGAATTTTGGCCACCAGAACGGGATCAAAACGAGCCATGGGCTTCAAGTTATGAATTTTTTAGTGCGCCAAAACTGCACGTTTAGCGCATTTTTATTGTATTTTTCCACTGTATAACTCTAACAGATTTGCGTATTTGGAGACCTTCCTTCGAGAATTAGCCTTTGGCCCAAACATGAAAGCTGGAGAGTACGTTGAGACAGATTCAATAGAGAAATAACCACCTAGATATGGTATATCAAATCGAAGTTATAAATTTTTGAATGCCAGAAATACCGTTGATCCGTAACCCAAAAACATAGTAACGAAATTATTTAACTGTCTTCTATACATAATCGGCTCCCACCTGAACATGAAAGAGTGAAAATAATATCCACATAGACCTGGTGATCAAATGTCAGCTCAAAATAATACTCTGGCCTAGAGTTATAAAGTTCTAAAGTCTGCCTTGCCGGAATGGACTTTCAACTTGAATTGTTCTGAATCAAACGGAATCTCTGGCTTCCTTCTACCACTCAGGACATGATAGAACACACGAGAATCAGTCATGGTAAGAAATAATTCTTCACTACATGGATTATTTGTACAATGTTTCGAACGTCTCTGATAAGCAGTCGATACCTTTTGGAACTGCCTTGATCCCATTTCAAATCCATGAATATGTATGATATGTATATGATGAAACATAAGCCATAAATATTTTGAAATCAAGAGGGTAAATTTTGGGGTGCAACAGTAGGAAGCATTCTCCTGCTAAAGTGTTATTGTACTTGCCAATAATTTCACTATTTAAGAGACTTTTTGCTAATTCGAATGACCCAAAGAATCTTAGACAACATGTAGTTGAAAATACTCATAATGGAAACATTCACCATGTAGCTGATTTGTTGCAATAGAAGAAAATTGATTCATTGTTTCCGGATTTTGGAGTTGAGCCAAGAAAACTTAGGATTGAGCTTACCACCGATGGAATGAACCCCTTTGGTAATCTGAGCACTAATCATTCTTCACGACATGTTCTTCTCACTATTTACAACCTATCTCCTTGGTTGTGCATGAAGCGCAAGTATATACTTTTAAGTATGATGATTTCTGGACCATGAAAACATGGTAATGAAATATATGTTTATTTAAGTCCATTAATTGATGATTTACGACTCTTGTGGAATGAAGGAGTTGAGTTTGATGATGCATATTCTGGGGAAAAGTTTAAGATGTGTGCAATGTTATTTTGCATAATCAATGAATTTTCTACTTATAGTAACTTGGCTGGATATAGTGTCAAAGGACATAAAATGTGTCCTATTTATGAAGACAATACTTTTTATCACCGACTTGAGTTTTGAAAAAAGACTATTTACCTTGGGCATCAAAAATGTCTAAAACCCGATCATCCTTATCATAGATTACGGAAGGCTTTTAATAGAGAGCGAGAGTTTGATGAGGCTCGTGAACCTTTAACCGGGGATGAAGTTTATCAACAACAGTAAGACATTAATATTGTCTTCAGCAAGATAGAAAAAGAAAAATGGAAAATTGTGAAAAATATATGGAAAATGAGGTCCATCTTCTTTGATCTTCCATATTGGTCAAGTCTTGATGTTATACATTGTCTTGATGTGATGCACATGGAGAAAAGTGTCTGTGATAGTTTGATTAGCACACTTCTAAACATTACAGACAAGACTAAAGATAGTAAGTTTTCCCGTCTTGATATGGAGGTGATGGGTATACGAAAAAAATTGGCTCCAATAGAGAAAGGAAAAAGAACTTATCTTTCTCCAGCATGTGATACTCTATCTAAAAAGGAAAAGAAAATTTTCTGCGAGTGTTTGCAAGGTATTAAAGTTCTACAACGTTACTCATCAAACATCAAGAAACTTGTATCAATGAAAGATATCAAGTTAATTGGTTTAAAATCCCATGATTTTCATGTAGTGATGCAACAACTTCTACTAGTGGCTATTTGTGGGATCTTACCAAAGAATGTGAGAGTAACTATAACGAGATTGTGCTTATTCTTCAATGCCATATGTAATAAAGTTCTTGATTTCAAAAAATTAGATGAATTAGAAGATGAGGCTTCCATAATCTTGTGTCAATTAGAGATGTATTTTCCTCCATCATTTTTTGACATTACGGTTCACTTACTTGTTCATCTAGTCAGAGAAATCAGATTTTATGGTCCAATTTATTTAAGGTGGATGTATCCAATAGAGAGATATATGAAGATATTTAAAGGATATAGGAATAATCATCATCGACCAGGAGCTTCCTTTGTTGAAAGGTACATCACTGAAGAATCTGTTGAGTTTTGTACAAACTATTTGTCGGAAGCAGATTCTATAGGCATTCCAAAGCCTCGTCACACTGGTCACACAAACGGAAGAGGTATTCAAGGTCTAAATGTTAAGTCAATGGCTCGGGATGTAGTTATTCAAGCACATTTCTATATATTGAATAATATAAATGAAGTCTAACCTTTTATAGATACTCACAAAATACTTTTGAGGAAAAAATATCCCTGAATGAGTGACAAGTTGTTGTTGATAGAGAATAATAAGATATTCATAGATTGATTTAATAAAAGTGTATCTAATGATCGTAATGCATCTGAGATACTAAAATGGTTGTCGTACAAGCCAAAATATTGTGTCATTACTTGGACTGCATACGCCATTGGTCATTATACCTTTTATACAAAATCAAAAGATAATCGTAGTACAATACAAAATAGTGGGGTTATGGTTGAAGTCGAATCAATGTATTTCTCTAGTTAGAAAAATAAGAATCCTATATTGACAACTACCACATTTTATGGTGTCATTGATGAGATTTGGGAGATTGATTATATTATTTTTAAAGTGGCTTTATTTAAATGTAAGTGGATTTCCAATAATAGTAATTGTGTACACATTGATAACTTAGGATTCACCCGGGTCGACCTTGATAAGGCATCTTTTATGACCGAACCATTCATTATGGCTTCTCAAGAAAAATAAGTTTTTTTATGTTACCGACCCATCTGACATATCGGGGAAATGTTCAATTGTTCTCCAAGGAAAACACATTCCTCTTATTAATGAAAGTCTTGATATTCCGCCCACACCTTTTTACACAACATAACTTCCTACCTCATATGATGAAGTTGATGGAGATGTTGTCCATGCTATTCGAATCAATCGTGAAGAAGGCATTTGGGAAAATTAACAGTTACTTAATTTATTCTTTATTCATAATATATTTATGTATGTTATAATTTCCAAGTATTTTTACTAACAAGTATAATCATTTGAAATTATAGGTCTTTAAAGTCAAGACACCAAGAGACAAGACACCAAGAGACAAGACACCCAAACACCAAGTTATAATTATGTGATGTTATGTAATATGTAAATTGTAGATTATTTATTCTGATAAATTGTAGGATGTTTGTTATGGTACAATTGAATATGATACAATTATGTGATATTATGAAAATGAAACAATTAATATTATTCAGATACTTTATCACAAATGTGAGTTTTATTTTCTACTATGATAAGATGAACAATAATACATGTTAAAAAAATGGGATAAATTATAAAAGCAGGATAATATTTGTTAATTGTGCAGAATATTTAACAACAGTTATAAATAGCGCATTTGGGAATCGAACCCATAACCATTAAATTTATCACAACTGTCATTTTTAAAACCGATGTGATACGAGCGTGCTTTCCAGTTTATTACAACGGCTATTGGGTCATGATTGTAAGTATCATATATTCAACAACATTCTACATAACAACACCTTGGCCCACATTGTTATATATATTTCCGAACCATTGTTAATTGTGTTTTATGTAGTAATGGATAATCGTCTATTCGAACCGTTATTAGAAAGATCAGATATGGGTTAAATCGTATAGAACATATTCGTTAGATGAGAAAATTAATCAATATATTTTCAAAAACTTTTGAATAAAACTATACAATAGTAATCGATTTCCAATGAAATAACAAACCAAAATTGATTTAACCAATTTGTCGAACACTTGGTGTGCAATCAATTCAAACCAGATTTATCTTTGATTTTGTTGAAATGAGAAACCAATTGCACTCTTATAGATTGAAATCAACTTTAAAAAATAGCTTAAAATATTAGAAAAAGAAATTATCTCAATGTATCGATTGCACAATCAATGGTTTCACGATTTGTAAGTAAAAGTGAGAGAGATAGAGATAGAGATAGAGAGAGAGTAGGATTTGTTTAGACAGTTCCCCAATTGGTCTCGCTATGGGTACGTCTGCCCCCAATTCCATTGGAATTAAGATAATAAAAATTATTCTTGTAAATATAGTTTACAAGAGAAAAAGTAGCAATACAATCCTCCAAACCCTGTGTTTGATGTTGATCATATATTATTCTCTCCCCTTGATCTTGAGCTCGATCAAATAACCTAATACTTAGAATTTGATCCTCCGATTATTCCTACTCCTTTGACAGAATTCTCGTTCTTCAAAACTTTCACTCAGCTGAATCCATTTTGTGAACTATTGTGACTCAAGATTACCAAAATGATCCTCCGGTTACTTTTACTGCTTTGACATAAATTTCTTTCTTTAAAGCTTTCACTTGGCTTAATTTAATTTGCGTAATCTTGTGAAAAACTCCCAAATCAACCTTGATCTTTGTAGAAAATCCCAAATGGATTTATCTTGAAACCCTCAAAGAATTCTCAATCCAATTTGATTACAACAATCCTAAATCGGACATTATCAATATAGTTTCTAGATGGCACCCAAAAAAAATGATTATGCATGATTGTTGCATGTATGCATAGAAAAAGGTTGAAGATAACGAGCAATGCTTTGTACGTTCTTGGTTTCAATATTTTGAAATGATGCATGAATGCTACTTACATGATGTGTGTTAAGTGAGAAACAAGATAGAAAAAACATATTAGAGATTCTTACATATTTTTGAAAAGTAACAGTATGTGTCAACCTATAGTTCGAATGTGTTAACCTATAGAAGTATTTTTACTTATATATGTCCACCTATAACATGTATGTGTCGACCTATGCTGAACATAATGTAATTTTTCAAAATTGTTTCAATATGTGTCGACCTATATAGCAAAAATGCAGTCTATGTGTCGACCTATAACACGTAAGTGTCGACCTATACCAAAGAGAATATAATTTTTTTAAATTGTTTTAACATGTGTCGACCTGAAACATATATGTGTTGACCTATAGAGAAAATATACATTCTATGTGTCGACCTTAAATATGCATGTTTCGACTTGAAAGTTCCAGAACCATTCTTTTAGCAAAACCAACATCAAAAGTCGACCTATGCATGGATGGGTCAACATATACATTGATTTTTCAAATAAAAACGTGAATTTTGACATGTAAAACATTTCTAACATGATTTTAAGTTTTCTAATATGTAAATGCTCATATAGATTAGAGACTAAGGTCCAATGTATAAATACTACTGAGTTTTACCATTGTTCAAAAAATCTAAAGTTATATTGCACTCACACATTTCACTAAATGATTCAGCAAAATAATCACCTTGCATATATCATTGTTACATATAACATCAATCATCATACACAATAATTATTCAATATTATGACAATCAACAATTCCGTTTAGGCATTGAGATAAGAATTTTTACTATGCAAAAAGTTGTTTACGAGAGAAATATAGCAATCCACCCTACAAACTCTATGTTTGATATTGATCCTAGAAATTTCTCTTCTCTTGATCTGAGTTTGATAAGTATCCAAATAATATCAATTTGATCCATAATCTATCACTACTCCTTTGCAAGAAACCATTTTTCTTCAAATCTCTTAACTCGATCAAACCCAAATTATGAAATTGTTGTCACATAATGTTTCCAAACGGTTCACCGTCTCACGCTACTCCTTAGCAATAACCTCCTATTTTTCAAAGTCTTTCATCCAGTCGAATCCAATATTTGCGAAACCTTGTAAAAATCCTCAAATCCACACTTTGATCTTGAGGTAAAAAATCTCACCATTTTTTCGATGAAACCTCCTATGATTCTCAACTCAACCTTAGGTAACCAACCTAAATTGAATGTTACCAACACAAGTCTAGATGACACCCAAACAACGAATGAATATGTGTATGTTATTTGTGTGTATGTATAGATGGAATGTTGAAGATGATGAGCAATTTTAGTATGTGTATATATATAGGTGTGCAAGTTGGAGGCAAAAGGGAGACCTAAAAGTTTGAAAAGAAAAAAAAATTGTGAAATCTTGACACATGTGGCGACACATATGAGGTCATTGTGTCGACATGAAATTACATAAACTTTCAGGCTTTAAAACAACAATACATGTCTCGACGCATAGAATGGATGTGTCAACACATGCAATTTATTTTATGCAAAAATTTATTTTTAATGACAGGTGTCGGCCTATATTAGGTCATTGTGTTGTCACATAGTTACAGAGCCTACATACTTTATTATTGATTCATATATGTCGATGCATAGTATGGATGTGTCGACACATCCAACTTATTTTATGGAAAAATTGATTTTTAATACATGATATCTATTGACAACCTTTTCAAACACGTTCTAGATGTATTTTGCGATCCCTAATGCAAGGATACACATAATGAATCAAAGACACCATTCAATATACATAAGAGCTAAAATTTATCATAGTTTTACGATCATGCGAAACATCTATCACGGGGGTTGTTATTAGGTCTTGGCATTGACTTATGGTTTTTTATAAATTAGAAGTCTGTTGTAATTTCTCGATTTGGAATACTTTTCCGCTCCTTTGTTTCCGGAGTTAGGAATTTCCTTTATATTGTTCGGGTGTGGAGTATCCCTTATACTCTCTTTTAATAGAATTTTCCTATTAAAAAAAACAGGCAAATATACTCACAAGATCGTCCCCCATCAAAAAGAAAAACGTATGTATTTGAAAGGATTATTAAAAGGTCAAGGAAGTGAAAAAAAAAAGTGATCACATAGTGATTAATACAATGTGTCTATTTTTCTTAATAAATTATATTTTATCCATATGTGTATTCAATCTTACATTTTTTGTTTCTCTAAATGTGTAGGAGTACAATATTGGAATGTGGGAAATCAATTTGAAAGTAACATTTATGTAGAATCATCACTTGAGGTTGTTAAATGGAGGATATTTCATAGATTCAACTATTGTGGTTTGTGTCCATTATAAAATTGTATTAACTAGATTTTGATTTCATATTTGCTGGTTGAGGAATATGTTGTGTTTTATAATTGATGAGTTCATATGTACTAGTCGAGGAAAACTAATGTAGTAGTTGAGGATAATTTATGTGTATTTATTGAGATAATAAATTTTCATCTATTTGATTTTATGTGCATCATATGTATGTTGCTGTTCAGGTTGAAAGTAATCTATCATTCATGGATCTTTTGACATGTGAAACTCCTTTGACGGATTCATCCAAAGTTCATACAAATTAACGATGATTTTGGGAATTTTTTATTATTAACTAATGGCATGTGTATTTTGTGAATGGCGGGCATTGATCTCTATTTGAACATCAATAAATTTTGTCTTTTAAGTAAAGACAATTATTGATTAATATGAAATAGATATTATGCTGGCCCATGAAATGGAGAATTTTATACGAATATAAAACAACGCAGATGAGATTACGTGAGACGATAATACAACAAAAATTGAAGTGAAAATTAATTAAATTTGATACATTCAAAATGCAATTATAGAAAGATGGCAAAGAAAATAATAACCTTACAAGAGAAGAAAACTTAAAGAAAAAATATCATGGGTAAAGAAGAGAAAGAATTTCTATTTAAAATCTTAAAAGAAAGCTTTTTGAAAAAGAAAGAAAAAGAAAGAAAATTTGATAGAATCAAACCTTATATAACATTCTTAATGATACTCAATATATATTCGGTTATAAAAAACTTGTGTATTTTCAACAAATCTATTTTAATTCATTTCTTCTACTTGATTTAACTATTAAGTTCCAAAGGTTATGAAGAATTAATGACATAAATTCTTGTTGACTTTAGTGTAATTGTTCCAATTATGTATTAGTTTCCGGAAGCTGGACTGGGAGCACTACACCAGAATTGACATTTAATAGCGCTTTTTGTGGATTTAATAGCGCTTTTTGTGGATTTAATAGCGCTTTTAAGTGCTATTAAACCTCCTCCTATTATAGGTTATGTTGATATGATAGCGCTTTTAAGAGCTATTATAAGTGATATTTTAATAGCATTTATAACAAAAGCGCTGTCATAGACTAGTTTTGAACTCATATCTTTTATAGCATTTTAATGAAAAGCGCTATTAAATGCCCTTGTATTTTATTTGGTCCGGGTACCATGATAGATATTTTGATCTTGTAATTAAATATATCTGCCAAAATAACACATCCATACAAATATTAATTGAACAAATACACGAAAATATATGGTCAATCACTTGTGTCCACCGGAAAATTTAATTATAACTACCCTTATTATTAACAACAACGAATCAAGGTCGAGACACTACTAATCATGCACTATGCTGTCTACACACACCCGGTACCAAGAGCCACCAGAACTGCCATACATAAACAAACCTTGCAATAAATGAATCTGTCTAAATGCCTAATTACTGATCACTGATCAAAACACTGAGTAGAAAACTCAGATCTCTCATAAACAGATAAACACATTGACTGATTTTATGACGAAAGACAAGCCTACTTATGCACAAAACTAGATCCTGCAATTAAATATGACATATAAATCACAAGTCAACAAACATAGTTTCTTCTTTTGGATGTTCATGATGAGATTAAACAACTTAAAGATTAGAATTTTTTTATGCTATCTTTCAATTTATTGCGTTTATGATTGCCTCTTTTTCTATGCATTCATTACAGTTAATTTGTTTGTGATTTTTATTTTTAATAATCTAACAATATGGCTAGGATAAAAGTAATATTGATCTAGATCCTATAACATATATACTTTAAAACAAATTTCTTTGTATTGGTTATGTATCAAATCTATACTACTATCTATTATTTTGCCTTCAAATGTTTAATGTTCACTGGAAAGTTTTTCCTATTAAGAAGATGTGCTTAGCGGGTGTTTCATTCTATCTCCCGAATCAGTGCAATTCCAGTTTAAAAAGAGTAAATTGGAAATAATATAATATACACACTAGTTGAAGCTACTCAAGGAAAAACTAGCATATATGATACTGACAGGAAAAAGTATTGAAGCAAAAAATACATTAGTTGTTTTTTCATGCAAAGGTGCAGAAAGACTCCAGTAGACAAAACAAACAAACATATATATATATATATATATATATATATATATATATATATATATATATATATATATATATATATATGGTTAATAGTTATTTATCCCTTGCAATAATTATTACTCATTTCAGTTGGTACATGTGTTAAGACCCTGACCGCGAATACCCGTGACAAAACGGTTTTGGCGGATGCCGCTACCGATACGTTATTACCGTTTTCTACATTGAAGAACAAATTGTGGTAAATTCACACCGCGACAACCGCAATCAGGATCGTAACTCCTATACCAATTGAAATCGAGAAAACTTTTATGCGACCGCGATGCGACCGTTACCGTTTTTTAAAACCTTGATTGGTTCATCCTCTACAAATCAAGTTAGTTTTTCAATGTTTGTAGTTGTTAGTGGCGGAATAAAAAATTCACTAATCTTCTTCAGTTTACCCAAGCAATTATTTTGTTTTAGTAATGATGTAGGGTTGAAGAGATATAGATAATGCCATTTTCAGTTTTATTTTAATTTAATTTATTCTGAGATAAGTTAGATACCACACGGTAGCACAAAAGAAAAGGACATCGCCTGAATATGAGATTAAAATCATAAGCCAATGTCCTTTCAACACAAAGCATCGTAATCAACACTGCTTACCTCTTGAAATGGAAGCTGTTTCACCAAGTTTATTCTTCAATTAACTGCATGTCTCAATAAGATTAATACTTACCCCATGGACTAGGATGAATGAACCACTACTACCACTTGCAAGCTAAGATATAGCCAATAACTTGCATTGAGAAAGAATGATACAAAAGATTACGATGAACCAGCTTCTTCAATACCTAAAAGATTAATCATGTAACCTGAACCAAACAAAGACGCCAATGACACATTAAAAAACTAATCCAGTCATGTCACATTGTAAAGTTATTTAGATTTCATACCCGTCCAAGGAGGCCAATGCTAACATAATCTAAAACCTTAAAGTCTGACGTTTTGAACCGTATAACATGATCAATTAGTTCAAGCAAATATCCAAAATATCTATAAGAAATTGAAATCCATTTGAGAAAATTGTGTAGTATTAAGTCACATGATCTAACTAACAAAGATCCAAATTTAACTGCAATTTAACCATTTGATTAAACTGAAAACACTCAATACTCAGACTACAAATTGTTTTTTGATTCATGTATTAGAACTTATTTAACCAACAATTGTTCTTCCCCCTTGTTTCTAGACTGGTTGATATTTTCCAATAAAGATTTATTTTCAAAAACATAACAATTGCCCTCTGCTAGCAGTTTTCAGAAGGAGAGAAAATAGGTCTTGGTAGTTAGTGTCTTTAGCTAATGGTACATTATGCTTTCCCTGAAATTATTTGCAAACAGAGGAAAACAGTATATGATTTCTTCTAATTCCTAAACTCTTTTTTAATGCAAAAACAGACCTTATGTTCATAACTAACTTGAGATCTTTATAATAAATTAAGGACCACATACCAAAATTAACCTATACATCATCATCCACCTTAGCATAAAATTCAGCATCCAAGTTGTCAACAACATAAATGAAGAATGACTTTGTCTTTTTTTCACTCTCTTCATCTGCCTCAAGAACTAAGCAAAACTTAATTGTATTATATCTGAATTGATGGAAATCAGAGATAAATAAACTCCAATGTACAAACAGTGGGAGAAACTTATAGAAAGCACAGAGACCTACGACAACCTCGTTCCCGAGGAAGAAACCTTTCTTTACTTTGTCTTGCCTACCTAATGTGTCTTGCCTTCCCCTTTTGACCAATCCCTTAAGCTCAATCTTGAGCTTGCAATTCAGCTTGAGGGTTCCTTATACAGTAAATATTCTAAACAAACAATCAATTACGAAGCTATAACATCAATGCAAATAAGAAAAATGTTGATTGGGATTTTCTTAGGTATATGTTGTCTAGAATGGGATTCGAAGAGGTTTGGATTAAATGGATGGAAGCTACCGCTTTTTCAAGTTGGATATCAGTTCTTGTTAATGGGAGTCCGACCAAGGATTTCAAGGTTAGTAGATGCCTTAGACAAGGTGATCCCCTTTCTCCGTTTTTGTTTGTTATTATGGCGGAAGGGCATACTGGTTTAGTAAAGAAGGCGGTTCTTATGGGAGAGTTTTCTAGCTTTCCAGTCGAAGGAAATTTTTTGGTTTATGTGCTTTAGTTTGCGGACGACACGGTTTTGGTGGGTAATAGAGAGGGGAAGCACGTTTGGACTCTCACAGCGGTGTTGAGGGGTTTTGAAGTGTTGTTCGGCCTCAGCGTGAATTTTCACAAGAGTACTTAATCGGTATTAATTTGAGTCTGCATTTTCTTTCGGCGGCAGCTAACTTTCTTTCTTGCAGGTTTGAGGACAAATGTTTCAAATTTTTGGGTATTTCGATAAGATCTAGTCCTAGACGGGTGTCGTGGTGGCTTCCTATGATAGTCAAAATCAAAAAGTGTTTGGCTGGCTGGAAAGGCAGATTCCTTAGTCCTAGAGGGAGGATTACACTTATTAAATCGGTATTATCCAATTTGGCTATTTTTCATATTTCGTTCTTTAAGGCTCCTTCGAAGGTGTGTTATTTGATTGAGCAGGTTCGGAACATGTTTCTTTGGGGAGGTTTCTCTGAAGAGAGGAAAATGCATTGGATTAGATGGGTCTCTCTTTGTTCTTCAGTCGATAAAGTTGGGTTAGGTTTTAAATGTTTGAAAGACTTTAATGCAACTCTGCTTTTTAAGTGGAATTGAATGAAATTACAAGGTACGAAATTGCTTTGGACAGAACTTTTGGAGGCGAGATACGAGAACTTGAAACATCATATTTTTGTTGGTGATAATAGGAAATGATACTGTCCAATATCTGAATGGTGGGTATTAAATCTTGAATCAAAACTTTATTCTTTTATTCTGTCTCAGCAGTACGGTTTTGTTGTTGGTAGTAGGGAATGCACTCCTTTTTGGAGTGCTGTTTGGAATGGTAATGTTTGTTTGAAGGATGATTTTCCTGAGTTGTACAAGATTTACAAGAAGAAGGAAGTGGTTATGGCATCTATGGGAACTTGGGGGGAGGACGTTTGGGAGTAGGGCTCTTTCGATATTTCTTCGGCAATTTCAGCAGCTGATGCGATGTCAGTTCAGCAGCTCGGGTGTCGTTTGGAGGCCGTTGGTCTTGTCCTTTCGGAGGCTAACATGGTTAGGTGGCAGCCGGATTCGGTGGAGGGTTACTCGACGAAAAGCGGGTATGAGCTTTTATTCAATTTTCATTTTGTGGTTGGTCTTGAACTCGGCCCTTTATCACTTATTAGTACAGTGTGGAAATTTCATGTTCCTTATAGAATCAAAGCATTCGGGTGGCGTTGTTTATGGAATGGACTTCCTTCGAAGGATCTTCTTCTCCGTAGAGGTATTATTCACTCTTCTATTGATTCTCTTTGTCCTTTTTGGTCTATATAGGTGAAATTTATGGTTCACATTTTTTTGGAGTGCTCTTTCATTAAGTTGAACCGGGGGGATATTTTTATGTGGTGTGGTTTTTCTTTTGATTCTGATGGCATGAGTTGGCGCTCCTTAAAGAACTGGTTTATTGAAGGTAGGAAATTAGGGATCATGCAAGGCAAGGTGTGTTCTATTTGGCTTGTGGTGTTATGGAGCACTTGGTGTCTTAGGAATAATGTCATTTTTAATGGTTGTAATTATTCCGTTTCGGATTTAGGGTGAGAAATTAAGATGTATATTTGGAAATGGTTTCGTATTGGAAACATTTCTACTACCAAGTGTAACTTTTAAGAGTTCTTCAAAGAACCTCTGTTGTTTTTATGACAAGTTTCAGTTGGTAGGTTTTTACGGACGTTGTTTCTCGGTCTTGTTAAGTAGGTTAGAGTACCCCTAATACTCTCTTAATATATTCCTTTCTTATAAAAAAAATGTTGACATAACAAATCAAAAAACTTACCCCAAATTAGAATAGAGATAATGCTTCACATTGGAAGTGCTATTAAAAATATTTGTTGAAAGCCTTATGATAGTGCTTTTTGGGTAAATGCTATTAAACGTTATTTGGTTGAAAGTCTTATGATAACACTTTTTGGATAAACGCTATTATAGAAATAGCCTTTGTTAGCGTTCCATATGAAAGTGCTATCAATTTTTTATTTTATTTTTCTTAATAATAACCTATAATAGCACTCGATGAGAAAACTCTATTATAAATCTTTGTTTGGTAGTTTTAATAGTACTTTTCAAAAAGTGCTATTAACTTATTGCTATTAAAAGACAAAATTATAGTCCAAAAGTTGAAGGAAGCTATCAGTGAATCTGAAGTGAGTAAGGTTTTATTTTCAATGAAACCGTGAAAGGCTCCCGGTTCCGATGGATTTCCTGCTGATTTTTATCAAAAAAGTGTGGGTGGTTGTAGGAAGAATTGTCAATAATGTTGTGCAGTCGATTTGGCATAATCCAAGTGCAGTTGTTGAGATCAACAAAACGAATATATGCCTCATCCCCATGGTAGATCAACCGCAGAATGTTACTCAATTCCACCCCATAACCCTTTGCAATAAATATATAAAGTAGTGAGCAAAGTGCTTGTTGGTAGATTGAAGCCTTATATGTCGTACTTGATTTCCCCGTATCAATCGGGATTTGTCCTGGGCAGATCAATTCACGAAAATATTATTATTGTGAATGAGGTCATCCATAGTGTGAATGAGAAGAAAGGGAAGACGGATTTTTTTGCAATCAAAATTGATTTGACTAGGGCTTACGACAAAATTAATTGGGAATTCATTTGGAGAATCCTGGATGAGATTGGTCTTCCTCATAATATGATCAACCTTATAATGCATAGTATTTCTAGTATTTCTAGTATTTCTAGTATTTCAAGGATTGTTCTTACATTTTGTCATGTTAATCATTATTAAGATCAGGCTAATTAATTCTCCCAAAAAAATCTCATTGTTTACATGGTATCCATGCATTTATGTTTCTTTCGCAAATGGTATAGAGTTCTATTTGTATTTACGTTTTCACACAAAGACTATATAATTATCCTTTAATTGGAAAACGTAAAAGCTACCCACTATATACATCGATGCAATGTCAAACTCATCCTCAAAACTGATATCTCTTCCGTTCTGGTTAAGGGTTTTTGATTTTCTTTGCAAAGTTAGGTATTTCTTTTCCTTGAAATTTTCCGATTCATTTTAACTCTTTCTACATAAAAAAATATTAAAACCAAATAATTTTTATGTAATTTTCTTCAATGATTCATGTTTATGTTGTTCTTTTCACATTCATCTTCATTGTTCTTTCTATTTTATGGTTTCATCCTTTTAATATCATTGTTTCATTGGCTCTGTTATTGTTGATGATTTTTTGAATGCATTCCAAAATGCTTCGAAGATTCAATATTCATTTTTTATTTACTCTTCTTTTTCTATTCAATATTCATCCATCAATCTATTTTGTTGTGAAGAACTTTTGTTTCAAAAGGTACATTGTGTTTCAATTTTACAGTTTCTTTTCTAATTTGTTGTATAATTTTGTTATCTTTCCATTTTAAACTATGGATTTTAGATAGACAACATATACTACCCTATTTTTAAAATATTGAAAATAATTGTTACTGATTCCAAATTCATTTTGTTTCTTTACCTTTCTGAATTCGTTTGAGATTTTCTGGAAAGGTAAGATTTTGTTTTATTATTAAGTGAATCGATTCGTATTTTCAATTGTTTCTTTATTAATTTATTCTCTCATTCTTCTAATATATTCATTATTACAATTGTATATTTGAGAAAATGAGTTCGAGAAGAGGGGTTGCGATGCTGTTGTTATCACGATTTTTCTAAAAAATGGAAGTTTAAAGAAAGAACGAACAGAGATAACATAATTTAGGAGGATGCTATGCATTCCTTTTCTCTCTCTTAGGTAATTTGTTTTTCATTTTCTTTATTTCAATTTCATCATTTATAACTTGGCCAAGATTTCAATGTTGTTTTAAAATGGGAAAAAAATTAGAACTTGAAAAGGGTGGAGCGTAGAATTAGGAGAGAGATTAGTGATGTTCTCCATTTAATTTTCTTTTGCATTATTAAAACTTTAAACTAAACTATTGAATGAATGGTGAGAGTAATATGACAGGGACGACCGATATGCTAGGATTTTGTGTCACCTTTCTTCCTTTTTAATCGAAAACTTCTAATAAATTTTTTATTTAGTTTCTGATTTATTATTTCCTTTATTCTTCTAATATATTGATTATTTCAATTTATGATTTATTTTCCTTTTTTTTTTAGATAGTTGTCTATATACTAATAAACATGAGAGGTTAATTATGATTCATATTTTAATTAAATATTGTGAAAGTTAATGTTTATATTACTTTGTTGGTTCTATTAGAATATAATAGTGAATCCCAGGCTTGTATCTTGTAACTGGTGAATATTAGCTTTGTAATTGCCACCTGGTAGTAATTTAGAGTTAGGTAACCTGCTATTGTAGGTTACAGGATTGCTGATATAAATGCAATATGTAACAATTTGTAAACTAATCTAACTGAATCAGAAAATTTTGTTACAACAGAAATATGAAATGTTCTTCAACTTTCTAATATGGTATCAGATTGGCGCTTTGATCTTCGGTCATGAATACCTCTCCTTTGGCGTTGTCGTCGTCTTCGCCACCACCTACGCCATATTCTGCTCGTATTTCTAATATTAATATGATGACAGATGCATCGTCTTCTCTCAGAGATCTTAGCAATCTCAATTTTTTTGCTTAAGATCGCATCTAAGCTTGATGGGAAAAACTTTCATCTATGGCGCCAACAAGTGAAGCCTTATATCAATGCACACAATCTCATAGAGTTCATTGTTTGTGCTCACATTCCTCCATAATTAGTTGATGATGATGCTCGTATTTCAGGTACGATCAGTCATGCATATTCAATCTGGCTTCAAAAAGATCAGATGTTGTTATCGTGGCTTTGATCCACACTTTCGAGCGAGATGATATCCCGTGTTCTTGGATGCACTCATGCACATGAACTCTTGCATCGCTTGTTTACCTATTTTCAAAAACAAACACGTGCTAGGGCACACCAATTACGTGTGGAATTGCGTGAGATTACTTTGGATACTCTGTCAGTTCAATATTATCTACTTCAAATTCATACTATTGTTGATGCACTCGCCTCAATTGGTGATCCAGTTCCAGTTTCGCATCACATTGATGTTATTCTCGAGGGTTCACCTGCTGATTATGCTCAAGTTGTGTCTCTGGTTGAGAGAAAATTTGGTGTCATGGATCTTGATGAAATGGAGATCCTTCTTGTTTCTCATGAATTACGCTTAATTAAGTTCAAGAAGACTTTTATACCTGACAATGTGTCTCTCAATCTCACTCATACTACACCTATTAATCCTTCTTCTGATGAAGGTCACACTGTCAATTCTGATTCTAATCAACCTCCTGCCGTCTCTGAACCTTATTAACAATCTCTGTGTGGCGTATATGTATTGTACCCCAATTTTTTTCCCTAAGATCCCTTCATCATATCATATCTATTCAATCACAACAAGATCACATTAGGGTTTGGTTTTTTCCCTATCTTTAGCTTTTGCTCTAGAAGGAATCACCAAGCACCTTGACTTGTATTTTTGTGATCATCCATGTTTTGTATTGATTATCCTTTAACTAATAAATACAATGAGTGTTTCCCCAATTGTTGATGTTGTAGGTAAAAGCATAATACATTCCCATCAAAATTGATCTATGGATTCATGAGTTTATTTTTATGCCTTCCTCAACAAAGCTTCATTGATATTCAAGCCTCATCATTAAAGATGTTTTGAAATAATATCATGACAAAGTCTTTTATGATTCATCATGCCTTAAGTAGTCATAATTAGTTCAAAAGTACAAGAGTTGATTGAAGAAGTTTGACTCAATTGGACAAGTCTTTAATTTCAATGATCACAAGTGCATATCTCCTTCAGTTCTCAAGATAGGGAAGTGGTTTTGGTTGCAATGGTTTCTCCTCATCATCCTCAATAACTTATAATCACATAACAAAGGTATTTGTGCAATAAGGTTGGTCAAAATTGCAAAGGTTTCCCAAGGCATTTTCTTGCTCTAGGAGTTAGGGTTTTGAACTTCAGAGGGGTATATCTTGTTCATCTTTTGCTATTTTTGAATGAGTCCGAAGACATTATTCTCTTCAAAGGTTATTAACAAATCACTTCAAAAGTTTCAAAGAAATTTTATGTGGAAGAAACTTAATGATGAAGAAAGATCACAAGTCCTCCAGATGAACCCTCAAATTCCCTTGTGTGACTTCAAATGATCATAACATGATAAATTTTTATCCTCTTGAGTCCCATTCTTTTTCATAATGATATTGAAGATATGAACTTCAACCTTTCTTTTATGTGCAAAGCTTGAAAATGGATGGAAGATGCTCTCAGGATACAAAAGATTATAGGTCATTTCTTGAATTTTTGCCAACTTCAACAAGTCATAACTCTCTCAATTTTTGGAGATTTGTAATGGTTCAAGTTTCAAAATGTCATTCAAGAGGTCTGCTTAATTCCATCTGTTTTGGTCAAGAGAAAATTTCAAGTGGAAGGTGTACGGTAGAAATGTTTAAGACTAAGCCATAGGATTGACTAGACTTACACAGATCAAATAAAAATTGCCACCGCACTTTATTCTTTCCAAAGGAATGGGAAAGAGCGAGTAACCCAAAAAGATGAGGAAAGATTCAAGGTAAGGGGTTGGTTATGTAAAGGGAAGGTATTAGCACCATAAACATCTACGGTACTCCGCATGAACCTCTTTGAAAAATCTGTATATTTTGGCTATAAAATGTTGTACGAAATATATGATGGAGGTGAGAAAAGAAATATATTTTTTTATGATTTTTGCACCCGTCGCGGTTGCGAACCTTTAGTGCCTATGTACCACCTTCCATGCAATAGGGGATCAGGATACACGTAGTTTCTCTTTTAAAAATTTTAAAACAAAAGTGTGTTGATTAATTTTATGAGGTAAGACATCATCGCCATTGTCCATGTGGAAAACATAATTATTACCCACAATCATGAGAAAGGAGAATTTGCATCATCTCAACATGGAGAATATGGCTTAGATTTTAAAATCAACAATGCCTCACTCAACACCCAAGTGGAAAATATCTCTCTTCACTATATATTGTAGAAGTATAGTTGTTTGC
Source organism: Vicia faba (assembly GCA_948472305.1). NCBI lineage: Eukaryota > Viridiplantae > Streptophyta > Magnoliopsida > Fabales > Fabaceae > Vicia > Vicia faba. Next base: position 940,104,755 of record OX451741.1, on the reverse strand, counting down.
ATCACTACAGGGATTGATAAGAGTCCAACCTTTTGACAAAGGTTTTAAAGTAAAAAGTCAAAGTGGCAAAATAGTTTGAAATGAGATTGATTGATTTTAGTATTCTCACAAAAATAATGTCAAAGTATTATTAAGTTGATTAAAGTTTATTTATGAAAAGGTTTTGAAAATGCATGGACCCAAGTCCAAGTTTATTATGAAAGTGGTTCAAGTTTCAAAACAAGAAGGGTTTTCAAAAAGAGGAAGATTTTTGAAATTAAAGAAGATGGGAGGAGAAGAAGAGACTATCCTAAAACATAAGGTAAAAGCTAGGGATAAGAACCATCTAACCAACAAGAAGCCAATACTTGACATTATGAGTCAAGATAGAATTCTCATTCCTTGGGTTGAAACCAAACAAGCAAAGATACTAGACATCTTGAGAGAACCAAGCTTTAATTGCATTAAGTCTTCAAAAAAATTAGGCAGAGTAACGGTTGTATACGGGTGAATTCCAGATTACAAACAAAGAATGTAACCACAATAACCTGCACACAAAACAAACAAACAACCCAATGTCTTGAGGTAAACCTCAAGAGCTCCAGACAAAATATCAATTAAGGTCACAAGGTCTCCAACATAGACCAAGATTTCTAACCCTAAGTCCAAGAAGTCCAATACTCCATAATGCCAAGGATAGTAACCAAATAGTCCAAGTATCATTAAAGCTTTTTTAGGGTTCATGTTGATTATTAGGTGTCTTGAAAAAGAAAAGAAAGGCTCAAGTGGGCAAAATAAAAGATAACAAGGATATAACTGCCCAAGTGAGCAAAATACAAATAACATGAAATGTAATGCTTAAAGTAAATGGTACATAAAGCATAAAAAAAATAAAAGCATAAAGTGAAATAAATTAATAATTAGTGGTTAGTTGGATGACCATCTTGAAACTTGCATTTGGAACTCATTAGAGGATTGGTAGAACCAAAGCCTCCACACAATAAGTTGTATTTTCTTTTTTGTCAAGTATATCATCCATTTGGAATCCTCACAAGTACCATTTAATGATCAACGATGTTTAAGTGATCCGCGTTGACTAAAAGTGCCGTAGATCCATTAGAGGATTGCTAGAACCAAAGCCTCCACACAATGAATCTCAAAGTTATTAGATCAAAGGGATCAAATTAACATACTTGGGCTTGCAAACATAGGTTTGGGCCACGAATGATTATTTATTCGAATCGGGACAAAATTTAGCGCTATGTTAAGTAATTGTAAGTGGACTTATATAGAAGTCACACCTATTTTGAGGTCGGTCAATAGCAATTTATACACCATTTATTTTGAGACATGATATAGAGATCATGCTCCAATAATACTTAGTGCAATAAGAAAGGGATGAGATGAAGAGGGGTGTGAAAGAATGCAAACCACATTTGAATTAAATATTAATCAAACTATTATTAAACATTCATCTATTTTTATGGAGTTAAACTCGACACCATGGATCCAATGATGTTAATAAAGTTCGTAATCAAAAATTCAACCCAAGATCAGCCAGAAAATAATCACAAAAATAATATTGCATTTAATATATACATTAAAAAGGTTTTAAAATGTTTTAAAATAGAAACAAAAGAGAAAAATATCAACTATGTTCAAATTAATCAATAAATAAAAAGTAAGACCATAGAAAAATCAGAAAATGACTCAAATATTTTTACAAAATTTTTGGTAATTTTTTAAAATCAGAAACTATTTTTTAAAATTAAAAGAAATAGGTAAAACAAACCAAAAATGATAAAAAATAACAAAGTCAGAAATAAAAAATAAATGAGGTCACTGATATTTGTCACGATATCATTGGATCATTCCATAATTTTTTCAGAATTTAAAAATGCATAAAAGTATTTTTTTTAAAACATTTAAAACAATTCAAATAAAGTGAAAATTTATGAAAAATATCAAAACACAAAATAAAATTGTAAAAAAATAAAATTCATAAAGAGAAAAATCAAAAATATTTTTCATAATTTTTTCAGATTTTTTTGACTAAAACTGAATTTTATATGATTTTTTGAAGTTTAAAACAATTAAATATAAAAATCAGAAAATAAAATAAAAACCAAAAAGATATGGACCAATGGATGAGAGTCAAAATGCGTTAGTAATCAAATCCAAGGGATCTGGCGCGTTGTGCATATCATGGTCATTAGTGAATAAAACACCGAATCACTTATTAAATCAGAAATTCAAAAAAACAAGTGGCGCGCCATCATTGGTTGGAAGATGACACGTTGGTCATCTTCAACCTCCAGCCAACGTGAATTGCAGGTCTCTCAAACTGTAAAATCAGAAGCTCGGACCTATGTCATTCGCTTCATCTCTTTAAGGCAAAGACAACCACACCTTTGCGACAAATTTATATAAACTATAGCTCAAGCAATTTGGAAGGAAAGTTTTGAAAATGGATTTGAAGTTTCATGGTCAAAACGTGTTTCCAGATGAAAGTAAGTGTTGTGACTAGGACCAGGGCAATGAGAGCATCACAATGATATCAAAGTTTTGAAGAATTGGTAGAGAAATCTACCTATTGAAGTTGAGTTGCAGAGCTCTGAAACTGGACTTCTATGGAGAAATATAGGGCACGATTCTTGAAAGTAATTGTATGGTTAGCTTCAGGGAAGATCAAGGAAGGTAAATTGATAGAAAAATTGGATTGAAAAAGGTTTGAACATTGATTTCAAAATTACAGAAAATTGAGTTATGGAGAAAGTTTGGCAGGGTGATTCTGGCTATCCAAGCTTGAGAAAATGAATGGGATAGTTCATGTATTTATAGGAGAAGCAAATGGGGTGAAAAGGAAGAGTGAATGATGCATTTTGGAGGGAATTCGTGTGAACCTGATGCACGAGTGAAGTGTGATCTCATTTTCACCAAAACTCATCCAATCTTTGCGTTTTGAGGCGTTAAACACTTCTGGCAAGTTTCCTAATCAAGTTTAAATCAAAAACACGCATAAATCTTGTGATTAGAGGCCATATTATGGATTTCAAAATTCTGACTTGGTGAAAAATTCAGTTCCAAGTTACCAATTTCAAAACAATGGCATTTTCAACTCAAGGGGTCTTAGGGCATGATTCTTGATGCTTTAGAAAGATGGGGTTACAAGATTTACAATGGAAAAAGAATGGAATCAAATAGATGCTTGAGCTGAAAGTTGCATTGAGTCAAAGTTTGGGAAAAAGGTTGACTTTCCATACTTAGAAATATTTAAAAAATTTCTTCAAAAGTGACCTATAATGTTTTGCATCCAAACACGGCCTTCCACTTGGAATTTGCTCTTGACCAAAAAAGATGGAATGAAATAGACCTCTTGAATGCCATTTTGAAACCCGAACCATTCAAAATCTCCAAAAATTGAGAGAGTTATGAATTGTTGAAGTTGGCAAAAAAATCATGAAATGACCTATAATATTTTGTATCCTTAGGGCATCTTCCATCCATTTTCTCACTTTTCATATAAAATAAGGAATAAAGGTCACACCCTCAAGATCATTTTGGAAAAATAGTGGGCTCAAGGTGATAAAAGTTGACCAAGTTATGATCATTTGAAGTCACGCATGGGAAGTTAGGGGTTCATTTGGAGGACTTGTAATCTTTCTTCATAATCAAGTTTCTTCCACATGAAAAATCCTTGAAACCTTTGAAATGATTTGTTAATAACATTTTAAGAGAAGGATGTTTTTGGAATCACTCAAAAATACCAAAATATGATCAAGCTATACTTCTTTGAAGTTCAAAACCCTAGCTCCTAGATCAAGAAAATGCTTTGAGGAACTTTGACAATTTTGAACAACCTTCTTGTACCAACACTTTTACTTTGTAGATAGAAGTTGTTGAGGATGATAATGAGAACTCATAGAAACCAAAACCACTTCCATATCTTTAGAATTGAGAGAAATATGTACTTGTGACCAATGGGAACAAGACCTTGTCCAACCATGACAACTTCTTCAATCAACCCCTTGTACTTTTGAATCAATTTTGATAACTTTGAAATGTGGTGAACCAAAATAAACCTTGCCATGCAATTTCTTCCAAAACAACTTCAATGGTGAGGTTTGAAGTTATCAAGCTTTATTGACTAGGGCATGGACATAAACTCATGACCCATGGAGCAACTTGTTAAACCTCATTGCCTTTACCTACATTATTAACAAGTAAAACAAGCCAATATTGCATTTTATTAATTAGAAAGAAAATCAAGACAAAATATCCATGATCACAAAAGAAAACAAGTCAAGGTGCTTGGGGATTCCTCAAAGAGCAAAGCTAAAGATAGGGAGAAGAACCAAAATCCCTAATGTGATCATGTTGTGATTGAATCAACATGGTATGATGAAGGAATCTTAGGGGGGAAATTGGGGTACAACAGAAGGCCATGTTTGGATGCAAGACATTATAAGTCCTTTTTGAAGAAAAACATAAAAAAATTCTAAGTATAGAAAGTCAAATTCTTTTTCCCAACTTTGACTAATTGCAACTTCTTGCTCAAGCATCCATCTGGTTCCATTCTTTGCACATTGTAAAGCTTGTAACTTCCTCTTTCTAAAGCTTTGAGAATCATTCTCTAAACCCCTTGAATTGGAAATGCCATTGGTTCAAAAATGGTATCTTGAAACTTAAGTTTCCTCTCAAGTCAGAATTAGAAATTCACAATATGGCTTCTAATCACCAAGTTTGAGCGCGTTTTTGCTTCTAATCTCTAAGTTTGCGCGTGTTTTTGCTTCTAATCATGTTTAGCAACTTTCCAAAAGTGTTTAGCATCATAAAACGCGTGATTTGGCTGAGTTTTGGTGCAAAACAAATCACACATTCCTCATGTTGCAGGTCCACACGAATTCACTCAATTACCCCTCATTCTCACGCTTAAGCATTGCTTCATCCTCTCCTATAAATAAGATGCATATTCCACCTATTTTCACAAGCTTTTGATAGACAATTGACCCCTGTTCAGATCCCACACGAACTCTGAATTTGAATTTCTGATTTCTTACATTCTCACCTTCAAACACCAAAAGCTCGATTCAGTTAGCTTCATTGAACCTCTTTGAAGCTAACCATACCATTATCCTCAAGAATTGTGACCTATATTGGTCTACAGAAGTCCAGTTTCAGAGCAACTTCTCACTACTTCGTTCAGGTAGATTACTTGGTCAAATTGATCCAACTAAAATACTAATCTACTCTTTGTATCCTTCTGATCCTCGTGCTCTTTATAATTTTCAATTTCATTGAGATTTGAGTGAGATATCCCAGATTTTCGTATTCGCTATTTTTTCTGGTTTTCTTCAAACACAGTCTTGCATAGTTTATATAAATTTGGCGCGATGGTTTCATTAGAATCGTCTTGAAGAGACGAGTCTAATGGTACTGGTCTAGTTTGCTAATTTTATAGTTTGTAGGATACGATTTGGGGCTGACTGGAGGTTGAAGACGATGACATGTTCGTCTTCAACCAATGACATGTAGCTGCATTATTTTTTTTGAAACAGATGTAGTATGTTTGCCTTACCATGCACCTGCCTCATGAGCCATTGGATTTGATTACTTTAGTGAGTCAGACTTCATCCAACGTGCCACATTTTAAGGTGTTTTATTTTTAAAATAAAAGATCTAGTGTGATATCCAATAAAGTCCATGACATGCACAGCGCACCAGATCCACTAGATCTATTTACTAACGCGTTTTGACAATGATCAGATGGCTCATATTTTTTTGGTTTATTATTTTATTTCTGATTTGTTATATTTAATTGTTTTAAACTTCAAAAATTCATAGAAAATTCATTTTAACTCCAAAAAATCTGAAAAAATTATGAAAAATACTTTTGATTTTTCTCCTTCTAATTTTTTTTTTTCACAATTTTATTTTGTGTTTTGATATTTTTTATAATTTTTCACTTTATTTGAATTGTTTTAAATGTTTAAAAATACTTTATTCATTTTTAAATTCTAAAAAAAAAATAGGGAAGGATCCAATGACATTGTGACAAATATTGGTGACCTCATTTATTTTTTATTTCTGACTTTACTATTTTTCATAACTTTTGGTTTATTTTACCTATTTCATTTCATTTTAAAAATAGTTTCTGACTTTAAAAAATTACCAAAAATTTCATAAAAATATTGAGTTCATTTTTTATTTTTTATGGTCTTATTTAATTTTTCTTGATTAATTTGAATATAGTTGTTATTTTTCTCTCTTATTTTCATTTTTAATCATTTAAAGAAACATTTTCTTTTATTTTAAATACAATTTTATTTCTATATATATTTTGGTTGATCTTGGATTGAAATTTTGATCATGAAATTTATTAACATCATTGGATCCATGGTGTTGAGTCTAACTCCATAAAAATGGATGAATCATTTTAATAATAGTTTGATTAAATTTTTGGTTCAAATGTGGTTTATTCATTTCCCCTTTCCTCTTCATCTTATCTCATTCTTATTGTACTAAATGTTGTTGGAGCTTAATTTACATATCATGTCTCAAAACATATGGTACATAGATTGCTATTGATAGGCCTCAAAATAGGTGCAACTTCTATATAAGTCCACTTACGATTGCTTAACATAGCACTAAATTTTGTCCCGATTTGAGAAAATGATCATTCATGGCTCAAACCTATGTTTGCAAGCTCAAGTATGTTAATTTGAACCTTTTGATCCAATAACCTTGAGATTCATTGTTAGGAGACTTTAGTTCTACCAATCCTCTAATGGAATTTCATCAATTTTGGTCAAAGTGGATCACTTAAACATCATTGATCATTAAGTGTTATCTTAAGAATTCTTAAATGGATGATATACTTGACAAAAAGCAAATGCAACTTGTTGTTGAGAGGCTTTGGTTCTATCAATCCTCTAATGAGTTCCAAATGCAAGTTTCAAGATGGTCATCCAACTAACCACTAATTCCTAACAATTGACTTTATTTTTATAATTTTATGATATGTTCTTACTTTATATACCATTTGCTTTAGAATTTACATTTCATGCTATTTTTATCTTTACTCACTTGAGCCTTTATCTTCATGTCATTTTTATTTTTATCACTTGGGCTTTTCATTTCTTTTTGAAGATACCTAATAATCAACTTAAACCCTAAAAAACTTTAATGTTACTTGGACTACTTGGTTACTATCATTGGCATTATGGAGTGGTGGACTTCTTGGACTTAGGATTATAAGTTGTGGCCTATCTTGAGACCTTGTGACCTTGATTGTTATCTTGTCTGGAGTTCTTGGGGTTTACCCCAAGACATTGGGTTGTTTGTTTGTTTTGTGTGCAATTTATTGTGATTACATGCTTTGTCTGTGATCTCGAATTCATCTGTATACAACCATTAATCTGCCTAATTTTTATGAAGACCTAATGTAATTGAAGTTTGGCATTCTTAAGGGATTTATTAATTGTTTGCTTGGTTTCAAATTCAAAGGATGGAATTCTACATTGAATTATTATGTCAAATGTTGGCTTCTTGTTTGGTTAAATGGTTTTTCTCCTTAACTTTTACCTTATGCTTTAGGATAATCCCTTCATCTCCTCCCATCTTCTTTAATTTCAAAAATCTTCTCTCTCCTTTTGAAAACTCTTCTTGTTTTAAAACTAGAACCACTTTCATAATAAACTTGGACTTATGTCCATGCATTTTCAAAAATTATTTCTTAAACAAATTTCAATCAACTTAACAATACTTTGAAATTTTTGTGAGAAGACTAAAAGTCAATAAATCTCATTCAAACTATTTTGCCATTTTTGGCTTTTATCTTTAAAAACTTTTCTCAAAAAGATTGGACTCTTATCAATCCTTGTAGTGATGCAAACAACTATACTTCTATAATATGTAGTGGAGAGAGATATTTCCCACTTGGGTGTTGAGTGAGGCATTGTTGATTTTAAAATCTAAGCCATATCCTCCACTTTGAGATGACGCATATTCTCCTTTCTCATAATTGTGGGTAGTAAGTATGTTTTCCACACGGACAATGACAATGACGTCTTGTTTCCCTAAAACTAACCAACATACTTGTGTTTTAAATTTTTAAAGAGGAACTACGTGTACCCTGATCCCCTATTGCATGAAAGGTGGTACGTAGGCACTAAATATTCACAACTGCGGTGGGTACAAAAATCATTAAAATATATATATATATATATATATATATATATATATATATATATACTTCTTTCCTCACCACCACAATCTATTTTCATACAATATTTTATAGCTAAAATATACAGATTTTACAAAGAGGTTCCTGTGGAGTACGGTAGATGTTTAGGGTGCTAATACCTTCCCTTTTCATAACCAACCCCCTTACCTAGAATCTTTCCCCCTCTTTTGAGTTATTCGCTCTTTTCTCATTCCTTTGGAAACAATAAAGCCCGGTGGCGGTTCTTATTTTGATTTGTGCGAGTCAAGTCAATCCAATGGCTTAGTCTCAACATTTCTACCGCTACAGAGAAAAATGGCAACTTCACTGGGGAAATATTGACCTATTATTGGTCCATCCCTAAGTGTGTTTAGCATATCTTTGTTTATATCTGTGCATGTGCTATTGTTTGTTATATATTATATGTTGTATATGTGTTTATCTAGATTTTCCTGGTTTTCTTGGTGCTTTCTCATAAGTCCTATACCTGGACTTGGGAAAGCTTAAGATAGGACGGGCGGTATAGTCATGTTAACTTTGAGGGAGTAATCCCAAAAAAGGAGGCATGAGATCCCCCACTCAGTGGAGACCCCTTTGACTATAGCGTCGTTTATCGAGTAATCAGGCAGATGTGCTGCTTTCGACCTGGGAGCCTGCTGAAACTGAGGACCGTAGAATACCTAACCCATCTTGGCCTTTTAGGTGTAGTGAGGAAGCTATGATGGAGTAATCAGGAAGTAGGATACTACGCTCAAACGAGTTTTTCTTGAGAATATTAATAATTACCAAGTTAAACGGGAAGTTGGTAATATCCGAAGGAAGGATGTAGACTATGGGAACCTCTAGAACCTTATTCGGCAAGTGATAACTTTTAGACCATACCTTATGGGTAGTACCTTCGACCTTATGCTCGTGCTCTTGAACCTATGAACCCTATGTTTGCGATCTTGTGTGTGATTGTTGCATCATGCATTCATGCACCCATGAGCATCTCTTAAAGACATTTTATTTCAAGGGACTTAAAAGTGGACTATTTGTGGATATATCAGGTACCTTTTGACTATGTATTCTGGAAAAATAAAGACCGGAAAGTACTGTTTCAAAGATCCCAAGATAGATGAGTTAGTGAGTCTGATTCTAGAGATTGAGTGTTCTACAGATTTTCAGAGGAAGTATGGATCCATCATTTCTCTCGTGAAGCTTAGGATGAAGGAGGGTATTCTCTCGACTTTGGTCCAGTTCTATGATCTGACGTATAGATGCTTTAGTTTCCCTGATTATAAGGTGATCCCTACACTAGAGGGGTATTCTTATCTTTTGGGTTTGCCTATTACCGATCCTGTTCCTTTTACTGGTTTGGAGGGTGAGTCAAAATCACATGAGATTGCTGCTTTGATCCATTTGGAAAAGTATGAGGTTGAAGCCCACATGACTACCAAAGGAGGTATTAGAGGATTACTGGCCAAAATTTTATTGGATAAAGCTCACTACTTTGCTAGGATGAAGAGTACAGTTGCTTTTGAAGCCATTTTTGCTCTACTTGCTTATGGGTTGTTCTTGTTTCCCAGTGTAGACAGATTTGTTGATATCAATGCCATCAGGATCTTTATGATAGGGAACCCAGTTACTACATTGTTGGGTGATGCTTATTACTCTATTCATCTTCGGGATTCTTATCATGGAGGGATGATCATTTGTTGCACGCCTTTGTTGTATCAGTGGTTAACTTCTCATTTTCCTCGATCAGGTGCTTTCTGAGATGTCTAGAAGGAACCTCGTTAGGATCCGAAGATTATGACACTTACTCATTCATAAATTGTTTGGTATCATCAGGCTTACCATGATGTAGGGATTGTCGACAGTTGTGGTAGTTTCCCCAATGTACCTTTTCTTAGTACAAAGGGAGGAATTAACTACAACTCTGTTCTTGCACGACGACAGCTTGGATATCCGATGAGGGATAAGCCAAATAGTAATCATTTGAGTAGTTTCCTCCTTAAAGAGGGAGAGGTTCATAAGGAAGCTAAAGAGGAGATTGTGAAGGCTTGGCGTCACATTCACAGGAAGAGTAGGAAGGACTTGGGACCTTGGGGGGTTGTTTCTTTGGAGCCTTATCTGCAGTGGATACAAGCAAGAGCCATTCAGTTTAAGATGCCATATTCTCGAGAAGCACCTATGCCTAATATGTTTATGAAGACCATTCCTCCCCTATTGGATGATATGGAAAAGCTCCAGCTTGCTTTAGTCAGGATGCGGCAGGAAAAGGAAGCTTGGAAGAATAAGTGCCAGAATTTAGAAGTATCTTACCGAGCAGACCTGAAGGAGAAAGACGATTTGATTGAGATTCTTGAGAGCCGTGTTGTAGAGACGATGGAGAGGCAAAGGGATTTATTTTCCTCCAAACCTCAATCAGGCCCTAGTTGTTTACTTCTTGATTCAGATGATTGGGAGAAGGTCGCCACCAGATATGCAGAAGAAAACCGGAGGTTGAAGGCTCAGATTTCCAGACTTACGGGGAAACGTCAGCATGTAGAGTGATCTTCATCAGCTTTGTTTTTTAGGGTTTTAGACTTTATTTTCATCTTGTACTTGGTATTATTGAAACTAGTATTTTAAAAAATTTAATCCATTTTGAAGTTATTATAATATTTCAAATGTGTTATTACTTAGATATTTGCAAAATAGTCTATAAATCTTTAAGTCCCTTGAAATATTAATAATAAAATAAGTCATGTGCATTGCATATCATGTATCATATTGTACATACTTTTTGCATTTTTTGTGCATATCCGAGTGTCTTACTGAGCTCCTTTACTTTGTTCAGCAAGCTGTCTCACCAATACAATAGCCGAGCTAATTTCAGAAGGAAGATGGATAACCTGGAACAAGAAAATCGCTAGCTACACGAGGAAGTTTCTTCTCTGAAGGCCGGTATGGCCAATCTCACTGCGCTGATGGAATCTTTGGTGAATTCTCAGAATCAGCAACCAATTGTTCAACCTCAACAGACATCGGTTACTACTGAAGCTCCGATTGTTCCTATTTCTGCTACTCCAGCTGTTGTTCAGAATCGTATACCTCCGGGATATCCTTGGGGAATGGCAGAGAATTTTATGCCATAAGGTTTTAATCAGGATGCTCAAATTGCTCTGTTTACTCAGACTGTTACTGCTCCCACACTCATGTGGTGCATGTTACCCCTGCTGCTAGAAACGAGATTCACTATGTTGCATCTCCCTTGGTGAATGTGGTTCTGTTTGCTAATGATGAAGTGTATCGCCCTATTCATTCACCAAGTGAAAGTTTGGGTTTCTATGATCGGATGGACGATTTTCAAGATCAGTTTGATAAGATTCAGAGAGAGTTGAAGTCCCTTAGAGGAAAAGAACTTTTTGGGCAGAATGTGAATTATATGTGTTTGGTGCCAAATGTGAAAATAACTGCAAACTTTAAAGTACTACAGTTTAAAAAGTACAAGGGAAACACTCGTCCCCGTGCTCACTTAGTGATATATGTAAGAAGAATGTATACTCATACAGATGGATCAACGCCTGTGGATTCATTTCTTTCAAGACAGTCTAACCGGTGCAGTATTAAAGTGGTACATTAGCCTGGACAGTGCCAGTATTCATTATTTTAATGTCTTGGGTGAAGCGTTTATCAGACAGTACAAATACAATATGGACATGGCGCATGACCGTGATCAACTCAGGGCCATGGTCCAGAAGGATAGGGAATCATTTAAAGAATATGCACAAAGATGGTGTGAGGTAGCTGCCCAAGTGATTCCTCCAATGGAAGAGAAAGAGATGACAAATATTTTCCTGAAGACACTAGGTACATTCTATTATGAAATAATGGTGGCGAGTGCACCCAGTGACTTTACTGAAATGGTGGGAATGGGCGTCCGTTTGGAAGAGGCGATAAGAGAAGGTCGTTTGATAAAAAGTGAAGGTTCCAGCAATGTGAAGAAGCCATCATATAGATTTGTTAAGAAGAAAGAGGGAGAGACGAATGTTGTTATTCAAGAGATAAGGGGTTAATCCTTCTAGAAGAAATCATCAATGCCAACAACAGGTTGCCTCGGTAACTCTAGTTGTACATGCGGCTCCGACTATAGTTGCTTATCAAAGACTGGCCCATCAGGGAAGTCAAGGGAAGATTCATAGGAGAGAGCCTTTTGACTCTATCCCTATGAGTTATGTAGATCTACTCCCAACAGTGATACAGAAAAAGTTGGTCCAGACTAGGCCACCTCTTGCTATACCATCCTCTTTACCTTGGTACTACATGGCAAATCATAGGTGCACTTTCCATCAGGGTGCACCAGAGCATAATGTAGAAAATTTCTCTAAAGTCCGAGGTACAGAAAATGGTTAGATCTAGACTTTTGTCCTTCAAAGATGTCAGTCCTAATGTAAAAGATAATCTTCTCCCAAAGCATGGAGTAGTGAATGTTGTTAACATGGTTGCTGGTTGTCCAGGGGATTTCCGCATTTATGATATTAACTTGGTTAGAAGAGACTTGGTAAAGATGCATCCATACCTTTGCGATTTTAGTTATTATACTCATGACCATGCTTGTTGTGGTATCTGTAGTACTAATATACAAGGTTGCGATAAGATAAAGGTTGATTTGCAGGAGATGATGGATGAGGGCCTCATCCATATAATCAGGCCTAGGGCAGAGTATGAGGAGGAAGTGAACATGGTCTTTGGATGTCTTGGATAATTAAGGATCTTTGATTTGGAACATATGAATGATGATCTCGTACAATTGCATGCTACTTTCTGCCACATGGCTGGTCACGTAGAACACCACTATGGATCTTGTCGGGTTTGCTACAGGGATTCCCGATGATGTTCAATTGTAAGAAAAGGTATTTATATGTTATTGGATAATGGAACTATCAAGGTTTCAGGCCAAAGATATGATTACCACGAGGTTAATGAGATTGAGGTTTGTTTGGCCGAGGAAGAATCAAATGATTAGTATGCTTCTCCGGATGAATTCTTTTCCTCAGATGAGGGTATGTTCTCTGACGATGATTCTTTGATGTCAAAGTTTTTTGAAGAAGGTGTGAATGTGATTGTGTTGTGTTTCAGTGACTCTTCCCCTGTTCAAATTGAATACTGTGGCAAGCTAGTTGTTTCCCCTGTGGTGATTTGCTTTCTAGGGCTTGTTCCTTACAAATTAGACAAAGTTGTATCGTACAAATATAATGCTATAATTTTAGAGGGTGGTGTGGAAGTTCCCATCCGGCCTTTGTCTAGTGTTGGAAATATTGATGAGACTAGTAGAGTGACCCGCAGTGGTCGTGTATTTGCACCGGTTGTTCAAGGAAATGATAATACTGGTAAGAAGTCTGTGGAAAGTGTTAAAGATAAGAAGGTTGCAGGGGAATCCGGTGGTGCTATCCTGGAGAAGGATGTAGATGATATTTTGATGATAATCAAAATGAGCAACTACCTAATTTTGATGATACATCACGAAATAGAGGTCTACATGGATGATATGATAGCCAGATCTCAAACAGAAGAAGAGCATCTTGATCACTTACAAAAACTGTTTGAGAGACTGAAGAAGTACAAGCTGAGGTTGAATCCAAGAAAATGCACATTTGGGGTACGGTCTGGTAAACTCCTAGGATTTGTCGTCAGCAACAAAGGTACCAGGGTTGATCCTGCCAAAGTTAAAGCGATACAAGAGATGCCTGCTCCTCGTACTGAGAAGGAAGTCAGAGGATTCTTGGGGCGTTTGAACTACATTTCCAGATTCATCTCTCACCTAACAACTACTTGTGAACCAATATTCAAATTCTTGAAAAAAGATCAAGTAGTCAAATGGAATGACGAGTGCCAAGTTGCTTTTGACAAAATCAAAGAATAATTACAAGATCCTCTTGTGTTGATGCCACCAGTCGAGGGAAGACCATTGATCATGTATCTAACTGTTTTAGAAAACTCAATGGGGTGTGTATTGGGGAAGCATGACGAGTCTGGCCGAAAAGAGCATGCTATTTACTACCTGAGCAAAAAGTTTACCGACTGTGAAACCAGATATTCACTGCTTGAAAAATCTTGTTGTGCTCTGGCATGGGCTGCTCGCTGGCTAAGACAGTGTATGCTGACTCATACTACTTTGTTGATATCTAAAATGGATCCAATAAAATACATCTTCGAGAAACCTGCTCTCTCCGGGAGAATAGCAAGATGGCAGATGATACTAACAGAGTATGACATACAGTATACCACTCATAAGGCAATAAAGGGCAATGTATTAGCTGATCACCCTGATCACCAAGCCGTGGAAGACTACCAATCCATGAAGTTCGAATTTCTGGATGAAGACATCATGATGTTAGATAATTGTGAAGAATTCAGGCCACATGACGGACCTGAACAAGGATCCCGATGGACCTTGTTCTTTGATGGGGAATCAAACTCACTTGGAAATGGTATCAGTGTTGTACTCATATCTCCTGAAGGGTGTCATACTCCCTTTACTGCCAGACTCTGCTTCAATTGCACAAATAACATGGCGAAATATGAAGCATGCATCTTTGGTCTCAGAGCTGCCATAGACTTGGGGATCAAATCCTTGAATGTATTTGGAGATTCATCTTTGGTCATCAGCCAGATCAAAGGAGAATGAGACACCAAACACCCTAACCTTATCCCTTACAAAGAACATGTTTTAACATTGCTACCACATTTTAAGAAGATTACGTTCGAGCATTTCCCGCGAGAAGAAAATCAGCTAGCAGACCTACTAGCCACAATGTTATCTATGTTTAAACTTAAATGGGATAACGAAGCTCCCCAGATCACCATTGAACGAATGGATGAACCAGCACACTGTCACGAGATTAATACTGAAGAAATAGTAGACCAGCCTTGGTTTCACAAAGTCAAGAGGTATCTCGAGGCTCAAGAATATCCGAAAGGAGCTTCAGTCAATGATAAGAAGTTCTTAAGGAGATTCTCTGATAAGTTCTTCCTTAGTAATGGAATTCTCTACAAACGCAACCATGACTTTGTGTTACTTCGGTGCGTAGACAAGGTTGAAGCAGAAAGGATCGTGGTTGAGTTACATGAAGGCACTTTTGGCACCCATTCCAGTGGTCATACGATGGCGAAGAAAATCCTATGGGCAGGTTATTACTGGTCTACCATGGAAGCAGATTGCTATCAACACTCTCGAACCTACCATAAGTGTCAGATTTATGCTGACAAAGTGCATGTACCTCTGGTTCCTCTAAATGTCTTAACGGCTCCTTGGCCTTTTGCTATGTGGGGCATAAATATGATTGGGGAGATCAAGCCAACAGCCTCCAATGGACACCGCTTTATCTTAGTGGCCGTTGACTATTTTACAAAGTGGGTGGAGGCATCTTCTTTCGCTTCTGTTACCAAGAATGTTGTCGCCCGGTTCATCAAGTAAAATCTCATTTGCCGGTACGGTATCTCGAAAAGGATCATCAATGACAATGGTACAAATATCAACAACACTATGATCACCGCCTTGTGCGAGCAATTCAAGATTCAGCATCACAATTCTTCCCCTTACCGGCCAAAGATGAATGGTGTTATTGAAGCTACAAATAAGAACATTAAAAAGATCATACAGAAAATGATAGTCACATACAAAGACTGGCATGAGATGCTACCATTCTCTCTCCACAGGTATCGTACCACATCTCGCACGTCAACCGGGGAAACACCCTATTCTCTGGTTTACGGCATGGAGGTTGTCTTGCCTATCGAGGTCCAGATCCCCTCTCTGAGGATTATGAAGGATGAAGGGTTGAACAAAGACGATTGGATCCAGACTCGACTTGATCAACTGAACTTGATTGATGAAAAGAGACTTACTGTTGTTTGCCATGGTCAAATGTATCAAAAACGGATGATCAAGGCTTTCAACAAGAAAGTCAGACGCCAAGTGTATCAAGTTGGGGATTTAGTGATCAAACGCATCATACTGCCACAAGGTGATCCCAGGGGCAAATGGACTCCTACCTATGAAGGACCATTTGTAATCAAAAACATATTCTTTGGTGGGGCAATGATCTTGACCACCATGGATGGCGACGACCTGTCGCACCCTGCGAACGCGGACATAGTCAAAAGATATTACGCATAAGAGACCCGCTAGGTTGACATACCTAGGAAAAACAAGGGCATCCCTACAAACCAAAAAAGTTCGGGATAAAACAAAAAAATTTGTACGCCTGACAAGTTGAAAACCCGAAAGGGCGACTTGGGCAAAAAAGGGTTTCCCGATGGACTGAAAACCCGAAAGGGCGGTCAAGGAAAAAGTTAGGGAATTAAAGTGTATGACTATGTCCCGTTGGATCACCTTACGGACAACTTGCAAACTCGACATTTCTGACCAATTCAATCATCTTCAGACAAGACAACAAATAGACAAGATGCTCAGAGATAAAAAGGCTATGGCAGAATGAGAATCTCATGGGATGATTACACATAGCTATCTTTTCTTTGTACTAAAATTTTCATTTTTTACATCGGCGTTCTCCTAGTAGAATGTTTGTCTCACTGTACAAAAATACTTACTCGAAGTCAATATAAAGATATTCCTTTGAAAGTGCAAAACTATCTGTTTTTCTTTACTCTTGTGTTTTGTTTACAAAAACGTCCAATGATTCATTGTTGAACATATGAATTTGAACATAATAGTTGTTTACAAATAAACAAAATAAAATACAATTACTGATGGCTTTAAGAGATGGGGAAATCTCTCCAAGTTATTTGCCATAAAAATTATTTTCCCGCAATCTACAGTTTAATCCCCAGCGGAACAAAGCATCCAATTATCAATCCCCAGTAGAAATCATCCAATTTCTCCAGATTCCCCAAACATATTTTTCAAGCAGTACATGGAATTTCCCTTACAACAGATTTTATTTCTCTAAATGGAAATTCATCAACACTTTGACTTTAAGACATGAAGACTTGCATATCCTCAGCAACATTCGGGGATTTATTTTCCCCAATCCAACAAACAGCGCAATAGACTAGCTCACATACGCATACATTGCATCCGTATATCATAAACATTGATAAAACGAATGCATTATATCAGACATTTCATACAACATGACTTTGCATTTTAGTTAACATTTTACCCTTTTCAGGATAAGATTAACAGCTATCATTAACAATGTTCAGAGTTTTCAGATACAGTTCAGATATGCCCCAGACACGAATGTCATTCAGATACTCATTCAGACTCAACTTTCAGATACATTTC
The DNA here is from genome assembly GCA_948472305.1 of Vicia faba. Classification (NCBI taxonomy): domain Eukaryota; kingdom Viridiplantae; phylum Streptophyta; class Magnoliopsida; order Fabales; family Fabaceae; genus Vicia; species Vicia faba. Next base: position 940,087,275 of record OX451741.1, on the reverse strand, counting down.
AGATATGCTCCAGACACGGATGCCATTCTGATACTCATTCAGATTCAACTTTCAGATACAGTTCAGATACGCTCCAGACACGGATGCCATTCTGATACTCATTCAGATTCAACTTTCAGATACAGTTCAGATACGCTTCAGACAAGGATGCCATTCTGATGCTCATCCAGATTCAACTCTCAGATATAGTTCTGATATGCTCCAAACACGGATGTCATTCTAATACTCATTCAAAATCAGCCCCCAGATACAGTTCAGATACGCTCCAAACACACACGCCATTCTGATACCCATTCTTTCAGCTTACAAGTTACAATTCAACAACCACTCTTAGATGGCATCTACAAGCCCATCTCCAACAAATTTCTATTACCTCTCCAAATGGCATCTTTAAGCCCATTCCCTCAACCATCACATCGCCGAGTGCAAATTTCTGGGTACTCTAGTGTCCAATCATCTCCCGCCTTCAAGTCACGAACGGCAAAGCTTGCCAATCTAACTCTTCAGGCTTAAGAAGATTGAACAGGGGCAGCTGTTGTACCCCAAAATTTTCCCTCTCACTTGTCAAGAATTTGCTCACAAGATCTCCTTGGGCTCAAGACTGCACTAGGGTTTGATCAGCTCAAGACACCTCCTTAGGCACTGATGACCAAAATTAGTGTTTGAGTTTGTACAAGGATTTTTGAACTGTCAATGCTTCATATGACTTTCATGGACCATTATAGACTCCCAAGATTACTCATGTCAAGTTTCAAGCCTTGGATCACACTTTTGATCAGTCAATTGAACAGTTGACCTAAAAATCAGTTGTATTGGGGGAAAAGTCAACCATGGCCAATTTACAGTCAAACCTCATATTTTTTTATCCACATCAACATTTTTAACTCTTGAACCATTTGATGAAGTTTGGACCAAATCTCCAAAAGGGCAAAATGGTCAAAATTAGGGTTTTGATTGGGAAAGGGCAATTTATGATTTTTAACCTAGAAATTGGTCAATTGGCTTAAGGCATGATCTCAAGAGTCCAATTGAACCATTTTGACCTAATGGAATGGTTCAAAACATTGCAAGTCCATTGGATTGACAAATGAATTTTGCAGTCAACTGATCAAAATTCAACTGTATACTGAAAAGTCAAACCTTGACTTTTTGGTCAAATTCAAGTGCTAAAGATCATGGTTCATCAAAACATGTCAAAATATGAAACTTATTCATCAAGAAATCAAAAAGTCAAGATTTCATTTTGAAAAGTCAAAATTTCTAAACTTAGAAATTTTTCTAAGTGTTGAAAATCCATGTTTTTTCATAACTTTAAGCTAAATTTTCACCATGATGCAAGATGATTCAAGAGAAACTTCCAACAGGAAATTTGTAGATCTCCATGAAATCTACAACTTTAATTCATACAAATTCTCACAAAAGTGTTTGGATCTCAAGTTATAATTCCAAGAACATAGGGTCATGAAACTAAACACTTAGTGAAATTTTTCCCTAATTTGGTCAGGATTTTGACCTAACTTCATGGCACTTTTTCATATAGTTCCAAGGGGAATCTTCAAAAGCAATTCAAATATGGGTTTTAGAGCATATTTTAAAATTTCCAAAATATCCAAGAACTCCTTGAGATCATTCTTGAGTAGGGAGAATCGAAGAGATGACGTTGGTGTTTTGTCACTTGAATTATAGGTCATTTTCATGATAAACACAAGTGCAATTTCAATGCTAGGCTGGATAATCTTGCTTTGCAGGCCTCTTAACTTGTGTATCTATCCATCATTAATGGATTACACAAACCTTTGAGCTTTAATCCAAGTGGTTTAAGCTTTATCCAATCCACATTTCCATTAATGGCACAAAGTGAACACTTCCATTTTAGAAAAGCAAGTTTTTGTGTAAAGTCAATTCATGAGCCTCTAACTTGTTCCCTCAGATCACACTCCATCCACAAAGTCAGAAGCAAGCTTGTTTAAAGCATAACCACTCTATCTTAGCAAGTACACAATGCTTGGAAACTTGAAATTCTCAAAAATCACATGTTATGCATAAACTTGTGATTTTGAATTCTGATCAATAACAAGTCTCCAAACTTGTTGATTATAAATAGAGGCACTATTTATGAGCTAGAACACGAGCTTGAGAACCCTGAAATACCCCAAAACTCTCTCAAATAAAAAATTGCACAAAAACTCCATTGTTGCACAGTTTCTGACCTTGAACTTCAAACTCTCATTTCCCTCGTGTGTTTCTTGGCCTTTTAGTTTCTAGAGCTTCCTTACATTAAATACAACTCATCCCCATCCTTATTCCAGAACTGTAACACCCTTTGCCATAACTTCCATAACCAAAAAACAGAGTATGTAACTTGACTTCTCCAGACCATTTCAGCCATCCATTGTTCAAGCTAACCATTGCATTAGCTTCCTAGGACCTCAAGGAAGCTAACCTGATCATCACCACTGCCTGAAACAAGCTCAAACTCCAAACATGATTTCCAGTTTTTAGGTAAGTTTTCTCAACTTAGAACTCTTCATACAAGCATCATCAATAGTTTATATGTGAATAAAACATGTAGATATTATTGCCCTAAAGCTAACCATGTCTATAGTTTCCATTAATTTTGCTTGAGCTTAGAGAATTTTGAAACTGAAATCTCTGAAATTTTTGGGGTTCAGATTAGGGCCATTAAAATTCTTGCTTATCTTTGATCCATAGTTCTAATACTTTACATTTTTGGAATCGTGAGAAAATTTGATATAAGTTTCATGTTTACAATTTTCATTTTTATTGAGAAATGAGCAAGTTGCAGTAGGTCTGGCTGGAGGTTGAAGATGAAGTCTTCAGAACACGTTTTGCCTTACATATTTATTGTTTCATTTGTATTAACGGATATATAGCCACCCCAGTGATAGAAGCGCGTGCATGTAACCTATGGGACTTGGGTTCGAGCCCCAGTGGTACTTGTAACACCCCAATTCTACCCCAAGAAAATTATGCAAAATAAATCAGAGTTATAGAATTTCATTCATACAAACGAATCGGGACGTCACAAATTCTTCCAACAAATTCATTGCATTCATCATGGATATATAACACTTTTAATAAAACATCGGATGAACCATCAATATAGCATCTTTAATAAAATAATTCAACAACTAAGCAGCAGGTTTCTTCAATAACATCTTTAAATAAAACAGCAACTTTGAAACATCTCATATTTAGTAAATAAACAATTTAAAGTTCAACAATTAAAAATCAGCAATCAAAAATCAGCAAGCGTTCATCCCCCCGAGTGTTACATATCAGAGCAATGACACCGACTCGATCTATTGAAGGTATACGGCCTTCACTCTCGATTACCTGCACGTTACCAACATAGGGACAACATTCAAACAGAAGGGGTGAGATATCTAACAATATAATAAAGCGCATGATAATTAATATATTAAATTAGATCAATAATATCACCACTTCTCATCTCATAATCAACAATACTTATATCATATATACTCATTCATAAACATCAAATACATCTCATTATTCATTCATATGATGCGACTCAAAACTATGCAAATGCATGTGGTACCATTGGAGCAGAACTCCCATCTCAAAAATCTAATCTGCCAATTAATAGAGGCATCAACAAGGCATAGCCTTCATCTCAAAATTTGCCAATCCAGGTCGTCTAAACGAGCATAAGCTCACTCTCAAAAATGCAATGTATGCGACTCAACATGAATGTAATAACACACTCAGTTAACAACATCTCAAAACAGCAACATCTCAATCATCTCAAAACGACAACATCTCAGACATCTCAAACAACAACATCTCAATCATCTCGGAACAACATCTCATAAACATCTCAGAGCAACATTTCATAAACATCTCAGAACAACAACATCTCATAACATCTCAAAATAATTTATTAAACATTACTTATTTATAAAACATCATTTGTTCATCATAAGTTATCAAACACCACTTTAATAACGACAACTCACTAATAACTTAGTTGTATATCAATACTACAGTAATCCCTACTGTTATTCTGCTACTTGAAGATGTGAAAAACACAAGAAGGGGGGTTGAATTGTAAAACTTTAAATCAAATGCAGACAACACTGTATTTTTATCCTAGTTCGTTTGATCTCAAACTACTCCAGTCCACCCGTCAAGGTGATTTCGCCTCTCTCCAACGAGATCTTAATCCACTATATTCAACTGAATACAACAACTACTTTAACAACTGTTAAAGCCTTCTTGAGTCTAACCACAGACCGGTTTATCTCAAGGAAATTCTCTTACAGATAATTGAACAAAACGTGTGTTAATGTTTTCTAACAAAACTATATATCACAACTGTGATAATACATAATATTAAGCTTGGAATAAAAAACTGGATTGCTAATGCTTTTGAGTAGGCTTGGTTTGAAGGCTTAGCATAATGTATGAGTACATGCGTTTTCGTAGGCGTGTATATGTGTGCGTAGATTATTAGCCATTTCTTTTCTCACACAGACTTATTTATAAAGCCAAGGCAAAGATACGTTGGTGTCCATAAATCACTTTCAATGACCATAACGTTCTTTCCTTTTTGAGAAGATCTTGTCTTGGATAAAGCTGTTGGTAATTAATCTGTCTTGAATGCTTAGTAACGCTTCAGAGTGTTCTGCTAATGATAGCGCTTCAGAATGTTATGCCTTAACTTATGATGACGCTTCTGAGTGCTGATGACTTAGTAAGGATCTTGATCAGAGTCAGAGTATTTTATGCGCAGATTCTGGTCATCAGGCTTCAGCGTATGATCTGGTAACTTCAGCGTGTAGCACATGTTTGATCTTCAGATGCTGACATATCTTCTGATGCTGATGTTGATATTGATCTTCTGATGCTGATTCCATCAGAACTTCTGTAAATACACAGCATAATTTTAAGTAGCATATATGTCATATATATAAATATTATAATTTATTTATTCTTGTATTTTGTTATCATCAAAACTCTAATTGAGGATTGCAGAATCAAACTATGTTCTAACAATCTCCCCCTTTTTGATGATGACAAAAACCAGATTTTTTTTCAATTAAAAATAAGGAATAAAAGGTATCAGAGATTAAAAATAAAGAATAAAAGGTATCAGAGCTAAGATAAGGAGTAGAAGGTATCAGAGCAACAAAGAGAAAAACTCCCCCTGAGTTGATTACTTCCCTTTAATTCCAAGAGTCTTTGAGCATCAGAACTTTACTGTACTTTACTGTTTCTTTCGTTAGAATTTCGTACCTGTTCAAGCTTTTCATAAGAAAGAAATTCAAATAGATCAGAATGTCAAAATGTTTGAGACTTATGTCTCAGTAATCCGTTATTGAAAAATATCATTCTTTCTCCCCCTTTTTGTCAGTTATCAAAAAGCACAAATAATCAGAGCTAAAAATGCATTTATATTTAAAAATAGAAGTAATGATAAGTTCCGAACATGAAAAAATATTACAGATAAACAAGTTATAAAAACAACAAGGAAATTTCTAAGAAGGAGGAGGAAGTCGTGTGAACAAATCCTCCAACATGCTCTTGATTTGGGTGTTGGTTTCCTGTTACTAAGATAACATGTTCACTATTGCATCAATTTTGGTGTCCTGCTTATCCATTCTTTCATTCATCAGCATATCAGATCTTTTCAAGTCTTCAAGAGTTTGCCTGTCAAGGGAGGAAGCTTGAGGATCTTCAGAAACAGGATGCTTCTCAGAGCTTGCAGCAATATCTTCTTCTTGACCCAAGTCTTCAGCTGGAATCATCTGTTCTTCTGACTGTAGTTGATCTTTGGAAGCTGGACGATGTTCAGACCAAGGGGCAATGTCCAGATGGAGAACTTCTTCCTTAAGCAGCTTGCTCAGAACTAGACCTTCAATTTCTTTCAGCAGATTGTTGAAGTTCTGTTGAGCTTGTCCATAGCTCTGCTCTTGCAGCTTAAAGGTTTCAAAGCATACCCATCTTCTGAACTTTGTCCAAAGGTAGTCAGAAGCAGCAGGGTCAACCAGTTCCAGACTTGCTTGTTTCAAAGAAGTGATCCACTTCTGTATTTCTGTTTCAAAGTTCAATATGCTGGAACCAACATCTGGATGTTTTGGTTTAGGGATAGCAGTTTTGTGGTTTATTGCAGCAAGGCGTTCAAGGACTGTTAGATCAATGACAGTCTTGTTGTGGTCGTCTGAATTGTCTTTTGGTGAGGGAGTGGGAGAGTCAGGAATTATGATTGGACTTGATGGGGAATTTGGTGGAGTTAATTCTGGTGAAGAGGGAAGTTATGGAATATTCACAGTGGTGCCACAGGGAAATTGAATGGCCAGAGGTTGTGGTTCAGGGGATTCAGAGGGTTGAGCCTCAGAGGTTTGAGTCTCAGGTTGTGGAGATTGTTCAGGTTGAGGAGAGGGTGGATTAATTTCTGGTTGAGGAGATGAAGGTAGTGGGATTTCTGGTTCTGGAGAGAGTGGAATTTCTGGTATTGGTGAGATGGGAATTTCTGGTTGTGGTTCTGTGGTAGTTTGAGGATTTGGATATTCTGGAGTGGGAACAGAAGTGTGTTGGTCTATATCAGAAAGAACTTGTGCAAGTTCTTGTTCTGGTATGGCTTCAGTATTTGGATTTTATGGTTGGGAGCGAGATCTTCTGAGGGTTAAGGATTCAGAAGGTTCAAAATCTAAGTCAAAATCATCAAAAGTTTGAGGTGTTGGGTTTTCAGATGGAGTTGGAATTGGGATAGATGTTGATACAGCAGTTGAATCTAAAACAGTTACAGAAGAAAGATTACCTCTCTTCTTAGGAGTCTGCTGAGATGATCCTTCTGCTGCAGCTTTCCTTTTCTTTGTCTTCTTCAGAATAACCTCTGGAGCCTTCTGCTGAAGATCTTGAATATTCAGATTTGGTGTTGTACCATCAGCTTTACAAGCATCCAGATATCTCAGAATGATTTCAGGTTTAGAGTCAATTTCTGAGAACAGAGGGAAGTTGTCCAGAGGGACTCTTCTGCTGGAGATTTCATCAAAGGGAGTGACGCTGGGCTCCTTCTTGATGTTCTCTATCAACTTCATTTTCTTCATATTTTTGGCATTCAGCTGCTTGCCAACAGAAGCTTCTAGAGTGCTGATTTCTTGAGCCTCTGTCAGATGATCAACCAGCCTATTCTCTATAAGAATATCTGATATCAGTCTTCCCAAGGGTATCCAATCCCTTTTTGTACGTTCCTCTTCTCTTGTTTCTTTGACACTTGTTCTGAGATGGTTGAACAGAAGATGAGCCAGATTTATCTTGACCTTCTGAGAGATGAAATAGATCAGAAACTGTTGATCAATATTAATGTAATCAGGAGAGCTGGTTGGCTTCCTGTGGTTGAAGCATCCCAGAATGATCTTGGCCCAAATTATGTGCTTGTCCTTTAAATCCCTTATCTTGCTGGAGGGAAGCCCCAGAGTAAAGATTTCCCTTGCAATTAGGGCAGCATCAGCACACCTTTCTGCCATATCAATGCAACGAATACCACCACCACTGTACCCTATGAGTCTTGCAATCAGGTCTTCAGTAATAACAATCTTCTTCCCCATGATGTAAGACGTGACTTGATGATTTGAAGAAGAAGCGTGAATCCAAAATTCCTTTACCAGAATAGGAAATGTTGGACCCACCAGTCTATCAAAATACCTTTCCCAGCCTTGAGCTTTAACCTCTTCAGATAGATCAAACCCATTCTCCTTAAGACTGTTGAAATCCACGATTAATTTTGACATAACCTCTAGGTTTTTGACTGGTGTTAGAAGCGTTCTGAAGGGTACTTCATATTGTTCAGATGAAACAGTTTTTTGGGAACCTGCAGTAGGAATGCTGGAAGAAGCCATTGTTCACACGAGGTTTTTGTGAAAAAGATTGAAGGGGTTTTTGAGAAAGTAAGAACACTGAAATCAGAAATATTTAGAGAAAATGAAAGTGAAGGTAAAACGTGTAAATGGTGTGAAGTGTGTTTAAATAGATTTCTAAAAAGTTTTGAAAACATAAACGTTAAGAGAGAGAAATTAATAATGATTATTAGCATTTAATGATAGCTGATTTTAGGGGATTCAGAAAGATATTTGGAAAGGCTACCCATGACATGTGTCTCAATGCATCCAATCAGCGCTTTTGCCTTTTCAGAAACGTGAACGCGTGTTCAGCCTCAGAAAATAGCTGATGATTGGATGACACTTGTTTGCTTGAGTGAACAGCACATCTCTATCCTAGAAATGAAGCGCTCAAATCTTCATGGATAGATTTTGATACAATCTGCACTTCTAAAATTCTGAAAGAAGATTGATCAGTAGTTCACAGAAAAATAAACAAAGTTCTGAAGGTTAATATATAGAATCAAAACAATTTCATTCTGGGCAGAGCTTCATGCTGAGATGTTTCAGAATGAAGTTGAACCTATCTTCAGAAAGTGGTTTTGTAAAAATATCAGCCCATTGATGGTCTGTGTTAATAAATTTAAAATTTAAAATCCCTTTCTGAATATAGTCCCTAATAAAATGATGTTTTATTTCTATATGCTTAGCCCTAGAATGTAAAATTGGATTTTTGCTGAGACAAATTGCAGAAGTATTGTCACAGAGGATAGGAATGTTACTCTCAAATATCTGGAAGTCCTCAAGTTGACTTTTCGTCCAGAGCATTTGTGTGCTGCATCCAGTTGCTGATATGTATTCAGCTTCTATTGTTGATAGAGCAATTGTGGATTGTCTTTTGCTAGACCATGAGATCATATTTTCTCCCAGAAACTGGCAGCTTCCAGAAGTGCTTTTACGTTCTACTCTGTCTCCAGCAAAATCAGCATCACAGTATCCTACTAAGCTGTAATCACTTGATTTTCTATAAAACAAACCCAGATTAGTAGTACCTTTCAGATACTTGAAAATTCGCTTAACAGTTGTTACGTGAGATTCTCTAGGTTCTAATTGGAATCTAGCACAAATGCAAACACTGAATAAAATGTCATGCCTTGAAGTTGTCAGATAAAGAAGAGAACCAATCATACCTCTGTAGACCTTCTGTTCTACCTTTTTGCTTACCTCTTCTCTTTCCAGAATGCACGTGGGATGCATTGGAATCTTTGATGGCTTACATTCTGAGAGATCAAATTTCTTCAGAAGTTCTCTGACATATTTACTCTGATGAATGTAACTTCCTTCTGGGGTTTGATTAATTTGGATGCCCAGAAAGAATTTCAGTTCCCCCATTAGGCTCATCTCAAATTCTGCCTGCATACACTTAGAAAACTTTCTTCCCAGAGAAGGTTTAGTAGATCCAAATATGATATCATCAACATAAATCTGACATAATAAAATGTCATTCTTAACTGTCTTACAAAATAAGGTTGTGTCCACTTTCCCTCTGGTGAATTCCTTTTCTAACAGGAAGTTACTCAGTCTTTCATACCAAGCTCTGGGAGCTTGTCTCAGACCATACAGTGACTTCTTTAGTTTGAAAACATATTCTGGATTTTTGGAACTTTCAAAACTAGGGGGTTGGTGCACATATACCTCTTCTTCTATATAGCCATTTAAGAATGCACTCTTAACATCCATCTGATACAGAGTGATGCCTTTATTAACAGCAAATGAAATTAAGAGTCTGATAGATTCTAACCTGGCGACTGGAGCAAAGGTTTCTGTATAGTCTATCCCCTCTTGCTGACTATAACCTTGTGCTACCAATCGTGCTTTGTTTCTGATGACTTCACCTTGTTCATTCAGTTTCTTTCTGAACACCCATTTTGTTCCAATGATGTTGAATCCTTTTGGTTTAGGAACTAGATCCCATGCGTCATTTCTTGTGAATTGATTTAGCTCCTCTTGCATTGCTAGAATCCGGTCATTGTCCAGAAGTGCTTCATCAATTGTTGATGGTTCAATTAGAGAAACAAGTCCCGTGAGGGATTCTTTAGAGTTTCTGAAGCTAGCTCTTGTTCTGATTGGATCTTCCTTTCTTCTTAAGATTGTTTCTTTTGGGTGATCCATGCTGCTTCTGGATAGTCTTTTATGAAGTTGATCAACAGAAGGTGCTGGATTGCTTGCAGTGCCTCTTTCTGAAGTTGAGGGAGTGTCTTTGTTAAGAGCTTCTAATGACTTGTCTTCAGTACCTGTGAATTCAACTTCCATACCTGCAAGTAATTCCTTCTGCTTTGACTTTTGAGAGTCAAGCTTATCATCAAAACGAACACTGATTGATTCTTCCACAATCTGTTTTTCTGTATTGTATACTCTGTACCCTCTTGAGCGTTCAGAGTATCCTAACATAATACACTTTTGTGCTTTAGAGTCAAACTTGTTCAAATAATTTTTTGTATTCAAAATAAAACAAGTACATCCAAATGGATGAAAATAAGAAATGTTGGGCTTTCTGTTCTTCCACAATTCATATGGAGTCTTTTCTAGAATAGGTCTTATAGAGATTCTATTCTGAATATAACACGTTATGTTTATTGCCTCTGCCCAGAAGATCTTAGCAACGTTAGTCTCGTTGATCATGGTTCTGGCCATTTCTTGCAATGTTCTGTTCTTTCGTTCTACAACTCCATTTTGCTGGGGAGTTCTAGGACAAGAGAAATCATGCAAAATGCCTTTGTCATTAAAGAATGACTCAAAATCTTTGTTTTCAAACTCTCCACCATGATCACTTATGACTTTGACGATTCTAAGATCCTTTTCATTCTGAACTTGGTTGCAGAAGGTGACAAACACAGAGTGTGACTCGTCCTTGTGTCTTAAGAACTTTACCCATGTCCATCTGCTATAGTCATCTACGATTACTAACCCATACTTCTTGCCACTGACTGAAGTAGTTTTAACTGGTCCAAATAAGTCAATGTGCAGAAGTTCTAATGGCTTAGAGGTGGAAACAACGTTTTTAGATTTGAAAGCTGGTTTTGCAAACTTGCCTTTCTGACATGCTTCACACAGAGCATCTGAATTGAACTTCAGGTTAGGAAGTCCTCTGACCAGATTGAGTTTGTTAATCTGAGATATTCTTCTCATACTAACATGTCCCAATCTTCTGGGCCAGATCCATTGCTCGTTGTTAACAGACAGAAGACACTTTACATTCTGACTTTTCAGTTCAGAAAGTTTTATTTTATAAATGTTTTTTCTCCTCTTTCCATTTAATAGGATAGTCCCATCTTTCTGACTAACAGCTTTGCATGAATTTTGATTAAAGATTATATCATAACCGTTATCACTTAATTGAATTATGGATAACAGATTATGCATTAATCCATCTACTAATAAAACATTACTTATAGAGGGAAGATTTCCATTACCTACTGTTCCAGAGCCAATGATTTTTCCTCTTTGATTGCCTCCAAAACCTACGTGGCCTCCAGGCTTAAGTTCCAGGCTTTGGAACATATGCTTTCTTCCCGTCATGTGTCGTGAGCAGCCAGAGTCCAGGTACCATAACTGGTGTTTCTGCTTTGCTGCTAAAGATATCTGCCACATGTATTATTTTATCCTTAGGTACCCATATTTTCTTGGGTCCTGATTTGTTAGTTTTACCAAAACTCTGGTTAAATTTTGATTTGACAGAATAATTACTACTTGTATATTTGATGTCATGTGTGTGCCCATATACAAAGTGTGGATCAAGTGAAGTGCGTTTTATGACTAAATCCATGGCATTCTTTGGTGTAGGTACCTTACCTTGGTATCCTATTCCTTTTCTGCCATTTCTGCTAACCCCATAGATCATTGAAGCCATTTTGCTTCTATCTATGTTTTTAGCTAGAAACTTCTGAAAGTTGTGATCATACTCCTTGATGATCTCATCAACACTGCTGGGAGTTTCAGGGATTGTTTCCTTCTGAGAGTTTTGCAATTGATTTTCTAATTTTGAAATTTTATCTTTTAACTCAGAATTCTCCAATTTGATACTCTCAGTCTTATCAGAGTCAGAAGCAAGATTCCTTTTCAGGTTTCTGAATTTGACTCTGATCTGCTGATATCTTTCCAGAATTTCATTAAGGCTTTCAGCTAGTTCAGCCTTAGTAAAGTTTATAGCAAAGCTAGGGAATACCTCTTCTGTATCTGATTTAGAGTCTGACTCAGAAGCTTCACTGTCTTCTGTTATGTTTGCCATGAGAGCTATGTTTTCTCTTTCATTATCTAATTCAGAGTCAGCTTCAGATGTGTCAGAATCATCCCATGTAGCCATGAGACTTTTCTTCTTTTCCTTGCCAAACTTCTTTTTGGGCTTTTCCTTCTGAAGCTTTGGGAAATCACTTTTGTAGTGCCCTTGCTCGTTACATTCATAGCAGATGATGTCTTTGTTGTTTGGCTTTCTGCTTCCCGAAGAGCCTTCAGATCTTCTGTGTCCAGAGGAGGATTCTGACCTTCTGTATCTGGAGAAAGATTCATTCTGATTCTCTGATCTTATGGGATTCCTGAACTTCCTTTGCCTCTGCTTCCATAATTGGTTCACCCTTCTGGAGAGGAGAGATAGTTCATCTTCTTCTGATGAGGACCCATCAGAGGTTTCTTCAACAGCCTACAAAACTTTGGAGTCAGATTTTCTGTTAGATTTTAAAGCTAATGGCTTACCTTGCTTTTGAGGTTCATCTGCTTCTAGCTCTATCTCGTGACTTCTGAGGGAGCTGACAAGTTCCTCCAGAGATATTTTGTTGAGATCCTTGGCTAGCTCAAGTGTTGTGACCATTGGCCTCCACTGTTTTGGCAAGCTTCTGATGATCTTCTTAACATGATCAGCAATAGAATACCCTTTGTCAAGAACTTTGAGACCAGCAACCAGAATTTGAAATCTTGAGAACATCGTTTCTATTGATTCACTTTCTTCCATCTTGAATGCCTCGTACTTCTGAATGGGCGCAAGAGCTTTGGTTTCTTTAACTTGAATGTTGCCTTCATGCGTCATTCTCATAGAGTCAAACATATTCTTTGCAGTGTCTCTGTTTGATATCTTTTCATATTCAGAATAAGAGATGGCGCTGAGAAGAATTGTTCTGGCCTTGTGATGATTTCTGAAATCAAGCTTTTACTGACCAGACATTGCTTTCTTGTCAATCTTCTGACCACTTCCATCCACTGGCTGCGTGTATCCATCAGTCACCATGTCCCACATATCAGCATCATGGGCCAGAAAGAAACTTTCAATTCTGTCTTTCCAGTAGTCAAAGTTCTCTCCATCAAAGACTGGAGGTTTGCCACTGAATCTGTCTCTTTCTTCATTGTTGTCATTGTTGATGTTTTGATGTGGGCCTGCCATTGTGTTTTTCTGACGCTGGATCTTGTACTGACACGGTTAAGTGTTATAAGCTTAGAACCAGGCGCTCTGATTCCAATTGAAGATGTGAAAAACACAAGGGGGGTTGAATTGTAAAACTTTAAATCAAATGCAGACAACACTGTATTTTTATCCTGGTTTGTTTGATCTCAAACTACTCCAGTCCACCCGTCAAGGTGATTTTGCCTCTCTCCAACGAGGTCTTAATCCACTATATTCAACTGAATACAACAACTACTTTAACAACTGTTAAAGCCTTCTTGAGTCTAACCACAAACCGGTTTATCTCAAGGAAATTCTCTTACAGATAATTGAACAAAAAGTGTGTTAATGTTTTCTAACAAAACTATATATCACAACTGTGATAATACACAATATTAAGCTTGGAATAAAAAACTGGATTGCTAATGCTTTTGAGTAGGCTTGGTTTAAAGGCTTAGCAAAATGTATGAGTACGTGCATTTTCGTAGGCGTGTATATGCGTGCGTAGATTATTAGCCATTTCTTTTCTCACACAGACTTATTTATAAAGCCAAGGCAAAGATACGTTGGTGTCCATAAATCACTTTCAATGACCATAACGTTCTTTCCATTTTGAGAAGATCTTGTCTTGGATAAAGCCGTTGGTAATTAATCTGTCTTGAATGCTTAGTAACGCTTCAGAGTGTTCTGCTAATGATAGCGCTTCAGAATGTTCTGCCTTAACTTATGATGACGCTTCTGAGTGCTGATGACTTGGTAAGGATCTTGATCAGAGTCAGAGTATTTTATGCGCAGATTCTGGTCATCAGGCTTCAGCGTATGATCTGGTAACTTCAGCGTGTAGCACATGTTTGATCTTCAGATGCTAACATATCTTCTGATGCTGATGTTGATATTGATCTTCTGATGCTGATTCCATCAGAACTTTTGTAAATACACAGTATAATTTTAAGTAGCATATATGTCATATATATAAATCTTATAATTTATTTATTCTTGTATTTTGTTATCATCAAAACTCTAATTGAGGATTGTAGAATCAAACTATGTTCTAACACTACTGTCATAATTTTAACAGCGGCCTCTAACATCTCATATTCATCATTCTGTCCCAAAAACAGCATAACGGTCATCTACGGGAATTAATTCTAAATCCTAAGTTGGTTACTAGGATTAAACCTCTTAATCATCATTTAAATCATATAGAATAAAGTTCATTGCGTTAGCTAATCAACGCTTCAAACGACATCTCAAACAGCATCCTAAAACTCAAGTTACAGCAATTTAAAAAAACTGATTCTGTCAAAAATATTTAGTATGGGTCAACACAAAACTCCTTCGATCGACTCATCCTGCTTCATATGTATACTATGAGTCAACACATCCTCCTTATGGATCGACTCATTCTGGCTTTCAATACAGCATGTATCGACACATGCACTCTTTGTCTCGACTCATCCTGAGTCTTGTACTCATCATGTATCGACGCAAACCCTCCATGCATCGACTCATCCTGAGTCGAACATCATTCATGTATCGACACATGCCCTGCATTCATTGACTCATCATGAGTCAAATATCCTTCATGTATCGACACATGCAACTTGGGGTCGACACATCCTTCGACAGTCTGCATAATTTTCTGCGTTTTCTACTGTAATTTGCTACGGGAATCATACTACAGCCCTAAAAACCTTATTATGATCATGATAATTCATCACTTAACATTAACTTACAATACTACATCGATTACACAACATCATAACATCATTTATCCATCGAGAATTCATCAATATTCATCATACATCATTCAATTCAATAACAAAAACAGCAATCCTCTAACCCCACATATCAAACATCATGAACCCAATTATAAAGCCAGAACCCCACCCTTACCTTGGATCGAAGGTCGCTCTACAATTTCCGGGTTGAATCTTTGTTCTTGCCGTTCCTTCAAAATCCAGCAGCTTCACATTCTCCTCAAATCCTTATTTCTCTTCTTACTACTGCCTCCTTCTATTGTTTCAACAAATAATAAAATAACCTAATATTATTATATTATTCATTATTGGGTTCAAAACCTACACCCCCTTATTACTTCCACTCACACCATATAGGCCCACATTAAATAATATTAGCTTCTAACATTATTTCACATAATAATATAATACCTCAAATATATTATTATTTCTCCATTTAATAAAATAAATCCAATTTAATAACACTTCTTCACAATTATTCCCAAAATAATTTAATTAAATAATTAATTAAATTACGGGCGTTACAACTCTCCCCCACTTAGAATATTTTCGTCCTCGAAAATTTACCTCAATCAAACAATTCAGGATAGGAGTCTCACATCTTGCTCTCCAATTCCCAGGTCATGCTTTCTCCTGAAGCTCCCAGCCAAACCACTTTAACCAATGCAATCTCTTTGCCCCTCAGAGTCTTCATTTCACGATCTGTAATCCGTACAGGCATCGTCTCCACCGTAAGATTATCCTGTACTTGCACATCGTCCATATGAATCACATGAGATAGATCTGAAATATACTTTCGAAGTTGCGACACGTGAAACACATCATGCAAATTCGAAAGATTAGGTGGTAAAGCCACTCTATAAGCAACATTCCCCACTCTCTCTGAAATATGATACGGTCTAATAAAACGAGAAGTGAGCTTCTTAGACTTCAATGCTCGCCCAACACCAGTCACAGTTGTAACTCTCAAAAACACACGATCACCAGCTTGAAATTATAAATCCTTCCTTCGCTTGTCATGATAACTCTTATGCCTACTCTGTGAAGCTTTCATCTTTTCTCGAATCAACTTCACCTTCTCGGTAGTCTCACGAACAAGTTCAGGTCCAAGCACTACACTTTCACCAGATTCATGCCAGCATAACCGAGTTCTACATCTTTGACCATACAATGCTTCAAAAGGTGCCATCCCAATACTAGAATGGTAACTGTTATTATATGTGAACTCTATCAACGGAAGATAAGTATCCCACGAACCTCCCTGCTCGAGAACACATGCCCTCAACAAGTCTTCTAACGATTGAATCATCCGTTCAGTATGACCATCTATCTGAGGATGATACGCTGAACTCAACCTCAACTTAGAACCCAATGCTTCTTGCAAACTCTTCCAAAAATCAGAAGTAAATCTTGGATCTCTATCTGACACAATGCACAAAGGAACACCATGAAGTTTCACAATCACACTAACATAAATCTCAGCCAACTTCGACACTGGAAAACTGATGTTAATAGGAATAAAATGAGCTGACTTCATAAGCCTATCAACAATCACCCAAATCGAATCATGTCCTCTCGAAGTACTAGGAAACACCGTCACAAAGTCCACTGAAATGCTATCCCATTTCCATTCAGGAACTTCCAACGGTTGCATCAATCCTGCAGGCTTCTGATGTTCAACTTTCGACTTCTGACAAGTCAAACATGCATACACAAACCGAGCCACATCACTCTTTATCCCAGGCCACCAAAACAAACCTTTCAAACCTTGGTACATCTTCGTAGCTCCTGGATGAATACTCAACTTACTTCTATGACTCTCTTCAAGTATCACTTTCTTCATCTCAGCATAATCAGGAATACAAATCCGATTACGAAATCTCAACACACCTTGCTCATCTAGCTTGAAATCACTATTCTCA
Source organism: Vicia faba (assembly GCA_948472305.1). NCBI lineage: Eukaryota > Viridiplantae > Streptophyta > Magnoliopsida > Fabales > Fabaceae > Vicia > Vicia faba. Next base: position 940,070,297 of record OX451741.1, on the reverse strand, counting down.
GATTGAACAGTCCCAACCATCAAATCTACCAGTTTCACATCCAACTTCTGAGCTTCTCTGATACTGTCTAGAAATTCATTATTAATCTTCAACATACCCAACATAACACTTTGTGGAGTAACCTCGCAAACTAAGCTCATATCTCTGAACTGCTCAATCAATTCCAACTCTTTAATCATCATTGCTGACATATGTACAGTCTTTCGACTCAACGCATAAGCTACCACATTCGCCTTTCCTGGATGATAATTCAAACTGAAATCATAATCCTTTAACAATTCCAACCATCTTCGTTGCCTCATATTCAACTCCTTCTGTTCAAACAAATACTTTAAGCTCTTATGGTCACTAAACACTTCAAATCTAGAACCATAAAGATAATGCCTCCAAATTTTCAACACAAAAACAACCGCAGAAAGTTCTAAATCATGCGTAGGATAGTTCTTCTCATGAGTCCTCAACTACCTCGACGCATAAGCAACTACCTCACCACTCTGCATAAGCACACCTCCTAAACCCATCTTGGAAGCAATACAATATACCACAAAAGGCTCTCCTGGATTAGGCAACATCAAAATCGGAGCCGACGTCAACCTCTTCTTAAATTCCGTAAAAATTTCTTTGCACTGAACATCCCAAACAAATTCTCTACCTTTACAAATCAACTTAGTCAATGGAAGTGACAACTTAGAAAACCCTTCAATAAACCTTCTATAATAAACAGCTAATCCCAAGAAGCTTCTAATCTCAGTAGCTGACTTTGGAGTTTCCCATTGCAATACAGCATCAACCTTCGATGGATCTACAGCAATGCCACTACCTGAAATCACATGACCAAGAAAACTAACTTCTTTTAACCAAAATACACACTTGGATAGATTTGCATACAACTTCTTCTCTTTCAAAACTTGCAATACTACTCTTAAATGTTCAGCATGCTCTTCTTCTGACTTAGAGTAAATCAAAATATCATCAATGAACACCACTATAAACCGATCCAAATAAGTATGGAAGATACGATTCATATATTCCATGAATACTCTCGGCGCATTAGCAACACCGAAAGGCATCACCAAATACTCGTAATGTCCATAACGCGTTCTGAAAGCTGTCTTCTGAATATCTTCATTCTTCACTTTAATCTGATGGTAACCCGACCTCAAATCAATCTTGCTAAACACACGGGCATCCACCAATTGGTCAATCAAGTCATCTATTCTTGGAAGCGGATACTTGTTCTTAATCGTCACCTTGTTCAACTGTCTATAATCAACACAAAACCTCATGCTTCCATCTTTCTTCTTCACTAACAACACTGGAGCTCCCCACGGCGATACACTTGGTCTTACAAACCTCTTCTCAAGTAACTCTTCCAATTGCTTCTTCAACTCTAACAACTCAGACGCAGACATCCTGTATGGTGCCATAGACACAGGTCTGGTACCAGGTACAAGATCAATCGCAAATTCAACTTCCCTTTCTGGTGGTACATCAGGAATCTCATCAGGGAAAACTTCAGGAAATTCACATACCACCGGCAATTCCTCAATTATAGTTTGAGCCTCTACAGATAGCGACTCCATCAATGAAAACATCTGTGCTTTCTCTTGCATCAACTTTCTCAACTGTCTAGCAGACAACAGACCATCTTCCTCTTCTTTAGGAGTAGAAAACTTCACCGACTTGTCATAACAATTAATATGAACACAGTTATGCTCTAACTAGTTCATACCAAGAATCACATCCAAACCTCTTAATGGTAAACAAACCAAATCAACAACAAAGTCTTTGTAGAAAATCGACAAGGGACACTTAGCACACACAAAAGAAGTAGTCACCGATCCCTTGGCTGGAGTATCGACGACCATTTCTCCACTCAAAGAAGACAACACAAGACCCAATCTTTCAACACAATCAGCAGCAACAAAACAATGCGTAGCACCAGTATCAATAATAGTAATTAAAGGAGTACTATTAATGAAACATGTCCCTCTAATAAGTCTGTCCTCGGAAGCTGTCTGATCCTCCACCAAAGCAAACACTTTACCACTAGACTGAGCCTTCTTCGGCTTCGGACACTGACTACCAATATGCCCTTCTTCCTTACAATTTAAACAAACCACATTCTTGTGCTCGCACTCAGATACAATATGTCCGTTCTTACCACAACGGTGGCATCTCTTCACTTCAGAAGTGCACACATTACTCTTGTGTCCAGGTTTCCCACACTTAAAACAAATCACACCAGCAGGAGCATCTCCCCCACTAGTCCTCTGACCGTGAGCAACCCTCTGCTTACCCTTACCAGCTGGGGCATCATAAGGTTTACCACGATTATGCGGGTTCTTACCCCTCTTCTCACTGATAATCTTGTAATGTGCATTATTGTCTTCCTCATAAATCCTACAGCTATCAACCAAATCAGCAAAGACATGGATCTTCTGGTATCCAACCGCCTTCTTAATTTCCACGCGCAACCCATTCTTAAACTTAATACACTTCGAAAACTCAGCATTTTCCTCAGCGTAATGCCGATAAAACTTAGCTAATTCAGCAAACTTGGTAGCATACTCAACAACAGACAGATTCCCTTGCTTCAGCTCAAGGAACTCAATTTCCTTCTTACCACGGACATCTTCAGGAAAATACTTTCTCAGGAATTCCCTACGGAACACAGCCCAAGTGACATTCTCACCTGCAGCTTCTAACTTATGGCAAGTCTCTAGCCACCAGTCATCAACCTCGACTGCTAGCATATGAGTCCCATAATGAACCTTCTGCGCTGGAGTGCAGTCCATCACGCGAAATATCCTCTCAATCTCTTTCAACCATTCCAATGCTCTGTCAGGATCATATTTTCCCTTGAACGTAGGTGGATTCTCTCTCTGGAAAGTCGCCAAGCTACGAGATCCAGCATTCCCGTAAGCATTCGGCTGATTTTCCATCGCATGAGCCATTACTTCTAGAACAGCAGCAAGAGCAGCATCATTCCTTCCATCCATCTCAACTTATTACTACAACACAAACAACTGTTAGAACTCAAAATAATAATACTCGATTATTAGGCAACTAAGACTGGACGGCAAGGTCAGACCAACCTTTTGCTCTGATACCAACTTTGTAACACCCCAATTCTACCCCAAGCAAATTATGCAAAATAAATCAGAGTTATAGAATTTCATTCATACAAACGAATCGGGACGTCACAAATTCTTCTAACAAATTCATTGCATTCATCATGGATATATAACACTTTTAATAAAACATCGGATGAGCCATCAATATAGCATTTTTAATAAAATAATTCAACAACTACGCAGCGGAATTCTTCAATAACATCTTTAAATAAAACTGCAACTTCGAAACATCTCATATTTAGTAAATAAACAATTTAAAGTTCAACAACTAAAAATCAGCAATCAAAAATCAGCAAGCGTTCATCCCCCCGAGTGTTACATATCAGATCAATGACACTGACTCAATCTATTGAAGGTATACGACCTTCACTCTTGATTACCTGCACATTACCAACATAGGGGCAACATTCAAACAGAAGGGGTGAGATATCTAACAATATAATAAAGCGCACGATAATTAATATATTAAATTAGATCAATAATATCACCACTTCTCATCTCATAATCAACAATAATTACAACATATATACTCATTCATCAACATCAAATACATCTCATTATTCATTCATATGATGCGACTCAAAACTATGCAAATGCATGTGGTACCATTGGAGCAGAACTCCCATCTCAAAAATCTAATCTGCCAATTAATAGAGGCATCAACAAGGCATAGCCTTCATCTCAAAATTTTCCAATCCAGGCCGTCTCAACGAGCATAAGCTCCATCTCAAAAATGCAATGTATGCGACTCAACATGAATGTAATAACACACTCAGTTAACAACATCTCAAAACACATCTCAAAACAGCAACATCTCAATCATCTCAAAACGATAACATCTCAGTCATCTCAAACAATAACATCTCAATCATCTCGGAACAACATCTCATAAACATCTCAGAGCAACATTTCATAAACATCTCAGAACAACAACATCTCATAACATCTCAAAATAATTTATTAAACATTACTTATTTATAAAACATCATTTGTTCATCATAAATTATCAAACACAACATTAATAACCACATATCACTAATAACTCAGTTGTATATCAATACTACAGTAATCCCTACTGTTATTCTGCTACTGTCATAATTCTAACAGCGGCCTCTAACATCTCATGTTCATCATTCTGTCCCAAAAACAGCACAACGGTCATCTACGGGAATTAATTCTAAATCCTAAGTTGGTTACTGGTATTACACCTCTTAATCATCATTTAAATCATCTAGAATAAAGTTCATCGCGTTAGCTAATCAACCGACATCTCAAACAGCATCCTAAAACTCAAGTTACAGCAATTTAAAAAAACTGATTCTGTCAAAAATATTTAGTATGGGTCGACACAAAACTCCTTCGATCGACTCATCCTACTTCATATGTATACTGTGAGTCGACACATCCTCCTTATGGATCGACTCATTCTGGCTTTCAATACAGCATGTATCGACACATGCACTCTTCGTGTCGACTCATCCTGAGTCTTGTACTCATCATGTATCGACGCAAACCCTCCATGCATCGACTCATCCTGAGTCAAACATCATTCATGTATCGACACATGCCCTGCATGCATCGACTCATCCTGAGTCGAATATCCTTCATGTATCGACACATGCAGCTTGGGGTCGACACATCCTTTGACAGTCTGCATAATTTTCTGCATTTTCTACTCTAATTTGCTACGGGAATCATACTACAGCCCTAAAAACCTTATTATGATCATGATAATTCATCACTTAACATTAACTTACAATACTACATCGATTACACAGCATCATAACATCATTTATCCATCGAGAATTCATCAATATTCATCATACATCATTCAATTCAATAACAAAAACAGCAATCCTCTAACCCCACATATCAAACATCATGAACCCAATTATAAAGCCAGAACCCCACCATTACTTTGGATCGAAGGTCGCTCTACAATTTCCGGGTTGAATCTTTGTTCTTGCCGTTTCCTTCAAAATCCAGCAGCTTCACGTTCTCCTCAAATCCTTATTTCTCTTCTTACTACTGCCTCCTTCTATTCTTTCAACAAATAATAAAATAACCTAATATTATTATATTATTCCTTATTGGACTCAAAACCTACATCCCCTTATTACTTCCACTCACACCATATAGGCCCACATTAAAAAATATTAGCTTCTAACATTATTTCACATAATAATATAATACCTCAAATATATTATTATTTCTCCATTTAATAAAATAAATCCAATTTAATAACACTTCTTCACAATTATTCCAAAAATAATATAATTAAATAATTAATTAAATTACGGGCGTTACAGTACCCTTTTCATTTTTTCTCATATTTTCATATTTCTGACCTTTTTTTTGTTTGGCAGACGCTGGGCCCTTTGGGCCTGGCTCATATTTTTTTTTTGCTAGTTGACTCTCATACTAGCTCTTGGCACCCCCTGGCCTAATTGTATTTATTTATTTCATTTTTTTAAATATATTTTCTAAAATACTAAAAATCATAAAAATACAAAAAATGATATATTTATATTTTGACATATTTTATTTTATTTTCTCCATAAATAAAAATATTTTTATACTTTATTTATTTATTAAGTAAATCTTATAAACTTAATTAATATTATATTATTTATTTATTTTTCTTCACACCATTTAAAATACATTATTTTAATATAAAAAAGGACTAAAAATATTTTATAATACTATAAATATATTTTAGATAAAAATACCAAAAATACTTTTCTTAAACTTATTTTCTTTTGATTAATTAATAGAATTAGGGTTTTCTTTTAAAATCTTTTTCTTAATAAATTCAAACTTAATTAACTATTTTCTTTATTTAAATTAGGTTAAGACAAAAAATCTTTTTTTTATGAAAGCCAAACAAATTCATTTTCTTTACATTTTACATCCTTGTACATTTATTCATTTTTATATTTTGTATTTATTTAAATTCCTTGTATATTCATATCAATTCAATTTGGTTGTAATAGACTAATTAGGGTTTTAATTTCTTGCAATCCCCACAAATCATGTAATAGCTTAGTATTTTTATTTTTCACAATTTAAATGTTTTATATTCACATGCTAGTAATTAGGGTTTGTATGGAAAGAATAAAATCAAGCAAATAGAAAACCCTAATTCAAGACAAAAACAAGCATGAAAACAATACACAAGCACACAAGCACCCCTAGGATAAAATCCACTTGGTTGCCTTATAAAACGACCATATTACGCACGTGAGGTATCTTAGCAAAAACAAACAAATACGAGATCATAGTCCCTCGATGACGCTATCTAAGTTGTCTTACAAATGATCTTAGTCCCTAAAAGAGAATTCTAAGATGCCTTGCAACATTGCTAATCATGGTCATGCGGTGATCCACGCCCGTCCCATTTACATCCAAATATAGGGTTACTTACCAAATCAATGGTAAGGTAACAATGTCAAAGGAAAAGGAAATGTACAAGAAAAACTTTTGAGTAGGTAGAATGCTCCTAATTACTTGCTCAATTTCAAACAAACATCCTGGCTATTTTCAATACAAACAGCTACACATTTCAAAACATCTTATAAACTTGAAAAACATTTTCAAAAGATCAACATCTTTGTATACATTCTTACGAACAAGAATCATTACAAATATTGCCTAAACAATGGCCTCTTTACAAAATACTTTCAAAAACCACACAAAGCACATTTTTTCAAAAGCAAGTGATCTAGCAAGTAACTAAGAGCGCATGGAAAACCATGGATGAAAAGGATGCTAATACCTTTCCTTTTCATAATCTACCCCCCGAACTCAAGAAATAATCTCAAAGGTCTTTCCTGTGCTTTTTCACCTTTCCTTTTGGATAAAAGAAAAGTCGGTGGCGACTCTTGCTAACCGCAATATTTGCGATCAAAAGAAAAACCTTCAAGTCAGTTCTCCCACCGTATCACAGATTGGATCCAGACTCGACTTGATCAACTGAACTTAATTGATGAGAAAAGACTTACTTATGTTTGTCATGGTCAAATGTATCAAAAACGAATGATTAAGGCTTTCAACAAAAAGGTCAGACGCCAAGTGTATCAAGTTGGGGATCTGGTGATCAAACGTATTATACTACCACAAGGTGATCCCAAGGGAAAATGGACTCCTACATATGAAGGACCATTTGTAATCAAAGACATATTCTCTGGTGGCGCAATGATCTTGACCACCATGGATGGTGACGACCTGCCGCACCCTACGAATGCAGACATAGTCAAAAGATACTACGCATAAGAGACCCACTAGGTTGACACACCTAGGAAAAACAAGGGCATCTCGGTGAACCAAAAAGGTTCGGGCAAAAATTAGGGATAAAACAAAAAAAGTTTGTACACCTGGAAAGTTGAAAACCCAAAAGGGAGGCTTGGGCAAAAAGGTCGGCTTGGGAAAAAAGGGTTTCCCGGTGGATTAAAAACCCGAAAGGGAGGTCCAGGCAAAAGTTAAGGAATTAAAGCGTATGATTATGTCCTGTTGGATCACCTTACGGATAACCTTTGGCTTCCACTGACAAACTCAAAGGTTCTGATCAATTCAATCATCTTTGGAAGAGGCAACAAATAGACAAGATGCTCAGAGACACGAAGGCTATAGCAGAATGGGAACCCCATGGAATTATTGCACATAGCTATCTTTTCTTTGTATCAAAATTTTCATTTTTTACGACGATATTCTATTACTAGAATGTTTGTCTCATTGTACAAAAATACTTACTCAAAGTCAATACAAAGATATCCCTTTTAAAGTGCAAAACTACCTGTTTTTCTTTACTCTTATGTTTTATTTACAAAAACGTCCAATGATTTATTTTTGAATATATGCATTTGAACATAATCATTGTTTACAAATAAATAAAATAGAAAGACAATCACGGATGGCTTTAAGAGATAGGGAAATATCTCTAAGTTATTTCAATAAAGTCCCCCGCAGTATGCATTTTTATCCCCAATGAAACAAAACTTTCAGTTATCAACCCCAATAGAAGTCGTCCAATTTCTCAGGATTTCCCAACAGTATTTTACAAGCGGTACACGGCATTTCCCTTACAACAGAGTTCATTTCTCTACGCGGAAATTCATAAATACTTCAAGTTCACAACATGAAGACTTACATATCCTCAGCAGTGGTCAGGGATTTATTTTCCCCAAATCCAACAAGCAATGCATAAAGTTAGCTCACATACTCATATATCGCATCCATATATCATAAACATTGATAACACGAATGCATTATACCATGAATTTCATACAACACGACTTTGCATTTTAGCTAATATTTTACCCTTTTCAGGATAAAGTTAACAGCTACCATTAACAATGTTCAAAGTTTTCAGATACAGTTCAGACACGCTCTAGACACGAATGCCATTCTATTACTCATTCAGATTCAACCTTCAAATACAGTTCAGACACACTCCAGACACGGATGCCATTCTGATACTCATTCAGGTTCAACCTTCATATATAGTTCATATACGCTCCAGACAAGGATGCCATTCTGATACTCATTCAGATTCAACTTAGAAATACAATTCAGATACACTCCAGACACAGATACCATTCTGATACTCATTCAGATTCAACTTCCAGATACAGTTCAGATACGCCCCAGACACGGATGCCATTCTGATACTCATTCAGATTCAACTTTCAGATACAGTTCAGATACGCTCCAGATACGAACGCCATTCTGATACTCATTCAGAGTCTCTTTCAGATACAGTTCAGATACGCTCCAGACACGGATGCCATTCTGATACTCATTCAGTTTCAGCTTATAGATATTGTTCAACAATCACTTTTGGATGGCATCTACAAGCCCATCTCCCACAACTTTCTATCACCTCTCCAAATGGCATCTTTAAGCCCATTCCCTCAACCATCACATCACCGAGTGCAAATTTCTGGGCACTCTAGTGTCCAATCATCTTCCACCTTCGAGTCACGAATGGCAAAACTCGCCAATCTAACTCTTCAGGTTTAAGAAGATTGAACAGGGGAAGCTGTGGTACCCTAAAATTTTCCCTCTCACTTATCAAGAATTTGCTCACCAGATCTCCTTGACTCAAGACTGTATTAGGGTTGATCAACCCAAGACACCTCCTTAAGCACTGATGACCAAAATTAGGGTTTTAGTTTGCACAAGTATTTTTGAACTTCCAATGCCCCATATGGTTTTTATGGATCATTATGGACCACCAAGATTACTCATGTCAAGTTTCAACCTTGGATCACATTTTTGCTCAGTCAATTGAGCAGTTAACCTAAAAATCAGATGTATTTGGGAAAAAGTCACCATGGCCAATTTACAATCAAAATTCATAATTTTTTATCCACATCAACATTTTAGACTCATGTGTATCATTTGATCAAGTTTGGACCACAGTTCCTCAAGAAATTTGATCAAATCTCCAAAAGGGCAAAATGGTCAAAATTAGGGTTTTGACTAGGAAAGGGCAATTTCTGATTTTTAACCTAGAAAATGATCAATTGGTTTAAGGCATGATCTCAAGAGTCCAATTGCATCATTTTGACCTAATGACATGGTCCAAAACATTACAAGTCCATTGGATTGACAGATGAATTTTTCAGTCAACTGATCAAAAGTTAACTGTATACTGAAAAGTCAAACTTTGACTTTTTGGTCAAATTCAAGTGTCAAAGATCACAATTTATCAAAACATGTCAAAATATGAAAATTATTCATCAAGAAATCAAAAAGTCAAGATTTCATTTTGAAAAGTCAAAATTTCTAAACTTAGAAATTTTTCTAAGTGTTGGAAATTTCATATTTTTTCACAACTTTGAACAAATTTTTCACCTTGATGCAAGATGATTCAAGAGAAAATTCCAACATGAAAGTTGTATATATCCATGAAATCTACAACTTTTCTTTACACAACTCCTTCCAAAATTTCTTGGATCTCAAGCTATAATTTTATGAACATGTGGTCATGAAACTAAACACTTGGTGAAATTTTTGCCCTAATTTGGTCAGGATTTTGAACCAACTTCATGACACTTTTTCATATAGTTCCAAGGGGAATCTTCAAAAGAATTCAAATATGGGTTATAGAGCATATTTCAAGATTTCCAAAATGTCCAAGAACTCCTTGAGATCATTCTTGAGTAGGGAGAATCGAAGAGATGAAGTTAGGGTTTTATCACTTTAATTACAAGTCATTTTAGTGATGAACAAGATTCAAATTCAAACTATGTTGCATTAAATCTACTTTGCAGGCCTAAAACTTGTTAGCACTCCATAATTAATGGTTTACACAGCTGTTAGAGGCCTCACTTCAAGCATTCAATGCATGGACATGCTTTATATCCATTTTTGGAAGAAAGGTTACATTGCCATTTTGATAAAGTGACTTTTGTACAAAACTTGTTCTTGAGCCTTGCACTTGTTCTCTTCTGATCAAACAAGTCCTATAACTCATGAGAAATGTTTTAAACACTTACAATCATCCATCCCATGCTTGTACCTCTCCTTGAAACGTGTTTCCTTCTTTTCTTCAAAATCAAGTAACCTAGCCAAAAGCTAGAAACTTGTACTTCTGATGGTCCATAGCTCTCAAACACTTTTGTTTATACATACAAAAACCATTTCACACAAACACATGAATGCTTGACCACTGAAAAGAGCTAGAACTCAAAAAACATATCCCATTTTTCCATTTTCATACAAACTGACCAAAAACTTGAAACTCATAATCTACTCGTGTGTTTCTTGGCCTTTTGGTTTCTAAAGTTTCTAAACATAATATAGAAGTGATCCCACACCCTGTTACAGAACTGTAACACCCTTAACATCATCCTCCATTTTCAAAAACTCAACTCTGCACATTGACTTCTCCAGATCATTTCAGCCACCCATTGCTCAAGTTAAATATTGCATTAGCTTCCTGGGACCTCAAGGAAGCTAACCTGATCATCACCATCACTTCAAACAAGCTCAAACTCAAAACATGATTTCCAGTTTTGAGGTAAGTTTTCACAACTTTGAACTCTTTATACATGCATCATCAATGATTTATTTGTGAACAAAACATGTAGATATCATTGCCCTAAAGCTAACCATGTCCATAGTTTCCATTAATTTTGCTTGAGCTTAGAGAATTTTGAAACTGAAATTTCTGAGATTTTTAGGATTCATATTAGGGCCATTAAAATTCATGCTTATCTTTGATTTATAGTTTTAATGCTTTACATTTCTGAAATCGTGAGAAAATGTTCTACAAGTTTCATGTTTACAGTTTTCATTTTTGATGAGAAATGAGCAAGTTACAGTTGGTCTGGCTGGAGGTTGAAGATGAAGTCATCAGAGCGTGTTTTGCCTTGTATATTTATTGATTTGCCTATGTTAACGGATGTATAGCCACCCCAGTTGTAGAATCGTGCGTCTGTAACCTTTGGGACTTGAATTCGAGCCCCAGTGGTACCCTTTTGCATTTTTTTATATGTTTTGCATTCCTGACTTTTTTGCAAGCGCCTGGGCCTTAGTGGGCTTGTATTGTTTTTTTTTTGCTTACTAACCCCCTTGCAGGATGTTTGCACCCCTAGCCCAATTTATTTTATTTTCTTATTTGTATTTTATTTATTTTCTTAATATATTTTCTAAATACTAAAAAATCATAAAAAATACAAAAAAAATGATAGATTTATATTTTGGCTTAGTTTATTTTATTTTTATCACAAAAAAATATTTTATTTAACTATACTTTATTTATTTTCACTAACTAATCTTATAAAACTAGGTTAGTATTTATTTTTCTTTTACACCTATTAAAATATATTTATTCATGTATAAAAAGGCCAAAAATATTTTATAATGCTATAAATATTTTCAAGACAAAAACACCAAAAAATACTTTTCTTAAACTTATTTTCCTTTGATCCATTAATAGAACCAGGGTTTTATTTAAAATCTTTTCTTAATAAATTTAGGCCTAATTAATTATTTTCTTTAATTAATTAGGTTAGAACAATTTCCGTTTTTCTCATGAAAACCAAACAAAGATCCATTTTTTTACATTTTGCATTTTTGTACATTTATTCATTTTGTACTTTGTATTTATTTATTTCCTTGTACATTGATGTCAATTCAATATGGTTGTAATAGATTAATTAGGTTTATTTTCTTGCAATCCCCATTTATAATTTGTACACCCCCTCCCACAAGTATTATAATAGCGTGGTAACTTTAAATTCCGCAATTTATCGCTTTATATATAACATGCTAGTAATTAGGGTTTGTATGGAAAGACTAAAACCAATCAAATAGAAAACCCTAATCAAAGACAAAATCAAGCATGAAAACAGTGCATTTGCACACAAGCACCCCTAGGGTTATTCCACTTGGTTGCCTTATACAAAATGGCCATATTACGCATGTAGGGTATCTTAGCAAAAACAAAGCAAATACAAGATCATAGTCCCTCGATGACGCTATCTAAGTTGCCTTTCAAATGATATTAGTCCCTAAAAAGAATGCTAAGATACCTTGCAATATTGCTAATCATGGTTATATGATGACCCACGCCCGTCCCATTTACATCCAAAGATAGGGTTACTTGCCAAATAAATGCTAAGATAACAATGTCAAAGGAAAAGAAAATGAAAAAGAAAGACTTTTGAGTAGGTAGAATGCTCCTAATTACTTGCTCAATTTCAAATTCAAACAAACATCCTTTCTATTTTCAAAACAAATACTTACACTTTCAAACATCTTACAAACTTGAAAAACATTTTCAAAAGATCAAACATCTTTGTATACATTCTTACAAACAAGAATCATTACAAAGATTGCCTAAACAACGGCCTCTTTACAAAATACTTCCAAAAACCACACCAAGCACAATTTCAAACAAAAAGCAAGTGATCTAGCTGTCATACCCCAAATTTTGACCTAAGATACCACCTCCCATCTGCATTATTACATAGCAAGCGTTCACAAGCGATTCGACCTATTTTTGCCAATTCTCGAGTCAGATTTCAAAAATTCATAACTTCTTCAAATTTCGACATTTTTTTAGTGGTTCTTTTACATATGATTCTCCTCTGCAACAACTACAACTTTTCTTTATAAGTCAAGAGATGATTATGCTTTGAAATTATTGTGAATTTAGTGAAATTTAACTGGTTTTTGTCCGACTTTACTAAATCATGATTTTTTTTCATTTTCTATCATTTTTCTTTTATTCTTATTTTCATAAAAAAAGAAAATCCTAAAAAATATTTAGTTCATGCTATCTTCATTTTATTTACGTTTTTATTCAAAATATAAAAAAATTAGTTTCCTTAAGTTTCATTTAGTTTTTTTTGTTCTTGTATCATTTAAGTTAAAATTATAGTCTTTTAGATTTAATTTAGTAAAAAATCTCAAAAAATAGTAATTTCACATTCTTTTATTTTATTTTGCAAGTTCTTTATGTTAATTTAAAATTATCAAAAAAATCTTAGTTACATATAATTTATATTTTTGCATCACTTTATTTGAAAAAACTCAAAAATTATAAGTTTGTCCTCATGCTGCACAAAATTTGTCCTTATGCTGCATGGCCCCTGCAAGTAATGCCAAGAAAACGGACACAAAATCTCTGCTGCCCAATTTCCACAACCAAAAACCTGTGAACACCAGTCCAAAAACCTGTGAACACCAGTCCAAAATCTGCACTATGTCAAGACAAACATTACACCAAAATAGGAGGGCAAGAAACTGCATCAAAAAGTGTCGAAAACAGGGTATTCCATATGTTCAAACTCACTAAATTTTCCCTCCCAAAACCTCATTCTTATTCACTATAAAACAGGCAGATATACAATCGAAATAGAGGGGGAGCGGGAAAAAAAAGGCAGTTCAGAAAGAGTTCACAAAGAAAAAGAAACCACAAACCGTAACATCTCTTCCTCATTCCACCATCATAAAACACTCACAAGATCTATGGCCTGCAACTTATGCGATTTACACCAATAACCGCTAACTTCTTTTAATCATGGCTTCAATCTTTCTTATACAACCTTTTATGTAACCATACAACATAACAACCCTCACACCACAAGCTCAAACCTTCATTCCATACAACATTCAACTTCATTCACTACCTCAGAAGCTCCTCCAACCTGCCATGTTGAACCAAATCTGAACCATACAAACTCACTGCAACTGAACAATCGTACACCATATCCACTATGAACCTACAAGTTTGGATTGCATAAAAAACCAAGCTCCAATCATACCAGCAAACTCGCACCAACACCGACGCGTAGCTCACAACAATAGTTCTAGAATTTTAGGAGAAAAGGGGAGAAAAGAATCTGCAGAATTTGAAGAACAAGCAACATTTATTCTCTACAATTTCATAAAAAATTAATTCTATTACAAGATTTTCCAACAAGATTTTCAGAAGAGCAGGAGGAATTAAAAGAGCATATTACCTCATCTCTGGATTTCTTTATTATTTCATCGTCAAAAATCGAAATCATCAGACTTGCTCTGATCTTGTAAGTCTCCCTACTTTTTTTTTCAAAATATGTTGCTATGCTTGTTATAATGATGTATGTTGTGAACTAGTTGTCGTTGCTGCATTTTTTTGTTGTTGATGTTTCAATAAACCAGAACCCATGGGATTGTTATTGTTGTTTCTCTTACCATGAATATTTGTCGCCTTGTTGATTTGATGTTTAACTGCATGAAAAAAACCAGAAGCAGTGTTGTTGTTCGATTTCGATTTAGGGGAGAAAGAGTTCGAAACCAGAAGCAGTGTTGTTGTTCGATTTCGATTTAGGGGGAGAGAGAGTTCGAAACCAGAAGCAGTGTTGTTGTTCGATTTCGATTTAGGGGGAGAAAGAGTTCGAAACTAGAAGTAGTGTTGTTGTTCGATTTCGATTTAGGGGGAGAAAGAGTTTGAAGCCAGAAGCAGTGTTGTTGTTCGATTTTGATTTAGAGAGAGAGTTTGAAAGAGGGAGCAGAGTGTTCGATTTCGATTTAGAGGGAGAAAGAGTTCGAAAGAGGGAGCAGGGTGTTCGATTTCGATTTAGAAAAGAGAGTTCGAAGAGAGAGTTTGAAAGAGAGATTGAAGAGAGAATTCGAAAGAGATATCGAAGAGAGAGATCGAAGAGAGAAAAAAAGAGTTCGAAAGATAGTTCGAAAGAGAGAAAAAAGAGATTTCGAAAGAGAGTTCGAAAGAAGCGTTGTTCGATTTCAATTTCAATCCCATGTTGGACCTTTTTATTTTGTTTTTCAGCTTATTTCCCAATGATATTAATTTAGCTTTAACTTAGCCTATATTAGATATGGTTCAGTACTTTAGAATTAATTTGCTTTAGATTAAATTTAGTAACTTTTAGAATTTTAATTTTAATAATAAATCTTAGAACTTTAACTTAGTCTAGATATAATTTAGAAAGTTCATGATCTTAGTTCTATTTGTTGTTTAGAATTAATTTAGTAACTTATCTTCTTTAGAAAATTGGTTATCTTCCCTTTATTTTTTAATCGTCTTAATATTCTCGAATTAAATATTTCACTACCTTTCTTGGTATTAATTTGTTCACTTAAATTTATTTCCTTGCGTATCCTTGATTACTTATATTGTGATGTTCATCTTATTTTTGATTTGTTTGTTTCTACTCCAAGGGAAAGATTTAAATTTGTTGACTTCATGTCATCAAATATACCTTACATGATCATGTGAATTCCTTCATTCATTTTGTTTTACTATTTTTCTAAACTTAAGATAATTTTCCCAAATATTCAATTTTTCAAAACTCACACCTTTTAAGTCAAAACTTCGACGTTAGGTCATCGTATCTTCAAAAACTTGTCCATACCCATTTTTGGCCAAAACAATTTATTTTTAATCAAACAAACATTTTAATAAACAGATATTTCAAAAGGTTCCTATAGAATACTATAGATACATTGGGTGCTAATACCTTCCCATTGTATAACCAACCCCCTAACTCTAGACCTCTTTTCAAAAATGCCATGTATTTTCATTACTTTTAAAAGTATTATTTTACATTGCATACTTTAGGGTTTTATTTCGCTCTTTTCCCTTTTCCCTTGGAAATAATAAAGAGCGGTGGCGACTCTTGCTTTTGTGAGACGAATTAATTAATAGTTCGATCTCCGATTTACCCCATTACATTTTTTATCGCTACAGAATTGGCGACTCTGCTGGGGAAAGATTGACCTCTTGCTGGTCCATCCCTAAGTGGGTTAAGCCTAGTTTGTTTTATCTGTTTTATTATTATTTGATTTGTTTGATTATGTGTTTATATTGGGGTTGTTTGGTTTTTTTTCAAAGGACGAATCCTATACCCGGATTAAGTTACACTTAAGAATAGGACGGGCGGTATAGTCATGTTAACTTTGAGGGAGTAATCCCGAAGAAGGAGGCATGAGATCCCCTACTCAGTGGAAGGCCCTTTTGAACGTAATATTTGTTTACCGAGTAATCGAGAAGACATTATTATTTTCGACCTGGGAGCCAGAGAAGCTGAGAACCGTAGAACCCTAACCCATCTTGGCCTTTTAGGTGTAGCGCGGAGATTATAACAGAGTAATCCGAAAGTAGTTGTTACGCGATGCTACGCTCAGACGAGTTTCTCTTGAGAATATTGCTAATTATTGAGTAATCAAGACGTTGGTAATATCCGAAGGAGGAATGTAGACTCTGGGAACTCTTAGAACCTTGTCTTATAGGTGCAATTAAACCATTAGTACATACCTTTGGGGTGGGCTTTACCTTTGACTCCATGCACGAAACGTTGAACCTTTGAACCCCATGTTTGTGAAGTTGTGTGTAACTGTTGCATTATCATTCATCCATGCATCCATCAACATTTTTTGTAAAAAACTTGTTTTTCAAGGAACTTAAGAATGATTTTTGCATACATCTTAGGTACTGTTATTATGGAGTTTGGAAGAAGAAACACTCGAAGTTTTAGTTTTAAGGAGCCCGAGATTGAAGAACTGAAGAGTTTGATTCCTAAGATCGAGAACCCGACAGAATTTCAGAAGAAATATGGGTCCCTTATACCTCTCATGAAGCGCAAGATGAAGGAAGGCATCCTTAATACGTTGGTCCAATTCTACGATCCTTTGTACCGATGCTTCACCTTTCTGGATTACCAGTTAATGCCCACCTTAGAAGAGTACTCCTACATACTTGGTTTTCCGATCACCAATTGTGTTCCTTTTTCTGGCTTAGAAGAGGAACCCAAATCTCACGAGATAGCGACCACTACCCAGTTGAAGAAGTCGGAGATAGAGGAGAACATGACTACCAAAGGGGGAATCCGAGGCTTATTCGCGCAGTTTTTGTTGAAGAAAGCTCGTTATTTCACTGAGATAAAAGATACTATTGCCTTTGAAGGCGTTTTTGCTTTACTCGCTTATGGCCTTTTCTTGTTGATAAGTTTGTGGATATCAACGCCATCATAATTTTCTTGATTGGAAATCCGGTCCCTACGCTGCTAGGAGATGCCTACTACTCCATCCACCTTCGAAACTCTTATCAAGGAGGGGTGATTATTTGTTGTGCACCGTTGCTATATCAGTGGTATATTTCTCATCTACCTAGGTCTGATGTTTTCTGGAATCTCGAGGAGGAGCCGCGGTGGGCGCCAAAAATTATGGCTCTCACTCATTTCGACATTGATTGGTATAATCGAGTTTACTATGACGTGAAAATCATCGATAGCTGTCGTGCTTTTCCTAACGTGCCTCTTCTTGGTACGAAAGGAGGAATTAACTATAATCTTGTTCTCGCACGCCGTCAGTTTAGATACCCGATGAGGGACAAGCCAAACAACATCCATGTGAGTGGTTTCTTTCTACAAGAAGGACAAGATTACCAGGCAGCTAAGAGGGAGATCGAAGGAGCTTGGCGCCACATCCATAGGAAAGGGAGAGACATGTTAGGACAGAGAGGTGTCGTTTCTTTGGAGCCTTACCTACAATGGGTCCGTGCTAGGGCTTGTGCTCTCAAGATGCCCTATAAACCTGAGAAACCTTTATTCCCTACTGTTGCATCGTCATCTGTTGATGTTCCTATCGAGAACATAGGATAATACCAAGGAAATCTGGCTAGGATGAAGTCTGAGAGAGATGCTTGGAAAGGAAAGTATACTATGTCGGAATATGAGAATCGGGTCCTGACTCGACAGCTAAAGGAAAAGGAGGATTTGCTATTTATTCAAGACGGTTGGTTCATTGATCATAATGAGAAGCTTCGTCAAAAGGATGCTTTACTGAAGAAATATGCTAGTGAAAGGAAGAGAAGGAAGGAAGATTCGGTAAGCGTTGCTCTCGTTCCTAATCCACAAAGGGAAATCATTGATCGACTAGTAGCTGAGAAGAAAAAGATGGGAGACTTTTATGAAGAGAAGATCGGGAAGCTCCAGTTACAGTTGGCTTTTGGTCCTTCATCTAATGATTCTGAGTGATCTTTAGTTCTTAGTTTTATTTTTACTGTTGTCATTTTGTAAAACTCTGTAAAAGGGCTTCATGTTCCAAAGTTGTAATTTACTGCTTTATTATGGGCTTCATGTTCCAAAGTTGTAATTTACTGCTTTTATTATTGGGTTGTCGTCCCAAGGTTGTAATTTATTGTTTTGTTTTTCCAAAGTTCTAAGTTGTAATTTACCTCTTTTGATTAATGAAATGAGTTTTTGTTGTTCCAAATTCCTCTACCATTGATGTGTGCAAAATTATTGAAGTTTCTTGAAAAAACTATCAAAATGAACGATCATTTGCATCGCATATCATGCATCATCCAACATTCCACTTCACATGTTTTATAGAGTCTTATTTTTGTTTCTTTTTCCACTCCGATAGATTGTCAATCTGTCTCATCGGTACGATACCCGAGCCAATCGTCAGAGGAAGATGGAAGATCTAGAACAGGAAAACCACGAGCTTCGTGAGGAGGTCGCTACCCTTCGTGTCGGTATGGAGAAACTAACTGCGCTGGTGGAAAGTTTGATGGCTGCTCAGAATCAGCCATCAACTGCAGCTGCTGAGATTCAGACTTCCACTACTATGGTTTCTGAGATTGTCACTGTTCCAACATCTGTGACTCAAATCAACTCTCCGCTTCAACATCAGATGCCAAAAGGTTTTCCGTGGGGAATGCCTTATAACTTTGTGCCAGAAGGGTATCAGCCTGTCGTACAGCCTTTGGTTCAACCTATTGTGTCTTTTCCTCAACCGGAGACAACTATTATGTCGCCTGTAATCCCGTCTGTGGCACCCTTCCCTCAACCAGTGATGACAAATGTCGCTCCTGTGGTTCATTCTATGCCATACATGAATGAACCTGCTTATCATGCCGAGCCTGCTGAAAGTCTGGGTCTTTTCGATAGAATGGAGGAATTTCAAGACCAATTTCAAGAGATGCAGAGGGAGATCAGAGCGTTAAAGGGGAAAGATTTGTTTGGAAAGGATACTCATGACCTGTGTTTAGTTCCAAATGTAAAGATTCCAGCCAAATTCAAAGTGCCGGACTTTGAAAGGTATAAAGGTGATTCATGTCCGCGGAGTCATTTAACTATGTATGTGAGAAAGATGTCTACATATTCTGATGATCATAACTTGTTAATTCACTACTTTTAAGACAGTTTGACTGGTGTCGCTCTAAAGTGGTATATGGGTTTGGACAGCACTCGGATCCGTAATTTCAACGATCTTAGTGAAGCTTTTGTTCACCAGTATAAGTACAACATCGACATGGCGCCGAACAGAGATCAACTCCGGGCGATGTCCCAGAGAGACAGGGAGTCCTTTAAAGAATATGCCCAGAGGTGGCGCGAGATTGCTGCTCAGATTTATCCCCCTCTTGAGGAGAAAGAAATGACAAAGATATTCCTGAAGACTTTAGGTTCCTTTTATTATGAAAGAATGATTGCCAGCGCACCCAGTGATTTCACCGAGATGGTAGGTATGGGCATGCGGTTGGAAGAAGGAATTCATGAAGGACGTTAGGTTAATGAAGGAAGTCCATCTAGCAGTATCAAGAAGTTTGGAAGTGTTTTCCCTAAAAGGAAAGAACAAGATGTCAGTGTAATTTTCCCTGGGAGACCAAGGAGAGGTTATTCACATGTTGCGGCTGTCACTCCGATTGTCCGCCCAACATTGGTGACCCCAACTCATCAAACCCCGCCAATTCAGCAACGGCCATTTTAACAGCAGCCTCGACAACGGGCTTATCAATTTAATAACCAGAATCGTTCACCAAGGAAACCGCAATTTGATGCCATTCCCATGACTTACCCTGAATTGTTCCCTGCTCTGATCAGAAAGAACCTCATAATGACGAAGCCTCCTCCTGTCGCACCGAATAGTAGTTCTCCGTGGTACAAGGCGGACCAGTTTTGTGAGTATCATCAAGGGTCGCCAGGGCACAACATTGAAAATTGCTTTGCTCTAAAGGCGGATGTGCAGAGATTGATTAAGAACGGTATCTTATCTTTCAAGGATGTTATCCCGAATGTTAGAGATAATCCTTTTCCTCGATATGGGGCAGCATCAGTGAATATGGTGGAAGGTTGTCCGGGAAAGTTTCGAGTTTTTCAAGTTGAACACGTAAGAGATTCATTGATCAGGTTACATCAGAGCTTAAGAAGACTTGCCTTTTTTAGGCATCAGAATGATTATGATGTTTGTGAATTTTGTTCAAGAGAAGTTGATTGCCCTATTGTGAAGGAGGACATTCAAAAATTGTTAGACCAAAGGGTTATCACTATTACATATGACAGAGATCCGGTGGATGAAGTGAATGTTATAATACCACAATTCAACTTGCCTGAACCAGTAGAGGTCGTTTATGACAGTCAAACTGCACCTGTTTCTACTTTGATCATTTATCCACCTGGTCCTGTGCCTTACAACTCAGACCAAGCTATACTGTATAAGTATAATGCCACAATGATTGAGAATGGGGTAGAAGTCCCTATACCAACAATGCCATCTTTTGTTAACATCACTGATGTGAGCAGAGTTACGAGAAGCAGACGTGTCTTTGCAGCAGTACCTTTGAAGAGACCAGAAGTTCAAGTCAGGAGGCCCATACTGGTAGAAATTCCAGCGAGAAATGTTGAACCCAGGGTTGAGGTAGGCCGATCCAATGAACCTATCCCACACCCCGATGATGATGAGATTCTGAAGCTTATCAAGAGAAGTGAATACAAGATTGTGGACCAACTATTGCAAACTTCTTCCAAGATTTCTGTGCTTGCTTTACTGAGAGATTCGGGTGCCCATAGAGAAGCTTTGATGAAGGTCTTGGACCAGGCATTCATGGATCATGATGTTACAGTTGACCAATTTGATGGAATTTTGGGAAATATTACTTCGTGTAACAATCTTGGTTTCAGTGATGAAGAGCTTCCGGAGGAGGGAAGGAACCATAATATGGATTTGCATATCTCAATAAGTTGTGGAAATGATACTTTATCAAGTGTGCTGGTAGATACAGGTTCGTCGTTAAATGTAATGCCCAAAACTACATTATCTTGACTCTCATATCAAGGTGCTCCCATGAGACCTAGTGGGGTAATTGTCAAAGCGTTTGATGGTTCTAGGAAGACTGTCATTGGTGAAGTGGATCTTCCTATAATAATTGGTCCTCATACTTTTCAGATCACTTTTCAAGTAATGGATATTCGTGCCGCCTACAGTTGCCTATTGGGTCGTCCATGGATCCATGATGCAGGGGCAGTTACTTCCACGCTCCATCAGAGATTGAAGTTTGTAAGGCATGGAAAGCTGGTAATGATTGGTGGAGAGCAGGCTATGGTGGTAAGCCATTTGTCATCTTTCTCTTTTATTGATGCTGATGAGGATGTTGGAACCCAATTCCAAGCTCTATCTGTTGCTAATAATGAAGTGAAGAAGCAAGGGACATCTATTTCTTCTTTTGAGGATGCGCAACGAGTGGTTGAAAGTGGTTCGGCTGAGGGTTGGGGCCAGGTGTTGACTTTTCCTGAGAACAAGTCTGGAGAAGGTCTTGGTTTTCATCCCGTGTCTACAAGAGTTAAGCAGGAAACAGTTATCCGTCCGATACAAGAGGTTTTCCGAAGCGCAAGTTTTATCCATCCGACACCTCCTAAAGTTGATGCTATAATAGGAGATGATTCTGAAGAGGATTTACCCAATTTTGTAACGCATGGAGTGGTTTGCCAGAACTGGATTACTGTTGATGTTCCTGTTGTGATGCACATTTCTGAGTAATGTTTTGTTTTATTTTTGAAAAAAAAAATTTTCGCTCTGCCCAAGGCGAAAAGTATTTGTGTCGGGCTATGTTGAAAATAAATCCTTTTGCTCTACCCAAGGAAAAAGAGAAAATGTTTGGGCTCTTTGTTTCAAGTATTGCCCCTCATGAATAAAAATGTTATTTTGTCCACTACTGTTTTATTTTTCACTTTTTCTGGGAAATAGTAATGAAAATTAATTGGTAGTAATAGGAAATTAATCTTTTGTTTCATTTGTACAACATTCATATTAATCGATTTCTAAAATAAAGCATAATCATATGTGCAGATTAATCCATGACTTAACCATTGAAAACAATGATCCTATGCCCCCTCCCAACTTTGAATTCCCTGTGTTTGGAGCCGAGGAAGAAGATAGTGAAGAAGTTCCTGATGAAGTTTCCCGTTTGCTTGAGCACGATGAAAGAATTATTCAGCCATTTGTAGAGCCTATAGAGATGATCAATTTGGGTGATGAAGAAGATAAAAAGGAAGTTAAGGTCGAAGCATTGCTTATCCCAGAGGTCAAAGAGAAAATGTTGGAGCTTCTCAGAGAGTATGTTGACGTGTTTGCTTGGTCCTACCAACACATGCCAGGTTTGGATAACAATATTGTGGAGCATCGTTTGTCGTTGAGACCTGAATGTCCGCCGATTAAGCAGAAGTTGAGAAGGACTCGTCCCGATATGGCTGACAAGATCAAAGAAGAAGTTCAAAAGCAAATTAATGCAGGTTTCCTTGTTACATCGGTCTATCCTCAATGGTTAGCCAATATAGTGCCTGTTGCTAAGAAGGATGGCAAAGTTCGGATGTGTGTAGACTACAGAGATCAAAATAGAGCTAGCCCAAAGGATGACTTCCCATTACCACACATTGACATATTGGTCGACAGTACCCCAAAGTTCAAAGTCTTTTCTTTCATGGATGGTTTCTCCGGTTACAATCAAATCAAGATGGCACCAGAAGATATGGAGAAGACATATTTCATTACACCTTGGGGAACATTTTGTTATCGGGTAATGCCGTTTGGTTTGAAGAATGCTGGTGCAACATACCAAAGGGCCATGATTGCTTTGTTCCATGATATGATGCATAAAGAGATAGAAGTGTATGTAGATGACATGATTGCCAAATCACAAACTGAAGAAGATCATTTGGAACATTTATTGAAATTATTCCAGCGTTTGAGAAAGTATAAACTCCGTCTGAATCCCAACAAGTGCACTTTTGGTGTTCGTTCCGGAAGACTTCTGGGTTTCATTGTCAGTCAGAAAGGTATTGAGGTAGATCCTGATAAAGTCAAAGCTATTCGGGAAATTCCCGCACCCAAGACGGAAAAACAAGTAAGAGGATTCCTTGGGAGACTGAACTATATTTCTAGATTTATATCTCATATGACTGCTACCTGTGGGCCGATTTT
Organism: Vicia faba; assembly: GCA_948472305.1. Taxonomy (NCBI): domain Eukaryota; kingdom Viridiplantae; phylum Streptophyta; class Magnoliopsida; order Fabales; family Fabaceae; genus Vicia; species Vicia faba. The sequence continues at coordinate 940,046,445 of OX451741.1, read as the reverse complement.
CAAGCTTCTCCGAAAGAACCAAGGATGTGTGTGGACAGAAGATTGTCAGAGAGCTTTTGATAGCATCAAAGAATATTTACTTGAACCTCCCATATTGATTCCTCCAGTGGAAGGAAGACTTTTGATTATGTACCTGACTATATTGGAAGATTCCATGGGATGTGTGCTTGGTCAACAAGATGAGACTGGAAGAAAGGAACATGCCATATATTACCTGAGTAAGAAATTCACGGACTGCGAGTCTCGATACTCAATGCTTGAGAAAACCTGTTGTGCTCTAGCTTGGGCTGCTCGCCGTCTGCGCCAGTATATGATTAACCACACCACTTGGTTGATCTCCAAAATGGATCCGATCAAGTATATCTTTGAGAAGCCCGCCTTATCTGGAAGAATAGCCCGCTGGCAGATGTTGTTATCTGAATATGACATTGAGTATAACACTCAGAAAGCAATCAAAGGGAGTATTTTAGCCGATCATTTGGCTCACCAACCAATTGAATATTATCAATCCATCAAGTTTGACTTCCCAGATGAAGATGTTATGTACTTGAAAGCTAAAGATTGTGAAGAGTCATTACCTGAAGAAGGACTTGATCCTGAATCCCGTTGGGGTTTGATATTTGACGGAGCTGTGAATTCTTATGGAAATGGAATTGGGGAAATCATCGTCACTCCCCGAGGTACTCATATCCCGTTCACGGCGAGATTGAAGTTCGACTGTACGAACAACATGGCTGAATATGAGGCATGTATTATGGGTCTCGAAGAAGCAGTGGATCTAAGGATTAAGATTCTTGATATTTACAGAGACTCGGCATTGGTAATTAATCAAATCAAAGGAGAATGGGAGACTCGCCATCCTGGTTTGATCCCTTACAGAGATTATGCTAGAAGATTGTTAACCTTCTTCAACAAAGTGGATTTACATCATATCCCTAGAGATGAAAACCAAATGGCTGATGCTTTAGCTACTTTGTCTTTAATGTTTCAAGTGAATGGTTGGAACGATGTGCCTACAATCAGAATTATGCGCCTCGATAGACCTGCTCATGTGTTCTCAGTAGAAGAGGTCACCGACGACAAACCATGGTTCTATGACATTAAACGTGTTCTTCAAACTCAAGAGTACCCGCCCGGGGCATCCAATAAAGATAAGAAGACATTGAGGAGATTAGCAAGCAATTTCTTCCTCAATGAAGAAGTGTTATATAAGAGGAATTACGACATGGTCTTGCTCAGATATGTAGACAGACATGAAGCAGACATGCTAATGCAGGAAGTACATGAAGGATCCTTTGGCACTCATGCCAACGGACATGCAATGGCTAAGAAGATGTTGAGAGCTGGTTACTATTGGATGACAATGGAATCTGACTGCTGCAAATATGTGAAGAAATGTCATAAATGCCAGATTTATGCGGACAAGATACATGTGCCACCGACCCTCCTCAATGTTATCTCTTCACCTTGGCCTTTCTCTATGTGGGGCATCGATATGATTGGAATGATTGAACCCAAAGCTTCAAATGGTCATCGTTTCATCTTAGTAGCGATTGATTATTTTACTAAATGGGTGGAAGCAGCATCTTATGCTAATGTAACCAGACAGGTGGTAGTCAGATTTATCAAGAATCGGATATTTGTCGATACGGCATCCCGAGCAAGATCATCACTAATAATGGCTCGAATTTGAATAACAAGATGATGAAAGAGCTTTGTGAAGAATTCAAGATCGAACATCATAATTCTTCTCCTTACAGACCGAAGATGAATGGGGAAGTTGAAGCTTCTAACAAGAACATCAAAAAGATTGTCTAGAAGATGGTGGTAACTTATAGAGATTGGCATGAAATGCTTCCGTTTGCTTTACATGGATACCGTACTTCAGTTCGAACTTTAACGGGTGCAACCCCATTTTCCCTAGTTTATGGTATGGAAGCAGTACTCCCCGTGGAGGTTGAGATTCCGTCTATGAGAGTGTTGATGGAAGGTAAACTTTCTGAGGATGAATGGTGTCAAAGTAGATATGATCAGTTGAATTTAATTGAAGAAAAGAGATTGACAGCGTTGTGTCACGGTCAATTATATCAGCAGAGAATGAAGAAGGCTTTTGATAAGAAGGTTCGACCACGCGAGTTCAGAGAAGGTGACCTTGTGCTCAAAAAGATATTATCTTTCCAACCTGATTCTAGGGGCAAGTGGGCTTCGAATTATGAAGGACCGTATGTCTTTAAGAAAGTTTTCTCTGGAGGTGCCATGATTCTCACAAATATGGACGGTGAAGAGCTCCCGCGCTCTGTGAATGCCGATGCAGTCAAGAAGTATTTCGCTTAGGTTTGAGTTGACGGTTTGCTAAGTTGAAAACCCGAAGGGGCGGCTTAGGCAGGCTTTTGGTCAGACCGGCTGTGGCATTTGAACACATTTCGGAATTCGAAGTTATTAGGGAGAATAATGATCATTGTTTTTGTGTAACCCTTTCTTTCATGTACTATTTCCCAAACTTTTGTAAACCGTTGGAGTCGCGTTGTTAGCGAACTACCGTCTTATTAATGAAATTTGAGCATTTACCTTTTGTGGGCAAAATTTTAATTTTTACGGCAATATTTGAAACAAAGTTATTTAAAGTATTCTTATTTTGAAAATGTGTCGTGAATAATGAAAGGAATATTAACAGTTGTTCTGAGGATGGTCAAGCCATGAAATGCAAAACAATACAGTAATTTATCCTTGCATGATGAACATGTTTTCTTTCAAAATCGTCACGAGGTGTTGGTTGTGTAAACTTTTGTTTCTAGTGGTACTAAGTTTGGTGACTTCCCAGCTTTTCCAATTAAGCGTTGTTTTGGTTATCCTTATTTGAGCAGATTTCGGAAGTGTGGTACGCTTTGTCTCATGCCAGTGGTCTATTGGAGATTAGAAGATTGGTTTTGAATACTTTTCTCCCAGAAGATTTGAGCCTTGTAGCGTGATACACTCTGACGTTGCTTTGTAGTTCCAGTTCCAGTTATTTTCCGTCTTTTTAAGATTGGCCGAGTATCTATTATTTTGTGATATCTTATCATCTTCAAGATATTCCGTCTGCCTGTTTCGTCAGCATAACATTCATTCATTCATTTACACTTATATCACGCATGCATATTCACATTTGTCGTTGATTTTGGGTCGTATACCTTGTGTATGTTTATTAAGACAATGTACATGTTCTTTCCAAGTAGAATGTTAGCTTAGGCAGAAAATGTGCTTCCTTTCTAAATTCCCCAACTGAGCTAATCCTTGTGGATGACTTTTTGATTTAGTCTTCCTTGTCCATTTCTGGATAGGATGAATCCCCAATCAAGTTATTTTCTCATTGGGTGGAGTCTTGTTTGACTGTTTTCTCTTTGGTTTATTCCTGGAGGGAGTTGTTGCCTATTGCATAGGCTATCTCGTGGTTTTCTCCAAGCTAGGCAACCTAGACGAATGGTGCATTTATTTTGCACATTTAAGTATTTGATCTCCTCGGGAAGGATTTATTCATGGTTCCCTTTGATGAAGATTTTATTCTCTGGCAGTGTTATCGCAATTTTCTTCTGAATTATTCTTCGGAAAGCGGCAAGCGGCGGTCTCTTCATGAGCAACTTGTACGTTATTATTTTTTGGAAAACGGCAAGCGGCGGTCTCTTCATGAGCAGCTTGTACGTTCTTTTTCTGCGGAAAACGGCAAGTGGCAGTCTCTTCATGAGCAGCTTGTACGTTATTTTTCTTTTGAAAACGAAAAGCGGCGGTCTCTTCATGAGAAACTTGTGCGTTATCTTCTTTGCGGAAAACGGCAAGCGGCAGTCTCTTTATGAGAAACTTGTACGTTATTATTTTTGGAAAACGGCAAGCGGCGGTCTCTTCATGAGCAACTTGTACGTTATTATTTTTCTAGAATACAGCAAGTGGCGGCTTCTTTATTTGAGAAGCTTGTATGTTATTGGTTATTTTTGGAAGACAGCAAGTGGCAGCTTCTTTATTTGAGCAGCTTGTATGTCATAGTATTTTTGGAAGATAGCAAGTGGCAGCTTCTTTATTTGAGCAGCTTGTATGTCATAGTATTTTTTGGAAGACAGCAAGTGGCAGCTTCTTTATTTGAGCAGCTTGTATGTCATAGTATTTTTTGGAAAACAGCAAGTGGCAGCTTCTTTATTTGAGCAGCTTGTATGTCATATTATTTTTGGAAGACAGAAAGTGGCAGCTTCTTTATTTGAGCAGCTTGTGTATCTACAACCATATTATTATTTCAGCATTAATTGGTATCTCTCTAGAAATCTCGCAGAGAAGTTTGTTATGAATCTTTACCTTCAGAAGTCGGTAATCCATTATCAGCAAATTTGGTACATCTTTTGTCTATCTTTGACCTTGAGTTGTGAACTCACTGTTATTTTGGGTCAATAATCTATTTTTGTGGCCTATGCAAGATGCCTTCTTTGTTAGGGTCAGAGGTCGTATTCTCTCAAATTTTTATTCGCCGTCAAGAGTCTATCATTTGAAGTCGATGGCTCATTTCCCCAGTAGTGTATAATCTATGTTCCCGTGGTTTGTTGATGTTTGGTTTCTCCAGCATTATCTTGTCTCATACAATATCATTCTCTGTGAATTTAAATACTACATTCATATCACAAACATAATGGCGGTATCTTAGGGCAAAAATTGTGTATTATGTATTTAAGTACCTTCAATCTCGTCGAGACGAAGATTTTAATCTTCATATCTCCAGATAGAAGAAACTTAAATAGGGGCAGCTGTCATACCCCAAATTTTGACCTAAGATACCACCTCCCATCTGCATTATTACATAGCAAGCGTTCACAAGCGATTCAACCTATTTTTGCCAATTCTCGAGTCAGATTTCAAAAATTCATAACTTCTTCAAATTTCGACAATTTTTTAGTGGTTCTTTTACATATGATTCTCCTCTGCAACAACTATAACTTTTCTTTACAAGTCAAGAGATGATTATGCTTTGAAAATCCACCAAAAAATATAAACGTTAGAAATTGTTGTGAATTTAGTGAAATTTAACTGGTTTTTGTCCGACTTTACTAAATCATGATTTTTTTTCATTTTTTATCATTTTTCTTTTATTCTTATTTTCATAAAAAAAGAAAATCCTAAAAAATATTTAGTTCATGCTATCTTCATTTTATTTACGTTTTTATTCAAAATATAAAAAAAATTAGTTTCCTTAAGTTTCATTTAGTTTTTTTTGTTCTTGTATCATTTAAGTTAAAATTATAGTCTTTTAGATTTAATTTAGTAAAAAATCTCAAAAAATAGTAATTTCACATTCTTTTATTTTATTTTGCAAGTTCTTTATGTTAATTTAAAATTATCAAAAAAATCTTAGTTACATATAATTTATATTTTTGCATCACTTTATTTGAAAAAACTCAAAAATTATAAGTTTGTCCTCATGCTGCACAAAATCTGTCCTTATGCTGCATGGCCCCTGCAAGTAATGCCAAGAAAACGGTCACACAATCTCTGCTGCCCAATTTCCACAACCAAAAACCTGTGAACACCAGTCCAAAAACCTGTGAACACCAGTCCAAAATCTGCACTATGTCAAGACAAACATTACACCAAAATAGGAGGGCAAGAAACTGCATCAAAAAGTGTCGAAAATAGGGTATTCCATATGTTCAAACTCACCAAATTTTCCCTCCCAAAACCTCATTCTTATTCACTATAAAATAGGCAGATATACAATCGAAATAGAGGGGGAGCGAGAAAAAAAAGGCAGTTCACAAAGAGTTCACAAAGAAAAAGAAACCACAAACCGTAACATCTCTTCCTCATTCCATCATCATAAAACACTCACAAGATCCATGGCCTGCAACTTATGCGATTTACACCAATAACTGCTAACTTCTTTTAATCATGGCTTCAATCTTCCTTATACAACCTTTTATGTAACCATACAACATAATAGCCCTCACACCACAAGCTCAAACCTTCATTCCATACAACATCCAACTTCATTCACTACCTCAGAAGCTCCTCCAACCTGCCATGTTGAACCGAATCTGAACCATACAAACTCACTGCAACTGAACAATCGTACACCATATCCACTATGAACCTACAAGTTTGGATTGCACAAAAAACCAAGCTCCAATCATACCAGCAAACTCGCACCAACACCGACGCATAGCTCACAACAATAGTTCTAGAATTTTAGGAGAAAAGGGGAGAAAAGAATCTGCAGAATTTGAAGAACAAGCAACATTTATTCTCTACAATTTAAGAAAAAATTAATTCTATTACAAGATTTTCCAACAAGATTTTCAGAAGAGCAGAAGGAATTAAAAGAGCATATTACCTCATCTCTGGATTTTTTTATTATTTCATCGTCAAAAATCGAAATCATCAGACTTGCTCTGATCTTGTAAGTCTCCCTACTTTTTTTCTCAAAATATGTTGTTATGCTTGTTATAATGATGTATGCTGTGAACTAGTTGTCGTTGCTGCATTTTTTTGTTGTTGATGTTTCAATAAACCAGAACCCCTGGGATTGTTATTGTTGTTTCTCTTACCATGAATATTTGTCGCCTTGTTGATTTGATGTTTAACTGCATGAAAAAAACCAGAAGCAGTGTTGTTGTTCGATTTTGATTTAGGGGAGAAAGAGTTCGAAACCAGAAGCAGTGTTGTTTTTCGAATTAGATTTAGGGGGAGAGAGAGTTCGAAACCAGAAGCAGTGTTGTTGTTCAATTTCGATTTAGGGGGAGAAAGAGTTCGAAACTAGAAGTAGTGTTGTTGTTCGATTTCGATTTAGGGGGAGAAAGAGTTTGAAGCCAGAAGCAGTGTTGTTGTTCGATTTTGATTTAGAGAGAGAGTTCGAAAGAGGGAGCAGAGTGTTCGATTTCGATTTAGAGGGAGAAAGAGTTCGAAAGAGGGAGCAGGGTGTTCGATTTCGATTTAGAAAAGAGAGTTCGAAGAGAGAGTTTGAAAGAGAGATTGAAGAGAGAATTCGAAAGAGAGATCGAAGAGAGAGATCGAAGAGAGAAAAAAAGAGTTCGAAAGAGAGTTCTAAAGAGAGAGAAAAGAGAGTTTGAAAGAAGCGTTGTTCGATTTCAATTTCAATCCCATGCTGGACCTTTTTATTTCGTTTTTCAGCTTATTTCCCAATGATATTAATTTAGCTTCAACTTAGCCTATATTAGATATGGTTCAGTACTTTAGAATTAATTTGCTTTAGATTAAATTTAGTAACTTTTAGAATTTTAATTTTAATAATAAATATTAGAACTTTAACTTAGTCTAGATATAATTTAGAAAGTTCATGATCTTAGTTCTATTTGTTGTTTAGAATTAATTTAGTAACCTATGTTCTTTAGAAAATTGGTTATCTTCCCTTTATTTTTTAATCATCTTAATCTTCTCGAATTAAATATTTCACTGCCTTTCTTGGTATTAATTTGTTCGCTTAAATTTATTTCCTTGCGTATCCTTGATTACTTATATTGTGATGTTCATCTTATTTTTGATTTGTTTGTTTCTACTCCAAGGGAAAGATTTAAATTTGTTGACTTCATGTCATCAAATATACCTTACATGATCGTGCGAATTCCTTCATTCATTTTGTTTTACTATTTTTCTAAACTTAAGATAATTTTCCCAAATATTCAATTTTTCAAAACTCACACCTTTTAAGTCAAAACTTCGGCGTTAGGTCATCGTATCTTCAAAAACTTGTCCATACCCATTTTTGGCCAAAACAATTTATTTTTAATCAAACAAACATTTTAATAAACAGATATTTCAAAAGGTTCCTATAGAATACTATAGATACATTGGGTGCTAATACCTTCCCATTGTATAACCAACCCCCGAACTCTAGACCTCTTTTCAAAAACGCCATGTATTTTCAATACTTTTAAAAGTATTATTTTACATTGCATACTTTAGGGTTTTATTTCGCTCTTTTCCCTTTTCCCTTGGAAATAATAAAGCGCGGTGGCGACTCTTGCTTTTGTGAGACGAATTAATTAATAGTTCGATCTCCGATTTACCCGGCTACATTTTTTATCGCTACACTAGCAAGTAACTAAGAGTCCATGGAAAACCATGGATGAAAAGGGTGTTAATACCTTCCCTTTTCATAATCTACCCCCCGAACTCAAGAAATAATCTCAAAGGTCTTTCTTGTGCTTTTTCACCTTTCCTTTTGGATAAAAGAAAAGTCGGTGGCGACTCTTGCTAACCGCAACATTTGCGATCAAACGCAAAAACCCTCAAGTCAGTTCTCCCACCGTATCACAGGTACACAAGAGGTACATTTGAATAAGCATGCAGAAGGCCGGGTCGAAGGCTACACAAGAGGTCCAGTCGAAAGAGGCAACTTGAGGCCAGTCGAAGAGCAACACTAGAGGGTATTCGAATGAGCCAAAATGTCCACATACATTCAAATTTCAAAAAAGGACAAGGTCCCATGTTTTTGGCAAACGTTACAAATTCTCATTCATGGCTTTCAAACACATAATCAAGGATGTTTAAACCATTGCCTTCTTGTCCCCTCTAACCCATCTATCTAAAGAGACCACAAGTGTTGCGTCACACAGGGACAAATTACCTATAAAGAAGAGAACACTCACACCACCATAAAAAAGATATCAAAATTCTAATTGGTTTTTTGCAGGCACCCTCAATCCAGACGAAGGCTATATTTGTGTTCCTGAGATTCCCAAGAATCTTCTCCAAGCCAAGCCACGTCCAAAAGCCAAATCGAAGCAATTATCAAACAAGGGTACCCACACCCATCATCACATATTCATCCATCAACCATTGGTAAGAATTGGTAAAAAGATCAATCTCTACATTTACATGACACATCAACATTTGTAGTTTCGTCCGTTTGGTTGTTCAAGACTAAAGACCTGGGTTCAACCCCAGGTCTTCCTTTGTTTTGCGTCTAACGCTTGTTGCAGATCTAGCATAAATAAGGCCAGTGCGTACAGAATCGAAGGACCTGGGCTTGGCACCCAGGTCATGCTTTTCATTTTGGCTAAGATACCTTTGCAGATTCAGTTCCCTCGCAACATCCACCCCTGGATTGAAAGACAATTATCTCTCCCTGGGTCCAAGGAGAAACATCCTTCCTTGGATCGATGACTACCTTTTTCCTCTGGGTCGAAAGCCACCTTCCTCTAGATCGAAGGCAATTTTTTCATCTGAATCAAAGCCATGATTCTCCCTGGATCGAAGAATCCTTTCACTCCTTCATATTTTATTTTTGTTCTTTTTGTTATTTATTTATTGATCCTTTTATTTAAATTGACCTTGAATCAAAAATCACAAAAAAATATATTAGGCTAGTTGTTTTTTTCTAATTAAATTAACTTTGTAAATAAATAAATTAATTATTCTAACCATCGTTCTTAAAATTAAAAATTAAAAATATTTAGGCTTTATTTTCTTTCATACATAAAAAAACAAAACAAAAAGATTTTTCACCTTAGGGTTTTTTTTCATACATCTTTTCTACTTCGCGCAAATTTACTTATTTGCATATTTTTCCATATCATTGTTTCTGCCTACTGGATGTAATAGATTAAAACTAGGACATTTACTGCTTTATCCCCCTCATTATTGTACAGTGTAAATCCCCTCCCCAAAGCATTGTAATACCGTAGATTTAAATTCCTGCATTTTAATATTCTGAAATATATATTAACTGCTAGTAACTAGGCGTGTATGAAAAAACTAATAATCAAACGCTAGCAAACTTAACAAAAAGACAAAAATAACTGAATTGAATCAATTGCACATATACACCTCTAGGGTACCTCACTTTGGTTGCCTCCAGAAATAAAAACAGTCATGAGGCTGAAACGCTTTAGCAAAGACCCATAAATCAAAAGATCATAGTCCCTCGATGACCCTTCAGTTGCCTTTCGGAAAATGATCTACTCCCTAAAAAAATTGCTAAAGCGTCTCCATAAGTTACCTTCGTGACTGCAAACGCCCCTTTGATGTCCCTCATACATCCAACAATAGGGCTACCTACTCACTAATAGTGGGATAACACTGTCTAAAGGATAGGAGGAAAAGAACTACCTTTTCGAGTATAAAAGTTGATAGCTGGTAGAAGTTTGCTCAAAACATTTTGCACTTACACAAATACTACTTTTTAAAAACAATTTTCAAAATCATTTGTTTTGTTAACACTCTTGAGGATTGATACAAGAGTTAAACGCAAAGCAAATCGCCGCACTAAGGCATTCTCAAAAAAATTTCAAACACACAAAGCACAAAAGTATTTCAAAATGGGCAAACCTCTAAGAGCCCGTGGATAACTACAGATGGAAAGGGTGCTAACACCTTCCCTTTCCATAATCTACCCCCCTTACTCAGAAAACTCTCTAAAAAATCTTTTTATATTCTTTTCACCCTTTCCTTAATTCGGATAAATGAAAATTCGGTGGCGACTCTTGCTTACCGCAACATTTGCAAACACAAAATGCAAAACCAGTATATAACAGTTGGTTCTACCACCGTATCACAGAACTGGTGACTCTGCTGGGGAAATCTTGTAAAAAGTGGGGTTACCTTAGAGTTAGTTCATTATTTAACTGCTTTTGTATGCTTGGTTTGCTTTACCTTTTGGGATTGTTTGGGTTGTTTCTATAAATCCTACACCCGGATTTGGGGAACCTTTTAGGTATGTAGTAATAGATCATGGAAACTGTGCAGGGTATACCGACACAGTCAAAGCGGTAGCTATGTTAGTGTGACACTTTGGTTGGTACCGGTATCCCTTGTGTTGAATCGAGGAGAATACGGGGCCGCCGCATGGTGTCGTGAAGCACTAACATACCTTAGAACCTTAGTTGAACAAACTTGGCCATTAGGAAGTAGTGAGATAGCCGACCTTAGTGTAAATCTGAGGATTGGTTGATACTCGATGCTACACTCATTGAGATTTGACTCCCGAGTTTTTTTTTTGTGGCAAGTCAGTTTCCAATCGGAACGAAACTTGTGGGAAAAATCAGTGATATTGAGATCCCTTAGAACTCGGTTACTATTACTAAGACAGGTTGAGCCAACTAAACTTCAAGAGGGTACTTACCTACAAACCCCATGCAAGCCTAAACCTAAGGCTTCTTGTGTGACTTGTTTGCTTTCAACTTGAACTACTTGTAGGGTTTTATTATTTAACAGCATGATTTCCTTGCAGGATTTGTTCACAGTCATTATCCAGTAACCTGGACTTCTTAGACTCACTTGTCTTCATCACCTTACATTTTTTCTTAACTCATAGCTTACACATCATAAACATTATACCATAGCATTTACTTAACCATTTCAAGGATCTCAAGGGTCTGTGATGCAGGTTATGATGAACCAGACGTCTAACAAGGGGCAAGGGGATTTATTTTCTTCTAACCAAATGCCTTCAAAAGACTAGAACACAACAACTTGAGTTAGGGGCTATGACCCACTCGATATGGTGAGCTTGACTCTCGTAGAAGGACTTTCAACGATGCCAAGTTCTTCAATCAAAGCTGAAAAATTCAACTTCTGACATTTTCTTATTTAACCTGCGAGGTCCTTGAAAACATTTGCATAACAAGTATTCCCCAGGCAGGTTTCTTATCTTTTTGTTGTTTATTTCAGCAAAAAGAAATGGCTCTTGAACAAACAGTTAAGGAACTTCAGGCACAGAATGCTCAGTTCCAAGAAATGTTCCTGAATCTGGATAAGGGACAAGAAGATCTGAAGGCTCTTGTTCTTAAAGACCATAAGAAAAAGGAAAAGAAACCAGTTTGTATTTTGAGTGTGGGAAGAAGAAGACCAGCTAACCGAGCTCTAGATTTTGCAATCCCATCAAAGGGAGAGGATAATCAAGAGGAAAGTGACGAGAAATCAGAGGAAGGAGACAACAATCCAGCGTTTGAGGAAGATGAAGCCGACTATACTGAAGAGCAGTATCCTCCTACTGATGACAAATACAAGCAGTTAGAGGATCGCCTCAATGCAATGGAAATTCATAGGGTACCCGGTCTGGATTTTAAAGAATTAGGTTTGGTTCCAGGGGTGGTCATCCCACCTAAGTTCAAGGTCCATATCTTTGCAAAATATGATGGTGTTTCCTGTCCCAAGCTACACTTGAGGTTATATGTCAGAAAGATCCAGCCTCATACTACTGACCGGAAGTTATGGGTCCATTTCTTCTAAGAAAGTTTGACTGACACTCAACTGGATTGGTTCTATCAGCTAGAAGGAACTGACATCCATACATGGGAAGACTTGGTTGCTGATTTCTACAAGCAGTACCAATACAACACTGACATGGCACCAACTCGAGTGCAACTGCAGAATATGTCCATGAGCTCAAGAGAAGGGTTCGAGGAATATGCGCAGAAATGGAGGGATCTAGCTGGCAGGGTACAACCTCCTCTGAATGATCAGGAAATGGTAGACATGTTCATGGGCACTCTGACAGGCCCGTTCTTTAATCTGCTGATTGAGAGTTCTTCATCCGGCTTTACAGAGATGGTTCTGACTGAGGAAAAGATCGAAAACAGTATCAAAAGTGGGAAGATTCCAATGGCTAAATCCTCTAATGCTGAGAGGAAGACATTTTGTGGTAAAAAAGAAACTAATGTTGTCTATGGTCAAAGGCGCCATAATACAAATAACCACCATCAGTCCGTGGGAGCAGTGTTAATATCTAATCCTACACTTGTTCAACATTAACGAGGCAGTAGGCCTAGGATAAAGTATCAAGAGAGGCAGTATGCTGACCTTAATATTCCTTTGCCTCAAGCATTACAATAATTTCTAAAATAGGAGCTAATTACACTAAAGGATCCTCCTTAAAAACCTGATATCTCTTCTCCTAAGTACAATCCTAATGTAAAATGTGCTTACCATTCTGATAGTCTGGGCACGATACCAACAATTGTTGGACTTTGAATAACAAGATTTAGGATTTGATCGACAACAAGAAGATCGAATTTGACTCTCCTAAGACCCCGGTGTGACCACTGCTTCCATGCCAAATCATGGCCAAAATTGAGAGCATTTATCGCATTTGAATTATCAGTTGTAATTCCTTTGTTGCTTAAAACATTTACCTTTATGTCAAACTTTGGTTATTCATATTAATACATTGCATATGTTTGTCTTTAATTATTTCATTCCTATTCATTGTATTCAAAGTGTGATTTTACTTCCTTTTTGTGATATTCAAAGACCTGATTAAAAAGCTCTAAGCCTTTGGATGGAGGGTGACAAAAATGATACCATAATCTCTACAGTATGCTTTTGAACAGACCCTGCTGACGATGTACAGACGTTTGTTTCAAATCCTAAATAGTGGAGTTATAAGGAAGATAATCCCTAGTCAACCCCTTTGAGCCAAAGAAGTAGGAGTTTTTCTTTTCACACGAATTAAAACCCTCAATCATAACCTGGGGTGGGGTAGTTTCTCAGTTAAAAGGTGAATTCAATCGCAAGCTCTATCTTCATACACAACAAAGAGTATAGAAGATGCTCTCCAAAAAGATTGTGATGGTTCCACATAATCGTCAGGACAGGTAACCTTTATTTTTCAAAAGAAAAAGTCCGCTAAGTCAAAACCTATGAAGGAGACTTAAGAAAAAACTACGGCATCCTGCTGACTGTAATCACAAAAGAATCAGTTCAGGAAAAAGTAAGGATAACGAAAACAAAAGAAAGGAGGCACTACAAATCCTCAACAAAAAGAAAAGGTTATAAAAATGACTGCTTTCTCAAACAAACGTTCAGTTTCTGAACCATCACCAAGTATCAGAGTAAAGGTCTCAAACTCAATCGGGATTTAAGCGCACAATTAACTGAGCATATGGCTAAAGAACATCACAAAGAACGGGTGGGTACAAATAAATTTTGAGCTTTTATCCTTTATTTCTTGAACCGTGTACCAGGCCACATTATAACCCTTAAAAGTCCTAGCTGAAGCCTGGGTTAGTTTGAAGGTGTGATACGGTGGCAGAACCGACTGTTTTGGAAAATGTTGGTTTGTGTTTTGCGTTTTGTACTTGCAAAATGTCGTGGTAAGCAAGAGTCGCCATCGAATTTTATTTCATCCAACCAAAAAGGAAAAAATCACAGAAAAAATCCTTTTTTGAGATATTCTGAGTACGGGGGGTAGATTATAGAAAGGGAAGGTGTTAGCACCCTTTCTATCCATGGTTTTCCATGGGCTCTTAGGTACTTGCTCATCTTTTAAAATTGGTTGTGTGTGTTTGTTTTGAAATGTTTTTGTTTTACTTCGTTTTAACCCTTGTTTCTATCCTCAAGAGTGTTACGAAGTTGTTTTGAAAACTTTGTTTGGAAAAAGTGTTTGGTGTGAAAAGTTTAACTTGAGCAAGTACCTAACAATTATCTACCTACTCGAAAAAAGATCGTTTATGTTCTCGTTTCCTTTAGACAATGCTATCCTACTATTGAGAAATAGGTAGCATCGTCGTTGGATTTGTAAGGGTCAATTCGTAAGGGACGTACGATCACTAAAGCAATGTTATGATGTTTTAGTAATAAACCTAGAGTCTTTAGATCATATTCGAGGCAACATTTCCGAGGTGATGTTTCCGAGGCAACATTTCCGAACGGGACATTTGATCTTTGTTAGACAGGAAGGCAACCGAAGTGAGAGTATGCCCTAAGAGTGCGCATGTGCGAGTGATTTGATTTCAGTTATTATCTTTGTACATTTAGGGTTTTCTATCTGTTTTAAATTATCATGCAATCTTGTCATACAATCCTATTAACATACATCTAAACAGTTAATATTTGCGAGAATTAAAATGTCGGAAAATAAAACCTACGCTATTACAAGGCCTCGGGGTACGGATTAATTACATAGCCAAAAACCCGTAAAAGACGATAAATAAAGAAAATCCTAATTAAGATATTACATACCGTGAGAAGTTACATTAATATTCCAAAAATAATAAACGTGCGCGATGAATCGAAAATGGGAGATTTAGGGTTTTGACCCCAGCTACCTAATTGTAATTTACAAGAAAAATCATCTTTTTATCGTTTTTGATTGTTTGAGAAAATGAAGTTTAATTGAGTAAATAAAAAAAACTAATTACTAATTAATTTTAATTAAGATAAATAATTAAATTAACCTATTTTTTATTTTTTATTTTTGAGAAAGAAATAAAAATTAAATCATAAGCTAACCCTAATTTTTCTAATTGATTTTAATTATATACAAAAAGTTAGAATTACCCTAAATTAAATTTAAACTAATATTGAATTAAATTTGATAAAATAAAATAAAAACCTAATTCTAAATTTTGTGAAACTTGATTTTATGATTTTTTGTGAAAAAGAAATTGATTTTGGTTAGAAAATAATTAAGCAAATTAAATAAATAAAAGGAAATAGAAAAAAGAATAAGAATGGGCCTGGTTGTTGTTTAGCAAGAAAGGGGGTATGAATCTGACTTCTAGGCCCAACAATTCTTGGCCATTTTTGACTTCTCCAATCCCATGCATACGCTTGACTTAGGCACATGGTGGACCTTTATTGGGAAGGCCTTGGATATGGCATGTTGATGATCTGATGGTTGGATGCTGATGTTGTATGGTAGACGCAGGGGATACATGTGCACCTGATTATGTAAGAAAAAATAATATGAAGCAAAAGTTGGGACCTGGGGATCGAACCCAGGTCCTTGGGCATTATCACACTGCACGCTTGCCAACTGAGCTGGCCATGTTAGTTGTATAAATGATAACAAATAAATATTATATGATAAAAACAAAAAGCCAAATTCTGAAACGCGCAAAATTCAAATGGGCAAGTCAGGGAGTGCCACGTAAACCATCTTCTTCCTCCCACCGTCGATGTAAGTTCCATGACTTTTACCTATGGACACTGAGTGTATGTACAACCCTGTGCATTTCCAAAATCTCATACAAGCATGATAAATGAAAACCAATGGTACCAATCAACTCTTTGCAACCTCACGAGCATCATGGTACCATTATTAATGGCCAATTGTTCCTGTACAGTAAATCCCTAAAAACGAAGAAAAAACCCTAGCCATGGAACTTTGCTGTACAATCAATAAAAATGCAATTAATCATAACCATTAGCTTGCAAACATCTCAAGGATTGAAAATATGTCAATTACTCATGCTAAAGATGCCAGAATCAGTGCATTCGATTTCAAGAAAAAAGACAAATCGTGTGAACCTTACAGTGTGATTCTGAGCGTGGGTAAGCTTGTTAACGGTTGCAACACGGTCCAGGAATGTCCATCAAATGATTGGGATGGTTAGAATGGCTTGAGACGGCCTGAAACTTGGAAATCAAGTTTGCACTTTTTCTTGAATTTTTTGCAATTTTTTCTCTCTCTTTTCACGCCTCTAACCCCCTTTTTTTGTCTGCACTTGTTCCTTATGTATAGTAGAATGCATTAGGGTTACAATTTTGTATCAAATCTCTTCCAATTATGAACATTGATTCATGATTTGATCCTTGTGCAAAATCTTTCCAAATCAAGCAAATTCAATCTTTTTTTGTCCATTTTGAACCTTGCACGATTTGATCTTGTTTCCAGCTGTGTATTGGACCTAATCATGCACAAAATCTCAAGATTTAATTAGCTTTTGATATTTTTACTATTTTATTTTGATTTTATTTGATTTAATTAAAATAAAATCAAAATAAATAACAAAAATAAAAGAATGACAAGTGGAAGGGCTCATGGGTTGTGTGTCACATTACAAACTCAGTGCAAGCATAAAAAGTTGGGCCTATTTAGCAAAAAATTCAATTTTGGACACATTTGACTTTTGGCAATCTTGCAAAAAGGGTCAACTTTGCCAATGCATAACTCTCTCAATTTTGACCCTAGAGATGTGTTCTTGGACTTTTTAGAAAGCTTAAGATGTCCTCTAAGAAACCCTTTTGGTCTCGTCTCAATTGATTCTTCCAGGTTCATGTATGAAGCTTTGACCCAAAAGGTGTTTTTGTTGTCTTTTCAAAATGACCTATAATGTCCAAATTCATATCTTCTTGTGAGTGCATATTTTGAACTTGGGAGCTGAAGATGTATTGTAGGGAATTACATCCTCTTCAAAATGAGCTTTGTATGGGTCATTTTTTATAAAGTATGAGAAAGTTATGAAGAAGTGAAAAACACAAGAAGGGGGGGTTGAATTGTAAAACTGAAAATCAATGCAATGAACACGATATTTTTATCCTGGTTCGTTTGATCTCAAACTACTCCAGTCCACCCGTCAAGGTGATTTCGCCTCTCTCCAACGAGGTCTTAATTCACTATATTAAACTGAATATTACAATCTTCTTTAACAACTGTTAAACCCTTCTTGAAGCAAACCACAAACCGGTTTCTCAAGGAATCACTTTCTTACAAAGAATTGAAATCTAGGTGTGTGAATGTTTTCTACAAAACTGTTTATCACAACTGTGATACTACACAACTTAAGCTTATTGAAACTAGATTGCTAAAATAATTGAGTAAGAGTTTTGGAGCTTTTAGCAAACTGAAAGAAGGAAGATGATGATTAGCTTTTAGGCGTGTAAACTGATGTAGAGCATTAGCCAATTCAATCTTCATTGTCTTGTTTATATAGCGTTGAATTTGGTGAACGTTGGAGCAATAATCTTGATTCAATGCCATTAACAAACTTTCCTTATTAAGCAGATCTTGTCTGGAATGATGTCGTTGGTAATAACTCATCTTGAATGCACAGTATCGTTGCTACTTAAAGCGTGTTCTAGCTTGGCTCATTCTGACGCTGCTTAGGTGCTGATGAACGTTGTTGTCTTTATCAGAGATTAGAGTGTTGAGCGCAGTTCTGTTCATCAAGCTTCAGCATAAGCGTGAGTTGTTCTTCTGATTCTGGTATTCTGATATAGCAACTTCTGATGCTGATGTTGATATCCAATTATCTGATGCTGATTCAGATGTTCTCATGCTGATACCTATTAGAGTTTCTGTAAAACAGAGAGTAATTTTTAGGTATCAAATAGTTCTTACATGAATCACATAATTAATATATCTTAGCATTTTGTTATCATCAAAACTTAAACTTAGGGTAGTAGATTCAAACTTTGTTCTAACAATCTCCCCCTTTTTGATGATGACAAAAACTAGATATTTTTTAATTGAAAATCGTGAAAATAATCAGAGATAACTAAATGATAAGTTGTATCAGAGTTAAATAAGGAGTTATCAAAGATAAGGGATAGAGGAGCTGGGGTCGGAGATACTCCCCCTGAATTTATTACTTCCCTTTTGAATTCCGAGAGTTCTTCAGGATCAGAACTTTATTGACTTTCTGAACATCAGAGTGTTAGAGCTTCAAATCAGGATATCAGAGCTTTGACTGTCAGAACTTCAGATCAGAATATCAGAGCTTAATATCAGAGCTTTGCTTTGGGCTTCAGTGTATCAGAAGGCATTCTTGTACCTGTAGACTTAAGCAAAAACAGAAAACATTCAAGATTATCAAAGTTAGAATGTTTGAGACTTTGTGTCTCAGTAATCCGTTTATTGAAAAAATATCATTCTTGTTCTCCCCCTTTTTGTCAGCAATCAAAAAGTGTAAGCAATAAAAGTGATGTGCTAAAACGATAAGAGCAGAAAAACTGTTATATTAAAATGTTCAGAGCCAGATAAAACAGTACATAAGATATGCAAAGAAAACATGAAAATGGCATGAATCAAAAACTAAGGTTGGGGTGGAAGGCGTGTGAACAGAGTCTCCAGCATTTCCTTAATCTGATCAGCAGTCTCATTCTGCTTGTGCACCATGCTGACGACTGTATCTATCTTGCTGTCTTGCACATCCATCCTTTCATTCATATTCTGATCACTTTCATCCATTCTTTGCTGCAGACGAATATCATTCAGCTTCAGCTCTTCCAGAGTCTGCCTGTCCAAGGTAGCTTGAGCAACATCAGAAGCAGGGAGCTTCTGAGAGCTTTCTGCAACATCTTCAGCTTGACTGACCTCTTCAGCTTGAGCTATCTGATCTTCTTCTGGCTGCACTCCTGAAGCTGGACGCTTCTCAGACCATGGCTCAATATCCAGAAGGAGCACGTCTTCCTTCAGCAGCTGACTTCCAACTTCATTCAGAAGCTTGCTGAAATTCTGTTGTGCCTGCTCATAGTTGATATCTTGCAACTTGAGGGCTTCAGTACGTACCCAGATTCTGAATCGTGTCTAGAGTTGGTCTGAGGCAGCAGGATCAATCATGCCAGGACAGACTTGCTTCAGAGAAGTAATCCACTGCTGCAAACCTGTTTCAAAATTTTCAATTCCAGAGCCAACATCTAGCTGTTTTGGTTTTGGAATGGCTATTTTGTTTTTGAGATCAGCAAGACGGTCAAGGATTGTTAAATCTATGAAGGTCCTGCTGTGGTTTTCTGTAGTTTGTTTGGGAGATGGAGTGGGAGAATCAGAAATAACAATTGGACTGTTGGGAGTTTTTGGAGTATTTGGAGGGGTAGATTCTGGCGAGGATGGCAGCTGGGCCATGGATACAGTTGTTCCACATGGTAGCTGAATTGCCAGGGGTTGTGGCTCAGATGATTGAGGAGAATGAGGTTCAGCTGATGGAGTTTCAAAGTGATGAAACTCAGGTTATTGAGGTCATGGTTGAGGTGATGGTTGAGGTGATGGTGGATGAATTTCTGGTTGAGGAGAGGGAGGAGGAATTGCTGGTTATGGAGAAGGAGGTGAAATTTCTGGTTGTGGAGGAGGAGTTGGAATTTCTGGTTGTGGAGGGATTTGTGGTTCTTCTGGTATGGGTGAGAGAGGTTGTTCTGGTTGAGGAGAGTGGGTAATCTCTGGTTGAGTGTTTGGATTGGAGAGGTGAGCAAAAACATGTTCATCAATATCTGACAGAACTTTGTCAAGTTCTGATGTTGTTGAAGTTGTGGGTTTTGGATGCTTGGTATGGGGTCTTCTGAGAGTCAGTGACTCAGAAGGGTCATCTTCTGGTTCGGTTTCATCTATAGTTGGTATGGGGATAGGAAGTTCATGTGAAGCTGGTGTTGGAATTGATGTTGGAATAGCAGAAGATTTTAAAACAGAAGCAGCAGATAAATTACCTCTTTTCTTTGGAGTCTGCTGGGATGATCCTTCTGAAGGGGTCTTCCTTTTCTTCGTCTTCTTCAGAGAAACTTCTGGTTGTTGTTGGTGCAGATCTTTAATATTCAATGTGGGATCTGTACCATCAGCATTGCAAGCGTCCAAGTATCTGAGAACCACAATTGGTTTTGATTCAATCTCAGAGAATAGTAGAAAGTCGTTCAGTGGAACTCTTCTGCTGGTGATGTCAGCAAGAGGAGTAACTCTGGGCTCCTTTCTGATATTCTCTATCAGCTTCATTTTCTTCAGATTCTTGGCGTTGAGAGGCTTGCCAACAGTTGGTTCAATAGAACTCAATTCCTGAGCTTCTGTAAGGTGCTCTATCAGCCTATTCTCAGTCAGAATATCTGATATTAACCTTCCAAAGGGTATCCAATCCCTCTTTGTCCTTTCTTCTTCCCTGGTCTCCTTGACGTTGGTCCTGAGGTGATTAAACAGAAGATGAGCCAAGTTGATTTTTACCTTCTGATTAATAAAATAGATTAGAAACTGCTGATCTATATTTATATAATCAGGGGAGCTAGTTGGCTTCCTATGATTAAAACACCCCAGAATGATCTTCGCCCATACTCTGTGGTGATCCTTTAAGTCTCTGATTTTTCTGCTGGGCATCCCAAGAGTGAAAATCCTTTTTGCAATGACACCCACGTCAGCACATCTTTCAGCCATGTCAATACAGCAGACGCCACCGCCACTGTAACCAATCAATCTTGCTATGTGATCCTCAGTGATCACAATCTTCTTTCCCATTATGAAGGAGGTAACCAGATGTGTTGATGCTGACGCATGAATCCAGAACTCCTTGACCAATACAGGGAATGTTGGTCCAACCAACCTATCAAAATATATCTCCCAGCCCTGTGCCCTAACCTCTTCTGTCAGATCAAAACCGTTTTCTTTCAGACTGGAGAAGTCAACAATGAGTTCAGACAGCACTTCCAAATTCTTCACTGGAGTAAGAAGTGTTCTGAGAGGAATCTTGTATTGTTCAGATGTTGCCTTCTTCTGAGAACCTGCAGAGATACTGCTGGAGGATGCCATGTTCACACTTAGGGTTCTTTTTTTGAGAAAACTGAAAAATTGGTTTCTGAGAGAGACGAACACAGAGAAAATGCAGAAAATATTGAGAGATAATGAGAAACGGTAAAGGATTAGAATGAGATGTTAATGAGTTTAAATAGATTTCAAAATTCTTTTTGAAAGAGTAAACAGTTTCAAGAAGGAGAAAATAAAATCATGATT
This sequence comes from Vicia faba, assembly GCA_948472305.1. Classification (NCBI taxonomy): domain Eukaryota; kingdom Viridiplantae; phylum Streptophyta; class Magnoliopsida; order Fabales; family Fabaceae; genus Vicia; species Vicia faba. Next base: position 940,025,051 of record OX451741.1, on the reverse strand, counting down.
ACGTTTTAAAAGCATGATTACTTTCATTTAATGCTTGCTGATTTTGGGGGATTTGAGAAAGATACTTGAAACGGTTACCAGACATGTGTCTCAATGCACCCAATCAGTGTTTTGCCTTCTCAGAAGCGTGCACGCATTCTGCTTCAGAGATTTGCTGATGATTGGATGACATCTGTTTGATTTAGTGAACAACACGCCAAGCCTTGAGCTGAAACGCTCAGATCTTTAAGACTAGCATCTAATACAATCTGCATGTTCTATCTTTCTGAAAAGAGATTGATCAGAAGTTCACATTAAAAAGAAAACACATTCTGAAGGATAATATATAGAATTAAGACATTTTCATTCTGGGCAGATTTTCATGCTGAGATGTTTCAGAATGAAATTGAACCTATCTTCAGAAAGGGGTTTAGTGAAGATATCAACCCATTGATGGTTTGTATCAATAAATTTTAAATTCAAAATTCCTTTCTGAATATAGTCCCTAATGAAATGATGCTTTATTTTTATATGCTTAGCCCTAGGATGTAAAATTGGATTCTTACTTAAGCAAATAACAGAAGTATTGTCACAGAGTATAGGGATGTTACTCTCAAAAATATGGAAGTCTTCAAGCTGACTTTTCATCCAGAGCATTTGTGTGCTACATCCTGCTGCTGCTATGTACTCAGCTTCTGCTGTTGATAGCGCAATGGTGGATTGCCTTTTGCTGGACCAAGAGATCAGATTTTCTCCTAGAAACTGGTAGCTTCCAGAAGTACTTTTACGTTCCACTCTGTCTCCAGCAAAGTCATCATCACAGTAGCCTACTAAGCTGTACTCACTAGATTTTCTATAAAATAAACCCAGATTAGTAGTACCTTTCAGATACTTGAAAATTCGCTTAACAGTTGTTAAGTGAGATTCTCTAGGATCTGATTGGAATCTAGCACAAATACAAACGCTGAACAAGATATCAGGCCTTGAAGCCGTCAGATAAAGGAGAGAACCAATCATACCTCTGTAGACCTTCTGTTCTACCTTTTTGCTTACCTCTTCTCTTTCCAGAATGCACGTGGGATGCATTGGAATCTTTGATGGCTTACATTCTGAGAGGTCAAATTTCTTCAGAAGATCTCTGATGTATTTGCTTTGATGAATGTAAGTTCCCTCTGGAGTTTGATTGATCTGAATTCCTAGAAAGGATTTCAGTTCCCCCATGAGGCTCATCTCAAATTCTGCCTGCATTCACTTAGCAAATTTTCTTCTAAGAGAAGGATTAGTGGATCCAAAAATAGTGTCATCAACGTAAATTTGACAGACTAAGATGTCATTCTTAACTGACTTACAGAATAAGGTAGTGTCCACCTTCCCTCTGGTGAATTCATTTTCTAACAGAAAGTTACTTAGTCTTTCATACCAAGCTCTGGGAGCTTGTTTCAGACCATATAGTGACTTCTTTAGTTTGAAAACATGTTCTGGATGTTTTGTATTTTCAAAACCAGGGGGTTGGTGCACATAAACCTCTTCTTCTATATAACCATTTAAGAATGCACTCTTGACATCCATCTGATACAGAGTGATGCCTCTATTAACTGCAAATGAAATTAAAAGTCTGATAGATTCTAACCTGGCGACTGGGGCAAAGGTTTCTGTATAGTCTATCCCCTCTTGCTGACTATAACCTTGTGCTACAAGTCGTGCCTTGTTTCTGATCACTTCACCTTGTTCATTTAGCTTGTTTCTGAACACCCATCTTGTTCCAATGACGTTGAATCCTTTTGGTCTAGGAACAAGATCCCATACGTCGTTTCTGGTGAATTGATTCATCTCTTCTTGCATTGCTAGAATCCATTCGTTGTCCAGAAGTGCTTCATCAATAGAAGAAGGTTCAATCAGAGACACAAGTCCCATGAGGGTTTCTTCAGAGTTTCTGAAGCTTTCTCTTGTTCTGATTGGATCTTCCTTTCTTCCTAAGATAGTTTCTTCTGGGTGATCCAAACTGCTTCTGGGTAGTCTCTTTTGAGGTTGATCAGAAGCTGTTGTAGGATTGCTAGCAGTGCTCCTTTCAGATGTTGAAGGAGTGACTGTGTTGAGAGCTTCTGATGACTTGTCTTCAGAACCTGTAAATTCAATTTCCATACCTGCAAAAACTTCATTCTGCTTTGACTTTTCAGAGTCAAGCTTATCATCAAAACGAACACTGATTGATTCTTCCACAATCTGTGTTTCTGTATTGTATACTATGTACCCTCTTGAGCGTTCAGAGTATCCTAACATAATACACTTCTGTGCTTTAGAATCAAACTTGTTCAAATAATTTTTAGTATTTAACATAAAACAAGTACATCCAAATGGATGAAAATATGAAATGTTGGGCTTTCTGTTTTTCCACAGTTCATATGGAGTCTTTTCCAGAATAGGTCTTATTGAGATTCTATTCTGAATGTAGCATGCTGTGTTTATTGCCTCTTCCCAAAAGATCTTAGCAACGTTTGTCTCATTGATCATGGTTCTGGCCATTTCTTGCAATGTTCTGTTCTTTCGTTCTACAACTCCATTTTGTTGGGGAGTTCTAGGACAAGAGAAATCATGCGAAATGCCTCTGTCATTAAAGAATGACTCAAAATCTTTATTTTCAAACTCTCCACCATTATCACTTTGGACTTTAACGATTCTAAGATCCTTTTCATTCTGAACTTGGTTACAGAAGGTAACAAACACAGAGTGTGACTCGTCCTTGTGTCTTAAGAACTTTACCCATGTCCATCTGCTATAGTCATCTACGTTTACTAACCCATACTTCTTGCCACTGACTGAAGCAGTTTTAACTGGTCCAAATAAGTCAATGTGCAGAAGTTCTAATGGCTTAGAGGTAGAAACAACATTTTTAGATTTGAAAGAAGGTTTTGCAAATTTGCCTTTCTGACATGCTTCACACAGAGCATCTGAATTGAATCTTCAAATTAGGAAGTCCTCTGACCAGATTGAGTTTGTTAATCTGAGATATTATTCTCATACTAACATGCCCCAATCTTCTGTGCCAGATCCACTGCTCGTTGTTAACAGACAGAAGACACTTTACATTATGACTTTTCTGTTCAGAAAGTTTGATTTTGTAAATGTTGTTTTTCCTCTTTCCATTAAACAGGATAGTCCCATCTTTCTGACTAACAGCTTTACATGATTTTTGATTAAAGATTATATCATAACCGTTATCACTTAATTGACTTATGGATAACAGATTATGCATTAATCCATCTACTAGCAGAACATTATTAATAGAGGGAAGATTTCCATTACCTACAGTTCCAGAGCCAATTATCTTTCCCCTCTGATTGCCTCTAAAGCCAACGTGGCCTCCAGGCTTAAGTTCCAGGCTTTGGAACATATGCCTTCTTCCCGTCATGTGTCGCGAGCAGCCAGAGTCCAGGTACCATGACTGGTGTTTCTGATTTACTGCTAAAGATATCTGCAACATGTATTATTTTATCCTTAGGTACCCAGATTTTCTTGGGTCCTGATTTGTTAGATTTACCAAAACTCTGGTTGAATTTTGGATTCACAGAATATTTACTGCTAGTGTATTTAATATCATGTGTGTGACCATACACAAAATGTGATTTCAGAGGAGTGTGTTTAATGGTTAAATCCATGACATTCTTTGGTGTAGGAACCTTACTTTGGTATCCTATTCCCTTTCTGCCATTTCTGCTAACTCCATAGATCATTGAAGCCATTTTGCTTCTATCTATGTTTTTAGCAAGGAACTTCTGTAAACTGTGATCATACTCCTTGATGATCTCATCAGCACTTCTGGGAGTTTCAGAAATTGGTTCCTTCTGAGAGTTTTGTAAAACATTTTCTAATTTTGAAATTTTGTTTCTCAGCTCAGAATTTTCCAATCTAAGACTCTCAGTCTTATCAGAGTCAGATTCAAGATTCCTTTTCAGGTTTCTGAATTTAACTCTAATTTGCTGATACCTTTCCAGAATTTCGTTAAGGCTTTCAGCAAGTTCAGCCTTAGTAAAATTAATTGCAAAGTCAGGAAATACCTCTTCAGTATCTGATTCTGAGTCTAATTCAGAAGCTTCACTATCTTCTGAAATGTTGGCCATGAGAGCTATGTTTGCTCTCTCATCATCTGATTCTGAGTCAGCTTCAGACGAGTCAGAGTCATCCCATGTGGCCATGAGACTTTTCTTCTTTTCTCTTCCAAACTTCTTTTTGGGCTTTTCCCTCTGAAGCTTTGGGCAGTCACTCTTGTAGTGTCCTTGCTCATTGCACTCATAGCATATGATGTCCTTGGTGTTTGGCTTTCTGCTTCCTGAGGAGCCTTCAGATCTTCTGTATCCAGAGGAAGAATCTGTCCTTCTGTATCAGGAAGATGACTCATTCTGATCAGATCTTCTGGGATTCCTGAACTTCCTTTGCCTCTGCTTCCACAGTTGATTCACTCTTCTGGAGAGGAGAGAAAGTTCGTCTTCTTCTGATGAGGATCCATCAGATGTTTCTTCAATTGCATGCAAAACTTTAGACTCAAATTTTTTGTTAGATTTTAATGCTAAAGGCTTACCTTGCTTCTGAGGCTCGTCAGCTTCTAGCTCTATCTCATGACTTCTGAGGGAGCTGATAAGTTCCTCCAGAGAAATTTTGTTGAGATCTTTTGCTAGCTTCAGAGCTGTAACCATTGGTCTCCACTGCTTGGGTAAGCTTCTGATGATTTTCTTGACATGATCAGCAGTAGAGTATCCTTTGTCCAGAACCTTGAGACCAGCCACCAGAATTTGGAATCTTGAGAACATTGTTTCAATGGATTCAGATTCTTCCATTTTAAATGCCTCATACTTCTGAATGAGCGCCAGAGCTTTAGTTTCCTTGACCTGAACATTGCCCTCATGCGTCATTCTGAGTGAGTCAAACATGTCCTTTGTTGTGTCTCTGTTGGAGATCTTTTCATATTCAGTATAGGAGATAGCGCTGAGAAGGATGGTTCTGGCCTTGTGGTGATTTTTGAAGTCACGCTTCTGTTGGTCAGCCATTGCTTTTCTATCAATCTTCTGACCGCTTGCATTCACTGGGTGCGTGTATCCATCTGTCACCATGTCCCACAGATCAGCATCATGTGCCAAAAAGAAGCTTTCTATTTTGTCTTTCCAGTAATCAAAGTTCTCTCCATCAAAGACTGGAGGTTTGCCGCTGAATCTGTCTCTGTCCTCATGGTTGTCATTGTTGATGTGTTGATAGTTAACTGCCATTGTGTTTTTCTGACGCTGGATCTTGTACTAACACGGTTAAGTGTTTTAGCTCAGAACCAGGTGCTCTGATGCCAATTGAAGAAGTGAAAAACACAAGAAGGGGGGGTTGAATTGTAAAACTGAAAATAAATGCAATGAACACGATATTTTTATCCTGGTTCGTTTGATCTCAAACTACTCCAGTCCACCCGTCAAGGTGATTTCGCCTCTCTCCAACGAGGTCTTAATTCACTATATTAAACTGAATATTACAATCTGCTTTAACAACTGTTAAAGCCTTCTTGAAGCAAACCACAAACTGGTTTCTCAAGGAATCACTTTCTTACAAAGAATTGAAATCTAGGTGTGTGAATGTTTTCTATAAAACTGTTTATCACAACTGTGATACTACACAACTTAAGCTTATTGAAACTAGATTGCTAAAATAATTGAGTAAGAGTTTTGGAGCTTTTAGCAAACTGAAAGAAGGAAGATGATGATTAGCTTTTAGGCGTGTAAACTGATGTAAAGCATTAGCCAATTCAATCTTCATTGTCTTGTTTATATAGCGTTGAATTTGGTGAACGTTGGAGCAATAATCTTGATTCAATGCCATTAACAAACTTTCCTTATTAAGCAGAACTTGTCTGGAATGATGCCGTTGGTAATAACTCGTCTTGAATGCACAGTACCGTTGCTACTTAAAGCGTGTTCTGGCTTGGCTCATTCTGACGCTGCTTAGGTGCTGATGAACGTTGTTGTCTTTATCAGAGATCAGAGTGTTGAGCGCAGTTCTGTTCATCAAGCTTCAGCATAAGCGTGAGTTGTTCTTCTGATTCTGGTATTCTGATATAGCAACTTCTAATGCTGATGTTGATATCCAATTATCTGATGCTGATTCAGATGTTCTCATGCTGATACCTATCAGAGTTTCTGTAAAACAGAGAGTAATTTTTAGGTATCAAATAGTTCTTACATGAATCACATAATTAATATATCTTAGCATTTTGTTATCATCAAAACTTAAACTTAGGGTAGTAGATTCAAACTTTGTTCTAACAAGTTATGCTTGGTCAAAGTTGTGTTGACTTTGCCTGTAAAACCCTAATTTAGCAACTTTTGGATTTTCATGAATTGTGAGAAATCCTTGAGGAATCATGATCAAACCTTGATCAAATGATGAATATACTTCAAAATGAGGATGTTGACCAAAAATCTTGAAGTTTGACTGTATATGGGCCACAGTTGACTTTTGCCCTAGCATAGTCGATTTTTAGGCCTTTGAGCAATTGAATGAGCAAACTTCCTCTACAAGGCTTGAAACATGACATGGATGATCTTGAGAACATATTAGGACAATGGTGAGCATTTGGGATCCTTTGGACTCAAGCATCTTGATGCAAACTGAAACCCTAATTTGGGGTAGACTGCCTTAGGAGAGGGTTTCTCTGGTCAACTCTTGAACTTCCTTGAGAAATTTGAGGACCTCACTTGACATGTATTGAGAAATATGGGAGGGAAAATTTTAAGGTACAACAGAAAGCATACTATTATAAAAGGTATCCTCACTCCTGTGAGGTTTGCTATAAATCCTGAGCTGATATCACATTCTTACAAAATTTGTTTGTTTTACAGAAATGAATTTTCAAACTTCAAGACAGACATAAGCTTTGCATTCTTTAAATGGCATTTTTTACATATGGCTAATTGTTCAAACAACAGAGAAATTTGCACAACAAATATTCAGTGAACGAAGATCCCCTCAATGAGAAGAATCACTCCAGATGGAAAGACATTCTAGTGATAGGCCTTTCATAATCAAGGGGCATATCATGGTGTCAAGCTGATCTGGGGCAGTCAAATCAAGGTTCAAGGAATCCCTCAATAAGGCCAAATAATCAAGAGCAGATCTCCATCTGAATCACTTGGGGCATTGGACATGAATTCCAACAACGAATCATGTACGATCAAATAAACACCTTCTGGAAAGTGTGATAACATTTACTACTATGGACAGTGACAATTCTCCATACCCGGTGAACATGGACATAATCGAAAAATACTACGCATGAACAAAGACCCGCTAGGTTGATTGACCTAGGAAAAAAATAAAGGTATCCCGGTGAACCAAAAGGGTTCGGGAAAAAATTAGGGATATACATAAAAAAATTTGTACACCCGGCAAGTCAAAAACCTGAAAAGGCGGCTTGGGCAAAAAGGGGTATCTCGGTGGACTGAAAACCTAAAAGGGCAGTCCAGGAAAAAGTTAGGGATTAAAGCGTACGATTATGTCTCGTCATCTTGTCATTCATATATCAGTAGAACACTCCCTGATCAGTCAAAACCAAGGACTCCAGATGTTGGGGTAACAGTCAAAACCGTCTACAAAATACCAACAAATACCTTCTCCAGCAGGTACAGAGGCAGGGGCATCCTCCTAAAAAAGGTCACTTCCTTATTCTCAGCATGTAGCCTAATGATTTCAGGTGTTTTCACATCCCCGGAAGAGCAAAAACCTCCAAGTACTGCTCCAAAATCTCCCAATGAAGTCACCAAGCTTCTCAAGACTCCCCTACGGGATTTCAACATAATCCCCAAGTAGGTTATGGAGTTCACCTTCCACAACAAAGTTTTGTAAATCTCACAAAGTTTATAAAGCCTTATCCCCATTAGAGTTTATTTCTCTAGCTATAGAAGTTCATCCCCCAACATAGTTTGTTTCTCTGAATTGGTGAAATCTTCCAACATAACTCTTCCCCTCTGCAAAATCATTCTCAAATAAAAGTCGAAGATCCTCGGCAGAGAAAGGGAATCGCCAAAAAAACTATCTCCATTCATTATCTCTAGCGGAAAGTGAATAATCACTTTCTTCACTCACCAACAGCAGTTTGGGATTCAGCTTCCCGGTACTCTTCAGCAACAATTAGGGATTCATTTTCCCTAGTTCAACAATACAACAATGGAATGACTGACACGTTCATGCATTACATTCATACATCATTTTACAGATGTCATAGCATAGGCAGCACGAATGCATATATTACAAATCTCATTTATTGTGAGAACATCATTTGCACTTCATGCATCATGACATTGCATGCAACTAAATCTTTATCTTTTCCGGTAAAGCCTGTACATAGACGAATCCTTCATCATCTACTGAGGTAGCTATTGTCAAATATTCCTTCATCATCTAATGAGGTAGCAATCATCAAAGATTCCTTCATCATTTATTGAGGTAGCAATCGTCAAAGATTCCTTCATTATCCATTGAGGTAGCAATCGTCAAAGATTCCTTCATTATCCATTGAGGTAGCAATCGTCAAAGATTCTTTCATTATCTATTGAGGTAGAAATCATCAAAGATTCCTTCATCATCCATTGAGGTAGCGATCGTCAAAGATTCCTTCATGATCCATTGAGGTAGCAATCGTCAATGATTCCTTCATCATCTATTAAGGTAGAAATCGTCAAATATTCCTTCATTATCCATTGAGGTAGAAATCGTCAAATATTCCTTCATTATCCATTGAGGTAGAAATCGTCAAAGATTCCTTCATTATTTATTGAGGTAGCAATCGTCAAAGATTCCTTCATCATCTATTGAGGTAGAAATCGTCAAAGATTCCTTCATCATCCATTGAGGTAGTAATCGTAAAAGATTCCTTCATTATCCATTGAGGTATCAATCATCAAATATTCCTTCATTATCCATTGAGGGAACAATCGTCAAAGATTCCTCCATTATCTATTTAGGTAAAAATCGTCAAAGATTCCTTCATCCTCTATTGAGGTAGCAATCGTTAAAGATTCCTTCATTACCTACTGAGGTAGCAATCATCAAAGATTCTTTCATCATCTATTGAGGTAGCAATCGTTAAAGATTACTTCATTATCCATTGAGGTAGCAATCGTCAAAGATTCCTTCATCATCTATTGAGGCAGCAAGCATCAAAGATTCCTTCACCATCTACTGAGGCAGCAATCGTTAAAGATTCCTTCATTATCTATTGAGGTAGCAATCGTCCAAGATTCCTTCATCATCCATTGAGGTAGCAATCGTCAAATATTCCTTCATATAACCCTCCAGATGCAGTCCAACACAGACTCATCCTGGAACAACCCTACATAGGCTTTTGCCAATACATTTCTAGATAACAGTTAATTCCATTATCCCTAATAAGTCACTGGAAACCTTGACTTCAAGCAGAATACAACAAATTTTCATCTCTCCAGAGATAACTCTTCAGCAGAGTCTTGGACAACTGAAGTTCCTAGACTCTATTCCCCACAGAGTTTTCCTCAAACAGGAGAATAACAGAAACCCACATTCCCCAACGGACTCCTCCTCAGGCAGTTGGAACTGGAACCCTAAAGAGACCATGTGTAAATCAACATCTATTTTGGATGGCATCTTTAAGCTCATCTCTGACGACTCTCTGTCATCTCCTCCAAATGGCATTTGTAAGCCCATTACCTACATCATCAATCATCAGTGTTATTTCATGCGAGTGCAAATTTCTGGGCACTCTAGTGTTCAATCATCTTCAACCTTCAGATCATGAAAGGCGGACAAGCCAATCTAAATCCCCAGGTTTAAGAAGATTGAACACGGGCAGTTGTTGTACCCCAAAATTTGCCCTCTCATATTTTCCCAAGATCTTTCTCTTACATGGTGATCACAAACTTTTGATTAAAGAAAAAATAATTTTTTTTTAAAGATAAACAAGTAGTCTTCGATTGGAATTTTGACGGAGTCCTTCGATTGGCATGTTAAAAGGCCTTTCGATTAGTATTTGGACAGGTTTCATTTGAACGCCTAATGTTGTACCCCAAAATTTGCCCTCTCAATTCTCAAGGCTTTACTTACAAGGATTTTCAAGGTTCAAGCTTGCACAAGTGCTTTGGGGTTTTCCAGTACCAAAATTAAAAGGAAACTGTCAAAAAGGGATAAAACAGATAAAAATAACATTTTGACAAATTTGGAGGAAAACATGTCTCCTTCGACTCAGCCCTTCGACTTGGACAAGTTTACTGCATACAAGCCTGCTTCGACTGAACAAGTCTGCTGCCTGCATGCATCCTTCGTTTGGACTTGAAACATCCTTCAATTCCACTTGCACCAAGGGCCTCTTGCAGACTTTGCCTCTCACAAACTTCGTTTGAGCGAAGAGATATCTTTATACAAGATTTGACTAAGTGCTTGCTTCCCTTGAAAAAGCGCCCTTCGACTCAGAAGCCAGGAACTACCCTCACGCTAAAAGGTAATGACTTCCTTTATGTTCGTTTCGACCCAAGCTTCAACTGGGCAATGACTTCCTTTATGTTTGTTTCGACCACAAGCTTCGACTGAGGCAAAGTCTGCCTTCGAACAGGTGTGCTTCGATCTCACTCTTGCATTCGACTAAATACTAAATCTCATTTTCCAAACTATGTTTCTTCCAAATATTTACATAATCATAGGTTTGTACAAGGGTTTTAAACTTTGTCTTTTAGATACTACTATTCTTGGTTAAAGGCTACATACTCTTTCTTTTCATAGAGAGTACTTTAGTCACAAAATCAGCTTCCAACCTGAATTTGGTCTGAGCACAAGCAACGCCAAAAAGCATAAGTCACATCTTCTGCACCCCAACTGCCAAGACGCCCCCACATGTACTTTCACGTTACATTATTTTATCATTTCTTTGCAAAGCTGGATTTGGACAACATGTCCATTATTTCTCTATAAATACAGGAACTTTTTGCAAAGGCAAGGAGGATCTTTGTACCAGAGGAACGAATCCCCCAAATTTTCTCAAACACAACAAAACTCTCAAGTTCATCAACACTTAAAAAATCACAAAAAATCCAGAATCACATTCATCTCCTTCGACTCTGAAGAACAACCACACTTCAGTCTCCTTCGAATCAAAGAAGCATCACACTTGTTTTTTCTCTTCCTTCGAATCCAGCGTTCCAAGCACAATTGTTGACCCCCTCTTTCGAATCCAGCATCCTGGGCCTCCACTCAAGGTCCCACATCCATTCAAAGCCTGAAGCAAGGTAAGTTATTCTTACCTTTGAACTTTTCGTTTCATGGCACAGTAATTTTCCCTTTCGTTTGAAACATGTACATACCATTGTTCCTTCCGTTTCCACCCTTTTAACATATTTTTCAAAGCTAACCCTTTTGTTTTGCTTTCTGTTTACCTGAACTTTCTTTAACTATTAAACTGTTTACAAGACAAATACTAGCACGGCCTCAGGCCATGATGTCATTTAATGCTTTAAATGAAAGAAACAGGAAACATGAAATAGGAAACGAAGCTTCTGGCTTCTACCCTCTTTCTCCAGGTCAAACGAAAGAGACAACCAGGAGGAAAACCATGTTAACTTCCAGTCTCAGTCGAAAGGCATTCCCTCACTGCTTTCAACCTCCAGTCGAAGAAGACAACAAGGCAGAACCAGAAGGCTTCGCCATACACTGACTTCCAGGCCAATCGAAGGACATGACCTCACTGGTGCTAGCCCCAATCAAAGGAGGCCAACAGAATGCAAGTCGAAGGGTGTTCCTGCCTGAATCGAAGGATCTCTTTTTTTACTTATTTTTATCTTATTTTTGTCTTTACATTTCTATGCACTTCAATTTGGTTGTAATAGTGTAGGATTTATTTTTTGCACTTCTTATTACTTTTGTACAAATGCTAGTAATTAGGTGTGTATGGTAAGATAAAACCAACAAATAGGCCACCCTAATCAAAGACTAAATACATGTAAATAAAACATGTTTGCACACTTACACCCTTAGGGTTATTCCACTTGTTGCCTATCGGAAAATAGTCATGTCCCTCGAACATGGGCGTTTTAGCAAAAGACCCTCGATAAAGGATCGTAGTCCCTCGATGACCCTCGATGTTGCCTTCGGTAAACGATCTAGTCCCTAAAATGACATTGCTAAAACGTCCCATATGTTGCCTTCCATGACTATACAACCGTCCCAATGCATGTCCCTTCACATCCAACGATGGGGCTTCTTACCAAATCAATGGTAAGATAGCCACATCTAAATGAGGAGGAAAAGCACATTTAAGAACTTTCGAGTAGGTAGATTCGCTCCTAGTTACTCGCTTGTTCACAACAAAAACATTTTTGTACACCCACACTCTCATCTTTGAACTATTTTCGAAACAAACACTTTATAGGCGTTCTTATAGAAACGAGAACCATTACGAAGTTCCATTTTCAAAATACTTTCAAAAACCCATCTCACAAACACACCTATGAACTATTTTCGAAACAAACACTTTGTAGGGGTTCTTATAGAAACGAGAACCGTTACAAAGTTCCATTTTCAAAATACTTTCAAAAATCACACCACAAGCACGCATTCAAACAAAAGTAAGTGATCTAGCAAGTAACTAAGAGCCCATGGAAAACCATGGATGTAAAGGGTGCTAATACCTTCCCTTTTCATAATCTACCCCCCGAACTCAAGAAAATATCTCAAAAGGTATTTCCTGTGCTTTTTCACCTTTTCTTATTGGATAAAAGGAAAGTCGGTGGCGACTCTTGCTAAACTGCAACATTTGCGAACACAATCGCAAAACCCTCAACGTCAGTTCTCCCACCATATCACAGAACTGGAGAATCTGCTAGGGAAATTCTAAAAGTGGGGTTACCTTAGGGTTAGATCACCTTTACTTGCTTACATTGTTTGATTTGTTTGCTTTACATTTTTGTTCCTTGTTTGGGTTTGTTTTAAATCCTACACCCAGATTTGGGGGCACCTTTTAGGTAAGTAGTAATAAACTGTGAGGGAACTGTGCGGCGTATACCGACATGGTTGAAGCAGTAGCTACGTTGATGTGGCACTTTGGTTGGTATCGGTAACCCTTGAGTCGAATCAAGGAGAGTACGGGGCTGCTGCGTGGTGTCGTGAAGCATCAACTGACTTTAGAACCTTACTTAACCAACTTGGCCATTAGGACGTAGTGAGATGACCGGTCTCGGTGTAGAGCTGAAAATTGGTTGATACTTGATGCTACACTCATTGAGACTTGACCCCTGAGTTTTGTTCGGTTGCGAGTCAATTGCTTATTGAACGAAGCTTGTGGGAAAGGTCAGTGATATTGAGATCCCTTAGAACCCGGTTACTATTAACTAGGACAGGTTTAAGCCAACTGTGATACGGTGGGAGAACTGACTATGGTTTTGCGTTTGTTTTCGCAAATGTTTCGGTTGAGCAAGAGTCGCCACCGACTTTTTATTTTATCCTAAGGAAAGGTTTAAAAAGCACAGCAAAAACCTTTGAGATTTTTCTTGGGTTCGGGGAGTAGATTATAGAAGGGGAAGGTATTATCACCCCTTCTATCCATGGTTATCCATGGGCTCTTAGGTACTTGCTTAGATCAACTTGCCTTGGTTTTCAATTGTTTGAAATGGTGCTTTGTGTGTGGTTTTGAAAATGTTTTGAAAAAGATGCCTTGCATAGGCTACCCTTGTAACAATTCTTTACTCGAATGTTTTACAAGAGGTGTTTTGTCTTTTAAAAAGATGTTTCAAGGTTTTTGAAAGTTTATTTTGAAAGTGTTTGTGAAGTGGATTTTGAAATAGGCAAGTGTTTTCTTGGAAATTGGCAAGTGCTTAAGAGTTATCTACCCTAAAGTTTTCTCAAAGATTTTTGTTATGTTTTAAACCTTTTGACAATTTTGTTCCACCATTGCATTTGGTGGACAATCTTGTTTTAGGAGATGAAAGGGACGGGCGCGGGTCATCGTTTAGACCATAGTTGCAATAGTGTTAAATGTCTTTGGGCAACTTTCTTTAAAAAGGGACTTGATCATTTTATTTAAGCAACATCTTGTGGGACTATGATCATTTGATTGTTTGTTTTTACCCAAAGAAGTTCAACATGCAACATGGCCCAATTATTTGAAGGCAACAAAGTGGAATACCCTAGGGGTGCAAGTGTGAAATGTGTTGTCCATTTTTTCATGCTCATTTATCTTGTATTAGGTCCAACTATTTTGTTCGTTTTATTCGCATACAAACCCTAATTCTAGCATAGTATGTTTAGAAAGCGATAAAGTGCGAAATTTAAATTCCTACGCTATTACATCACAATAATATAGGGAGGGGGTACAATGTTCAAATGGGGGATATTTAGACAAGAAATTAAACCTAAAACTATTACATCATTTTTATGAATATTTACAAGATAAATAAAAACGTATAATTCAAATGGTAAATAAAACAAATATGCAAGTATGCAAAAGGAATTTTTATATGTATGAAAAAAAGTATTATTTATGTGAAATAAAAAAAGAAAATAAAAGGGATATTATTTTTTGGAGTATTTTTGAATTTAGGGCAAAAACCCTAATTCTATTAAATAAAGCATACCATTTATTTATTATGAACAAATATTTATGTATATATACAAAAATAAAATAAAATGAGGTATTTGTCAAAAATGCATTTTTTATATTAAATTTTAATAAGAAAAATAAAAGGGGTATATATTTTATATTTATCCTAAATATATTAATGAGTATATGTATATATGTATTATTTTAAATATGTATTATATATATAAATAATAATAATATTTAATATTTTAGAAAATAGTATTTTTTCATATAAATATTTTCAGAAGGCAAAATAAAAATAAAAATGAAAATAAATGTGTTTTTACATATTTCTTAATATTTTAACAAAATGTATATATTTCTTTATTTATGTATAAGTTAGAAGAAAATCAAATAAATATCAAATAAATTAAAAAAAGGTGAGGAAAAATATTTTTATGTTTTTAATATTATTAACAAAAATAAATAAGTCAGAAATAAAAAAGAAAAGTCAAAAAATCAAGCAAATGGACAAAATGGGCTCAGGGGGTGCAATATCAAAAACATGGTGTGAATAAAAAAAATGACACAGGCCCAGCCCAAACCACTTCTTCTTCAACCTCTGAATCAAAAAACGCGCGCCTGCAAGCTGTGTTTGAAATCCTGATTCTTTGATTTTTTGAACAAACTTCCAACACAAAAGATGTTAAGCATGAAATCACGATTCTAACCATATGCATAACTTGATCTAACTCTCTAAGATGAGGGAGAATTTCTCCTCCCCCAAATCCTAACCTAGTTTTTCTGCCATTTTCAAACTCCAAATTCTCTCTACTCAGGCAAAAGAAATGAAAAGTAAAGGAATGTACATGTTCAGTGGCATGAATAGGACATTGTTTCTTCACAAACTTAAGACTAATGATGCATAATAATAGAGATACGAGTTCATCAAAATACCTGTTCAGCTGGAGTTCTAACTGGAAAATGGGGAGCTTACAGTGCAAGATACTTATTGGTATAGCTTCCTTGAGGTGTGGTGATGCTGTTCCAATATCTACTTTGCCTTGAGACACCTTGCACTGAGCTGTAGAACTTCAACTGCAAAATGAAAAAGTGAAAATGGTGGAACTTGTTAGAGGAGTTACAGGTCGTGTTTCAAGGCATGGTTAGCTTGCATATGTGCTAGGGAATGTGTATGAACTGATTTTGGCAAAAGAGCTTGAAGGAAATGGAAGATAGCACTCAAACTGCAGGCTTTGCCCTGTTTGTGCAGTTTGAGGGTGATTATGGCAATGGGAGTGTTTGAGAGGTGCAAGGGTCGTGTATCAGCTTGGTTATGATCTTTGGAATGTGTTTGATAACTTAGTTCTTGTGTGTCTAAGCTGAGATGGATGTTGTGTGATGTTATGACACTTTTCTTCTTTCTTAAGCAACAAAAGCCAACTTGTGTTTCTAGGCATGTAGAGGGCCCCTAATCCTGCTGCAAAGCTTCTCTTGATCAGAGCAATTTTGTCCATAATCTTGTGCCAAAGAGATTTAGCTTGTACTTGCTTGATTTACCAATTGGACATAAAGTGAACTTTTGCAAAAATGGATAGTTCACTTTATCTAAAAATGGATTAGGCTTGTGTACAATACTTGAACTCATAGAATAACACTTTGACACAATGAACAAGCATTAAATTATTGAGTGTAACTTGGTTTAAGGACCTGTAATCTAATCTAAAGCATGCTGAGTTCAAATTGTAAGGTTATGAACATGTAACTTGGTCATGAACAAAGTGGTTTTTTGCTATATTGTGAAATTCGATTCTCCCTAACCACGAGGTTGTTTGAGAAGTTCTTGGACATTTTGGAAAGCTTGGAATGTTTACTACAATCCATCTTTGAAATGCAATTTGAAATTCCAAGTGGAAGTGTATGGAAAATGGCCTTGAAGTGGGGTAGAAAACCTTGTCAAAATAGGTCAAAAATTCACTAAGTTAAGAATGGTTTAGTGCCCTTATTCAAAAATTTGTAACTTGAGATACAAGCTTCAAATGAGAAAACTTTGTGAATCAAGGTTGTAGATTATGCAACAAGCTACAACTTTCATGTTTTGACTTTTGTTTGAATCCAAATGGATCATGGTGAAAAAGTGGGGCAAAGTTGGGAAAAAATTAGGGTTTTTCATAACTTAGAAAAATTCTAAGTTATGAAAAATTCCATTTTAAACCCTAATTTGCATTTTGTGATTTCTTGGTGAACAAGTTTCATGATTTAGCATGTTTTGATAAAAAAATGAATCTTGACTCTTGACTTTGACCAAAAAGTCAAAGTTTGACTTTTCAGTACACAGTCAAAATTGATCAATTGACTGGGAAATTCAACTGTCAATCCTGTGTACTTGGGATCTTTTGAGTTTGTTGATCATGTCAAGATAATTCCATAGGGTCCTTGAGTCCATGTGTGAGCTTGGTCTGCCATTGTCTAGGTCAAACAGTCAAAAATTGCCTTTGTGCAGTCAAAACCCTAAAAATGACCATTTTGCCCTTTTGGTGATCTGATCAAATTTCTTGGGGAATTGTGATCCAAACTTGATCAAATGGTCCATATGAGTTCATAATGTTGATGTGGGTCAAATTTCATGAGGTTTGACTGTCAATTGGCCACAGTTGACTTTTTCCCCAATATAGTTGATTTCCAGGTCAACTGTCCAATTGACTGGGCAAAACTTGGAATCAAGACTTGAAACTTGATGTGGGTAAACTTGGGAGTCCAATATGAAGCATGAAAGTCATCTTAGGCATTTTGGGTCAAAACATCTTTGTGCAAACACAAACCCTAATTTGAGTTAACAGTGCAAGGAGAGGTCTTGAGCAAATGAAACCCTAACTGGATCTTGAGCTTTAAAGGCTTTGTGGTGAGAAATTAATGAGAAATGGGAGGGCAAATTTTGGGGTACAACAGTTGCCCCTGTTCAATCTTCTTGAATCCGAAGAGTTAGATGGGCAAGCTTGCCTTTCATGACTCGAGGGTAAAAGGAGATTAGACACTAGAGTGCCCGGAAATTTCCACTCGTCAAAGCAATGGATGCGGGAATGGGCTTAGAGATGCCATTTGGAGATGGGCTTAATGATGCCATCTGGGAGAGTGACAGAAATCTTGTCGGGGATGGGCTTAGAGATGCCATCTGGAAGGGAATATCAGGAAGGTGTCCAAGCTTTGGACCATTTCTGAACTGGGGGTCTGAATAAGTAATAGATTGACATCCGTTGTTGGGAGGAATCTGTAAACTGTTTTCAGTGGTTTGGAAAAGAAACTGAACAAGCGATAGGTTAACATCCGTTTACTTGGAGAACCCGTAAACTGTTTTTAGAAAGTTGCATCTGAACAAGTGATAGATTAACATCCGTTGTTGGGAGGAATCCATGAACTGTTTTCAGAAGTCTTGAGAAGAATCTGAACAAGTGATATGTTAACATCCGTTTACTTGGAGAACCCGTGAACTGTTTTCAGAAATCTTGGAGTTGAATCAGCAATAGAGCCGCATCCGTTGTTGGGAAGCGTCCGTAAACTAATTTCAAAGGTTGCATCTGAACAAGCTGATAGATTAACATCCGTTACTTGGGAAGAATCCATAAACTGTTTTCAGAAGTTTTGAAGAAGAATCTGAACAAGTGACAGGTTAATCATCCATTTACTTGGAGAACCCGTGAACTATTTTCAGAAATCTTGGAGTTGAATCAGCAATAGAGTCGCATCTGTTGTTGGGAAGCGTCCGTAAACTGTTTTCAAAAGTCTTGAAGTTGAATGATTTTAGTCTGTCGACTGATCTTTCCTGAAAAGGTAAAGAGTTAGTTATATGCAATGTTATGATGCATGATGCAATATATGTGGCGTCAATGTTTATGACATGAATGTGATGAATGCGCATGTAAGCTGACGAGCTATCTTGCTGAGGATAAATGAATCCGAGGCGGCTGAAGAAAAAGCATCTTGACTGCTGCCGGGGAAAACAAATCCTTGGCTGCTGCTGGGGAAGAGAATTCCTGATGACCTCTACTGGGGAGTATCAATCTAGCAGACTCATGCTGGGGAGGTAAGAATGAGAATCTTCAACTTGATGGGAAGTAACTCTGGCGATCTCACTGGGGAACTCAAGATTTCTCTTTCTAAGACTCTGTGAGGATAAGGCTCATTAGTCTGGCTCCGCTGGGGGTTGACAATTTGAAGTTTTAGCTCGGCTGGGGATACTGAAACTTAAACTCTGAGGGGAAATGAGTTCTGGAGGATCCTCTGGCTGGGGATAACAAGGATAAGCTCCTCTGGGGATCATATTGATAAATTGTGTTGGGAAACTCTTGATGAACTCCGCTGGGGATAGGAAGAATTCTGGCGAGTGCGATCTTCTGTGGCTGTTAGCTGAGGATAACCCAGTTATAAGCCTTTGTGGGGAATAACTTTGAATAAAACTCGGGAGAGACGTTCGTGCTCTGCGGGGAAATACCTTCCAGAACCTCGCTGGGGATAAGCTTTAGGAGTCTGCTGGAGATAAGCCTCAGGGTTTGCCAGGGATGTGGATTCCAAATCTCTTGGGGGGTTTCCTTCGAAAGGGTGTCAAGATATCCATCTGTACCTTCATCCTATCAGTAATCCTTTTTCTTAGGTTCATTTAGGAAGTGATTATGTTTCAAATGCATATGCCTATTTAACAAAACATTGGACGTTTCTCAAAATAAAACAAATAGTGCAAGAGAAAAAGAAAAAGGGAAATGACACAAATTTTGGGAAAAGTATTTGTATTGATTTTCTTTGAGTATATTTGTACAAAGGAGACAATCATCCTAGTAAGAGGACTTTGTCGTAAATATTGAAAGATTTTATACAAAATAAAGGATGGCTATGTGAAATAATTCCATGGGATTCCGTTCCGCTATAGCTTTCAAAACTCTGAATATCTATCCATTCAATGCTTCGTTTGACGATGACTGGATTGATCAGAAGTCTGGAACCGGTTGATGAAGAGATTGTCTTTGAAGTGGTCCGACGAGACATAGTCATACGCTTCAATTCCCTAACTTTTTCCTGAATCGCCCTTTCGGGTTTTCGATCCACCGGGAAACCCCTTTTTGCCCAAGCCGCCCTTTCGGGTTTTCGACTTGCCGGGTGTACATATTTTTTTCGTTTTTATCCCTAATTTTTGCCTGAACCGCCCTTTCGGGTTTTCGGTTCACCGGGATGCCCTTTTTTGCCCAAGCCGCCCTTTCGGGTTTTCGACTTGTCGGGTTATTTTATGCGTAGTATCTTTTGACTATGACTGCGTTCGCAGGGTGCGGCAAATCGTCGCCGTCCATGGTGGTCAGAATCATTGCACCACCAGAAAATATGCTCTTGATCACAAATGGTCCTTCATATGTAGGAGTCCATTTGCCCCTGGGATCACTTTGCGGCAAGATAATCCTCTTGATTACGAGATCCCCGACTCGATACACTTGACGTCTGACTTTCTTATTGAAGGCCTTGATCATCCGCTTTTGATACGTCTGACCATGGCATATAGCAGCAAGTCTTTTCTCGTCGATCAGATTGAGTTGATCAAGTCGGGTCTGCATCCAATCATCTTCATTCAAACCTGCATCCTTCATAATCCTCAGAGAAGGGATCTGGACTTCCATAGGCAAAACAGCTTCCATGCCATAAACCAAAGAAAATGGGGTTGCCCCAGTTGAAGTACGTGTCGTCGTACGGTATCCATGTAGAGCAAACGGTAACATCTCATGCCAGTCTTTGTAAGTGACTGTCATTTTCTGAATGATCTTCTTAATGTTTTTGTTCGCAGCTTCAACAGCACCGTTCATCTTCGGTCGATAGGGAGATGAATTATGATGATAAATCTTGAACTGTTCGCACAATGCAATGATCATTGTGTTATTCAGATTTGTACCGTTGTCCGTAATGATCCTGTCTGGAACACCATACCGACATATGAGATTTTGCTTGATAAAGCGGGCAACCACATTTTTGGTGACAGAGGCGAAGGAAGCTGCTTCGACCCATTTAGTGAAGTAGTCAATGGCAACTAGGATGAAGCGATGTCCATTGGAAGCCGTGGGCTTGATCTCTCCAATCATATCAATGCCCCACATTGCAAAGGGCCACGGAGCAGTCAGGACGTTGAGGGGAACCGGAGGAATATGAACTTTTTCAGCATAGACTTGACACTTGTGACAAGTACGGGAATGTTGATGGCAGTCAGCTTCCATGGTAGACCAGTAATAGCCTGCCCTTAGGATCTTCTTAGCCATTGTATGCCCGCTCAAGTGAGTGCCAAATGTGCCGCTGTGTATATCAGTCATGATCAACTCTGCTTCAGCCTTATCCACACATCGGAGTAATACACAATCATGGCTTCGTTTGTAAAGGATGTCGTTGCTCAGGAAGAACTTAGCAGCGAATTTCCTTAAGAACTTCTTGTCATTTACGGAAGCTCTTTCAGGATAATCCCTAGTCTCGAGATACCTTTTGATTTCATGGAACCAAGGTTGTTCCACTACTTCTTCAGTATTAATCTCGTGGCAATGTGCCGGTTCATCCATTCGCTTGATGGTGATTTGGGGAGCCTCATTATCCCAGTTGAGTTTAAACATGGAGGACATTGTGGCCAGAGCATCGGGTAGCTGATTCTCTTCTCGCGGGAAATGCTCGAAGGTAATTTGCTCGAAATGAGGCAACAATGTCAGGACATGTTCTTTGTATGGGATAAGATTAGGATGCTTGGTATCCCAGTCTCCTTTGATTTGGCTGATGATCAAAGCCGAGTCCCCGAATACGATCAAAGATTTGATCCCCAAGTCTATAGCAGCCTCGAGACCAAAGATGCAAGCTTCATACTCAGCCATGTTGTTTGTGCAGCTGAAGCAAAGTCGGGCCGTGAAAGGCGTGTGACAACCTTCCGGAGAAATGAGTACTGCGCCAATGCCGTTTCCTAGTGCATTTGAAGCACCATCAAAGTACAGGGTCCATCGGGATCCCTTTTCGGGTCCGTCATACGGTCCGTCACTTTCAATGTTGTCCAAATTCATGATGTCCTCGTCTGGGAAGTCAAATCTCATGGGTTGATAGTCTTCAATAGCCTGATGAGCCAGATGGTCAGCTAATACACTCCCTTTTATAGCTTTTTGGGTGGTGTACTGGATGTCATACTCGGTTAAGATCATTTGCCATCTAGCTATCCTTCCAGATAAAGCGGGCTTCTCGAAGATATACTTGATAGGGTCCATTTTGGATATTAACAAGGTAGTATGGGTCAGCATATACTGTCTTAGTCGGCGAGCAGCCCATACCAAAGCGCAGCAAGTTTTCTCGAGCAGTGAGTAGCGAGTCTCACAGTCGGTAAACTTTTTACTAAGGTAATAAATAGCATGCTCTTTTCGACCAGACTCGTCATGCTGGCCCAAAACACACCCCATTGAGTTATCCAAGACAGTCAAATACATGATCAACGGTCTTCCTTCGACGGGTGGCATCAGAATAGGAGGTTCTAGCAAATACTCCTTGATTCTATCAAAAGCAGCTTGACAATCGTCGTTCCATTCCACTACCTGATTTTTTTTCAAGAGTTTGAAAATTGGCTCACAGGTAGAAGTCAGATGCGAGATGAATCTGGCAATATAGTTTATGCGCCCCAAGAATCCTCTAACCTCCTTTTCAGTACGGGGAGCAGGCATCTCTTGTATTGCTTTTACTTTTGCCGGATCGACTTAAATGCCTTTGTTGCTTACAATAAATCCCAGGAGTTTACCAGACCTAACTCCAAAAGTGCATTTACTTGGATTCAGCCTGAGCTTGTACTCTTTCAACCTGGCAAACAGCTTTTCCAGATGTTCAAGGTGCTCTTCCTCTGTTTGTGATCGAGCTATCATATCGTCTACGTAAACTTCAATCTCATGATGTATCATGTCATGAAATAAAGCTACCATGGCACGTTGATAAGTTGCCCCTGCGTTCTTGAGCCCGAACGACATCACTTTGTAACAGAAAGTGCCCCATTGTGTAACAAAAGTAGTTTTCTCCATATCCTCGGGGGCCATTTTGATTTGATTGTAGCCCGAGAATCCATACATGAAGGAAAACACTTTATGCTGAGTTGTATTGTCGATTAAGATGTCAATATGAGGTAGCGGGAAATCATCTTTAGGGCTGGCCCTATTCAAATCCCGGTAGTCCACACACATTCTGACTTTTCCATCTTTCTTCGGTACGGGCACAATGTTAGCGACCCATTGAGGATAGGACGTAACATCCAGGAAGCCAGCATCGAATTGCTTCATTACTTCTGCTTTGATCTTTTCGGACATGTCGGGCCTCATTCGGCGAACTTTTTGCTTGATTGGGGGACAGTCTTCTCTTGTGGGGAGACGGTGAACCACAATGTCTGTGTCTAGACCCGGCATGTCTCCATAGGACCAAGCGAAGATTTCAACATACTCATTCAACAACTGTACCAAGCGCTCCTTGACTTTTGGTTCCAGATTGGCACCCACTTGCACCTCCTTCCGATCCTCCTCGGTTCCCAAGTTAACAGTTTCCAATGGCTCTTCATGCGGCAAGATGGCCCTTTCCTCTTGTTGCAGAAGTCTGGCTAGTTCCCCGGGTACTTCACAACCTTCGTCATCCTCATACTCGGCTAGATTGACCAGGTCTTCAGAGTTATTGAAAGATACAGCAGAATAGTCACCCATGGAATCCGGAGTGGATGGGTACCTGCATTGGTGAGTGTGGGTGTGTGTAAGGGATAGCCATCCTTAAACAAAAATGCAAAAGGAAAGAAAATGAACATAAGCAGTTTATCAAATGAAAAACGTCCAATGAATCATTAAACATGGCATATGAATATGAAAAATAGTCAGAACCCTTACAAGTGGACCTACCAGCCTCGGGCAAGGCAGGAGGTGAAAAGATAGTGTACGGATTGTTTGAAAGTAAAAATATTACAGCCCAAATAGGAAATGTTTAATCAGATAAATTACTGATGAATAAAAGTGATGGGGACAAAGTCTTTAGCCTCCCAATTGCTCAACCCTCCTCTGACAGTTGGATAAATCCACTCTTCAATGTTGCTTTCCTTGTCTTCATCTTCCAGGGCGTTGATTCTGTAAGGAGAAATTTTGACTGGCGCTCTTTCAATCTTTGACTGGCGCATAGCTTTCTGGCCAGCAGCTGTGAACCCTAATCCAAACTTGTCAGTTTTATGCGGAAAGTCTGGTAACTGCCCCCATGCTGAATTCTTCCCTTCTTTGATTGCGGCTCTTGCATCCTCCAGAGATGCCATCATGGCCATCCGTCTTGGTGCCTCAGCTGCCAACTTTGTTACTGCTATTTCAGGAAGAACTTCTTCGAAATGTTGAAACGGCATCTCGATGAACTCTCCTTCAACCTCCACATACCGGAAAGAATTTAAATGGCTAATCATGTACTCTTCTTCGCCGTGGACAGTGATAATCTTTCCTTTGACAGGATACTTCAGCATCTGATGCAAGGAGGAGGTGACTGCCCCAGCATGGTGTATCCAAAGTCTACCCAGCAGGCAGGAATATGATGGACGGATGTCCATTACATAGAAAGTGGATTTAAACACCTCAGTACCTATCTTGACGAGAATTTCAACTTCTCCATGGACCATTCTCTTCGACCCATCGAAAGCTCTGACGACAATATCACTCGGCTTCAATTCCAACCCTTCGCAATCTAGCCGGTCCAAGGCCTTTTTAGGCAAAACATTCAGCGATGAACCGGTATCAACCAAAACATGTGCAAGGGTGGTTCCGCGACACTCAATTGAAATATGCAAGGCATCATTGTGGTTTCGGCCTTTAGGGGTTAGGTCGGCATCAGAAAAACCTAATCCATTGTCTGCAGTCAGGCTAGCCACGCAATGTTGAAATTGGTCCGCGGAGGTTTCCTGGGGCACATGAGCTGCCTTCAGAAACTTAATCAAAGCTTGAGCGTGTGCTTCTGAGCAAAGCAAAAGTGCCAGCATGGAGATCTTGGAGGGGGTTTGCCCCAACTGTTCCACCACATCGTAATCACTTCTCTTGATTATCCTCAAAATCTCGTCCATTTCTTTCTTGGAGGCTTCCGGGATCACCAAGGGTTGAGCCCTCGTCCTGACGGGCTCATCCTGTATTCCCTTTCCTTTATTAGCAATGGTAGGAGAGACAGCACTAGGAATAACAACTTCTTCAATCAAAGGAGTTCTAGCAGAGAGCTTTACTGGTGCAGGGATGACTTCTTTAGCTGATGAGGGTCCAAAGACTGCTCTTGGAGGGGCAATCTCTGGAGAAAATATTCTCCCGCTCCTGGTGATTTTGCTGGTGCCCGCAATGTTACTAATGCTGGCTTCTTCATCCTCCGAATTTTCTTCAATTACTTCGACTTGCTTGATACCATGGTAGTAGATGTCACCACCATAGTTCCAAGGTATCCACTTCTCAGAAACATAGGGAACAGGCCCCGACATTGTTATCTTCAAAGGTATAGATTTTGCAGCTGGTGTAATCTTAACAGGCTTTTTGACGCCCTCGAAAAGATTGGCGTGAATGGTTATGATTGAGACATTTTCAACATGAACTGGAACAGCAGAAACTTTTTCGAACAAAATTTGTCGGCTATCCATAAGGCCTTGGATGCCTTTCTTTAATAGCGGACAATCAAAAGGCAGAGAGTGGCAACAGTAGCAGTCTTCTTTACATCCCGGGAAGATCCCGGCCCTTAACAAATTCAACTTAATGGTTAGCAGTGGAGTAGTCAGATCACTGACGTCAGCGACATACAAATCCTCCTCAACGGCATTGATATTTCGGCCGTGCTTCGGCATAGGTGCAGATATCACATTAGGCTTCTCTGGAGCGTCAAACTCTACCTCCTTAGCCTCTATCAGGTCTTGGATTTTATGCTTGAGTGCCCAAAAATCATTGGTGTCGTGTCCAACACTGTCTGAATGATAGGCGCATTTAGCATTGGCATGATAATGCGGGGGGGACGTATTCACATTCTTTGGCGCCTCCTTGATGGTAGCAAGATTCAACTTCAATAGATGGGGAAGCACTTACGCCGGAGTCATATTAATACGGGTGAACTGTCGTTGTGGCCTTTCCACCCGTTACTGATTTGGTCTGGACTGGTTATAGCGAGGCTGCTCACTCGGAGTGTTTTGAATCATTACGGCCCCCACAGTTGGCCGACGCTCCATCTTTCCTGCTCTTCTCTGAGAATATACCATAGTTGTCTCCTTCTTAAATGGCTTCTTCTCAACACTTGCAGCAACACCCTTCTGAATCTTTCCTGACTTGATGTCAGCTTCTATTCTTTCGCCGGTTAAGATTAAATCGGTAAACCCTGCGGAAGAGTTACCAATTAGATGATTGAAAAATGGCCCAGATAGGGTCCCAAGAAACATATCAACAAGCTCACGATCGGTTAAAGGAGGCTGCACCCTGCCAGCCAAATCCCTCCATTTTTGTGCATATTCTTTGAATCCCTCACTTGTTCCTAGTGACATACCCTGAAGTTGGGTACGAGTAGGAGCAAGATCAGAATTATACTGGTATTGTTTATAGAAAGCGGTGGCCAAATCTTCCCAATTTCTGACACTGGTTCCTTCTAGCTGATAAAACCACTCCAACTGGGCTCCCGATAGGCTGTCTTGGAAGAAATGAATCCAGAGATTTTTATCTGCCGTATAGGGTTGAATTTTTCTCACGTAGGACCTGAGATGCATTTTGGGACAGGACAGCCCATCATACCTCACAAACACTGGCACTTTGAATTTTGGGGGAATCACTATTCCGGCGACCAAGCCCATGTCTTCAAAATCCAAACCCGGTACCCTTTGCAATTCCATGGCAGCCAATCTGTCTTCTAAACCCTTGTACTTATCATCAGCTGGAGGATATTGCTGGTCAGAATAATCTTCATCCTCTTCAACCTCTTCCTCCTCTGCATCAGACTCGGAAGGCACCGCAACCCGATCCCTTTTACTAGTCCCTTCATCAGAAGTAGGAGGAAATTCAAGCACTCTCCGAGCTTCTCTGTCAAATCTTCTCCCCAAAGTAGCCACTCCGACCCTCTTCTTCTTCTTTACTGGGTCCTTGCTCTCCAAATGAGCCTTGATATCCTCTTGACTTTTAACCAAAGTCATCAAGAGTTGCTGGAACTGTGCATTCTGGGCTTGTAGGTCTTTGACTGTTTGCTCGAGATCCATCCTGCTGAAATAAACAGCAGACAGATAAGGAAACCTGGAGTGAGACCTGCTTATGCACATGATGAATGGTATGCTGATGTATGCAATGCATTCAAGGATCTAGAACATTCAAAATTGTTTCAGACAAAGAAGAACGCACGTCATATTAATAAGAAGGAATTTGTTAGTACATAAATGCCCCATGGGCCAAATATTACAAAATAAACTTCTTAAGGCAGAAAGACATTGCGCATCCTCTTTGGTGCGATGTAGGTGTTGAGGGCCTCTTGCTCGTGGAGTCGGCGGGTAAGCTCTAGAACCTTCTTTTCACTGGCGTAGTAGCTAGCTTCAAAAGTGTTCCGTTCCTCCTTGAGTTGAATCCAACTTTTCTGCATTTCCTCCCACGATGTAGGCATGTCTGGATGTAGGATGGTGTAGGGAACCTCTCCTTCATTGACGGGCTCTTTAATCACAGGGAGAACATGAGGATAAGGCATCATCAGACTTTGGGCTCGGGCTCGTACCCACTTGAGATAAGGCTCAAGGGGGATGGAGTTCTTGTGTCCCAGAGTCTTGCTATCAACCTTGTTGAGTTTTCCCCAAGCTCTGATGAATCTTTGGCGAAGTCCTTGCGCATCGTTGTCGAAGTCAAAAACTAGGCTAGGAATCAACATGTCATGAGGGCCATCCCTCCGTGCATATCCAAATTGCCTCAAAGCTAGGCAAGGGTTGTAGGTGATACCTCCCCTGATTCCAAGTAAAGGAACATTAGGAAACTCTCCGCAACGATCGACGATGATGACATTTTCTCTGGACCGAGAACACCAATGTACATCAGAGTGAGTAAGAGTCATCAACCGTTGGGACCACCTTGTACCCTGGTCATTCTTCAAGACAGATTGCGGAAGGTGCGAAATAAACCACCTTGCAAGGACAGGAGTACAGCACATGAGAACACCCCTCTTTCTCATTGTTCGTGTGTAAAATGAGTGAAGGATGTCCCCAAGCAATGTTGGTATTGGATTTCTGGACAAGAAGATTTTGACGGTGTTGACATCTACCAATTGGTCAGGATTTGGGAACAAGACCAACCCGTAGATAAGGAGTGCCACAATCTCTTCAAAGGCTTGTAGGTCCAATGAGTTCCAACATTCTTGTGCCTTCTCAAACAAGAATTTCGCTAAGAATCCTTTGACGCCACTTTTGGTTTCCCAATGCCCCTTGATGTCGGATGGTTGAAGATGTAATGCTCGAGCAACATCTTCCAGCTTTGGTTCCTTTTCCGTACCGTTGAAGGGTAGTTGATTAAGGATAGGGATTCTTAGGAGTTGAGAAAACTCCTCCAAAGTGGGTACCAACTGATAATCAGGGAAAGTGAAGCAATGGTGAAGAGGGTCAAAGAACTGGAATACCACCTTCATCATGTCTTCTTCAATGTTGGTGTTGACTAGGCTGAGCAGTCTACCATGTCTTTCACTGAAGGATGAATTTTCCGGAATTCTTGAGGTGATCTCCTTGAGTTGAGGAGAGATTCTCACAAGGTTGACTTGAATGGTATTTCTGCGAGGGATTTCCATGTCCTACAAAACAAGAACAAAGATGAAGATCCAAAACCCTTGAAATGGTCAGCGAATGCATATGATGTTTTATGATGTTTATGATGTATGCACAAAACATATGTACAAGCAAATCACACCAAACCCTAATTTCAGGCTTGCATGGGGTTTCATAGGTAAGTACCCTCTTGAGTGTAGTTGGCTTAAAAACCTGTCCTATAAATAGTAACCGGGTTCTAAGGAGCTCAATATCACGGAATTGTTTTCAATGTTCATTGTTTTGGTTTATCCACTTAACTAGCGACCAAAATATTCCAATAAAACAACCCTCAATGAGTGTAGTATCGAGTATCTACCAACTTCGGACTGCACCAAAGTCGGTCATCTCACTACCCCTAATAAAAGGCCAAGATGGTCAAGTAAGGTTCTAGGTCATTAGTGCTTAGTGACATCACTCAGCGGCCCCGTACTCTCCTTGATTGAACTCAAGGGTTACCGGTACTCACAAATATGTCGCACTAATATAGCTATTGCTTAGACCGTGTCGGTATACCCTGCACAGTTTCCACAATGTATTGCTATGTATGAATGTTTCCCAAAATCCGGGTGGAGGATTGTAAACCCAAACAATAGAGCCAAAGTATAAAGCAAGCAAATCAAACAATTAGTCATGCAAGAGGGTGATCTAAGCCCTAAGGTTACTCCACTTTAAAAAAATTTCCCCAGCAGAGTCGCCAGTTCTGTGATACGGTGGGAGAACTGACTATGGTTTTGCGTTTGTTTTCGCAAATGTTTCGGTTGAGCAAGAGTCGCCACCGACTTTTTATTTTATCCTAAGGAAAGGTTTAAAAAGCACAGCAAAAACCTTTGAGATTTTTCTTGGGTTCGGGGAGTAGATTATAGAAGGGAAAGGTATTAGCACCCCTTCTATCCATGGTTATCCATGGGCTCTTAGGTACTTGCTTAGATCAACTTGCCTTGGTTTTCAATTGTTTGAAATGGTGCTTTGTGTGTGGTTTTGAAAATGTTTTGAAAAAGATGCCTTGCATAGGCTACCCTTGTAACAATTCTTTACTCGAATGTTTTACAAGAGGTGTTTTGTCTTTTAAAAAGATGTTTCAAGGTTTTTGAAAGTTTATTTTGAAAGTGTTTGTGAAGTGGATTTTGAAATAGGCAAGTGTTTTCTTGGAAATTGGCAAGTGCTTAAGAGTTATCTACCCTAAAGTTTTCTCAAAGATTTTTGTTATGTTTTAAACCTTTTGACAATTTTGTTCCACCATTGCATTTGGTGGACAATCTTGTTTTAGGAGATGAAAGGGACGGGCGCGGGTCATCGTTTAGACCATAGTTGCAATAGTGTTAAATGTCTTTGGGCAACTTTCTTTAAAAAGGGACTTGATCATTTTATTTAAGCAACATCTTGTGGGACTATGATCATTTGATTGTTTGTTTTTACCCAAAGAAGTTCAACATGCAACATGGCCCAATTATTTGAAGGCAACAAAGTGGAATACCCTAGGGGTGCAAGTGTGAAATGTGTTGTCCATTTTTTCATGCTCATTTATCTTGTATTAGGTCCAACTATTTTGTTCGTTTTATTCGCATACAAACCCTAATTCTAGCATAGTATGTTTAGAAAGCGATAAAGTGCGAAATTTAAATTCCTACGCTATTACATCACAATAATATAGGGAGGGGGTACAATGTTCAAATGGGGGATATTTAGACAAGAAATTAAACCTAAAACTATTACATCATTTTTATGAATATTTACAAGATAAATAAAAACGTATAATTCAAATGGTAAATAAAACAAATATGCAAGTATGCAAAAGGAATTTTTATATGTATGAAAAAAAGTATTATTTATGTGAAATAAAAAAAGAAAATAAAAGGGATATTATTTTTTGGAGTATTTTTGAATTTAGGGCAAAAACCCTAATTCTATTAAATAAAGCATACCATTTATTTATTATGAACAAATATTTATGTATATATACAAAAATAAAATAAAATGAGGTATTTGTCAAAAATGCATTTTTTATATTAAATTTTAATAAGAAAAATAAAAGGGGTATATATTTTATATTTATCCTAAATATATTAATGAGTATATGTATATATGTATTATTTTAAATATGTATTATATATATAAATAATAATAATATTTAATATTTTAGAAAATAGTATTTTTTCATATAAATATTTTCAGAAGGCAAAATAAAAATAAAAATGAAAATAAATGTGTTTTTACATATTTCTTAATATTTTAACAAAATGTATATATTTCTTTATTTATGTATAAGTTAGAAGAAAATCAAATAAATATCAAATAAATTAAAAAAAGGTGAGGAAAAATATTTTTATGTTTTTAATATTATTAACAAAAATAAATAAGTCAGAAATAAAAAAGAAAAGTCAAAAAATCAAGCAAATGGACAAAATGGGCTCAGGGGGTGCAATATCAAAAACATGGTGTGAATAAAAAAAATGACACAGGCCCAGCCCAAACCACTTCTTCTTCAACCTCTGAATCAAAAAACGCGCGCCTGCAAGCTGTGTTTGAAATCCTGATTCTTTGATTTTTTGAACAAACTTCCAACACAAAAGATGTTAAGCATGAAATCACGATTCTAACCATATGCATAACTTGATCTAACTCTCTAAGACGAGGGAGAATTTCTCCTCCCCCAAATCCTAACCTAGTTTTTCTGCCATTTTCAAACTCCAAATTCTCTCTACTCAGGCAAAAGAAATGAAAAGTAAAGGAATGTACATGTTCAGTGGCATGAATAGGACATTGTTTCTTCACAAACTTAAGACTAATGATGCATAATAAGAGAGATACGAGTTCATCAAAATACTTGTTCAGCTGAAGTTCTAACTGGAAAATAGGGAGCTTACAGTGCAAGATACTGATTGGTATAGCTTCCTTGAGGTGTGGTGATGTTGTTCCAATATCTACTTTGCCTTGAGACACCTTGCACTGAGCTGTAGAACTTCAACTGCAAAATGAAAAAGTGAAAATGGTGGAACTTGTTAGAGGAGTTACAGGTCGTGTTTCAAGGCCTGGTTAGCTTACATATGTGCTAGGGAATGTGTATGAACTGATTTTGGCAAAAGAGCTTGAAGGAAATGGAAGATAGCACTCAAACTGCAGGCTTTGCCCTGTTTGTGCAGTTTGAGGGTGATTATGGCAATGGGAGTGTTTGAGAGGTGCAAGGGTCATGTATCAGCTTAGTTATGATCTTTGGAATGTGTTTGATAACTTAGTTCTTGTG
Source organism: Vicia faba (assembly GCA_948472305.1). Lineage (NCBI taxonomy): Eukaryota > Viridiplantae > Streptophyta > Magnoliopsida > Fabales > Fabaceae > Vicia > Vicia faba. Next base: position 939,993,446 of record OX451741.1, on the reverse strand, counting down.
TGTCTAAGCTGAGATGGATGTTGTGTGATGTTATGACACTTTTCTTCTTTCTTAAGCAATAAAAGCCAACTTGTGTTTCTAGGCATGTAGAGGGCCCCTAATCCTGCTGCAAAGCTTCTCTTGATCAGAGCAATTTTGTCCATAATCTTGTGCCAAAGAGATTTAGCTTGTACTTGCTTGATTTACCAATTGGACATAAAGTGAACTTTTGCAAAAATGGATAGTTCACTTTATCTAAAAATGGATTAGGCTTGTGTACAATACTTGAACTCATAGAATAACACTTTGACACAATGAACAAGCATTAAATTATTGAGTGTAACTTGGTTTAAGGACCTGTAATCTAATCTAAAGCATGCTGAGTTCAAATTGTAAGGTTATGAACATGTAACTTGGTCATGAACAAAGTGGTTTTTTGCTATATTGTGAAATTCGATTCTCCCTAACCATGAGGTTGTTTGAGAAGTTCTTGGATATTTTGGAAAGCTTGTAATGTGTACTACAATCCATCTTTGAAATGAAATTTGAAATTCCAAGTGTAAGTGTATGGAAAATGGCCTTGAAGTGGGGTAGAAAACCTTGTCAAAATAGGTCAAAAATTCACTAAGTTAAGAATGGTTTAGTGCCCTTATTCAAAACTTTGTAACTTGAGATACAAGCTTCAAATGAGAAAACTTTGTGAATCAAGGTTGTAGATTATGCAACAAGCTACAACTTTCATGTTTTGACTTTTATTTGAATCCAAATGGATCATGGTGAAAAAGTGGGGCAAAGTTGGGAAAAAATTAGGGTTTTTCATAACTTAGAAAAATTCTAAGTTATGAAAAATTCCATTTTAAACCCTAATTTGCATTTTGTGATTTCTTGGTGAACAAGTTTCATGATTTAGCATGTTTTGATAAAAAAAATGAATCTTGACTCTTGACTTTGACCAAAAAGTCAAAGTTTGACTTTTCAGTACATAGTCAAAATTGATCAATTGACTGGGAAATTCAACTGTCAATCCTGTGTACTTGGGATCTTTTGAGTATGTTGATCATGTCAAGATAATTCCATAGGGTCCTTGAGTCCATGTGTGAGCTTGGTCTGCCATTGGCTAGGTCAAACAGTCAAAAATTGCCTTTGTGCAGTCAAAACCCTAAAAATGACCATTTTGCCCTTTTGGTGATCTGATCAAATTTCTTGGGGAATTGTGATCCAAACTTGATCAAATGGTCCATATGAGTTCATAATGTTGATGTGGGTCAAATTTCATGAGGTTTGACTGTCAATTGGCCACAGTTGACTTTTTCCCCAATACAGTTGATTTCCAGGTCAACTGTCCAATTGACTGGGCAAAACTTGGAATCAAGACTTGAAACTTGATGTGGGTAAACTTGGGAGTCCAATATGAAGCATGAAAGTCATCTTAGGCATTTTGGGTCAAAACATCTTTGTGCAAACACAAACCCTAATTTGAGTTAACAGTGCAAGGAGAGGTCTTGAGCAGATGAAACCCTAACTGGATCTTGAGCTTTAAAGGCTTTGTGGTGAGAAATTAATGAGAAATGGGAGGGCAAATTTTGGGGTACAACACCAACTAAACTTCAAGAGGGTACTTACCTATAAAACCCCATGCAAGCCTAAAACAAAGGACTTGTTTGCTTTGTGTGAATATGATTATTTGTATATAAACTTGCTTACTTCACATACTTGTACATAACATCATAACATCATACCATAGCATTTTCAGTAACCATTTCAAGGATCTCAAGGGTCTTTGATGCAGGGTCACGTTGAACCAGACGTCTATCAAGGGGCAAGAGGAATTATTTTCCTCTAAACAAACGACGTCAAAATCAGGTACAACGAACCAAAATCAAGGGCTATGACCCACTCGATATGGTGAGCTTGACTCTTGAAGAAGGAATCTCAACGACACGAAGTTTCTTCAATCAAGCTCAAATTCTAACAGTTTCTTGTTTAACCCACGAGATCCTTGAAAACATTGCATATATATCATACATATCATTGCATAACAGGATTCATAAACAGGTCTCTCATCTTCTCAACTGTTTATTTCAGCAATGGCTCTTGAACAAACTGTGAAAGATATTCAAGCTCAAAACGCTCAGTTCCAACAAATGTTTCTGGTTATGGCTAAGGGGCAAGAGGACCTGAAAGCTCTCCTTCTCAAAGACAAGAAGAAAAAGCCCAAGAAGTTAATAGGCATCCTGAACTTGAGAAGAAAACCTAAAGCCCTAGATCTTTCAACTCCATCCAACATAGGGGTTAGTCTTGAAGAAGACCACAATTTGGAGATTGATGAAGTTGAAGCTGACTACTCCGAGGAACAATATCCTCCTGCTAATGACAAATACAAATAGTTGGAGGATCGCCTCAGTGCTATGGAGATTCAACAGATGCCTGGCTTGGATCTAGGAGACATGGGTTTGGTTTCTGGAGTGGTCATCCCACCAAAGTTCAAAGTCCCTACCTTCGCCCTGTACGATGGAGTCTCTTGTCCTAAGATGTACTTAAAGTCTTATGTCCGCAAGATTCAACCATACACAACTGATCTGAAGCTTTGGATCCATTTCTTCCAAGAAAGCCTGGTAGGGACTCAACTCGAATGGTTCTATCAATTGGAGAGTTCTCGCATCCACACCTGGGAGGATTTAGCTGCTGCTTTTTACAAACAGTATAAGTACAATGCTGATCTTGCACCAACTCGTGTGCAATTGCAAACATGACCATGGGTTCCAACGAGAGCTTCAAAGGATACGCCCAAAAGTAGAGAGATCTGGCTGGTAGGGTGCAGCCCCCTTTAACTGACAGGGAGCTAATCGACATCTTCATGGGAACTTTGACAGGGCTTTTCTTCAAACACTTGATCGGAAGCTCTTCAGTCGGGTTCACCGTGCTAATACTGACCGGCGAAAGGGTCGAAGATGGCATCAAAAGTGGGAAGATTCAAGAAGCTACACCTTCTGATGCTCAGAAAAAGCCTTACAGTGGGAAGAAAGAGTCCAATGTTGTGTACGGTCAAAAGAGCCGTTGTGACCAACACGTAGGGGCATTCCTGATCTCTGGTTCTGCTTCACACCGGCAACAGCAAAGGGGAAATCAACAAAGTCCAGACGAGCCTAAAAGACAGTTCACCAACATCAACATGCCGATGTCTCAAGTGCTGCAACACTTGTTGAGGATGAATCTGATTACATTGATAGGACCTCATCCAAACCCCAAAACTTCTTCTCCCAACTACAATTCTAATGCAACACGTGCTTATCATTCTGACAGTCCCGGGCATGACACTAACGATTGTTGGGCATTGAAGTATAAGATTCAGAATTTGATTGACGCCAAGGAGATCTAGTTCGACCCTCCAGAGACCCCAAACGTGATCATTTCTCCTATGCCAAATCATTGAAGGCTCTTGTTTAATTTTGAATTTTCAATTGTAATTTCTTTTGTTATTCAAACAACTATCTATTAATGTCAAACTTTGTTCCATTAATGCATTGCATATGTTTGTCTTGAATTATTTCATTCGCTTTCATTTCATTTAAACTATGATTTTTACTGTCTTTATGATATTCAACTCTTGCTAAAAGTTACAAGCCTTTAGAGGGAGGATGACGAAAACAATGTCATAATCTCATACAGTATGCTTTTGGACAGACCTTGCTGACGATGTACAGGCGTTCTTTCAAATCCTAAACATTGGAGTTATAAGGAAGATAATCCCTAGTCAACCCCTTCGAGCCAAAGAAGTAGAAGCTTTCTGTTTTAACACAAATTGAAACCTTTAAATCAAAACCTGGGGCAGGGTAGTCTCTCAGTTAATTCAAAATGCGCGTTGTTGTACCCCAAAATTTGCCTTATTCTCATACACGCATATTATTGGTTTTATGGTTATGGAATAAAGATATATTTATCAAGCTTCTTCAGGTTACAAGTAACGTTTATTTCGTCAATGGATATTCTCAGAGTATTTTCCGTGCTGAAGATCGGTTCTCCGTTTTGCAACGATTCGGGGTTCGAAGATTCACAAGTCCAACCCGACGTGTCATATTCAGGTGTTCTTTCGCCAAGATATCTTTGATAACGTATTCTCAAATTCAGGTTCAGCTCAAGAGTCAATTCTTTAAAGAAGGTATCCGAATGTGTGAGTTTTCTCGAAGAAATATGGTGAAAAAGTATGCTGAAAGTGCAGTTTTTACGCGCTAAAAAATTCATAACTTAAAGATCGTGGCTCGTTTTGAACCCGTTCCAGTGGCCAAAATTCCTTCTTGACGTCATGTACATTTTCATCTCTCACTGAGGGAAGCCAATTTCGATCAGAAGGTCTTCAAAAATGCGGGTTTATCAAGTATTTTCGTACAGAAAATTTGTGACAAATTTATTTGCGTCATGTTAAGAAATTCATAACTTGGTCGATTTTCATCGTATCGAGCTGGTTCCGACGCCCAAATTTTACAAATTGAGTTGGCTATGTTTTCACGGGAGGTATCAAGTTCGAATGGTATTCAAAAGGCTTTCATTTTTTTCTCAGAGTGCGTGTAACGTGCCGAAAATCCTGAATGCTGAATATTATTTCATCTGGGCCGAAACTTCGAAGATTCATAACTCGGTCAATTTTTATTGGATTGGGCCCATCTTTTTACACAAAGTCACTGGCTCAGAGATCTACAACTTTGTTTCAAAATTCGAGACCGAATTATGCTCTGATCAATACCAGTTTTTTATTGAAGAACGCGTCAGAGTCGACATTGGAGCCCAAAATAAGTTTGTCTGAGCTGAAACTTCAAAAATTCATAACTAATTCACCATTTATCCGATTGAGCTCATTTTCAGACAGGAGTTAGTTCTCGATGTCGGTTACATTTTGTTTTCACATTTTAACTTCAAAAATTGCACTTAAGCCCATGCGATTTAGCCTAGAACATAACGAACTCAAGTGAACATTTGAGGCCCAATTGCACATTCAAAGCCCATTTTTTCTCTCTAATTTCTATTATATAATCCCGTTCTTTTCACACAAACAAGAGAGAAGAAAAAAAAAGCTTTTGCCACAACGCTGTCAAAATATCAAATTCTTTCAAGAACCCTAAAACTTTGAAATCCTTATTACAAATCTCCATCTCACTACAAACAAGTCATCCCTGTTACAAACCAACATCTCATTACTTCTCCAGTAAGGGTAAGGCTGATTTGATCTCCATAATCAAAAGGGTATAATCATTCATACATGCCATATTGGCTTAAACATTAAATTTCTTCATATATTGGCTTTATTTGTATTTCATGATATATATAGTAATTTATTTAATGTGTTCATGAGATTCAACACTGCAGATTTAGATAGGATCTCATGCAGGTTCATTAAGGAACGTTGAGGCCAAAACACAAATGGCCAAAAGCCAAAACACAAATGGCCAAAATAGAAACAACTTACACATGATACCAATACGTAGCAAGACAGACATCCTGAGAAGGTTAAGGAACGTTGAGACCAAAACACAAATGGCCAAAAGCCAAAACACAAATGGCCAAAACAGAACAGCTTACACATGACACTGATACATGGCGAGGCAGACATCCTGAGAAGGTTAAGGGCGTGGGTTCAACAACCACCCCTATTGGTTTTGATTTTCTTCCTTTCTATTTATCCGTTTACCTATTTTTATTCTTTCTGTTTAAAATCTTTTTTTCATAAAACTTAATATTTTTCACAAACCTTTGATTTTTTATAATAAATTCGAATAATTAATTTTAGGTTTTAATTTAATTTTAGGTAACTTTAATTGTTTTGTAAATAAATTAAAATTAATTAGAACAATTAGGATTTTGTTACTAACTTAATTATATTTTATTTTTTTCCTAAAATAACAAAAAAACCAAAAATATGTCATTAATTATTTTTCACTTATTATTTTAATAATTAATTTAATATTTTAATTTAGGATTTAATTTCTTTTCTTAAAATAAAAATAACAACAAAAAAGTATTTTCTTTTAAAAGGGTCAAAACCCTAATTCATTCGATTTAATTTCACGTCGCGGTTTATTTTCTTTATCCAATTAATTTATCTGCTTATGGTATGTAATAATTAATTAGGACATTTAATTATTTTACCGCTTTATTTTATTTTCAAAGGGTTGCTTTTGGCGATGTAAATACTCGACGCCTTGTAGTTTAATTTTCGCACCTTTAATTTCTGCTAATTATAACTGCTAGATGTTTGATAATAGGGTTTGCATGACAAGACTGAATGTTTAATCTTAAAATCAAATTAGATCACCCTTAACATGTGCAAAGATAAAAATAACTGAAAACGACACACTCGCACATGTGCACTCTTAGGGTACACCCCACTTGATTGCCTCCGTACACGGTCATTGAGTATAGGTCATTTTAGAGGTCGTCCTCTTGTCTAAAAGATCGTAGTTGCCTTGAAACGGTTGCCTCGGATATTGTTGCCTCAGATAAATGATCTAAGACATTAGGGTTACTACTAAGACGTCCTAACATTGCTTTAGTGACCGTATGTCCCGCATTCAAATTGACCCTCAAACTCCAATGACGGTGCTACCTACTCATTAATAGTGGGATAGCATAGTCTAAAGGAAATTAGCATAGAACGATTCTTTTTTCGAGTAAGTAGATAGCTCTTAGATACTTGCTCATCCAAAACAAAACTTTTTCACACTTACACTCCTTTTCAAACAAAGTTTTTCAAAACACTTCATTACACTCTTGAGGACAGAAGCAAGAGTTAAATTGAAGTTAAAAACTTTTCAAAACCCACAAGCACAAAGAAAACATTTTGAAAATGATGAGCAAGTACCTAAGAGCCCGTAGATAACTACGGATAGAAAGGGTGCTAATACCTCCCCTTTCTATAATCTACCCCCCGTACTCAGAATATCTCGAAAAAGGAATTTTTCTGTGCTTTTTTTCCTTTCCTTGTTGGATAAAATAAAAGTCGGTGGCGACTCTTGCTTACCGCGACATTTTGCAAAAACAAATGCAAAATGCAAACCAGCATTCCAAAAACAGTCAGTTCTTTCCACCGTATCACACGCGCTTAGCCGCAAACTCTCATCTCGTAATACAACGAATGATGTCAAGAAACATTCCTCTGGAATCAAAAGACGATGATGGTTCCCTATCACATAGACAGTCATTATCTCTCAAGAAAAGAATGGCCCACTAAGTCAAAACCTACAAAGGAGACTTAAGAAAACTAGGGCATCCCGCTAACTATAATCTCAAAGCAAGAACAGTCAGGCAAAAATTAGGGATAACAAATCAAAATAAAGAGGTCACTACAAATCCTAAACAACATGAAAAAAATATGTTGCAAAAATGACCGCCTTCCAACAAACTTAACTTGTTTGAACCATCACCAAAACATTGTCTCAGACTCAATTGGAGTTCAAACGTACAATTAACTGAGCTTAGGACTGAAGAACATCACGAAGAATGGGTGGGTACAAATACATTTGAGCCTTTATCCTTTGTTTCTTAAACCGTGAACCAAGCCACGTTACAACCCTTTAAAAGTCCTCATTGAAGCATGGGTTAGTTCGAAAGCATACTGTTACAAAAGGTATCCTGACTCCTGTAGGGTTTTATTCAAAATCCTGAGTTGAATTTTTCTTACAAAACTTCTTTACTTTCTAAAAACGCATTTTTCAAAACTTCAAGACAAGCATAAACTTTGATAAGTTTACTGCATACAAGCCTGCTTCGACTGAACAAGTCTGCTGCCTGCATGCATCCTTCGTTTGGACTTGAAACATCCTTCAATTCCACTTGCACCAAGGGCCTCTTGCAGACTTTGCCTCTCACAAACTTCGTTTGAGCGAAGAGATATCTTTATACAAGATTTGACTAAGTTCTTTCTTCCCTTGAAAAAGCGCCCTTCGACTCAGAAGCCAGGAACTTCCCTCACGCTAAAAGGCAATGACTTCCTTTATGTTCGTTTCGACCCAAGCTTCGATTGGGCAATGACTTCCTTTATGTTTGTTTCGATCACAAGCTTCGACTGAGGCAAAGTCTTCCTTCGAACAGGTGTGCTTCGATCTCACTCTTGCATTCGACTAAAGACTAAATCTCATTTTCCAGACTATGTTTCTTCCAAATCTTTACATAATCATAGGTTTGTACAAGGGTTTTAAACTTTGTCTTTTAGATACTACTATTCTTGGTTAAAGGCTACATACTCTTTCTTTTCATAGAGAGTACTTTAGTCACAAAATCAGCTTCCAACCTGAATTTGGTCTGAGCACAAGCAACGCCAAAAAGCATAAGTCACATCTTCTGCACCCCAACTGCCAAGACGCCCCCCACATGTACTTTCACGTTACATTATTTTATCATTTCTTTGCAAAGCTGGCTTTGAACAACATGTCCATTATTTCTCTATAAATACAGGAACTTTTTGCAAAGGCAAGGAGGATCTTTGGACCAGAGGAACGAATCCCCCAAATTTTCTCAAACACAACAAAACTCTCAAGTTCATCAACACTTGAAAAATCACAAAAAATCCAGAATCACATTCATCTCCTTCGACTCTGAAGAACAACCACACTTCAGTCTCCTTCGAATCAAAGAAGCATCACACTTGCTTTTTCTCTTCCTTCGAATCCAGCGTTCCAAGCACAATTGTTGACCCCCTCTTTCGAATCCAGCATCCTGGTCCTCCACTCAAGGTCCCACATCCATTCAAAGCTTGAAGCAAGGTAAGTTATTCTTACCTTTGAACTTTTCGTTTCATGGCATAGTAATTTTCCCTTTCGTTTGAAACATGTACATACCATTGTTCCTTCCGTTTCCACCCTTTTAACATATTTTTCAGAGCTAACCCTTTTGTTTTGATTTCTGTTTACCTGAACTTGCTTTAACTATTAAACTTTTTACAAGACAAATACTAGCACAGCCTCAGGCCATGTTACCATTTAATGCTTTAAATGAAAGAAACAGGAAACAGGAAATAGGAAACGAAGCTTCTGGCTTCTACCCTCTTTCTCCAGGTCAAACGAAAGAGACAACCAGGAGAAAAACCATGTTGTCTTCCAGGCTCAGTCGAAAGGCATTCCCTCACTTCTTTAAACCTCCATTCGAAGAAGACAACAAGGCAGAACTAGAAGGCTTCGCCATACACTGACTTCCAGGCCAATCGAAGGACAGGACCTCACTGGTGCTAGCCCTAATCGAAGGAGGCCAACATAATGCAAGTCGAAGGGTGTTCCTGCCTAAATCGAAGGATCTCTTTTTTTAATTCTTTTTATCTTATTTTTGTCTTTACATTTCTATGCACTTCAATATGGTTGTAATAGTGTAGGATTTATGTTTTGCACTTTTTATTACTTTTATACAAATGCTAGTAATTAGGTGTGTATGGTAAGATAAAACCAACAAATAGGCCACCCTAATCAAAGACTAAATGCATGTAAATAAAACACGTTTGCGCACTTACACCCTTAGGGTAATTCCACTTGTTGCCTATCGGAAAATAGTCATGTCCCTCGAACATGGGCGTTTTAGCAAAAGACCCTCGATAAAGGATCGTAGTCCCTCGATGACCCTCGATGTTGCCTTCGGTAAACGATCTAGTCCCTAAAACGACATTGCTAAAATGTCCCATATGTTGCCTTCTATGACTATACAAACGTCCCAACGCCTGTCCCTTCACATCCAACGATGGGGCTTCTTACCAAATCAATGGTAAGATAGCCACATCTAAAGGAGGAGGAAAAGCACATTTAATACCTTTCGAGTAGGTAGATTCGCTCCTAGTTACTCGCTTTCTCACAACAAAAACATTTTTATACACCCACACTCTCATCTTTGAACTATTTTCGAAACAAACACTTTGTAGGCGTTCTTATAGAAACTTGAACCATTACGAAGTTCCATTTTCAAAATACTTTCAAAAACACATCTCACAAACACACCTTTGAACTATTTTCGAAACAAACACTTTGTAGGGGTACTTATAGAAACGAGAACCATTACAAAGTTCCATTTTCAAAATACTTTCAAAAATCACCACCACAAGCACACATTCAAACAAAAGCAAGTGATCTAGCAAGTAACTAAGAGCCCATGGAAAACCATGGATGTAAAGGGTGCTAATATCTTCCCTTTTCATAATCTACCCCCCGAACTCAAGAAAATATCTCAAAATGTCTTTCCTGTGCTTTTTCACCTTTCCTTATTGGATAAAAGAAAAGTCGGTGGCGACTCTTGCTAAACCGCAACATTTGCGAACACAATCGCAAAACCCTCAACACCAGTTCTCCCATCGTATCACATCTAACCTCCTCCAAGCTTGCCTCAAAATTCCAAGCATCGATTGAAACCTTGGCTTTCTGCTTGTCTATTGTATAAAAGCTTCGACTGGGCATATGTTTCCTTTGAAACAGCCTCCTTCGACCCAAAGGGGAAGGGCTTCTTGTTAGTGCTCCTTCGATTGCACCATTATCTTTGCATGATGGCTTGACTCACAAATGCAATGGCTACCTGCATGCAAGTTGGATCCTTGATTTGATTGGGCATTTGTTTTCCTTGGAGCAAGTTTGTTTCATGCTTCTACTAGGCAAATTATGCCTTTGGGTCTGCCTTCAGCACACAAAGCAAGAACTTCTCCAAACTGGCCTTCGATTCACAAAGCTCCCCTTGGGAAAAAGACCCCTCAGCGTATCACAAGCGCACATATGCCTCTTCAGCTTGCCTTCAGCACACAAGGCCAAGACTTCTTCAGGGTTGCCTTTGACCCACCAGGAAAAAATCTTCTTTTGATGCGTCAGGCAAAAAAAGTTGCCTTCGACCACAAGGCACTGGCCACCTTTGATCCATCTTCGCCTAGGCAATGGCCTCCTTTATGCCAGCCTTAACTTGTTTCATGCTAGCATCCACAAGGCATAGGCTGCCTTTATTCCAGTTTTGGCTGGGTGCTGACCCCCCCCCCCCCCCTTGAAACAATTGTATACACTTCAACACACATGATAGCCCATACAAAGGACACACCAAAGGCCCATTCGAAGGGAACACCAAAAGGACCATCTAAGTACCCATTTGAAGGAAGTAATACTAGATCCAGTCGAAGGGTACACAAGAGGTACATTTGAAGAAGCATGCAGAAGGCCCAGTCGAAGGCTACACAAGAGGTCCAGTCGAAGAGCAACACTAGAGGGTATTCGAAGGAGCCAAAATTTCCACATACATTCAAATTTCAAAAAAGGACAAGATCCCATGTTTTTGGCCAACGTTACAAATTCTCATTCATGGCTTTAAAAAACATAATCAAGGCTGTTTAAATCTTTGCCTTCTTGTCCCCTCTACCCCCTCTATATAAAGAGACCATAAGTGTTGCATCACACATGGACATATTTCCTATAAAGAAGAGAACAATCACACCATCATAAAAAATATATCAAAATTCTGACTAGTTTTTTGCAGGCACCCTCAATCTAGACGAAGGCTATATTTGTGTTCCTAAGATTCCCAAGAATTTGCTCCAAGCCAATCCACGTCCAGAAGCCAAATCAAAGCAATCATCAAACAAGGGTACCCACACCCATCATCACATATTCATTCATCTACCATCGGCAAGAATTGGTAAAAAGATCAATCTATACATTTTCATGACACATCAACATTTGTAGTTTTATTCGTTTGGTTGTTCAAGACTAAAGACCTCGGTTCGACCCCAGGTCTGCCTTTGTTTTGCTTCTAACGCTTGTTGTAGATCCAACATAAATAAGGCCAGTGCATACAAAATCGAAGGACCTGGGCTTGGCACCCAGGTCATGCTTTTCGTTTTGGCTAACATGCCTTTGCAGATTCAGTGCCCTCACAGCATCCACCCCTGGATCAAAAGACAGTTATCTCTCCTTAGGTCGAAGGACAAACATCCTTCCTTGGATCGAAGACTACCTTTTTCCTCTGGGTCAAAAGCCACCTTCCTCTAGATCGAAGGCAATTTTTTCATCTGAATCAAAGCCATGATTCTCCCTAGATCGAAGGATCCTTTCACTCCTTCATATTTTATTTTTGTTCTTTTTGTTATTTCTTTATTGATCCTTTTATTTAAATTTACCTTGAATCAAAAATACAAAAAAATATATTAGGCTAGTTATTTTTTCTAATTAAATTAACTTTGTAATATAATTAATTAATTATTCTAACCATCTTTCTTAAAATTAAAAATTAAAAAGATTTAGGCTTTATTTTCTTTTATACATAAAAAAACAAAACAAAAAGATTTTTCACCTTAAGATTTTTTTTCAAACATCTTTTCTACTTCGCGCGCATTTACTTATTTTCATATTTTTCCATATCGTTGTATCTGTCTACTGGGTGTAATAGATTAAAACTAGGACATTTACTGCTTTATCCCTCTCATTCTTGTACAGTGTAAATCCCCTCCCCAAAGCATTGTAATAGCATAGATTTAAATACATGCACTTTAATATTCTGTAATATATATATTAACGGCTAGTAACTAGGCGTGTATGAAAAAACTAATAATCAAACGCTAGCAAACTTAAAAAAAATACAAAATTAACTGAATTGAATCAATTGCACATATACACCTCTAGGGTACCTTACTTTGGTTTCCTTCATAAATAAAAATATTCATGAGGTAGGAACGCTTTAGCAAAGACCCATAAATCAAAAGATCATAGTCCCTCGATGACCCTTCAGTTGCCTTTCGGTAAATGATCTACTCCCTAAACAAAATTACTAAAGCGTCTCCACAAGTTGTCTTCGTCACTGCAAACGTCCCTTCGATGTCCCTCATACATCCAACGATAGGGCTACCTACTCACTAATAGTGGGATAGGACTGTCTAAAGGATATGAGGAAAATAACTACCTTTTCGAGTATAAAAGTAGATAGCTGTTAGAAGTTTGCTCAAAACATTTTGCACTTACACAAATACTACTTTTCAAAAACAATTTTCAAAAACATTTGCTTTTTTAACACTCTTGAGGACTGATACAAGAGTTAAACGCAAAGAAAATCGCCACACTAAGGCATTCTCATAACATTTTCAAACACACAAAGCACAAAAGTATTTCAAAATAAGCAAACATCTAAGAGCCTGTGGATAAATACGGATGGAAAGGGTGCTAACACCTTCCCTTTCCATAATCTACCCCCCTTACTCAGAAAACTCTCGAAAAGGTCTTTTTCTGTTCTTTTCACCCTTTCCTTAATTTGTATAAAAGAAAAGTCGGTGGCGACTCTTGCTTACCGCAACATTTGCAAACACAAAATGTAAAACCAGTATATAACAGTCAGTTCTTCCACCGTATCACACTGGTTTTCTTGTGACATCAGTGTATCCTCAATGGATAACCAACATTATGCTTGCATGTGCGTATATTATAGAGATCTAAATAAAGCTAGTCTGAAAGATGATTTATGATTACCGCATATTGATATGTTAGTTAATATCACAACAAAATTTAAAGTATTCTCATTCATGGACGGATTTTCCGCATATAATCAAATAAGAATGGCTCTTGAGGATATGGAAAAAACAACGTTTATCACACCTTGACGAACATTCTATTACAGAGTGATGCCCTTCGGGTTGAAGAATGCTGGTGCAACGTACCAGAGGGCTATGACAACCCTATTCCATGATCTGATGCACAAATAAATTGACGTATATGTTGATGACATGATTTCCAAATCACAGACCGAAGAAGGGCATGTGGAAGATTTGTTGAAGTTGTTTTAGCGTTTGAGGAAGTACCGTCTCTGCTTAAATCCAAATAAATGCACCTTCGGTGTCTGATCAGGGAAGTTGTTGGGTTTTATTGTCAGCCTGAAAGGGATTGAAGTTGACCCAGATAAGGTCAAAGCAATCTAAGAAATGCCTGCGCCAAGGACTGAGAAGAAATTTAGAGGCTTCCTTGGGCGTCTGAATTATATTTCCAGATTCATCTCTCACATGACCGCAACATGTGAACTGATCTTTAAGTTGCTAAAGAAATATCAAGGTTGTGTGTGGATAGATTATTGCCAAAGGGCATTTGAAAGTATCAAAGAATATCTGCTTGAACCTCATATCTTTCTCCCTCCCGTTGAAGGAAGACCATTGATCATGTATCTAACAGTGTTGGATAGTTCTATGGGCTGTATTTTGGGACTACAAGATGAAACAAGAAAGAAAGAATATGTCATATACTATCTCAGTAAGAAGTTTACTGATTGTGAGTCACGTTATTCTATGTTGGAGAAGACATGTTGCGCTCTTGCTTGGGTGGCAAAGCGGTTGCGACAATATATGTTGAACAATACTACTTGGTTGATTTCCAAAATGGATCAAATTAAGTATATTTTTGAAAATCCTGCTCTTACAGGAAGGACTTCTCACTGGAAAATGTTATTATACGAATACGACATTGAGTACCACACTCAGAAGGCTATAAAAATCAGTGTGTTGGTGAATCATCTGGCTCACCAACCAATAGATGACTATCAATATGTCAAGTTTGATTTCCATGATGAGGATGTGATGTTCTTGAAAGCAAAAGATTATGATGAACCATTTCCTGGGGAAGGTCTAGATCCTGAATCTCGTTGGGGCATGGTATTTGATGGAGCGGTGAATGCTTACAGAAAATGAATTAGTGTTGTGATCATCACTCCGCATGGATCACACATTCCTTTTACTATAAGGCTGATATTTAATTGTACTAATAATATGGCGGAATATGAGGCTTGCATTATGGGTCTCGAGGAGGCCATTGATCTTATAATCAAGGTTCTATATGTGTATGGTGATTCGGCTTTGGTAGTTAACTAGATTAAAGGAGAATGGGATACTCGTCACCCTGGCTTGATCCCTTACAAAGATTATGCTAGAAGACTATTACCCTTCTTCAACGAAGTTGATTCCATCATATTCCAAGAGATGAAAATAAGATGGCGGATGCTTTGGCAACTCTGGCTTCTATGTATCAAGTGAATACTTAGAATGATGTGCCTCGTATTACAGTACGATGTTCGGACAGACCGGCTCGTGTGTTTACAACAGAGGATATGGTAGATGAAAAACCTTGGTATTCTGATATCAAACATTTTCTCCTAACCTAGGAATACCTAATTGGTGCATCAAATTAGGATAGAAAGACATTGAGAAGGTTGGCATGCAGCTTTTTCCTTAATGAAGATGTACTGTATAAAAGAAATCATGACATGGTCTTGCTCAGATGCGTGAATAGACACGAAGCATACATTTTGATGCATGAGGTTCATGAAGGTTCATTTGTTACCCATGCCAATGGACATTCAATGGCGAAAAAGATGCTTATGGCAGGTTACTGTTGGCTGACAATGGAATCTGACTGTTACAAATTTGCGAAGAAGTGCCATAAATGTCAGATTTATGCTGATAAAATTCATGTAGCTTCGACACTTCTCAATGTTATTTCTTCCCCATGGCCTTTCTCTATGTGGGGTATTGACATGACTGGGATGACTGAACCAAAGGCGTGAAATGGTCATATTTTTATCTTAGTGGCAATTGATTATTTTACCAAATGGGTAGAGGAAGCTTCATATGCTAATGTCACTAAACAGGTGGTAGTGTGCTTCATCAAGAACAGCCTCATATGTTGGTATGGTGTGCCAAGCAGGATTATCACCGTCAATGGCTCAAATCTGAATAACAAAATAATGTTTGAACTTTATGAAGAATTTAAGATTGTTCACCATAATTCATCTCCCTACACGCCAAAGATGAATGGAGCTGTTAAAGCGGCCAATAAGAACATCAAGAAGATAATCCAGAAAATGGTTATTACTCATAAATATTGGCACGAAAATCTCCCTTTTACTCTGCATGGATATCGAACATTTGTACGCACTTCAACAGGGGAACCCCCATTCTCTCTTGTACATGGCATGGAAGCAGTGCTCCCCATTGAAGTTGAAATTCCCTCTTTGTATGTAATAATGGAAGCCAAGTTGCAGAGGTTGAATGGGTCCAGAACAGGTTTGACCAGTTGAACTTAATAGAAGAGAAGAGAATGACGGTCTTGTGTCATGGTCAATTATACCAAAAGAGAATGAAGAAAGCTTTTGATAAGAAGGTCAAACCTTGTGAATTCAGAGAAGGGGACCTCGTACTCAGGAAGATCGTGTCTTTTAACGCTTATTCTAGGGGCAAGTGGACTCCCAATTTTGAAGACCCATATGTTGTCAAGAAAGCCTTCTCTGGCGGTGCACTGATTCTTGAAACAATGGATGGCGAGGAGTTCCCACGTCTTGTGAATGATGATGCAGTCAAGAAATACTTCACCTAGAAAAAATAAAATAACAACTCGCTAAGACGAAAACCCGAAAGGGCGGCTTAGGCAAAAAGAAGCGTCTCGGTAGGCTGAAAACCCGAAAGGGCGATCTAGGCAAAAATTAGAGACATAAATAGAATAAATTTTCCCAGTAGGTTGAAAACCCGCAAGGGCAACCTAGGAAAAAGTTAGGGATGTTTCTGGCGAGTAACTGCATCAGACAAGACTTGATCAACGAAGCAACAATCTGCTTGGATCTTACTACTTTTCGACCAAAGTTTCGGCTCTAGAATTCAAAGTTGTTAGGGAGGATAATGGTCATTGTATTTTGATGTATCTTTTCCAATATATATTACCATATTCCAAACTTTGTAATTATCTATGGAGTCTTGCCATTCGCAGACTACCATTCTATTAATAAAGTTTGAGCCTTTTGTCCAATTCTTTACAATTCTTATTTTATTCAGCTTATAAAGATTTCATTTATTATTGATAGTAATGATCAAAGCAAACAGATTAAATAACAAAAAAAATTGTAATGAATTTACAAATTACCTATTGCTCTAGATTTTGTGATACAAGGGGAACAAAATTAGTGACTTCAAGGACGGATAAACTCAAAGGTTTGCATGATAGCTCTATCCAAAATTCCCCAGTGAAGGATTAACTTATATAAATAAAATTCTTTTCTCCCCGTGCATGCTGAGTTGGACTCATTTGCAAAGCATCTCCTTTCGGCAGTACTGGCATATTGTTTGTTTGCCCGGTAGTCAGGCAAGGGTAATGTCTTATTTAAGAAGTTTTGAAACGGCTATCAAATTTTTGGGTTTTCTCTCGCCAAGTGCTAGATTGGATTTAAAATCCCCATAAGTTTTCTTGTTGTATTGTTTGATTTCTTGAGTTCCCCAAGTGAAGTTAAGATGGTATACTTCTCTAAAATTATTGTCCCCATGAGTTTCCATACTTTCTCCCTAGAGGAGTTTGTGCAATTATCACTCTCAGTACTAGAGAATGTATCTCGATGTCTCTTTCGACAATATGATATTACCCTTCCCAGTGCAGTCAGTATGTCATCCCCAACCGATATCTCAATGATGTGAATATATTTTCCCTAGTTAAATCAACCCTAGTAGAAATATGAACTTCGAACGTTTTAGTTCCCCCCGCTAAAGTCTGTGTGGTTTTCCTAGTAAAAAATTGGAGAAGGTGCTATATCTCCATGTTTGTGTTGATTTACTGTTATTGATCTTGTTCCTTCCCAGTGAATTTATGTTTTGAAATAGGATTTGTTCCCTCGGTTGGTGCTTACTATCTTATGGAATTTCCATCCTGTTTGTGATTTAGCCGGGTTTCGATTATACCCATTTTGGATTTTGTATGTTTATCCCCAGTGTTATATGTCTGTTTTATCAGCATATACATGATAACATGCATACTTTCATATCAGCATCATGCATAATCACTGCTCATTTTCATTTTTTACATATTTGGTATATTACCCTGTCTTGAAGGGTTGTGTTATTCTCTCTCCAATAGAGTGTCAACCTTAAGAGGAAAGTGTATATTCTTTCAACTTCCCCACTGAGTTATCCCCCATAGAAGAATCTTGTTTCAGCCTTCTTTTCAGCTCGTTGTCTGGATGGAATGGGATTCCCTCTTGAGTTTATTTCTCAAGAGATGTATTTTGGTTGAATGCTTCATTCCAGTTTATTTCTGGTTGGGATGGGTACCCTCAGTGTGATACGGTGGCAGAACCGACTGTTTAATATTGGTTTGCGTTTTGCGTTTGCAAAATGTCGCGGTAAGCAAGAGTCGCCGCCGACTTTTATTTCATCCAATCAGGAAAAGGAAAAAGAATAGAAAAAACCTTTTTTGAGAATATTTCTGAGTACGGGGGGTAGATTATAGAAAGGGAAGGTGTTAGCACCCTTTTTATCCATGGTTTTTCCATGGGCTTTTAGGTACTTGCTCATTTTTCAAATTGCTTGTGTGTGCTTGTCTTGGAAATGTTTTTACTTCGTGATAACCCTTGTATCAGTCCTCAAGGATGTGATGAAGTTTATTTTGAAAATTTGTTTTGAAAGGTGTTTGTGTGAAAAGATTTGTTTTGAGCAAGTACCTACTAGCATTTACCTACTCGAAAAAAAGATCGTTTTTGTTCTATATCCTTTAGACAGCACTATCCTACTATTAAGGAGTAGGTAGCACCGTCGTTGGAGTTTGTAAGGGACATTTGAAAGGGACAAATACAATCACTAAAGCGATAGTTAGAAAACCTTAGTAGTAACCCTAGAGTGTTAAGATCTTTTCGAGGCAACATTTACAAGGCAACATTCGAATGGGACAATTTTATCTCTTTAGACTGGAGGGAAACCACTAAAATCTTCTATGCTTAATGATTGTTCACTGAAGGCAACCGAAGTGAGGTAAACCCTAGGAGTGAATATGTGCATATGATTTGTTTCAGTTATTTAATCTTTGCACATTAGGTGATCTACCGTTTTAATTTTTCAGACATTCTTGCCATACAATCCTATTAGCCATGCATCTAGACAGTTAAAGATTGCGAAAATTAAAAGCGCAAGGAAGTAAAACCTAGATATTACAAGGCTTCGGGGAGGGGGATTAATTACATAACCAAAAATAGGGGATTTAAAGCAAGGAATAAAACCCTAATTTAACTATTACAAACCCTGAACAGTTACAAAATAATGGAAAAAAAATTAACAAGCGCGCGGAAAATTAAATACGAGGACGGTAATTAATAACTTAAAACCCTAATTGAGAGAAAGAAATTTTTATTTGAGAAAACAATTAAATCACAAATTAACTAAACCTAATTTCTAATTGTTTTTAATTATGAAAGAAATTAAAGTTTCCCTAAATTAATTAAACTAATTAATCAAAAATAAAATTTATTAAGAGAATAAGTCTTTTTGTGATTTTTTGATTTGTTAACTTAATAAAATAATTTTTGTATTGATTAAAAAACAAAATAATTAAAGAAAAATAGTAGAAGTAACCAAATGGACCTGCTGTTAGCAAATCTGGGGAGGTGTATGCTAATCTTCTGAAACCCAGAAGGATGGCCCAGAGTCTGGCGCCTGATCCAATGAGACCATCTTCTGGGGACTCATGGTGGACCTACGTATGCTGGCGTTGGATACGGCTGGAGATGGATCCAGAGGATGAGATCAGAGGGCGCGTGATGATCCTCAGAAGGTGAGGTGAGCTGGATTTGGCTGGAGGTGGATCCAGAGGATGAGATCAGAGGGTGTGTGATGATCCTCAGAAGGTGAGGTATGCTGGATCTGGCTGGAGGTGGATCCAGAGATGAGATCAGAGGGCGCGTGATGATCCTCAGAAGGTGAGGTGTGTTGGATCTGGCTGGAGGTGGATCCAGAGGATGAGATCAGAGGGTTTGTGATGATCCTCAGAAGGTGAGGCATGCTGGATCTGGCTGGAGGTGGATCCAGAGATGAGATCAGAGGGCGTGTGATGATCCTCAGAAGGTGAGGTGTGCTGGATTTGGCTGGAGGTGGATCCAGAGGATGAGATCAGAGGGCGCGTGATGATCCTCAGAAGGTGAGGTGTGCTGGATCTCGCTGGAGGTGGATCCAAAGGATGAGATCAGAGGGCGCGTGATGATCCTCAGAAGGTGAAAATAATGGAGAAAATGCCAAAAGCTCACGCCTTGGATCGAACCCATGACATGAGTTTCATACTTCCTTCCTCTGACCAACTGCGCTGCACTAGTTAATTGTTAACATAATAAAAACAATAAATCAAAAGCCAAATTAATTGCCATGCTCAGAACACGCGCGAATTTTCAAATGTCCCAATGGTTGCTTGACACGCCAGCGTCTTCTACCTTGGTTTGTTGCTTTAGGCCTGTAACTTTTACCTACGAACATTTTTTTGTAGGTATAACCCTGTTACATTCAAAAATCTCACACACGTAATATAAATTCCAATGGAAACCATGAATCATCTGGGTGTGAAGCTCTAATCACCATGGTATCCATCATTAGGCCTAATTTTGCTTAAATCACAAAACTCTAAATTGGAGCACGAAACCCTAGCAATGGAAAAAGCTTATTCCTGCACTGTAACTTAAATCAAACTATCCAGAAACATTGCAAACATGATGATGAACACAAATATATGGGCAGAATACATTTATAATGCGTAAATCATAGAAATCGAATTTGAGTTCTTAGTGCAAACCGTGGTGCTCTTGGGGACGATTTCTGGATGATTTAAGGCTTGCAAATGATGCTGTTAGCTTCCTGGGATGTCCAGGAATCGATTGCTAGGCTTGAAACTCATTGAGGATAGCTCTAAGATGGATTTTGATCTCCCACTTTTGTCCAAATTTTTTAGTTTTCTTCTTGCTCTTTCACGCCTCCGATCCTCTTTTTTTGATCTAGAATTGTTATGCACTTATAGTAGACTGAATTAGGTCAACAAATTTGTATCAAATCTTTGAGAATTATGAAAATTGGATTTAATTTTCTTCATGTATGATTTCTTTCCAAAACTTGCTTCAATTCAATCTTTTTCAACCCTAATGAACCTTGCACGACTTGGCTGGCATACTAGTTGTACATGGACTCAGAATATGCATAAAAATCTCAAGATTTGATTTGTTTTCATTATTTTACCATTTAATTTGATTTATTTTGATTTAAATGAATAAAAATCAAAATAAATGACAAAAATAATAAAATAAGAGGTGAATGAGCTCATGGGTCGTGGGTCCTATTATAAACATGTTTCAAGCAAGAAAACATGGGCCCCTTTGGAAAAAATGCAAATTTGATCAATGTTGACTTTTGACAATTTCCAAATATTACCAACTTTGACAATACACAACTCTCTCAATTTTGACTCTAGGAGGATGTTCTTGGACTTTTTAGAAATCTTAGGATGTCCCCTAAGCAAACCTTTTGGTCTCATCTCAATGGAGTCTTCCATGTTCATGTATGAAGCTTTGACCTAAAAGATGTTTTTGTTGACTTTTCAAAAGGACCTATAATGTCAAAATTCATATCTTTTTATGAGTGCATATTTTGAACTTGTGAGCTGAATATGTGTTGTAGGGAATTGTATCCTCTTCAAAATGAGCTTTGGATGGAAAATTTATAATAAAGCATGTGGAAGTTATGCTTGGTCAAAGTTGGGTTGACTTTTCCTAAGAAACCCTAATTTAGCAACTTTTGGGTTTTGATGAATTTGGAGCATTCCTTGAGGAATCATGATCAACCCTTGATCAAATGATGGGTAACACTTCAAAATGATGATGTTGACAAAAAATCTTGAATTTTGACTGTATGCGGGCCACAGTTGACTTTAGACCTAGTATAGTCAATTCTCAAGCATCTGAGCAGTTGACTGAGCAAACTTCTTGTGCAAGGAATGAAACTTGACATGTAGGGTCTTGAGAACATATTAAAACCTTGGAAAGCATTTAAGCCCTTTGTGGTTCACACATCTTGATGAAAGTGGAAACCCTAATTTGAGGTATACTGCCTTAGGAGAGAGTTTGTCTGGTCAACTCTTGGACTTCCTTGGGCAACTTGGGGACCTCCATTGACATTTGTTGAGTAAAATGGGAGGGCAAATTTTGGGGTACAACAGCTGCCCCTATTTAATCTTCTTAAACCTGAGGATGTAGATTGGCTATTCTACCTTTCGTGATCTGAAGGTGGAAGATGATTGAACACTAGAGTGCCCAGAAATTTTCACTCGCATGAAGTAGCACTTGATTTGTGATATCGAGAATGGGCTTACAGATTCCATTTGGAGGTCGAGGATTGAAGATTGTCGGAGATGGTCTTAAAGATGCCATCTGGGATGCGGTGGAGAATTGCAGGAGATGGGCTTAAAGATGCCATCTCGGGGATGTTGATTTCCTGTCTCGGAAGAACTAGAGTTTTAGGAGCTCCAGTTTTTCGTTACTCTACTGGGGAATAACTACGGCTTGAGGAAGCGGAAGTGTACTGCGTATTTGGTTGGAGTATATGCTGCACTGCGATTTACTTGGGAAATGCGAAACCAATCATGTTTGATCGGGTCCCGGTCTTACAATGTTGTGGACCGCTGCTTGGGGATAAGAGAGGGGGAACTTGGATAGTAAGATTACGAGAAGGAACCTGGATAGTAGGGTTACTTCGATATGAAAGCCTGGATAGTAGGGCTGTGAGAAGGAACCTGGATGGTAGGGTTACTTCGATATAAGAGCCTGGATAGTAGGGCTGTGAGAAGGAACCTGGATGGTAGGGTTACTTCGATATGAAAGCCTGGATAGTAGGGCTGTGAGAAGGAACCTGGATAGTAGGGTTACTTCGATATGAAAGCCTGGATAGTATGGCTATGAGAAGGAACCTGGATAGTAGGGTTACCTCGATATGAAAGCCTGGATAGTAGGGTTATGAGAAGGAACCTGGATAGTAGGGTTACTTCGATCAGAAAGCCTGGATAGTAGGGCTGTGAAAAGGAACCTGGATAGTAGGGTTACTTCGATATGAAAGCTTGGATAGTAGGGTTGTGAGAAGGAACCTGGATAGTAGAGTTACTTCGATATGAGAGCCTGGGTAGTAGGGCTGTGAGAAGAAACCTGGATAGTAGGGTTACTTCGATATGAAAGCCTGGATAGTAGGGTTGTGAGAAGGAACTTGGATAGTAGGGTTACTTCGATATGAAAGCCTGGATAGTATGGCTGTGAGAAGGAACCTGGATAGTAGGGTTACTTCGATATGAAAGCCTGGATAGTATGGTTGTGAGAAGGAACCTGAATAGTAGGGTTACCTCGATATGAAAGCCTGGATAGTAGGGCTGTGAGAAGGAACTTGGATAGTAGGGTTAATTCAATAAGAAAGCCTGGATAGTAGGGCTGTGAGAAGGAACCTGGATAGTAGGGTTACTTCGATATGAAAGCCTGGATAGTAGGGTTATGAGAAGGAACCTGGATAGTAGGGTTACTCCGATATGAAAGCCTGGATAGTAGGGATATGAGAAGGAACCTGAATAGTATGGTTACTCTGATATGAAAGCCTGGATAGTATGGCTGTGAGAAGGAACATGGATAGTAGGGTTACTCCGATATGAAAGCCTGGATAGTAGGGCTGTAAGAAGGAACCTGGATAGTAGGGCTACTTTGATATGAAAGCCTGGATAGTAGGGCTGTGAGAAGGAACCTAGATAGTAGGGTTACTCCGATATGAAAGCCTGGATAGTAGGGCTGTGAGAAGGAACCTGAATAGTAGGGTTACTTCGATATGAAAGCCTGGATAGTAAGGCTGTGAGAAGGAACCTGGATAGAAGGGTTACTTCAATATGAAATCCTGGATAGTATGGTTGTGAGAAGGAACCTGGATAGTAGGGTTACCTCGATATGAAAGCCTGGATAGTAGGGATGTGAGAAGGAACCTGGATAGTAGGGTTACTCCGATATGAAAGCCTGGATAGTAGGGTTGTAAGAAGGAACCTGGATAGTAGGGTTACTTTGATATGAAAGCCTGGATAGTAGGGCTTATTGTAAGGAACCTGGATAGTAGGGTTACCTTGATATGAAATCCTGGATAGTAGGGCTTATGGGAAGGAACCTGGGTAAGGTTGTTTCGTGAGTAGTTTGGATAAAACTTCATCTGAAGCGAGAAGGAACCTGGGTAAGGTTGCTTTGTGAGGAGTTTGGGTAAAACTGCATCTGAACTGAGAAGGAACCTGGGTAAGGTTGCTTTGTGAGGGGTTTGGGTAAAATTGTATCTGAACTGAGAAGGAACCTGGGTAAGGTTGCTTTGTAAGGAGTTTGGGTAAAACTACATCTGAACTGAGAAGGAACCTGGGTAAGGTTGCTTTGTGAGGAGTTTGGGTAAAACTGCATCTGAACTGAGAAGGAACCTGGGTAAGGTTACTTTGTGATAAGTTCGTGTAAAACTTCAGAAGGTACCTGGGTAAGGTTACTTTGGGATAAGTTCGTGTAAAACTTCAGGAGGAACCTGGGTAAGGTTACTTTGGGATAAGTCTATGTAAAACTTCAGGATGAATCGGGGTAAGGTTATAAGTTTGTGTAAAACTTCAGAATGAACCGGGGTAAGGTTACTTTGGGGTAAGTCCGTGTAAAACTTCAGGATGAACCGGGGTAAGGTTATAAGTTTGTGTAAAACTTCAGAATGAATCGGGGTAAGGTTACTTTGATCTGATAATGTAGATTAGTTGACCCGTTTGATTTCGGGAAATGAGTTTCCATTAGTTATCTGTAGATGTAATTTGTATAACTGTTGGATTCGTTGAAACTGATCGTCTTTTCCTGAAAAGATATCAGGGTTAGTGTTGTACCCCAAAATTTGCCCTCCCATTTTTCATAGAAGACACAACCCTAGGGTTTCTCGGATATTCAAGTTGGCTCAGAAATCGACCAGACATATTCTCCTCTGTGGCAGTAAACCAGCAATTAGGTTTTTCTTGCAATCCTCGGAAGGAAATGGATTCTCAAAAAAGATTCAATTGGCTTTCACAGGTCTTCATGTTTTCTCAAGTTTACTGAAAAGACAGTGTTTGTTCTCAGAGCATGGTTTGTTTGGGACAAGAGATTAAGACTGTCATGTAGGATACTCATGATTGTTTAATCCAGGTTAATCAGATGATTTGCATCTTTTAAAAGATTTGCTTGGTCAGGAGATGGAATATACAGTGCGTGTTTGTTTGGAATGCAGTTACATAGTTATTGGGATTACTTGGAATGTAAGTTACCAGACTGGAGCATTTTGTTTTAAATATCTTGATTGGGAATCTTTAAGAATCAGTTAGGATGCGAAGATAAAATTACAAGTTATTGTTGATCAAGGATGTCAAGTAACACCAGAACATTTCATATGATTTTCTCCAATTTCATATATTGTTACAAAACAATTTATTCTTTTAAATACTTCAGGTTTTACAACTTATTGTATTTGAAAATGGATTGATACAATCAGTGATTACAATAGAAGAATGTTTCTCTCTAAATTATAAAGAAAATCTAAATGGATCTATGCCTAAGTTTGACTGAAGTTCTTTTGCTATCTCCAAAGACCTCCATGCTTGCAGAGTTCTT
This sequence comes from Vicia faba, assembly GCA_948472305.1. NCBI lineage: Eukaryota > Viridiplantae > Streptophyta > Magnoliopsida > Fabales > Fabaceae > Vicia > Vicia faba. The sequence continues at coordinate 939,968,045 of OX451741.1, read as the reverse complement.
GCCTCCCATGCTTTGTCGCATCCAATTGTGCTCACATGAAAATAAAAGAAAGAAAATGTGATTAGTACAAGTTATTTGGGCATGAACAAAATTTTCCAAAAAAAAAGTGTTCATCATTAAAGTTTGCAAAGTGGAATCAGAATGCCGTTATTCATCATATTTTATTTCCCCTATTTGCAAATCACAAGAAGGTTATTCTTCTTGGTTCACAAAAAGAAAGAAAGAAAGGAATGCTATAAAACTGTCCAAAGGCAAGCAAACTGTCCAAACAAAGGCAAGCAAGTTGTCCAAACAAAGGCAAGAAAACTGTCCAAACAGAATGATCACAAACTGCCAAAACCAAAGGCACAAATTGAACCAAACAAAATGCAGTCAAACTGAATCAAACAAATACTACAAACTGAATGCAAGCAAGCTGCGCAAACTAAGGCAACAAACAGCAACATTATCACAACTGTCCAAAAAAATAAACAGCTTTGTCCAAACAAAATGCAAAGAGCATAAACGAGGCAGTAATATAGCAACAAACAGCATCAACAAAAGCAGGCAGCAAAGCAGAAGTATGGCAATATAATAAGCTAAGACAAACAAGCAAAAACTTGTTCAAGAAGCCTAGTTCATCATTTTCCATTTTTCATTGCAAACTTTTCAGAATTGGAAAAAAAGGCAAAAGAGCAATTGACTTTCTTAGTGTCATTGAGAGAGAAGAAAGGAAAGAAGTCACCTAGGTTATTGGGATGCACAGCCCTGCTGCCTTGACTGTCACAAATTGCATAGAAGTTGCTAGAAAACAAAACTGCCACCAAAAAGCCAAAAGAACAATATAGTAAAATATTCAAATTCTTTGTTTTCCCACCATTTTGAATAGGAATTCAACAGAAGCAACACCAATATAACAGTAAACAAAACTCTCAAGCAAAGATAGAAAAAATTATCAAAACTCAAAAACTGTCAAAGTCTCCAACCCTCAAACTGTCAATCCACAACTCCAAAACCTAAAAGTTTCAAACTGCCAAACCATCTCAAAACAACATCCTCAAACCAAAACTGTAACAAGGCCAAACCATCACTACCATCAAAACTCTCAAAAGAACCAAATCAACAACCTTCAAAAACCTGTCAAGGCCAAACTGTCAAAACCAACATAAGTATTAAGATAAAAAAAAACAGCAACTATCATCAAAACCAGCAACAAAAACCTGTTAACCCTTTTTCAAACCCACCATCATCAAGCCAAACTGTCAAAACCAACAGCAAAGCATGTAACAAAGCAAAAACATCCCAAAACATAAACCAGTAACATCATCCATCAAACCTGTAACAAAGCCAAACATACCAAAACCTGTCCAAAAAAACCTCAAATCTCAAGTCCTGCAACAGACTCAAACTTGCAACAAAATACAAAAAATAGTCGAACCAAAATCTCAAGTACTGCAACCAAAACCAAACCTCAAACTCAGAAAAACAAACTGAAACACACGAGCCTCAAACTGATAAACAAAAAACACCATTACAACAGGTCAAACACAGTAACCTCCAAAACCAAAAAACCTAAAACCAGCATCAAACAAAACAGTAACAGGCTACAAAATCCAGAAGATAACCAAATATCATCATCATTCAATAAAGGAACCAGAAGAGTTACCAAAAAAATAACGCTTTCAATCTTCATCTCTTCCCCCACGCAGCTCCGGCCACCAAGGAGCACCGCCCTCAGTCTCACCATCCCCTTTCCATTTCACATAAAAGTTCCAAACAGGTATGGATTCTTCACCTTCCTCATAACATATTTCCTTGCATCTAAGGAATAAGATTGATTAAAAGAAAAAACATAAACAAGACAAAAAACAATGAACTCGTTTAAGCTTTAATAGGATAGCAGAACTTCACCTCTTCAAGAAAAAAACTTTAGAAATTCGATTAGGGAGGCGAGAGAGGCAGCGTTTCGACGACTGAGAGCTTGGGGAGGAAGATCAGATGAACCAAATTTAGACCCTTTAGGCTTAAATCGAATTCCACACTTAGGGTTTCCAAAACGCCAAATCATAGTGAGACAAAGAGGTAAAAGAGCGATTTCGCTCGTGAATTAGGGACGGGTAGTGAAGTTATTCAGAGGTTCCAACAAAAAATGGAAGGGATGAGTAAAGGATGATACAGAGGTGAACGAAGAAGAGAGCGGAGACACTGTGAATCAACGGGTTCCAAGAACCCTTATTTGTTTTGAACCCTTGATCAGAAGCTAATACAGAGTTAGAGGTTTGGGCTTGTATTTCCCTAAGGCCCATGCGCTATTTCTGGATGCACCCCCCCTTGGCTTGTTTTATTAACAGCAGAAATAACATTTCTCTTGGGCCTCTCATCTAAATCCATTTAAGCCCATTTTCTTTTTTTATTTTGTTCTCTTCTTATTTTATTTTTATTATACCATATACTAATATAACTTAAGGTATTTTTTAGTTTGAGTTAGGTTTTTACAATTAATTTTTATCATTTTTTTTTAATAAACTTATCTTAGGTTTAATTTTACACATAATAAAATACCAAAAATATAATAATAATTTAGTTTATTTTATTTGTTTTCTTTTAATTTTACACATAATAAATATAAAAGATAAAGTTTTTTTTTAATTTAATCAATTATTTATTTTTATTTTTAGAATAGGTTTTACCTTTTTCTTTTCAAGTAAATACTTAACATTTCATTTTCCATATTTTGTTAATCTCATGGTTATCATAGCTTTAATTAAATCGCACAAAATTCGATTTGGTTGTATTGTTTGATATTCGGACTTTGCTATCTCATTTGATTCATCCCCATTTTTAGCAATTGTACCCCCATTCCCGAACATTCTGTAATAGCTTAGAATTTCAATTCCCGCAATTTATTGCTTTCTATATATTGTATAGTAATTAGGCGTGTATGATAAGATTCAAAAATCAATCGCTAGATGACCTAATCCAAGAATAAATTAACTTGAAACCAACACACTTTCTCACACGTGCACCTCTAGGGTAACCTCGCTCGTTGCCTCGGAAATACAATCATGTCCCTCGAATATGAGACACTCTAGCAATGACCCTTCGATAAAAAAGATCGTAGTCTCTCGATGACCCTCGATGTTGCCTTCGATAAAATGATCTCGTCCCTTACAAAAAATTGCTAAAAGCGTCTCACAAGTTGCCTTCAATGATTATAAAATTGACCCGCGCCTGTCCCTTCACATCCAATAGTGGGGCTTCTTACCAAATCAATGGTAAGATAGCACCATCAAAAGGAGGAAGAAAAGAACAACTTAAGACCTTTTGAGTAGATAGATTCGCTCTTAGTTACTCGCTTGCTCACGATAAAAAAATTTACGCCTACACTCTCATTTCAAAACATTTTCAAAAAAGACAAAACATTTTGTATACGTTCTTATAGAGACGAGAACCATTGCAAAACCTCTTTTCAAAACACTTTTCGAAACACGATTCACAAACACATCTTTGAACCACTTTCAAAACAAAACTTTGTATACGTTCTTATAGAGACGAGAACCATTACAAAGAGATTTTTCAAAATACTTTCAAAGCCCACACCACAAGCACACAATCAAATGAAAGCAAGTGATCTAAATGAGTAACTAAGAGCCCATGGAAAACCATGGATGAAAAGGGTGCTAATACCTTCCCTTTTCATAATCTACCCCCCGAATCCGAGAAATAATCTCGAAAGGTCTTTCCTGTGCTTTTTTACCTTTCCTTTTGGATAAAAGAAAAGTCGGTGGCGACTCTTGCTAACCGCACAAGTGCGATTGAAACACAAAACATCAAGTCAGTTCTCCCACCGTATCATAGAACTGGCGACTCTGCTTGGGATTTTCTAAAAGTGGGGTTACCTTAGGGTTTTAGATTACCTTTACATGCTTATCTGGCTTGACTTGTTTGCTTTACACTTTGGTCCTATTTTTTGGGTTTGAATCCTCTACCCGGATTTGGGAAACATTCATAGGTAAATAGCAATACGTTGTGGAAACTATGCGGGGTATACCGACATGGTCTAAGCAATAGCTATATTAGTGTGACATATTTGTGGGTACCGGTAGCCTTTGAGTCAATCAAAGAGAATACGGGGCCGCTGAGTGATGTCATAAAGCACTAATGGACTTCTAGAACCTTTACTTTACCAACTTGGCCTTTTAGGATGTAGTGAGATGACCGGCTTTGGTGCAGTCCGAAGTTGGTAGATACTCGATACTACACTCATTGAGGGTTGGTTCCTTGGAATATTTCGGTCGCCAGTAAAGAGGCTGAATTGAAACAATGAACAAGGAAACAATCCAGTGATATTTATCTCCTTAGAACCCGGTTACTATTTCTAGGACAGGTTGAGCCAACTAAACTTCAAGAGGGTATTTACCTATGAAACCCCATGCAAGCCTAAACTAGGAACTTGTGTGATTTTTCTTGTACATCTATACTTGAGCATAACATCATGGACATCATGAAGCATCATATGCATCCACTAACCATTTCAAGGATTTTTGGAAATTCATCTTTGTTCTTGTTTTGTAGATTATGGATTCACTTCGCACGAAAACCATCCAAATCAACCTTGTAAGAATTCCTCCACAACTCAAGGAGCTAGCTTCAAGGATTCCTGAGAACTCTCCATTCACCGAGCGACATGGTCGCCTTCTCAACTTAGTCACTTCCAACATAGAGGAAGACATGATGAAAGTTCTCTTCCAGTTCTTTGACCCTTTGCATCACTGCTTCACATTTCCTGACTACCAACTTGTGCCCACTTTGGAGGAATTTTCTCAACTTTTGAGGATTCCTATTCTCAATCAACTACCCTTCAACGGTACGGAAAGAGATCCAAAGCCATAAGAGATTTCTCAAGCCCTACACTTGCACTCATCTGATGTCACAACACATTGGGAAACTAGAAGTGGTGTCAAAGGCTTCTTGGCAAAGTTCTTGTTTGAGAAGGCCCAAAGCTGCTGGAATTCCTTGGACTTACAAGCTTTTGAGGAGATTGTAGCTCTTCTCATCTATGGGATGGTATTGTTCCCTAACCCTGATCAACTCATAGATATGAGTGCTGTCAAAATCTTCATGACTCGCAACCTGGTGCCTACATTGCTTGGGGATATCCTCCACTCTTTTCACACTCGTACAATGAGGAAAAGAGGTGTTCTCATGTGTTGCACTCCTCTCCTGGAAAGATGGTTTATTTCTCATCTTCCCCAATCAGTCTTGAATAATGAGCAAGGTTTGAGGTGGTCACAACGATTGATGACTCTTACACATTCAGATATTCATTGGTGTTCTCGATCCAGAGAGAGTGTCATCATTGTTGACCGCTGTGGGGAATTCCCTAATGTCCTTCTACTTGGAATTAGGGGAGGCATCACTTATAACCCTTTCTTGTCTCTAAGACAGTTTGGTTATGCCAGAAGGGATGGCCCACGTGACATGCTGATTCAAGGTTTGGTTTTCGACTTCGACAACAACAATCAAGGACTTCGTCAAAGGTTCATCCGAGCTTGGAGGATGCCTAACAAGGTAGACAGTAAGATCTTGGGACACAAGAATTCCATCCCCCTTGAGCCTTACCTCAAGTGGGTACGAACCCGCGCCAAAAGTATTATGATGCCTCACCCCTCCATTCTCCCAGTGATTATAGAGCCTGTTAAGAAAGAAGAGGTTCCATACACCCTCCTACATCCTGACATGCCGACATCCCTCAAAGATTTACAAAGGAGTTGGATACAGCTCAGGGGAGAGTGAGATACTTTCGAAGCCCAATTCTACGCAAGCGAGAAGAAGGTTTTGGAACTCACTTGGCTACTTCACGAAGAGCAGACTCTCAACACCTACATTGCACCAAAAAGGATGCGCAACGTCTTTTTACCTTAGAATTTTGTTTTATTTTGCCCAAGGGGCATTGATGTACTAACAAATTATATCTTATTAATATGACGTGTGTTTCTTTTTTGTTTAAAACAAATTTGAATTTCTGAATCCTTGAAAGCATTGCATGAATACATATCATTCATCATATGCATAAGCAGGTCTTCACACCAAGTTTCCTCATCTCTCTGCTGTTTATTTCAGCAATATGGATCTAGAACAAATGGTCAAAGACTTACAAGCTCAGAATTCACAATTTCAACAGCTACTCTTGACCTTGGCCAAGGGGCAGGAGGAGCTTAAGACTCTGCTAGAGAAAGAGAAAGAGAAAAAGAAGAAGAAGCGAGCCGGTGTGGTTGTCATGGGCAGAAGGTTTGAAGGACAAGCCAGACGGACCTTGCAATTCCCAACAACATCTGAAGAGGGGGAAGTAAAAGGTAAAGAGATGGCAGTACCATCTGATTCTGAAGCAGAAGAATAAGAGGAAGAGGACTACTCTGAACAACAGTACCCTCCCGCCAATGACAAATACAAAAATTTAGAAGAGCGTCTAGCTGCTATAGAAATACAGAGAGTACCGGGGATGGAATTTGAGGAGTTAGGTTTGGTGTCTGGAATAGTAATCCCTCTGAAGTTTAAAGTGCCACTATTTGCCAAGTACGATGGGGTGTCTCGTCCCAAGATGCACCTACGATCTTATGTCAGGAAAATTCAACCGCATTCTGCTGACAAAAATGTGTGGGTCCACTTTTTCCAGGACAGTTTGTCAGGAACGCAGCTTGATTGGTTCTACTAGTTGGAGAGGTCTGATGTGCATAATTGGGAAGACTTGGCAGCCGCCTTCTATAAACAGTATCAATACAACGCCGACTTGGAACCAACCCGTACTCAACTCCAGAGTATGGCCATGGTGTCCAACGAGGGATTCAAAGACTACACCCAAAAGTCGAGGGATTTAGCCGGAAGGGTGTAACCACCTCTATCTGAGAGGGAGCTAGTAGACATGTTCCTGGGTACCCTTTTAGGTCCTTTCTTCAATCACCTGATTGGAAGTTCGTCTGATGGGTTCACTGAATTCATTCTAACCGGAGAAAGAGTGGAGGCCGGTATAAAGAGCAGGAAAATTCAAAAAGATGCATCTACTTCTGCTGCCATCAGAAAACCTTTCACGGGAAAGAAGGAAATATCAGCTGTCTACTCTCAGAGGGGTCAAGGAAGAGTTGAGCGTCGGCCAGCGGTGGGGGCCATTATGATTCAGAAGTCTGCATCTGATCAGTCCAGAACCAGTCAACTGAGAACCAATCAAACTAGGGTGGAAAGGCCAGTTAAGAAATTCACCAGGATAAACATGACTCCTGCCCAAGTTCTACCCCATCTCTTGAAGTTAAATCTAGCAAGTTTGAAAGAGGCCCCGAAGAATCCGAATACTGCTTCTTCGCACTACCATCCGAACGCCAGGTGCGCTTACCATTCGGAGAGCCCAGGGTACGACACTGACAATTGTTGGGCCCTGAAGAATAAAATTCAGGATTTGATAGATGCTAAAGAAGTTGAATTCGACGCACCTGAAAAACCCAATGTTATCTCTGCTCCAATGACAAGGCACGGCCACAACGCCCATGCTGTTGAGGAGGATCTGTTTGTTGCTACTGTAGATGATTTGATAACTCCGCTCCCTATAATCAAGTTAAATTTGTTGAAGGCTGGGATTTTCCCAGGTTGTGGAGAAGATTTTCACCTTTGTTCATCCTCATTAACCCACTGTCCATTGTTGAAGATAGGCATCCAACGCCTAATTGATAACCAAGAAATCCTATTTGAGAAGACTTCTGGTTTATCAACTCCTGTTAACGATGTTTCAATAATAACCATATCCGCCAATCCTTCCAAGGTCCCTAAAAGACCTGTTAGGATTACATCCGCTTCGAAGGCTGCACCTTTGAAGATAACCATGCCTGGGCCAGTCCCGTACAGGTCCGACAAATCACTACCATGGAACTATGGTGGAGAAATCTACTACCATGGTGTCAAACAGATTGAACTGACTGCCGAGGAAGAGAGTTCTGAAGAAGACAATTCCGACATCAGTAACATTGTCGGAACAAGCAAAGTTACCCGTAGTGGAAGAATCTTTTTTCCAAAGATTGCCCCTCCAAAGGCAATTTTTGGACCCTCAGCTGCTCCTAAGGTTATCTCTACACCGGTAAACATATCTGCAAGTACACCAATCATAGAAGGAGTCACAACCCCCGTGGTTATCCCCTCTGCTGCTACTGATGTTCGAGGGAAAGGGATCCAAGAAGAGCCCGTCAGGACGAGGGCTCAGTCGTTGATCATCCCTGAAACCTCTCAAAAAGAAATGGAGGAAATTTTGAAAATAATCAAGAAAAGCGATTATGATGTGGTGGAACAGCTGGGGCAAACCCCCTCAAATATCTCCATGTTGGCCCTGTTGCTTTGTTCAGAAGCTCATGCTAAGGCTCTGATAAGATTTTTGAAGATGGCCCACGTACCACAGGAGACCTCCGCTGATCAGTTCCAGGAATGTGTGGCTAGTTTAACAGCTGACAATGGTCTAGGATTCTCCGATGCAGATTTAACTTCGAAAGGGAGAAAACATAATGATGCTTTGCATGTCTCGGTGGAATGCAGAGGGACAACCCTAGCACACGTACTGGTAGACACTGGTTCGTCTTTGAACGTCTTGCCGAAGAAAGTCTTGGATAGACTGGATTGTGAAGGCTTAACCCTGAAACCCAGAAATATAATTGTCAAAGCCTTTGATGGTTCTAAGAGGATGGTCCACGGGGAGGTGGACATCCCGATTAAGGTGGGAACTGAAACCTTCAACTCCATATTCTATGTGATGCACATCTGTCATTCTTATTCTTGCCTGTTGGGAAGACCTTGGATCCACCATGATGGAGCTGTCACTTCTACTCTGCATCAAATGCTCAAGTACCCTGTCCAGGGGAAAATAATAAATGTTCATGGCGAAGAAGAATACATGATCAGTCATCTGAATTCTTTCTGTTATGTATAATTGGATGGCAAATTCATCGAAACTCCTTTCCAGCATTTAGAAGAGGTAGCTCAGGAGATAGCGGCGACCAAGACAGTGTCCTCTGTATCCACGATTACCAAACCTCCGCCTCGGATGTCATCTCTTAAGGATGAAAAAGCAGTGGTTGAAGAGGGAGGAAGCACAATCTGGGGGCAGCTTCCAGACTTTCCCTACAAATCAGACAAGTTCGGCTTGGAGTTCACCTCAACTGCTCAGAAGGCCGTGCGTCACGCCCGTGCCGGAGGGCCACCTGTGAAGATCAGTCACCAAGGGGTTAATGTGCTAGAGGACGGTGAAGAAGAGGGCAGTTTGGAAGACTAGATATTTCCTACTATCAGCGGAGGACTGTGTAACTGGGAAGCAAAAGACTTTATTCCGATTACTTTTATACCGTAGTAATTTATCTTTTCCATTTCTGTTGGATCTGTAATAATTCACAAACAATTCGTACTTTTTCAACCTTATGTCTTACCCGAGGAACAACGGTCCATTTGTAAGGGTTTTTATCTTCATTTCATATGTCATTTTAATGAATCATGGACGCTTTTCATATTAAAACCTTTTGTGCTCATTGTCTTTTTACATTTTGTTGTTTTAATATGGCTATACCCTTACACACACCCACACTCACAAATGCAGGTACTCTTCCATTCCGGATCCCATGGGTAACGATGCTGCTATAACTTTCAGTGACTCTGAAGATATGATCTACCAAGCCGAATACGAAGGTGAGGAAGATTGTGAGGTGCCAGGGGAATTGGCTAGACTTCTACAACAAGAGGAAAGAGAAATTCAGCCTCATGAAGAGCAGTTGGATACAATCAACTTGGGAACTGAGGATGACAAAAAGGAAATCAAGATAGGTGCCAATCTAGAGCCAAGTGTCAAGGAGCGCCTAATTCAGCTACTGCATGATTATGTTGAAATCTTCGCCTGGTCATACGAAGACATGTCGGGACTCGATACAGACATCGTGGTACACCATCTACCCACAAGAGAAGACTGTCCACCAGTGAAACAAAAGGTCTGCCTCATGAGACCTTACATGTTAGAGAAGATCAAAGCAGAAGTTATGAAGCAGTTCAATGTTGGGTTTCTGGCTGTTACTTCCTATCCACAATGGGTTGCTAACATTGTGCCCGTGCCTAAAAAGGATGGCAAAGTGAGAATGTGCGTGGATTATAGAGACTTAAACAGGGCCAGCCCTAAAGATGATTTTCCACTTCCACACATCGACATCCTGGTAGATAATACAGCTCAGCACAAAGTATTTTCTTTCATGGAAGGATTCTCAGGTTACAACCAGATCAAAATGGCACCTGAAGACATGGAGAAAACTACTTTCATCATACAGTGGGGTACGTTCTGCTACAAAGTGATGCCATTCAGACTGAAGAATGTCGGGGCGACCTATCAACGCGCCATGGTAGCTTTGTTTCATGATATGATACATCATGAGATATAAGTTTACGTAGATGATATGATAGCCCGATCACAAACTGAAGAAGAACACCTTAGTCACTTGCAAAAGCTGTTTGTCAGGTTGAAGGAGTACAAGCTCAGATTGAACCCAAACAAGTGTACATTCAGAATCCGGTCCGGTAAGCTCTTAGGTTTCATTGTCAACAACAAAGGCATCGAGGTTGATCCTGCCAAAGTCAAAGCTATACAAGAAATGTCTGCTCCTCGTACTGAAAAGGAAGTCAGAGGTTTCTTGGGACGCCTAAACTACATTGATAGGTTCATTTCTCACCTAACATCTACTTGTGAACCAATCTTCAAGATGTTGAAGAAAGATCAGGTAGTTAAATGGAATGATGACTGTCAAATTGCTTTTGATAAAATCAAGGAGTATTTACTAGAGCCTCCTATCTTGATGCCACCCGTCGAGGGAAGACCGCTAATCATGTATCTGACCGTCCTAGAGAATTCAATGGGGTGCGTACTGGGGAAGCATGACGAGTCTGGCCGAAAAAGGCATGCCATTTATTACCTTAACAAAAAGTTTACCGACTGTGAAACCAGATATTCACTGCTCGAGAAAACTTGATGCGCTTTGGTGTGGGCTGCTCGCCGGCTAAGGCAGTATATGTTGACTCATACCACTTTGCTAATATCTAAGATGGATCCGATCAAGTACATCTTTGAGAAGCCTGCCTTGTCTGGAAGGATAGCTAGATGGCAGATGAGCCTGACCGAATATGACATACAGTACACGACCCAAAAAGCCATAAAGGGTAGTGTGTTGGCTGATCATTTGGCCCATCAAGTTGTTGAATATTACCAATCCATGAGGTTTGACTTCCCTGACGAATACATTATGACATTGGACAACATTGAAGATTTCAGACCATATGACGGACCTGAACAAGGATCCCGATGGACCCTGTACTTTGATGGGGCCTCCAATGCACTTGGCAACGGTATCGGTGTTGTGCTTATATCTCCGGAGGGATGCCATACTCCTTTCACCGCCAGACTTTGCTTCAATTGTACGAACAACATGGCAGAGTATGAAGCATGCATCTTTGGACTCAAGGCTGCCATAGACTTGGGAATCAAATCTTTAGTTGTGTTTGGGGACTCAGCTTTGGTTATCATTCAAATCAAAGGAGAATGGGATACTAAGCTTCCAAACCTCATCCCTTACAAAGAACATGTCTTGACATTATTACCACATTTCGAGAAGATTACCTTCGAGAACTTCCCGCGAGAAGAAAATTAGCTAGCAGATGCTCTAGCTACAATGTCATCCATGTTTAAACTTAATTGGGACAATGAGGCTCCACAGATCACCATTGAACGGATGGACGAACCCGCACACTGTCACGAGATTAATACCGAAGAAGTAGTGGACCAGCCTTGGTTTCATGAAGTCAAAAGGTATCTCGAGGCTCAAGAATACCCAGAAGGAGCTTCAGCCAATGACAAAAAGTTCTTAAGGAGATTCTCAGCTAAGTTTTTCCTAAGTAATGGCATCATGTACAAGCGTAATCATGATTCTATTCTACTCCGTTGTGTGGATAAGATCGAAGCTGAAAGGATTATGGTTGAATTGCATGAAGGTACCTTTGGCACTCACTCTAGCGGGCATACGATGGCAAAGAAGATTCTACAGGCAGGCTATTATTGGTCTACCATGGAAGCAGACTGTTATCAACACTCCCGGACTTGTCATAAATGTCAAATCTATGCAGACAAGGTGCACGTGCCTCTGGTTCCTTTGAATGTCTTAACAGCTCCTTGGCCCTTCGTTATGTGGGGAATCGACATGATTGGAGAGATCAAGCCTACAGCATCCAATGGACACCGCTTCATTTTGGTTCCCATTGATTACTTCACAAAGTGGGTCGAAGCTGCTTCCTTCACATCCGTTACTAAGAATGTTGTTGCCCGCTTCATTAAGCAGAACCTTATCTGTCGGTACGGTATCCCCGAAAGGATCATCACTGATAATGGTACAAACCTTAACAATACTATGATCACCTCCTTGTGCGAACAGTTCAAAATTCAACATCACAATTCATCCCCCTATCGGCCAAGGATAAATGGTGTTGTCGAAGCTGCGAACAAAAACATCAAAAAGATCATACAAAAAATGATAGTCACCTACAAGGATTGGCATGAGATGTTACTGTTTGCTCTCCACGGGTATCGTACCACGGCTCGCACTTCAACTGGGGCAACACCCTATTCTTTAGTTTATGGCATGGAGGTTGTTCTACCTATTGAGGTTCAGATCCCATCTTTAAGAATCATGAAGGATGCATGTTTAAGTGAAGACGATTGGATTCAAACCTGACTTGATCAGTTGAACTTAATTGGCGAGAAGAGACTTATTGCTGTTTGCCATGGTCAGACGTATCAAAAGCGGATGATCAAGGCTTTTAACAAAAAAGTCAGACGCCAAGTGTATCAAGTTGGAGATCTTGTGATCAAGCGCATCATCTTGCCACAAAGTGATCCCAGGGGAAAATGGACTCCTACCTATGTAGGACCATTTGTAATCAATAAAATCTTTTCTGGTGGGGCAATGATCTTAACCACCATGGACGGCGACGATCTACCGCACCCTGCGAACGCAGACATAGTTAAAAGATACTACGCATAAGAGACCCGCTAGGTTGACACACCTAGGCAAAACAAGGGCATCCCGGCGAACCAAAAGTTTCGGGCAAAAATTAGGGATAAAATAAAAAAATTTGTACACCCGGCAAGTCGAAAACCTGAAAGGGCGACTTGGGCAAAAAAGGGTTTCCCGGTGGACTGAAAACCCGAAAGGGCGGTCCAGGAAAAAGTTAGGGAATTAAAGCATATGACTATGTCTCGTCGGACCACTTTAAGGACAATCTCTTCACGGACCAACTCGGAGCTTCTGATCAATTCAATCATCTTTGGACGAAGCAAGAGACGGACAAGATATTCGGAGATACGAAGGCTATAGCAGAATGGGAACCCCATGGGATTATTACACATAGCTATCTTTCTTTATAAATTTTTTCTTATTTATGACACCATCCTCTTACTAGGATGTCTGTCTCCTTTGTACAAAACACCTATTCAAAGTAAATATAAAGATATCTCTTTCAAAGGATAGAAAACTATTTGCCTTTTTCTTTACACTTGTGTTTTTATTTGCAAAAACGTCCAATGATTCATTAATGAACATATGCATTTGAACATAATTACTGTTTGCAAATAAATAGGATGAAAAAGAACAATTACTGACAGGTTGAAAGATTAGGAAAATGTCTTTAGGATATTCCATGAGCAATCCTTACAGCACTTTATACAAATCCCCAGTGGAGCCAAAACTTTGAACTACAGATCCCCAGCGGAGATGAGACTACCAACTACCAATCCCCAGCAGAGCTGAAACTTTCAATCCCCAGTGGAGATCATCCAGTTTCTCCAGGTTTCCCTAGAAAGTTGTCTTGAAGCTTGAAAATCGACCAGATAACAATTAACTTTTGTTTCTCCCCAACCTATGGTAACTCCCCAGTAGAGTGGCAGACGACCGAAACTCCTAAACTTTTTCCAAACAGGAATAAGCTTTTCCCCACAGAGTTTTTATTGCTTCTTGACAGAACAAAGACTCCCGTCAATAATCCCCAGTAGAAGTCATTAAAATTCTCTGGATTCCCCAGGCAGATTCCTCAAGAAGTATACGGCATTACTCTCACAACGGAATCCTCAGCAGTCAAGGATTTATTTTCCCCGAAAGCAGTCAAGGATTTATTTTCCTCAGCAATACAACAAATCAGCTTACATGCGCATACATTACATCCATATATCATAAACATTGATAAAGTACATATATTGCATCATACATTTCATGCAACATAACTTTGTGTTTCAGATAACATTTTACCCTTTTCAGGATAAGATTAACAGCTACCATTAACAAATGTTTAAAAATTCAAGATACAGTACAGATACACTCCAGACACGGAAGTCATTTTGTTACTCATTCAGACTTAATTTCAAGATACAGTCCAGATACGCTCTAGACACGGAAGCCATTATTTCGCTTTTTCAAGTTCATCCTTCAGATACAGTACAGATACACGGAACTTATTTTGTTACTCATTCAGACTTAATTTCAAGATACAGTCCAGATACGCTCCAGACACGGAAGCCATTCTGTCGCTTATTCAGGATCATCCTTCAGATACACTCCAAACACGGAAGTCATTCTGTTACTCATTCGGATTTCAATTTCATGATACAGTACAGATACACTCCAGACACGGAAGTCATTCTGTTACTCATTCAGATTTCAATTTCAAGATACAGTTCAGATATGCTCCAGACACAGAAGCCATTCTGCTACTTATTCAGATTCAAGTACAGATACAGCCCAGATACGTTCCATATACGGACACCATTCTGATGCTTATTCTTTTGATTTACAACAAACATTCTTGGATGGCATCTGCAAGCCCATCTTCAACAAGATTCTAATATACTCTCCAAATGGCATCTTTAAGCCCATTTTCTCAACTACACCTTTGTCGAGTGCAAATTTATGGGCACTCTAGTGTCCAATCATCTTTTACCTTCGAGTCACGAATGGCAAAACTCGCCAATCTAACTCTTCAGGTTCAAGAAGATTGAACAGGGGAAGCTGTTGTGCCCCAAAATTTGCCCTCCCATTTTTCATATAAGTACAACCCTAGGGTTTCTCGGATATTCAAGTTGGCTCAGAAATCAACCAGACAGATTCTCCTCTGTGGCAGTAAACCAGCAATTAGGTTTTTCTTGCAATCCTCAGAAGAAAATGGATTCAAAAAAAAGATTCAATTGGCTTTCACAGGTCTTCATGTTTTCTCAATTTTACTGAAAAGACTGTGTTTGTTCTCAGAGCATGGTTTGTTTGGGACAAGAGATTAAGACTGTCATGTAGGATACTCATGATTGTTTAATCCAGGTTAATCAGATGATTTGCGTCTTTTAAAACATTTGCTTGGTCAGGAGATGGAATATACAGTGCGTGTTTGTTTGGAATGCAGTTACATAGTTATTGGGATTACTTGGAATGTAAGTTACCAGAATGGAGCATTTTGTTTTAAATATCTTGATTGGGAATCTTTAAGAATCAGTTAGGATGCGAAGATAAAATTACAAGTTATTGTTGATCAAGGATGTCAAGTAACACCAGAACATTTCATATGATTTTCTCCAATTTCATATATTGTTAAAAAACAATTTATTCTTTTAAATAATTCAGGTTTTACAACTTATCGTATTTTAAAATGGATTGATACAATCAGTAATTACAATACAAAAATGTTTCTCTCTAAATTACAAAGAAAAACTAAATGGATCTATGCCTAAGTTTGACTGAAGTTCTTTTGCTATCTCCAAAGACCTCCATGCTTTGTCGCATCCAATTGTGCTCACATGAAAATAAAAGAAAGAAAATGTGATTAGTACAAGTTATTTGGGCATGAACAAAATTTTCCAAAAAAAAAGTGTTCATCATTAAAGTTTGCAAAGTGGAATCAGAATGTTGTTATTCATCATATTTTATTTCCCCTATTTGCAAATTACAAGAAGGTTATTCTTCTTGGTTCACAAAAAGAAAGAAAGAAAGGAATGCTATAAAACTATCCAAAGGCAAGCAAACTGTCCAAACAAAGGCAAGCAAGTTGTCCAAACAAAGGCAAGCAAACTGTCCAAACAGAATGATCACAAACTGCCCAAACCAAAGGCGCAAATTGAACCAAACAAAATGCAGTCAAACTGAATCAAACAAATACTACAAACTGATTGCAAGCAAGCTGCGCAAACTAAGGCAACAAACAGCAACATTATAACAACTGTCCAAAAAATAAACAGCTTTGTCCAAACAAAATGCAAACAACATAAACGAGGCAGCAATATAGCAACAAACAGTATCAACAAAAGCAGGCAGCAAAGCAGAAGTATGGCAATATAATAAGCTAAGACAAACAAGCAAAAACTTGTTCAAGAAGCCTAGTTCATCATTTTCCATTTTTCATTGCAAACTTTCCAGAATTGGAAAAAAAGGAAAAATAGCAATTGACTTTATTAGTATCATTGAGAGAGAAGGGAGGAAAGAAGTCACCTAGGTTATTGGGATGCACAACCCTGCTGCCTTGACTGTCACAAATTGCATAGAAGTTGCTAGAAAACAAAACTGCCACCAAAAAGCCAAAAGAACAATATAGTAAAATATTCAAATTCTTTGTTTTCCCACCATTTTTAATAGGAATTCAACAGAAGCAACACCAATATAACAGTAAACAAAACTCTCAAGCAAGGATAGAAAAAATTATCAAAACTCAAAAACTGTCAAAGTCTCCAACTCTCAAACTGTCAATCCGCAACTCCAAAACCTAAAAGTTTCAAACTGTCAAACCATCTCAAAACAACATCCTCAAACCAAAACTGTAACAAGGCCAAACCATCACTACTATCAAAACTCTTAAAATAACCAAATCAACAACCTTCAAAAACCTGTCAAGGCCAAATTGTCAAAACCAACATAAGTATCAAGCTAAAAAACCCAGCAACTATCATCAAAACCAGCAACAAAAACTTGTTAAACCTTTTTTAAACCCACCATCATCAAGCCAAACTGTCAAAACCAACAGCAAAGCCTGTAACAAAGCAAAAACATCCCAAAACCTGAACCAAAACATAAACCAATAACATCATCCATCAAACCTGTAACAAAGCCAAACATACCAAAACATGTCAAAAAAAACCTCAAATGTCAAGTCCTGCAACAGATCTCAAACTTGCAACAAAATACAAAAAAATAGTCGAACCAAAATCTCAAGTACTGCAACCAAAACCAAACCTCAAACTCAGAAAAACAAACTGAAACACACGAGCCTCAAACTGATAAACAAAAAACAGCATTACAACGGGTCAAACACAGTAACCTCCAAAACCAAAAAACCTAAAACCATCATCAAACAAAACAGTAACAAGCTACAAAATCCAGAAGATAACCAAATATCATCATCATTCGATAAAGGAAGCAGAAGAGTTACCAAAAAAATCACGCTTTCAATCTTCATCTCTTCCGCCATGCAGCTCCGGCCACCAAGGAGCACCGCCCTCAGTCTCACCATCCCCTTTCCATTTCACAGAAAAGTTCCAAACAGGTATGGATTCTTCACCTTCCTCATAACATATTTCCCTACATCTAAGGAATAAGATTGATTAACAGAAAAAACATAAACAAGACAAAAAACAATGAACTCATTTAAGCTTTAATAGGATAGTAGAACTTCACCTCTTCAAGAAAAAAACTTTAGAAATTCGATTAGGGAGGCGAGAGAGGCAGCGTTTCGGCGACTGAGAGCTTGGGGAGGAAGATCAGATGAACCAAATTTAGACCCTTTAGGCTTAAATCGAATTCCACACTTAGGGTTTCCAAAAAGCCAAATTATAGTGAGACAAAGAGGTAAAAGAGCGATTTCGCTCGTGAAATGGGGACGGGTAGTGAATTTATTCAGAGGTTCCAACAAAAAATGGAAGAGATGAGTAAAGGATGATACAAAGGTGAACGAAGAAGAGAGCGGCGACGCTGTGAACAAAGGGGTTCCAAGAACCCTAATTTGTTTTGAACCCTTAATCAGAAGCTAATACAGAGTTAGAGGTTTGGGCTTGTATTGCCCTAAGGCCCATGCGTTATTTCTGGATGCACCCTCCCCCCCCCCCCCCCCTTGGCTTGTTTTGTTAACATTAGAAATAACATTTCTCTTGGGCCTCTCATCTAAATCCATTTAAGCCCATTTGCTTTTTTTTATTTTGTTCTCTTCTAATTTTATTTTTATTATACCATATACTAATATAACTTAAGGTATTTTTTAGTTTGATTTAGGTTTTTACAATTAATTTTTATCATTTTTTTAATAAACTTATCTTAGGTTTAATTTTACACATAATAAAATACCAAAAATATAATAATAATTTAGTTTATTTATTTTCTTTTAATTTTACACATAATAAATATAAAAGATAAAGTTTTTTTTAATTTAATAAATTATTTATTTTTATTTTTAGAATAGGTTTTACCTTTTTCTTTTCAAGTAAATACTTAACATTTCATTTTCCATATTTTGTTAATCTCATGGATTATCATAGCTTTAATTAAATCGCACGAAATTCGATTTGGTTGTATTGTTTGATATTCGGACTTTGCTATCTTATTTGATTCATCCCCATTTGTAGCAATTGTACCCCCATTCCCGAACATTCTGTAATAGCTTAGAATTTCAATTCCCGCAATTTATTGCTTTCTATATACTGTATAGTAATTAGGCGTGTATACTGTAAGATTTAAAAATCAATCGCTAGATGACCTAATCCAAGAATAAATTAACTTGAAACAAACACACTTTCTCACACGTGCACCTCTAGGGTAACCTCGCTCGTTGCCTCGGAAATACAATCATGTCCCTCGAATATGAGACACTCTAGCAATGACCCTTCTATAAAAAAGATCGTAGTCTCTCGATGACCCTCGATTTTGCCTTCGATAAAACGATCTCGTCCCTTACAAAAAATTGCTAAAAGCGTCTCACAAGTTGCATTCAATGATTGTAAAATTGACCCGCGTCTGTCCCTTCACATCCAATAGTCGAGCTTCTTACCAAATCAATGGTAAGATAGCACCATCAAAAGGAGGAAGAAAAGAACAACTTAAGACCTTTCGAGTAGATAGATTCGCTCTTAGTTACTCGCTTGCTCACGATAAAAACTTTTACACCTACACTCTCATTTCAAAACATTTTCAAAAAAGACAAAACATTTTGTATACATTCTTATAGAGACGAGAACCATTGCGGAACCTCTTTTCAAAACACTTTTCGAAACACGATTCACAAACACATCTTTGAACCACTTTTAGAAACAAAACTTTGTATACGTTCTTATAGAGACGAGAACCATTACAAAGAGATTTTTCAAAATACTTTCAAAGCCCACACCACAAGCACACAATCAAATGAAAGCAAGTGATCTAAACGAGTAACTAAGAGCCCATGGAAAACCATGGATGAAAAGGGTGCTAATACCTTCCCTTTTCATAATCTACCCCCCGAACCCGAGAAATAATCTCAAAAGGTCTTTCCTGTGCTTTTTTACCTTTCCTTTTGGATAAAAGAAAAGTCGGTGGTGACTCTTGCTAACCGCACAAGTGCGATCGAAACGCAAAACATCAAGTCAGTTCTCCCACCGTATCATAGTTAGTTATATGTGATGCATGAAATGCAGGGTGAGATGATGTTCTCAAAATAAATAAGATTATGTTGTATGCAATATGTATGCGCATGTCATGATATATGAGCATGAAATACTATTGTGACTTATCCGAGTGGGAAAATAAATCCATGACCGCTGCTGGAGAGTAACAAAAATTGAGTTCCTGGCCGTCATAGAAAAGTGGTTCTTCTACTTCCGCTGGAGACGGTGAATCGGAGATGACTACGCTGGGGATTTGCCCCTTGTTTACGGATATTCTGCCGAGGAAAGACTCTGCTTGAGAACAACTCTGTGGGGGAATAATTATGTTGGAGAGAGAAGCTTCCATAGCTGAAGGGATAAACTTTATCGGGGATTTAGCTTCTGTATTCAGAGAAATAAACTTTGTTCGGGAGAAAACTTTATGAACCGCTTGCGATTACAAAATTCAACTGGGGAATTTAGACGTCGGCTCTCCGAAAGATCTTGGTTGTGGAAAGTAACTCCTGTTTGGGGAGGCAGGGATCAAAATTTTGGTTGCCTCTACTCTGTGGGGAGTGTAGATGTTACTGGGATGCATGCTGAGGATACGGAAATGACTTCGTATCAAGACTTTTCTGTCCCTGTACCTGCTGGAGAAAATGCCTGCGGAGGCCTTGCGGATTGAGTGTTATCCCAACTTATGAGGTGCATGGTAACTTTCGATCAAAATGATAAGTCTTCTAGTGATAGGCAAGTAACGAGATGACGGGACATAGTCGTACGCTTTAATCCCTAAATTTTTCCTGGACTATCTTTTCAGATTTTCAGTCCACCGGGATACCCTTTTTTTCCCAAGTCGCCTTTTCAGGTTTTCAACTTGTCGGGTGTACATATCTTTTTTGTTTTTATCCCTAATTTTTTCCTGAACCCTTTTGGTTCGCCAGGATGCCCTTATTTTTGCCTAGGCCAGCCAACCTAGCGGGTCTTTGTTCATGCGTAGTATTTTCCGACTATGTCCATGTTCACCGGGTACGGAGAATTGTCATTGTCCATAGTAGTAAGTGTTGCCACACTACCAGAAGATGTTTGTTTGATCATACAGAATTCGTTGCTGGGATTCATGCCCAATGCCCCAAGGGATTCAGATGGAGATCTGCCCCTGGTTATTTGGCACTTTTGGAGAGACTGCTTGAATCTTGACTTGACTTCCCCAGATGATGGATAATGATCATGCTGTGCCCCTTTGTTAGAAGTGTTTTTCCACTTGAGGTGATCCTTTTTATTGAGAAGGTTTTTGTTCACTAGATGTTCGTCATACGAATCTCTATGTTGTTGAACAAATAGTCACATGCAAACAATAATATTTTAAGAATGCAAAGCTTATGTCTGTCTTGAAATTTTTGAAAATGCATTTTCAGTAAAACAAGCGAATTTTGTAAAATGTGATGTCAACTCAGGATTTACAGCAAATCCTACTGGAGTCAGGATACCTTTTGTAACATTATGCTATCGAACTAACCCATGCTTCAGCTAGGACTTTTAAGGGTTATAACGTGGCCTGGTTCACGGTTCAAGAAACAAAGGATAAAGCCTCAAAATTTATTTGTACCCACCCGCTCTTCGTGATGTTCTTCAGTCCTATGCTTAGTTAATTGCGCGTTTAAAATCCCAGTTGAGTTCTAAAATATTGTCCTTGATGTTCCGGTGATGATTCGGATACTGAAAGTTTACTTGAAAAAGGCAGTCATTTTGTAATCTTTTTTTTTGCCGAGGATTTGTAGTAACCTCTTTTTTTTTGGTTTCACTATCCCTGTCTTTTGCCTGAACTGTTTCTTTTGTGATTACAGTCAGCGGGATGCCCTAGTTTTTTTCTTAAGTCTCCTTCATAGGTTTTGAATTAGCGGGATTTTATTTTGAGAGATAATGACTGCCTGTCTTGGAGATTATGCGGAACCATCACCGTCTTTTAATTTGGAAGGACGTCTTCGATGCCATTCATTGTGTACGAAGCAGAAGATTGTGACTGAATGCGCCTCTGAATTAACTGAGAAAACTACCCTGCCCCAGGTTATGATTAAGGGTTTTAATTAGTGAAAAGAAAAACTCCTACTTCTTTGGCTCAAAGGAGTTGACTAGGGATTATCTTCCTTATAACTCCACTATTTGGGATTTGAAACAACGCTTGTACATCGTCAACGGGGTCTGTTCAAAAGCATAATGTAGAGGTTGTGGTATCATTTTCGCCATCCTCCCTCTAAAGGCTTACAGCTTTTTAGTCGAGAGTTGAATATCACAAAAAGGAACAGAGTTTAAATATAGTGAATACGAATGAATTGATTCAGAACAGACATGTGCAATGCATTGATAAAGTAATAAAGTTTGACATGAATAAATATTCGAACAATCAAAAGAAAATTACAAATTGAAAATTCTAATGAACGAAAATCCCTCTTGTTAGAACTTGTCACTTCAAATGGTGGGCCTTGGAGGATTGACAGAAACACTCCAGTTGACCATCTTGTGTGAATTCCAATTCTCCTTCATCAATCAGGTCTTAAATTTTATATTTCAACCTCCAACAGTCGTCAGTATCATGCCCCGGACTGTTGGAGTGATATGCACACCTTTCATCAGGATCGTAGTTAAGCGAAGAAGTCTTGGGATTCGGATGAGGTCCTATCAGTGTAACCAGATTCATCCTCAACATGTGTTATAAAGCTTGAGACAGCGGCATGTTGAGTTTGGTAAACTGCCTCTTGGGTGTATCTGGCTTACTCTGATTAACCCGTTGTTTTTGGCGAGGTTGTTGTTGGACTCGTGAGGTAGTCGAAATTTGGAAAGGTCCACTCTTCACCAAACCAAACTCTTGTCTTCTTAGGGGTTGATCAATGACTTAGTCCTCAGCCTCGACTATTTGCTTCATATTGTTGTATCCGTCTTGATGAAGTTGGTTGATGATGGCTTTCAGCTCTTCTTGTCTTCGGGCTAGGCCTTGGATAAGAGTCATCTGCCCCAGCATTTGGGTTCTCATTGCACCTACCTCAGCTTGCAGTTGTTCCAACCGTTCGTCCTTATTGTCTTCAGGACTTTTCTTGACCAAGTTCCCAACGAGGGTGTTTTCAACTCTTCCTGCCCCTTGGATAGGTTTAGGAATATTTCCCTGAACTGAGCTTCTTGAGTTTGAAGATCTTTGTTGTCTTGTTTGAGAGCCATTGCTGAAATAAATAGCGAGAACATGAGAGACCTGTACTGGAAGACCTGTTATGCAATGATATGTATGATATATGTATGCAATGTTTTCAAGGATCTCGCAGGGTAAACAAGAAACTGTTAGAATTTGATTGCAGCTTGATTGAAGAAACTTTGTGTCGTTGAGAGTCCTTCTTCAAGAGTCAATCTCACCATATTGAGTGGGTCATAGCCCCTGACTCAAGATCCTTTGACAACATTGGCTAGAGGAAAATAAATCCCCTTGCCCCTTGCTAGACGTCTGGTTCTCCATGACGTACATCACAGACCCTTGAGATCCTTGAAATAGTTAGTATGATATGCCATGTTTATGATGTCATGATGTCATGATTATGTTGAGAATCACAGGTATAGAAAACAACAAACAAGTCACATCAAGTCCTTAGGTTTAAGGCTTGCATAAGTTTTAAGGTCATACCCTCTTGAAGTTGGATTGGTTCAACATGTCCTATAAATAGTAACCAGGTTCTAAAAGGGATCTCAATATCACTGACCATACTTTATCGGCATTGTCTCAGCTCACATAATCTTTTCTTGCGGCTGAAATATCCCTAAAGTCTGATCTCAATGAGTGTAGCATCGAGTATTAACTAGTTCTCAACTCTATACCTAGGCCGGCTATCTCACTACTTTCTAATGGGCAAGTTGTGCAATTAAAGGTTCTAAGGTCAGTTGATGCTTCACGACACCACGCGGCGGCCCCGTACTCTCCCTGATTGACTCAAGGGTTACCGGTACCAACCAAAGTGCCACATCAACGTAACTACTACTTCAACCGTGCATGTATACCCCAACATAGTTCCCTCACAGTTTATTGCTACTTACCTAAAAGGTGTTCCCCAGATCCGGGTGTAGGATCTATAGTAACCTCCAAACAAACCCTCAAAAAATAAAGCAATCAAGACAATCAAGAGAAGCAATTTTAATGACCTAGATCCTAAGATATACCCCACTTTATTATTCCCCAGCAGAGTCGCCAGTTCTTTGATACGATGGCAGAACCGACTGTTTAATACTCGTTTGCATTTTGCGTTTGCAAAATGTCGCGGTAAGCAAGAGTCACCACCGACTTTTATTTCATCCAATCAGGAAAAGGAAAAAGAATAGAAAAAACCTTTTTCGAGAATATTTTTGAGTACGGGGGGTAGATTATAGAAAGGAAGGTGTTAGCACCCTTTCTATCCATGGTTTTCCATGGGCTCTTAGGTACTTGCTCATTTTTCAAATTTCTTGTGTGTGCTTGTCTTGAAAATGTTTTTACTTCATGATAACCCTTGTATCAGTCCTCAAGGATGTCACGAAGTTTGTTTTAAAAATTTATTTTGAAAGGTGTTTGTGTGAAAAGATTTGTTTTGATCAAGTACCTACTAGCATCTACCTACTCGAAAAATGATTGTTTTTGTTCTATATCCTTTAGACAACGCTATCCTACTATTAAGGAGTAGGTAGTACAGTCGTTGGAGTTTGTAAGGGACATTTGAAAGGGACAAATACAATCACTAAAGCAATAGTTAGAAAACCTTAGTAGTAATTGTGATACGGTGGGAGAACTGACTTGAGGTTTTGCGTTTTGTGTTCGTAAATGTTGCGGTTTAGCAAGAGTCACCACCGACTTTTCTTTTATCCAAAAGGAAAGGTGAAAAAGCACAGGAAAGACCTTTAGAGATGTTTCTGAGTTCGGGGGGTATATTATGAAAAGGGAAGGTATTAGCACCCTTTTCATCCATGGTTTTCCATGGGCTCTTAATTACTTTCTAGATCACTTGCTTTTGTTTAAATGTGCTTGTGGTGTGATTTTTGAAAGTATTTTGAAAATGGAACTTCGTAATGGTTCTCATTTCTATAAGAACGCATACAAAGTGTTTGTTTCAAAAATAGTTCAAATAGGTGTTTGTGAAATGTGTTTTTGAAAGTATTTTGAAAATGTAACTTTGTAATGATTCTCGTTTCTATAAGAACGCATACAAAGTGATTGTTTTGAAAATGTGTTTCAAAAATGAGAGTGTGGGTGTATAAAATGTTTTTTTGTTGTGAGCAAGCGAGTAACTAAGAGCGAACCTACCTACTCAAAAGGTCTTAGATGTGCTTTTCCTCCTCCTTTAGACGTTTCTATCTTACCATTGTTTTGGTAAGAAGCCCCATTGTTGGATGTGAAGGGACGAGTGTTGGGACGTTTGAATAGTCATAGAAAGCAATGTTGCAAGGTATCTTAGCATTTTTCTTTTAGGGACCAAGATCATTTGTAAGGCAACTTTGAATAGCGTCATCGAGGGAATATGATCTTGTATTTCGATTGGTTTTGCTAAGACACCCGCATGCGTAACATGACCACTTTTAGGCAACAAGTGGAGTTAACCTTAAGGGTGCTAGTGTGCAAGTGTGTTTGATTACATGCATTTTAGTCTTGATTAGGGTGATCTATTTGTTGATTTTATCTTGCCATACACACCCTAATTACTAACAATATATGAAAGTAATAAAAACGCAAAAATGTAAAGTCCTACGCTATTACAATATTTAGGGGATGGGGGTACATATTTACAAATGGGGATTGCAAGTGAAAATACGTCCTAAGTTACTATTACAACCATATTGAAATGTATAAGGATGTACAAGAAAATTTGAAATGAACTTGTTTTATTTTAAGAAAATACTTTTGATCTTTTGTTTTTTTTAAGAAATAAAATAAAGTGTGAAAGAGATGTTTTTGATGTTTTCTGATTTATGGAATAGAAATTGATAGTAAAAATAATGAGAAAAGGAAAAAAAGAATCAGCGTATTGCTGATTAAATGAGGTCAGAAGTTCTGACTCTAGCATACTGCAAAATAGAAATCTTGTTAGTGAAAATATGTAAAGTCAGAAGTTCTGAGCCCACTAGGAATGCAATAGTTTTCAGAAGTTCTGATACTACTGGCAACAAAACAGACTCCAGAAGTTCTGATACCACTAGCAAAGCTTAGTCTCTCTCTCTCTCTCTCTCTCTCTCTCTCTCTCTCTCTCTCTCTCTCTCTCTCTCTCTCTCTCTCTCTCTCTCTCTCTCTCTCTCTCTCTCTCTCTCTCTCTCTCTCTCCTCTCTCCTCTCTCTCTCTCTCTCTCTCTCTCTCTCTCTCTCTCTCTCTATGCTAGTAAGAATATCTGTAACTTGGTCATTTCTCCACAAAACAGAAGATATGCATAAGACAGTTATAGCCGGTGTCATAGTATTTCAGAAATAAGAAATATCAGAACTATAAATCAGAAGCAAGTAAGAATTTGCATATCCTAATTCTGAGTTCTAATTTCTTCAAGAAGTTCTGAACTAATTTATTCCCTACTTAGGCTGGCAGCTGCATGAAATCTCAGAATATGTATAACATCAGAAACATGATATCTACATTGTATTTTTGAGCATGTAAATCTGGTAATGGTTTAAGTAACGTGATAATAGTCAACAGAAGCTTACCTTGCAGCTGAAAAGATTCTATGGAATAGAGGTTGGTCCTAAATTCTGGTGAGGTTCTGAGCAACTTCTTCACGTACTCAGCAGGATGGAGGTTCTCAACTTCTGGTACAGCAAAGAGGTGATGTTCTGATTTCTTTGAGTAGATGGATGGAGAATGTAAGGTAGTATGAATACAGGAGTTAGGGCAGTTTCTAATATGTGAATCAGAAACTGTGTGGATGGTTTTAGTCAAGAAATATTTGAGAACAAATGGAGTTTGAATACAAGGAATCAAAAGTTAGCAGGTCTTGTATGTTGTGTTTACAGTTCTTGGAACTCTTGGGATTTTTGCAGGGGTTCAAGGCTTTTATTTCTCAAATTTTTCTACCTTTTTTCAATGGCCAAAGGTGTTCTATTTATAGGCAAAGATTTTGTAGTTTTGGAGAGGTAAAGTAGCGCCAACATCATACGCTAGATGCTGACTTGTTCTTGAAGCAAGTTAAAAAAAGGTGTGATAGTTGACAGTTTTTTAGCCTAGACTGAATTAGCAAGCGGGGATTAAGGAAAAGTAAACCCACAAGCAAAAAAGTAACGCATGGACCCTCACATATTCCTGTACAAAAGTTGCTTTTAAGGATAACAAGGGTATTTCTATGCCACACGTAGGGAGATCCTTTGGATAAAGACTCAAAAGTGGTTGTGAGCATTAAATGAGCATTAAATGATGATGAGATTTGTCAAAATTAGAAATCCTAGAATGTTAGATTTTGCATCATTGCTTAATTATGGATCAGAAGTTCCATTTCAGCATAACCTAGAACAAACATCCAACTTTTGATCTTTGTATCTTGTTGCCTCAGCATGCTCTGAAGGATCCCTCAGACTTTCTAGTAAGCTTGTAGTACGCTTTGTAACCTTCTTTGATTTACCTTTGAAAACTCTGGGTTAGAAGTTCTGATTCAGTGTAGCATCCAATCTTATGATCTTCTTATCTTCTGGCTTCAGCATGTTCTGAAGGAGCTTTCAGACTTTCCAGGAAGCTTTGTATCACGCTTTATAAACTTCTTTGATTTACCCTTGCAGACTCTGGCTGAGGCTTCGTGAAAACTTGCCCAGAAGTTCTGACCAAACTCTGTCTTGAAAGTGTCCAGAATTTACTGAGTATTTCAGTTTTAAGGAAGTGTCTCTGAGGAGTTATAACTTAAAATTCCAGCGTTTCTAGGAGAAGCTTTGTTCATAAACATTCTAGATCTTGTAGGGGTCTATAACTCTTGTGTCAGAGGCTGATCCAGAATCAACTTGCATCAAGGTGAAAATCTGGCCAGAAGTTCTGAGTTTTGTCATACTTCTTAAACACTTAGAAAAGTTCTAAGTATTTAAAATTTTGACTCTTCCCTTAATAAATTGACTTTTGATTTTCTTGATGAAACAAACTTCATATTTTAACATGTCTTGATGAAATATGATTCTTGAAACTTGGTTTTGGTCAAAAAGCCAAAGTTTGACTTTTTTTAGTGTGAAAATGACCATTTTTCCCTTGTGGGCAACTTTCTTGAAAAATTTGTAATTCAAAGCTTGGAATTGGATAGAAGCAAACCTGAGGATCCAGGGTGATTCCTTGAGCAAAATGAGAGGGCTAATTTTGGGGTACAACAGCTTCCCCTGTTCAATCTTCTTAAACCTGAAGAGTTAGATTGGCGAGTTTTTGCCATTCGTGACTCGAAGGTGGAAGATGATTGGACACTAGAGTGCCCAGAAATTTGCACTCGGCGATGCGATGATAGGAGGAATGGGCTTAAAGATTCCATTTGGAGAGGTGACATAATCTTGTTAGAGATGGGCTTGTAGATGCCATCCAAGAATGCTTGTTGAAATGTAATTCGTAAGTTGAACATCAGAATGGCGTCTGTGTCTGGTGCGTACCTGTATTGTACCAAAAGTTGAGTTTGAATGAGTATCAGAATGGCATCCATGTCTGGAGTGTATGTGTATTGTATCAAAAGTTGAGTTTGAATGAGTATCAGAATGGCATCCGTGTCTGGAGCGTATCTGTATTGTATCGAAAGTTGAATCTGAATGAGTATCAGAATGGAATCTGTGTCTGGAGCGTATCTATACTGTATCAAAAGTTGAATCTGAATGAGTATCAGAATGGCATCCGTGTCTGGAGCGTATCTGCACTGTATCAAAAGTTGAGTTTGAATGAGTATCAGAATGGCATCCGTGTCTGGAGCGTATATGTACTGTATCAAAAGTTGAGTTTGAATGGTAGTTGTTAATCTTATCCTGAAATGGGTAAAATGTTAGCTAAAATGCAAAGTCATGTTGTATTAAATACATGATGCAATGTATTCGCTTTATCAGTGCTTATGATATATGAGTGCAATGTATGCATATGTGAGCTGATTTGTTGTATTGCTGTTGGATTTGAAGAAAACAAATCCCTAGATACTGCCGAGGATATGTGAGTCTTCATGTCTTGAAGCTGAGTATTGATGGATTTCTTGCCGGGAGAAATAACTTCTGTTGTGAGGGTGATGCCCTGTACTGCTTGAAAAATATGCTTGGGGAATCTGGAGAAATTGGATGATTTATACCGGGGATTGATAAACTGGAAGCTTTGTTCCGCTGGGGAAGTATTGAAAACTCTGTGGGGAGTAAATATGGAATGGTCTAGAGATATTTTCCTATCCTTTCAACCTATCAATAATTGCCTTTCTCATTTTGTTTATTTGTAAACAGTAATTATGTTCAAACGCATATGTTCAACAATGAATCATTGGACGTTTTTGCAAACAAAACACAAGCGTAAAGAAGAAGACAAATAGTTTTTGCACTTTCAAAAGGATAAATTTGTATTGACCTTGAATAAGTACTTTTGTACAAGGGGACAAACATTCTAGTAAGAGAATGCTGTCGTAAAAAAGAGAAATTTTGATATAAAGAAAAGACAGCTATGTGTATAAAAATCCCACGGGGTTTCCATTCTGCTATAGCCTTTGTATCCCCGAGTATCTTGTCTATTTTTGCTTTGTCCGAAGATGACTGGATTGATCAGAGCCCCTGAGTTTGTCAGTGGAAGCCAAAGATTGTCCACAAAGTGATCCGACGGGACATAGTCATACGCTTTAATTCCCTGTCTTTTGCCTGGACCACCCTTTCGGGTTTTCAGTCCACCGGGGAACCCTTTTTTGCCCAAGTCGCCCTTTCGGGTTTTTAACTTGCCGGGTGTACAGATTTTTGTTTTATCCCTAATTTTTTCCTGAACCCTTTGGTTCGCCTGGATGCCCTTGTTTTGCCTAGGTATGTCAACCTAGCGGGTCTCTTATGCGTAGTATCTTTTGACTATGTCTGTGTTCGCAGGGTGTGGCAGGTCGTCGCCATCCATGGTGGTCAAGATCATTGCCCCACCAGAGAACATGTTTTTGATTACAAATAGTCCATCATAGGTAGGAGTCCATTTGCCCATGGGATCACTTTATGGCAAGATGATATGTTTGATCACTAAATCCCTAACTTGATACACTTGGCGCTTGACTTTCTTGTTGAAAGCCTTGATCATCCGTTTCTGATACGTTTGACCATGGCAAACAACAGTAAGTCTCTTCTCATCAATCAAGTTTAGTTGATCAAGTCGAGTCTGGATCCAATCGTCTTCATTCAACCCTGCATCCTTCATAATCCTCAGAGAGGGGATCTGGACCTCGATAGGTAAGACGACTTCCATGCCGTAGACCAAAGAATAGGGTGTTTCCCCAGTTGACGTGCGAGCTATGGTACGATACCCGTGGAGAGCGAATGATAGCATCTCATGCCAGTCTTTGTATGTGATTGTCATCTTTTGTATGATCTTTTAATGTTTTTATTTGCCGCTTCAACAGCACCATTCATCTTTGGCCGATAGGGAGAAGAATTGTGATGCTGAATCTTGAATTGCTCGCATAATGCGGTAATCATAGTGTTGTTGAGATTTGTACCATTGTTAGTGATGATCCTTTCTGGGATACCGTATCGGCAAATAAGGTTTTGCTTGATGAAGCGGGCAACAACATTCTTGGTAACGGAAGCGAAAGAAGTTGCCTCCACCCATTTTGTAAAATAGTCAATGGCCACTAGGATGAAGCGGTGTCCATTGGAGGCTATCGGCTTGATTTCCCCAATCATATCTATTCCCCACATAACAAAGGGCCAAGGAGCCGTCAAGACATTCAGAGGAACCGAAGGTACATGCACCTTGTCAGCATAAATTTGACACTTATGGCAGGTTCGAGAGTGTTGATAGCAATCTGCTTCCATGGTAGATCAGTAATAGCCTGCCCGTAGGATTTTCTTTGCCATCGTATGCCCGCTGGAGTGGGTGCTAAAAGTACCTTCATGTAATTCAGCCATGATCCTTTCAGCTTCAACCTTGTCTACACACCGAAGCAATACGGAGTCATGATTGCGTTTGTACAGGATGCCATTACTAAGGAAGAATTTAGCAGAGAATCTCCTTAAGAATTTTTTATCATTGATTGAAGCTCCTTCTGGATACTCTTGAGCCTCGAGATACCTCTTGACTTCGTGAAACTAAGGTCGGTCCACTACTTCTTCAGTATTAATCTCGTGACAGTATGCTGGTTCATTCATTCGTTCGATGGTGATCTGGGGAGCCTCGTTATCCCAATTAAGTTTAATCATAGATGACATTGTGGCTAGAGTGTCCGCTAGCTGATTTTCCTCTCGTGGAAAATGCTCGAAGGTAATCTTCTCAAAATGTGGTAGCAATGTCAAAACATGTTCTTTGTAAGGGATAAGGTTAGGGTGTTTGTTGTCTCATTCCCCTTTGATCTGACTGATGACCAAAGCTGAATCTCCAAATACATCCAAGGATTTGATCCCCAAGTCTATGGCAGCTTTGAGACCAAAGATGCACGCTTCGTACTCTGCCATGTTATTCATACAATTGAAGCAAAGTCTGGCAGTAAAAAGAGTATGACACCCTTCTGGAGATATGAGTACGGCACCGATACCATTTCCGAGTGCATTGGAGGCTTCATCAAAGAACAGGGTCCACCGGGATCCTTGTTCAGGTCCGTCATATGACCTGAATTCTTCACAGTTGTCTAATGTCATGATGTCTCCATCCGGGAATTCAAACTTCATGGACTGATAGTCTTCTACAGCTTGGTGCGCAAGGTGATATGCTAATACACTGCCTTTTATAGCTTTCTGGGTAGTATACTGTATATCATACTCTGTCAGGATCATCTTCCATCTAGCTATTCTCCCAGAAAGAGCAGGCTTCTCGAAGATGTATTTTATCGGATCCCTTTTGGATATCAACAAGGTAGTATGAGTCAGCATATACTGTCTTAGCCAGCGAGAAGCCCATGCCAGAGCGTAGCAAGTTTTCTCGAGCAGTGAATATCTGGTTTCACAGTCGGTAAACTTTTTTCTCAGGTAGTAAATAGCGTGCTCTTTTCGGACAGACTCGTCATGCTGCCCCAATACACACCCCATTGAGTTTTCTAAAATAGTCAGATACATGATCAGTGGTCTTCCTTCGACTGGTGGCATCAATACAGGAGGTTATTGTAAGTATTCTTTGATTTTGTCAAAAGCAGCTTGGCATTCATCATTCCATTTGACTACTTGATCTTTCTTCAATAATTTGAAGATTAGCTCACAAGTAGTAGTCAGGTGGGAAATGAATCTGGAAATATAGTTCAAACGTCCCAAGAATCCTCTGACTTCTTTCTCAGTACGAGGAGCAGGCATCCCTTGTATGGCTTTAACTTTGGCAGGATCGACCTCAATACCTTTGTTCCTGACGATAAAGCCTAGGAGTTTACCGGGTTGTACTCCAAATGTACACTTGTTTGGGTTCAACCTCAGCTTGTACTTCTTCAGTCTCTCAAACAGCTTTTGTAAGTGGTCAAGATGCTCTTCTTCTGTTTGTGATCTGGCTATCATATCATCTACGTAGACCTCTATTTCATGATCTATCATGTCATGAAATAAAGCCACCATGGCGCGCTGATAGGTTTCCCCAACATTCTTTAATCCGGATGGCATCACCTTATAGCAGAATGTACCCCACTATGTGACAAATGTTGTTTTCTCTATGTCCTCAGGTGCCATTTGGATTTGGTTGTAACCTGAGAATCCGTCCATGAAGGAAAACACTTTGTGTTGTGTTGTATTGTCAACTAGGATATCAATGTGGGGGAGTGGAAAATCATATTTAGGGCTCGCCCTATTCAAATCTCTATAGTCCACACACATTCGTACTTTGTCGTCTTTTTTAGGTACGGGAACAATGTTGGCCACCCATTGAGGGTAGGAAGTGACAGCCAAGAATCCAACATTGAATTGCTTCATGACCTCTGCTTTAATCTTTTTTGACATATCAGGTATCATGCGGCGAACCTTTTTCTTTACTGGCGGACAATCTTTTCTCGTAGGCAAACGATGTACCACAATGTCTGTATCAAGCCCCAGCATGTCTTCATATGACCAGGCGAAGATTTCAACATAGTCGTGTAGTAACTGAATCAGACGCTCCTTGACACTGGGTTCCATATTGGCACCCACTTTGACCTCTTTTTTGTCTTCTTTGGTACCCAGGTTGATTGTATCCACGGGTTCCTCGTGAGGCTGAATGGTTCTTTCCTCTTGTTGTAACAGTCTGGCAAGCTCCCCTGGTACTTCACAATCTTCCTCACCTTCGTCTTTGGCTTGGTAGATTAGATTCTCAGAGTCACAAAAGGCCATAGCAGTATCGTTACCCATGGGATCCAGAATGGATGGATACCTGCATTTGTGGGTGTGTGTAAGGGTATAGCTATCTTTGAAAGAAAGTAAAATGTAAACGAAAAAACAATGAACACAAAAGTTTGTATGCGAAAAACGTTTGTGATTCATTGATGCCATATGAAGATGAAATAATAACCCTTACAAATGGACCATTGTGCCTCGGGCAAGACACAAGGTTTTAAGAGTGCGAATTGTTTTTGAATATTACAGATCCAACAAAAATGTAAAGGTAAATTACTGCGGGATAAAGGTTATTGGGACGAAGTCTCTAGCCTCCCAATTGCTGAGCCCTCCACTGACAGTCGGAAATATCCAATCCTCCAAGTTGCAATCATCTTCACCATCTTCTACCGTGTTGACCTCACGGTTGCTAATCTTCAAGGGTGGCCCTCCAACATGAGCACGGCGTACAACCTTTTGAGCACTTGAAGTGAAACCTAAGCCAAACTTGTCATACTTATACGGGATATCCGGAAGTTGCCCCCATATGGTGCATCCACCTTCCTCCACCACTACTTTGGCGTCCTTTAGAGATGACATTCTGAGCGACGGTCTTGTAATCTTGGGAATTTGGGACACGGTCTTGGTCACTGCTACCTCTTGGGGGACCTCTTCAAAATGTTGAAATGGATTTTCAATGAATTCGCCGTCCAATTCCACATATCTGAAGGAATTGAGGTGGCTGATCATGTATTCTTTCTCTCCATGGACAGTAATAATCTTTCCCTGGACCGGATACTTCAGCATCTAGTGTAAAGTAGAGGTGACCGTGCCAACATTGTGGATCCATGGCCGACCGAGCAGGCAAGAGTACAAAGGGAGGATGTCCATTACATAAAAGGTTGAATTGAAGGTTTGAGTCCCAACTTTTATGGGGATATCCACTTCCCCGTGCATCATTCTCTTCGAGCCATCAAATTCCCTTACTACTATGTTGCTTGGCTTTAACAGCAGTCCTTCACAGTCAAATCTGTCAAGAGCTTTCTTCGGCAATACATTCAAGGATGAGCCAGTGTCCACCAAGACATGGGCCAGAGTTGTGCCCCTACACTCCACTGAGACGTGCAACGCCTCATTGTGTTTTCTTCCCCTCGGTGTTGGATCAGCATCCGAGAATCCTAGGCCATTATCCGCTGTCAAGCTGGCCACGTAGTCTTGGAATTGATCAGCAGACGTCTCTTGAGGCATATGGGCTGTTTTTAAGAACTTCACCAAGGCTTTCACATGAGCCTTAGAACACAGTAGTAATGCCAGCATGGAGATTTTGGAGGGAGTTTTCCCCAATTGTTCAACCACATCGTAGTCGTTCTTCTTCATAATTTTTAGGATCTCCTCCATTTCTTTCTTAGATGTCTCGAGGGCAGTCAATGGTTGGGCCTTCGTTCGGACAGGCTCGACCAAAATAATTTTCCTCGAGTTTCAACAGCAGGTGTGTTGGTAGGAATGCCAACAGGGGTTGTAACGTCTTCGTCAATAGGAGCACTTGCAGAGATGATTATGGGTACGGAAGTAACCTTTGGAGCAGCCACAGGGATGATCATGGGTCCAGAAACTGCTTTTGGGGGAGAAATTTCTGGAGAAAAGATCCTACCGCTTCGGGTAATTTTACTAGTTCCGGCGATATTGCTGATGTCAGAAACTTCTTCGTCGGAGTTTACTTCTTCGATGGTCGGCCGATCTTGTTTGATTCCATGGTAGTAAATGTCCCCTTCATAATTCTATGGCACGGTTTTTTCTTATTCATATGGGATTGGCCCAGGCATTGTGATTATTAGAGGATCTGCTTTCGAAATTGATGTAATTCTAACGGGTCTTTTGGTGGAGACCCTAGAAGAATTGGCGGAAATGGTAATGATTGAAACATCTTCCACAGGAATAGGTGAAACATGAGTACTTTCAAACAAAATCTTTTTGTTATCTATCAGGTGTTGAATGCCTTCTTTCAACAAAGGGCAATCAGTTTGTGAGGATAAGCAGAGATGGCAAACTTCATTACAGCCCGGGAACACACCGGCTTTCAACAAGTTTTATTTAATGGTTGGAAGTGGAGTCATGAGTTTATCAACCGTGGCAACAAACAAATCTTCTTCAATAGCATTGGTATTGTGACCATGTCTGGGCATAGGAGCAGAAATGACATTTGGCTTCTCGGGCGCATCAAACTCAATTTCTTTTGCTTCAATGAGGTCTTGTATTTTGTTCTTTAAGGCCCAATAGTTATTAGTATAGTGATCAGGACTTTCAGAGTGATATGTGCAATGGGCATTGGGGTGATAATAAGGAGATGTTGTACTGGGGTTTTTCGGAGCTTCTTTCAAGGTTGCCAAATTGGATCTCAGAAGATGCGGTAATACTTGAGACAGAGTCATGTTAATTCTGGTGAATTGCCTGACTGGCCTTTCCATCCTTGATTGATTATTTCTTTGTTGATCAGACGTATGCTTTGGAATCACAACAGCCCCCACCATTGGTCGGCGTCCGGCCCTCTCTCGGTTTCTTTGCGGATATATAGCAGCTACCTCTTTCTTCCCAATAAAAGGCTTCCTTGCAGCTGTAGAAGAAGATGAATCCTTCTGAATCTTTCCACTTTTTATACCGGCTTCCACCCTCTCTCCGGTTAATATTAGTTCAGTAAAGCCTGCAGATGAACTTCCAATCAGATGGTTGAAAAAGGGACCAGACAAGGTGCCTAAGAACATGTCCACCAATTCCCTTTCAGATAGAGGGGGTTGAACTCTTCCGGCCAAATCTCTCCATTTTTGTGCGTAATCCTTGAAACCATCATTGGAAGCCATGGCCATACTCTGGAGCTGAGTACGGGTAGGAGCCAAATCGGCATTGTATTGATATTGCTTGTAGAAAGCTGCGGAAAGATCTTCCTAATTATGGACATTGGCTCTTTCTAGTTGGTAAAACCAGTCGAGTTGTGTTCCAGATAGACTGTCCTGGAAAAAGTGCACCCATAAGTCCTTATTAGCGGTATGGGGTTGGATTTTTATTACATATGACCGGAGATTCATCTTAGGGCATGACACTCCATCATATTTGACAAATGTAGGCGCTTTGAATTTCGGAGGAATCACAATCCCTGACACTAGTCCCAATTCCTCAAAGTCTAAACCTGTCACCTTTTGTACTTCCATCGCGCTCAACCGCTCTTCAAGATGTCTGTACCTGTCATCTGCTGGAGGATACTGTTCCTCAGAGTAGTCTTCCTCTTCTTTTGATTCTGACGGGACCACTATTTCCTTACCTTTCCCTTCCTGATTGTCTTTTTCTCCGGATGTGGTTGCAAAGTTTAAGGTTCTTCTCGTCTGCTCATGAAATCTTCTCCCCATGTTCAAGACTCCATTTACCTTCTTTGTTTTCTTTTTCCTCTCTTCATCTAGCAGAGTCTTCAATTCTTCTTGCCCCTTGGCTAGGGTCATGAGCAACTGTTGAAACTGCATGTTCTGAGTTTGGAGATCTTTCACTGTCTGTTCGAGATCCATCTTACTGAAATAAACAGTAAGAAGATAAGGAAACTTGTTGCAAAAGA
This sequence comes from Vicia faba, assembly GCA_948472305.1. Lineage (NCBI taxonomy): Eukaryota > Viridiplantae > Streptophyta > Magnoliopsida > Fabales > Fabaceae > Vicia > Vicia faba. Next base: position 939,931,371 of record OX451741.1, on the reverse strand, counting down.
CCTGTTTATGTTATGATGAATGATATGTGCATATGCAATGTTTTCATGGATTTCGAAGATTCAAGTTTGTTTTAGACAAAAAGAAACACACCTTATATTAATAAGATAAAGTTTGAGTACATAAATGCCCCTTGGACAAAATAATACAAAACTCTAAGATAAAATGGTAGTGCGCATCCTCTTTGGTGCAATGTAAGCATTTAGAGTCCGCTCCTCATGAAGTAGCCTAGTGAGTTCCAAAACCTTCTTCTCGCTTGCGTAGAATTGGGCTTCGAAAGTAACTCTCTCTCCTTTGAGTTGTATCCAATCCCTTTGTAGGTATTCAAGAGATGTGGGTGAAATTCTGGCTGCAGATACTCAATGTCACGTTCAATGTTATGACACCGTATCTGACTTACTATATGACAGTAAATACAAAAACAGTAAAGAACACAGTCAATTGTTTACCCAGTTCAGTGTGCAACAACACCTACTCTGGGGGCTACCAAGCCAGGGAGGAAATCCACTATAAGAGATGTTAATTCAGGAATAAACCAACCAGTTTATCTCCTTCACTTAAGACCTACCCAATGCAATTTCAATCTAAGTACAACTTAAACCTGAGATCCTACTCACTCCCCCTCAATCACAGCAGTGATACATAAAACAATTTGACTAATGAATTGATGAAGACACTCTTCAAAAACATACACTTGATTAAGCTTCACAGCTTTTTAATCAAGCAACACAACCACTCTTGCTTCACAGCTTTGAGTGATACACACAACTGACTTGACTCTGCTTCACAGCTTTAGTCAAGAAACATTCAAACACTCTTGCTTCAAAGCTTTGAGTGCTACACAACCCTTACAATTAAAAACCTATTCCAAGTCACTTATCACAATGATAATTGCTTGGAGTACAATAATTAAACCTATACAGTTTACAAGTGATCTTCTCACCAAAAAGGGATTACTTGCAAAACAGCAGCTCTGTTGAATATATAGCAGCTGCAACTTCAGTTAGGGTTTCCACAAAAACCTAGGGTTAATTCCGTTTGACCTTAAGACTAGGTCACGGGACTTTATTAACCAGGTTAGGGTTGAGCTAGGTTAACCCAAAGAAAACGCAGGATTCTGTTTTGGAAAGACTGAGTTATTTTCCTGAAAAAACTCAGAATTAACCAACCTGCATACCTGTTAGTTCAGAACAGGATGTCTTAACATCTGTTATGACATCTGAGAAACCTGTCTACTGATTTAGGAAAATGTGATCATTTTGCAAAATGCTTAGATACACACTTATAAACATCAGTACCTGAATGACAATATTTTTCTGCAAAGGTACCTAATGAATCAGTACAAACTAAACTAGAATGTTATGACATCAGTCATGACATTCACACATACACTTGGGTTTTACCAAAAATGCAAGCCAATACCTAAACACCTACAAACTCCCCCTTTGGCAGATTTTTGGCTAAAGACCCTAAGCAATCAGAGATAGATAGCAGCAGAAATAAGTGACTGCAGAAAAATAGAATGTCTAATTGAGCAAGTACTAATTAAGTAAGTACCAAAATATTCTCCCCCTCTTTAGCCACAAATGGGCCAAAGATACATGTTCATAAAGATTATACAGTTATCCAAAAATAATAAGAGCAGCAGCAGGGAAAAAAAACTGAACACACTTCCAAACTCCACCAGATATCAGCACCAACCAGCAACACCACCAAACAGCAACCAACCTTCAAGCACTGTCATCATACTCAGAGGAGCTAGTTTCTTCAATGTTGAGATGACCTTCAGCTTCTACACCTTCTTCCCTTTTGTTTTCTTCAGCTTCCTCCTTTTCTAACCTGGCAATTAGGATTTCTAGGGTCTTTTTCCTAGCATCCAGCTCTTTGCAGGTCTCTTTTAAAATAGTTATGACATCAGATGTTTTGGACTGGGTCTTCACAGACGATGTCTCAGCTGATGTTATGACAATATCTGGAGCATGAGATCCCTGAAACAGTTTGTAGTGCAAGCCAAGGGCATGAGCTCTTTTGCAGGCTGTATCTCTTGCCACAAGGATATCAGGGTATTGTGCAAGGATAATTCCACAAAGGAGGGAGGGAAAGGCGATTGGTCCTTTGACAGCATAACTGCCAGCATGTTTTAAAGTTTGTTCAAAGATGTACCTGCCATAGTCAAAAGCAGTCTTGGTTCCCACAGCATAAATAAATCTCCCCAATCCTGTGGAGATAGTTGATTTATGATTTGTAGGCACCCAGTTGGTTGCACCTATCTTGTGCAGGATGGCAAATTTCATGCTGAGTTTGCTGGCATTCAGCTTGCCTTTCAAGGGCCAGCACTTCACTTGCCTGGCTGTGATGGTTTGACAAACTTCATTGTCAGTGGCCTCCAGATCAGGACAATCCTCATTTGTTCTTCCAAGAAACTTGGTAATTTCTGATGGAGAGAACTTGACCCTTCTTCCTCTAACAAAAACACTTTCAAAGTCAGCTGACCTTCCATCAGCACAATCATTAGACAAGTTCACTACAAACTCCTTGACCAGATTTTCATAACACTTGTTAAATTTTATCACTGTCTTCATTAGTCCAGCATTCTTGATCAGGTCCATGATGTCTTTGCACTCCAAGGCATCATTGTTGAGTTCTCTTTCTAAAGCTATTCTCTTTAAGCAAACATACTTCCATCTGTTTGCATTGTCAGGATGATGAAAAGAGATGTTGTCTGTTGGGACTTTAGGCACTCTAGCAATTTTGCTGGAGGGGAGCTTCCTTCTGATAGGAATTTCTTCAGCATCAATCTCAAATTCTGATTCCTCATCAGAATCAGAAGATTCAGGTTCTTTTCTCTTCTTTGAAATTGTTTGTTTAGCAGTATGCACCTGGGCCTTCTTCTCTTTTGTCTGAAAACTTTTCTCAGCCATGCCTTCAGCCTTGGATTTCTTAACAGCAGGTTTGTCTTTGGACACACATTTTGCATCATTCTGATTACCCTTTATTTTCATCAATCTCCTAGCTATGCTAGGGTTTACATTGGCAATCAGATCATTATCTGAGTAATCCTCATTAACATCAATGATAGGTGGATCAGCAGTCTTTTCTGAAGGGTTCTGAATGTTGTCTTTTTGTGTCACAACATTCTCAGAGACATCCACATTTGGGCTTTCTGATTGATTTAAAGGGACAGAAATCCCCGGTACAGGTTGGTTTCCGCTTAGTATACTAGTAACAAGCCTAGCAATAGCTTGATGAACTTGAACTGATCCTTCTCTATTTGGTACAGAAGAAGAAGGATGAGAAGGATTACCAGAGGCTGCAGCTTGAGCTCTTCCTGCATGTCTAGTTCTTAGCTTTTTGACTTTGGCTGGGTCAGTTGCCATCTCTCTGAGAGGAGTGACCTCAAGAACTTCAGATTCTATGCATGTGGTGATTGCTCTAGAGTCTTGGTCAGATGATGCAGATGATGAGGATGATGAAGTCGCCTTGGTTGAAGATGATGTCTGAGACATTTTGATTGACTTTGAGTACCAGTAGCAATTTGAGAAAAAACTTTGATTGAGAGGAGGGAACAGGTTGCAAAGACGAGAGAGGTAGGAGGCAAAAGAGAGTCTTTTCAACTTCTTAAGGATTTTGAAAGAATTGGGAAAACATATGATTAACCCACTAAAAATAGATTTAACTCCTTCAACCCTTGTTTTAAGCAAAATTAATTGCTATAATTTCTCATGTTGGTAAATACCCAACCTGCCCCTCAAGTTTTAAAGTTTATTTCCAACAAGAGCCTTGGTAGAAGAATCAGTCAGCTGAAGCTTAAAGATACCATGTTCCAGTTTAAATGACTTCTTCTCTTCAAAGTCATTGTGCTTGTTCCTGTTATGCTGAATAGGGTTCATGGAAATATTGATTGTATTCAGATTGGCACAACACAATGTCACAACATCTTGTGAGACATTATACTCAGTGAGCATCTGTTTTGACCAGATATTTTGAGAATAGTTATTCCTAGCCGCAACTATTTCCGCACAGAGTTGGGAAGGCATTCTTTTGATATGAATCATAGTTCTGGTTGATTCTTGAATGATTTTCTTTTTGTCCAGTCCATTTTGATGGAGAGTTATAGGAGAGGAGACTTCAAGCCTCATTTCTTCAGGGAAACAGAATTTATTAGACTTGTTATTTCCAACATCCTTGTCATGATAACTTATGGTTCTGACAACACATCCTTCTTCAAGTTTATTTGCCACATCATAGACATTATCAACCTATAGTTTTGGAGTCCTTCTGACTGCTTCCATAGAGATAGCTCTTTTCATTCTTCTTAGATGAAGATGACCAAGCTTATGCTGCCACAGTTTCATATTGGAGTTATCAGTGTTCTCAGGCTGCCACAAGTAGCAGTTATCTTTGGATCTGATTCCTTTCATTACAACTTCTAGTTTTTCATTAATTACTAGACATTCAGATTTTGAGAAGTTGACCTTGAATCCTAGATCACATAATTGACTGATACTAATGAGATTAGCAGTCAGCCCTTTTACCAGCAGTACTTCATTCAGACTTGGAACTCCAGGGCAGTCCAAATCACCAACTCCTTTGATTTCACCTTTAGCACCATCTCCAAAGGTCACACAACAGGTGGTGTGAGGCTTAACATTATTGAGGAGGTTTTTGATTCCAGTCATGTGTCTGGAACATCCACTATCAAAGTACCAGCCTTCCTTTGCAGACACTCTCAGGGAAGTATGGGCTATCAGGGCAGTAGCCTTTTTCTTCCAATGAGGAGTATGTGGTACCCTTTTTGGCTTAGGTTTAGCACCTGAGTTTTGATTAGGGTATCCATGCAATTTGAAGCAGAAGAGCTTTATGTGTCCATACCTCCCACAATGATGACATCTCCATCTTTGGTATTTTTTTTCATGTATCTCTGATGTTGAGAGTTGTGTTGAGACATCTGCTTTGACAATTGTTTAACATGCCTGATCTTCTTGTCTGCACCAGGTTTCTTAGCTTCCACAAATCCTAGACCAGATTTGTTTCCCACATTTTGTCCAACTTGAAGAATCTCTTCCAATTTATCTGATCCATTGGTCAACATCTTGACAGATTTTGTCATTTGGTTCAGTTGTGAGTTCAGTAATTGAACTTCCCCTTCTAGGTGACTTATAGTTTCAAGATCTGCCTTTTTTTCAGCCTCCAGCTTTATAATGAGTTTTGATTGTTTCTCATTCTGCACACAGACTTCAGCACTTCTGATACACAATTTCTTGTAGGTATCAGCCAGTTCTTCAAATGTCACTTCTTCATCACTAGTGTCACTTTCAGAGGTACAAACACTAGTTAGAGCAATAACTAGTTTGGCAGATTCTTCTTCAGAATTACTTTCTGAATCATAGTCAGACCAAGTAACAGTCATTCCTTTCTTTTGTTTCTTAAGAAAGGTAGGACATTCAGCTCGAATATGTCCATATCCTTCACAGCCATGGCATTGAATACCTCTGCCTTGGTTTCCCTTTTCTTCTGACCTTGGTCTTCTGCTGGAACTGTCAATGTCAGAGGGAATGTTATGAACATTAGACCTTGACTTTGGATCCATTCTTTTGATGAGCTTGTTGAACTGTCTTCCAAGCATGGCAATAGCTTCTGAAATATTTTCTTCTTCATCCTCCTTGTTTTCAACATCAGTGTTGGATACAAGTGTTATGCTCTTGTTCTTCTTGTCACCATTATCAGTGATCCCCATCTCAAAAGTCTTAAGAGACCCAATAAGTTCATCAACTTTCAACTTGCTGATGTCTTGGGCTTCCTCTATGGCAGTTACCTTCATTGCAAATCTTTTAGGCAAGGATCTGAGAATCTTCCTCACCAGTTTTTCTTCTGACATCTTTTCTCCCAGTGCTCCTGAGGTGTTGGCAATCTCCAAAATGTTCATGTGAAACTCATGAATGGTTTCATCTTCCATCATTTTTAGATTCTCAAACTTGGTAGTCAACATCTGAAGCCTTGACATTTTTACTTTGGAAGTGCCCTCATGAGTAGTTTTGAGAGTGTCCAAAACTTCCTTGGCCAGTTCATATTGATGTACTAGTCTGAAAATGTTTCTATCAATTCCATTGAACAAGGCATTTAAAGCTTTGGAATTTCCCAGGGCTAACTCATCTTCTTCTTTACTCCAATCTTCCTCAGGCTTCAGACTGATTGTCCCATCTTTCTCAGTTATGGTGGGATGGATCCATCCTTTGTCAGCAGCTCTCCAAGCCTTTTTGTCCAGAGATTTTAAGAAGGCAATCATACGAGGTTTCCAGTAGTCATAATTAGTTCCATCCAGAATGGGTGGTCTATTTCCAAAAACTCCTTCTTTGTCCATAGTGCCAGAAAGTGATATCCCTAGATCTCACCCAGTAATACAGGCAGGGTGCCTGCTCTGATGCCAATTGAAATTCTGGCTGCAGATACTCAATGTCACGTTCAATGTTATGACACCGTATCTGACTTACTATATGACAGTAAATACAAAAATAGTAAAGAACACAGTCAATTATTTACCCAGTTCAGTGTGCAACAACACCTACTCTGGGGGCTACCAAGCCAGGGAGGAAATCCACTATAAGAGATGTTAATTCAGGAATAAACCAACCAGTTTATCTCCTTCACTTAAGACCTACCCAATGCAATTTCAATCTAAGTACAACTTAAACCTGAGATCCTACTCACTCCCCCTCAATCACAGCAGTGATACATAAAACAATTTGACTAATGAATTAATGAAGACACTCTTCAAAAACATACACTTGATTAAGCTTCACAGCTTTTTAATCAAGCAACACAACCACTCTTGCTTCACAGCTTTGAGTGATACACACAACTGACTTGACTCTGCTTCACAGCTTTAGTCAAGAAACATTCAAACACTCTTGCTTCAAAGCTTTGAGTGCTACACAACCCTTACAATTAAAAACCTATTCCAAGTCACTTATCGCAATGATAATTGCTTGGAGTACAATAATTAAACCTATACAGTTTACAAGTGATCTTCTCACCAAAAAGGGATTACTTGCAAAACAGCAGCTCTGTTGAATATATAGCAGCTGCAACTTCAGTTAGGGTTTCCACAAAAACCTAGGGTTAATTCCGTTTGACCTTAAGACTAGGTCACAGGACTTTATTAACCAGGTTAGGGTTGAGCTAGGTTAACCCAAAGAAAACGCAGGATTCTGTTCTGGAAAGACTGAGTTATTTTCCTGAAAAAACTCAGAATTAACCAACCTGCATACCTGTTAGTTCAGAACAGGATGTCTTAACATCTGTTATGACATCTGAGAAACCTGTCTACTGATTTAGGAAAATGTGATCATTTTGCAAAATGCTTAGATACACACTTATAAACATCAGTACCTGAATGACAATATTTTTCTGCAAAGGTACCTAATGAATCAGTACAAACTAAACTAGAATGTTATGACATCAGTCATGACATTCACACATACACTTGGGTTTTACCAAAAATGCAAGCCAATACCTAAACACCTACAGTGGGCATGTCAGGATGTAGGATTATGTATGGAACATCTCCCTCCTTGACAGGCTCAACGATTACCGGGAGAATAGAGGGGTGAGGCATCATAAGACTTTGAGCATGGGTCCGTACCCATTTGAGGTAAGGCTCAATAGGGATGGAATTCTTATGCCCCAAAGTCTTTCTATCCACCTTGTTTAGCATTCTCCAAGCTCGAATAAATCTCTGGCGAAGACCTTGACCGTCGTTGTCGTAGTCGAATACCAAACCTTGAATCAGCATCTCGTGCGGGCCATCCCTTCGGGCGTAACCAAACTGTCTTAAGGCTAAGCATGGGTTGTAGGTTATGCCTCCCCTAATGCCAAGTAGATGGGCATTAGGGAATTCTCCACAATGGTCAACAATGATAACATTCTGTTTGGATCGGGAGCACCAATAAATGTCTGAATGTTTGAGCGTCATTAACCTTTGTGACCACCTTAATCCTTGATCATTCTTTAAGACTGATTGGGGAAGATGATAAATAAACCATCTTGCCAAGAGAGAAGTGCAACACATAAGGACACCTCTTTTCCTCATTGTGCGAGTGTGGAAAGAGTGCAGGATATCCCCTAGCAATGTAGGCACAGGGTTGCGTGACATGAAGATTTTGACGGCGTTCACATCTATGAGTTGGTCAGGGTTTGGAAACAAGACCATCCCATAGATTAGGAGAGCCACAATTTCCTCAAAGGCTTGCAAGTCTAAGGAATTTCAGCAGCTTTGGGCTTTCTCAAACAGGAACTTTGCTAAGAAGCCTTTGACACCACTCCTTGTTTCCTGATGAGTTGTGACATCAGATGAGTGCAAGTGTGGAACTTGAGCAATCTCTTCGGGCTTTGGGTCTCTTTCCGTACCGTTGAAAGGTAGTTGATCGAGAATGGGAATTCTCAAGAGTTGGGAGAATTCTTCCAAAGTAGGCACAAGTTGATAGTCGGGAAATGTGAAGCAATGATGCAAAGGATCAAAGAACTGGAAGAGCACCTTCATCATATCCTCAACTGTGTTGGAGGTGGCCAAGTTGAGTAGACGACCATGCCTCTCGGTGAATGGAGAGTTCTCAGGGATCCTTGATGCTAGCTCCTTAAGTTGGGGAGGAATTTTCACAAGGTTGACTTGAATAGTTTTCCTGCGAAGTGAATCCATATCCTACAAAACAAGAACAAAGATGAATCCCCAAAATCCTTGAAATTGTTAGTGGATGTATATGATGCTCATGATGTCCATGATGTTATGTACAAGTATGTATATACAAAACAAAGTAACCAAGTCCTTAGTTTAGGCTTGCATGGAGTTTTATAGGTAAGTACCCTCTTGAAGCTAGTTGGCTTAAACCTGTCCTAATAATAGTAACTGGGTTCTAAGGAGCTCAATATCACTGGATTGTTTCCTTGGTCATTGTTTCAGCTCAAACCTCTTTAATGGCGATCGAAATATCCCAAGAAACCAAACCTAAATGAGTGTAGTATTGAGTATCTACCAACTTCGGACTGCACCAAAGTCGGTTATCTCACTACATCCTAAAGGCCAAGTTGGTCAAGTAAGGTTCTAGAAGTTCATTAGTGCTTCATGACATCACTCATCGGCCCCGTATTCTCTTTTATTAACTCAAAGGCTACCGGTACCCACAAATATGTCGCACTAACATAGCTATTGCTTAGACCATGTCAGTATACCCCGCACAGTTTCCACAATGTATTGCTACTTACCTATAATGTATCCTAAATCCGGGTAAAGGATTCAAACCCAAACCAAGAACCAAAATGTAAAGCAAACAAATCAAACAATGTAAGCAAATAAATGTGATCTAAACCTAAGGTAATCCCACCTTTTTAGGATGATCCCCAGCAGAGTCGACAGTTCTGTGATACGGTGGGAGAACTGACTTGAGGTTTTGCGTTTTGTGTTCGCAAATGTTGCAGTTTAGCAAGAGTCATCACCGGCTTTTCTTTTATCCAAAAGGAAAGGTGAAAAAGCACAGGAAAGACCTTTAGAGATGTTTTTGAGTTCGGGGGGTACATTATGAAAAGGGAAGGTATTAGCACCCTTTTCATCCATGGTTTTCCATGGGCTCTTAGTTACTTGCTAGATCACTTGCTTTTATTTGAATGTGCTTGTGGTGTGGTTTTTAAAAGTATTTTGAAAATGGAACTTCGTAATGGTTCTCGTTTCTATAAGAACGCATACAAAGTGTTTGTTTCGAAAATAGTTTAAAGAGGTATTTGTGAAATGTGTTTTTGAAAGTATTTTGAAAATGTAACTTTGTAATGATTCTCGTTTCTATAAGAACGCATATAAAGTGTTTGTTTCAAAAATGTGTTTCAAAAATGAGAGTGTGGGTGTATAAAATGTTTTTTTTTGTGAGCAAGCGAGTAACTAAGAGCGAACCTACCTACTCAAAAGGTCTTAGATATGCTTTTCCTCCTCCTTTAGACGTTGCTATCTTACCATTGTTTTGGTAAGAAGCCCCATTGTTGGATGTGAAGGGACGAGTGTTGGGACGTTTGAATAGTCATAGAAAGCAATGTTGCAAGGTATCTTAGCATTTTTCTTTTAGGGACCAAGATCATTTGTAAGGCAACTTTGAATAGCGTCATCGAGGGACTATGATCTTGTATTTCAATTGGTTTTGCTAAGACACCCCGCATGCGTAACATGACCACTTTTAGGCAACAAGTGGAGTTAACCTTAAGGGTGCTAGTGTGCAAGTGTGTTTGATTACATGCATTTTAGTCTTGATTAGGGTGATCTATTTGTTGATTTTACCTTTCCATACACACCCTAATTACTAACAATATATGAAAGTAATAAAAACGCAAAAATGTAAAGTCTTATGCTATTACAATATTTAGGGGATGGAGGTACATATTTACAAATAGGGATTGCAAGTGAAAATACGTCCTAAGTTACTATTACAACCATATTGAAATGTATAAGGATGTACAAGAAAATGTGAAATGAACTTGTTTTATTTTAAGAAAATACTTTTGATCTTTTGTTTTTTTTAAGAAATAAAATAAAGTGTGAAAGAGATGTTTTTAATGTTTGCTGATTAATGGAATAGAAATTGATAGTAAAAATAATGAGAAAAGGAAAAAAAGAATCAGCGTATTGCTGATTAAATGAGGTCAGAAGTTCTGACTCTGGCATACTGCAAAATAGAAATCTTGTTAGTGAAAATATGTAAAGTCAGAAGTTCTGAGCCCACTGGGAATGCAGTAGTTTTCAGAAGTTCTGATACTACTGGCAACAAAACAAACTCCAGAAGATCTGATACCATTGGCAGAGCTTAGTCTCTCTCTCTATGCTAGTCAGAACATCTGCAACTTGGTCATTTCTCCACAAAACAGAAGATATGCATAGGACAGTTATAGTCGGTGTCATAGTATTTCAGAAATTAGAAATACCAGAACTATAAATCAGAAGCAAGTAAGAATTTGCATATCCTAATTATGAGTTCTAATTTCTTCAAGAAGTTCTGAACTGATTTATTCCCTACTTAGGCAGGCAGATGCATGAAATCTCAGAATATGTACAACATCAGAAACATGATATCTACATTGTATTTTTGAGCATGTAAATCTGGTAATGCTTTAAGTAACGTGATAAGAGTTAACAGAAGCTTACCTTGCAGCTGAAAAGATTCTATAGAATAGAGGTTGGTCCTGAATTCTGGTGAGGTTCTGAGCAACTTCTTCACGTACTCAGCAGGATGGAGGTTCTCAACTTCTGGTACAACAAAGAGGTGATGTTCTGATTTCTTTGAGTAGATGGATGGAGAATGTGAGGTAGTATGAATACAGGAGTTTGGACAGTTTCTAATATGTGAATCAGAAACTGTGTGGATGGTTTTAGTCAAGAAATATTTGAGAATAAATGGAGTTTGAATACAAGGAATCAAAAGTTAGCAGGTCTTGTGTGTTGTGTTTATAGTTCTTGGAACTCTTGGGATTTTGGCAGGGGTTCAAGGATTTTATTTCTCAAATTTTTCGACCTCTTTTCAATGGCCAAAGGTGTTCTATTTATAGGCAAAGATTTTGTAGTTTTTGAGAGGTCAAGTAGCGCCAACATCATACGCTAGATGCTGACTTGTTCTTGAAGCAAGTTCAAAAAAGGTGTGATAGTTGAAAGTTTTTTAGCCTAGACTGGATTAGCAAGCAGGGATTAAGGAAAAGTAAGCCCACAAGCAAAAAAGTAACGCATGGACCCACACATATTCCTGTACAAAAGTTTCTTTTAAGGATAACAAGGGTATTTCTATACCACACGTGGGGAGATCCTTTGGATAAAGACTCAAAATGGTTGTGAGCATTAAATGAGCATTAAATGATGATGAGATTTGTCAAAATCAGAAATCCTGTAATGTGAGATTTTGCATCATTACTTAATTCTGGATCAGAAGTTCCCTTTCAGCATAACCTAGAACAAACATCTAGCTTCTGATCTTTGTATCTTGTTGCCTCAGCATGCTCTGAAGGATCCCTCAGACTTTCCAGTAAGCTTATAGTACGCTTTGTAACCTTCTTTGATTTACCTTTGAAAACTCTGGGTTAGAAGTTCTGCTTCAGCGTAGCATCCAATCTTCTGATCTTCTTATCTTCTGGCTTTAGCATGTTTTGAAGGAACTTTCAGACTTCCCAGGAAGCTTTGTATCACGCTTTATAAACTTCTTTGATTTACCCTTGCAGACTTCGGTTGAGGCTTCATGCAAACTTACCCAGAAGTTCTTACCAAACTCTGTCTTGAAAGTGTCCAGAATTTGCTGAGTATTTCAGTTTCAATGACGTGTCTCTGAGGAGTTATAACTTGAAATTCCAGCGTTTCTAGGAGAAGCTTTGTACAGCAACATTCTAGATCTTGTGGGGGTCTATAACTCTTGTGTCAGAGGATGATCTAGAATCAACTTGCATCAAGGTGAAAATCTGGCCAGAAGTTCTGAGTTTTGTCATGCTTCTTAAACACTTAGAAAAGTTCTAAGTATTTAAAATTTTGACTCTTCCCTTAATAAATTGACTTTTGATTTTCTTGATGAAACAAACTTCATATTTCAACATGTCTTAATGAAATATGATTCTTGAAACTTGGTTTTGGTCAAAAAGCTAAAGTTTGACTTTTTTTTGTGTCAAAATGACCATTTTGCCCTTGTGGGCAACTTTCTTGAAAAATTTGTAATTCAAAGCTTGGAATTGGATAGAAGCAAACCTGAGGATCCAGGGTGAGTCCTTGAGAAAATGAGAGGGAAAATTTTGGGGTACAATAGTAACCCTAGAGTCTTAAGATCTTTTCGAGGAAACATTTCTGAGGCAACATTCGAATGGGACAATTTGATCTCTTTAGACTGGAGGGCAACCACTAAAATCTTCTATGCTTAATGATTGTTTACCGAAGGCAACCTAAGTAAGGTAAACCCTAGGAGTGAATATGTGCATATGATTTGTTTCAGTTATTTAATCTTTGCACATTAGGTGATCTACCGTTTTAATTTTCCAGACATTCTTGCCATACAATCCTATTAGCCATGCATCTAGACAGTTAAAGATTGCGGAAATTAAAAGCGCGAGAAAGTAAAACCTAGCTATTACAAGGCTTCGGGGAGTGGTATTAATTACATAACCAAAAATCGGGGATTTAAAGCAAGGAATAAAACCCTAATTTAACTGTTACAAACCCCGAACAGTTACAAAATAATGGAAAAAATAATTAACAAGCGCGCGGAAAATTAAATACGAGGACGGTGATTAATAACTTAAAACCCTAATTGAGAGAAAGAAAATTTTGTGGATTTTTATTTGAGAGAACAATTAAATCACAAATTAACTAAACCTAATTTCTAATTGTTTTTAATTATGAAAGAAATTAAAGTTGCCCTAAATTAATTAAACTAATTAATCAAAAATAAAATTTATTAAAAAAATAAGCCTTTTTGTGATTTTTTGATTTGTTAATTTAATAAAATAATTTTTGTATTGATTAAAAAACAAAATAATTAAAGAAAAGAAATTAAAGAAAAATAGTAGAAATAACCAAATGGACCTGCTGTTAGCAAATCTAGGGAGGTGTATGTTGATCTTCTGAAACCCAGAAGGATGGCCCATAGTTTGGCACCTGATCCAATGAGACCATCTTCTGGGGACTCGTGGTGGACCTGCGTATGCTGGCGTTGGATCTGGCTGGAGATGGATCTAAAGGATGAGATCAGAGGGCGCGTGATGATCCTCAGAAGGTGAGGTGTGCTGGATCTGGATGGAGGTGGATCCAGAGGATGAGATCAGAGGGTGTGTGATGATCCTCAGAATGTGAGGTGTGCTGGATCTGGCTGGAGGTGGATCCAGAGGATGAGATCAGAGGGCACGTGATGATCCTCAGAAGGTGAGGTGTGTTGCATCTGGCTGGAGGTGGATCCAGAGGATGAGATCAGAGGGAGCGTGATGATCCTCAGAAGGTGAGGTGTGTTGGATCTGGATGGAGGTGGATCCATAGGATGAGATTAGAGGGCGCATGATGATCCTCAGAAGGTGAAAATAATGGAGAAAATGTCAAAAGCTCACGCCTGGGATCAAACCCAGGACATGAGCTTCATACTTCCTTCCTCTGACCAACTGCGCTGCACTAGTTAATTGTTAACATAATAAAAACAATAAATCAAAAGCCAAATTAATTTCCATGCTCAGAACACACGCGAATTTTCAAATGTCCCAATGGTTGCTTGACACGTCAGTGTCTTCTTCCTTGGTATGTTGCCTTAGTCCTGTAAATTTTACCTACGGACATTTGTTTGTAGATATAACCCTGTTACATTCAAAAATCTCACACACGTAATATAAATTCCAATGGAAACCATGAATCAACTGGGTGTGAAGCTCTGATCACCATGGTATCCAACATTAGGCCTAATTTTGCTTAAATCAAAAAACCCCGAATTGGAGCACGAAACCCTAGCAATGGCAAAAGCTTATTCCTGCACTGTAACTTAAATCAAACTATCCAGAAACATTGCAAACATGATGATGAACACAAATACATGGGCAAAATACATTTATAATGCGTAAATCATAGAAATCGAATTTGAGTTCTTAGTGAAAACCGTGGTGCTCTTGGGGACGATTTCTGGATGCTTTGAGGCTTGCAAATGATGTTGTTAGCTTCCTGGGATGTCCAGGAATCAATTGATAGGCTTGAAACTCCTTGAGTATGGCTCTAAGATGGATTTTTATCTCCCACTTTTGTCCAAATTTTTGAGTTTTCTTCTTGCTCTTTCACGCCTTCGATCCTCTTTTTTTTGATCTGGAATTGTTATGCACTTATAGTAGATTGAATTAGGTCAACAAATTTGTATCAAATCTTTGAGAATTATGAAAATTGGATTCGATTTGCTTCATGCATGATTTCTTTCCAAAACTTGCTTAAATCCAATCTTTTTCAACCCTAATGAATGTTGCACGACTTGGATGGCATACTAGCTGTACATGGACTCAGAATATGCATAAAAATCTCAAGATTTGATTTGTTTTCTTTATTTTACCATTTAATTTGATTTATTTTGATTTAAATGAATAAAAAATCAAAATAAATGATAAAAATAATAAAATAAGAGGTGAATGAGCTCAGGGGTCGTGGGTCCTATTAGAAACATGTTTCAAGCTAGAAAACATGGGCCCCTTTGGAAAAAATGCAAATTTGATCAATGTTAACTTTTGACAATTTTCCAAAAATTGCAACCTTTGACAATGCACAACTCTCTCAATTTTGACCCTAGGAGGATGTTCTTTGACTTTTTAGAAATCTTAGGATGTCCCCTAAGCAACCCTTTTGTTCTCATCTCAATTGAGACTTCCATGTTCATGTATGAAGCTTTGACCCAAAAGGTGTTTTTGTTGACTTTTCAAAAGGACCTATAATGTCAAAATTCATATCTTTTATGAGTTCATATTTTTAACTTTTGAGATGAAGATAAGTTGTAGGGAATTGTATCCTCTTAAAAATGAGCTTTGGATGGAAAATTTTTGATAAAGCATGTGGAATTTATGCTTGGTCAAAGTTGGGTTGACTTTTCCTGAGAAACCCTAATTTAGCAACTTTTGGGTTTTGATGAATTTGGAGTATTCCTTGAGGAATCATGATCAACCCTTAATCAAATGATGGATAACACTTCAAAATTATGATGTTGACCAAAAATCTTGAAGTTTGACTGTATGCGGGCCATAGTTGACTTTAGACCTAGTACAATCGATTCTCAAACATCTGCAGTTGACTGAGAAAACTTCTTGTGCAAGGCATGAAACTTGACATGTAGGGTCTTGAGAACATATTAAAACCTTGGAAAGCATTTGAGCCCTTTGTAGTTCACACATCTTGATGAAAGTGGAAACCCTAATTTGAGGTATACTGCCTTAGGAGAGAGTTTGTCTGGTCAATTCTTGGACTTCCTTGGGCAACTTGGGGACCTCCATTAACATTTGTTGAGTAAAATGGGAGGGAAAATTTTGGGGTACAACACTCATCAATATCATCATTTGGATTTCGGCAAGCTTTAAGCCTTAGTTTGAGAATGTGTATTTATTTTTCACAAGAAGATTTTATCCCCTCAGCATGAATTTATTGGCAGTTCTCCAGGAGTTCCATCTCTTTCCCCAAGAAGCCATATATTCTTCTCCAGTAAGTCTTTATTGCATTTCCTCCTCATAGAAGCAAGTGGAAGGTCTCTTTATTTGAGCAACATGCACTCCCCCCAGTGAATTTGATGGCTCTCAGAGAAGATTCAGATTTTTGTTACTCCAGTGAATGGTAGCCTTCTCATTATGGAAGGTAGTCCGTTGTTGATATTTTGGTACTCCAATGAATGGTAGCCTTTTCATTATGCCAGGTAGTTTGTTGTTGAGATTTTGGTACTCCTATGAATGGTAGTTGTCATTATGGAAGGTAGTTCATTATTAAGATTTTGTTACTTCAATGGATGGTAGCCTTATCATTATGGAAGGTAGTTCGTTATTGAGATTTTGTTTTTCCAATGAATGGTAGCCTTGTCATTATGTAAGGTAGTTCGTCGCTGAGATTTTATGGCTTCATAGGAGTTATTTTGTTTACAGTCATGAGTACTGAATACTTCTTGAAATTTACTAGTATTATCTTACCATTCCCTTTCTCCGGTGGGTCGACAATACTTTTTTTTTCTATCCCCTCAGTGAGTTGGTAGTTCACAGTTATCTGTCGGTCACCAATATCCTTCACTCTTTCTCCTCAATTTTGATTTGGAAATGCTTTAGATCCTCTTGGGCATTCTCCCCAACAGAGTCTTGTCTTTTTCCTCACCAATGATTTATTTTTCAGGTCAATTTTTCCTTTTGTTTCCTTTTTTATTTTTTTACATCCCTAGTGGTGTCTTGCGTCCCTTTAGATTTGTTCACCTGCATTTATAATCATAGGCATTGCATGGTATCTTAAAGCCAAAAATAGAGCTTGTTTTTTATTTAAGTATCTTCAATTGCGTCGACACAAATATTTTAATCTCCGTACCTCCGGATAGAAGACACTTAAATAAGGGAAGCTTTTGTACCCCAATTTTTTCCCCTAAGATCCATTCATCATATCATATCAATTCAATCACAACAAGATCACATTAGGGTTTGGTTTTTTCCCTATCTTTAGCTTTTTCTCTAGAAGGAATCACCAAGCACCTTGACTTGTATTTTTATGATCATCTATGTTTTGTATTGATTATTCTTTAACTAATAAATACAACTAGTGTTTGCCCCAATTGTTGATGTTGTAGGTAAAAGCACGATACATTCCCATCAAAATGGATTTATGGATTCATGAGTTCATTTTTATGCCTTCCTCAACAAAGCTTCATTGATATTAAAGCCTCATCATTAAATATGTTTTGAAATAATATCATGAAAAAGTCTTTTATGATTCATCATGCCTCAAGTAGTCAAAATTAGTTCAAAAGTACAAGGGTTGATTGAAGAAGTTTGATTCAAAAGTATAAGTGCATATCTCCTTCATTTCTCAAGATAGGGAAGTGGTTTTGGTTGCAATGGTTTCTCCTTATCATCCTAAACAACTTATAATCACATAACAAAGGTATTTGTGCAACAAGGTTGGTCAAAATTGCAAAGCTTTCCCAAGGAATTTTCTTGCTCTAGGAGTTAGGGTTTTGAACTTTAAAGGGGTATATCATGCTCATCTTTTGGTATTTTTGAATGATTCCAAATACATCCTTCTCTTAAAATGGTTATTAACAAATCACTTCAAAAGTTTCAAAGAAATTTTGTGTGAAAGAAACTTAATGATGAAGAAAGATCACAAGTCCTCCAGATGAACCCTCAAATTCCCTGTGTGACTTTAAATGATCATAACATGATCAATTTTTATCCCCTTGAGTCCATTATTTTTCCATAATGATATTGAAGATATGAAATTAAACCTTTCTTTTATGTGCAAAGCTTGAAAATGGATGGAAGATGCTCTAAGGATGCAAAAGAGTATAGGTCATTTGTTGAATTTTTGCCAACTTCAACAAGTCATAACTCTCTCAATATTTGGATATTTTGAATGGTTCAAGTTTAAAAATTCCATTCAAGATGTCTTTTTCATGCCATATTTTTTGGTCAAGAGCAAATTTCAAGTGGAAGGTCATGTTTGGATGCAAGATATTATAAGTCATTTTTGAAGAAAAACTTAGAATTTTCTAAGTATAGAAAGTCAACTTCTTTTTCCCAACTTTGACTCATTGCAACTTCTTACTCAAGCATCCATTTGGGTCCATTATTTATACATTGTAAAGCTTGTAACTTCCTCTTTCTAAAGCTTCAAGAATCATGCTCTAAGACCCCTTGAATCGGAAATGCCATTGGTTCAAAAATGGTATCTTGAAACCTAAGTTTCCTCTCAAGTCAGAATTAGAAATTCACAATATGGCTTCTAATCACCAAGTTTGCGCGCGTTTTTGCTTCTAATCACCATGTTTGTGCGCGTTTTTTACTTCTAATCATGTTTAGCAACTTTACAAAAGCATTTAGCATCATAAAACGCATGATTTGGCTGAGTTTTGGTGCAAAACAAATCACACATTCCTCATCTTGCAGGTCCACATAAATTCACTCAATTACACCCTCATTTGCATGCTTAAGCATTGCTTCATCCTCTCCTATAAATAAGATGCATATCCCACCTATTTTCACAAGCTTTTGATAGCCAATTGACCCCTGTTCAGATCCCACACAAACTCTGAATTTGAATTTCTGATTTCTTACATTCTCACCTTCAAACACCAAAAGCTCCATTCAGTTAGCTTCATTGAACTTCTCTGAAGCTAACCATACCATTATCCTCAAGAATTGTGATCTATATTGGTCTATATAAGTCCAGTTTCAGAGCAACTTCTCACTACTTTGTTCAGGTAGATTTCTTGGTCAAATTGATCCAACTAAAAGACTAATATACTCTTTGTATCCTTTTGATTCTCGTGCTCTTTATAATTTGCAATTTCATTGAGATTTGAGTGAGATATCCCAGATTTTCGTATTCGCTATTTTTCTAGTTTTCTTCAAACACAACCTTGCAAAGTTTATATAAATTTAGCGCGATGGTTTCATTAGAATCGTCTAGAAGAGATGAATCTAATGGCACCGGTTTGGTTTGCTAATTTTATAGTTTGTAGGATACGATTTGGGGCTGGCTGGAGGTTGAAGATGATGACATGTCCGTCTTCAACCAATGACATGTAGCCATGTTATTTTTTTGAAACAGATGTAGTATGTTTGCCTTACCATGCGCGCGCCTCATGAGCCATTCGATTTGATTACTTTAGTGAGTCAGACTCCATCCAACGTGCCACATTTTAAGTTGTTTTATTTTTAAAATAAAATATCTGGTGTGATATCCAATAAAGTCCATGACATGCACAGCGGGGCAGACCCACTGGATCTATTCACTAATGCATTTTGACAATGATCAGATGGCCCATATTTAAACTCCAAAAAACTTTAAAAATTCATAGAAAATTCATTTTAACTCCAAAAAATCTGAAAAAATAATGGAAAATACTTTTGATTTTTCTCCTTCTGATTTTTATTTTTTCACAATTTTATTTTATTTTTTAATAATTTTTCACTTTATTTGAATTTTTTAAAATGTTTAAAAATACTTTATTCATTTTTAAATTCTAAAGAAAAAAATAGGAAAGGGTCCAATAATATTGTTACAAGTATTGGTGACCTCATTTATTTTTTGTTTTTCACTTTAGTATTTTTCATCATTTTTGGTTTATTTTACCTATATCTTTTAATTTTAAAAATAGTTTCTGACTTTAAAAAATTACTAAAAATTTCATAAAAATATTTGAGTTTATTTCTGATTTTTTTATGGTCTTATTTAATTTTCCTTGATTAAACTCACTTATTTTCATTTTTAATCATTTAAAAAAACATTTTATTTTATTTTAAATACAATTTTATTTCTATATATATTCTGGCTGATCTTGGATTGAAATTTTGATCATGAATTTTATTAATATCATTGGATTCATGGTGTTGAGTCTAACTCCATAAAAATGGATGAATGATTTTAATAATAGTTTGATTAAATTTTTGGTTCAAATGTGGTTTATTCATTTCCCTTTTTCTCTTCATCTTATCCCATTCTCATTGTACTAAATGTTGTTGGAGCTTGATTTACATATCATGTCTCAAAACATATGGTACATAGATTGATATTGACCGATCTCAAAATAGGTGCGACTTCTATATAAGTCCACTTACGATTGCTTAACATAGTGCTAAATTTTGTCCTGATTTGAGAAAATGATCATTCGTAGCCCAAACATATGTTTGTAAGCCCAAGTATGTTAATTTGAATCTTTTGATCCAATAACCTTGAGATCCATTGTTAGGAGGCTTTGGTTCTACCAATCCTCTAATGGAATTTCATCAATTTTGGTCAAAGTGGATCACTTAAACATCATTGATCATTAAGTGTTATATTGAAAATTCTTAAATGGATTATATACTTGACAAAAAGCAAATGCAACTTATTATTGAGAGTCTTTGGTCCTACCAATCCTCTAATGAGTTCTAAATACAAGTTTCAAGATGGTCATCCAACTAACCACTAATTCCTAACAATTGACTTTATTTTTATGCTTTTATGATATGTTCTTACTTTATGTACCATTTACTTTAGCATTTACATTTCATGTTATTTTTATCTTTGCTCACTTGAGCCTTTATCTTCGTGTCATTTTTATTTTGCTCACTTGAGCTTTTCATTTCTTATTGAAGATATATAATAATCAACTTAAACCCTAAAAAACTTTAATGTTACTTGGACTACTTACTTACTATCCTTGGCATTATGGAGTGGTGGACTTCTTGGACTTAGGATTAGAAATTGTAGCCTACCTTGAGACCTTGATTGTTATCTTATCTGAAGTTCTTGGGGTTTACCCCTAGACATTGAGTTATTTGTTTGTTTTGTCTATGATATGGAATTCATATGTATACAACCATTACTCTGCCCAATTTTTGTGAAGACCTAATGCAATTGAAGTTTGGTATTCTTAAGGGATTTATTAATTGTTTGCTTGGCTTCAAATCTAAATGATGGAATTCTACATTGAATTATTATGTTAAATGTTGGCTTCTTGTTTGGTTAGATGGTCTTTCTCCTTAACTTTTACCTTATGCTTTAGGATAGTCCCTTCATCTCCTCACATCTTCTTTATTTTCAAAATTCGTCTCTATCCTTTTGAAAACTGTTCTTGTTTTAAAACGAGAACCACTTTCATAATAAACTTGGATTTATGTCCATGCATTTTAAAAAATTATTTCTTAAACAAATTTCAATCAACTTAACAATACTTTGACATTTTTGTGAGAAGACTAAAAGTCAATAAATCTCATTCAAACTATTTTTCCATTTTTTGCTTTTATCATTAAAAACTTTTCTCAAAAAGATTGGACTCTTGTCAATCCTTGTAGTGATGTAAACAACTATACTTCTATAATATGTAGTGAAGAGAGATATTTTTAACTTGTATGTTGAGTGAGGCGTTTTTGATTTTAAAATCCAAGCCATATCCTCAACTTTGAGATGACACAAATTCTCCTTTCTCATAATTATGAGTAGTAAGTATGTTTTCCACACAGACAATGACAATGACGTCTTGTTTCCCTAAAATTAACCAACACACTTGTGTTCTAAATTTTTAAAGAGGAACTACGTGTACCCTGATCCCCTATTACACGAAAGATGTATATAGGAACTAATGGTTCGCAACCGTGGCGGGTGCAAAAATCATTAAAAATATATATACTTCTTTCCTCACCACCACAGTCTATTTTCATACAGCATTTTATAGCCAAAATATACAGATTTTACAAAGAGGTTCCTGCGGAGTACCGTAGATGTTTAGGGTGCTAATACCTTCCCTTTGCATAACCAACCCCCTTACCTAAAATCTTTCCCTCTCTTTTGTGTTATTCTCTCTTTTCCCATTCCTTTGGAAATAATAAAGCACGGTGGCAATTTTTATTTTGATTTGTGCGAGTCAAGTCAATCCAATGGCTTAGTCTCAACATTTCTACCGCTACAATATGGTGGAGGAAAAAGGAGATTTAGCAGAGGTTGTGGTGGTATGTCCTCCAATTCCAATATCCAGTGTCAAGTCTGCACCAAGTTTGGTCATTCTACACTTAATTGCTGGCACAGGTTCAATCAGAATTTTCAGCCCACTTCCTTAATTGCTTTTATTCCCTATAGCACTCCTCAAGAACAATGGCATGGTAATGCTTATACCAATAATGTTTGGAATAGATAGCCAGTTGTTATGAGGCCTGCTGCAGTTCTACAAGATCCACCTATCCTTCAGGCTCCTCCCATCACCTTCATTGCTAACTTTATGCATGCTCCATCCACCTCCTAGTATCCAGACTCTAGAGCTTCCTTCCATTTGATTGGTGATGCCAAAAATCTGTAGCAACTCACCCCGTATAAGGGACCAAATCAAATCTACATTGGCAATAGCCAAGGTTTTCCTATAACCTCCATTGGCCCTATCACTTTTTCTACCCTCACTCACACACCTTCACAACTTAAATTAAATCATCTTTTACTTGTCCCCTATATAACCAAAAATCTCATTAGTGTAAGTCAGTTATATAATGATAATCATATTTATTTCCTGTTTACTGCTAATGAGTGTCTGGTTAATTCATATGGTTCTGATGTTGTCCTTCTTCAAGGTCATGTTGGTTCTAATGGACTCTATGAATTTCCCTCTATTTCTCTTTCATCTCCTACTCAGCCTTCCAAGTTGTGTGTGTCAGGTGTATCTTCTTTCAATAAAAATGTACCTAGTGTAAATCCTATAAGAACAAGATTTTGTTCTACAATATTATCTATGAGTTTTGATGATAATGAATGAGTATGATTGTATGAATAATTTTGTTATACTAATCATTGTTATTGTTAAGTAATTAACAAGCAGGTTCTACTTTTGATGAATGGTGTGGCCAAGATATTAGAAGAGAATTAATTCTGCTTCTACGCTACACAAGTTTAGTTGAATAGTAGCAAGACACTCTAAAAGGCTCTAAAGTTTAAGCTCTGATGTTGTTCTAAAGAAACCAATCAGAAGATTTGAAGACTCAAGTTTCTACTTACGTCCAGATGCTGAAGACTCAAGATTCTAAAGACAATGTGTTCCAAAGAAACAAAGTTAGAAGATCTGAAGACAAAGTTTCTACTAAAGTCCAGATGCTGAAGACTTGTGTTTCTTATAACAAGGTTCTAAAGACAATGGTTCTGAAGACCAAGTGCTAAAGACTCTAGAGACAGAAGTTATAAAGATTCTAAAGACTTGAAGTTCTAAAGACCCAAGGTTCCAAAAAAAGGTTCTCATGAGCAAGTGCTTAAGACTTTGAAGACGCAGTTATGAAGACTCTGAAGACTTGAAGTTCTGACAACTTGATGTTATGTTCCCGCTTCTAAACTCATGCCCACAGAAGCCTCTGAAGTGCATAAGGAAAGAAGATAACGTTAACATGGTACAAATAGTACATGGTACAATCAAAGTTTCATTCCACTACCATGAAAGGACGAACTTGTTGCACGATCTTGTCCCCCACGTTACTGTTCAATGCCAAGGTTTCTTGAAATTCCAAGAGTATCCGTCAATGGATACATTATGTTAATAACTATATAAAGGCTTGAAGACAAAGAAAGAAAGTGGCTACTTCATTGAATATTCACGCGCAAACGATGTTCATAGCTTTCACATTCTTAAGTCACTTTTCATAAAATAGTTTACATACTCAGCTTTTTAGAAGCAACATTCTTGTAAACAAAACTTGTATTCAAATAATTGTTTGATATTCCTTAAGGAACCGGATAGGCCTGTAGCCTTAAGAAGTCTAGAACTTGCAAGTTTTAGAAGTTGTTAGTCACTTGCGGGTAGCTTGTGCATTGTAATAATCAGGTTGGTTATTAGTTGATATTCCTTAAGGGATCGGGTAGGTCTGAATCCATAAGAAGTGTAGGGCTTGCGAGTCTAGAGGTTGTTAGTCAGTTGCGAGTAGCTTGTGCAAGTTGTAATCAGTTTGGTTATAGTGAATTAAGTCCTCGATTGAGTGAGGTGAAATCACCTTGGCGGGTGGACTAGACTAGCTTGATAATTTTCAAGTGAACTAGTACAAACATACATTGCTCTTTACTTCATGTTCTTACTTATTGTTATTATCAAGAGTGAAGGAAAAAACATTTTAACTTAAAGGGGAATATTTTTAAAAGAATAGTTTTGTTTTTAAAACCTAATTCAAACCCCCATTTCTAGTGTTTTCACACCATTTGGTATCAGAGCTTCGATTCTGAGAAGATAAAACTTTTGAATTTTTATCAACACTTAATAGTGTCCAGTACCGATCCAGTACGTGTGAAAAACTAATGCCTACATCTACTTCCACTATTGATAATAGGGATAATGATATAGATCATGATAGTTCAAAACCTCTTATGTTTGATGGGGAGAAATTTGACTATTGGAAGGATATAATAGAAAGTTACTTTCTTGCATATGACTTAGATCTACGGGACTTGGTAGTTAATAGCTACACTCACCAAATAGATGATAAAGGTCATAAGATTGTAAGAAGTGCAATGACAGAAGCACAAAAGAAAGTATGCAAAAATCACTACAAAGCAAGAACCATTTCTCTAAGTGCTATCTTATATAATGAATATGAGAAAATCACAGGTAGAGAGACTGCAAAGTCTATTTTTGATTATCTTCAAATGACACATGAAGGAAACACACAACTAAAAGAAACAAAGGCTCTGGCCTTAATTCAAAAGTATGAAGCCTTCAAGATGGAAGTTGACGAATCTGTGGAAATAATGTTTTCAAGATTTCATACTCTTGTGGAAGGACTTAAGGTTTTGAACAAAGGTTACTCCATTGCAAATCACATTAAAAAGATTATCAAAAGTCTGCCTGTTAAATGGAGACCAATGGTAACTGGCTTAAAGTTGGAAAAGAATCTGAACAACACCTCTCTTAAGGAGCTGATTAGCTCTTTAAGAAGTCATGAAATAGAGCTGGAACAAGATGAACCTCAGAAGAAGGTAAAATTAGTTGATCTAAAGTATACTTCTAGAAAAGCCAAGGCTTATCAAGCTAAGGAAGAAACAGGAGAATCTTATGAAGATTCAGATGATGGTGAATTCTGCTTAATATCAAGAAGAATAAGTTAAATCTGGAAGCACATAAAAAGCAAGTTCAGAGGTCAAAGAATGGCATATGGAAGTGGTGAATCCACTTCTGGTCAGAGAAATGCATCTGGAAAAGAAGTCACTTATTTTTAATGCAACGAGCCTGAATATTACAAAAATGATTGTCCAAAGCTTAAGAAAGACAAAAAGACTAAAAAGGCATACAAAGACAAGAAGGGTCTCATGGCAACATGGGATGATTCAGAATCAGAAGATGAATATTCTGATAAAGAATAGGCAAACATGAGATTCATGGCTAGGACCAGCAAGGGAGAAACGACATCAGAAGAGGAATTGACAATTAACTATGAGCCAGACTTTGATGACGACAAATAGGTACTTTCTTCTTTATCTTGTTCTGAAATTGAAATTGGCTTAACTAAATTAATGAAAATTATCAATCTCTTCTAAGTAAACACAAAATCTTTAAAAAGAGTGTTGTGGCTACTTCAGAGAACACAGCTACAGATGAGCAAAGTATTTTTGTCTTAAATGAAAAATTATTTGTTTTACAAAAATCAAACATTGCTCTGAAAAGTAAAGTGTCTAGATTAGAAGAAGAGATTCTCTCTAACACATCTGTTATGATAAAGCTTTTCAACACTTTTTTTGCTAAAAGCATAGATAGAAGCAAAATGGCTTCAATGATCTATGGTGTTAGTAGAAATGGAAGCAGAGGTTTGGGGTATTCAGGACCACCAAAGACAATTGATGAGACTCTGAATGTAAAACCAAAACCTCTTTCTAAATATTTTGTGCTTGTTGGCACAGATTTGAAATGTTCAGAGCAAGAAGGTTCTAATACTTCTGTAGCATGAACATATATACAGAAGAATTAAACCAAAGTATCATGCACAAATTTCGCATGATTATTTTGTTGCAAGAAAGTCCAAAGGGGTCAGAACCTCTGGAACTTCTAACAAAAGAGGACCCAGAAAGTGGGTATCTAAGGATCAGATAATCTACATTGCATATCTCCTTAATGGTGCCACTGAAACACCAGTAATGGTGCCTAGATAGTGGATGCTCGTGATACATGACGGGATAAAGGCATATGTTCCAAGTTTTGGAACTTAAGTCTGGAAGCTTCATTGGGTTTGAAGGTAATCAGAAGGGAAAGAACATCGGCTTTGGAACAATTGGTAAAGGTAAATTTCCTTTTATTAAAAATTTTCTTTTAGTCGAAGGTCTGATGTATAACTTATTGTCAATCAGTCAACATAGTGACAATGTTTATGATGTCATCTTTAATCAAACGTCCTATAAAGTTGTTAGTCAAAAGGATGGCTCAGTTTTGTTCAATGGCAAGAGGAAGAACAATATTTACAAAATAAGATTATCAGATTTGAAAAAACAAAATGTAAAATGTCTTCTGACTATTCAAGAAGAGTAGTGAGTCTAGCATCGAGTATGGGTCATGTTAGATTGAGAAAGATTTCTTAACTAAATAAACTTGGATTAGTCAGAGGTTTGCCCAATCTGAAGTACACTTCAGATGCCCTTTGTGAAGCTTGTCAAAAATTAAAAATTTTAAAAACCTCTTTCAAAGATAAAAAGATCGTTTCTACTTCTAGGCCATTAGAACTTCTTCATATTGACTTATTTGGACCAGTGAAAATTGCTTATGTCAATGGTAAGAAATATGGACTTGTCATTGTTGATGATTACAACAGGGGACATGGGTAAAATTCTTGAAACACAAGGATGAGTCATTCTTTGTATTTTCTTCCTTCTGTTCCCAAGTGAAAAATGAAAAAGGTTACAGAATAGTCAGAGTTCGAAGTGATCATGGTGGAGAATTTGAAAATAAATATTTTGAAATTTTTTTTGATTCAAATGGCATGGTACATGATTTTTCTTGCCCTAGAAATCCACAACAAAATGGGGTTATAGAAAGGAAAAATAAAACCTTGCAAGAAATGGCTCACACCATGATCCAAGAAACTCGGAGGGCTAAGCACTTCTAGGCAAAAGCAGTAAATACATCATGCTATATTCAAAATGGAATCTCCATAGGACCTATTTTGTGTAAGACTCCTTATGAATTGTGGAAGAATAAAAAGCTCAACATTTACTATTTCCATCCATTCGGGTGTATTTGTTTGTTTTTGATTTTTGCCCCACCATAAATCATAGAAAGCAGCCCTTCTAAACCAGTAACTTTGGTACTTCATCTTGGGATCATGGAAAACTTGACATAACTTGATATTTGCATTCCAACCAAACCATAATTTGTTATCTTACAAATATGGTCACTCCAACTTCCTAGACCTTTTCTCTATAAATAGAGAGGCCATTTTCAAGCTAAATGGGCCAGACTCTTGTTGTGTTGAAAAATCCTCAAACATTCCCAAACTCTCAAAAAAA
The DNA here is from genome assembly GCA_948472305.1 of Vicia faba. Classification (NCBI taxonomy): domain Eukaryota; kingdom Viridiplantae; phylum Streptophyta; class Magnoliopsida; order Fabales; family Fabaceae; genus Vicia; species Vicia faba. The sequence goes on along the minus strand of OX451741.1, from coordinate 939,903,691 downwards.
CTCAGAACCTGCACACAAGCACAAAACTTGGCACATCCTGACTTTACACACAAAAATCTCAAATCTCTTCATGCGTTAGTGAGCCTTTCGCTTCACTCCCTAGCTTCCATATACCAACCTTTCGATTCACTCCCTAGCTTCCATATACCAGACTTTCGATTCACTCTCTAGCTTCCATATACCAGCCTTTCGATTCACTCCCTAGCTTCCATATACCAACCTTTTGATTCACTCCCAGCTTCCATTAACCAGCCTTTTAATTCAGTGACTTTTTAAAGCAAAGTAGTGATCCCACTAGCTCCAGGGAGGTCCCTGCAAGCTTAATCCATCATCAAGTCATTTCTAGAATTCTTGTAGAAGTTCTTCGAATTTCACTCCAAGAGGTAAGTTCTTTTCAAACTTGGAACTCTTCATTCAAGCATCATTTGTATATACATTATGAAGAAAAGATGTAGATATCATATCTAGGAAGCAGACCATGCTCTTAGTTTTGATTTTCATTGCTTATGTCTTAAGATTTTCAACTATGACCAGTTAGGTTTTGATTTTGGAACCAAACATAATTCATGCTAACCTTCGACCCATAACTTTTGAAAATTATATGGTTAGATTCGAATTCAAGTTTTAGGTAGGTTTGATATTTGCATCTTTTAATTTCGCTGAGAAATGAAGATTTTAGAAGCTTAACATTGGAGTTATGCATCCCTGCGCGCACGAAGGAAGAAGATGAAGCCATGTTCAAATTTTCAAAAATGAGTTCATTTTATATTTAGTGCAAACTGTATAACTAACAGATGAAACCGACCACCCAGTGGTACAAACAGCGCGCGCAAAAGGCATTTATGTAGAAGGTCCTGGGTTCGAACCCCAGCAAGACCTTTTGTATTTATTTTGTCATTTTTTCCAAACTGACATGCAGGTTTATAACATTTGAATGTTGGCTGTTTTGAATGGAAGGTGTGGAGAACCTGGGTTCAAACCTTTGCAGAACCAAAACAAATATTTATCACTTGGTTTGTTTTCATCTTTTTTTAACAAACTTCAACATTTTTCCAACCAATCAACAACTCCTTTAGAGTTGATTTTTTTTTCACACTATTTATTTACAATGTCTATTTTATGAATATATAAAAATATCACAAAAAAATATTTTATTTTTATATTTATTTTAAAAAACCAAAAGCCATTCCCTTTTCCATTTCTATTCTTGTACATTATTTTATTTCATTTCTTGTACATTGTTCAAGTTCAATATGGTTGTAATAGATAATTAGGATTTAATTTCTTGCAATCCCCATTTGTAAATTTGTACACCCCATCCCCAAATGATGTAATAGCGTAGTAAATTTACTTTTCGCAATTTATCGCTTTCTTATAAAATGCTAGTAACTTAGGGTTTGTATGGAAAGATAAAATCAATGCTTAGAAAACACTAATCCAAGATAAATAGAGCATGAAAAACAAACACTTTGCACACTTGCACCTCTAGGGTTAACTCCACTTGTTGCCTTATGAAAATGGTCATAATATGCATGTGAGACATCTTAGCAAAAACAATAAAAAATACAAGATCATAGTCCCTCGATGACGCTTCAAATGTTGCCTTATAAATGATCTTAGTCCCTCAAGAGAAATGCAAAGATATATCACAACATTTCTATTCATGACTATACGATGACTCACGCCCGTCCCTTTACATCCAAAGATAAGGTTTCTTACCAATCAATGGTAAGATAGCAATATCGAAGAAAGGAAGAAATGAATGAAAGACTTTTGAGTAGGTAGAATATTCTTAGTTGCTTGCTCACAATCCATCTTCAAAAAAATAAACGTCTTTTCAAACACACCAAACACTTTCAAAAACATGAAATATTTTCAAAAAGTCTAACACTTTGTATACATTCTTATAGAGACGAGAATCATTACAAATTTTTCCTAAACGGAGACACTTTTCAAAAATACTTTCAAAACCACCACAAACACATTTCAGACAAAGTAATTTCAAAAGTGATCTAGCAAGAAACTAAGAGCCTATAGATAACTATGGATGAAAAGGGTGCTAATACCTTCGCTTTTCATAATCTACCCCCCGAACTCAAGAAACCATCTCAAAGGTCTTTCCTGTTCTTTTCACCCTTTCCTTATTGGATAAAAGAAAAATCGGTGGCGACTCTTGCTATCCGCAACAATTGCAATCAAACGCAAAACAACCAAGTCAATTCTCCCACTGTATCACACCACTTAGTTTCTAGATGAACCTCCTCAGAAAGTTGACATTCCCTAGCAAAGGCTGCAATTCCTTTTTGTTGATGGCGCTTTCGCCTCCATGATGGCTTTGGTATTATTTTGGTTAATTTTGATTCCTTTCTTGTTGACCATAAAGCCTAAGAAGTCCCCTATCGACACATAAAATGCACATTTAAGGGGGTTCATTTTCAAACCATGCTTCCTCATTCTTTCGAATGATTTTCAAATGTGGTATAAGTGATCCTTCCCTATTACAGACTTAATCACAATATCTTCAATATAAATTTGCATAAAGGTTTCGATGAAATCATGAAAAATAGACTTAATCGCTCTTTGGTAGGTTGCCCCAACATTTTTCAAATTGAATGGCATAAGTACCCATTCATATATTCCCAGGGCACCTTGACAATGAAATGCCATTTTGGGTACATCTTCGTTAGCAATGAATATTTAATTATACCCAGAATATCCCTCAAGCATACTAAGGTATTCAAAACCTGCAGCTGAATATATCAACATTTCAGCCACTGGTATAAGGTATTCATCCTTTAGGGTTGTAGCGTTCAAATATTTGAAGTCAATGCAAACCCTCAAAGTTCCATTCTTTTTAATCACGGGAACTATATTGGCAATCCATTCGACATACCAGGTGGCGCATATGAACTTACACGTGAGAAGCCTTTCAATTTCTTCCTTTATTTTCAACAAAATCTCTGGTGCAAATCACCTTGGAGTTTTATTGATGGGATTCTTCCCAAGCTTGATAGGCAACTCCAGTTTTACCAGTTCTCTATTTAAACTAAGAATTTCATTGTAATCCCATGTGAAGTAGTCCATGTACTCCTTCAGCAAGTGGATCACTTCGAACTTGAGTTTTGGATCAAGTTTGGCACTTGGGTAAGTTGTCCTCTTCACTTCTCTATCTCCCAAGTCAATCTCTTTGATAGGATCATATGCTAGCATTTTGATGTTAGTTGTCGTCGGATCCTTTTTGAAACCCAAAAGTTTGTCGTCATAAATAACATTGAGCCTCAGGATTTTCGTATCGATGTGTGATCTATCGGGTGTCTTGGGTTCGAATTCTACATCAGGTCCCTCTAGATGCACTGGAGTTTCTTTGGCTTCAACAATCATGTACTCCACTTCAGCCTCTAAGGCCGCTTTTAGTTTATTTTCAGCCATATAAGCCTAAATCTTTTCCAAGAAGTTGGACTCAGACATGGTCACCATCTTCATTCGCCCGACCATTTGGCCGAAGGCCAAGTACCCCTTCTACATCATCTTCCTCTCCCATGATTTCCATGTCCCATTGGAACCCATGGGTTGGGTGCAAGTTGAGTAAATAAAGGGCTTTGTTCGATGGCGAATAGGCATGATCTTCAGAGGCACAAGGCCCTATATTTTCCAAGTTTCTGTCGAATTTCCGCCTATCCATATGGTTCACTTCAGCCATGTAGTAGCTTTGATCTACTTCGATAGTCTCCACAATTCCACTTCCCTCCATATTGATATTGTCTGGTGGAGTGAAGATGGACAACTCTGATGCCATGGATCCACTCTCTTCATATAGGAGTAAGTTTTAGTTGGCTCTCGAACCTATCACCATAAACATAGTGGGTCTAGTGATAGCTCCCACTGTTAGATTGACCTAAATGACACCTAAGGTATGGCCAATTTTCCCTCGTAATTCGATAAGACCATGTTGTGAGGCTTTAAGTCTGTATCGAACATTCCTATTCTCTTTAACATGAACTGCGACATTAAATTCATTGTCGCTCCTCCATCTACTAGAATCTTGTTAACCCCAGTACCTTCCATTTTTCCTTTTATAAATAGAGGCTTCATATGGTGCTTCATCCCCTCGTCTGGCCTTTTGAATAAGGCATTTTTCTCTTCGATCGCGCCATTGTACATCACATAGTAACATATTGGCCTATGTTTGGCCATCTCATCTTCTTATGTTTCTTCGGTCTCTTTGACTTTTGTCACCTGATCATAATCATAAAGAAACACAGAAACAACATTATAATTAATATCCAGGGATGACTCATAATCGGAATCAAAATCGTTAGTCAGCATGTCCTCATCATCCAAAGGATGCTCAGGTATTTTTTCCTTGGATTTTACTCCCTTAAAAGAGAATAGATTCCTTCCCACTAGTCTTTTCTCTTCGACTATGTTAGTGGATTGAGGCTGGTTAGTGCTAGATTCGGCCATACCTGCCTCAGCTTCTTCTCTCTCTGCTTTCTTCTTTTTCTAGAACCTTCTCCATTGAGACCTAGACATGGGATTATTTCCCTTATAATTTCCAGACTTGTATCCCTGTTGTTTGGATACTTGAAATTCCCTTTGATATGCAATCAAAGAGCCTCTTCCAAACTCGGTACTTCTCTAATTTCCCTGTCCTGGACCTCTATTCTCGACAAGCTTCACCCACTTATTTGTAGGAGCATTTGCAATGGGTTTGAAGGAGGCTTGTTTGCTTTTCCTAACTTTATGTCCTCCTTGTTGTTGCCTTCGGGGAACTACCTTATTGTCGAACGTAAACTTGCCCCCATCATTCTTCCAGTTTCTTTTCCAACTAGCAATTCAAACTCTTTCCAAGTTCTCAGTCGCTTTCCTGTCGTACATCTAACTGCATCTGAGACACATTACGGATTCATAATTCTTCTTCTGGTAGCGAAGGAGGAAATCTAAAAGATTATTGTTGGCCTTTGGATAAGACACTTTCATTTGGTTTTCCTCCCTTTGGATACTTTCTTCGTTAGCATCCATGGCCACTTCGTCACTCAGTTCCACCATATTGATTTCGACCTTAGGATTTTCAGTGATCTTAAACTTCTGCAATTTGATCCTAAGGCCTTCAGTAGCCTTTGTTGCTTCGACACTCTAATTGAAACCTTCAATAGTTTTATTCTTGGTGTTTTGGTCTTTGAAGTCCTTAGCAATTTCGATCATGTTGATATCTGATGGCTCTATGTAGTCAGTGTCAGCCACCTTGAAAGGGTCTGAATCGACCTTCATCTTCACTTTGTTCTTCTCGCCGAACTTGAGTCTTCCATCTCAGATAGAATTTTTGCACCAAATCCCTGAAAAGAAAACATTGTGAGATTTTATGGCCTAAAAATTATGATAATTTCAAAATCCTCTTTCGTTCGTTGTTCTAATGGAAATTTTAGCGCCTGGTGGAATTATCATTTGGCCATCTTTTACTAATAAATCGAAGATTTCGTCACACTTCGTTACATCGAAGGTGTGTGTTCTTTTTGGTAACTTATCATTTTGGAGGTATTTGTTTCATTTTAGAGCATCGAGGAATAAGGTGTCAAAGGCACGGCTCCGGATGCGTGTTTTCGGAATAAAAGGCCTAGTTTTGAGAAGTTCTACTCAAGGGACCGTGCTAAGCGCATCCTCTAGCGTGCTACATGCAATTTTGACACGTTTTGGAAGAAGCATTGTTTTGAAGCCCGCTTAGCTTGGATAGCGCACTTAGCGTGGTTTAGGTCGGTTTGATGTGTAAAATAAAGAAGTCACGCTTAGCGCACCAGACCCTCTTAGCGCGGGCTGGTGAGATTTTTTTTATAAAAACAGATTTAGTTCATTTTTAGGTTATGGTTTTGGGGAATTTTTTGCTCCCAACTCCATCAACCTCGAATTTTGTTAGGATTATCTTAGATAACAACTATGGAGTTTCATACGGATGGCCCGGGTAGATATGTGGTTCATTTCTCTTTTTCTTTGTGTATTCTCTATTGGTTGGGGTTGCATATGTATTTATTTTGAACTCGTGTGTATTCTCTAATAGTGTCTTAATTCTAGAGATAGATTTAGAGATGTTATTCACTTAGGGTGTCTGTGTTTAGTGCCTCTGTGTTGTTTGTATTGCTCTGAGAGATCGTCGATGCAAGCGAGCAAGGTTGACTTATGTGTTGTTAAGGTTGGTTGAGAGATCGTCTCCGAGGTGATATAGTGGGTGTTTTGTTTGACATGTGATGACATTGATGAATATTGTAGGTTTAGTATAACCGGTCAATAGGTTTAAGTTTGTGAGAAGTAGTATATATGCATGTTTGATAAGTTATTCCTTTTTCCTTTTTATACATTTATTTTTGTTGATACTTTTCCTTTCAATTCATTTATCCCCAAACTCATTAATGAGAGATTTGTCGAACGATATTTCAATTCTTCAATCTATGTGGACACAATACGATATAACCTATGGAGAAGTGAAAAACACAAGAAGGGGGATTGAATTGAAACTTAAAAATCAAAAGCAATTGACACGGTAATTTTTATCCTGGTTCGCTTGATCTCAAACTACTCCAATCCATCCGCCAAGGTGATTTCGCCTCTCTCCAACGAGGACTTAATTCACTAATCAAACTGATTACAATTCTACTTTGACAACTTCCAAAGTCTTCTTGAGTACAACCACAAACCGTTTTATCTCAAGGAAATTCACTAATCAAAAGAAAGAATTCACTGTGTACTATATGTTTTTCGTTACAAAAACTGTATCACAAACTGTGATGTATTACACGATTTTGGAGAATAGTATGAATATGATTTTTTAGTGTTGAGAGATTGTATGGAGCAGTTGTGTAAATCGTAAACGATTTATCCTTGGTGCTTGTTTAAATAGGCGTGGCAATCTGTGCAAATGGAAACATGATAATTGGCACTTAATGCACTTTCCATATATGAAGATCCTTGTCTGATTGTAGCCGTTGTAATCGATACTGCCTTGATGGAAAAGTAGCTTCAGAAATTAAGGAATCTTACTTGCTGCTTTGCTTCAGAACTCGGGAAGTCAGAATCATAAGGTTCTGTTTGCACGTTAGACTTCTGTTCAAAATTAAGATGTATTTCTCTTTAGCGTAAATTCTGATCTTCATTCTTCATAACATTCTGAGATCAGTCTGCTAACTCAGCTTGAGCACCTTTGTAGCTTAACTTCTGATGTAGTTTCGTCATAACTTCTGTATAACATAGAACACAAATTTAGAGTGCATATTTGTTCTTTGTGTTTGTTATCATCAAAACTCTTACGAGGGTTATAGAATCAAACTATGTTCTAACAATCTCCCCCTTTTTGATGATGACAAAAACTAGGATTTTTCAATAAAAATATACAGAACAAAAAGCTTAAGAGAGTCTCCCCATGAGTTGAGTACTCAGATAAAGATGAAATACTTCCCTGAAGTTCCTTTTCATCAAAGCTTTTGATTCATCTCCTTCTGTCTTTATCAGAATGCGTTCCTGTTTATGCTTTCAGAAAAAATAAGAAGTTAGAATATTCAGAATGTTTGAGACTTTGTCCCGGTAAATTGTTATTGAAAATATCTTACGTTCTCCCCCCTTTTTGTCAGGAATAAAAAAGCAATATAAGCACATATAATCAGAGTAAAAAAGGATGACTTGTATTAAAACAGATTGGAATGACATTTTTTAGAAGCAGATAAGACAAGATAATGAAAACAGAAAACAAGTTAAAAAATCTAAGATAGAGGGGGAAGTCGTGTGAACAACGCTTCCAGCAAGCTCTTAATCTGAGTGCTTGATTCTTCTTGCTTTCCCAGCATATTCTTGATTTCTTTGGTTGTGTCTTCTTGTTTATCCAATCTTGCATGGATTACAACATTCTCCTTCTTCGGTTCTTCCAGAGTTTGCATGACCAAAGATGGAGCTGGTGTTTCCTTAGAGGTTGCAAGTCTTTCAGAATACTCTGCAGCATCTTCTGATTCAATAGGTTCTTCAGTTGCATTTTCCTTTTCTTGAATAGTATCCAGAGGGTGACTATCATAACATGGTTCATTAACTTCTGAAGGTTGGTTCTCTTTCCAGGGAGCATTGTCCAGCAGAAGAATTGGCTTCTTTTCCCATTGACTCAGAACTTGATCTTTGAAAGCTTTCAGCTGATCACTGAAGTTCTATTGAGCCATATCATAACTCAGTTCTTTCAGCCTCTGGGATTCAGAGTTGAACCATTTTCTGAATTGATCCCAAAGAGAATCAGAAGTAGCAGGATTAGAATTCTCTAGACTTGCTTGCTTCTAAGAATTAACCCATTCCATTATTTCTGTTTCAAAAATCAACAACTTCTTACCAACATTTGTTTTGGTTATGGTTGGTTTAGGTTTAGGAATGGCAATTTTATTGGTGGTTGAAGCTAGGTGGTCCAGCGCTTCTAAATTAATGACTGTTCTGAGATGATCAACTGGACGGTTAATGGGAGAGGGAGTGGGAGAATAAGATATTATGATTGGTGAACGAGGAGTATTTGGTGGTGTTGAATGATAGGGTGATGGTATTTCTGGAATGTCTAATATGAAGAGAGATTGACGAGCCATAAGAGGTTCTGTTATTCTAGGAATAGGGATAGTGGTATCAGAGTCTATAAAAGAATCTTCTGATTGGTTTGCGGTAGCGTGTATATTTTCTAGTTCAGGGGTTTCAAAGTTTAGATTTTCAGTTTGGGGAGTGTGAGGGTTTTCATTTTCTGGTTGAAGAGAATGGAGGTTTTGATGTTCTTGTTATGGAGAATGGAGGTTTGGATTTTCTGGTTATGGAGAGTGGACGTTTGGATTTTCTGAGATAGGTGATTGGAATTCTCGATCAAATAGTTCAATATCAAAAACAACTCTTGCAAGTTCTTGTTGATTTTGTTCTAGATTTGGATTGGGGGAGTGAGGTTCATTTAGGAAGATGCCAAGGGTTACACAAGGATCAAATTCTATATCAAAATCCTCAAAAGTTTGAGGTGAGGGATCTTCTGTTTGTTGAGAGGGGATGGTTTCAGATGTTGGAAAAACTATAGATTCTACAACAGAAACAAAGGAAGTGTTACCTTTCTTTTTAGCAGCTTTGGGTGTCCTTTGAGAAGATCCTTCTCCTGCTGCCTTTCTCTTTCCGGATTTCTTCAACAAAAAATCTAGAGCTGGCTTGTGCAGATCACGAATGTTAAGTTCTGGAATTGTTCCATCTTCCTTGCAAGCTTCTAGGTATCTGACCACAATCTCTGGAGAAGCATCCATCTTAGAAAATAATGGAAAATCTTTCAGAGGGATTCTCCTTGATGTGATGACTTCATGAGTAGCAACTGTTGGTTCCTTCTTAATGCTTTCAATGATCTTCATTTTCTTCAGATTCTTGGCATTAAGTGGTTTTCCAGCACTTGCCTCCAGAGTGCTAATCTGCTGAGCCTCTGTCAGATGCTCTATCAATCTGTTCTTTGTCGGAATATCAGAAATCAATCTTCTCAGCAGAATCTAATCCCTCTTTATCCTTTCTTCTTCCCTTGTTTCTTTCACGCGTGTTCTCAGATGATTGAAGAGCAAGTGCGGAAGATTTATTTTGGTCTTCTTTGAAATAAAGTACAACAGAAACTGCTGATCAATGTTGATGTAGTCAGGAAAGCTTGTTGCCTTCTTGTGATTTATACATCCCAGAATGATCCTGGCCCAGATTTTGTAGTAATCCTTCAAGTCTCTTATCTTGCTGGATGGCTGTCCAGAAGTAAAAATAACTCTAACAATAATTTTTAGGTCAGAACACTTTTCAGCCATGTCGCTGCACCTAACTCCGCCGCCATTGTACCCAATAAGTTTTCCAATTAAGTCTTTTGTAATCATTATCTTCTTCCCCATTACGTAAGACGTAACTTGATGATTATATGAAGTAGCATGAATCCAGAATTACTTAACAAGAATGGGGAATACTGGACCTAGCAGGCGATCAAAGTACCTATTCCAGCCTTGAGCCATTACATCTTCATACAAATCAAAACCATTTCCTTTAAGCTTTCAAAATCAATGATTAGCTCACATAAAACTTCAAGAGAATCGACGGGAGTGAGCAAAGTTCTTATGGTTTCCTCATATTGTTCAGTTGTAGAAGAAGAACCAGGAGCACTTTGGAGATTTTTGATGCTTGGGGAAGATGCCATTGTTCACACAGTTTGTTTTGAAATTATTGAGAAAAGGGTTTTTACAAAACGAAAGCAAAAGAGAATAATAGATGCAAGAAGAAGTGAATGAAATAGTGATTGTGTATTTATAAACGGTTTTGAAAACTTAATCAGTAAGAAAGAGAAAATAAAGTAATAATTATACTGTAATTATGAAAACTGAAATTAGGGGATTGCGTGTAGATACTGAACAGTTACCACAGACACATGTCTCAATGCATCCAATCAGAGCCTTAGACCCTTCAGAATTTGAACGCGTGTTCAGCCTTAGAAGGTAGCTTGTGAGAGGATGACAAATGTTTGATGGTGTAAACAATACACCTCTATCTTTGAAATGAAAGGTTCAGATCTTCTTAGATGGATTCTGAAGCAGTTGTACTCCTAACTTCTGAAGACATGTTGATCAGATGTTCACAGAGAAAATATAAAGTTATGAGGGTTACATAATATGTAAATAAAAGTTCTTATTCTGGACATAATTTCATGCTGAGATGTTTCAGAATGAAATTAAACCTATCTTTAGAAAGGGGTTTTGTAAAAACATCAGCCCATTGATGGTCTGTGTCAATAAATTTTAAAGTGAGGATTCATTTCTGAATATAGTCCCTAATAAAATGTTGTTTTATTTCTATATGCTTAGCCCTAGAATGCAAAATTGGATTTCTAGATAAACATATTGCAGAAGTATTATCACAGAAAATAGGGATGTTACTCTCAAATATGTTGAAGTCTTCAAGCTGACTTTTCATCCAGAGCATCTGTGTGCTGCATCCAACAGCTGCAATGTATTTAGCTTCAGCTATTGACAATGTAATTGTGAACTTCCTCTTGCTGGTCGATGAGATCAGATTGTCTCCTAGAAACTGGCAGCTTCCAGAAATACTTTTTCGTTCTACTCTGTCTCAAGTAAAATCAACATCACAGTATCCTACTAAATTGTATTCATTGGTTTTTCTATAAAACAAACACAGGTTAGTAGTACCTTTCAGATACTTGAAAATTCGCTTAACTGTTGTTAAGTGAGATTCTCTAGGATCTGATTGGAATCTGGAACATAGACAAATGTTATATAAAATGTCAGGCCTTGAGGCTGTTAGATAAAGGAGAGAACCAATCATACCTCTGTAGATCTTCTACTCTACCTTTTTACTTACCTCTTCCTTTTACATAATGCACATGGGATGCATTGGAGACTTTGATGGCTTACATTATGAGAGGTCAAATTTCTTCAGAAGTTCTCTGACGTATTTTCTCTGGTGAATGTAAGTTCCTTCTGGAGTCTGATTGATCTGAATGCCCAGAAAGAACTTAAGTTCTCCCATCAAGCCCATCTCAAACTCTGCCTGCATAGACTTAGCAAAATCTCTTCCTGGAGAAGGTTTAGTAGATCCAAATATAATATGATCTACATAAATCTGACAAACTAAAATGTCATTCTTAAATGTCTTATAGAACAAGGTTGTGTCCACTTTCCCTCTGGTAAATTCCTTTTCTAACAGAAAGTTACTTAGTCTTTCATACCAAGCTCTGGGAGCTTGTTTCAGACCATAAAGTGACTTCTTTAGTTTGAAAACATATTCTGGGTGTTTGGAATTTTCAAACCCAGGGGATTGGTGCACATATACCTCTTCATCAATGTAACCATTTAAGAATGTGCTTTTGACATTCATCTGATACATAGTGATGCCATTATTTATAGCAAAAGAGATCAAGAGTATGATAGATTCTAACCTGGCGACTGGAGCAAAGGTTTCTGTATAGTCTATCCCCTCTTGCTGACTATAACCTTGTGCAACCAGTCGTGCCTTGTTTCTGATGACTTCTCCTTGTTCATTCAGTTTGTTTCTGAACACCCACTTTGTTCTAATGACGTTGAATCCTTCCATACGTCATTTCTGGTGAATTGGTTTAACTCCTCCTGCATAGCCAGAATTCAGTCGTTGTCCAGAAGAGCTTCATCAATTGTTGTTGGTTCAATCAGAGATACCAATCCCATGAGGGATTCTTCAGAATTTCTGAATGTTGATCTTGTTCTGATTGGATCATCCTTCTTTCCCAGAATTTTGTCTTCAGGGTGAGCTATACTGCTTCTGGATAGTCTTTTCTGGAGTTGTTCAACAGAAGTTACTGGAGTGCTTGTGACATTTCCTTCTGATGTTGTTGGAGCATCTCTGTTGGGAACTTCTGATGAGTTGCCTTCAGCACCTGTGAATTCAACTTCTATATCAGCAAGAGATTCATTCTGCTTTAACTTTTGAGGGCCAAGCTTGTCATCAAATCTAACACTGATTGACTCTTCCACAATCTGTGTTTCTGTATTGTATACTCTATACCCTCTTGAGCGTTCAAAGTATCCTAACATAATACACTTCTGTGCTTTAGAGTCAAACTTGTTCATATGTTCTTTAGTGTTAAGAATAAAACAGGTACATCCAAAAGGATGGAAATAAGAAATGTTGGGCTTTCTATTCTTCCATAATTCATATGGAGTATTTTCTATAATATGTCTTATAGATATTCTATTCTGAATGTAACATGATATGTTAATTGCTTCTTCCCAGAAGATCTTAGCAATGTTAGTCTCATTGATCATGGTTCTGGCCATTTCTTGCAATGTTTTGTTCTTTCGTTCTACAACTCCATTTTGTTGGGGAGTTCTAGGACAAGAGAAATCATGAGAAATGCCATTTTCATAAAAAAATATTTCAAATTTTTTGTTTTCAAACTCTCTACCATGATCACTTCTGACTTTGACAATTCTAAGATCTTTCTCATTCTAAACTTGGTTACAGAAAGCAACGAAAACAGAATGTGACTCTTCCTTGTGTCTCAAGAACTTTACCCATGTCCATCTGCTATAGTCATCTACAATCACTAACCCATACTTCTTGCCACTAACAGACACAGTTTTCACTGGTCCAAATGAATCTATGTGCAGAAGTTCTAATGGCCTAGAGGTAGAAACAACATTTTTAGCTTTAAAAGCAAGTTTTGAAAATTTGCCTTTATGCCATGCTTCACACAGAGCATCTGAGCTGAACTTCAGATTAGGAAGTCCTCTGACCAGATTGAGTTTGTTAATCTAAGATATTCTTCTCATACTAACATGCCCCAATCTTCTGTGCCAGACTCATTACTCGTTGTTAACATAAAGAAGGCATTTTACATTCTGACTCTTTAGTTCAGAAAGTTTTATCTTATAAATGTTGTTTTTCCTCTTTCCATTAAACAGGATAGTTCCATCTTTCTGACTAACAGCTTTGCATGAATTTTGATTAAATATTATATCATAACCGTTATCACTTAATTGACTTATGGATAACAGGTTATGCATTAATCCATCAACTAACAACACATTATTAATAGAAGGGAGGTTACCATTACCTACTGTTCTAGAGCCAATGATCTTCCCTCTTTGATTGCCTCCAAAACCCACAAAACCTCCAGGTTTAAGTTCCAGACTTTGGAACATATGTTTTCTTCCCGTCATGTGTCGAGAGCATCCAGAGTCCAGGTACCATGACTGGTGTTTTAGCCTTGCTGTTAAATATATCTGCTACATATATAATTTTGTCCTTAGGTGCCCATATCTTTTTAGGTCCTTGTTTGTTAGTTTTACCAAAATTCTGTTTGAATTTTGGTTTGGAAGAATAATCATTACTAGTGTATTTCAGATCATGTGTGTGCCCATAAGTGAAGTGAGATTTTAATGGTGTGCGTTTAATTACTAAGTCCATGACTTTCTTATGTGGAGATACCTTACCTTGGTATCCTATTCCTTTTCTGCCATTTCTGCTAACTCCATAGATCATTGAAGCCATCTTGCTTCTATCTATGTTTTTAGCTAGAAACTACTGAAAGCTTTGATCATATTCCTTTATGATCTTATCAGTATTACTGGGAGCCTCTGACATTATTTCCTTCTGAGAGTTTTCTAAATCATTTTCTAGTTTTGAAATCTTTTCTTTTAACTCATAATTTTCTAATCTAAGACTCTCAGTTTCTTCAGAGTCAGAAATAAGATCCTTTTTCAGGTTCTTGAATTTGACTCTGAGTTGCTGATACCTTTCTAGAATTTCACTCAGACTTTCTCCTAGTTCAACTTTGGTAAAATTAACAGTAAAGTCAGGAAATACCTCTTCTGTGTCTGATTCTGATTCTGACCCAGATGCTTCGATGTCTTCTGTCACATTTGCCATAAGAGCAATGTGGGCTCTTTCATCATCTGAATCTGTGTCTACGTCAGAAGTATCTGAATCATCCCATGTTGCCATGAGACTTCTCTTCTTCTCCTTGAAGAACTTCTTTTTGGGTTTATCCTTCTGAAGCCTTGGACAATCACTTTTGTAGTTCCCTTGTTCATTGCACTCATAGCAGATGATGTCCCCGTTGCTTGACTTTCTGTGACCAGAAGAAGACTCGGACTTTCTGTGTCCAGATGAGGGTTCAGACTTTCTATATCCAGAGGAGGATTCAGACTTTCTGTATCCAGAGGGTGATTCATTTTGATTCCCTGTTCTTCTGGAGTTTCTGAATTTTCTTTACCTTTGCTTCCACAGCTGATTGACTCTTCTGGAGAGAAGAGAAAATTCATCTTATTCTGATGAGGATCCATCAGAGGTTTCTTCCATAGCCTGCAAAAATTTAGAATCAAATTTTTTGTTAGATTTTAACGCTAAAGGCTTACCTTGCTTCTGGGGCTCGTCATCTTCTGGTTCTATCTCATGACTTCTGAGTGAGCTGACAAGTTCCTCCAGAGATATCTTGTTGAGATCTTTTTCCAGCTTGAGAGAAGTGACCATTGGCCTCCATTTCTTCGGTAAACTTCTGATGATCTTCTTTACGTGATCAGCAGTTGAATACCCTTTGTCAAGAACTCTCAACCCAACAACTAGAATCTGGAATCTTGAGAACATTGTTTCAATGGATTCACTTTCTTCCATCTTGAAGGATTCGTATTTCTGAATGAGCGCAAGGGCCTTGGTTTATTTAACTTGTATGTTACCTTCATGCGTCATTCTCAGAGAGTCAAACATGTTTTTGGTTGTCTCTCTGTTTGAGATCTTCTCATACTTCGAATATGAGATGGCACTAAGAAGAATTGTTCTGGCCTTGTGATGGTTTTTGAAGTCACGCTTTTGTTGGTCATACATTCTTTTTCTATCAATATTTTGACCACTTTCATCCACAGGATGCATGTATCCATCAATTACCATATCCCATAAACCAGCATCATGATCCATAAAGAAGCTCTCAATTCTGTCTTTCCAGTAGTCAAAGTTTTCTCCATCAAAGACTGGAGGTTTGCTGCTGATTCTTTCCTTATCATCATGATAGTCATTGCTGATGTTCTGACTTGGTCCCACCATGGTGTTTTTCTTAAGCTTGGATCTTGTACTGACACGGTTAAGTGTATGAACTCAGAACCAGGCGCTCTGATGCCAATTGAAGAAGTGAAAAACACAAGAAGGGGGGGTGTTGAATTGAAACATAAAAATCAAAAGCAATTGACACGATGATTTTTATCCTGGTTCGCTTGATCTCAAACTACTCCAGTCCACCCGCCAAGGTGATTTCGCCTCTCTCCAGTGAGGACTTAATTCACTAATCAAAATGATTACAATTCTACTTTGACAACCGCCAAAGTCTTCTTGAGTACAACCACAACCCGGTTTATCTCAAGGAAATTCACTAATCAAAAGAAAGAATTCAGTGTGTACTATATGTTTTTCATTACAAAAACTCTATCACAAACTGTGATGTATTACACAATTTTGGAGAATAGTATGAATATGATTTTGCAGTGTTGAGAGATTGTATGGAGCAGTTGTGTAAATCGTAAGCAATTTAGCCTTGGTGCTTGTTTAAATAGGCGTGGCAATCTGTTCAAATGGAAACATGATAATTGGCACTTAATGCACTTTCCATAATATGAAGATCCTTGTCTGATTGTAGCCGTTGTAATTGATACTGCCTTGATGGAAAAGTAACTCTTCAGAACTTAAGGAATCTTGCTTGTTGCTTTGCTTCAGAACTTGGGAAGTCATAATCATAAGGTTTTGTTTGCACGTTAGACTTCCGTTCAGAATTAAGATGTCTTTCTCTTTAGCGTAAATTCTGATCATCATTCTTCAGAACATTCTGATATCAGTCTGCTTACTCAGCTTGATCACCTTTGTAACTTAACTTCTGTTGTAGCTTCATCAGAACTTCTATACAACATAGAACATAAATTTAGAGTGCATATTTGTTCTTTGTATTTATTATCATCAAAACTCTTACGACGGTTGTAGAATCAAACTATGTTTTAACAATTATTGGATTAAAATATCCAGCATCAACCTTAGGGATTCGAAGGGCTTAACATCCCCCCATGGGCGCCTACACAGGTGTGTTAGGTGGGCCAGGTAGGGCCCTTGTTGGATTCAATATATGGAAATAGAGTAGCACCTTGGCTACAAGCAATTGCTTTTAGCTCAGTGGTAAGCGCTTGATCCTACAACCTAAATATCCCTCGATAAAAATAATACTTTACTTTTTTCTTGCTGTTTTACGGCTTCCAGCAAAATGGCGCCGTTGTTGGGGATTGGTGTTTATTGTTTCACATTGCGATACGTTTCTTTGTTTTTGAGTTTTGTAGTTAATGTATATGTTTTATAGAATGTGTACATAAACTTGTCTATTTTTACTTGTACATGTTTTGTGTTTACTTTCCATACTTGTGCATATATGTGTTTTTCTTTGTTTTCACGTATTGTTGTGAATTGTGTCATTTTCATAACGTTTGTTGTATGGTTGTTAGGACACTTTCTTTAGGTTTATACGGTGTAACAATACCATGGCAGGATGAGAGAAGGTTACTAGCTCAAACAATAAAGATGTCGAGCTTATGACGTAAAACAAGCATGTTTTGTTTGTATTCGTTTATGTATGTGTTGACTTGTGTTTTAACAAGTTGAAATTGAACCTGTTTTAAATTCTCAAATTTTCACTTTTCAACTTGTTAATTCACTTTATCCGGTTTGTTTTGTTATGTCAATTTGTGTTTTTCCGCAAGCTTGTCGTGTTTAGCTTGATGAAGTTTGTATGTTGTAAATATTGTGTGTAGTTGAGATTGTGTAGGTGATTGTGGAGGGTGTTGCTACACTGCTGTTGCTTTCCTATTTTTTCTGCAACTGGTGTAGTGCGCTCTTTGCCGCTTAGCACGCTCTGTTGTGCAGAGCCAGTGAATTCTTTTTTAATTTTTCACTTGGCTCTCCTTTTTCCCACTTCACCCAAGGCTTTATAGTATAGTAATTAATATTAATATTTTTAATTCTTTCTTTTATTGTTTGGACTCAAATTTTGGTCTGATAGCTTGAAGTAGCATTAGGTGATTTTTCGATATTGAGTGTGTCAACTTGCAGATGTATGGTAATGATAGTTTTTAAAGTTGGTACACCTTGGGTACTCATTTAATGCTTTCTATAACATAACATATTTAGGAAACTTTTCATTTGTACAATTACCATGTCATTTATTCTTTTTGCATTACTTGCTCATGACTTGAATCACTTTAGTTCCCTTTTTACCCATAAATATGAGGAAGCTTTCTATTATTTATATGTTGGAGGACACAATTCTTGTTTTAACTGTATTTTATTATGTTTAATCTTTTGTTTGTGTTGATTGTATGAAAGCATGAACATGATCAATGCATTTTTTGTTTCATTTTGAGCACAACTACCTTGGCCAAATAGTCAATTCACCTTGTGAGTGTGTGATCATTAGTAACCCCTTTTAACTATTTTTATCGATATCCATGTTGTTTTTTCTAAATTCTTATCTATGAGTGTTTGGCTCATCCTTTTGTATGGATAATGATTCTTTGTTTTCCTGAACCCTTAACTATGATTTGTAGTTTGAATTTTTGCCTTGCCTTAGAAAGTATAGAGTATTCACATTATGATATGGTTGAATTTAAGTTGGGGAGAGAAATGTTTATGTGCTAGTGTGTATTACTATGAGGTTGAGAAAGAAAGGAAAAAAAGAAAAAAAAGGTGAAAAATAAAGAAAGAAAACGAAAGAAAAAAATTATAAAAGTTTTGAAAAACAAAAACAAAAAAAGTATGGAATAATATTGTGTTAATAAGTGATGTGTGTTGGTTTGAGAAATTTGGAATGGAGAAGAAGTTTGATTGAAACTATTTTGCCTGAGTCTTTGTGAGTTGATCACTCCCTTAGGTTTAGGAAAGTTTTTGTTTCGATTAGCTTTAGGACTTATCCCTTGTTTGTTAACAAGCCACATTACAACTTTAAAAAACCCTTGTGATTCTTTCCTTTATATTTTCAATATGAGCTTTTAGATGAATGCATAATTTAGTCTATTGTCTGCAAGATTGTGGATGAGTGTTATTTTGTCCCTCACCTTTGTGTGTTCTTCATCTACCGATGAATTTTTACTATGTTTGATTCATGATTGAGCTTGTTTTGTTTTAGAATGTTTAATATGATTTTTGTACTTAGAATTCGTTTCATTTACATGTTGTCATTGTAGGATTGTGGTAAGTATTTACCTTGTGTGTGCGGTTTTGTTTGAACCATACATTTGTTTTCCATTTTAAAACTTGTTGATTCATGATATTTTGGTTGATTACTTTTGGTTCTTTGAGTTGTTTGGCCTTGTTTGAGGACAAACAAGTTCAAGTTGGGGAGAGTTTGATAAGTGCAAATTGTAGTTATTTTTGTATATAGTTTTTGTTGCACTTATCGACTCTTTGTTGTTAATATCATTGAATAAACCTGACTTTTGTGTAAATACGTTTAGTTTGTGTTTATTTGTGTTTTTGTGTACATATTGTACAGTTTGATGTTTTTCCATTCATTTTGTAGGTATTTGTTGCATTTTGGAGCATCGAGGAATAAGGTGTCGAAGGCACGACTCTGGATGCGTAATTTCGGAATAAAAGACCTAGTTTTGAGAATTTTTCTTAGGGGACTGCACTAAGCGCATCCTCTAGCCTGTTATGCACAATTTTGACACATTTTGACAGAAGCATTGTTTTGAAGCCCGCTTAGAGCGAATGACGCGCTTAGTGTGGTTTAGGTTGGTTTGATGTGTAAAATAAGGAAGTCGCGCTTAACGCGTTAGGCGCGCTTAGCGTGGTCTGCTGAGATTTTATAAAAACAAATTTATTTCATTTTTAGGTTATGGTTTTGGAGAATTTTTTGCTCACAACTCCATCAACCTCCAATTTTGTTAGGATTAGCTTAGATAACAACTATGGAGCTTGCATACGGATGATCCAGGGTGGATTGCTCTTTGATCGCCGCTGACAAATCGGTAGATATGTGGTTCATTTCTATTTTTCTTTGTGTATTCTCTATTGGTTGAGTTTGTATATGTATTTACTTTGAACTCATGTATATTTTTTGCCCTTGGCATTATATAAAACTTGCTTTACAAATCTTTGTCGATTGTTATCCTTGATTTTTGCCGTGTGCTAGGAATTTGAGTTGCTATAGACATATACTGCTTAGATTATTATCTAGGATGATTATCTAATAGTGTCTTAATTCTAGAGATAGATTTAGAGTTGTTATTCAGTTAGGGTGTCTGTGATTAATGCCTCTGTGTTGTTTGTGTCGCTCCGAGAGATCGTCGATGCAAGCGAGCATAATTGACTTCTATGTTGTTAAGGTTAGTTGAGAAATCGTCGCCGAGGTGATACAATGGGTGTTGTGTTTGACATGTGATGACATTGATGAATATTGTAGGTTTAGTATAACATGTCGATAGGTTTAAGTCTGTGAGAAGTAGTATATATGCATACTTGATAAGTTATTCCTTTTTCCTTTTTATACATTTATTTTCTGTTCATACTTTTCCTTTCAACCCATTTATCCCCAAACTCATTAACGAGAGATTTGTCGAACAACATTTCAATTCACCAAAATTTGTGGACATGATATGATATAACCTAAATATCACTCGGTAAAACTAATATTTTACTTTTTGCTTGCTGCTTTACCGCTTCTAGCAGTGTGTCGTTGATGTTTTGTTAAGTTGCTATGTGTGTTGTTGAATACTTGCTGATAAATGAGCATAACTATGTTATTGTTGCTGTTTGTTGGTGGTTATGAATAATAATTCGGTTCGAAATTATTATATTATGGTCAATGCATGTTGTGTATGGTCAGTGTGTACCTTAAACATTGTAGTTTTTGTTGAATGGTATTGGCTTGTATGACATGCCTTCAATGTCGCTGATGTTGTGAAAGAGATGTGTTCGCATGTTCAGTGCGGGATTTGTAACTTGTCCCAAGCTCAGTGTTGGGGCTTGGAGCTTGGTGTGGGGCTCGGGGTTCAGTGCAGGACCTGGTTTAAGTGAGGAACCATTTATTGAGTTGGTACAATATGCATATGCATCAAGTTGTATAGTTGTGTCGCATTACATAATGAGCCGTATGCTTGAACTATGATTGTGTATGTTGTTGAGAAGGTGTGAGAATGTGACTGCGTGATTGTTGTAAAAATATGTGTAGATACATATGTTCTACCTTGCAATTTATACTGTTTAATTTATTGATGTGAATTCTCACCCCTTTGTTGTTGTTGTGGTCAGTGGTCTTCTTTGGAGTCCAGATAAGTAGGTAATTGAGTAGCTGCTTTAGAGCAGGAGGATGGCGCGAGTTTGTTCTTCTGTTATTTCCATTTTGAGTTTTGATTACGTTGCTCTGATTTTGTAATACTGGGTGGATCAAACAATATTTATTTTTCATTTATGTTTTGTTGATGTTAAATTAGAGAGTTGGATGTTATATCTCGATATTTGATGCTTTTGTTGTTTTACAGAGGTTTTATCTCATTTTCCTTTCAACTTATTAAAGTAATTGAATTGAGACATATATGAGTTTATACTGCATGCTTGTTAACGAACTCTGTTGTGATGATACCTTAACTGAAGGTGACATTAACTGAGTTTATATTGCATGCGATGAAAAGGGTTGAATGTTTTATTTTAAATTATAAGTGTTACATAATAAGTTGCGATTTGAGATGCGTGACATCCTAATTTGAAAATGTGATATATTCTTGATTTTTTTGTTATATTACGCGCAGGGAAATTAGGGTGTTACAGGAGGTGTCCTTCAAATCTGTATGCTTTAAATCATCCATGGTCTTCCTCTGTGCATCTGTTAGCACTTCTGCTTCTCCGAACAACATGTAGCCATTCTTCACCACATGCCAATATTCTCTGGATCTCAAGAGATTTTCCATGACCATCATCCAATGATCATAATATTCAACAGATTTGGGAATGAAAGGTGCAGAAAATACACCATTCTTCTATTTGGATCTCATACCTCATACACTCTATTTTGTGGTACTCTCATGAGTTCTTTTCTCTTAAGAAACACTTTTGGATCCCTTACACTTTTTGAAGTCTTCCTTTCTCTAATACCATATGTTAGCAAATCTGGTTACTAACTTACTTTATTAGAATGCAAGAATACTATATAAATAACTTATAAAAGAAACTGAATACTTTGTAAGGAATGGTGGGAAAGTAAGGCCACTGAACAATACTTGACTCCATACAATATAGGCATAATCAAATGTAACAAATTGCAAGCACGGTCCTCTCACAATCAGAATAAACTAAGTCAAATAACAAATAACAAATAATAGTTAATAACAATGTAACAATGACAACCTTTCCCTTTGAGATAGATTTTGGGGTTGAAATCTAAGCATACTTATCATAATATTAAAGTCGAGTTAAGGACTGTAATATTTGCATATGACCCAGGCCTATGCTAGGCGTGAGGGCGGATGTTGAAGTTGGTATTTATGTTATTAGAGTTTATTGGAAGTCCTACATTGCTTAGATTTCTGGACCGTTGATTGTATAAATATTTGAGGACAATCTCACTATTTGAGATAGCTTTTGGACATTTTCGTTCATAAATATATTATGTGTTTTTCACTAGGATCAACTTCTTTAAAAAATTTTAAAAAATATATTTAACAAAAATATTTATCAGAGGAGGACAAAATTGATAAAGTGCAAACATCCTTTAATATATATATATATATATATATATATATATATATATATATATATATATATATATATATATATATATATATATATATATATATATATATATATATATATATATATATATATATATATATATATATATAGGGATGATAAAAAAATCTGTATCCGCGGATATCTGCGGATAAAATCTATCACAGATACGGAGCGGGTAGCTTAATAGATATTCGCGGATAAAATAAATAGATATTTTAATACCCGTTTATTAATGTATATGGATATAGATTTAATATTACCCGTACCTGTGGATATCCGTATCCGTTAATAAATTATAAAAAATTACTTAAATATTATTAGTTATCTTCTAATAAAATAATCTCTTAATATATATATATATATATATATATATATATATATATATATATATATATATATATATATATATATATATATATATATATATATATATATATATATATATATATATATATATATATATATATATATATATATATATATATATATATATATATATATATATATATATATATATATATATATATATATATATATATATATATTAAATTTTTCTTTGAATAAAATATTTATATTCCATACAAATCATATTCACCATTTTATATTTAAGTTTCTTTTATATTTCATACCTCACTTCAACAGTTCTCCTATTCAACCAATCGGTACCATCATTTTCCGTTCAACTAGTGTCATTCTTTCTATTCCTCAATTGACCGTTCTTCCACCATAAATCACAATCACAATATCTTTCAATTTATTTTGTTAAAAATGAAATGTATGAATATTATGCTTTGTTGAAAATGAAGAAAATTAATGTGATGAAATTTTATTGTTAAAATAAGAGAGATTTGTATGGATATTATGTGATAATAATTTCTTATGTATTTAAAAGAAGCTGTAAATATTTTTTCAAAACACAATTTTAAAAAATTGTTATCCATGAATATATGTAAATATCCGCATATATCTTAAAGTTCACGGATTACCTGTTTAACAGATATCTACACGGATATGAGGTGAATATAAATATCATATTTATTTAACGGAGTAGACACATATATCATACTATCCATTCTCATTTATATCCATTTACATCTCTAAATATATCATTCCATTGCATACCATTAAATTGAATGAAATAAAAAATAGAGGATGAAATTTCATTTCATCCATTATTTAGAGGAAAATCTTTCAATTTCTTTTTAAAGAAATAGAGGTGTCTATTAGAGGGTAATTTAGTATTTTGTTATTTGTAGATAAGTTTTCATTAGGGCCTATGTGGCATTCTTATTTGTGTATAAATAGGTGTACTAGGTTTATATTTATATTAATCCAATTCCTTCAATCATCGTGTGGCAGCTTTTAGCATTTATTCCTTTCTATCTTCTTCCTCAATTTCATCACCTTGCACTAACAAATTGGTATCTAGAGCTCCTGGTTTGTTCTGAAACTCTGGGAAGCACGAGTGATAGTGAGCTGTGTGTTTGATTTTTGAATCTTGAACAAAAATCTGAAACAGAATCATACTGATTCTGTGGGTTTGGGAAACACTGAGTGAGAAATCTGAGATCTGAGTTTTTCTGTGCAAAGGTTTAAGATGAATGGAGGCAGTAGTTTGAACACTAAACTTCCAGTTTTTGATGGTAAAAACTGGAACATATGGAAGATTCAAATGCGTGTGCTGTTTGGTGCTCAGGATGTTCTGGACCTTGTTTCTGAAGGTTATGTTCCAGCTGCAGCAGATGCTACTGAAGAACAAAAATCAGAAGAAAGAGCTACAAGGAAGAGGGATCATAAAGCTCTGTTCTTTATCCATCAGTGTGTGGATGAAAATGTGTTTGAGAAGATTGTTGATTCAACGACGTCGAAAGGGGCATGGGATATACTGACCAAATGTTATGGTGGTGACGTATCAGTAAAGAAGGTAAAGCTTCAGTCCCTGCGAAAACAATATGAAAATCTCAGCATGAAGAACAGTGAGAAAGTTTCTGAATACATCTCCAGAATGATTCTGATCACTAATGAAATGAAGGCTTATGGAGAAACACTTTCTGAACAGGTAATCATAGAAAAGATTCTGAGGTCACTTACGCCTCAGTTTGATTACATTGTTGTTTCTATTGAACATTCTAAAAATCTGGAAACCATGAGAATAGAAGAGTTGCAAAGCAGTCTAGAAGCACAAGAGTAGCGTCTGACTGAAAGAACTTCTGAGAGGGAAGTGGAGCAAGCTCTGAAAGCTTCTTTTGTCAAGAAGGACCAGAAGCAGAATAGACATGGTGATAAATTCCAGAAGTCAGAAACCTCAACTTCTGATGAAAAGAAATATCAGAAGGGAAAGGAAAGGTATGACAAGAAGAAAGTTCAATGTTACTGTTGTAAACAGTTTGGCCATTTTGCCAGAGACTGTAGAAACAGAGGAAGGAAATCAGAAGAAGCAAATATAGTCAGAGAAGATTCTGATGATGAACCTGTGCTACTGATGGCTTCTGATTCTGATGGAAACTGTTCAGGAGATTGGTGGTATATGGACACTGGCTGTTCAAACCACTTGACTGGGAACAAACAATGGCTGATAGACTTTGACTCCAAAAAGAGAACAAAGATCAGATGTGCTGATGATAAGTACCTTAATGCAGAAGGTATGGGAAATGTTAGAGTCAGAGTGAAGAATGGAAGAAACATTCTGATCAAAGACGTCTGGTATGTTCCTGGAATTAAAAGCAATCTGATGAGTGTGGGTCAGCTCATTGAGAAAGGTTTTTCAGTGGTTATGAAGGACAACCTCTTGACGTTGTATGATTCTAATCAGAAGTTGATTATAAAGTCTGAGCAGGGAAGCAACAGAACATTCAAGGTGAATGTAGAAATTTCTGAAGCGGAGTGTCTTAGTGCAGAAGGAGCTGAAGCTGACAGTAAGCTGTGGCACAAGAGGTTGGGGCACTTGAACTATAGAAGCTTAGGGCATCTAAGTTCTAAAAAGCTCGTACATGGCATTTCGAAGATTGTGAAGCCTCAGAAGTCATGTGAGATATGCATGAAAGGCAAGCAACCCAGATTGCCATTTGCATCAGAAGTAGCCCCCAGAGCAAAGCATGCTCTGGGTGTAGTACATTCTGATGTGTGTGGACCATTTCCAGTACTTTCACTTGGAGGAAACAAATATTTCGTGTCTTTTGTGGATGAGTTCACAAGAATGACTTGGGTAACACTCATCAAGTTCAAGCATGAAGTGTTTACTGAGTTCCAGAAGTTCAAGGTGAAGGCTGAGAAGCAGAGTGGTCAGAAGCTGAAGATTCTAAGAACAAATGGTGGAGGTGAGTATAACTCTACAGAGTTCTAGAAGTTCTGTGAGGAGAATGGAATAGAACATGAGGTTACTGCTCCATATACTCCTCAGCACAACGGTCTTGCTGAAAGAAGAAATAGAACTTTGCTTGATATGACCAGAAGTATGCTGAAAGAGAAGAAGTTACCTCACATGTTATGGGGAGAAGTTGTTACCACATCAGCATATGTTCTGAATAGGTGTCCAACAAAGAAGCTGAAGGAAACTGTTCCTTTAGAAAAATGGACTGGGGACAAGCAAAGTGTTAGCCATCTGAAGGTGTTTGGTTATGTATACTACAAACACGTTCCAGAGGCTAGAAGACGAAAACTGGATGATAGAAGCAAAACAATGTTACTGGTGGGGTACCACAGTACAGGTGCCTACAAGCTTTATTATCCAGAAACCAACAAAGTTGAGATCAGCAGAGACGTCATTGTGAAAGAGTCAGAAACATGGGATTGGAACAAGCTTCAATCAGATTCTGGTGTAGTGTCAACACCAGGGTTAGTTTCTGAAGACGAGTCAGAGTCAGAAGAAGAAGACTCTGAAGATGAGTCAGAATCTCAGGGAGATTCTGATAGTGGA
Source organism: Vicia faba (assembly GCA_948472305.1). Classification (NCBI taxonomy): domain Eukaryota; kingdom Viridiplantae; phylum Streptophyta; class Magnoliopsida; order Fabales; family Fabaceae; genus Vicia; species Vicia faba. The sequence continues at coordinate 939,877,482 of OX451741.1, read as the reverse complement.
TCTGATTCTGATCCAGATTCTGATGATGACTCAGAATCTGGTGGTGATTATACTTCTGGAAGGGAAAACTCTGAAGACATGGGGTCTGGAGAACAAGTTTCCAGAAGTAACTATGAAGGTGGTAATTCTGAAGGAAGTAATTCTGGACAAGGTTCAAAAGCTAGTATTGTTCTGAATTCTGGAGAAGCTTCAGAACAAGATCAGAGGCCACAGAGAATCAGACGAATACCAAGTAGGTTTGCAGATTTTAACATGTTGCATGATACTGAAGTAGATTCTGAAGGAGAAATCGTTCAGTGTGCCATGCTAGTAGATTCTGAACTAGTGGGTATTGAAGAAGCGCTCAAGAAGAAAGTGTGGCTAAATGCCATGAAAGAAGAACTTGAGGCTATTGAAAGAAACAAGACTTGGAAGCTGTCAGAACTTCCAAAAGGCAAGAAAGCCATCAGCGTCATATGGGTTTTCAAGCAGAAGCTAAAGCCAGATGGATCAATTGGCAAACACAAAGCGAGACTAGTGGCCAGAGGTTTTCTTTAGAAACATGGATTATATTACTTTGAGGTATTTGCGCCTGTAGCTAGACACGAAACAATCAGACTGGTGATTGCTTTAGCTGCAAACAGAAATTGGCCTTTGATACATCTAGATGTGAAGTCTGCATTTCTGAACGGTCCATTACAAGAAGAAGTATATGTGTCACAACCTCCTGGATTTGTGAAAAAGAATCAGGAAGGGATGGTATACAGGTTGAATAAAGCTCTGTATGGACTGAAGCAAGCGCCCAGAGCTTGGAATCTGAAGATTGATTCGTTTTTCAAGGAACAAGGGTTTCAGAAGTGTGAGATGGAGTATGGTGTTTATGTTCAGCACACTTCAGAAGGTAATATGATTCTGGTCTGTTTGTATGTTGATGATATATTACTCACAGGAAGTTCTGAACAAGAAACAACTGAGTTCAAGAAAGTTCAGATGAATGAGTTTGAGATGACAGATCTTGGAAAAATGAGTTTCTTTCTAGGGATGGAACTTATATACTCTGAGAAAGGAATCATTTTACATCAGAAGAAGTATGAACTAGAGCTTCTGAAGAGATTTGAGATAGTAAATTGCAAAGTTGCTATCGCACCTGCTGATACGAATCAGAAGTTGGACTCTGATTCTGATGGAGAGGATGTGGACACTACAACCTTCAAACAGATGGTTGGTTCTCTGAGGTATTTATGTAATACCAGACCTGGTATTTATTATGCAGTTGGAATGGTCAGCAGATACATGAGCAAATCAAAGTGGTCTCATTACCAAGCTGCTGTCAGGATTCTGAGGTATGTAAAAGGAACTCTGAAATATGGAGTGTTATTTCCTTTTAGAGGAAAGATCAAATAAGAACTTCTGAGCTATTCTGATTCTGATTGGTGTGGAGATAAAGTTGACAGAAGAAGCACTTATGGGTACTTGTTCAAGTTTCTAGGAGGTCCAATTTATTGGAGTTCCAAGAAACAGCCTGTTGTGGCTTTGTCAACATGTGAAGCTGAATACATTACTGGTGCTGTAGCTGCCTGTCAAGCAGTTTGGCTTCTGAATCTGCTGCATGATCTGAAGGTTGAAGTTGAGGAACCTCTGAAGCTGATGATTGATAATAAGTCTGCAATTAATCTTGCAAAGAATCCAGTGCTACATGGCAGAAGCAAGCACATTGAGACGAAGTATCACTTTCTCAGAAGTCAAGTGCAGAAAGGATTGTTAGAAGTTCTGCACTGTAGCACTCAGAAGCAGCTGACAGATGTTCTGACAAAGGCAATAAAAACAGACCAATTTCTGCGCTTGAGAGATGAAATTGGTGTTGTTAACTTCTGATAAATTACTAAATTACGGGATGGTATTAGAGGATAATTTAATATTTTGTTATTTGTAGATAAGTTTTCATTAGAGCCTATGTGACATTCTTATTTGTGTATAAATAGGTGTACTAGGTTTACATTTATATTAATCCAATTCCTTCAATCATTGTGTGACAGCTTTTAGCATTTATTCATTTCTATCTTCTTCCTCAATTTCATCACATTGCACTAACAGTGTCTTTATTTAATTATTTTTAAAAGTGATGACGTACATTTAACATTAAAATTAAGAAAGTGTTTCTTTGTAAGAAAAAATAAAAATAAAAAATACTATAATAAATCTCAACTATTCTTTATCACAACTATCTCATGATTTCTATTAAAAAAAAACTTATTTTTCTTGTTTATTGACAGTATAAAAGAGAGATCGCTGTCGAGGAGTGTTGATCGATTGATTTGCTGGGGACATACCTTTTAACCTTTACGGCCGGCACTAGGATTCCACACTGCGCCGGCCAAGGATTAAACCAGAATTTTCACTACAACACAGTTCACATGCAGTTGACAACTCCAATTTCAGCGTGTGAGTGAAATGGCCGAGATTTCAAGTTCGGGTTACAAGGATTACGTCGCTGGCTTGCTCGCCGGAGTTTCCGCTGTAGCCACCGGCCACCCCTTTGATACCGTTAAGGTTCGCATTCTCTTCTTTCGAGTCACTGTTTTGAACAATTTTCCATGATCCTTGTTTTTTTTAGGTTTACTGAGGTTTCACTTGATGAAGTGATGTGTGTAATTGTTTATCAGGTGAAGCTGCAGAAGCATAACGCAGAACCACATCTTGTTCAGTACAGAAATGGATTCCATTGCACTGCTAGGATATTCAAGACCGAAGGAGTTTGTTTTTTTATCTGTTATCAAATATTTTCATATACTATATAGAATTATTTTTTTTGAAATCTTGGTATCCGGCCCGACCCACTAATTCAAGGGGATCAATTCCATCGTCCACTTGCGGGTCCCACCCTTGGGGTTCATATACTATAGTAGATAAGATGGTGGAAAATATACTTTTTTTGGTTTGGAAACAAGGTGAGCCACCGCCTTTCACAACTTTTCCACCGTGTTTTTCTGAAGTTAAAATTGTTAACTTTTACCAATCTTATTGTAACACTATGGTTTTTTAGAATCCCAAACATATGCTTAGGTGGTTTGGACGTGTAAAGAGAAGACATGTAGATTCTGTGGTAAGGAGAGTAAATCAGATGAAGATAATCCAAACAATTAAAGGTAGAGGAAGATTTGAAAAACTAAGAGAAGTTGTTAAGAAAGATATTGAGATTAATGATTTAGGTAGAAGTATGGTACTGGATAGAATATTAGGCGAAAGTTGATCTATGTAGCCGACTCTATTTAGTGGGATAAGGCTTGACGGTTGTTGTGTTGTTGTTGTTGTTGTTGTTGTTGTATATAGAGTTATCAAATTAGATAATCTATGATGCTTTAAGACAAGATCAAGATATTATAAGATTTTTTAATATCTTTTTTCAAGTCAACATAAGAATGTGAAATAGTAGATAACTTTTTGTGTAAAAGCAGGAAATCTTGTCAATTGTAGTTTTCATAATGTAGGTAATTAGGTGACTATGGGATCGTTTACTAGATTGATGTCGTTTTATGTAGTATTGGAATCCCGCATTCGATTAATTATGAGACCATCGCGTCATTCAGTAAGTAAAAGTAAAGTTGTAGGGCCATCTGTTTTCTATCTTCTGTTTTTAGAGTCTAATTAGGTTTACATTAAGTTTGTGTTTGATAGATATTTGAAATTGATTTGGTTGAAATTGGGTTTGAAGTGAAGAAATTTATGTTGGAAATTTTTTGTTCGAAAAAATAGGTTTGATGCAAAACTTTGCGTAAATTTTGTGTTTGACTGAACTTAGCGTAATTTTTTCAACCTAATACAAAAGTTATCTTCTTATAGATTAGTCAAACTGGGATTCGGAAGTAAAATCAATTTTGATTTGATGTAACCAAATATCTAATCTCTTACTAAATGATGTCAAGTTTGAACTGTAAATTATATTTCTCGGTAGTTGATCATTGTACTTATTTTGGTTATATTTTGTAAAATCTGTATGCTACTATGCTTTACATGAGTTATGCAGATCTACTTTCACAGTTATAGTTCCTTTCTGTTGTGATGCTTTCCTTTCAAGTGAAACTGTTTCTTTCTTTCCAGCTCTCACATCTTGCTTTTTGAATATTGATTGATAAAATAAAATAGGAAAATACTAATCCTACACGTCCACTTTTTTCTACCACGTTGATTATCCCTCCAACCTTATAAATATATATCTTCATGATTGAACTCGTGAAAAGAAGACATATGTGATTGACGAGGTATATAACCAATGTATACTTTTCTACAATATTCATGATATTATTATCTAGATGGAGTCATCATGTGTATAGGATTACTTCTTGTAAAAGTTTAATTCGTTAGATGGAGAACCCATGAATGATTGTGTCTATAATACTCCCCTCAACCTTGAACGCGCCAGCTTTAAGCGTAGGAAATGCATAGGCTCATTTTACCTGCCAATGTTCAATTTAATCATGAAGAATGAGAGTGGTAATTATTGAACTCTTAAACCCGCAACTATGATACTATGTCAAAGGCTAACTATCCTAAAAGTATCAACTAGTAGGACATATAGGTGGAGGTCTATGAATGATTTTATATCTCTTTCTCTCTTTTGGTTCTGATGATTGTATATCTCTTATTGTAGGCAAAGCCATGCTTTATTTTTCTTACTCATTTTTAATAAAGATATTTTGAGGGAAATGATTTGAGATTCCCAAATAATAGTACCGATTCTATTTCAGATCAAAGGATTTTATAGAGGAGCAACATCATCTTTTGCTGGGATGGCTTTGGAAGGATCTCTCTTTTTCGGCATTTATTCTCAGGCAAAACAGTACTTTCAGGTGTGCATGAAAATTATGTAAATGAGGTTATTCAATAGAGTATTATGATATTTTTAGTGGTTTCCTGGATATATCTTTTGTGGTGTATCATATGCCTCATAGCTACTTTTGTTTCTTTCCACTAATCTAGGGGGGTGTGCAAAACGGTGTGCCACGGCCTCAAGTGATAATACCATCAGCATTTCTTAGTGGTGCCATCAATAGTTTTGTGTTAGGTCCAACAGAACTGATAAAGGTAAAGTGAACTTAAGGTTTGTATATATGCTGCTTTTTCTTTGGACTATTATCTATATAACCATTCCAATTAAATTTGAACTTCTACAGTGTAGGATGCAGATCCAAGGCCCTGACTCCTTAGTTCTGATGTCAAGTAGATACAGTAGTCCTCTTGATTGTGCCGCTAAAACTTTAAAAACTGAAGGGGTGAGGAAATTCTGCAACATTATGGTTATTGATTTTAATGTGCTATAGTTACTGATGGCATTCCTTTCAGGTGAAAGGAATTTTTCGTGGAAGTGTTACGACATTGCTTAGAGAATCTATAGGGAATGCAACTTTTTTCAGTGTATATGAACATATGCGTTATCACATGCATTCACATATCAAACCCGCTTCATCCAATTACAGCAACCTGATTGAAATGGGAATCGGGGTTGTTACTGGTGGCTTTGGTGGCGTGGCTGTAAGCATCTTGAGAACTAAGCATGTATTTAGTTATGTAGTTTAAATCTAAACATACTATTAACCTTATTGAACTTTTTTTTTGGGTTGTGATTTTGCTTGATTGTTCTACCAGTTTTGGTTGGTAGCTATGCCTCTCGACGTGGCAAAGACTCTAATTCAGACAAATCCCGATAAAAACTGTCAGAGAAATCCTTTTATGGTCTTGAGTTCTGTAAGCTCTCTCAAACCTTTCTTAATTGCCAAGCATTAAAACAAACCAGAGATTAGCGAGGCCAAAATTGTTTTGTTTTTTGTTTTGTAGATCTACAAGAGGACTGGTTTGAAGGGGTGCTATACAGGTCTGGGCCCCACATTAAGTCGAGCATTTCCGGCTAATGCAGCTACAATTGTCACCTGGGAGCTAGCAATGAAAATGCTAGGCATTAGGCACGACTAAGGTTGGTTCCTTCCTTTCAATTGCAATGTCATCACTTTTCAATTATTTAACTCATAATTACAGTGTTGATTACTGTTGTATTATATTTTTAGACTCTTAAGTTTGCTCCATTTCTATTGCAGATAATACAACAAAGCTCTAGTATTTTGAACCCAATTTTACATACCAGAACAAAGTCAGATGAAGAGAGGAATGGTTTTAATGGATTCCATTTGAAGATCTTCAAATTTTCATTTTCATTATTGCATTTGAAGCTGCTTATTTTTGATACTAGGCATCTTTGGTTAACTAACTTGGAAGTTGGAACAAGGGGGCTTTTTTTGGATAGGCAAAATGAATTGATAAGAGTATAACGGATAAGCAAAATCCAATACAAGCAAGTTCAACTTAATCAGAGAAATTTTTGAGTAAAATCCAAAGGGTTTTAGAAGTCTCACCCTTGAGTTGGACTCATCACAGTTTTTGTTGTAATAAAAGCTATGGTTATTTCATTACTGATAAATGAGATGAACCATATTATTAACAAGAAAATACAAAGCTTAATATTAGTTTTGAGGAATTTTTATACTTTGGTGATAATTTTTTGTTTAAGTAAATATAAAAAAAGTACAAAACTTAGATCTATTTATGGTTTTTTTTAATGTTTTAGCTGGTGTTTTGCAGTTGAAATGTATTTTTTGTGTGAACAAATTTTGAAATATTTATTAATTTGAGTATATTATTGGTAGTTATGTCTACACAATGTGTATTTTAAGTGAAGAACAATAGCATTACCAACAACACAACGAAAAGCATTTAAGTGGTGTCATGTTAAAAATGAATTTGTATGGTTGTATATTTTTAAAATGCAAAAGTGAAGTTTTCGGATATTTTTCTTTTTGTATTTCCATATAAAACGTCAGTGCTATTTACATTAATTAGAAGTGATAATAATGTCATAGTTAAGTTTTGCAAGTCTTTCATTAAAAAGCCAAATGTCCAAATCTTGTATAAAATTTAGGGGATTTCTTATTCCATCCTATACTTTTGAAAATAACTCTTATGAAAATTTTAATTTGTTCTTGCGTTTTCAGAAGTGTATTTTCGAGACACACTTTTTTTGTTTATTAAATTTTACATATTCTTGGAGATGTATCAACGGATAGAAGTCAGAAATGCAATGCCAGCTAATTAGTGCGGGAAATTAAAATTTCTGCCATCTTTTGCACGTAAGATATTACGAAAGTGTAATTTTGGGAAAATCAAAAGTCAAATTGCTTAAAACAACAACTAGCATAAACCAGGGTTCCAAAACTTTCCATAAACCCTCTCCAAAAACCCTTCCTTTCTCAATCAAGTTTTTCACTCTAAATCTTCATTCTCGTGGTTCTTCATATCAAAAGGAGTTAAAGGAAGTAAAATTTAAGGTAAAGTTCATTCATTTCAACTCACATTCATCACATTAATATGATTTTTATGAAAAAAAGTCACGTTAATACTAGAAATATATTTTCGGGTACGCAATGAACTGAACCGAATATACATTTTCGGTATTCTGTCTGTTTATTTTCCTGCACTTTATTCGTTGCTATGGATGTTTGTTAGTTAAATAAATTTTTTTACATTAGGTATGGTGCATCCCGATGCTATTCCCAAACCTATTTTGTTCCAAATTGTTTCACCTCTCTTAATTAAGGCGGTAGATAATGACAAGAGTATGAATTTCGTGAAGACATGCTGTAGTGAATTTGTACAGAGGCCACCAAACTAGGATTTGGTGTTGTGATCGGAAAGTCCGATAATGGTTAGGATAAAAGATGTGTATTTGTGACATTGCCATGTGAAATAAGTGAGAAATATAGACGGCCTATCTGGAATTTGAAACAAGATGATACCGGTTTAAGAAAATGTGAATGTCCATTTAAGTTGCATGGTTATCAGTTGGAAAATAATAAATGGAGTTTTAATGTGATATGTGGTTTACATAATCATGATTTATGTGAAAACTTAGCCGATCATCCAAGTGCATGTGGGCTTTTACCTCCCACACATGCTTCACCAAAAATACCGTTTATCGAGGAGATGCTAGTTTTTATGCACAATTACATTGAATGAATCATCAATGTTAAGGGTGACGGTAAATGTAGTTTTCGAGTTGTTTCTGATTTGCTCGGTAAAAGGGATCACCAACTTGCCCGTGATACTCTTATCAGAGTATTGAAGAGCAATAGAGAATTATACACACGGGTGCTCGGGACTAAAGAAAAAGTTGAAGAGATTTATCACGTTCTTGTGCATTGCGTCAATAGATTTTTCCCAGAGGAAAAATGAATACGCTTCCCTGAGATGGATCATCTCATATCAAGTGTGTATGAGAGAGTGTATTAATCTTACAAGATACGATTTCTTGAAAACTTTATTTCCCACTACCCACTGTTTCACCACCAAATCCAAATGATCGTATCATCCGTGTTGGGTGAGTTTTAAATCCGTATCATTTTCTTCAAGTGTATTTGAAATCGGATGTCCTATACCACTAACATCACCTAGGTTGGTGAATCATTATACAATCCAATCTGATACTTGGCCGGACCAATTTATTAAAAGGATGCAAGAGTACACCAAATTGAACAACATTGAAATAGAAAAAAAAATAAGGAAAAGTCAAAGGGGGTACCACCTATAGATTTGGCAGGCGACAATTATTTGGATCCTTTAAGTAGTTATTTATCATTTTGTTGTATATGACATTTTGTTAATGTATTATGCTGTGGAATATAAACATTTTGTAGTTTGTCAAAAAATATCAGCGTTCTAGATAATTATATGCTTATGTTTTTGTTCAGTTTTCTAGATTTTTATACCAGGGAAGTTTCCGGAGATATATCTCCGATATAAAATATAGGTTGTTACCGGAGTTGTATTTCCGGTACATTTTCTGTCAGTAGATAGGATTTGTGTGGTCAATAATATCATTACACTACTATAAATAAGCTCACCTGTGGTTTTGTTTCATACCAAAACACAAAAAACCAGCATGAACATCAAATGACATGTTGGAAATATTTACTTTACCGACAATACACCATCTCGAGAGTTTAAGATCAACGAGTACACCCCTCTTGAAGATCTGCAATACATATTGCAGGAGCTCCTACCATATGGTGATAATCAGAAAATCGTGAAGATCGAGTACCGCTGACCATTAGTTGACGAAGAAGGGAAGCTTGAGTTTACAAACCATGAGCTGAAGACGAGCGTTGATTTACGGGCTATGTGGAGAATATTTTTCCATTTAGAATCAAAAGTTCCGATCGAGCTGTGTGCGATTATTTCGAGATTGGTCGATGATACTATCAAGATGTTGCAACGTCCACCTAGATGTTGAAGTGTATTGTTTGATCTATGTTAAAATCCCTCATGTATTGCTTATTTTACGACATCAATGGTGTTAGAATTTTGTGAAGTTGATGTATTTCATTTATATTTTTCCTGCATTATGTGAGTCCCAAAGATGTATCTCTAGAATCTAGGGACATTTATGAAAATTCATGTGATGCGCTAGAAAAATATATGGTGCATTAAGAAATCTCTGAAATTTATTATACACTTTTTTTATATATAATTGTAGCCTTTTTAAAATATATTATCATTGTTACAAAAAAAACATATGTAATTGTCGATCTACTTTAAAAAGTTTGTGAGTTAAAAGATTATATATTGTGATCTTACCTAATCAGACTTGGACCGTCACGACTGGCACCGAGCTGAAGTTTGGACAAGATGGGGGGGGGGGGGGGGTACTTGCAAGGCACTCCGATGCTAAAGTGAGTGAGAGTACGAGCAGGCAAAAAGTGTGAGTACGGGTAAGAGATTGAATACCTGACCCTCTTGGAACAGAGGGTATTTATAGCCCCCAGCGCCGGGCCAAGGTCCCTTCATTGGGCCGACCAGGATTGGCCCAATAAAGGAACTGCCAGGTTCTACGTGTGTAGTGGGGACCCGCACGTGGTCTCCTTCCTGGATGCTCTGCGAGAAGTACGGACAGACAAGGACGCGGTCTTTTCGGAGTTCAGGTGAGGGTGTAAGCGTTACAATATGACCTACGAGGAGGGTGCTCGAGCTGGACTCGAGCTGGATTGTATCTGGTCGAGGACTTTGCATCCACGGGCAGTGGCGGGCACGGTCGTAGCTTCTGGTCGACGCGCCCCCTGTAGAGCCGTTTGGATTGGGCCTATTCTTGCTCTTGGGCCAACCTGGGCCCAGTCCAGAACAGGAGCCCCCCAAGTCGTGACTCCTGGAGCAGGAGTTATGACTTGATCTCAGTTCGCCTTTGTCACGGGGCCTCATGCTCGGCCAGGAGATCTGGTTCCCCGTGTTTTCTTGAGGAGCTTCCCCTGCGTCGCGTTCGTGAGATAGTTCCTTTCGAGGAGTGCTCGGGGGACCCTCGACGAGCTGTGTTCGTTGAGTATACGAGGCAACCCTTGGGAAGTGTGACGCCACCCTATTGGAGATAGAGCCATCATTGCCTAGGGGGCTATGCGTCGAGGAGGGGAAGTTCGTGGTTCCCCGGGGTGACGCTTCATCTTCCACGCCATCACTATAAATAGGGTCCTTGGGTCCCATAATATGTTTTTCCTCTTCACGCTTCTCCTCCTTCCTTTGCCTTAGCTGCTGCTGTTTTTTCCATATTTTCATAGGACCGCCGTGCTTGCTGCCGTCGATTCCCTTCTCCGCCGCCGTACCTCTTTCCTGATTTCAAGTAAGCGTCTCATTCCTCATGTTTTTCCTCTGTGGTATATGATTTTTTCCACTATTTTGTATGTTAGAGAACCTGCGTCTGGGATTAGCCCCGATATATTCGTATCTTCGCCAGGCATATCCATGTTTATGCCCGGTAAACGCATATTTATACCCGGTAGATGCATAGTTTAGGCATGTGACTTGCAATGCTGCCCGGGATCTTCATGATTCAGGGCGCCTAACTCGTGGTAGTGCCCGGTAATTTCATAGTTCTAGGTTTAGGATTTATGATATCGCTCGTCATGTTCATAGCCTAGGTCGACATATTCGTGACTGGCCGGGATGTTGGCCCATTTAGGCAATCTGTAGGACGACTTGTCATGGTATCTTGGCGTCGGGGAGGTGACTCCAGACTTTTGTTCGAATCTTCAACGTTTTAATCGTGTGTGGATTGTGACTCGGCTTGTCATGCCCTTCTTCCCGTCAGTTATGGCGAGCGTATGGATTTGCTCCCCAATTGACCGGTTTCCTGTGCTTTGCAGGTGACAATGGCTGATGAACCGTGTTCCTCGGGGCGCGACGAGGTGGACGAACAATGCGCCGAGGAAAATGTGAATTTGATCGATACCATTGACGATCCTTTGCTAGAGTGGGTGGGTGCCGAGCCCAGAGGGATTGCTTCTGCTTATAGTCGACACAGCCGGAGCGCGTATACCATCATCGAGCAGGGTGGTAGTCAACCCGGCTTTCAGAAAAATTTCGTCGTCACCAGACCGTCTCTCAACGCGCGGATCTGCTCGGAGTTCCCCGAGTACGGGTTTACTATGTATGAGATCGTGTTTAAGGACCTTGGCTTAAAGCTCCCTTTTAGTGATTTTCAGGTCGGGGTCTTCAGTCATTTGGAGCTGGCCCCCTCGCAGCTTCACCCCAACTCGATTGCTTTTCTTCGGGCATTCGAACTGACGTGTCGCTTTTTAAGGATTGGGGCGACCATATCTCTTTTCTTTAGAGTCTTTCATTTACAGCGCCAGTCTCGGGGAGGTAGGCACAATTGGGTTTCCCTGAAACAGTCGAAGAGGCTGTTCAGGATGTATATGGATTCTGTCCGGGGGTTCAAGGACAAATGGTACATCGTGCAGCCGGTCACCAAATCTGCTCTAGAGTCTGTATACGAGGAAGAAACTGTGGTGACCGACGATCACAGGGAGGCTCTCCTGGACGATGAGGGTCGCCCGGTGTTGGGGCGTGTAGCTAAGTTTCCCTTGCATTGGACTTCGTGCCACTACGAGTATGGCACCGGGCACTACCATACGCCCGCGGGTGAGATGAGCACCGAAGATAAGGAGGCCTATGGTACCCTCTGCAGATATGTCAACAGTTTCTTCCCTGCCCGATGGGCCACGAGGGAGGGAAAGGATATTCTCGACGAAGATGGTTACCCGACCTTTGAGGCCCGACCTATAGATACAAAGGCGCTTGTGGAGTGTCAGTCCTACGGGCAGGCCGCGAACCTGCTAGGTTATTTTTCGTCTTATAGGCTTGTTAGAATTTCTTCGTTTGTTATTTGCTCGTGACTAACCTGGGATTCTTTTATGAAGGTCTTATGGCTGGACGAAAGGAGAGGCTCCTGAAGTTGACACAGGATAAGAAAGTCAACAAGAGAGTGGTGCGAGCTCCTCAAGCGACGAGGATGGGCCCGCCAACTAGCTCGGGCGATGCTTCTGGGGGGTCCCCGGACGCTCAGGATGTCGAGCAGCATGTCAATCTGATACTGAGGAAGAGGAACCGGGTATAGAGCCAGCCGGAAGTTGGCGAGGAGTCTGGTGCAGTGAGGTCCTTTGGATTGCCCCCCTGTTTTAAAGAGGAGGGTTTCTTCGAGGGGTTTCCCTTGTCTGTAAGCGCCGATGAGGCTGAGACCATTAGGCGGCTGAGTAGGGAAAGTCGGAGAAAACATTTGGCCGCTAACATGGTCGGGATGGTCAAGATGGCCGAGATGGCCGTTGTCCTGGTCGAGGAGGGGGCAGACTCTGATCGCGTCAAAGAGCTGGAACAGGAGAAAGCTGCCCTTACTGCAAGCTCACGAAAGTTGAAGGCTGCCCTGGAGTGCTCTGAGAAGATGTTCCGCGAGCAAGCCGAGCTGCTGGCCGCAGAGAAAGAGAACTCGGGGAAGGTTGCTGAGGAGAGGGACTACTTTCGTGAGGATCGGGAACGCTTGGAAATCGACAACGGGCGTCTCGCCAAAGAGGTCAAGGAACTGAAGGCCGCCATGCTCCCTGCCGAAGATGAGTCGGAGGAGATATCTCCCTTGCGGAGTCGGTCGGAACTGGTCGCCCGTATTCAACTCCTTGAGGCGGACTGTGTTGGCGCCTTGGCGGATGGCTTTGAAGCCGCGGTTAGCCAACTCACTCTGCTGAATCCCGATCTGAACATCGAAGGGGTGGGCTTCATGTCCCAGATCATCGATGGCCAGATCTTGCCTCCGCCCGAGTCTCCTGTTGTCGACGTTGGTAGCCCCGGGGAAGTCTATCTTGTGGAACTATGGTCGGGCCTGCGTGCCTGTTTATTGGTATTTGACTTTGGGGCCTGCGTGCTCGTGCAGATTTTTTGGGCCTGCGTGCCCGTTCTTGTAATTTTCGAACATCGCCGACCTTCTTGGTCGGTTTATTTCTATTTGTTTTGTTGCTCACGAGCTTTTTGAATGAATGTTAGTTTCGACTTTAATTGTTTTGCCCGTGTTTATGTTTGTGATAGAACTTGCCTAAGTTATGCCCCTGAGTCTCGCCCGTGCTCGGCTGTCACTTTGTTGGCAAATTTGCCTAAGTCTTTTGTTCGGGACATGCTTGTGCTCGACTTTCTATTTGGTGGCGAATTTTGCCTAATTTACAACCTCGAGGAGAGATTCTTTTTCGACCCTTTGGATGGTCCGACGTTCTTCGAGATTCATCGGGCGTGCGGAGCGAAGCCGCTTGCTCGGGCGTAGGACCCGGATCGGGGTTGCTCACCCGTGGCGTGAACTGCGCATCGCGAGCTGGGTGTTCTACCCTACAGGTACATCGACGGTGGAGCTCGATTGAGGTGTCCACGTCGGGCACTATCGTTCATGCTCGTTTGCTGAACGACGTTATGCCGTTTGGGCGTAGATTGGGCCTGTACCTTGGCCTTTCTACGTGGTCGGGACGTTTCTCCCCGTTGACCGGACGTGGACGTCGACGGCGAGGGTCCTTGGTGTCAAGGGTTTTTAACTATAGTACTGCTTTAGTTTAGCAGCGTTCCAGGGTCGGGGTAGTGGTTCTCCTTCTAGTTGCTCGAGGTAATATGCCCCCGGTACCTGTGGTGTCGTGGATGCGATAAGGCCCTTCCCAGTTCGCGGCCAATTTTCCTTCGCGGGAGTCTTTCTGGTTTCTTCGTAATACCAGGCTGCCGATTTCGAACTCGCGTTTAATGACCTTGTCGTTGTGACGCAGGGCCACTCGTTGTTTCAGGGTGGCCTCGCGTAGGGCCTCCCCCGATCGGATTTCCTCGACTAAGTCGAGTTCGTCCCTGAGGGCCTCGTCGTTCATTTCTTTGTCGAGGGGATTCTCTGTCCGCCTGGAGGGTTCCCTGATTTCTACCGGGATGACGGCCTCGGTGCTGTATGTTAGTCGGAAGGGGGTCTCTCCCGTCGTCGAGTGGGGCGTGGTGCGGTACGCCCATAGGACACTGTGCAACTCCTCGACCCAACCCCTTTTTGCTTCGCCGAGCCGGCGTTTGAGCCCTCGGAGGACGACTCTGTTCGCAGCTTCGGCTTGCCCGTTGGTTTGAGGGTGCTCGACCGAGGTGAAGTGTTGTTTTGTTCCTAGTTTGGTGACGAAGTCTTGGAACCCGTGGTCGGTGAATTGGGTGCCGTTGTCGGTCACCAGTGCCCTCGGGATTCCAAATCTGGCGAGGATGTTTCTCTTGTAGAAACGGAGGATGTTGTGCGAGGTGATCTTCGCGAGAGCCTCGGCCTCTACCCATTTCGTGAAGTAATCCACGGCTACGATGAGGAATTTATTATGGTAAGTCCCTTGTACGAAAGGACCGAGGATATCCATACCCCACCATGCAAACGACCATGGAGATGACAGTATGTTCAGTTCGTGAGGGGGAGCGAGGTGCATGTCGCCGTGCTTCTGGCACTTGTCACACTTCTTGACATGTTCCTTGGCGTCCTGCTGCATTGTCGGCCAATAATACCCCGCTCGAAGGGCTTTCCTCGCCAGGGATTTACCTCCCATGTGCCGGGCGTTAATCCCTTTGTGTATCTCCCGCAATACCTCGGGGACTGTGGATTCGTCGATGCACTTTAGGAGGGGGATGGAGAATCCCCTGCGGTATAGTTTGTGCTCGAGCACCACGTAGGAGCATGCTCGTCGCTTTGTGATGGTTGCATCTGTCTGGTTCGAGGGGAGTTCGCCTTTCGTCAGAAAATTGTACACCGGGGTCATCCAGGACGAGGCATCTCCTATGGCGTGGACTTCGATTAGTGTCGAGGATCTTTCGATGCTCGGGCGTGATAGGGATTCTTGTATGACGGATTTGTTTTCGCCCTTCTTTCTCGTGCTCGCTAGTTTGGACAATATGTCTGCCCTTGTGTTTTGCTCGCGCGGGACATGTGAAATCTCTGCTCGTTCAAACTTTGTCATGTATTTTTTGACTAAGTTTAAGTACTCGATGAGGTTGTCGTTCTTGGCTTGGTAACTCCCCTGGACTTGGGAGGCAACGAGTTGGGAGTCTGTGAAGATTTGTATTTCGCGGGCTCCCAGGTCCTCGGCTAGCCTCAGTTCTGCGAGCAGGGCTTCGTACTCTTCCTGGTTATTGGACGTCGGGAAGGAGAGGGTTAATGAGTGCTCGATCACTACGCCTTCCTCGTTTTCCAAGAGGATCCCCGCGCCGCTTCCAGACGAGCTAGAGGCTCCATCGACGAAGATGGTCCATTTGTGTTCCTTCCCGGCGGGTGGGTCGTGAGCGGTCATTTCCGCGATGAAGTCGGCCAGGGCTTGTGCTTTAAGGGCTTTCCTACTCTCGTATTGAATGTCGAATTCGGAGAGCTCCAAGGACCATTTCAACATTCTGCCCGCCATGTCGGGCCGACCAAAGAGTTGCCTCACTGGTTGATCGGTTTGCACGATGATTGTGTGGGCCAAAAAATAGTGTCTTAGTCTCCTCGCCGCGTTGACGAGGGCTAGAGCTACCTTTTCTATCTGTTGGTACCTGCTTTCGGGTCCTTGTAGGGCTTTGCTCGTGAAGTAAACAGGTTTCTGTCCGTCGGTGGTCTCGCGGATGAGAGTCACGTTGACGGCTTCGTTTGAGACGGCCAAGTATAGGAACAGTGGCTCCCCGTCGGCTGGTCGAGATAGTACGGGTGGTTGAGATAGACTTTGCTTTAGGTGGCGCAGTGCCCGTTCACACTCCTCGTTCCATTCGAAGGCTGCTTCTTTGCGAAGGAGTCTGAAGAAGGGGAGGGCGTGCTGAGCGGACCTCGCGACGAAGCGGGACAATGACGTGAGCATGTCGTTCATGACTTGTATTGATTTCTTCGACGTCGGTGTCGGGAGGTCGGAGAACACTCGACACTTGTCGGGGTTGGCTTCGATTCCTCGTTCTGTTAGGTAGAATCCGAGGAATTTTCCCGCCTTAACTCCGAACGTGCATTTTTCGGGGTTGAATCTCATTTTACTTTGTCTTGCTTGGGCAAAGACTGCCTTGAGGTGTGCTGCATGGTCGGTGTCTGCTCGGGATTTGACGATCATGTCGTCCATATAAACCTCGAGCATGTCCCCAATCTGCTTGTGGAAAACCCTGTTCATCATGCGTTGGTAAGTTGCCCCAGCGTTTTTTAGTCCAAAGGGAATTACGTTGTAGTAATAATTGCCCGAGCTGGTCATGAAAGTCGTGCAGTGTTTGTCGCCCACGGCCATCGGGATTTGATTATAGCCCGAGTAAGCATCCATGAACGACAATGTTTTGTAGCCGACCGAGTTGTCGACCAGCATGTCTATGTTCGGTAAAGGGAAAACATCTTTTGGGCAAGCCCGATTGAGATCGGTATAGTCAACACACATCCTCCATTTTCCATTATTCTTTTTAACAAGTACAACGTTCGACAGCCAGGTTGAATACCGGGCTTCAGAAATAAAATTCGCCTCTAAGAGGTCTTTTAGAGCTTTTTCAGCAGCCTCCGTTTTCTCTGGAGATTGCCTACACCTACGTTGTACTACGCCCCTAGCGGCAGGATCTATGGCGAGGTGGTGACAGGCGACCTCCGGGTCGAGTCCGGGCATCTCCGCGACGCTCCAAGCGAACAGGTCAGCATTCTCGCGCAAGCAGGCTTTGATTTGCTTCCTTGCCAGGTCGGGGAGATCCTTACCAATCTTTACTCCTTTGCTCGGGTCTGTGCCGAGGGGGACGAGCTCAAAATCCCCATTCGGTATTGGTCAGAGTGGAACTTGCTCGCCGTTGGGAGGTTCGTCCTGATCGAAACGAGCGTCCAGAGCTATAGAGTCAAACTTTGGTGGAGCTTTCTGGACTTCTTCCTTGGCGGACTCTGGCTTGTCGGGCTCCTGTCGTGTCGTCGCTGGTATTTTGGCGGGCCTTGTCCCTACGTCGACAGTGTCGCGTCCCTTTGATGCAGCGTTGAAACACCTCCGAGCAGCGGCTAGGTCTCCCTGGATAGTAGCTACCTGTTCCCTTTTGGTGTAGAACTTCATCTTCAGGTGGACGGTGGAGGGCACTGCTGTCAGTTCTGTCAGTGCTGGTCTCCCCAGGATGCAATTGTAGAGGGACGGGCAATCGATGACGAGGAAGCGTACTTTGAACTGTCTTGTCGCTGTGCCTTCGCTGAATGTGACCAGGAGCTCGACGTATCCCCAAGGCTTGGAGGTCGAGCCGTTGAAGCCCTGTAAGTCTGACTCTACATATGGTGAGAGGTGAGAGTCATCCAGCTGCAGGGTTCGGAACAATTGGCTGTACATTACGTCGACAGAACTCCCTTCGTCGACTAGGATGTGGTGCACATCGAAGTTAGCCATTCGTGCCCTTATCAGCAGGGGAATGACTGCGTTGGGGGCTCCCCCGGGGAGCTCTTCGAGGTAGAACGTGATGGGCTCCGACCTACCTTTTACCCTCTCAAATGTCACTGTCTGCGGGGGTGCCGCGTCGACCAGTTCATCCAGCTTCCTTTTAGCCAAATTGATAGTCAGGTCGTTGAACCCTCCGCCATTGATAACCATGGCGGATGGGAAATATTCCCACCTGCTGTGTGTTGTGAGCGGCTCCTGCAGGTGTTCGGGGACGCTGAAGTCCTCGGGTCTGGTCACGGAGAAGGTGGTCTGGACGGGGACCGACTCGTCAGATGGTCGGGCGTCTTCCTCTGGTTCTCTTGTCTCCCGGGCGTCACGACGAGGGGCGTCGTTTCGCCGGTATTGTGCGAGCCTTCCTCCCTTGATGAGGGTTTCGATAGCGTCCTTGAGGTGGACGCAATCTTCAGTCAGATGACTATGACTCCTATGGTACTGACAATACTTGTTCTTGTCTGCTCCGGGCTTGGCGGGAGCGGGTCGGGGGCGTTTGACGCCACTGTCCTTGAAGTACGTGCTGGCACACTCCGCCAGAATGCGCTCGCGGGAAGCTGTGAGCGGAGTGTACTCGGTAAAACGCCCCGAGGGTCCTCTTTGCTCTCGGACTTCTCGGGGTCTGTCTTCTTTTCTTTTCTCCCCGGCCTGTCGAGGAGGAGCAACTTCCTGGCGCAGGTTGTTGTTGGACCCGCGAGTCCTGGGGTCTCGGGCTCTGTTGGCCGCCTCTCTCTCCTCATAATCCATGTACGTCCGGGCCTTCTCGAGGAGGGCATCGAATATTCTAGGTGGCTCGATACCCACGACCTTTCTGAATTCCGTGCCGGGGAGGAGCCCCCTCTCTAGCAAATATCTCTTCATGTGGTCGGCGCAGGGGACCTGTATGGCTTTGCGGTTGAAGCGATTGATGAACTCTCTCAAGGTTTCATCATGTCTCTGGATGATGGCCTCGAGAGCCGCCTCGGTCTTTGGGTGTCGCCGAGATGCTGTGAATAAACTGATGAACTGGTTCTTCAGGTTCCGCCACGAGGTGATTGACCCCGGGGCGAGGCCTTTGTACCAGTCCATTGCCGCCTTCCTGAGGGTCGTGGGGAACAACCGGCATTTGATGGGCCCCCCGATGTTGTGATAGTGCAGCATAGCCTCGAACCCGTCTATGTGGTCGACTGGGTCCGCGACTCCATCGTATTCCTTCAAATGTGGAGGCTTCTCCATGCCCGCGGGAATGGGCGCCTCCATGATAGCTTGTGACAGGGGACCGCGGGGGTCGTCCTCGTCGCTTCGCTCCGGGGACAGGGATGAGGACCTGTAATACTGTCGGGCACGACGGTCCTGGTCGTACTGGGCATCTCTCGAGCGTGGTGCTCGTTGGTTGATTCTTCCATGCCCGTCTCTGG
Organism: Vicia faba; assembly: GCA_948472305.1. Lineage (NCBI taxonomy): Eukaryota > Viridiplantae > Streptophyta > Magnoliopsida > Fabales > Fabaceae > Vicia > Vicia faba. The sequence continues at coordinate 939,858,326 of OX451741.1, read as the reverse complement.
AGTGTCTTCTTTCCTGTCTTGCGGGGGCACGGCCGCGTCCTCCGGCTTCAATGATGGGTTACCTCTCCAAAGGGGACCGTTTCCCCGATGGTCGGGGTGATGGGCTTCGAGAGGTATCTCTGTAGTCTCTCCACGGGGGAGACGGGAAATGAACCTCAGTCACTCGAGGAGGTGGAGTCTGGGGCCTCCGGTGCCTCCTCGGGGGTCTTCGATCGTCTTCAAGTGCCCTCAATCTTTCCCCTTGGGCGAAGATGAGGTAATTCGTCTGATTGATCGTCGCGAACAGCGCTCGGGTCGTGGCATCTGCCCCGACGGGGACTGGGACTTCCTGAAACTGAGAAGCTCGATAGTTCGCGAGAGCTGCATCGTCTTCTTCGAGTGGCGGAGGGACCGAGGAGGATGAAGCGGTAGCTCCGTCGCGGTGGATTGAAGGCCCTCGGGTCGTTGACACAGGGATGGTATTGTGACCGGGGTTACCGGCATTATCAAGGTGTCCATTTTTATCCGCGAGGCTGTTGTTGGTGTCGACGGCGCAGACGTTTTGTTCATCACGGACTTGGTCAACCATGACGGTGATAGTTGAGTTGAGCTTTGGTCTTTGAGTTTTTGCAAGACGGGGAAGCTAGTTTCCCACAGACGACGCCACTGATCTTACCTGATCAGACTTGGACCGTCACGACTGGCACCGAGCTGAAGTTTGGACGAGATGGGGGGGGGGGGGGGTACCTGCAAGGCACTCTGATGCTAAAGTGAGTGAGAGTACGAGCAGGCAAAAAGTGTGAGTACGGGTAAGAGATTGAATACCTGACCCTCTTGGAACAGAGGATATTTATAGCCCCCAGCGTTGGGCCAAGGTCCCTTCATTGGGCCGACCAGGATTGGACCAATAAAGGAACTGTCAGGTTCTACGTGTGTAGTGGGGACCCGCACGTGGTCTCCTTCCTGGGTGCTCTGCGAGAAGTATGGACGGACGAGGACGCGGTCTTTTCGGAGTTCAGGTGAGGGTGTAAGCGTTATAATATGATCTACGAGGAGGGTGCTCGAGCTGGACTCGAGCTGGATTGTATCTGGTCGAGGACTTTGCGTCCGCGGGCAGTGGCGGGCACGGTCGTAGCTTCTGGTCGACGCGCCCCCTGCATTATGTGAGTTCCAAAGATGTATCTCTAGAATCTAGAGACATTTATGAAAATTCATGTGATGCGCTAAAAAAATATATGGTACATTAAGAAATCTCTGAAATTTATTATACACTTTTTTTATATGTAATTGTAGCCTTTTTAAAATATATTATCATTGTTACAAAAAAAAAACATATGTAATTGTCGGTCTACTTTAAAAAGTTTGTGAGTTAAAAGATTATACTTTGATAATATAAAATAGTTCTACATTGTCATCTAATAAAAATTTATTATTTAGTTATATTATATAACTTATTTAAAAATAAACAATATACTTTAATATTTAATATAATTATAATTGATTAATAGATAAAATATTTTACACTGTCAAAATGCATATTTTTTTTCTCAAAATTTGTTTTATATGAATTTTTTAAATAAGTAATATGACATATAGAGTTAATAGTTAAGTTTTATTTTGATATTTAATAACAATATTTTAGAGATTCTAACCCCATACAATATCATTTTAATTTTAATTGATATTAAATTAGTATATATTAATAAGTATTTTAGATTGAATTTAAGAATGACTCAAATTCAATACCACGCATCTTCAAGACTATATATATAAGCCATGCATCACCATTTTTGAAGGTATGTTTCATTCTAAACCTGCTCAATTTCAATAAATATACTAACATGAACGTTAGATTATTTGCATACACACCCTTCATTTACGACGAAGATGGGGATCTTAACCAAATCTCACTGTAGAGTTATCATTTGTTAGTCCGTCATCATCGATGCGAACTTGAGTTCTAGATCATTTCAATTGTTGGAAATCCATCAATATTTATGATGAATTTCTATTAATCTTGATGAGCAAGATTGTTATCATCACACAATGACAATGAAAAGAAAATTAAAGAAGAAAAAAGATTTAGGGTTTCTGCATAATTTCTCTCTGTCCACAAACTGTAGAGAACTTTCTTATTCACTTGCAACTGCAAATACTGTGAATGAATGAATTGATTACAAAAAATAGGAGTTACTCCCTCTATTTATAATTGAATTTGTTTTCTCCCTAAGACAAAAAGCTCAAAACTCTAAAAGCCCAAAATACCTATTTTGGAACTAAATCAAATTTGTGTGTAGCAACTTCTTCGACACACCTAACAACTTGATAGACTATGCTAATTCGACACAACCTTGTGTCGAGCAACATATTGCTTTTCACACACAGAATTATACTTTCAACACACCACCTAATTCACTGTGTTTAAACTATCTATATTCATCATAGCTCTTAGTCTTCTGAATACTTCGACTTGCACTCCCTTCGTCATGATGTATGCAATCTGATTCTCAGTTCTGCAGTGTTCTAAGTTCATCTTCTCTTCTGTTACCTGTTCTCGAAGATAATGGAACCTCATTTCGATGTGTTTGCTTCAACCATGTGCTATCGTATTTTTCGCCAGATTGATAGCTGACATGCTGTCGATCTTCATGGTAATTGCTCCATGATCTTTACGTGTAATCTCTTTGACCAAGTTCACCATCCATGTTGCTTGACATGCACAAAGAGAAGTAACTATGTACTCTTCTTCGCACGATGATAATGTCACTACTGGTTCTTTTCTCGAACTCCAAGCAACTGGTGTACCACCTACCATAAACACATATTCTGCTGTGGATTTTCGATCCTCATCATGACTACACCAACTTGAATCAGTGTACCCCACTAACTTGTATTCTTTTCTTTTATCAGCCGCGGGAAATGAAATTCCATAGTCAAGAGTTTCTTTCAGATACCTCAATATCCTCTTCGCCGCTGCTAGGTGTGATACCTTTGGCTTCTACATGAATCTACTCTCCATACCTTAATATATACTAAGTCAGGCCTTGTGTGACAAAGGTATCATAATGACCTAATCAGTCTTCTGTATTGGGTTGGATCGACATCATCTTTATCTGCTTCTTTTGATAGTTGCAACCTTGGTTCAGCAGGTGTCGATGTCGAGTTGTATTCTTTCATCTAAAATTTCTTGAGAATTTCTCCTACATATCTTCTTTGATGCATCATCAAACCTCTACCACTCTTGTAGAATTTGATGCCAAGAAAATATGAAATGTCACCCAGATCAAACATTTCGAATTCCTTGCTGAGATCACTTTTGAAGTCTTCGATCTCACTTTTGTAGCTACCTATTATCAACAAGTCATCGACATAGAGACATAGTATAAGAAATTCACTATTTCTTCTTCTTACATATACTCCATGTTCAGTTGTGCACTTCACAAATTCCTTATCTCTTAGAAAGATATCCATATTCTTATTCCAAGCTCTTGGAGCTTGTTTCAATCCATACAGGGCTTTATGCAGCCTGTACACCTTTCTCTCTTTGCCATGCTTCACAAACCAAACTGGTTGTGCAACATAGACTTCTTCGTCTAAGGGTCCATTCAGGAATTCACACTTCACGTCCATCTGACACATGTGTCAACTGTTCACTTCTGCTAGACTAACAACTAACCTGATTGTTTCCATCCTAGAAACAGGTGCAAATACTTCACCAAAGTCAATTCCTTCCTCCTGAAGAAATCCTTTTGCCACAAGTCTTTCCTTGTGTCGAGTTACTTCCACTTTAGGATTCAAATTCACCTTGTATACCCACTTCACATCGATTTCCTTCTTGCCTTGAGGCAATTCAATAAGTGACCAAGTGTTATTGTCTTCGATAGATTTCACTTCTTCATTCATTTCTTTCACCCACTTTGAATTCTCCAGTGCTTCAGTTGTATTGACAGGTTCGACATCTACATATAAAGCATAATGTACCAGATCACCTTCATTATCGACCATATCATCTGATGTAATAACACAATATAGAAACCTTGCAGGCATGTGTCTTGTTCTCTGAGGTCAGCTTGGTCCTGGTTAATCTATAACTTCCTCTTGTCAAACTTATCTTTTGACTTCAACTGTTGATTCTTCAAATAATATTCTCACTGAATCTTTCTTGACATTTTCTGTCCAATCGCATTCCTTAAGCTCATCTATGATCATGTCCCTACTGGTCACAATCTGCTTGTTCACCAGGTTGAACAACTTATAACCTTTTGTCGAATGATATCCTACTAGGACCATCTGACTTGACTTGTCATCAAGTTTTCTTCTCAACTGATCTGGCACATGTCTATGTGCAATAGATCCAAATACCTTCAAATAAATCAAGCTAGGCTTCACACCAGACCAACATTCTTCTGGAGTAATTCCTTCTAGCTTCTTTGTCGGACATCTATTCAAAATGTATGTTGCTGTCGACACAACTTCACCCTAAAACTCTTTGGGTAAATACTTGTCTTTCAACATACTTCTCACCATATTCATGATGGTTCGATTCTTTCTTTCTACAGTTCTATTTCGTTGTGGAGTGTAGGGTGGAACTACCTTATGCATAATCCCTTCTTTTTCACATGATTTGTCGAAGTCTTTTGACACATACTCTCCACCACCATCAGTTCTCAAAACTTTGAGATTTTGACCACTTTGTCTTTTGACCATAAGTTTAAACTTGGCAAATACCTCGATCACTTCACTTTTATTCTTGATCAGGTAAGTCTACAGTTTTCGACTAAAATCATCTATGAATGTAACAAAGTATTTTTTACCTCCATTTGAATTCACCTGGATTGGTCCACATACATCAGCGTATATGATTTCGAGAATAGCCTTTGACTTGCTTTCTACATCGTTGCTGAAGCTATTCTTATGTTGTTTCTCCTGCACACATTCCTCACACACCTTGTTTGGAATGTCAATTTCTGGAAACCCTGAAACCATATTTCTTCTTTTCAAATCTCTAATGTCTTTGAAGTTGAGATGGCCTAGTTGATAGTGCCATATCCATTCATCCCTGCTAGCTACTGTCGAAAGGCACTTTTGCTCCATCACATTTAGTTATATCTTTAAAGGTTCTATTTTGAGACATAGGAGCCTTTAAAATTAACCTTCCATTTACATCGATGACTCTCATCATCTTGTCTTTGATCAACACTTTATACTTCTTTTCGACCAACTGCCATATACTCAGCAAATTGCTCTTCATGCCTAGTATGTACAACACATTGGAAATTATTGATCACTTGCCATCTTTCCTCATAATCATAACATCACCAATACCTTTAGCTTCTAGGGTATTGTCATTTGCGAATTTCAGTGTTCTTCATTCTAAATCCAAGTACTATTGGTCCTTGAATTTCTCTTCATCTTTTGTTGTGACCATCAACATCATCTCTTCATGTTTTGCAAAATTTGCATCACTTTATTGATTCTTTCGCTTATCTAGACAATCACTAGAATAGTGACCATACTTCTGACAATTGAAACACTAAATGTGACTCTTGTCAGGCTTTCGACCACCATCTCTATTAGAACAAGATTTGGTTATGCAATATTATATTTGAGTTTTGATGATAACAAATGAGTATGTTTGTATGAACAATTTTGATACTCTAATGTTTGTTATTTTTGAGTATTTAACAAACAAGTTCTGCTTCTGATGGATGGCGTGGCCAAGACATTAGAAGAGAATTAATTCCGCTTCTGTGCTACACAAGTTATGATGAACAATAGTAAGACACTCCATAAGCTTCTGAAGTGTAGGCTCTGATGTTTGTCTAAATAAACAAGTCAGAATATCTGAAGACAAAAGTTCTACTTAGGTCCATATGTTGAAGACTCATGCTTCTAAAGACTATGTGTTCTAAAGAAACAAGTCAGAAGATCTGAAGACAAAAGTTCTACTTAAGTCCAGATACTGAAGACTCATGCTTCTAAAGACAACATGTTCTAAAGAAACAATTCAGAAGATCTGAAGACAAAAGTTCTACTTAAGTCCAGATGCTAAAGACTCATGTTTCTGAAGACAATGGGTTCTAAAGAAATAGTCTGAAGACATAAGTTCTAAAGACTCTGAAGACTTGAAGTTTTAAATATCCATGGTTATAATAAAAGGATTCTAAAGACCAAGTGCTGAAGACTCTGAAGACAAAGGTTATTAAGACTCTGAAGACTTGAAGTCCTGAAGACCTAAGGTTCTAGAAAAGGTTCTCATGACCAAGTACTGAAGACTTTGAAGACACAATTGTGAAGACTCTGAAGACTTGAAGTTCTAAAGACCCAAGGTTATAGAAAAGGATCTCAAGACCAAGTGCTGAAGTTTCGAAGACAAGGTTCTGAGTGAACAAGTTCTGACGACTGAAGACTTGATTATTTGGAGATTCAAATGTCATGATTCTACTCATGCTTCAATCATCACCCATCATAAGCCTCTGAAGTTTCAAAGACAAATGTTAGCAATGATAAGTACATAGTACCAAAAAGCCTTATCTCTCTACCTCTCCACTATCTTGAATTATGGAAAAGAAAAAGAAGTGGCAGTACTATTTTCATCACTGTGTAATGACTCTTTGTCAATAGCCAACGAATCTATTTTGCTTGGCTATATAAGAAAAGGATCATACACTTAAAATGTTGTTGGTGTTCAAATGTTCAAATGAAAGTTGTAAGCGTTGGAAAGCCATGGAAGAAGATGTTGTTGGAACTGTTACGCTAAACATGTTAAACCTAACCAAAAGATAGAAAGAAGATGAAGAAGAAGAATTCAACAAGATGATACTCAAATTCTTATCAAATACTTCTTGGTAGAAATATGAAGAAGCAAGGAGTTGTTTCTTGATGTACCCCAAAATTTTCTCTCTCATTTTCTTTCAAGATCTTCTCTTAGATGGGTGGTTGAAAACATCTGCTTGAAGAAAGTAAAATTTGAAGATGAAAGAAATGTCTTTCGATTGGGACATCAGAACTTCCTTCGATTGGAGCATCATAGCTTCCTTTGATTGGAGCATCAAAGCTTCCTTCGATTGGAGCATCAGAGCTTCCTTCGATTGGAGCATCAAAGCTTCCTTCAATTGGACCATCAGAGATTCCTTCAATTGTAGAATCAGAGCTTCCTTCGATTGGAGCATCAGAGCTTCCTTCGATTGGAGCATCATAGTTTCCTTCGATTGGAACATCAGAGCTTCCTTCGATTGGAGCATCAAATCTTCCTTCGATTGGAGCATCAGGGTGTCCTTTGATTGGAACATCAAAAGGTCCTTCGATTGGAACATCAGAATTGCCTTCGATTGGCATGTCAGTGCAGAGATGTCTTAAGCTAAAATGTATGATGAGGGAAGTTCTGAATACTTCGAATCAGAACTCAGAACCATCGAAGGGAACAAGGGCTGGTTGAAGAGGCTTTGGAGAGGGAAGCTCTGAATTTTCATTCGAACAAGGCGCCAAGTTGACTTGTCCAGATTCACTCAGAATTCCAAAATGGCATGATATATCTCAAAATGGAAATCTTTTAATTTTCCTGATTCTATTTTCAATGCCATGTTTCTTTCCCCATTTCCTTGTCTCCTCCACCTCCGATAAATATAAGACACATACTGTATCACAGGGACGAAGATTGCACACGAAGAGATTACACACACTACGTTGCTCAAAAATCCCAAAAGCCTCCCAGTCGAAAAACCTTTTGCAGGTCCCCTCTCCAGAAGTCAACACCAACTCCCCAACAAAAATTTCCATGCTCAGAGCCACCTTCGATTGGTAAGGGTTTGCAGAATCAAAACTGCACCTCATGCTATTTAGATATACATTGCACGTATACTCTTTTTATTTCCAATATTTGTGTTGCATGCAAGCTAAAATGCAGGGATGAGATCGTGCCATCGCTAGGGCATGATCTGAGTTTTTCCTTCGAATCACACCTGGGAAGCTCTAGGCCAAGCAAACCCATATTTGAATTGGATATAGATCTGAATAGGGGAGGGATTCGAATCAGGGGGTGAAGTCCCCCTGGACCTCTAATGTTTGTTTATATTGCAGGAAACTGTTTTCTCAGGTTCTCCCCAAACAAAATATTGTAGGGCTTCGAAGCAGCCAAGCTTCGAACTAGGTGGAAGGAACCTTTTTCCAATGACCTTCCATTCAGACTCTGGCGATTCGATTCAGGGTGACACTTCTAGACTATCGAATCCAGGACCAGATTCGATTCAAGTCCAGGATTTTGTTTTCTTTTCTTTTTCTAACGAATTCCTTGCAGATCCGGTATCCCAGATCGAAGGATGATACCTCCATATCGAACACCCCCCAGAGGTGCAGTCTCTCAGGAATCTTCGATCAACCTTCTCGCTTGGATTGAAAGGCAGCCTTAGGCCTTTCGATCCAGACCTGTACCCTTCATATTACTCATTTTCGTTCTTCTGCTTGGCCCATTTTGTTTATCTTTTTCACTAATTTGTTTCTTCTAGTTTTTAATCAACATTAAGAGTCAAAACTCACAAAAAAATAGGTGTAGATATTTTGATTAAATAGTTAATTTCTTAATTAATTAATTAATCGAATTTTAATTAATTAACTTTAACCTTTTTCTTTCAAAATTAAAAATAAACTAGAATTTAGGATTAATTTCATTATTTTATTTTCCTAATAAAAAAGGCTTAGACTATTTTTTCTTAATTAATTTTCATTTTTCTAAATAGACTTTAGGATGTTTAATTTAAATATTTTCTTAATTAAAAAACAAGCAAAAAGATTTTCATCCTTAAGATTTCTTAAGCATTTCTTTAGTTCGCGCGTATTATTTATTTTTCGCAATTCTTTTTATATGATGTAACTGATTATGGGATGTAATAGTCTAGGTTTAAAATTACGCATTTTATTTCTTGCACTCTTTTTTTTATGTAACTGTCCCAAAGAATTGTAATAGCGTAGGTTTTACGTTTCTGCTTTTATTTTCCGTACTTTACATTTCCTGTACAATATTATTGTTAATAACTAGGATTGCATGGAAAGATTGAAAATAAACGCTAGCAAACCTTAATGTAAAAGATAAATAACTGAATTGAATCACTTGCACATGCGCACCTCTAGGGTATCTCCCACTTCGATTTCCTTCGGAAAAACAGTCATGTCCCTCGAAATGGGGATGCTTTAGCAATGACCCGTAAATCAAAAGATCATAGTCCTTCGATGATCCTACAGTTGCCTTTCGGTAAATAATCTAGTCCCTAAACAAAATCGTAAAAGCGTCTCCATATGTTGCCTTTATGACTGTACATCCCTTTGATAGTCCCTTAACATTCAACGATAGGGCTACCTACTCACTAATAGAAGGATAGCACTATCTAAAGGAAAGGAGGAAAATAACACCTTTTTCGAGTAGGTAGATGACTGTTAGGTACTTGCTCAAAAACCATTTTTTCACACTACACTTTCAAAACCATTTTAACAAAAAACACTTTATCAACACTCTTGAGGACTGATACAAGAGTTAGCATAAAGCAAATAAAATTTTCAAAACACACAAACACGAAAGAAACTTTCAAAACATGAGCAAGTACTTAAGAGCTTGTGGAAAACCACAGATGGAAAGGATGTTAATACCTTCCCTTTCCATAATCTACCCCCTTACTCAGAAAATCTCGTAAAAGGTCTTTTTCTGTTCTTTTCACCCTTTACTTTGTTGGATAAAAGAAAAGTCGGCGGTGACTCTTGCTTACCGCATATTTGTGAATACAAAATGCAAACCAGTATTAAACAGTCGATTCTTCCACCGTATTACAGAACTAGCGACTCTGCTGGGGAGATCAAAAAGTGGGGTTTACCTTAGGGTCTAGTTCATTTTAAAATTGCTTTCTTTGTTTGTTTTGATTGCTTTACTTTTAAAGGTTTGCTTGGGATACTATAGATCCTATACCCGGATCTGGGGCATATTTTTTAGGTAAACAACAATAGATCGTAGAGACTGTACGACGTAGACCGATATGGTTTAAGCGATGGTTGTATTGGTGTGACACTTTGGTTGGTATCGGTATCCCTTGTGTTGAATCGAGGAGAATACGATGCCGCCGCATGGTGTCGTGAAGCACTAACGAACCTTAGAACCTTAGTTGAACAAACCTGGCCATTAGAAAGTAGTGAGATAGCTGGCCTCAGTGTAAAGCTGGGAATCAGTTGATACTCGATACTACACTCATTGAGATCATACTTTCGGGATGTTTCGGCCGCAAGAAAAGATTGCTAAGCTGAAATAATACCGATAAAGAAAGATCAGTGATATTGAGATTTCTTAGTACCCAGTTACTATTTCTAAGACAGGTTAAACCAACTGAACATTCAAGAGGGTACTTACTTTAAACCTCATGCAAGCCTTTGAACCTAAGGTCTATTGTGTGATTTGCTTTTGTTTATCTGTGATTTAAGCATAATCATGACATCATAAATATCATGACATCCATTTTTCATTTCACTAACCATTTCAAGGACCAAGGGAATTTATATTTATTCTATTGTGAAGATCAAGGCTTCCGCTCGTAGAAATACTATCGGGGTCAGCTTCGTGAGAATACCTCTCCAACTCAAAGAGCTAGTATCAAGGGTTCTCGAGACTTCCTCATTTAATAAGAACTATGGTCGACTTCTCAATCTGGTTACCTCAGGTTTTGATGAGAAGATGATGAGTGTCCTCTTTCAATTCTTTGACCCTAAACACCATTGCTTCACCTTTCCGGACTATCAGCTGGTACCCACCATGGAAGAATTCTCTCAGTTATTGGGCATACCTATTCTGGATCAGTTGCCTTTCACTGGTTTGGAAGAAGCTCCAAAGACATAGATCATTGCAGCAACTTTGCACCTGAAACGGTCCGACATTGTATCCAACTGGGAAACAATAAGCGGAGTTAAGGGTTTTCTAGCCAAGTTCCTAATAGAGAAGGCTCAGTTGTTTTGGGATGATTTGGACTTCCAGGATTTTGAGGAGGCCTTGGCCCTTCTAATCTATGGGTTAGTATTGTTCCCTAATCCATACTTACTCATAGATGTGAATGCAATCAAGGTCTTTCTCTCTCGCAACCCTGTGCCCATTTTACTCGAAGACATCTTGCATATCTTCCACACTCGTACCACGAAGAAAAGAGGGATTCTTATGTGCTGTGTGCCATTGCTGTCAAGTTGGTTTATTTCTCACCTCCCTAAATCAGTACTGAAGAATGAAGAAGGTTTGGTATGGTCGCAAAGGATAATGTCACTTTCTCACGCGAATATTCTCTTGTATTCCTGATCTATGGAAGATATTTCTGTTATTGACCGCTGCGAGGAATTCCCCAATGTCCCAATACTTGTCATTAGGGGAGGCATAACTTATAATCCTTCTTTGGCTCTGCGAAAATTTGGTTATGCTCGAAGGGATGGTCCTCACGAGATGCTTATCCAGGGCATTGTGTTTAGCTATGAGAATGATGTTCGAGGGTATCGTCAGAGGTTCATACGAGCTTGGGGCATGGTAAACAAATTTGATACCAAGACTTTGGGGCCGAAGACTTCCATCCCTATGGAACCTTATCTCCAATGGGTACGAGCTCATGCTCAGAACCTTGTGATGCCATATATAGCCATCTTACTGGTGATTGTGGAGCCCATTACTGAAGGGGATGTTATTTATACAGTTCTTCATCCTGACATGCCCACTGATCTTGAAGAGTTGTAGAGATCCTGGATTCAACTGAAGAAAGAGCGGGATACCTATAGAGATCATTTCTATACCCATGAGAGGAAAGTGTTAGATCTCACGAAGAAACTTCACGAGGAAAAAAGTCTTAATGCCTATCTCGGCACGAAGAGGAAGCGCCCATGGGAAACCTGATTTCTTAATTTTTAGAACTTTTCAATTGTAAGCCTAAAAGGCAATTGTATTTTGAATTCTACTAATAAAATATTTGTTTCATTTTGGCTCACAAATTTAAATTTCCCAAAGTCCTTGAAAAAATTGCATACGCATATCATACATGTCATTTCATAAGCAGGTTTTAAAGCAGGGTTCTTATCTTCTTCGCTGTTTATTTCAGCAAGTAAAGAAATCGCTCTGGAACAAAACATCAAGGATCTCCAGGCACAAAACGCTCAGTTCCAGCAAATGATCGTGGCTCTAGCTAAAGGGAAAGAATATCTGAAACTCTCGTACTGAAGGACAAAAAAGAAGAAGCCAAAGAAACCAGCTGGTGTAATGAATTTGGGAAGAAGGATCAGAGGACCAGTGCAGCGAGCTTCAGAACTAGCAACTTCATCAAAAGAAGGAGACAATCAAGAAGGGGAGACAAGAGAGGAAGACCTCAGCCCGAAGGAATCTGATGATGAATCTGAATATAACAAGGAGCAGTATCCTCCTGCTGACGATAAATACAAACAACTAGAGGATCGTCTGAACATAATAGAAATCCAGAAGGTACTTGGGTTGAATTTTGAAGAGCTGGGCTTGGTTTCTGGGGTTGTCATTCCGCAGAAGTTTAAGGTTCCCGTGTTTGCTAAGCATGATGGGGTCCCGTTTGCCAAGATGCATATCCAATCTTATGTGAGGAAGATTCAGCCTCACACCGCTGACAGGGATTTGTGGGTCCACTTCTTCTAAGACAGTCTATTCGGGACTCAGCTAGAGTGGTTCTATCAGTTGGAGGGAACCAATATTCGTAACTGAGAAGACCTGGCTGCTGCTTTCTATAAGCAGTACCAGTATAATGCAGACCTTGCTCCGACTCGTACACAACTCCAAAGTATGTATATGGGTTCTAGCAAGGGTTTTAAGGACTATGCCAAGAAGTGGAGAGATCTAGCAGGAAAAGTCCAATCCCCTTTGTCTGATAGGGAGTTGGTGGACATGTTTTTTGGTACTCTATCTGGTCTATTTTTCAACCATCTGATTGGAAGCTCCTTAGTTGGTTTTACTAAGCTGATCCTAACCGGAGAAAGAGTGGAAGCTGGTATTAGAAGCGGAAACATTCAAAAAGATACCTCCTCAAATGCAGGAAAGAGACCTTTTGTGGGAAAGAAAGAGCTCAATGCTTCTTACAGTCAAAGAAATCAGGGCAGAACCAAACACCATCCAACGGTAGGGGCTGTAATGATATCCAAGCCTGCAACTACTTAATAGCGGAACAATCAGCCCAGAGCAGAAAGGCCTATGAGACAGTTTACCCGGATTAATATGACTTAATATCAAGTTTTGCCACACTTATTGAAGTCAAATCTGGTAACTTTGAGGGAAGCTCCGAAGAATCCTAATACTGTCTCTCCTTACTATAATCCAAAGGCTCGGTGCACCTACCATTCTGAAAGTCCAGGCCGTGATACAAACAACTGTTGAGCTTTAAAGAACAATGTGCATGATCTGATCAAGAAAAAGGAGATTGAATTCGATTCTCCAGAAACTCCTAATGTTATAACTTCCCCCATGCCCAAGCACGGCCACAGTGTTAATGTTGTTGACGATGATATGTTTGTTGCTTCCGTTGAGGAACTTGTTACTCCTCTCATGATTGTTTAAAGGAATCTGTTGCAAGCCGGTTTATTTCCGGGCTGTGGTGAAGGTTTCCATTTGTGTTTATCTCTACTAACTGGTTGCTATTTGTTAAAAGCAGGTGTTCAGCGCCTGTTGGATGATAAAGTAATTCTATTTAAGAAAAATCCCGTCACAACTGTTTCATGTAAAGACATTTCTATTATAACCATTTCCGCCAATCCTCCCAGGGTCTCCACCAAAAGACCCATTAGGATTACATCTGCTCCAAAATTTGGCTCCCTTGATCATCATTATGCCAGGGCCAATACCATATTCCTCAGACAAAGCTGTTCCCTGGAATTATGGGGCTGACGTCTATTACCATGGTGTCAAGTAAGACCCATTGGATTTTGAAGACAAAGTTACTAGAAGTACTGATCCTGACGTCAGCAATATCGTTGGGACCAGTAAAATAACAAGAAGCGCAAGAGTGTTCTCTCCCGAGATCTCTCCTCCTAAAGCCGTTACTACTCCTGTGATCATTCCCACCGTTGCTCCTGCTAATACTACCACTACTACTCCTGTGATTAGCTCTGTTTCCACCCCTACCACCGAGTCGGCCGAGACTCGGGGAAAAGAGATATTGGTTGAGCTTGTCCAGACGAAGGCGCATTCAGAATCCATTCCAGAGGTTTCTAAGAAAGAAATGGAATAAATCTTGAAAATAATTAAAAAGAGCGACTACAATGTGGTCGAACAGCTGGGGAAGACCCCTTCCAAGATTTTAATGTTGGCCCTACTGTTGTGCTTCGAAGCTCATGAAAAGGCTTTGGTAAAATTCCTCAAGACTGCTCATGTGCCGTAGGAAACCTCCGCTGATCAATTCGAAGATTGTATGGCTATTTTGAACGCTGATAATGGACTGGGTTTTTCTGATGCTGATTTGACACCTAGAGGAAGAAAACACAATGATGCGCTGCATGTCTCCGTCGAATTTAGGGGCAGCACTTTGGACCATGTTTTAGTAGATACCGATTCATCGCTGAATGTTCTGCCCAAGAAGGCTCTTGACAGATTAGATTGCAAAGGTTTGACTCTGAAGCCCAGCAACATTGTGGTGAGGGCCTTCGATGGTTTGAAAAGAATGCTTCACGGGGAGGTGGACATCCCTATCAAAGTTGGTTCCCAAACCTTTGAATCCACCTTCTACGTGATGGATATCAAACCATCTTATTCCTGTTTGTTGGGTCGCCCTTGGATCCATGGGGCTAGAGATTTTACTTCCACTCTGCATCAGATGTTGAAGTACCCAGTGAAGGGAAAGATTGTCACGGTACATGGTGAGGAGGAGTACATGGTAAGCAACCTGAACTCTTTCAGGTGTGTCGAAATGGATGGCGAGTTCATCGAGACTCCTTGTCAGAACTTTGCAGAGGTACCTCAGACCATGGCTGCAACTGAGACTGTTACCAGTGTGCCAAAGATCACCAGACCTCCCTTGAAAACGGCTTCTATCAAGGACGCCAAATAAGTAATTGAAGAAGGTGGGTGTACCATTTAGGGCCAACTCCCTGACATTCTATACAAATCTGATAAGTTTGGTTTGGGTTTCACTTCAGGGGCTCAAAGGGCTGTTCGTTGTGCTCGCGCCAGAGGACTTCCCCTATGCATCAACAATCATAGGGTCAACACTTTAGAAGACAGTTAGGGTGACTATGACATTGACAGTTGGATCTTCCCTACTACCAACGGTGGACCCAGTAACTGGACAGCTACAGAATTTGTGCAAATTACTTTTATTCAGTAGTAATTGTCTTTTTGTTTTTTCGAATATGTAATAAATGAACAATATAAACTCTATGGCCTTGTGTCTTACCCGAGGCACAATGATTTATTTGTGAGGGTTATCATTTTTCAATGTAATATGTCATTAATAAAGCATTGGACATTTTGCATACAAATTTTGCGCTCTTTGTTTTTCTCTTCTGCTTTTATTTTATCAATGCAGCTATGCTCTTACACACACTCACGATCGAACTGCATATCCATATCCACTCTGGATCACATTGATAACAGTTCTGCTATTGCTGGTTATGACTTTGAAAATCCGATCAACCAAGCCGAGGATGAAGGTGAGAAAGATTGTGAGGTACCAGGAGAACTTGCCAGACTGTTGCAATAGGAAGAAAGGGCTATACAACCTCATGAAGAGCCAGTTGAGACAGTGAATCTGGGTACAGAAGAGGACAGAAAAGAAGTCAAGATAGGTGCAAATTTGGAGCTTAGTGTCAAATAGTGGTTGATTCAGATGTTACATGATTATGTGGAGATCTTTGCTTGGTCATACGAGGACATGCCAGAACTTGACACTGATATTGTGGTTCATTGCCTGCCGAGAAAAGAGGACTGCCCTCCAGTAAACCAAAAGGTCTGTCGTATGCGTCCTGAAATGTCAAAGAAGATCAAGGCAGAAGTTATGAAATAGTTCAACGTTGGGTTCTTAGCTGTCACCTCCTATCCATAATGGGTTGCTAACGTAGTTCTGGTGCCTAAAAAGGACATAAAGGTACGTATGTGTGTGGACTACAGAGACTTGAACAGGGCAAGCCCCAAGGATGAATCCTCGCTTCCCCACATTGATGTTCTGGTAGAAAACACCACACAACATAAGGTATTCTCCTTCATGGACGGATTCTATGGTTACAATCAGATCAAGATGGCACCCGAAGACGTGGAGAAGACAACCTTCGTCACACAATGGGGCACTTTCTATTACAAAGTGATGCGATTTGGGTTGAAGAACGCTGGGGCAACCTATTAGAGAGCTATGGTAGCTTTGTTCCATGATATGATTCACCATGAGATAGAGGTCTATGTTAACAACATGATAGACATATCTCAAACGGAAGAAGAGTACCTTGATCACTTGCAAAAGATGTTTGATAGACTGAAGACGTACAAGTTGAGGCTGAATCCGAATAAGTGCACCTTTGGGGTAAGGTCTGGTAAACTCATAGGTTTCATTGTTAGTGACAAGGGTATTCAAGTAGACCTTGTAAAGGTTAAAGCTATACAAGATATGCCAGCTCCTCACACTGAGAAGGAATTTAGGGGTTTCTTGGGACGTTTAAATTACATTGCCAGGTTCATTTCCCATCTAGCTGCTACTTGTGAGCCAATCTTCAAACTCCTGACGAAAGATAAAGTGGTAAAGTGGAATGACGAATGCCAAACTGCCTTTGATAGAATCAAGGAATACCTTCAAGAGCCTCCAATTCTGATGCCTCCGATTGAAGGAATACCTTTGATAATGTACTTAACAGTGTTAGATAATTCAATGGGGTGTGTGTTGGGGCAGCATTATGAGTCTGGTCGAAAAGAGCATGCAATATACTACCTTAGCAAAAAGTTTACCGACTGTGAAACAAGATACTCACTTCTGGAGAAAACTTGTTGCGCTTTGGCATGGGCTGCTCACCGACTAAGACAATATATGTTGACTCACACTACCTTGTTGATATCTAGGATGGATCCTATCAAGTACATCTTCGAGAAGCCCGCTCTCTCCGGTAGAATAGCAAGATGGCATATGATCCTGATTGAATATGATATTTAATACACAACCCAAAAAGCAATCAAGGGAAGTGTGTTAGCTGATCATTTGGCTCATCAGGCCGTAGACGAATACCAATCCATGAATTTTGAGTTCCCGGACGAGAACATCATGGTGGTAACTGATTGTGAAGAACATGGACCGGATGAAGGACTTGAGAAAGGATATCGATGGACTATGGTTTTTGACGGAGCTTCCAACGCACTTGGAAATGGTATCGGTGTTGTAATCATATCTCCCAAGGGCTGTCATACTCTTTTCACCGCCAGACTATGTTTCAACTGTACCAACAATATGGCTGAGTATGAAGCATGCATCATGGGTCTCAAAGCTGCTATTGACCTGAGGATCAAGTTCTTGAGTGTTTTTGGAGGTTCGGCCTTGGTAATAAGTCAAATCAAAGAAGAGTGGGACACGAAGCACCCTAATATCACCCCTTGTAAAGAACATGTGTTGACACTGATTCCACACTTTGAAGAAGTCACCTTTGAGCATTTTCCATGAAAAGATAATCAGTTAGTGGACGTGCTAGCTACTATGTCATCCATGTTCAAGGTCAGATGGGACAACGAAGCTCCTCAAATCACTATTGAGAGATTGGATGAACCAGCTTACTGCTATGAGATCGATACTGAAGGAGTAATGGACAAACCTTGGTTCCACGAAGTGAAAAGGTATCTCGAAGCTCAAGAATACCCTGAGGAGGCATCTGTCAATGATAAGAAGTTTCTGAGGAGGTTATCTGCTAAGTTCTTCCTCAGTAATGGAATCCTCTACAAGCGCAACCACGAATCTACTTTACTTCGGTGTGTAGACAAGAGCGAAGCAGAGAGGATTATGGAAGATTTACATGAAGGTACCTTTGGCACCCATTCTAGTGGACACACCATGGCTAAAAAGATTATGAGGGCATGATATTACTGGTTCACTATGGAAGCAGATTGTTATCAACATTCTCAAACTTGTCACAAGTGCTAGATCTATGCTGATAAAGGACATGTACCTCCGGTTCCCTTGAACGTCTTGACTGCTCTTTGGCCTTTTGAAATGTGGGGCATTGACATGATTGGAGAAATCAGACCTACCGCCTTGAACGGGCATCGCTTCGTCCTAGTCACCATTTATTACTTCATGAAGTGGGTTGAGGCTGCCTCATTTGCTTCTGTTACCAAGAATGTTGTGGAGCAGTTCATCAAGCATAACCTTATTTGTCGGTATGGTATCCCCAAAAGAATCATTACAGATAATGGTACAAATCTCAACAACACTATGATCATCAAACTCTGTAAGCAATTCAAGATCCAACATCATAACTCTTCTCCTTACCGGCCAAAGATGAATGGCACTGTGGAAGCTGCTAATAAGAATATTAAGAAGATCATCCAGAAGATGACGATGACATACAAAGACTGGCATGAGATGTTACCATTTGCTCTTCATGGTTACCGTACCTCAGCACGAACGTCAACAGGGGCAACTCCTTTCTCTCTGGTATACGGTATGGAAGTTGTCCTGCCCATCGAGGTCCAGATCCCTTCCTTGAGAATCATGAAGGATGCGGGTTTGAGCGAAGATGATTGGATTCATACTCGACTTGACCAACTGAACCTGATTGATGAGAAAAGGCTAGAGGATGTTTGTCATGGTCATATGTACCAAAAGTGAATGATTAAGGCTTTCAATAAAAAGGTCATACGTCAGGTATATCAAGTTGGTGATCTGGTAATCAAGCGCATCATACTGCCACAAGGTGATCCCAGGGGCAAATGGACTCCCACATACGAAGGGCCATTTATGATCAAGAACATATTTTCTAGTGGAGCCATGATCTTAACCACTATGGACGGTGACGACCTTCCTCACCCTGTGAACGCGAACATATTTAAAAGATATTATGCATAAACAAAGACCCGCTAGGTTGACTGGCCTAGGCAGAAATAAGGGCACCCCGGTAAACCAAAAGGGTTCGGGAAAAAAAATTAGGGATAAATACAAAAAGAATATGTACACCCGGCAAGTCGAAAACCTGAAAAGGCGGCTTGGGCAAAAAAGGGTATCCCGATGGACTGAAAACCCGAAAGGGCGGTCCAGGCAAAAGTTAGGGATTTAAAGCGTATAACTATGTCCCGTTGAACCACCTTGCAACCAGACTTCAGTATCAACTATCAAGATCAAATGGTACTGTTGTACCCCAAAATTTTCCCTCCCCTATTTATCAATACATGTCAAGTGAGGTCCTCAAATTGCTCAAGGAAGTCCAAGAGTTGACCAGACAAACTCTCTCCCAAGGCAGTCTACCTCAAATTAGGGTTTCATTTTGCATCAAGATCCTTGAGTCAAAGGATCCCAAATTCTCACCATTGTCCTAATATGTTCTCAATATCACCCATGTCAAGTTTCAAGCCTTGCAGAAGAAGTTTGCTCAGTCAATTGCTCAAAGACCTGAAAATCGACTGTGCTAGGTCAAAAGTCAAATGTGGCCCACATACAGTCAAACTTCAAGATTTTTGGTCAACATCCTCATTTTGAAGTATCATTCATCATTTGATCAAGGGTTGATCATGATTCATCAAGGATTTCTCATAACTCATCAAAACCCAAAAGTTGCTAAATTAGGGTTTTGTAGGAAAAGTCAACTCAACTTTGACCAAGCATAAATTTCTTATACTTTATCAGAAATGACCCATCCAAATCTAATTTTGAAGAGAATGAAATTCCCTACAATTCATATTCATCTCCCAAGTTCAAAATATGCACTCACAAAAAGATATAAATTTGGACATTATAGGTCATTTTGAAAAGTCAACAAAAAAGCCTTTTGGGTCAAAGATTCATACATGAACATGGAAGACTCAATTCAGATGAAACCTAAAGGGTTGTTTAGAGTACATGCTAAGCTTTCTAAAAAGTTCAAGAACACCTCTCTAGGGTCAAAATTGAGATAGTTATGCATTGGCCAAGTTGACCTTTTTTGCAAGATTGCCAAAAGTCAAATATGCTCAAATTTGCATTTTTTGCTAAATGGGCCCAACTTTTTATGCTTGCACTTCAATGATAACATAGTACACGATCTATGGGACCCTCCATGCTTTATTTATTCATTTATTTAATTTATTTTGATTTTTATTCATTTAAAATTCAAATAAAATAAAAAAATCTAAATAAATCATATAATGTGTTATAGGGATGATTTTTGCATTGAAGAAAGATCTTATATGCTGTCAATTGAGAATCAATTCATGCAAGGCTAATTTGGTTGGAAAAAGATTGAATTTGAGCAAATTTGGAAAGATATCATATGCCATGAAAGACCAAATCAAATCTTCATAATGGGCAAGATTGAATTCGTTTTTGTTGACCTAACATGTTGTATTACATATATAGAAGAGATCCAAGGCATGAAGGGAGGTGGAGCAGTCGTGAAAGAGGCAAACAAAACTAAAAAAATTCAAGAAAAAGTGGTGATCCAATTTCCATACTAGAGGCCAATTCGCGCCATTCTCACATTGCCAACAGATTGTTGGACATCCCAGGAACATTTCCCAACCAATTGCAAGCTTTCTCACGCCTGGAATCATAGGTACAGAAGTCACGGTTTTGTCCCAAAACTTTGATTTCGTTTTCATTGGTTCACACATCATTAGCATGTTTTAGGCATATATCGTTGTTTATCATTGAATTTGCAAGCTTTTGGTAGTGTTTAATTGTGTTTTTAGTACAGGAATCAAGAGATGCCATTGTTAGGGTTTGCTCTTATGTTTTGGGGTTTCTCTGTATCAGTAAAATTGGTCTAAGAAAGTAATACCATGGTGTTCGTGGGTTCAAGACAAATAGAATCATGTAATTAGAAGTTATTTAGCATGCACTTTCTTGATTATTGAAGTTTACAGGTCTTTACCCATGGAGCCACGCCCGTGGGTATAAGTTTACAGCCTAACACAACTGACAAGGAAGAAGAAGGCAATGTGCCTCGCCACCATTGGCTGTTTTGAAATTCCGTGCGTTTTTTATTTAACCATCGTGTTTGATATATTGTGTATTATTATTATTATATGTACAACAGAAACGCGTAGCACATATGGTAGCGTGGGGGTGGAATTATGCATAAGGACCTGGGTTCGATCCCCAGGTCCCAAACTTTGTTCATGCTATTTTGTTTCAGGAATTCAAGTACACTACAGCCTCCAGCATCCACCATGTACCCTCAACATCTGGCCATCAAACGCATCTCTGACCCAGATCAACGTGCCACTCTTGGAGGACCACCATACGCCTCCAGTCAACAGCCACATTGGATCAGGCAAAGTCAAACGGGCCTGGATCTTTTGGGCTCAGAATCTCAAACAGCACCCCCCATAATTGCTAATGCAGGCCCATTTTTCCTTCCTTGTTCTTTTTAATTTTTTTAATTTATTTAAATATTTCAATTTTTATTTTTATTTTCTTTAATTCATAAATTAATCATTTTTTTCACAAAAACCATAAAATCAATAATTCATCAAAAATTAGGATTAATTTTTATTTTATCAAAATTAACTTAATTTAGTTTAAATTAGGAAAATTATAATTTGTTTCAAAAATAAAATCAAATAGAAATTAGGTTAAACTTTTGATTTAATTTTATTTTGCTCTATTTCTCAAATAAATAAAAATACAAAAATAAGCTTTTAGATGAATTAATTTATTTTTCGTAGTTTAAAATTAATTAGACTTAGGATTTTCCTTTAATTTAACAATTCCATTATTTTCTTAAAACATAACAAGAACTTTTTAATCAATCGCAATTAGGTTTAGGCAAGTGTCAAAACCCTAGTTGTCTCGTATTCGATTCATCGCACGCGTGCTTATTGTTTTTACAATATTGTTGTAACCGTTCATGGTTTGTAATAGTTTAATCTAGGGCATTTATTTGTCGCTTTTTACCAGGTTTTTTGGCTATGTAATTAATCCCCCTCCCCGAAGCCTTGTAATAGCGTAGATTTACTTTCTCGCATTCTTAATTCCCACAAATATTTAACTATTTTGATGTATGCTAATAGGATTATATGACAAGAATGCATGACAAATTAATCCAGTTAGAAAACCCTAATGTGCAAAGACTAAAAAATTGAAAACAGATCACTCGCACATATCACTCTTAGGGTATACTCTCACTTCGGTTGCCTTCGGTAAACGATCATTAAGTATGAGGTGTCTTAATGGTTGCCCTCCAGTCTAAAAAGATCAAACGTCCCATTCGAATGTCGCCTCGGAAATGTTGCCTCGGAAATGTTGCCTCGAATATGATCTTAAAACTCTAGGGTTATTACTAAGGTGTCCTAACATTGCTTTAGTGATCATACGTCCCTTTCGAATTGACCCTTACAACTCCAACGACGGTGCTACCTATTTCTCAATAGTAGGATAGCGCTGTCTAAAGGAAACAAGAATAGAAACGATCTTTTTTCCGAGTAGGTAGATGCTATTAGGTACTTGCTCAAATCAAAATTCTTCACACTTACACATTTCAAAACAATTTTCAAAACAACTTCGTCACACCTTTGAGGACTAATACAAGGGTTATCACGAAGTCAAAACTTTTCAAAACAAAGCACATACACAAGCAATTTTAAAAGATGAGCAAGTACCTAAGAGCCCATGGAAAACCATGGATGGAAAGGGTGCTAACACCTTCCCTTTCTATAATCTACCCCCCGTACTCAAACATCTCAAAAAAAGGTTTTTTCTGTTCTTTTTCCTTTTCCAAGATTGGATGAAATAAAAGTCAGTGGCAACTCTTGCTTACCGCAATATTTTGCAAACAAAAAGCGCAAAACGTAAACCAGTATTGAACAGTCGGTTCTGCCACCGTATCACAAGTACCAATCAATCCAGTCAGCTTCAGACAAGTAGCAAAGTGATGAGACGCTGAAGGACATAAGGTAAATAGCATAATCGAAACTCAATGGGATTATTATACATAGTCGTTTTCTCTTTGTACACTATTTTGTATAGTTTTCATTTTCACGACAGAATTCTCCTACTAGAATGTCAGTCTCTTTGTACAAAAATGCCTATTATAGGCAAACTTCAAAATCAATACAAATCATTTCTTTGAAAGTACAAAACTTCCCGTTTTCATTTTTTCTGTTTTGTTTTGCAAAAAATGTCCAGTGATTATTTTTTGACATATGAATTTGAATATGATTAATGTTTACAAATACTTGCATAAAAAACAAAAAGACAGTTACTAATGACTTTAAAAAAAGGGACAAAGTCTAAAAAAGCCATTTGTAGTCCCCGCGGTTATTTTCTCTAGCAGGTACCAAGGCAAATACTTCCTACTGCAAAGTCACCGCTACATCCTCAGCATACGTCCTAATGATGTCTATGTCCCCACAGAGTGAAAACAACCAAAGTTTTGAGCTCTTCTTCCCCAAGCAGGAATTACCTCCTCCAGCAAAATTCCCCCAGAGAGATGAAATCCATGTTCCCCAGCTAAGTTTTATAATCTCAAACAGTTTACAAAGCCTCACCCCCGGTAGAGTTTATTTCTCTAGCTGAGGAAGTTCATCCTCCAACAAAGTTTATTTCTCTATATTGGTAAGATCTTCCAATAGAGAACCGTCTCCCCGTCGGAACATTCTCAAGCAGAAGTCATAGATCCCCAGCAGAGTAGTCTCAAACGGAAAGAGGAAATCCCCGGCAAATATTCTCCATT
This sequence comes from Vicia faba, assembly GCA_948472305.1. Lineage (NCBI taxonomy): Eukaryota > Viridiplantae > Streptophyta > Magnoliopsida > Fabales > Fabaceae > Vicia > Vicia faba. The sequence continues at coordinate 939,834,506 of OX451741.1, read as the reverse complement.
CATCATCCCCAGTGGAAATAAAAGAATCATTTTCCTCATATGCCAAACATCAGTCCGGGATTCAACTTCCTAGTACTCTCCAGCAGCAGTCAAGGATTTATTTTCCCAGACTAGGAAATTTTGCAACAGCATTCCATGTTCATATATCATGGCATGCGTATACATATTGCATACAACACAATATCATTTATTTTGAGAATGTCATTACACAATGCATTTCATACATCATGACATTGCATATGACTAACTCTTTACCTTTCATGAAAGATCAATCAACAAACATCACAAACTACCTTTATGACCTGACAGTCTTTTCAAAGGTTACCTCTGACGAAGGGATATTCCAGCATTTTCTTTAGAATATCATATTCGAGACCTCTACTGGTTTAGTTTAAATCGTCCAATGATTTATCCTGATTCTTTTTCGGTAGATACTTTCTCTGGTTCAGTTAAATCGACCCTAAGATTTCCCTGATTCTATTCCAGTTAAAGATAACTCAAGATCTCTACTGGTTCAGTTTAAACCGACCAATGATTTATCCTGATTTTTTTTCTGGTAGATACTTTTTATGGTTCAGTTAAATCGACCCTAAGATTTCCCTGATTCTATTCCAGTTAAAGATAACTCAAGACCTCTACTAGTTCAGTTTAAATCAACCAATGATTTATCCTAATTCTTTTCTGATAGATACTTTCTCTAGTTCAGTCAAATTGACCCTAAGATTTTTTTGATTCTTATCCAATTAAAGATAACTCAAGACCTCTGCTGGTTCAGTTTAAATCGATCAATGATTTATTCTGATTCTTTTCCGGTAGATTATTTCTCTGGTTCAATCAAATCAACCCTAAGAATTTTCGGATTCTTATCCAGTTAAAGATGATTCAAGACCTTTCTATAGTTCAGTTAAATCGACACTAAGATTTTCCGATTGTTATCCAGTTAAAGATACTGTAAATCCTGGAGTCCGACCAGATAGAAGTTTATTAATTACTATGAAGCCTGGATCCGACCAGATGATAATATAGACTATGACACCGAAACATGGACTCGACTAGATAACGATATACCTCAGATTCAAGCTGAAGCCTGGACTCAACCAGATAACAGTATACCTCAGATTCAAGCTGAAGCCTGGATATAACCAGATAACAGTTTAATGTCTACAATTACTGCGAAGCCTGGAACCGACCAGATAACAGTTAATTTCATGTTCCCTAATAGGTCACCGTGAAGCCTGAAATACGACCAGATAGCAGTCATTCTTATTGTCCTCAGGAAGTTGCTATGAAGCCTAGATCCCGACCAAATAACAACTCGCTTTCGTCTCTCCAGTCAAGAGATAATTCCCCAGTAGAGTAATAGACAATCGAAGCTCCTAGAATCTATTCCCCTAAAACATTCCCCAGCCGGATCCTCCTCAAACAATAGGAACAGGAATCCCCACAAAGAGACTTCTTATGAAGTCAACATCTACTTTGGATGGCATCTCTATGCCCATCTCTGACGAATCTCCGTCATATTCCTTGGATGGCATCTTTAAGCCCATCTCCGACAGTCTCTTGTCGTCTTGTCCAAATGGAATTTGTAAGCCCATTCCTGATATTATCAACCAACAATATCACTTCAGACGAGTGCAAATTTCTAGGCACTCTAGTGTTCAATCATCTTCCACCTTCAGATCACGAAAGGCAGACAAGCCAATCTACATCCTCAGGTCTAAGAAGGTTGAACAGGGGCAGCTGTTGTACCCCAAAAGTTTCCCTCTCATTTTCTTTCAAGATCTTCTCTTTTATGGGTGGTTGCAAACATCTGCTTGAGGAAAGTAAAATTTGAAGATGAACGAAATATCCTTCGATTGGGACATCAGAGCTTCCTTCGATTGGAGAATCAGAGCTTCCTTCGATTGGAGCATCAGAGCTTCCTTCGATTGGAGCATCAGAGTTTCCTTCGATTGGAGCATCAGAGCTTCCTTCAGTTGGAGCATCAGAGCTTCCTTCGATTGGAGAATCAGAGCTTCCTTCGATTGGAGAATCAGAGCTTCCTTCCATTGGAGCATCAGAGCTCCCTTCTATTGGAGCATCAAAGTTTCCTTCGATTTGAATATCATAGCTTCCTTCGATTGGAGCATCAGAGCTTCATTCGATTAGAGCATCAAGGTGTCCTTCGATTGGAACATCAGAAGGTCATTCGATTGGAACATCAGAATTGCCTTCAATTGGCATGTCGGTACAGAGATGTCTTAAGCTAAAATGTCTGATGAGGGAAGTTCTGAATACTTCGAATCAGAACTTAGAACCATCGAAGGGAACAAGGGCTGGTCGAAGGGGCTTTAGAGAGGGAAACTCTGAATTTTCAAATTCGAACATGGCGCCAAGTTGACTTGTCCAGATTCACCCAGAATTCCAAAATGGCATGATATATCTCAAAATGGAAATCTTTTAAATTGCCTGATTCTGTTTTCAATGCCATGTTTCTTTCCCCATTTCCTTGTCTCCTCAGCCTCCTATAAATACAAGACACATACTGTATCACAAGGACGGAGATTGCACATGAAGAGATTACACATACCACGTTTCTCAAAAATCCCAAAAGCCTCCCGGCTGAAAAACCTTTTGCAGGCCCCCTCTCCAGGAGTCCACACCAACTCCCCAGCAAACATTTCCACGCTCAGAGCCACCTTCGATTGGTAAGGGTTTGCAGAATCAAAACTGCACCTTCATGCTATTTAGATATACATTGCACGTATACTCTTGTTATTTCCAATATTTGTGTTGCATGCAAGCTAAAATGCAGGGATGAGATCGTGTCATCGCTAGGGCACGATCTGATTTTTTCCTTCGAATCACACGTGGGAAGCTCCAGGCCAAACAAAACCAGATTCAAATTGGAGATAGATCTGAATAGGGGAGGGATTCGAATCAGGGTGGTAAAGTCCCACCTGGACCTCTAATGTTTGTTTATATTACAGGAAACAGTTTTCTCAGGTTCTCCACAAACAGAATATTGTAGGGCTTTGAAGCAGCCAAGCTTCGAACTAGGTGGCAGGAACCTTTTTCCAATAACCTTCGATTCAAACTCTGGCAATTTGATTCAGGGTGACACTGCCAGGCTATCGAATCCAGGACCAGATTCGATTCAAGTCCAAGATGTTTTTTTTTTCTTTTTCTAACGAATTCCTTGCAGATCCAATATCCTAGATCGAAGGATGAGACCTCCAGATCGAACACCCCCCAGAGGTGCAATCTCTTAGGAATCTTCGATCAACCTTCTCACTTGGATTGAAAGGCATCCTTAGGCCTTTCGATCCAGACCCACACCCTGCATATTACTCTTTTTCGTTCTTCTGCTTGGCCCATTTAGTTTATCTTTTTCACTGTTTTGTTTCTTCTATTTTTTAATCAACATTAAAAGTCAAAACTCACAAAAAATGGCGTAGATATTTTGATTAAATAGTTAATTTCCTAATTAATCAATTAATTAATTGAATTTTAATTAATTAACTTTAACCTTTTTCTTTCAAAATTAAAAGTAAACTAGAATTTAGGATTAATTTCATTATTTTCTTTTCCTAATAAAAAAGGCTTAGGCTATTTTTTCTTAATTAATTTTCATTTTTCTAAATAGACTTTAGGGTGTTTAATTTAAATATATTCTTAATTAAAAAACAAGCAAAAAGATTTTCATCCTTAAGATTTCTTAAGCATTTCTTTAGTTCGCGCGCATTTTTTATTTTTCGCAATTCTTTTTATATGATGTAACTGATTATGGGATGTAATAGTCTAGGTTTAAAATTACGCATTTTATTTCTTGCACTCTTTTTTTATGTAACTGTCCCAAAGAATTGTAATAGCGTGGGTTTTACGTTTCTGCTTTTATTTTTCGTACTTTACATTTGCTGTACAATATTATTGTTAATAACTAGGATTGCATGGAAAGATTGAAAATAAACGCTAGAAAACCTTAATGCAAAAGATAAATAACTAAATTGAATCACTTGCACATGCACACCTCTAGGGTATCTCCCACTTCGGTTGCCTTCAGAAAAACAGTCATGTCCCTCGAAATGGGGACGCTTTAGCAAAGACCCGTAAATCAAAAGATCATAGTCCCTAGATGACCCTACAATTTCCTTTCGGTAAATGATCTAGTCCTTAAACAAAACTGCTAAAGCATCTCCACATGTTGCCTTTATGACTGCACGTCCCTTCGATAGTCCCTCAACATCCAACGATATGGCTACCTACTCACTAATAGTAGGATATCACTATCTAAAGGAAAGGAGGAATATAACACCTTTTTCGAGTAGGTACACGACTGTTAGGTACTTGCTCAAAAACCATTTTTCACACTACACTTTCAAAACCATTTAAAAAAAAAACCTTTATCAACACTCTTGAGGACTGATACAAGAGTTAGCATAAAGCAAATATTTTTTTCAAAACACACAAACACGAAAGAAATTTTCAAAACATGAGCAAGTACTTAAGATCCCGTGGAAAACCACGGATGGAAAGGATGCTAATACCTTCCCTTTCCATAATATACCCCCTTACTCAGAAAATCTCAAAAAAGGTCTTTTTCTGTTCTTTTCACCCTTTCCTTTATTGGATAAAAGAAAAGTCGGTGGCGACTCTTGCTTACCGCACATTTGCGAATACAAAACGCAAACCAGTATTAAACAGTTGGTTCTGCCACTGTATCACATTGCTCATAGCTTGCTCAATAAAGAAAATGAAGATAATAAGACTACAAGATGCTACACTTAAACTTAGATCATATTCATCTTTGTAGAATCATGTAAACACAAGAGTTGTTTCTCATATTTTGTTATATATTTAGTTCTTCGTGTAAATTGTTTGTACACAAGAGTTGTTTCTCATAACTGTGAGAAATAATCAGGACTTAATCATTTGTGTAATATGCTTAGAAAGAAGCAATAATGTAAATACAAACATTATCAACTAAATATTGATAGTTCCTTGAGAGACTCGGTTGAGTCAGGATTCTCAAGAAGACTTTGGCTGTGGTCATCGTAGATGAAATCCTGTTAAGAAAGACCAGGTTGGTCAAATTTATTAATGGATCAATGATAGTTATATCCAGTTGGATCACTGAACATATCATTGCAAGGTTCCTTAAGAGACTGAGTGAAGATCTGATCTCAAGAAGATAATGGTTGCGGTCATTATGGGAAATCCTGATAGGAGATTCTGAAGAATAAGATTCTGTTGGGTCAATAGATGTTATATCTAGTTTAGATCCCTGAATGTGTCATTGGATGTTAGTCACCGGCAGTTGCCCGTTTAGATTGTAATCGATTTGGTTATAGTGGATTAAGTCCTTGAGTTTAAGACGAAATCACCTCGGTAGGGTGGACTGGACTAGCTTAAGGGTTTCTCAAGTGAACCAGGATATATCACATTTTCTTTACTCTTGCTCATGCTTTATTATTTATGATTCCACAACATATTCAAAGCATCAGTTAACAGAACAATGTCAAGAAACAAAAGTTTTCTATGACTGGAAAACTCAATTTAAACCCCCCTTTTCTTGCGTTTTCTTCACACCTTGAATTGGTATCAGAGTCTGGTTCTGTTATTGATGGATATTAAACACCTAACAGTGTCAGATAAAGATCCAAATGTTGTGTGAAGACAATAAGTTTTGCTTGATTGGGAGTATCCAAGGAAGATACATTCATCAACTTTTGCATCAAATTTTCCAAGGTTGTCTTTACATTTTTTAAAACAAAAAATTTGCATCTGAATACATGAAGATGTGATAAATTTGATTATATACCTTTTTAGAAATTCATAAGGAGTTTTGTTTAAAATAGGACGAATAAGTATCCTATTTAAAACATAACAAGCCGTGATTATCAAATCGGTTCAAAAATATTTTGGTAGACTACCTCCATTGATCATAGTTCTTACCAACTTCTCTAAAACTCATTTTTTTCGCTCCATAACACCGTTTTGTTGTGGAGTTCTAGGAACGAAAAAATTATGTTTAATGCCATGTTTATCACAATAATCCTCAAAGGGGTAGTTTTCAATTTCAACTCCATGATCGCTTCGAATAACAACTATGCTCAAATTCATTTTACTTTGAGACAACTTTGCAAAACTATAGAAAGCCGAAAATGTTTCATCTTTACTAAGCAAAATATGGTTTAACAAAGTCTAGAGTAATCGTCTATGATAACAAAGCCATAGTAATTACCACCCAAGCTTTTAGTCCTTGAGGAACTAAATATATCCATATGGAGAAGCTCAAGAGGTCTAGAAGTTGAAATAATGTTTTTAGATTTAAAAGAGACCCTTGTTTGCTTTCCCATTTGGCATGCATCGCATATGTGATCTTTTGAAAATTTAATTTTTGGTAGACCAATAACTATATCCTTTGAGACCACTTTGTTTAATAAATCAAAGTCGACATGTGCTAAGTGTCTATACCAGAACAAAGAGTCTTCTCTAATGATTACTAAGCACTTAGTGCTTGTCAATGATACAACATTCAACTTACACACACACACACACACACACACACACACACACACACACACACACACACACACACACACACACACACACATATATATATATATATATATATATATATATATATATATATATATTGTTTACCCTCAAACCCTTAAGAAAGTAATCTTTCTTATCATTATGTTCAATTATGAAAAATTCATTTTGTATCCTTTGTCGCATAGTTGAATAATGCTAAGTAGATTATATTTAAGGCCTTCAACAAGCATAACATCATTGATAGTAGTAGAAGAGGAATTAACTCCACTATCTTTTCCAACTATAACACCCTTGTTATTGTCTCCATAAGTTATAAACCCCTTTTTCTTTGCTACAAAGTCAATGAATAAAGAGATGTCACCCGTTATATGCCTTGAACATCCACTACCAAGAACCCACATTCTTTCCATGGAGCCAAGACATTCAACCTAAAATATTAAGCAAAAGTGGTAGGTACCCAATTTTCATTGGGTCCTTGAGAGTAAGTGGAACCACTGTTGGAATTAGGCAACCAATGAAAAACACCTTTAGAAACAAGAAGTCTCTTAAATCTACATTTTGCAATGGTATGAACTTTCTTGCAACAATAGTGACAAGTCAAATGATAATGAGAGAAACTTTTTCTATTTGATTTTTTTTCAACAAAACAATATTTTTGTATGGAGGATTTAAATCCTTTTTAAATTTTCTAGGATCATTGGCAAAAATAAATTTTAGTTCTAAAGCCTTATTCAGTTAGGCATTTAGAGTAATAACCTCTTTTTGACAAACATGACAAGTTTCACAACCAAAAAAGAAATAACCTCTCCTTCTAATGAGCCGAGAGACAAAAAAAATTCGCTATCACTTTCCCAAGTGATGTAAAATTTTCAAGGCTTGCTAGACTTCTTATATTGACCATTTCCTTTGTCTTTCTTAAGCAATGGATAATCCGGTTTGTAGTGACCGACCGTTTCCCATAGAAAACCAAAGCCTACCTGGCATATTTACCCCAAAGTCCAACATTTTTTGGCATACATCCAATAATTCATTATAGTCATTAATCAGTCATTACATACATCATTTCATGCGTATCAATACGCTCAAAAAACAAAGTATGTCACACATCAGCACAAATCATGCATACATATCATAAGCTAGGATTCAGTGACCACTCATGGAAGTCCATATTAATCTCCAAACAAGCAATTTGCAATCATTCATTTATTGTTAACATTTATTGGCCATTTGGTTGAGGTTAACCATTTGTACTCCTTTCGACCTTTGTCAATACATTAGTTGATGTTGGTTATCTTTTGTTCATCATCCTTCGTCAATACATTAGTTGATGTTGGTTATCTTTTGTTTGTTGACTTTCATCAATACCTTAGTTGATGCTTGTTATCTTTTTCCGTTGACTTTCATCAATACATTAGTTGATGTTAGTTATCTTTTGTTCATTGACTTTCATTAATACATTACTCGATGTTAGTTATCTTTTATTCATTGACTTTCATCAATACATTAGTTGATGTTATTTATCTTGTCGTTGACTTTTATCAATACATTAGTTGATGTTAGTTGTCTTTTGTTCGTTGACTTTCATCAATATATTAAATGATGTTAGTTGTCTTTTGTTTGTTGACCTTCATCAGTACATTAATTGATGTTGGTTGTCTTTCGTTTGTTGACTTTCATCAGTATATTAGTTGATGTAGGCTGTCTTTTGTTGACTTTCATGAGTACATTAGTTAATGTTAGTTGTCATTTGTTTGTTGACCTTTATCATTACATTGGCTGATGTTGGTTGTCTTTCGTTTTTATTCATGGGTATATTAGTTAATGTTGGTTATCTTTCGTTTACCTTCATTAGTATATTAGCTGATGTTGATTGTCTTTTGTTTACCTTCATCAGTACACTATCTGATGTTATTTGTCTTTCATTTACCGACATCAGTACATTAGCTGATGTTGGTTGTCTTTCGTTTACCTTCATCATTATATTAGTTGATGTTGGTTTTCTTTCATTTACCTTTATCGGTACATTAGCTGATGTTGGATGTCTTTTGTTTACCTTCATCAGTATGTTAGCTGATGTTGGTCCCCTTTCCTTTCATTAGTACATTAGCTAATGTCAGTTGCCTCTCGCTTACCTTCATCATTATATAGCTGATGTGGGTTGTCTTTCCTTTACCTTCAGTACATTAGCTGATGCTGGTTATCTTTCATTTATCTTCATCAGTACATTAATTGATGTAAGTTGGCTTTTCACGACCTGAATGAACACATTAGTTGAGGATGATTTGTCGTTGACTGTCATCAATACATTAGTTGATGTTGGTTGTCTTTTGTCGATATGAATCAACTCATTAGTTGAGGACGATTTGTTAGTACCATTGCCTTTCCCCATCGAGTCTTCCCATTTACCTCCTTTAAATTTCCATTGGAATTCCTTGGCAAGTTATCTCAATTGATCCCCACAGAGTATGTTCCATATCCATAACAAGAGAATCCATACAATAATAGTATAACATATTATTACAACAAGGAGCAAAATTTAGGTTTTTTTTTTGTATTTAATCATCTGTCGACATTGATATCACGAAAAACAAAGTTATTCTTGCTATATGACTAAAGAAAATTAAATACGGACAACTGTCATACCCTAAATTTCCCCTAAGTTTTTGTTGCTCAATTCATCTGCATCAAAGTCAAAGTTTACTGTTTCACCATATTGCGGTTATTCATTTCATCTGTCATATCATCTGCATCAAAGTCAAGAGTTGACTTTCTTTGATTATTACTTCATTTGCAAGTTATTATTTTTAATGTCCAACTATCCAATTCATATTTCATTTTCATTTAAGAACTTTGCCTATTGGATTTTGTAGTATTTGAGTTTGATTTTTTTTAATTAGTATTTGAATTTGCTATTTTTAATTAATATTTAAATTTTCATATTTGAATAAATAAAATAACTTTCGAATAAAATGAAAAATATTTTTATTTGTTAGAATAAGACAAAATGAAAAAGCGATATTTTTTTAAAAAATAATTAAGTTTTGAAGTTTTAATACTAAACTAACCAACCTTTCACAATAATTCTCAATCTAACAGTGTTTCCAAAAAATAAAAGTGAATTAAAGAGGAGGCGCCACTTGAATTGACGTCTCCTATATATTTTTCAAACTTTTCCAATTACCTGCGGATTTTCCTACAGTTACATTACATACAGACTTACCTGCGGATTTTCCTACAGAATACCTATAGGAAAATAATCCGCAGGTAAATCTGCAAGTAAATCCACAGGAAATGTAAAATCCACAGAAAATATTGAATCTGCAGAAAAATCCACAAGTAAATAGAAAAAATTGAAAAAAAATATAAAAGATGGCTAGACGTCATCTCACTTGGCGCCTCTTTTGAAAAATCAATGCATGTGCCATCTGAAATGACTACTGTATTATAACATTTTCTGAAATACGATTATTTGAATAATTTTCTCCAAAATATAATTATTTGTGTATTTTTTTTCAAAACATAATTATTACTAAAAAAAATTCAAAAAACGCATTTGTTTCTTTTTTCCCTCTATAACACCATATACAAAACACCATGATACACGTTTTCCACAGTATCATGTATTAAAGAAAAAGATTCATTCTATCTCCATATACCCAATACATAAAATATAAAATAGGTTCATGCTATCATGTACATTATCTTCAAGCCATCCAAACTTTATCATCGAGCTCCGTCATCATCGACCATGCTTCACAATATCACCATCAACATCCAAGCTGCAACATGAATAAAAAACAAATTCAGTTACGATCAGGTTCACATCATACCATAACACATGAACATAACATACATTCATTATCACCACACGGTTTTGGCACCAACAAATTCAGTTTCGACACAAATTCAAATTCACATTTCAATTCAAAAACCAACTCAAACAAACACAAATCTCTCAATCTCAACCATCAATTCATTCAATTTTCACACCGATCACCAAAAGTTTCATTCTCAGCCCTTGATTAATTTTCATTCACATAAACTTTTCTCACTCAACTCCAAACTCATACACAAGCCTCACCAAGAAACAACTCAATAGAACAACACGCACAACAATAACAAATATGCAACACAAAAGGACACACAAGAAAATCAAAGAAGAAGGACAAGAGGATTGAAACGGAAGGGGAGCAAAGAAAAGATTAAATTCCGTACCTGAGAGTGTCGTTGTTTTCGTCGATTCGGTAACCTTAAAACCTTGATATTTCACCTCTTTTTTATAGTATTCTGCCCCCATACTTATGCTAATCGTTTTCCCCATGGTTGTTTGCACCAATTCATCATTGTCGCCATTTAATTTTTCTTTTAGGGTCTTCTAATTTGTTGAATTTTTCGTTGCTGTTGTGTGATTATCGGCCTATTTTTTCATATGTTTGAGTTTGGTTGATGTTGTTTTTAATTATTTCTTGGACTGAATGAATGTTTGATGTTCTGTGGAGTGAGCTTCAGAAGAGAAAATGTCATTGAGAGAGTTTTAGAAACGAGAGAGATACGAGGGAGAGATAGTAAGAGACAAGTGTGTTTGGAATGGTATAGGGCGAATCACTCTCCCTTGTCATTTAGGGTTCTCTTTGGATTAGGGAATTTCTTTTTCACCTTGGTGTCTTCTTACGGTGTCGGACAAAAAATCTAAAATACCCCCAAACTTTGGATGTGCATATCCGAACGCACTGTATTTATCAAGAAAATGTGTGTTCGCATGTGCATATCTGAAGTCATTTTATTTTGTCAAGAAAATGTGACTTCGCATGTGTATATCCGAATCCACCCCATAATTTAACACTTCGGATCTGCATATCAGAAGTCGTTTAATTGTTTAACAGAACATCATAACTCATTTCTACTCAAAATCCATTTCAAACCCCAAACTTTCTACTCAAACAAAATTTCTACTCAAACTTGAATTTCTTTTTCATTTCAACTCATTTCTACGCATTCCAACTCATTTACTCATTCAACTCATTCCAACCCATTTCTACTCATTTACTCATTTCAACTCATTCCAACTCATATCCAAAGCTCCAAATTTGTGTAAATTTTCTCCATTTCCATTTGATTCACTATGCAATGCTATAATAGTTTATTAGGTTAGTTAGAATCAATTATATTGTGTAGGTTGATGTTAGAGTAGTTAAATGATCGTGTTTTGGTGATAAAATAAGGTTTTTGGATGATTTAGGACAACAAGAAGAAGTTATCCGAAAAAGGCTGTTCGTAGGTGGTTTTAGATGTGCACATCCGACCCCCCCCCCCCCCCCCCCCCCCCCCCCCCATTGACCAGTTTCAGATGTGCACATGTGAATTCTTTACCGAGTTAATTTTTTTAAACCAACATTTTAACAATTATATTTTTCAGAAAAATAGATGACAACTAGGACCCGAACAATTGATTGGGACAAGGCAGGCCAAGCCATAATGTCTCTGCTCGGCGTGAGAGAGTTGAGTAGCAGGTTAACAGGCCTCAAGGACAGGGTCAGGTATGACAGGAGGAAGTGGTTGGAGGTTCCACTTCTGCACTGAGGAGTCGCTTGTCTCAGGCGTAATCCTCTCGTGCACATGAGAAGATATCCGATGAGGAGGAGGTACCCGAGCAAATTGTGGTACCCGAGCAAGTTGAGGTACCCGAGCAGGTTGAGGTACCTGAGGAGGAGAACCTCGGCTATCCAGGAGGGTCTTTTGACACCTCCCTCTTGATCTACTATAATGATCATTTCTCTCGGTATATTTGGGATGGAGAGGTATATTTTTGGTTGCACCTTTTCATTTTAAAGGTTTACTCACAAATATTATATTAACGTTATTATATTTTTTGTTATAGGAACGATTGCCCATTAAATCCGTGAACCACTCGCGGAAATATATGAATTATTTATACCTGCAGAGGCTTGGTTCCATGAGGCCGTTGTTGGATCCGGACTTGCCGAACTATGTTGTACTGGTAATGTTACTATTAGCCACGACATGCAGGGGGCATTTTCCGAGAGGTGGAACAAGGAGACGTCTTCTTTCCACTTTCCTGTTGAGGATATAACGATCACACTTGATGACGTGACTTGCTTACTCCACCTACCTATCAGAGAGAGGTTACTTAACCATTACAAGATCCCACGAGCTGAGACGATTGAATGGATGGTCGAGTATCTGGGAGCTGGTCCATTTCAGGCATCTGAAGACTGTAGAACAACTAATGGTCCACATGAAAAATTATCCACCTTGAAAAACTTATATGAAGAGCATCTGGTTGTAGCAACAGGGGCCAAGGATGAGGGTGACAAAGTTTTTGTTCAGTACCACCGAGATTGTTTGAGGTGTTACTTCATGTTCTTAGTTGGCATCTCCCTCTTTGTGAAGAAAAGTGCAACCTACAAAGATGTGACATACCTATGGTATTTTATGGATTTGAGTACAGTTCGTGAGTGGAGTTGGGGGGCCGCCATTTTGATATACCTCTACCAGAAGCTGAGTGAAGCTTCAAACTGGAGGACGAGGTAGCTCACTGGCTCTTACACACTCCTCATGGTACCTTTCATTCCAACTATTACATTTAATTTGTTTTTTATAATTTGTACTTACATATTATCTAATTTGTGATTCAAAGCTGGATAATCTCTCACTTCCACCGTATTCATGGTTTCGAGCTTGATCCGACTTATACTAACAACATGTTGAGGGCTGCAAAGTATGTCCTCAACATAGGGAATCATAAAGTGTCGCCTTACTGGTTGTATCTTGATCGTACTAATCATGATGACATCAAATGGACGCCATTTGAGGATCACAAGGATGTTGTTCCCTTCAACCCCATCTCATTATACTCTGGGTGGCAAGCATGTGGATCGAATATTATGGCCAGGTATCTTCCAGAGCGGTGTATCTGACAATTTGTCTTTGTGAAGATGATACCGAGATCTCCATTTTAGGCTGCTTTCGACACCATTGTTGGTGGGAACTCGATGATATCTTTCAAGATTGGGAGAATCATTTGGTGCCACAAGAGTATCGGATGATGCTGGCATTCTAGAGTTGGCATTATGTAGAGAGATATGTGACATGTTTCTTTAACGTCTCACACTCTATCATGACACTGAATGGTCCAGGACGTCCACCTAGGTCAGTTTATGAGGAGCTCTTGGAGAACCAACAGGCTAATCATGACCATGCCACTGATCTCTTGCCGATCTATCATCAAATACACATTCTTGGGCATGAGGCATTAGATTTCAGGATTATTGAGATGGGCGGTTTCCATCATTGGGAGGATGGTTACAGAGGCATCCAGTGCGGTGCAAGGGGTTCAGATTAGGCATATTCAATAGCAGTAGCCTATGTTGTGTTTTGTTTTTTTACCGATGTAATATTTTTACATTACGCACTTTCGGAACAACTTATGTATTATATTATATTTTCCTATTTCTGAACATCTAATCTAATTGTTATGTCCGTATTGTTATATTTGTTTCATTTTTTATCAAAATCATATCATTTTATGTTTGCACGTTTGTAAGTTTATCAGGTAGTGGTAATGATGATGTTTTAAACAAAAATGACACAAACAAAGGTAGTTTCAGATATGCATATCTGAAACATCTATTGACATATTCGCAGGTAGTTTCAGATATGCATATCCGAAACTGCCTCTAAAATTTTAAATCCAACTTTTATGCATTAAAACGTGGGAAAAGGGTATCTTTGGATGTGCATATCTGAAACATGCTGAAAGGTGCATTCAGATATGCACATCCGAAGGATATTTTCGAGTTTTCAGAGGTGTAACTCAACATAATCAGATGGAGAAATAAATTCCCTTGGATTAACAGGGGTTTGGGCCTTTAGGTTCCAACCCGTTTTAACCCTCACATCCCTGTTTCAACTCATACGCACCTCCTCTTGCTTTTTGGTGCAATTTCCAATTTGGGTAAACAACTTTTGGGCCCAGTGCAATGTTTTTCTTTTCTCGGCCATGCACCCCCTGGATTTTGTTTACTAACTTTGTTATTTGTTTTCACTTTTTTTTCCATCAGTTAATTAATTGGTTAATTAACTACAAAACTCTTTTAATTAATTTGTTAATTAATTGGTTAATCTTTGATATTCAACTTGTTTTTTTTATTAGTTTGTTAATTGATTAATTCTATCCATTTTGTTTTTTTCTTCAACAAATCATCACCCTCTCGAATTCAAGCTAATTTTCACCATTTAAAACCACTTCACGTTCAATTCAAATAATTTCCATCAATTAAAATATTTTCAAAATCAATTCAAGCTCTTAATCAACATCAAATCGATTTTCTTAATCAAAATGCTCAAAATCCCTTTTTCGTAATAAAATCAGATGACAGAGGACAATTGGATGCACATTTTTTTGAAACCATAGTCGGGCGCATATTGTACACTTAGTTCAAAACGACTATTCGTCTTTCCACCTAAAATATTTAATCAAACTTTGAACAAAAGGGACATTTGGATGCACATCTTTTTGAAACCTTGGGTAAACGAGCGTAAGGTGTACACTTTGTTCAAATGATTACTCATATTCCGTAAAAGACGAATTTTCAATAAAGTGTGGATGAAAGAGGACTATTGGATGTACATCCTTTTGAAACCTCTAATAATCGGACCCTTGGCGTATGACTTGGTCTGAACGAGCATTCATCATCCACCTAAAAACAATCCAAGTCATCAAATCATCTTTTTTGCCCGAGCGTGAGTCTTTTTTCAACTTTCTTCTTCCAAGTGCGAATCTTTTAATCAACGAGTATTTTTTGCCCAAGCGCGAATAACATCATTTTCTCAATTAAAATTAACCAACTAACAAAGTTCTTTCTACAAAGAACTACGTAGCCTTAAGTACAATAGTAAAAATCCCAAAAACATTTTCTTCCTTTTTCTCACACAATAAGTAGAAGATCGCAAGTAAACATCACGATAACACTCTTTCACAAAACTAACTAAATGAATCCCATTGAGTACAATGGATGTGAGGGTTCTAATATCTTTTACTCTCATAACCGACTCTCGAACCCGCTTTTGGTTGCGACTACCATTTTCTTTTCTTTTGTGGGTTTTATATTTTCCCTTTTCTTTTGGAATAAATAAAGTTCGATGACGACTCTGTTGTATTTCGAGCATGCAATGCGCTCAAAATTTTTTTCCACCGTGAGAATACCAACTATTATACCACAAAATTTTCCCTCCCATCTTCATTCAAGATATTCTCCTAAGGTCCTCAAATGTTCAAGGTGGCTCAATAATTGATCAGACAAATTCTCCTCCTAAGCAATGGGTCGACAACTAGGGTTTTGTATTTCTCAAGGAAGATTGGGTTTCCTAGGTCTCAAGTGGTTTTAATGTGTCCTCATATGTCTTCAACAATGCTCATATCACGTTTCAAGCCTTGTATCACAAGTTTGCTCAGTCAATTGCTCAGATGACTGAAAATCAACTATATTGGGTGAAAAGTCAATTGTGGTCAATATACAGTCAAACTTCAAGATTTTTGGTCAAAATCAACATTTTAAAGTCATATCCATCATTTTATCAAGGTTTGATCATGATTCCACAAGAAAAGCCCTCAAATCATCAAAAGTCAAAAGTTGCCAAATTAAAGTTTCCTTAGGAGAAGTGAACTGAACTTTGACCAAGCATAACTTTCACATGCTTCATCAGATTTTCCCCAACCAAAACCAATTTTGAAGGAAATTCAATTCTTTACAACTTTGTCTCTCTAAGCTCAAGTTCAAAAAATGCATCATGTGAGAGATATAAGCCAATACATTACAGGTCATTTCAAAAGTCAACAAAAAGATACTTCTTGTCAAGGCAACTTACATCAAGATAAATTCTTCAAAGGAAAAAATGATCAACATAGAGGTTGTAGAGGACACCTTGAGATTTACAAATAGTCCAAGATCACCTTCAAAAGATGAAAATTGAGTGAGTTATGACCATTTCAAGTTGGGAAATTTTGAGCAAATGCATGAAGTTCAAATTGAGCAAGCTTGATATTTTGGACTATTGGGCCATGGTTTAAGAGTCCTAATGTGTATTATAATCTTCATAAACCTCAAACCTTATCCTTACACCCATTGGCCTATTTTTATTATTTTTGATTTATTCATTAATAATATAAAATAAATAAGATAAAACCATATCTTTTTATACAAGGTCCAATCCCACATATTGTTGCCCTAATTTTCCCTAAAAATCTCAGTACTTTCCATAAAACAAGACATGAAACCCTTGCCTCTCAATATTGTCAAAAAATAGGAAACTTTTTTCAAGAACCCTAGAATTTCAAAACTCTTGTTGCAACCCTTTTCACTACAAGATCTCCATTCCATTCACTCCTAACAACCTTGCAGAGTAAGATTGGATTGATTTTGAGGGTTCAAAACGCATGAGAACACCATACCATGCATCTCCGATTGCATAATATTATGAATTTCACATCTTAATTTTTGCATCGTTTTAAGTCATATTGTTATTACTAACGTGCTTCTGAGTTACATTTGGACAGGTTTGAACAATCATGGAGGTCCCATGCATATTGAATCGTGAATCACCATACTAGCACCGGTTGCATATGTTTTCACCATAGCTCTTAATCCTTTGCGTTTTATCCTTCAAAATTATCCCATTGGATTCGCAGCCTCTGTTTTAGGGGGATAGGACATTGTTTGATCACTAAAGCTTTGGGTTTTGCAAGTTTAAAGAAAACAGATCATCGAAGAAGACGACCGGAGTTAGGGCTCTGACGCTTCTCCGGCCAATGTATTTGTTTATATATTATATATTAATTGTTTGGTTTATGTAAACAGATGAATAGCCACCCCAATGGTAGAAACGCGCACGCTAAGTCACTTCTCTCTCAGGTCACTGGTTCGATCCACAGTTTTGCCAAATTCTTTCATATTTTCATTATTTTTGGAGGTTTGTTATAAAACACATTGGAGGCGTATCCTTGACACAAAAAACGCATTGGAATGGTGGTGTGCTTGCTGCTGAATTTGCTTGAGGGCTTGAGTTCAACACCCACCCCTACTCATTTGGTTATTTTATTTTTTCAATTCTATGTTTCTCACTCTTTTATAAACGTTTTTTCAAAACCTTTTTTAAACAAACCCTAATTTTATTTTTAGGTTTTTTTTTATCTAATTGTAGGCTTTAAATTTTATTTTAGGTTTTAGCTTAATTTTAGGTTTTTGATCAACTTTAGGGTTTATTTAATTAATCTTAATTTAGTTTTAGCGTTTCATTAATAAACCCTAATTTGATTTTTTTAAGGATTTCTCAATTAAAATGAACCTACATTTAGGGTTGGCTTAATTAATCAATTCTTTTTAATTAACTAATTCTTTTTATAAATTAAAATCAATTAGGTTTTCTTTAGATTAATCACCAAACAGTCACAAAATGATTTTTAATTTTCTTTTTAATTTACAATCTTCGCGCATTTACTTTCGCATTAGTTTTTCCGATTATGTAACTGCTACAAAATATAATAGTTTAATTAGGGGACGCTTTAGCAAAGACCCTCGATTAAAAGATCATAGTCCCTCGATGACCCATACGATGTTTCCTTCGGTAAACAATATTAGTCCCTTATGATAAATTTCTAAAGTGCCTCTACGAGTTGCCTTTATGACTGTACGATGACCCTTGCCTATCCCTTCACATCCAACGATAGGGATTCCTACTAACTAATGGTAGGCTAGCGCTATCTAAGGAGGAGGAAAATAACATGAAAGATCTTTGAGTAGGTAGATAGCTCGTAATAGCTTGCTCATAAAAAACATCTTTTCACACAAACACTTTTATCTGAAATATTTTCAAAACAAACACTGCGTACGTGTTCTTAACTTATACAAGAACCATTACAAAGATTGTCGTACTTAGGAATTTTTCAAAATATTTTCAAACACACGAACACAAAGAATTTCAAACAAAGTAAACTAGTGATAACGAGAAATCATATCATATATTTACTATGAAATTAAACCGCTTTATATCGTATTAACCCGATTAACTCCCGAATACTCCGAGTTTTGTATGATTTTATGCAGGTACAACATATCTCAGCTCAAACTAGAAAGAAACGTGAAATGTGCGAGATTGCGGCCAAGACCAGAAGAGAAAAGATAAATCTGTCAAAAATCCAAAATTGCTGCTATTACGGTCGTCAAGCCCTTGCCACGACCGCAAGACACTTCAGAAGCGTGTTACGACCGTCATGCATTGGCCACGACCGTAACGCGCTATTTCATGGAAACTGCACGTAACGCATCATCCACGACCGTAACAAGCATATTATTAGCTATTTTGGACGTGGTCAAGTAACAGGACGTGGTCAAGTAACAACATGCATGTGTGCCTTATTCTTCTCCAACAACCAAGACCACCTTCTCCTTATTTTTCTCAGCAAGCCAAGAATCTAGCAACGTGAAATATAATTCCAACTGTATTTTATTCCCTATAAATAGCTTGGACTTAGAAGAAAAAAATACAGAGTTCAGTTCAGAAAATTCTTGCGGAAGCTCTGCCGATTTTAAAACTCGATTCTATTTTCGCATTTTGTTTATTTTTCATTCCGACGTTCCAATCTTGTCGGCTTGTGGAAGAAGGATCTAAGATATTATTGCTTTTCAGGTTTTTATTGTATTCAATATAATTGCAAATTTATTTATGTTAAATTTCTGTTCTTTATTTATAATGCATGTGTTATTGTTTTCTGATTTTATTTCCTGCATTTTAATTCCGAGTATTATGAGTAGCTAAATACCCGTAGTCGGGTGTGATGAAATAACCAAATGAATTAATGTATTCCTAAGCTAAAACCTTAATTAACTTAATTTCTGGCCGTAACTTTTTATAATTAAAAGTTAAGCTTTTTGTTAC
Organism: Vicia faba; assembly: GCA_948472305.1. Taxonomy (NCBI): domain Eukaryota; kingdom Viridiplantae; phylum Streptophyta; class Magnoliopsida; order Fabales; family Fabaceae; genus Vicia; species Vicia faba. The sequence goes on along the minus strand of OX451741.1, from coordinate 939,815,012 downwards.
GAGAGTAAGGAAAGTAAAATAGGGAGAAATCAAGACCACGGGAGTGTGAGGTTTTAACCGGATAGCTAAAGTTAGGCATTCGATTTAAACATAGCGAGAGCGCTTTAAAACGAATTAGATTTATTTAGTTTTCAAAAAGATGCTTTCTAAACACTTATGGGCTAGCGAGAGCAGACATTTGGCTTTAGGAGTATGATCCGAGGTAAGACCACGAGAGTGTGAATCGAGGGTTTTTAAACTGATAAGTACTACAAAACAGTTTAAGTTAAATATTTTTATATGCTTAGGTACAATTTAATTCGCGTAGGTTCAAAACATTACACTCCGACCGCTTTAATATTATAATCCTTTTAATTGAATTTAGATTCTCCTTTAGTTTTAAACTTCTAAAAACCAAACGTGACAATTTCCGCCTTAGCTAAACTAACCTGTTTTATAACACTAGAGTGATTACGAAGTCCCTGTGGGTTCGACATTTTTTTATTACTACCGCGATAGACTGTGCACTTGCAGTTAAGATACCGTTAGACACATTAGGTCAATCGCACATCAAGTTTTTGGCGCCGTTGTCGGGGACTTTAGTTTAGTCACTAGTGTATTCTGAAAACAACGCTGTCTAGACTAAGGCAACTTTTTATATTTCCCTCTGTTGTATGCCAAACACTCGTTCTCAAAACGAGCCTTTGCATCTACAAATTAACGATATCGAGCGTTACTTAAGATTAAGACGCCAAATTCAAGAATACCGATCTCTCAACAATCTTCCTCCGACTAAAATTCCTGATATCTCGTTACCAGAATTTATCGAAGAATCGACAATGGCTGACGTACCAAATTTGCCTCGCGCTCTTAAGGACTACGCAGTTCCTTCGCAAGCGGAACCTCACAACAGCATTGCCGCTTCTGCTATTGCTCGAAACGACTTTGAGCTGAAACCTTCGCTTTTATCCGCCGTTCAGCAGAACCAATTTTCTAGATCTCCTACTGACGACCCTAACCTACATCTGTCAGTGTTTATGCAGTACGCATACACTGTAAAAGAGAATGGTGTAAACCCTGAGGCGATACGATTGTGCCTATTTCCTTTTTCTTTAAGAGACAGAGCCCGAGCCTGGTTCCAATCTCTTCCTTCAAATTCAATCACCACATGGGATGAATTGAAGAAAGTCTTCTTGGCTAGATATTTCCCACCAAGCAAAACTGCTATGCTTAGAGCTAACATCAATGGTTTTAGACAAAAATATAACGAATCACTTTTCGAAGCATGGGAATGTTACAAGGATATGATTGGACTCTGTCCTCATCATGGTTTAGAAGAATGGCTAATCATTCATACATTTTATAACGGTCTATTGTATAACACAAGATTGACTATAGACGCCGCTGCTGGTGGCGCACTGATGGATAAACCATATGCCGAAGCAAATCAACTTATCGAAAGTATGGCCCAGAACCACTATCAATGGGGAAGCGAAAGAGCTAATGTGGAAAAATACCAAACCAAAGGTGGAATGTATGAAGTGAATATTCTGGACCAAGTCAATGCTAAAGTGGAAGCTCTTACCCAAAAGTTAGAAAACCTTACCACTACTCCTGCAGCTACCGTAGCTGCAGTTGTCCAAACTTGCGATCTATGTGGTCTTCAATCACATCCTGCTCCAGAATGCCCACTTCTAACGGGAGTTCCAGCTGAACATGCAAATTACGTACAAGGGAACCCTTATAGCAATACCTATAACCCTGGTTGGAAAAATCATCCGAATTTTTCATACAAAAGTAACAATGCGTTATACGCGCCTGGACAAGCTCCTGCCACACCACCCGGTTATCCAAAAGCTATCCCAAATCGTCCTGGTAATGGACCTAATGCTCCTAGGAAATCTAACCTAGAAATCATGATAGAACACTTCATTGCTTCCCAAGCTCAAACTAATAAAGACGTTATAAATCAGAATTTGCATACTAATGAGCAGATAAAACAATTAACTAGCAAAGTTGATGCTTTAGCCACCCATAACAAGATGCTTGAGACGCAAATTTCACAGGTAGCTCAACAACAAGCACCTACTGCAGCACCGACTGGAATTTTTCCTGGTCAACCACAACCCAACCCAAAAGGACATGCTAATGTTGTGATATTGAGAAGTGGAAAAGAACTCGACGGACCTGTTGACCCAAGACTAGAAAATCCAGCCATGTACCAAAAACAGAGCGAGCCGACTGATAAAGCCAATGAACCTAAAGAAAAAGAAAAGGAAAACGAAACTCAAGAGGCAGTGGAGCAAGAGAAGCCTTATGTACCTCCACCACCTTATAAACCACCAATTTCGTATCCTCAGAGACTTACAAATTCCAAAACGATGGGCCAATTCAAGAAATTCGTTGAACTTCTGAAACAACTCAATATCACAATACCTTTTACAGAAGCCATCACTCAGATGCCCTCGTACGCTAAATTTCTCAAGGAAATTCTATCTAACAAGAAAAAGATAGAAGATAACGGAACAGTTACACTCACTGCCGAGTGTAGCGCGATCATTCAAAACAATATGCCTCCTAAGTTAAAAGACCCAGGTAGTTTCTCTATACCTTGTAATATTGGAAAGTTTATCATAGACAAAGCTCTATGTGACTTAGGAGCAAGTATTAGCATCATGCCCCTATCTATATGCAAAAAGCTAGAGATGGGAGAACTCAGACCCACGAAAATGTCCATTCAATTAGCTGACCGATCAGTTAAATACCCTGTAGGTATACTGGAAAACGTTCCAGTTAGGATAGGTCAATTCTATATCCCGACCGATTTCATCATCATGGACATAACCGAGGACTCAGTTACCCCTATCATATTAGGAAGACCCTTCCTAGCCACCGCCGAAGCTATAATTGATGTAAAGAAGGGCAGACTAACATTCGAAGTTGGAGAAGAAAAAGTGGAATTCATCCTTACTCAATTCTTACAAGCACCATCCATCAACGACACATGCTATCTTATAGATGTCATAGACGAGTGCGTAAGAGAAATGGAAGCAGAACAGACAAAATATTCTGAGATAATGGAAATCCAAACCCCTCCAATATTCGAAAACAATGACAGTCTAAACGAAAGCTTAGCACTCACGCCCGATCATATGCCATGCCCGAAGAACCCCAGTGTAGAATTGAAAATCCTACCTAAGAATCTAAGATACGAATTCCTTGATACCGAACACACGCGACCAGTAATAGTAAACTCCAACTTAGGAAAGCTCGAAACTGAAAAACTTTTAGACGTCCTAAGGAGATACCCAACCACACTAGGTTATAACATATATGATTTGAAAGGAATATGCCCTTCAATTTGTATGCACCGTATTTTGCTAGAAGAGAATTGTAAAACCTCTAGAGAACCTCAAAGAAGGATTAATCCGATTCTTAGCACTATAGTCAGAGATGAAATTACAAAGCTTATGGAAGCTGGAATCATATACCCGATCTCTGATAGTAAGTGGGTGAGCCCAGTACACGTGGTGCCCAAGAAAGGAGGTATCACCGTAGTTAAGAACGGAAAAGGCGAACCAATAACGCAAAGAGTAGTCAATGGACATAGAGTGTGTATAGATTATAGAAAACTAAACAAAGCCACTCGTAAAGACCATTTCCCTTTACCCTTCATAGACCAAATGCTAGAACGGTTAGCCAAACATTCCTATTTCTGCTATCTAGACGGTTACTCCGGATTCTTTCAAATTCCCATTCACCCTGACGATCAAGAAAAGACTACTTTCACGTGTCCGTATGGAACATTCGCATATAGACGAATGCCTTTCGGATTGTGTAATGCCCCAGCTACCTTCCAACGATGTATGATGTCAATCTTTGCAGATTTTATAGACAACATCATGGAAGTGTTCATGGATGATTTCTCAGTGTGTGGGGGAAGTTTCGAAGGATGTCTATCAAACCTAGAGAAAGTCTTAGAAAGATGTGTAAAAGTAAACCTCGTGCTCAATTGGGAAAATGCCATTTCATGGTCAGAGAAGGAATCGTACTAGGACATGTCATATCCAATAAAGGGATTGAAGTTGACAAAGCCAAAATAGAAGTCATAAAAGAACTTCGACCACCCAAGACCGTTAGAGAAATACAAAGTTTTTTAGGACACGTCGGTTTTTACCGGCGATTCATCAAAGATTTCTCAAAAATTACTAAACCACTTACCGGTCTGTTAATGAAAGACGCTGAGTTCGTATTCGACGATGATTGTCATAGAGCGTTTGAAACTCTAAAATCATCCCTTATCACCGCACCAATCATGCAACCGCCCGATTGGAATTTACCCTTCGAAATCATGTGCGACGCGAGTGATTACGCCGTAGGCGCAGTTCTTGGACAAAGGAAGGACAAGAAACTACACGCCATTTACTACGCTAGTAGAACGCTAGACCCAGCCCAAATGAACTACGCCACGACTGAAAAAGAGCTGTTAGCAGTCGTCTTCGCGCTTGACAAATTCCGTTCTTATCTAGTAGGAGCGAAAATCATCATCTACACGGACCACGCTGCTATAAGATATCTATTAAATAAGAAAGATGCAAAACCAAGGCTCCTCAGATGGATCCTACTTTTGCAAGAATTTGACTTAGAGATTAAGGATAAAAAAGGGACCGAAAACATCGTGGCGGATCACTTATCGAGATTGGAAGATATAAAACCCGAACAAGTGCCGATTAACGACGATTTTCCATATGAACAACTTATAACCCAAATAAGGAGCGACCTGGCTCAGTTAAACCTAAACGAACCAAAACCCAAGGAAGCCGTAAAAGCAATCCATGCAACCATGGGACTGCCATGGTATGCCGACATAGTTAACTATTTAGCTGCAAACGCGCTTCCACCAGACCTTACCTACCAACAGAAAAAGAAATTCTTCCACGATCTCAAACACTACTATTGGGACGAACCCTTACTGTTTAAAAGAGGACCAGACGGAATCTTCCGTCGATGCATACCCAAAGAAGAGATAGAAGATGTCATTTCCCACTGTCATTCATCTCCTTACGGGGGACACGCAAGCACTTCCAAAACTTGTTCAAAGATCTTACAAGCCGGCCTATTCTGGCCTAATCTATGGAAGGATGTCCACATCGCTGTTAGAAATTGCGATCGGTGTCAACACACCGGTAATTTTTCAAGACGCGATGAAATGACTCAAAGAGGAATCCTAGAGGTAGAAATCTTCGACGTATGGGGAATCGATTTCATGGGGCCCTTCCCATCTTCTTTTGGAAACAAATATATACTCGTCGCGGTCGATTACGTTTCAAAATGGATCGAGGCCATAGCCTCTCCTACAAATGACACACGAGTGGTAATCAAACTCTTTAAAAACATAATCTTCCCAAGGTTCGGTGTATCGAGACTCGTCATTAGTGACGGTGGCTCCCATTTCATCTCAAATATATTCGAAAAATTACTATTTAAGTATGGAGTGAAACATCGTATAGCGACACCATACCACCCATAAACCAGTGGACAAGTCGAAGTCTCAAACAGAGAAATTAAGCAGATCTTAGAAAAAACTGTAGCCACAACCAGGAAAGATTGGTCATCAAAGCTCAACGAAGCTTTATGGGCCTATAGGACGGCCTACAAGACCCCTATAGGAACTACACCCTTCAAGCTCATATACGGAAAATCCTGTCACCTCCCAGTAGAATTAGAACACAAAGCGTATTGGGCAATTAAAACGCTCAACATAAACTACACTACTGCGGGAGAAAAACGAGTCCTGGATTTAAATGAATTAGAAGAATTAAGATTAGATGCTTATGAGAATGCTAAAATATACAAAGAGAGAACTAAAAAATGGCATGATAAGCGTCTATCTAGGAAAGAATTTAGTGTGAGAGATGTCGTACTATTATTTAACTCAAGACTTAGGCTCTTCCCTGGTAAATTAAAATCTAGATGGTCAGGTCCGTATGAAATTACAAAAGTGTTTCCTAGCGGAGCAATAGAAATTAAGGGTAGAAATACTGACCCGTTTACAGTAAACGGGCAGCGGTTAAAACAATACAATAACATTGAAAATAGAGACTATACGAATAGTCTAAGACTTTTAGAATTACCCAATATTTCACCCGAATAATCTGCTGCTAGGCGCTATGTCAGGCTTTTGACGTTAAAAATAACGCTAAGTGGGAGGCAACCCACCTATTTGTTAATTATTATTTGTTTCTATTTATTTATTTATTTATTATACTTTTCGTTTTTGCATTGATTCCTATTTAAGTTTTATTTTTCATTTTCTTTCTTTTGTTATAATTTTCATAAAACTGCTGCTGATTTCAAAATAATTTTAATTGCCACAGGATTTCTGAAAAGTTTTTGTTTCTCTTCTACCTTCTCTTCTGACTTGTTTCCCTAACAATAACCATGGAACCAAAGCCACATAATTTCTTGGAAACCACCTTTAGGGGTAGAAACCAAAAGAGAAAATTCGAGGAATTATCAAAAAGAAACATTGGTATGACACTTTATTATGATGAACCCACTATGAATGCTTTAGGTATATTGGATAGTGTTCTGTACTTGTTTAACCAGCTGGGGTGGGAAAAAGCCCACATTAAGACTAGGTTTTCCACCTACCGTGAGCTCACCTTTGAATTTCTAAGCTCACTAGTCCATATACCCGAACATGGAAAAGGGACCCGAAAAGGATTTATAAGTTTCCGTCTCTTTGGCATTGAGTTTATTTACACTCATAAGGAACTAGCTGACCTGTTAGGATTCCCTAGCGGCCCTTTTTCTTACTCTACTACCCAGGTTGAACTAATGGATATTGAGCTAGATTACTTTTGGGGGACTTTAACTGGTAATTATCACCCTGATGCGGATAACATGGATAATGATGAGATACATAACCCTGCTATCCGCTATTTTCATAAGATTGTAGCCCATACTGTATTCGGGAAAGAGGAGAACCGTACTGCAGTGTCTAAGGACGAGATATTTTTATTATATTGTATGCACCAAGGCCACCCCGTTAATGCCGTGCCATTCCTAATGCAAACCTTTTACCTCATTATCGATAACCCTGATGAACCAATCATCATAGGTGGCCTAGTCACAATGATTACACATGCCCTCGGCCTCAGACACCAGCTGAATAGATGCCCACATTTTGGTACGATTCGTCCCATGAATATTGCTTTTTGCTTTGACCGCCGTATAATAGCAAACCATGATTACCCACCTTATGAGTATTTGATAAGGGATGAAGTTGTAAACCTATTCACCCTTCCAAACCATAACAAAGTAAGTGTCCATAACCGTGATAACTGGCTTTATGAGCTAAATCCACCCGACCACCCTCCTACACCTGAGACACCACAAGATTATCAAATTTATGATGATTTTATGTCCGACATTGGTGACCCTGAGACTCCTCCTGGTTATTACGAAAACTTCAACATGGCAGAGGCCCATGAAGCCCCTGAAACAACCAAGAAGGATTACACTGATAATCTTAATAAAATTGTTACCACACTTGATACCTACCAGACTAACATTAATGGAATAAAATATGAAATAAAAAGCATGCGTCTGGAGATAATCGGATTAACTGACATAACCGTGGAGCAATTTTATCACATTCATAATTCACTCGAAGACATAAAAGCAAAGCTTGGATGAACTCACAAACAGCAGCTCTAGTTTTATATTTCCTTTTGTTTTGTTTCTAGGAAGTTTCCCATTTTCGCATATTTTCAGTTCGTTTTAATTTGGAACAAATTTACTTTTATGTAGTTTTTGAATTTCTGGTATTAAACAAGCAAATTTATGGAATCAAAGTTTCGGTTATTTAGTATTCATTTGCTAGTTTCATCTATGCCAATATTAATGCTATACATAAAATTGCGAGCTTGGCTCTGATCGATTGATGCAATGATGTTTTGGAATATATATGTTTGCATTTGCTTGGTATAACACTGAATGTATACTGCTATTGAAATGCCTCTGCGTAAAGATAGGATGTTGCAGAATTGGTACAGAACTGTCTGCTAAAAATTGCATATTTTGTTACTGTTACGACCGTCACAACCCCCTTACGATCGCCACACGCCTTTTAGCGTGTTACGACCGTCATGCCTGTGTTACGACCGTAACACGGGTTATATCAGTAACCCCTATAGCAGACAGAAGTTCTTCTTCTTCAACCTTTCCCTCTTCTTCCACTACTTCAAAACCGTTCCACTACCTCCATCAATCCCCATTCACACCACTTAACTCACCATTATTCTCCACTAATTTTCAAACTTCCCATTACTTTCCCTCATTATATCTACATCTCATAAACTTTATCCCTCACCAATCACAACCCACAACCCACTCTCTCTAACACTACTGCATTCAAAAATGGCAAACGTAAACCAGCAAATCCCAGGCATCTACTTACGCGATGGCGAACAAGGTGAAACCCAGCGCACAAAGTTCTTGAAGTTCCAACTCCGAGGCCTCCATCCCACTAGGTACATCGACATTGACTGCCTTAGAGACCTCAGATTACTTCAAAGTGTCCAACATCTCCTCCAGAATGTCAACCTTTGGACCCTCTGTAGCCAGCCCAAACCCACGTACGAGAATCTCACTCTCGAGTTCCTCAGTTCCTTCTGCTACATCACTCCTAATGATCCGACAAATCAACTTACCGGTGCGGTAAGGTTTCGCATTTTTGGAACCGAATACGACTTCTCTCAGAATGCATTCGGTCGATTACTTGACTTCTGTACTGATGAAGGCGCTCACCTATGTGTACCTGACACCTTCCATGAGGAATCCTTTAATCTATGGCATAGCCTGACCAACAACCGTGCTAACTCCTACGATCACCTCAATGCCACACAAATCCATAACCCCGCCATTCGCTATTTCCATCGCATCCTGTGCAACACCATTTTCGCAAGGGATAGTAACCATAAGCTCAACTCCAAAGAGCTATTCTTCATGCACTGCGCGTTCACCGATCAGAAAATCAACGCCGCACCCTTCCTCTTGGTCCATATTCATTCCATATGCACTCGAGGCGGCAAACCTTTCTACTTCGGAGGGCTTGTCACTTATATTGCCTTGGCTTTGAATCATGGCGACACCCTTGCCGATCTGCCCTCCAGAGCACCGATTTTGCTCACCTTAGACCATTGCAAATCTGCTCATCTCATTCACGAGCGGGACGACGGCAAGTTCAATCCAGTGATCCATAACGTTGTTTATTCTAACATTGTTCTGCCTTGCAGGGACAATATCGATCCGCATAACCAAGCCAATTGGCTATTTGATGCCCCTGACGGCCATGCTCCCGTGCACGATGCCCAGCCAGATGCTCCAACTGACGAAATCCAGGAGGAATTGGACCGCGAAGCTCCTGCTCCCGACATTCCTGAGTCCTCTTCTGCACCACCTCCTTTCACTATGGAGGACATCCTTAGAGCCCTCCATCAGCAAAATCAGATGGCTGTAGCTCTTGAAAGGAAGCATCATGAGCAGTATGACACTCTACATGCACAGAAAGTCCAAATTCTAAGCGGCCAACGCAACGTCAACGAGAAGCTGGACGAGGTTTTCTCTGAGCTTAACGCCTTACGGATGGACGTAACCGCTCTTGGCTCGCATGATACCGACCTGGAGGCCACACCTACCCGACGCTCCCGCACCCGAAGCAGAGGCAGAGGCCACCAGTAGTTTCCTTTTGTTTTTGTTTTTGTATTACATTCATTTCCCTTTCCGTACAGTTTTTCTATTTGTAATCCTTCCTACCATATATCATGAAATTGAGACAATGTCTGATATAGTGTGGGAGAGGCACTATATTTTCTTCATGTTGCAAAATCTAGTAAATTTATGGTAATTCTATTATATTTTCAAGTTTTCCCTGTATTATAAGCCATACCAAAAATTCTCTGCTCGCATAGCTCAACATACCTACCTTAAACAGAAACCTAGTTAGGAAGACGAGAACGAGTAAACAAAATCAATGCGACTATGACACCGCAAACATCCTGCTTATGCAACCCGTCTAAACAAAACGTTATACGTACACCTCGATTTTTAAGTTCTGAAGTAACCCCTAGTAGTTTATACTAGCAGTCAGCACCGTCTGGACATAAACCACGTGGGGAGCCGATGAATATAAGTGTTTGATGCCTAATCAATGAAACACCCTTCTCATCTCGATGCTAAGCAAAGAAAATCTTGTACCAAAAGAGAAAGATCGCATACGAGACATAAGTATAAGAGAAGAAGTCCATTGTTGGTTGGTTCAGAGGTATCTGGTTCTGAACTTGGTAGGATGTGCTACGGCTCGATCCCCCGCAACCTCCGATTTGGAAAAATATAGGGTAACCACATCCGTGTACCAGACCCCGTGACAAAAATAGGATCAAAGTCACTAACCGGCTACTTCACTACGTGCGTGCAAAGACAAAGGGCTTAATGTGATTGCGCCAGAACAAACCGAGCGAAAAAGCACGAGAGGATCGAGGTTGAAATGTGACGAAACGATTAAACGGATTGTTAAAGTGGAAATGCGCGACTAAATTGTGTCATTGGCGTATCACTGACGTTTTACTCAAGTACCGGCCGACTGACGATTGGTTTCATGGGTTTTATATCGAAAATAAAAGGTATGTCGTGCATGTGCGCCTGACGAACACTTATCCGATTTTTACGATTATTTGCTTGAGGACAAGCAAGGGTTTAAGTATGGGAGGATTTGATAACGAGAAATCATATCATATATTTACTATGAAATTAAACCGCTTTATATCGTATTAACCCGATTAACTCCCGAATACTCCGAGTTTTGTATGATTTTATGCAGGTAAAACATATCTCAGCTCAAACTAGAAAGAAACGTGAAATGTGCGAGATTGCGGCCAAGACCAGAAGAGAAAAGATAAACCTGTCAAAAAATCCAAAATTGCTGCTATTACGGTCGTTAAGCCCTTGCCACGACCGTAAGACACTTCAGAAGCGTGTTACGACCGTCATGCATTGGCCACAACCGTAACGCGCTATTTCATGGAAACTGCACGTAACGCATCAGCCACGACCGTAACAAGCATATTATTAGCTATTTTGGACGTGGTCAAGTAACATGACGTGGTCAAGTAACACCATGCATGTGTGCCTTATTCTTCTCCAACAACCAAGACCACCTTCTCCTTATTTTTCTCATAAAGCCAAGAATCTAGCAACGTGAAATATAATTCCAACTGTATTTTATTCCCTATAAATAGCTTGGACTCAGAAGAAAAAAATACAGAGTTCAGTTCAGAAAATTCTTGCGGAAGCTCTGCCGATTTTAAAACCCGATTCTATTTTCACATTTTGTTTATTTTTCATTCCGACGTTCCAATCTTGCCGGCTTGTGGAAGAAGGATCTAAGATATTATTGCTTTTCAGGTTTTTATTGTATTCAATATAATTGAAAATTTATTTATGTTAAATTTCTGTTCTTTATTTATAATGCATGTGCCATTGTTTTCTGATTTTATTTCCTGCATTTTAATTCCGAGTATTATGAGTAGCTAAATACCCGTAGTCGGGGTGTGATGAAATAACCGAATGAATTAATGTATTCCTAAGGTAAAACCTTAATTAACTTAATTTCTGGCCGTAACTTTTTATAATTAAAAATTAAGCTTTTTGTTACGAGAGTAAGGAAAGTAAAATAGGGAGAAATCAAGACCACAGGAGTGTGAGGTTTTAACCGGATAGCTAAAGTTAGGTATTCGATTTAAACACAACGAGAGCGCTTTAAAACGAATTAGATTTATTTAGTTTTCAAAAAGATGCTTTCTAAACACTTATGGGCTAGCGAGAGCAGACATTTGGCTTTAGGAGTATGATCCGAGGTAAGACCACGAGAGTGTGAATCGAGGGTTTTTAAACTGATAAGTACTACATAACAGTTTAAGTTAAATATTTTTATATGCTTAGGTACAATTTAATTCGCGTAGGTTCAAAACATTACACTTCAACCGCTTTAATATTATAATCCTTTTAATTGAATTTAGATTCTCCTTTAGTTTTAAACTTCTAAAAATCAAACGTGACAATTTCCGCCTTAGCTAAACTAACCTGTTTTATAACACTAGAGTGATTACGAAGTCCCAGTGGGTTCGACATCTTTTTATTACTACCGCGATAGACTGTGCACTTGCAGTTAAGATACCGTTAGACACATTAGGTCAATCGCACATCAACTAGCGATTAAGAGCCCGTAGATAACTAAGGATGAAAAGGGTGTTAACACCTTCACTTTTAATAACCTACCCCCCGAACTCAAGAAAATTCTCGAAGGTCTTTCCTGTTCTTTTCACACTTTCCTAAATATTGGATAAAAGAAGAGTCGGTGGCAACTCTTGCTATCTGCAACATTTGCGATAAAATGCAAAAACAAGTCAATTCTCCCACTGTATTATAGAACTGGAGACTCTGTTGGCGATGACTAAAAGTGGGGTTACCTTAGAGTTAGATCACTCTTAAATGCTTTCCTTGATTGTTTTGTCCGCTTTATTTTTAAAGGTTTGTTTGGGTTATTTCTTGCAAAGATCTTATACCTGGATCTGGGGAACATTTTAGGCAAGTAGCAATAGGTCATGGAAACTATACGGCGTATACCGATATGGTTGAAGTGATAGCTACGTTAGTGCGACACATTGGTTTGTACTGGTATCCCTCGAGTCAGTCGGGGAGCATACTAGGCTTCCGCGTGGTGTCATAAGCACTAAATGACCTTAGAACCTTAATTGATCGAACTTAGCCATTAAAATGTAGTGAAATAGCCAGCTTTAGTGCAGTCCGAAGTTGGTTGATACTAGATACTAAACTAATTGAGATTCGACTCTCGAGTTTTGTTTGGTGGCAAGTCAGTTGTCGTGCTAGACGAAACTTATGGGAAAGATCAGTGATATTGAGATCCCTAGAATCTGATTACTTCTCTAGGACAGGTTGAGCCAACTAAATTTCAAGAGGGTTCTTACCTACAAACTACATGCAAGCCTTAAACCTAAGGCCTTTGCGTGATTTGCCTGTGTTTAATTATCTATTTGAACATGATATCATGACATCATAACATCATAACATCATAACATCATATCATGACTAACCATTTTATGGATCCAGGGGATTTATCTTTGTTCTGTGTTGCAGGGTCATGGCTTCCAGTTGTAGGAATACCATCCGGATCAACTTCGTAAGGATACCTTCCAAGCTTGATGAATCATTATCAAAGGTTCTTGACAATTCTAAATTCACTAAGAGACATGGTCACCTACTCATTCTGGTTACTACTGGATTTCAACAAGACATGATGAGGGTTCTTTTCCAATTCTTTAATCCGAAGCATCACTATTTTACCTTCCTGGATTATCAGTTGGTACACACAATGGAAGCATTCTCGAAGTTACTCAAAGTGCCTATTCTTTATCAGATACCTTTCACCAGTTTAGAGCAAGCTCTGAAACTTGAAGACATTGTTGTAGCCTTACACCTGAAACGATCGGACATTGTAGCTAATTGGGAAACAAGGAATGGAGTCAAGGGTTTCTCTCCTAAATTTCTAATAAAGAAGGCCCAGGGATTTCTAGATGCCATGGATTTTCGTGCTTTTGAGGATATTTTAGCCTTGCTGATCTATGGTTTGGTACTATTCCTAAATCTGAACCAATTCATAGATATGAATGCCATCAAAATATTTCTCACTCATAATTCAATACCTACTTTTCTCGGCGATGCCTTGCATTCCCTCCACACCCGTACTATGAAGAAGCGAGGAACTCTTATGTGTTGCATACCTCTACTTTCCAGGTGGTTTATTTTGCACCTGCCCCGATCAGTGATAAAGAATGAACAAGGTTTGAGGTGGTCTCCAATATTGATGTCACTCACTCATGCAAATATCCAGTGGTGTTCTCGATCTCAGGCAGATGTCACTATTATTGATCGTTATGGGGAATTCCCTAATGTACCACTCCTTGGCATAAGAAGGGGCATCACTTACAACCCTTCTCTAGCTCTGCTTCAGTTTGGTTATGCTCGAAGGGACGGTCCTCATGATATGCTCATCTAGGGTATTGTATTCGACTATGAGAATGGTCCTCAAAATTACCATCAAATGTTTATACGTGCTTAGGGCATAGCCAATAGGATTGATAGCAAGACTTTGGGATGCAAGAATTCCATTCCTCTAGAACCTTACCTCAGATCGGTGCGATCGCGTGCTCAAAATCTCAAAATGCCATATCCTGCTATCCTACCAGTGATCGTAGAGCCTGTTGTTGAAGGGGATGTTCCTCATACCGTTCTTCATCCTGATATGCCTACTGACTTCGAAGAGTTACAGAAGTCCTGGATCCAGCTTAAGGAAGAAAGAGATACCTTCAAAGCTCAGTTCTATACTAGTGAAAAGAAAGTGCTGGAGCTGATGAAACGACTCCATGAAGAAGAAATCCTTAATGCATATGTCAACACAAAGAGGAAGTGTCCATGGGAGATTTCAATTTATATTTTTTCTATTTTGTAACTCTTTTTATTAAAAGCAGTTATAATTCGAGCTAGTTACTAAAATTTCTCTTGTTTCCTTTTATTTAAACAAATTTAAATCCCGTAATGATCCTTAAAAACATTGCATCTACATATCATGCATCATTACATAACAGGTTTTCCCATACAAGTTTTCTCATCTTCTTGCTATTTATTTCAGTAAAAGATGGCTTTTGAACAAACTGTTAGGGAACTCCAAGCTCAGAATACCCAATTCCAAGAGACCCTCTTGAACCTAGTTCGGGGACAGAAGGATATGATGGCACTCATCATCAAAAAGAAAAAGACTCGGAAGCCAATTGCTATCCTTAACATGTGAAGAAGATTCAAAAGTCGTGCTAAACCAGTTCAAACTACTGATATCACCTCTGATGGAGATGACAACTAAGAGGAGGATGGTAGAAGTGTTAGGGCTGAAGGTGGAAGCAACCTTGGTTATGGTAAGATGACCTAAGATGAAGACTATTCTGATGAACAATATCTTTCTGCTGATGATAGATACAAATAGTTAGAAGATTGCCTCAAGGCCATGGAAATCCAGAAACTACCTGGATTGGATTTTGGAGAGCTGGGTCTTATTCCGAGGGTAGTTATCCCTCACAAGTTCAAAGTCCCTATTTTTTCTAAATATGATGGTGTGTCTTGTTTGAAACTTCATCCGCGATCTTATGTTTGGAAGATCCAACCCCATATTGCCAACAGAAAGTTATGAGTTCACTTCTTTCAAGAAAGTTTGTCTGGTACACAACTCGAGTGGTTCTATCAGCTGGAGGGAACCAACATCCGTACTTGGGAAGACTTGGCTGGTTCTTTTATAAGCAGTATGAATATAATGTTGACCTTGCACCAACTCACATGCAATTAGAAAACATGACTATGGGTTCTAATGAAGGATTCAAGAAATATTCCTAATTGTGGAGAGACTCAGCTGGAAGGGTGCAACCTCCCTTGTCTGACCGAGAGCTAGTTGATATGTTCACGGGCACTCTGACAGGTCCATTCTTTAACCATCTGATTGGAGGATCCTTATCTGGTTTTACTAGCTGATTCTAAATGGGGAACGAGTCAAAAGTGGTATTAAGAACGGAAAAATTCAACTGGATGCATCTTTGAGTGCTGTGAAGAAGACATTCAATGGTAAAAAGGAGACCAATGATGTTTGTCCAGAAGGGCCGTGGTAAAAGTGACAACAATTAGTCTGTTGGAGCGGTATTGATTTCTAATCATGCGCCTATTTAACAACAACAACAACAACAGAGCAATAGGCGTAGCTCAGACGTTCCGGTAAGGAAGTTTACCAAGATTAATATGCTATTGTCTCAGGCGTTACAACACTTACTAAAATCAGAGCTGGTTACCCTAAGGGATCCTCCTTAGAATCCTAACACCTCCTCTCCTAAGTACAATCTGAACGCGAGATGTGCCTATCATTCTAACAGTGTTGGGCACAACACCAAAAATTGCTGGAGCTTGAAAAACAAAATTTAGGACATGATTGAAAACAAGGAAATTGAGTTTGATCCTCCGGAGACCCCGAATGTGATTACTGTGCCTATGTTGAAGCATGATAAAGGTTCTTTATGTTGCTGTTATAAGTGAATTGATGAATCCTCTACCAATTATCAAGAAGAATCTGCTGCAGGCTGGTTTATTTTTGGGTTGTATTGAAAAATGTTACTGCTGCACAACCCAACCCAATGGGTGCAAGTTGCTGAAGGAAGGCATTCAACGCCTAATGGACAATCATATAATTCTAATTGAGAAGGTTCTGTCTGCTGAGAATCTGTGTCAAGACTTATCCGTAATTTATGGCCCTCTTGTCAGGATCACCTCCAAAGGTCCTATAAGGATTACTTCCAATCCAAAAGCTACTCCTTTAGTCATCACTACACCTGGACCCATCCCATATTCTTCGGATAAAGCTATCTCATGGAATTATGGATTTGACATTTATTACCACGGTGTTAAACAAGAGTTATCGACTGTTGAAGATGAAGTTACTAAAGTTGTCGATCCTGGCATTGATGATATTGGTGGAACTAGTAAAGTTACTAGAAGCGGAAGGGTTTTCTCTCCAGAAATCTCTTTGAAGATTCTTGCTATACCTGTTAAAGTTACCACTACCAAATCAACTGCTGAGGCTTGGGGCAAAGAGCCGATAACAAAATTGTTAAATAACTAGGGCAGACTCCATCCAAAATCTCCATGCTATTCCTGCTATTATGTTCTGAAGCCCATGCACAGGCTTTAGTGAAATCTTTGAAGATTGCTCACGTGCCACAAGAGATCTCTTCCAATCAATTTAGAAGTTATGTTGCGATCTTTATGACTGACAACAGTTTAGGTTTCTCTGATGTTGATTTGACTCCTGAGGGAAGAAACCACAATAAGGCCCTGTATGTCTTCATTGAATGCATGGGAACTACTTTGGCTCACGTATTGATTGATATTGGTTCTTCGTTAAATGTTCTGTTGAAAGGCGCTCTAGACAGACTTGATTGTGAACTGGTCATACTGAAACCCTGTGATATTATAGTTCGAGCCTTTGACGGATCAAAGAGGATGGTACACGGGGAAGTGGATCTTTTGATCAAAGTGGGGTCGCAGATATTTGCATACTGGGACGACCCTGGATCCATGGGGTAGACGCTGTTACCTTTACCCTTCATCATAAGTTAATGTATCTTGCGAACGGAAAGATTTTTATGATCTGAGTTGAAGAAGAGTATATGATTAGCCACTTAAACTCTTTCCTATATGTAGATATGGACGCCGAATTCATCGAGACTCCCTGTTAAACTTTTGAAGTTATCCCTTATGCCTCAACCGAAGATGTCTCTGCCATTCCCAAAGTTACTGGGGTTCTGCCTAGGATGGCTTCATTAAAAGATGCTAAAGCTACTGTAGAAGAAGGTTGTTGTACTATTTGGGGTCAGTTTCCTGACATCCCCTATAAATATGACAAGTTTGGTTTGGGTTTCACTGCAGAGGGTCAGAGGGCTATTCGACGCGCTCGAGCTGGAAGGCCACCATTCAACATTAGCAATAACAGATTCAATTTAATAGAGGATGCTGACGGTGATTTTGACCTTGACAGCTGGATCGTTCCTACCATTGGCAATGGGCTCAACAACTAGAAGGCCGAGGATGTTATCTCTATCTCCTTTAGTCAGGAGTAATAGCTACATTTCCATTTTTTATTGCTTTCAAGTTTTGACTTTGTAATATTTGAACAATGACTTTAAGCCTTCTGCCTTACCCGGGGCACAATGGTTCATTTGTTAAGGGTTGTCATTTCATAAACATATTTTCATTTAATAAAGCATTGGACTTTTTGCATTCAAATTTTGTGCTCTCTTTCTTTCTTTTCACTTTTATCACTTTCAAATAGCTATGTGTTCTTACCCACACCCACACAATACATTGCAGATCCACATCCACTCTGGATCCCGTTGATAACGACTCTGCTATTTCCACTTCTGACTTTGAAAATCCGATCTACCAAGCCGAGGACGGAGGTGAGGAAGATTGTGAGATACCAGGAGAACTTGCCAGACTGTTAATACAAGAAGAAAAGGCTATTCAACCACACGAAGAGCCAATTGAAGTGGTAAACTTGGGTACATAAACAAATAGAAAAGAAGTCAAGATAGGCGCCAACTTAGAGGAAAGTGTCAAGAACATGTTGATACAAATTTTGAATGAATATGTTGAGATCTTTTCTCGATCATATGAAGACATGCCAGGACTTGATTCTGATATTGTGGTTCACCGTCTGCCGATGAAAGAGGGTTGTGCTCTGATAAAATAGAAGGTTTGTTGTATGCATCCCGAGATGTCAGAGAAGATCAAAGCTAAGGTAATTAAACAATTCAATGAGGATTTCTTAGCAGTGACTTCTTATCCTTAATGGGTTTCTAATGTTGTTTCGGTACCTAAGAAAGACGGCAAGATGCGTATGTGTATAGACTACCGGGTAGGCACATTTGGCTTTTGAGTTGTAGGATGGAGAGGTGGTATTTACATTCTTTGGTGCCTCCTTTAAATTAGCAAGGTTCAATTTTAGGAGATGTGGAAGGATCTGAGCGGGTGTCATGTTTACTGGGGTAAACTGCCGTGGTGGCCTTTGCTGATAAGTTCTGGGCTGATCATTCCTCGGTTGACTGTTTCTAAGCTGGTCTAATGCGGACTTCTGTATCAATACGACCCTCACTGTTGGTCGACATTCCTCTCTTTCCCGATTTTTCTGGGTGTAAATAGCAGAACTTTCCTTCTTTGTCGGGAAGGTCTTCTTTATAGCGGTGGAAGCGGAGGCGTCTTTTTGGATCTTTCCACTTTTAATACCGGCCTCAACCCTTTTGCCGGTCAAAATTAGTTCAGTAAATCCCGCGGAAGAACTTCCGATTAGATGGTTGAAGAAAGGGCCAGACAGGGTCCCCAGGAACATGTCAACTAACTCCCTATCTGATAACGGTGGCTGCACTCTTCCCGCCAGATCACGCCATTTCTGGGCGTACTCTTTAAACCCTTCATTGGAAGCCATCCCCATACTTTGTAACTGAGTACGAGTGGGCACCAAATCAGCACTGTATTGATACTGACGATAAAAAGCAGCTGCCAAGTCTTCCCAATTGTGAACCTCTGATCTTTCAAGTTGATAAAACTAGTCTAACTGTGTGCCAGATAAGCTGTCTTGGAAAAAGTGTACCCAGAGGTCTTTGTCGGACGAATGGGGTTGGATTTTTCTGACATACGACCTCAGGTGCATCTTAGGGCAAGACAGACCATCGTACTTGGAGAATGTTGGCACCTTGAACTTGGGAGGGATAACAATCCCAGCTACCAGCCCTAGTTCTTCAAAATCCAATCCGGGAACCCTCTGCAACTCCATAGCTGCCAATCTATCTTCAAGGTTCTTATATTTATCATCCGCTGGCGGATACTGTTGTCCGGAGTAGTCTTCGTCTTCTTCCTCTTCCTCCTCTTCAACCTCAGATTCAGAAGGTACGGCAGTCCCTTTCCCTTTACCGGCCCCTTCGTCAGACATTGAGGGGAACTCAAGAACTCTCCTGGCTTGATGCTCAAATCTTCTTCCCAAAGTGGCTACTCCAGGTCTCTTTTTCTTTTTCTTTTTATTCTTTTCCAACAAAACTTTGAGGTCCTCCTGACCCTTTGCCAAGGTCATGAGGAGTTGCTGGAACTGCGAATTTTGTGCCTGTAGATCCTTTACCGTTTGCTCCATATCCATCTTGCTGAAATAAACAACAGAAAGATAAGGAAACTTGACGTGAAGACCTGCTCATGCATATGGTGAATGGTATGCTATTCATGTAATGCATTCAAGGGTTCAAAAATTCAAATTTGTTGCAAACAAAAAGAACGCACGTCATATTAAGAAGAAATTTGTTAGTACATAAGCGCCCCATGGGCGAAATATTACAAAATTCTTAATGTAAAAAGACATTGCGCATACTCTTTGGTGCGATGTAAGTGTTGAGAGTCTCCTCCTCGTGAAGTCGGCGGGTATGCTCCAAAACCTTCTTCTCACTGGCATAGAAGCTGGCTTCAAAAGTATCCCGTTCTTCCTTGAGCTGGATCCAACTATTTTGCATTTCTTCCCATGATGTTGGCATGTCAGGATGCAGGATGGTGTATGGAACCTCTCCCTCCGTAACAGGCTCTTTGATCAAGGGGAGGATGTGAGGGTATTGCATCATAAGATTCTAGGAGCGGGTTCGTACCCACTTGAGGTAAGGCTTAAGGGGGATGGAATTCTTGTGCCCTAGGATCTTACTATCCACCTTGTTAGGCATCCTCCAAGCTCTGATGAACCTTTGTCGAAGTCCTTGCGCATCGTTGTCGAAGTAAAAAACTAGGTCAGGAATCAGCATGTCATGAGGGCCATCCCTCCGAGCATATCCAAATTGTCTCAAAGCTAGACAAGGGTTGTAGGTGATGCCTCCCCTAATGCCAAGTAGTGGGACATTAGGAAATTCCCCACAATGATCAATGATGATGACATTTTCTCTGGACCGAGAACACAATGTACATCAGAATGCGTGAGGGTCATCAATCGTTGTGACCACCTCAAACCCTGCTCATTCTTCAAAACTGATTGTGAAAGGTGAGAAATAAACCACCTTGCTAAGAGAGGGGTACAACACATGAGAACACCTCTTTTCCTCATTGTTCGTGTGTAAAATGAGTGTAGGATGTCCCCAAGCAATGTAGGTATGAGATTCCTGGATATGAAAATCTTGACAGCATTCACATCTATAAGTTGGTCAGGATTTGGGAACAAGACCAACCCATAGATAAGGAGTGCCATAATCTCTTCAAAGGCTTGTAGATCAAGAGAATTCCAGCAGTCTTGTGCCTTCTCAAACATAAATTTTGCCAAGAAGCCCTTAACACCACTTCTGGTTTCCCAATGCCCCTTGATGTCAGATGGTTGCAAGTGTAATGCTTGAGGAACATCTTCAGGTTTTGGTTATTTTTCTGTACCGTTGTAGGGTAGTTGATGAAGAATGGGAATTCTCAATAGTTGAGAAAATTCCTCCAAAGTAGGCACCAACTGATAATCAGGGAATGTGAAACAGTGGTGTAGTGGGTCAAAGAACTGGAAAAGTACTTTCACCATGTCTTCTTCAATGCTGGTGTTGACTAGGTTGAGGAGTCTACCATGTCTTTTAATGAAGAGAGAATTCTCTGGAATCCTGGAAGTAAGCTCCTTGAGTTGAGGAGGGATCCTCACAAGGTTGACTTGAATTGTTTTCCTGCGAAGAGGTTCCATGACCTACAAAACAAGAACAAAGATGAAGATCCAAACCCTTGAAATGGTTAATGGATGCATATGATGCTTTATGATGCTCATGATGTATGTACAAGCACATGTACAGGAAAGTCACACAAAACCCAAGTTTTAGGCTTGCATGAGGTTTCATAGGTAAGTACCCTCTTGAGTTTAGTTGGCTCAAAACCTGTCCTATAAATAGTAACCGGGTTCTAAGGAGCTCAATATCATTGGATTGTTTTCTATGTTCATTGTTTTGGTTTAGGCACTTAACTAGCGACCAAAATATTCCAAGAAAACAACCCTCAATGAGTGTAGTATCGAGTATCTACCAACTTCGGACTGCACCAAAGCCAATCATCTCACTACCCCTAATAAAAGGCCAAGATGGTCAAGTAAGGTTCTAGTTCATTAGTGCTTCATGACATCACTCAGCGGCCCCGTATTCTCTTTGATTGACTCAAAGGCTACCGGTACTCACAAATATGTCGCACTAATATAGTTATTGCTTCAACCGTGTCGGTATACCCCGCATAGTTTCCACAACGTATTGCTATTTACCTATGAATGTTTCCCAAATCCGGGTGGAGGATTTCAAGCCCAAACAAGAGAACCAAAATGTAAAGCAATCAAGGCAAACAATAATCATGCCAAGGGTGATCTAAGCCCTAAGGTAACCCCACTTTTAATATAAATCCCCAGCAGAGTCGCCAGTTCTGTGATACGGTGGGAAAACTGACTTGTGGTTTTGCGTTTGTTTTCGCACTTGTTCGATTTAGCAAGAGTCGCCACCGACTTTTTATTTTATCCTATGGAAAGGCCAAAAAGCACAAGAAAGACCTTTGAGATGTTTTCTTGGGTTCGGGGGGTAGATTATGAAAAGGGAAGGTGCTAGCACCCTTTTCATCCATGGTTATCCATGGGCTCTTAGTTACTTGTTTTAGATCACTTGCCTTTGCTTTTCACTTGTTTGAAATGGTGCTTTGTATGTGTGGTTTTGAAAATGTTTTGAAAAAGATGCCTTGTCTAGGCAACCTTTGTAATGATTCTTGTTTGAATATATACAAAGGTGTGTGTCTTTTTGAAAAGATAATTCAATGTTTTGAAAGTTGTTTTTGAAGTTGTGTTGTGAAGTGTGTGTGAAAAATGGCAAGGATGTTTTGCAAGATTTTTTGATCAAGTAATTAAGAGTTGTCTACCCTATTTTTACTCAAAGATCTTTCTTATGTTTTAACCCTTTTAACAGTGTTGTTTCACCATTGTATTGGATGAACAACCTCGCGTTAGGATGTTGAACGGGACGATCATGGGTCATCGTATACAATCATTGAAGGCAACTTGTGAGACGCTCTAGCAATTTTGTAAGGGACAATATCATTTTATCAAAGGCAACATCGAGGGTCATCGAGGGACTACGATCTTTGTTCATCGAAGGGATATTTGCTAGGGTGTCACATACTCGAGGGACATGATTGCATTTTCTGAAGCAACAAGCGAGGTTACCCTAGAGGTTCAAGTGTGAATTGTGTATTGATTTTCATGCATTTATCTTGTATTAGGTTATCTAGCGGTTGATTTTGAATCTTCGCATACAAACCCTAATTATTATACAGTATATGAAAAGCGATAAATTGCGGGAACTTAAAGTCTAAGTTATTACAAATGAGTATCCGGGGATGGGGGTACAAATATTTACAAATGGGGATGAGTCTTATCAGAATAATAGTGTCCAAGTATTATGTTACAACCAAATCGAATTGACGCAATTCAAATATAAAAATATGACAAAGTGTAAGATAATGGAAATCAAAGAAGTATGAGATGCGTGTATTTATTTACAAATGATCAAATAAAATATTAACCTAATGAAAATTAAGTATTTATTATTATTTTCTTGTATTTTTGCTAATGTTTTTAGAAATTTTATATAAAAAGATTAACTAACCAAAGAGTTTTAAAACAAAGAAAAGTTATTAAAAAATCTATTAATTACATACTTTTAAATGCAATAAATATTAAAAAAAGCTATTAAGAATATTTTATACAAAAATTTAATATATTATTTTTATTTAGCAAAAAGAATTAGGTTATAGAAAATGAAAATATGGTGATAAAAATATTGGTTTTAAAACATTTAAAAGAGAAAAGATAAATGGGCTTTTGAGTTTGTATGCTTTGGCCCAAGGGAAATAAGAAAAAGAGCTACTTTAAAAAAAATCAGAAAATGAAGAACAAAGGGGGGTGGGCACTGGAATGTGTTGGGCTTTAGTTTAGTTCATGGGGCGAAGGCCCAATTGCATTGTACAAAGTTTTTTTATTACGGTTTGTATTATGGGAGTTCAGAAGTTAGGTTTGCAGTTTTGTACAGCGGCACCCTTCTCCTCTCGTCTTCATCCTCTTCATCGTTCTCAAACACCAAGAGCAACTGATGTCTCTCTCCAAGCTTCCAGTCACAAGGGCACTACCTCCACCCTCTCCTCCCCGTGATTGTACAAGGCGGCGATTTAAAAAGGTATTGTTTTTTTTTGTGCTTGATGAGTTTTAGGGTTTAGATTTTACTCTTGCATGTTATCGTTTCACAGAGTTTTGACCTTTGATGTTTATGATATGGTGATGTAGAAAAAGAAAGAGGGAAACTGATACCTTGATGGCTCCGTCTTTGGGGAATGGACGGAGGGTGGAATGGCGGTGCTCTCAGGTGGCCGGAGGAGGGAGGAGTGTGATGACGCTTGTCTGGTACTTCATATCTTTGTTTGATGATGACTTTGTATTTCTGAAAACCCTTGCTTCTGAATTCTCTCTTCTTCTTTGAATATCTTGTTTATTCTATGATGAACATATATTCTGAAAAAGGGCTTATCTGTTGTTGTTCTTCATGTTGATGTCGAAACTTGTTGGTGATAAATGTATGTTCTGAGACTTGCTTATTTTCTTCTGATTCGTTTATCACTTCTGCATCTTTCTTCTTCTTTGAATACCTTGTTTATTCTATGATGAACATAAGTATTCTGAACAAGGGCTTGTTGTTAGCTTGACTGTGTGATGATGAAACTTTATTCTGAAAGCTTCTGTTTTGAACTATTTTCGATGGTTGATGAGGTTAGGTTGTGTTTGTAGTTATGCAGTTTTTGGCCTTGAGTTGCAGTTTTGCTTTTGGTAGGCTATGCAGTTCTACAGGTTTGTAACTGAGTGCATGGGAAGGCAGGTTTGATTGTTAGCTTTCTTTCTGAGTTTTAGTAGGCTTGAATGGTTTCTGACTTTTTGCAGGTTTTGAAACAAGCTTGCTTCCGTTAGTTTTCTTGTTGAAGGCCTGTTGGAATCGTTTTTGAGGCAGGTTTTCTACTTGCAGTATATGGGCAAGTTTGAATTTGTTATGCAGGTTATAACAGGTTTGAAGGCTTTGTTGAAAGCAGGCTGTCTTGCTTCTGGTTTGCTTGCAGTTGCAGTTTGTGGCTCTCTCTTCTTTTGTGTTGGTTTGCAGCATATATATTTTGAAACAGGCTTGCCCATTTGTTTTTTGAAAGTAGGCTTGTAACTTACAGTTCTGAAGGCAGGCTTGTAACTTGCAGTCCTTTTGCTTTGCCTCATGAACTAACACCCTTGTTTTACAGGTTCCATCATATCTCTCTGCATTTTTCTGCTTTGACAGCAGGTTTTCTTGTTGAGCTTCTGTGGGCTCCCCTGGACTGCTATGTTGTTATATTTATTTTCTTTTTCACTGCTTTTGTACAGCCTGCCAAACTGCAAAACCTTCTTCTCATTCTCTCTTTCTCTCTCCATAAAAAGCATTTTAAATTGCTTAATATGTTTTTAATTTGAAAAGATTGTTTTGGCCAGAATGTGATGAAACGTTTTGACAAGCTTGCTTGCTTGTATCTTGGTTTATCTCTGCATTTTTCATATTTCCTGCATTGACAGTTTTTTTTGACAGCTTGTGTGCTTGGTTGACAGTTTTGTGTACTTGGTTTTGACAGCTTTGTGTACTTAGTTTGCTTTTATGCAACTTGGTTTGCTTTTGGTTGACTAATGCAATTTGTTGTTCATTTTGACATTGTGCAGCCTTGTGCCTTCTTTGTGTGCAGCCTTGTGCCTTGTATCTTTGCATTTAATTGATTGTATGCTTTGCAAATTATTTTACTTTCCTCTTTGTGAACCAAGAAGAGAAATCTTCTTGTGATTTGCAAAGAGGACGAGTAAAACATGATGAAACCAAAAAACAATCTGATTCCGGCCAACAAGCTTTAATGATGATCTTTTATTTATCTGCTTAAAACAGCTTTTCAATTTAACTGCACTGATTTCTTTTTCTGTCTTTGTAGGTAAATACCAGTTGGATAATGGAAGAAGCAGTAGAAGATAGAAGACTTCAAGAGAACTTAGACTTTAGATTTATTTTCTTTTCAATTATTGTAATAAATATTATTGTAAACACTGTAAATAAATTTACAGTATTCGAATAACATTTGTAACAACATTTAAAATAAATAAAAATTCTTTATCAGCTAAGAATTCTTTATTGTCAAATATTTCATTCTTTCTTTTGCACTGTTTATTTAACTATTTAAATCTCTTGAATTAAAATGACTGGAAATGCATCCCAATAATTTTAACTCAGATAAAATAAATAATCAACAAACGTTGCAGTCTTGCAACCTTGCATTAACCACAATACACCCGGCATTCCAATTAATCATATGCTTTGTACAATTAAACAAACAAACATCCATACACCTTTCACTTCACTGATCAAACCAATGCTTCAAAGTTTCAATCAAAATCCTCAGCTCCTATCCCAGATGTTTAGGTTTTGAGAAACAAACAACAATCTTGAACAAGCGTAAAAACAATGTAACAGTCAATTGAAATACTGTGGATTCAATTTCTTTTGAGAAATACGAGTGAAAAAAACCCTAATTCCAGACTTGTCGTCAAAGAAAAGTCTGCTTGATCAAATCTTGAGCCAATCTCAACAAAAATCGGTGGAAACCCTAATTTTAGATTGACTGATAAAGAAAAGTCTGTTTGATCAATTCTTGAGCTAAACTCAACAAAAGGTGGAAAACTATGAAGTTGTGATTTCTTGTGAAAAGGGAGGGCAAATTTTGGGGTACAACAGTTGCCCCTGTTCAATCTTCTTGAACTTGAAGCGTTAGATTGGCAAGTTTGCCTTTCGTGACTCGAAGGTAAAAGATGATTGGACACTAGAGTGCCCAAAAATTTGCACTCGTCAAAGCATAGTTGAGGGAATGGGCTTAAAGATGCCATTTGGAGATGTGACAGAATCTTGTCTGAGCCGGGCTTAAAGATGCCATCTAAGAATGAGACAGAGTCTTGTCGGTGATGGGCTTAAAGATACCATCCAAGAATGTTTGTTGAACTGTATGTCGTAGGTGAGTGGGTGAGTATCAGAAAGGTATCCATGTTTGGAACATCTCTGAGCTGCGGGTCTGAATAAGCAATAGATTGACATCCATGTTGGGAAGCATCCATAAACTGTTTTCCAAAAGTTGAATCTGAACAAGCGATAGATTAACATCCGTGTTTGGAGAATCCGTAAACTGTTTTCAGAAGTTGAGGTCTGTATGAGTAGCAGAATGACTTCCGTGTCTGGAGTATATCTGAGACTATAACCGGAGTTGAGATCTGTATGAGTAGCAGAATGACTTCTGTGTTTGGAGTGTATCTGAGACTGAGTTTGTATGAGCAAAAGAATGGCGTCCGTGTCTGGCGCGTATCTGAGCTGTAACTGTATTTGAATTTTGAATGAATATCAGAATGACTGCCGTATCTGGAGTGTATCTATATTGTATCTAGGTAACAGAGAAACATCTGCGTATGGAGCAACTGTGTGCTGGGGTCAAACTATTGTAGCGATAAAAAATGTAGCGGGGTAAATCGGAGATCGAATTATTGATTAATTCGTCTAACAAAAGCAAGAGTCGCCACCGTGCTTTATTGTTTCCAAGGGAAAAGGGAAAAGAGCGAAATAAACCCTAAATATGCAATGTAAAATAATACTTTTAAAAAGTAAAAATACAAGGCGTTTTGAAAAGAGATCTTATGGTTCGGGGGTTGGTTATACAATGGGAATGTATTAGCACCCAATGTATCTATAGTACTCTATAGGAACCTTTTGAAATATCTGTTTATTAGAATGTTCGTTTGATTAAAAAAAAATTGTTTTGGCCGAAAAGGGGTACGGACGGGCTTTTGAAGATACGACGACCTAATGTCGAAGTTTTTTGCTTAAAGGGTATAAGTTTTGAAAATATTGAATATTTGAGGAAAAGGTTATCCTAAGTTTTAATGAAATGCGAAAGTTCGCGCAATTAGACTTGAGGACATGAAGTCGACAAATTTAATCGTTTTTTCCCTTGGATTTGAATGTAAACAGAATAATCATGTAAATATGAATTAAACAAAAAAGATCATGCGGGTAATGATTAAATAACAACAGTTAAATAAATGACTAAAGGGTATAAATATGCATTTTGGATTTTTGTTTAATATATGCAAAACAAGAGAATTAATTAAGAAACGGAAATGTTTTTTAAGTTTTTTAAGTTTCTATTTTTATGTATTTTAGCATTATGATAGAAATGTTATTTAAAGCTTTTTAATTCTATTTTTTGTGTTTTTAGAGTTATTAAATAATTAAGACTTAAAAGTTATTAACTTAAAACCTAATTAAAAAAAGGGATATTTAAAAATTATTAACTTAAACCTAAAGTTTTAAATTAATAAAAGTGATTCAATTATTTAAAAAAAGTTTTGATATGAATTATCTCCATTTAATTAAACTTATAATTAAAAATTAAACTAATAAAATTCTAAAGGGCTAAAGAAATCAAATAGAAAGAAAAAAGGATCAAAATTAAAAAGGAAGTAAAATAACAAACCAAAGTGGGCTAGAGAGTTTTGAAAGAGGCCCAAATCTGTCTAAACAGAAGACAAAAACGGGGGTGTACTAGCAAACTCGTTGGGCCTAAGGCAGAAAATGGGGTTAAGGCCCAACGCTCAATAATTTTGTTTTAGGGTAAACGCGTTTGTAATTGGGATTAGGGTTCTCAAGGTTTGGCCGAGCGGCGCTTTCTTGTGTACCGTCTTCTTCTTCGCTCCATCTTTCCACGCCTTTTGCTTCTGAGTCCCTGAGTTCGCTTCCAAGCTCCTTGCCATGGCCACCAGTGGTCTTCAACCTCCTCTTCCCTCCGGCCAAGGCGTTAGGGCGATTGATTCAAGGTAAAATGTGTTATTCGTTAGGTTTTGTTATATTTGCATGCATTGATTTTTTGATTATGTTTTGATTCTGATTCTTACTATTGTTTGTTGGAGGTATTATGGAAGTAAAAAGAAGAAAAGAAATCATTACCTAGAGGCGGAGACGGAGGAGGAAGTTGGGGCGTGCGATGGAGGCCAAGGGCGGCGAGGAAAGGTGATGCGTCGCGAGCTTGCTTCAGACTACTGAACCCTGGTTTGTGTATTTGTGTCCTTCTTCTTCTTGCCTTGGTACTGTATGCTTCAATGTTTTGGACGTTTGAGTGCTACTGTTGAAAAATGCTTTTTGACTAGTTTTCTCCTTTGTTCTCACTTCTGTATGCTTTTGCTTTTGGCCAATGATGCTATGCTGAGGCTTTTCTGGTTGCCTTGAACATTCTATGTTGGAACACTTTGTTTTGATTAGCTTTCCTCTTCTTCTCCTCCTTGCCTTGTTACTGTTGCCTTATGATAGCCTATGATGACGAGTTCTGAGGCCTTATGTGTGTTTGGACATGGTTTCAAAGGTTTATGCTTTGCTGGTTTTGAAATGGTGATGGTGTTTGTTGGTTTATGATTCTACTGGTTTTTGAAATGAAGTAGGCTATGGTTCTGGTAATGTAGTTAACAGGTTCTGGTTTTTTTAGGCCATGTTGTTTTATGCTATATCAGTTTTTTTGTGGTTTAGCAGTATGCTACGGTTCTTATGTGATATTGGTTTGATGGCTCAATCAGGTTTTCTGAGGTTTAGGCCATATTGTTTGATTTATGTGGGTTTGGCGTTTGACAGTAGGCTATGGTTTTTGGTGTCTCAAATGGTTGAGGTTTTTGATGACGTAGTTGAATGGTTTAGGCCATGTTGTGGTTTGGTTCTACCATGGTTCTATGCAGATTGCCGGTTTATGCAGTAACAGGTTTAGGAGGGCTTGAGGAAAAAAAGGCTTTTGCTTTTTGATAGTTTTTTTTGTTGCTTGGAGATAGATAGATGATGATATATGTGTAGTGATTTTTTGTTATGTTATAACCACTTTTGGCCTTCAGGTTTCCGTTGAGGGCTTTGGTATATTTTTAATATATTCTTGGTACTTCTGCACCCTTACTGCTCCATATGGTTTGTCTCTATTCCTATTTCATGTTTTTACTTCCTACTGACTGTGTTACTGCAGTTTGTCTTGTATCTCTTCCTGCCTAAACCAAAACCTGCAAAACCACACTTCTACCTCTCTTCTCTCTCATAAGTACCATTTTGACATTTAAATGATGTACTGTACTATTTTCTGAAATTGCAAAAGTGCTGGAATATGATGAAAAGGGAATGTTATATTGCTTGCAAAATTGTTTAAACTGCATATTTTTAACTTGTCTACTGCATGGCACTGTGGGAGCCTCTTTGTATGTTTGGCCTCTTCCTATATGGGCATGTTTACGTTGCAATTTGGCTTTGAAAGTGCATATGCTGTTGATTTTTTTTGTATGCTATTTGTCAAACATTTGAATTGATGCATATTGTTTTGAACTATGCAGTGGGCTTTTGAAAATGCAATTGATTTGAAAAATGCAGTTCTTTAACAAAAATGACTTTGTGCATTCATTTTGAAAATAAAAATTCCTCTCTTTTTGTGAACCGGGAGAAATCCCGTGATTTGCAAAAAAAGGTAAACTGATTCCAGCCATTGCTTTTAATGATGAACACTAAATAATTTTCTGCTTTTAATTATTTGTTCAATTCTAATTTTCTTTTAATCGTTTTTGCAGGTAAAATCAAATGAGCGGACAAAAAGGCATTGGATAGAAGATTTAGAATTAGGAAACATTCGATTAGTTTTTATTTCATTTTAACTTTGTAAAATTATTATTGTAAATTCGTTGTAATAAATACAATATTTACACAATAATTGTACAATTAGAAGAAAATGAATAAAATTCCAATATTTGCCAATTAATTTCCTCCTTCTCTCTAATTATTTACTTTATCGTTTATAATTCTTTAAATTGTATAATAATTGAAAATGAATCTCAATTACCTAAATTCAGAATAATAAACAAATAAATAAATAATATCATTGATCAATTAATAGTTTCAATTATTTAATTCATTATTCATAATTTTCTAAATTATAATAATTAAAATAGAATTTCAATTATTTAACTTAGAATGATAAATAATTAAATAATCATTATTGACCAATTAATGAACTTTTTCAAATATTTATTATATTATTCATAAATCTTTAAATTTTGTAATAACTGAGAATAGATTCCGGTTATTTAAATTTAAGATAGTGAATAATAAATAAACACTGTCTGCACGATTAATACGCCTCTTTTCTAATATTTATTTTATTATCTATACATCTTTAAATTATATAACAATTGAAAACAAATTCCAATTATTTAAATTTAAGATAATAAATAATTAATAAACATTGTTTTAGCATGAATCAATTAAATAATTTAGTGTTCAAAATAAATAGCTCTCGGCCTGAAAAAAGTTATGAATTTTAAAAATCAATAGATCAAAACACTTGTAATGTAATGATGCAGATGGGAGATGGTATCTTAGGTCAAAATTTGGGGTACAACAGCTGCCCCTATTTAAGTTTCTTCTATCCGGAGATATGAAGATCGAAATCTTCGTTTCGACGAGATTGAAGGTACTTAAATACATAATTACGCAAATTTTGTCCTAAGATGCCGTCATCATGTTTGATATGAATGCAGTGATTGAATTCACAGAGAAAGATGTTATATGAAACAGGACAATGTTGGAGGAATCGAACACCAACAAGACACAGATACATGGATTATACACCAACTGGGGAAACGAGCTATCGACTTTAAATGACAGACTCCTGACAGTGAACGAAATTGGGGGAATACGACCTCTGACCCTAACAAAGAGAGCATCTTGCATAGGCCACAACAGATTATTGACCCAAAACAGTGAGTTTGCAACTCAAGGTCAATGATAGACAGAGAGTATCAAATTGTTGATAACTGATTACCTACTTCCGAAGGTAAAGACTCATAACAAACTTTCTCTGCGAGATTTCCGGAGATACACCAATTAATGCTGAAGTAATAAAGTTGTAGATACACAAGTTGTTCCAATAAAGAAACTGCCGCTTGTCGTCGTCCAAAGAAAATACCAATAACATACAAGTTGCTCAAATAAAGAGGCTGCCACTTGCTGTTGTCCAAAGAAAATACCAATAACATACAAGTTTCTCAAATAAAGAGGCTGCCACTTGCTGTTGTCCAAAGAAAATACCAATAACATACAAGCTGCTCAAATAAAGAAGCTGTTGCTTGCTGTATTCCAGAAAAGTAATAAAGTACAAGTTGCTCGTGAAGAGCTGCCGCTTGTCGTTTTCCAATGATGATAACACACTAGTAGCTTGTGAAGAGCTGCTTCTTGTCGTTTTCCAAAAAAATAATAATAACGCACAAGTTGCTCGTGAAGAGCTGCCGCCTGTCGTTTTCCAAAAGATAATAATAACGCACAAGTTGCTCGTGAAGAGCTGCCGCTTTCCGTTCTCCAATGTAATAATACGTACAAGTTGCTCATGAAGAGCTGCCGCTTGTCGTTTTCCAAAATCATAATAACGCGCAAGTTGCTCGTGAAGAGCTGCCGCTTGCCGTCTTCCACAAAATAATAACGTACAAGTTGCTCATGAAGAGCTGCCGCTTGTCGTCTTCCACAAAATAATAACGTACAAGTTGCTCATGAAGAGCTGCCGCTTGTCGTTTTCCAAAAATCATAATGAAGGAAATTGCGATGACACTGGCAGAGAATAACATCTTCGTCAGAAAGAAACATGAATCAATCTTTCCCGAGGAGATCATATAGTCAAACGTGCGAAATAAATGCACCAACTGTCTAGGTCGCAAACTCACTGGGGAAAATCAAAGAGATAGCCTATGCAAGAGGCAACAACTTCATCCAGGAATAAACCAGAGAGAAGACAGTCAAACAAGACTCTACCCAATGAGAAAGTAATTCGACTGGGGATTCATCCTATCCAGAAATGGACAAGGTAAGCTGAATAAAAAATCATCCACGAGGATTAGCTCAGTTGGGGAATTTAGAAAGGAAGCACATTTTCTGCCTAAGCTAACCTTCTACTTGGAAAGAAATATGTACGTTGTTCGAATAAACAAAGTACGACCCAAGATCAACGGAAAATGTGGATATGCATGCTGATATGAGTGTAAATGAGTAAATGAATGTTATGCTGACAAAACAGACAGATGGAATATCTTGGAGATAATAAGATGTCACAGCAAAATAGATACTCGGCCAATCTTGAAAAGACGGAATATAACCGGAACTGGAAACACAAAGCAACGTCGGAGCGTAACGCTACAAGGCTCAAGTCTCCTGAGGAGAAAACTATTCAAATCCAATCTTCTAACACCAATAAACCACTGGCATGAGACGAAGTGTACCGCACTTCAAAATCTCCCAAACAAAGGTAGCTAAAACAACACTTAACTGGAACAACTGGGGAGTCACCAAATTTAGCACCACCATAACCAAGCGTGTACACAGCCAACACTTCATGACGATTTTGAAAGAAAACAAGTTCATTATGCAAGTATAAATTACTGTACTATTTTGCATTTCATGACTTGACCATCTTCGGAACGACTGTTAATATTCCTTTCGTTATTTACGACACATTTTAGAAATAAGAATATTTTAAATACTTTGTTTCAAATATTGCCGTAAAAAAAATTAAGATTTTGCCCACAAAAAGGTAAATGCTCAAATTTCATTAATAAGATGGTAGTTCGCTAACAACGCGACTCCAACGATTTACAAAAGTGTGGGAAATAGTACATGAAATAAAAGGTTACACAAAAACAATGATCATTATTCTCCCTAACAACTTTGAATTCCAAGATGTGCTCAAATGCCACAGCCGGGATGACCAAAAGCTTGCCTAAGCGAAATACTTCTTGATTGCATCGGCGTTCAAGGGACGCGGGAGCTCGTCACCGTCCATATTGGTGAGAATCAAGGCACCTCTAGAGAAAACTTTCTTAACGACATACGGTCCTTCATAATTCAGAGCCCACTTGCCCCTCGAATCAGGTTGGAAAGATAATATTTTCCTGAGCACTAGGTCACCTTCTCTGAACTCGCGTGGTCGAACCTTCTTATCAAAAGCCTTCTTCATTCTCTGCTGATACAATTGACCGTGACACAAAGCTGTCAATCTCTTTTCTTCGATTAAATTTAACTGATCATACCTACTTTGACACCATTCAGCCTCAGAAAGTTTAGCTTCCATCAAGACTCTCAGAGACGGAATCTCAACCTCCACGGGGAGTACTGCTTCCATACCATAAACCAGGGAAAACGGAGTTGCACCTGTTGAAGTTCGAACTGAAGTACGGTACCCGTGTAAAGCAAACGGAAGCATTTCATGCCAATCCTTATAAGTTACCACCATCTTCTGGACAATCTTCTTGATATTCTTGTTAGCAGCTTCAACAGCCCCATTCATCTTCGGTCTGTAAGGAGAAGAATTATGATGTTCGATCTTGAACTCCTCACAGAGCTCTCTCATCATCTTGTTATTCAAATTCGAACCATTATCAGTGATGATCTTGCTCGGGATACCGTATCGACAAATGATCTGATTCTTGATAAATCTGACTACCATCTGTCTGGTTACATTAGCATAAGATGCTGCTTCCACCCATTTAGTAAAATAATCGATCGCTACCAAGATGAAACGATGACCATTTGAAGCTTTGGGTTCAATCATCCCAATCATATCAATGCCCCACATAGAGAAAGGCCAAGGTGAAGATATAACATTGAGGAGGGTCGGCAGCACGTGCATCTTGTCCGCATAAATCTGGCATTTATGACATTTCTTCACATACTTGCAGCAGTCAGATTCCATGGTCATCCAATAGTAACCAGCTCTTAACATCTTCCTAGCCATTGCATGTCTGTTAGCATGAGTGCCAAAGGATCCTTCATGTACTTCTTGCATCAGCATGTCTGCTTCACGTCTGTCTACACATCTGAGCAAGACCATGTCGTAATTCCTCTTATACAACACTTCTTCATTGAGAAAGAAACTGCTTGCTAATCTTCTCAACGTCTTCCTATCTTTATTGGATGCCCCAGGCGGGTACTCTCGAGTCTGAAGAACACGTTTAATGTCATAGAACCACGGTTTGTCGTCGGTAACCTCTTCTACTGAGAACACACGAGCAGGTCTGTCGAGACGCATAACTCGGATTGTAGGCACGTCGTTCCAATCATTCACTTGAAACATTGAAGACAAAGTAGCCAAAGCATCAGCCATTTGGTTCTCATCTCTAGGGATATGGTGTAATTCCACTTTGTTGAAGAAAGTTAACAACCTTCTAGCATAGTCTCTGTAAGGGATCAAACAAGGATGACGGGTCTCCCATTCTCCTTTGATTTGATTAATCACCAATGCCGAATCTCCGTAAATATCAAGAATCTTAATCCTTAGATCCACTGCTTCTTCGAGACCCATAATACATGCCTCATACTCCGCCATGTTGTTCGTGCAGTCAAACTTCAGTCTCGCCGTGAACGGGATATGAGTACCTCGGGGGGTGACGATGATCGCCCCAATTCCATTTCCATAGGAATTCACAGCTCCGTCAAATACTAAACCCCAACGGGATTCAGGATCAGGTCCTTCTTCAGGTAACGGCTCTTCACAATCTTTAGCTTTCAAGTACATAACATCTTCATCTGGGAAATCAAACTTGATGGATTGATAATCATCATTGGTTGGTGAGCCAAATGATCGGCTAAAATACTCCCTTTGATTGCTTTCTGAGTGTGATATTCAATGTCATATTCAGATAACAACATCTGCCAACGGGCTATTCTTCCAGATAAGGCGGGTTTCTCAAAGATATACTTGATCGGATCCATTTTGGAGATCAACCAAGTGGTATGGTTAATCATATACTGGCGCAGACGGCGAGCAGCCCAAGCCAAAGCACAACAGGTTTTCTCAAGCAATGAGTATCGAGACTCACAGTCTGTGAATTTCTTACTCAGATAGTATACAACATGTTCCTTTCTTCCAGTCTCATCTTGTTGACCAAGCACACATCCCATGGAA
Source organism: Vicia faba (assembly GCA_948472305.1). Taxonomy (NCBI): domain Eukaryota; kingdom Viridiplantae; phylum Streptophyta; class Magnoliopsida; order Fabales; family Fabaceae; genus Vicia; species Vicia faba. The sequence continues at coordinate 939,779,243 of OX451741.1, read as the reverse complement.
TCTTCCAATATAGTCAAGTACATAATCAATGGTCTTCCTTCCACTGGAGGAATCAAAATGGGAGGTTCAAGCAAATATTCTTTGATGCTATCAAAAGCTCTCTGACAATCTTCTGTCCACACACATCCTTGGTTCTTTCGGAGAAGCTTGAAAATCGGCCCACAGGTAGCAGTCATATGAGATATAAACCTAGAAATGTAGTTTAATCTCCCAAGGAATCCTCTTACTTGTTTTTCCGTCTTGGGTGCGGGCATTTCTCGAATGGCTTTGACTTTATCAGGATCTACTTCAATACCTTTCTGACTGACAATGAAACCCAGAAGTCTTCCAGAACGAACACCAAAAGTGCACTTGTTGGGATTCAGACGGAGTTTGTACTTTCTTAAACGCTGGAATAACTTCAACAAATGTTCCAAATGATCTTCCTCAGTCTGCGATTTGGCAATCATATCATCCACATACACTTCGATCTCCTTATGCATCATGTCATGGAACAAAGCAGTCATGGCCCTTTGGTATGTTGCGCCAGCATTCCTCAAACCAAATGGCATAACCCGATAACAAAAAGTTCCCCAAGGTGTGATGAAAGCGGTCTTCTCCATATCTTCCGGTGCCATCTTGATTTGATTGTAACCAGAGAAACCATCCATGAAAGAAAAGACTTTGAACTTGGCAGTACTGTCGACCAATACGTCAATATGAGGTAATGGGAAGTCATCCTTCGGACTAGCTCTATTCAGATCTCTGTAGTCTACACACATCCGAACCTTTCCATCTTTCTTAGCAACAGGCACTATGTTGGATAACCACTAAGGATAGACCGATGTAACAAGGAAACCTGCGTTGATCTGTTTCTGAACCTCCTCTTTGATCTTGTCAGCCATGTCGGGACGAGTCCTTCTCAACTTCTGCTTGATCGGCGAACATTCAGGTCTCAACGTTAAACGATGCTCCACAATGTCATTGTCTAAACCTGGCATATCTTGGTAGGACCAAGCAAACACATCAACATACTCTTTGAGAAGCTCCAACATTTTCTCTTTAACTTCCGGGATAAGCAATGCTCCGACTTTGACTTCCTTTCTAACTTCTTCATCACCCAAGTTGACCAACTCTAAAGGTTCTTCAAATGGTTGAATAATCTTCTCATCATGCTCGAGCAAATGGGAAATCTCAGCAGGAATCTCTTCATCATCCTCTTCTTCGGCTCTGAACACAGGGAATTCAAAGTTGGGAGAGGGCATAGGATCATTGTTTTCGATGGTTAAGTCATGGATTAATCTGCACATATGATTATGCTTTATTTTAGAAATCAATTTGTGCAAATAAAACAAAAGGTTATTAATTAATTTCATTACTATTTCCCAAAAGGTGAAAAATAAAACAGTAGTGGACAAAATAACATTTTTATTCATTAAAGGGAAATACTTGAAACAAAGATCCCAGACATTTCTCTTTTGCCTTGGGCAGAGCAAAATGAATTATTTTTCATAGCCCGACACAAAATACGTTTCGCCTTGGGCAGAGCGAGTTTTTTCAAAGAAAAACAAAACAAAACATTACTCGGAAATGTGCATAACCACAGGAACATCAACAGCTATCCAGTTTTGGCAAGCCAATCCATGCGTCACAAAAACGGGCAAATCTTCCTCGGAATCATCATCTATGATAGCATCAACCTCAGGATGTACAAACCCTGCACTTCGGAAAACCTCTTGAATCGAACGAACAACCACCTCTTTCTTGACTCTTGCAGATACTGGATGAAAACCCATACCTTCCCCAGACTTGTTCTCAGGTAACGTCAACACCTGGCCCCATCCTTCGGCCGAACCACTTTCCACCACTCGCCGCGCATCCTCAAAGGAAGAGATGGATGCCCCTTGCTTCTTCACTGTATTCTTAGCAACATAAAGACCTTGGAACTGGGTTCCAACATCCTCGTCCGCATCAATAAAAGAGAATGATGATAAATGGCTTACCACCATAGCTTGCTCTCCCCCAATCATCACTAGCTTCCCATGCCTTACAAACTTTAGTCTCTGATGGAGCGTAGAGGTGACTGCCCCGGCATCATAGATCCAGGGACGACCCAATAAACAACTGTAGGCAGCACGAATATCCATTACTTGGAAAGTGATTTGAAAAGTGTGGGGACCGATTACTATAGGAAGATCCACTTCACCAATGACTGTCTTCCTAGAACCATCAAACGCTTTAACAATTACTCCACTAGGCCTCATAGGAGCACCTGGATATGAAAGCCGAGATAATGTAGTCTTGGGCATCACATTCAACGACGAACCTGTATCCACCAACACACTTGATAAGGTATCATTTCCACAACTTACTGAGATATGCAAAGCCATATTATGGTTTCTTCCCTCCTCCGGGAGTTCTTCATCACTGAAACCAATATTGTTACATGAAGTAATATTTCCCACAATTCCATCAAATTGGTCCACCGTCACATCATGCTCCACGAACGCCTGGTCCAAGACCTTCATCAAAGCTTCTCTATGGGCACCAGAATCTCTCAGTAAAGCAAGCAAGGAAATCTTGGAAGGTGTTTGCAAAAGTTGGTCTACAATCTTATATTCACTTCTCTTGATAAGCTTCAGAATCTCATCATCCTCAGGGTGAGGGATAGGTTCACTGGATCGGCCTATCTCAACCCTTGGTTCAACATTTCTCACTGGAATCTCCGCCGGTATGGGCCTCCTAACTTGAACTTCTGGTCTCTTCAAAGGTACTGCTGCAAAAACACGTCCACTTCTCGTAACTCTACTCACATCAGCAATGTTAACAAAAGACGGTCTCGTTGGTATAGGGACTTCTACCCCATTCTCAATCATTGTGGCATTATACTTATACGGTACAGCTTGGTCCGAGTTGTAAGGCACAGGACCAGGTGGGTAAATAATCAAAGGATCAACAGGTGCAGTCTGACTGTCGTAAGTAATCTCTACTGATTCAGGCAAATTGAAATGTGGTATGATAACATTCACTTCATCCTCCGAATTTCGGTCATAGGTAATAGTGATAACTCTCTGATCTAGCAACTTCTGAATATCCGCCTTCACAATAGGACAATCATCCTCTCTTGAACAAAATTCACAAACATCATAATCATGCTGGTGCCTAACAAAGGCAAGTCTTCTCAAACTCTGATGTAACCTGATCAACGACTCTCTTATATGTTCAACTTGAAAAACTCGAAACTTCCCCGGACAACCTTCCACCATATTCACCGAAGCTGCCCCATGTCGAGGCAAAGGATTATCTCTGAAATTTGGATTAACATCCTTGAAAGACAAGATACCATTCTTAATTAATCTCTGTACGTCCGCCTTCAGAGCAAAGCAATTCTCAAGGTTGTGCCCCGGCGACCCTTGATGATACTCACAAAACTGGTCCGCCTTGTACCACGGAGAAGTACTGTTCGGTGCGACAGGATGAGGCTTTGTCATGATGAGATTATTTCTGATAAGAGCAGGGAACAATTCAGTATAAGTCATAGGAATGGCATCGAACTGCAGTTTTCTGGGTGAACGGTTCTGATTGTTGAATGGGTAGGCCTATTGTCGAGGCTGCTGCTGAAAAGGCCGTTGTTGAGTTGGTGGAGTTTGATGAGCTGGGGTCATCAAAGTTGGGCGGACAGCCGGAGTGACTGCCGCAACGTGAGAGTAACCTCTCCTAGGTCTACCTAGGAACAAAGCGCTGACATCCTGCTCTTTTCTTTTCGGGAAAACACTTCCAAATTTCTTCGCACTGCTAGACGAACTCCCTTCTTTAACCAAACGCCCCTCGCGAATCCCTTCCTCTAATCGCATACCCATGCTTACCATTTCGGTGAAGTCACTGGGTGCGCTGGCTATCATTCTTTCATAGTAAAAGGAACCTAAAGTCTTCAAAAATATCTTCGTCATCTCTTTCTCCTCAAGAGGTGGATAGATTTGAGCGACAATTTCACGCCACCTCTGGGCGTATTTCTTAAAAGATTCCCGGTCTCTCTGCGACATCGCCCGGAGTTAATCCCGGTCCGGCGCCATGTCAACGTTATACTTGTACTGATGGACAAAGGCTTCGCTAAGATCGTTGAAGTTGCGGATCCGAATGCTGTCTAAGCCCATATACCACTTTAGAGCAGCACCCGTCAAACTATCTTGAAAATAATGAATCAACAAGTCATGATCATTGGAATACGTAGACATCTTTCTCACGTACATTGTCAAATGACTTCTAGGACACGAATCACCTTTATATCTCTCAAAGTCTGGCACTTTGAATTTTTCTGTAATCTTGACATTCGGAACTAAACAAAGGTCATGCGTGTTCTTCCCAAACAAATCCTTCCCTTTCAATGCTCTAAGCTCTTTCTGCATTTCTTGGAACTGATCCTGAAATTCTTCCATTCTATCAAAGAGACCCAAACTTTCGGCTGGCTCAGCAGGATAAATAGGTTCATTCAAGTATGGCACGGAGTGGACCACAAGAGCAACGGTTGTCATAATCGGTTGCGGAAAAGGTGTCACAGACGGAATTACTGGAGGCATGGCAGTTGTCTCTGGTTGAGGAAGAGACAAAGCAGGTTGAAATAAAGGTTGTACGGCAGGTTGATACCCCTCTGGCACAAAGTTATAAGGCATTCCCCACGGAAAACCTTTCGGCATCTGATGTTGAAGCGGAGAGTTAATTTGAGTCACGGAGGCAGGGACGGTGACAAACTCGGAGACCACTGGAGTTGAAGTCTGAAACTCGGCAGCCGTAGTCGATGGCTGATTCTGAACAGCCACCAAACTTTCCACTAACGCAGTCAACTTTTCCATCTCGACACGAAGTGTAGCAACTTCCCCACGAAGCTCATGATTTTCCTGTTCCAAATCTTCCATTTTCCTCTGACGATTGGCTCGAGTGTCGTATTGGTGAGACAGCTTGACAACCTTTGGGAGTGGAAAAAGAACAAGGATAAGACTCTAGAAAACATGTGAAGTGGAATGTGGAATGATGCATGATGTGCGATGCAAATGATGATTCATTTTAAAAGTTTTTCAAGGAACCTTGATAATTCTGCATACATCAATGGTAAAGGAATTTGGAACAACAAAAACTCAATCCATTAATCGAAAGCGATAAATTACAACTTACAATTTGGAATATCAAAACAGTAAATTACAACTTTGGGATAACAAATCCAATAATGAAAGCAATAAATTACAACTTCGAAACATGAAATCCATAATAAAGTGATAAATTACAATTTTAAAACATGAAATCTAAAATAAAACAATAAATTACAACTTTGGAGCATGAAGCCCATAATAAAACAATAAATTACAACTTCGGAGCATGAAGCCCTTTTACATAGTTTTACAAAATGACATCAATAAAATAAACTAAAAGCTAAAGATCACTCGGAATCCTCAGATGAAGGACCAAACACCAGCTGTAACCGGAGCTTCTTGATCTTCTCTTCATAAAAGTCTTCCATCTCTCTCTTCTCAGCTATCAGTCAATTAATGACTTCCTCCTGCGGATTAGGAACGAGAGCCACGCTTACCGAACCTTCCCTTTTTCTCTTCCTTTCACTCGCATACTTCTTCAGCAAGGCATCCTTTTGACGAAGCTTCTCATCGTGATCAATGAACCGGCCGTCTTGAATAAACAACAACTCCTCCTTTTCCTTTAGCTGTCGAGTCAGGACTCGATTCTCATATTCAGACATATGGTACTTTTCTTTCCAAGCATCCCTCTCGGACTTCATCCTAGCCAGATTTCCTTGGTATTCTCCTATATCCACGATAGGGATAACAACAGATGATGGTGCAATGGCAGGGAATAAAGGCTTCTCAAGTTTATAGGGCATCTTGAGAACACAAGCCCTAGCACGGACCCACTGTAGGTAAGGCTCCAAAGAAACGGCACCCCTATGTCCTAACATATCTCTCCCTTTTCTATGGATGTGGCGCCAAGCTCCTTCGATCTCCCTCTTAGCTGCCTGATGATCTTGTCCTTCCTGAAGAAAGAAACCACTCACATGGATGTTGTTTGGTTTATCTCTCATCGGGTACCCGAACTGACGACGCGTAAGAACAGGGTTATAGTTGATTCCACCTCTCGTACCGAGAAGAGGTACGTTAGGAAAAGCCCCACAGCTATCAATGATCTTCACGTCGTGGTAAACTCGATTATACCAGTCAATGTCGAAATGAGTGAGAGCCATAATCTTTGGCGCCCAACGCGGTTCCTTCTCGAGATCCCAGAAAGCATCAGACCCAGGTAGATGCGAGACGTACCACTGATACAGCAACGGTACACAACAAATAATCATCCCTCCTTGATAAGAGTTTCGAAGATGGATGGAGTAGTATGTATCTCCTAGCAGCGTAGGGACCAGATTTCCAATCAGGAAAATTCTGATGGCGTTGATATCCACAAACTTATCAACGTTAGGGAATAAGAATAGACCATATGCGAGTAAAGCAAACACGTCTTCGAAGGCAACCGTATCCTTTGTCTCAGCAAAATGACGAGCTTTCTTCAACAAAAACTGCGCCGAAAAACCCCGGATTCCCCCTTTCGTAGTCATGTTCTCCTCTATCTCTGACTTCTTTAAGTGGGTGATGGTTGCTATCTCGTGAGATTTGGGCTCCTCTTCTAATCCAGAAAAAGGAACATGGTCGGTGATCGGCAAACCAAGTATATAAGAGTACTCCTCTAAAGTGGGCATCAACTGATAATCCGCAAAGGTGAAACATCGGTACAGGGGATCATAGAATTGAACCAACGTGTTGAGGATGCCTTCCTTCATCTTGCGCTTCATGAGCGGTACAATGGACCCATACTTCTTCTGAAAATCCGTCAGACTCTCGATCTTCAGAATCAAACTCTTCAGTTCTTCAATCTCGGGCTCCTTGAAACTAAAGCTTCGAGTATTTCTCCTTCCAAGTTCCATAATAACCTGAGATGTCTGCAAAAATCATTCCGAAGTTCCTTGAAAAACAAGTTTTTTACAAAGATGTTGATGAATGCATGAATGAATGATAATGCAACAGTCACACACAAGCTTGCAAACATGGGGTTCAAAGGTTCAACGTTCAGCATGGAGTCGAGGGTAAAGCCCACCCAAAGGTATGTACTAACGGTTCAATCACACATGTAAGACATGGTTCTAAGAGTTCCCAGAGTCTACATTCCCCCTTCGGATATTACCAACGTCTTGATTACTTAATAATTACCAATATTCTCAAGAGAAACTCGTCCGAGCGTAGCATCGCGTAACAACTACTTCCGAATTACTCCGTTATAGTCTCCACGCTACACCTAAAAAGGCCAAGATGGGTTAGGGTTCTACGGTCCTCAACTTCTCGGGCTCCTAGGTCGAAAATAATAATGTCTTCCCGATTACTCGGTAAACAAATATTAAGTTCAAGAGGGCCTTCCATTGAGTGGGGGATCTCATGCCTCCTTCTTCGGGATTACTCCCTCAAAGTTAACATGACTATACCGCCCGTCCTATTCCTTAAGTGTTACTTAATCCGGGTATAGGATTCGTCCTTTGCAAAAAACCCAAACACCCCAATTTAAACACATAATCAAGCAAATCAAATAATAGTAAACAGATAAAACAAAATAGGCTTAACCCACTTAGGGATGGACCAGCAAGAGGTCAATCTTTCCCCAGCAGAGTCTCCAATTCTGTAGCGATAAAAAATGTAGCGGGGTAAATCGGAGATCCAATTATTGATTAATTCGTCTCACAAAAGCAAGAGTCGCCACCGCGCTTTATTGTTTCCAAGGGAAAAGGGAAAAGAGCGAAATAAACCCTAAATATGCAATGTAAAATAATACTTTTAAAAAGTAAAAATACAAGGTGTTTTGAAAAGAGATCTTATGGTTCGGGGGTGGTTATACAATGGGAAGGTATTAGCACCCAATGTATCTATAGTACTCTATAGGAACCTTTTGAAATATCTGTTTATTAGAATGTTCGTTTGATTAAAAAAAATAAATTGTTTTGGCCGAAAAGGGGTACGGACGGGTTTTTGAAGATACGACGACCTAATGTCGAAGTTTTTTGCTTAAAGGGTATAAGTTTTGAAAAGATTGAATATTTGAGGAAAAGGTTATCCTAAGTTTTAATGAAATGCGAAAGTTCGCGCAATTAGACTTGAGGACATGAAGTCGACAAATTTAATCGTTTTTTCCCTTGGATTTGAATGTAAACAGAATAATCATGTAAATATGAATTAAACAAAAAAGATCATGCGGGTAATGATTAAATAACAACAGTTAAATAAATGACTAAAGGGTATAAATATGCATTTTGGATTTTTGTTTAATATATGCAAAACAAGAGAATTAATTAAGAAACGGAAATGTTTTTTAAGTTTTTTAAGTTTCTATTTTTATGTATTTTAGCATTATGATAGAAATGTTATTTAAAGCTTTTTAATTCTATTTTTTGTGTTTTTAGAGTTATTAAATAATTAAGACTTAAAAGTTATTAACTTAAAACCTAATTAAAAAAAGGGATATTTAAAAATTATTAACTTAAACCTAAAGTTTTAAATTAATAAAAGTGATTCAATTATTTAAAAAAAGTTTTGATATGAATTATCTTCATTTAATTAAACTTATAATTAAAAATTAAACTAATAAAATTCTAAAGGGCTAAAGAAATCAAATAGAAAGAAAAAAGGATCAAAATTAAAAAGGAAGTAAAATAACAAACCAAAGTGGGCTAGAGAGTTTTGAAAGAGGCCCAAATCTGTCTAAGCAGAAGACAAAAACGGGGGTGTACTAGCAAACTCGTTGGGCCTAAGGCAGAAAATGGGGTTAAGGCCCAACGCTCAATAATTTTGTTTTAGGGTAAACGCGTTTGTAATTGGGATTAGGGTTCTCAAGGTTTGGCCGAGCGGCGCTTTCTTGTGTACGATCTTCTTCTTTGCTCCATCTTTCCACGCCTTTTGCTTTTGAGTCCCTGAGTTCGCTTCCAACCTCCTTGCCATGGCCACCAGTGGTCTTAAACCTCCTCTTCCCTCCGGCCAAGGCGTTAGGGCGATTGATTCAAGGTAAAATGTGTTATTCGTTAGGTTTTGTTATATTTGCATGTATTGATTTTTTGATTATGTTTTGATTCTGATTCTTATTATTGTTTGTTGGAGGTATTATGGAAGTAAAAAGAAGAAAAGAAATCATTACATAGAGGCGGAGATAGAGCAGGAAGTTGGGGCGTGCGACGGAGGCCAAGGGCGGCGAGGAAAGGTGATGCGTCGCGAGCTTGCTTCGGACTACTGGACCCTGGTTTGTGTATTTGTGTCCTTCTTCTTCTTGCCTTGGTACTGTATGCTTCAATGTTTTGGACGTTTGAGTGCTACTGTTGAAAAATGCTTTTTGACTAGTTTTCTCCTTCGTTCTCACTTCTGTATGCTTTTGCTTTTGGCCAATGATGCTATGCTGAGGCTTTTCTGGTTGCCTTGAACATGCTATGTTGGAACACTTTGTTTTGATTAGCTTTCCTCTTCTTCTCCTCCTTGCCTTGTTACTGTTGCCTTATGATAGCCTATGATGACGAGTTCTGAGGCCTTATGTGTGTTTGGACATGGTTTCAAAGGTTTATGCTTTGCTGGTTTTGAAATGGTGATGGTGTTCGTTGGTTTATGATTCTACTGGTTTTTGAAATGCAGTAGGCTATGGTTCTGGTAATGTAGTTAACAGGTTCTGGTTTTTTTAGGCCATGTTGTTTTATGCTATATCAGTTTTTTTGTGGTTTAGCAGTATGCTACGGTTCTTATGTGATATTGGTTTGATGGCTCAATCAGGTTTTCTAAGGTTTAGGCCATATTGTTTGATTTATGTGGGTTTGGCGTTTGACAGTAGGCTATGGTTTTTGGTGTATCAAATGGTTGAGGTTTTTGATGATGTAGTTGAATGGTTTAGGCCATGTTGTGGTTTGGTTCTACCATGGTTCTATGCAGATTGCTGGTTTATGCAGTAACAGGTTTAGGAGGGCTTGAGGAAAAAAAGGCTTTTGCTTTTTGATAGTTTTTTTTTGCTTGGAGATAGATAGATGATGATATATGTGTAGTGATTTTTTGTTATGTTATAACCACTTTTGGCCTTCAGGTTTCCGTTGAGGGCTTTGGTATATTTTTAATATATTCTTGGTACTTCTGCACCCTTACTGCTCCATATGGTTTGTCTCTATTCCTATTTCATGTTTTTACTTCCTACTGACTGTGTTACTGCAGTTTGTCTTGTATCTCTTCCTGCCTAAACCAAAACCTTCAAAACCACACTTCTACCTCTCTTCTCTCTCATAAGTACCATTTTGACATTTAAATGATGTACTGTACTATTTTCTGAAATTGCAAAAGTGCTGGAATATGATGAAAAGGGAATGTTATATTGCTTGCAAAATTGTTTAAACTGCATATTTTTAACTTATCTACTGCATGGCACTGTGGGAGCCTCTTTGTATGTTTGGCCTCTTCCTATATGGGCATGTTTACGTTGCAATTTGGCTTTGAAAGTGCATATGCTGTTGATTTTTTTTTGTATGCTATTTGTCAAACATTTGAATTGATGCATATTGTTTTGAACTATGCAGTGGGCTTTTGAAAATGCAATTGATTTGAAAAATGCAGTTCTTTAACAAAAATGACTTTGCATTCATTTTGAAAATAAAAATTCCTCTCTTTTTGTGAACCGGGAGAAATCCCGTGATTTGCAAAAAAAAGGTAAACTGATTCCAGCCATTGCTTTTAATGATGAACACTAAATAATTTTCTGCTTTTACTTATTTGTTCAATTCTAATTTTTTTTAAATCGTTTTTGCAGGTAAAATCAAATGAGCGGGCAAAAAGGCATTGGATAGAAGATTTAGAATTAGGAAACATTCGATTAGTTTTTATTTCATTTTAACTTTGTAAAATTATTATTGTAAATTCGTTGTAATAAATACAATATTTACACAATAATTGTACAATTAGAAGAAAATGAATAAAATTCCAATATTTGCCAATTAATTTCCTCCTTCTCTCTAATTATTTACTTTATCGTTTACAATTCTTTAAATTGTATAATAATTGAAAATGAATCTCAATTACCTAAATTCAGAATAATAAACAAATAAATAAATAATATCATTGATCAATTAATAGTTTCAATTATTTAATTCATTATTCATAATTTTCTAAATTATAATAATTAGAATAGAATTTCAATTATTTAACTTAGAATGATAAATAATTAAATAATCATTATTGACCAATTAATGAACTTTTTCAAATATTTATTATATTATTCATAAATCTTTAAATTTTGTAATAACTGAGAATAGATTCCGGTTATTTAAATTTAAGATAGTGAATAATAAATAAACACTGTCTGCACGATTAATACGCCTCTTTTCTAATATTTATTTTATTATCTATACACCTTTAAATTATATAACAATTGAAAACAAATTCCAATTATTTAAATTTAAGATAATAAATAATTAATAAACATTGTTTTAGCATGAATCGATTAAATAATTTAGTGTTCAAAATAAATAGCTCTCGGCCTGAAAAAAGTTATGAATTTTAAAAATCAATAGATCAAAACACTTGTAATGTAATGATGCAGATGGGAGATGGTATCTTAGGTCAAAATTTGGGGTACAACAACTATGAATGAGTGACAGAATGGCAACCGTGTCTGGAGCGTATCTGGACTGTATCTGAAGTTGAGATCTGTATGAGTAGTAGAATGATCACCATGTCTGGGGTGTATCCGTACTGTAACCGGGATCTGAATAAGTGACAGAATGACTTCCGTGGCGATTGCACTGGGGAGAATTAAGCTGTTGGTGTAAGGGACAGAATGGCATCCGTGTCTGGAGCGCATCTGAACTTTGAGGTTGATAGTTGAATCTAAATAAGGGATAGAATGGCCGCCATGTCTGGGGCGTATCTAGCCTGTATCGGATTGCTGAAGTCTGAATGAGTAGTAGAATGACCGCCGTGTCTGGGGTGTATCTATACTGTATTTTGACTTGAAGTTCTGAATGAGTAATAGAATGACCGCCGTGTCTGGGGTGTATCTGAACAATTGTTAACAAAAGCCTTTTAATCTTATCTTGAAAAGGGTAAATTGTTAGCTAAAACACCAAGTTATGCTGCATGGTATGTATGATGCAATGAATTGTGTTTCATCAATGTTTATGATATATGAATGTAATGGATGTGCATATAAGCCGAGTAGCTGTCTTGCTGAGGAAAATAAATCCTTGATAATTGGAGATAATGAAATTTTTGACTGCTGTTGGAGGAAGTAAATTCCTGACCGATGTTGAAGATTCAAAAACCCTTTGATTGTTGAAGATGAGAAATCCTTGCTGACTGTTTGGGATTGAAAATCTTTGGTGACTTGTGGGGATTTTAACAAGAGCTTTACCAACTTCTGCGGAGAATGAGAATTCTTCATGACTTCCCTGGGGAATAAGGAAAACTCTGACGACCTCTACTGGGGAATTAAAACCTGGGAGGCTTCTGCTGGAGAAATGAGACCGAGAATCTTCAATCTGCTGAGAAATGACCCTGTGGGGGGAATGCTTACTCGGCCGGGGAAACCAGAAGCTTTGGATTGTATGCCAATCTAATGGGGAATCATCCTAGCTGTTGGGGAAATTGAGGGAATTTAATCGGTTGGAAATTTGACTTTGCTGGGGAAGGAGGTTTAGATTATTCTGGCTCCGCTGGGAATTGGGAGTTTGAACTCGGATGGGAACTTTGAAGCTTAACTTGGCTGGGGAATCCAGTTTGAAATGTACTGGCTTTGTCGGGGGATCTTGAAGCTTAACTCCGCTGGGGACATGTACTCCGAGGTTTTAGCTTTGTTGAGGATCTGAACAAAGTAATGCAGGGGGATCTCTTCTTGAATGGCATAAAGATATCTTCCTACACCTTCAACCTAGCAGTAATTATCCCTTCCCAATTTCGTTTTATTTGTAAGCAGTGATTATATTCAAATGCATATGCCTATTCAACAAAACATTTGACGTTTTTCAAAGTAAAACATAAGTGTAAAACAGAAAAAGAAAGGCAAGCAAATTTCTGCGCTTTGAAGTATATTCATATTAATTTTTGTAAGTGTCTTTGTACAAAGGAGACAAACATCCTAGTAAGGGAATGTTGTCGTAAAAATTGAGAAAAATTTATACAGAAGAAAGATGGCTATGTGTAACAATTCCATGGGGTTCCCATTCTACTATAGCCTTCACAACTCTGAGTATCTGTCCGTTTGTTGCTTCGTCCGTAGATGATTGGATTGATCAGAAGCTTGGAGCTTGTTGGTGAAGAGATGGTTCTTAAAGTGATCCGAAGAGACATAGTCATACGCTTTAATTCCCTAACTTTTTCCTGGACCGCCCTTTCGGGTTTTCGATCCACTGGGAAACCCTTTTTTGCCCAAGTCGCCCTTTCGGGTTTTCAACTTGCCGGATGTACAAATTTTTTTTGTTTTATCCCTAATTTTTGCCTGAATCGCCCTCTCGGGTTTTCGATTCACCGGGATGCCCAATTTTGCCCAAGTCGCCCTTTCGGGTTTTCAACTTGCCGGGTCATTTTATGCGTAGTATCTTTTGACTATGTCTGCGTTCGCAGGGTGCGACAGGTCATCGCCGTCCATGGTGGCCATAATCATTGCCCCACCAGAAAAGATGTTCTTGATCACAAATGGTCCTTCGTAAGTAGGAGTCCATTTTCCCCTGGGATCACTTTGCGGAAAGATGATCCGCTTGATTACAAGATCTCCGACTTGATATACCTGACGTCTGACTTTCTTGTTGAAAGCCTTGATCATCCATTTTTGATACGTCTGACCATGACAAACAACAGTAAGTCGTTTCTCGTCGATCAAATTAAGTTGATCAAGCCGGGTCTAAATCCAATCATCTTCACTCAAACCGGCATCCTTCATAATCCTCAAAGAAGGAATCTGAACTTCCATGGGTAGAACAGCTTCCATGCCATACACCAAAGAAAATGGGGTTGCCCCTGCTGAAGTACGTGCCGTGGTACGATATCCATGCAGAGCAAACGGTAACATCTCATGCCAGTCCTTGTAGGTGACTGTCATCTTTTGAATAATCTTCTTGATATTTTTGTTCGCGGCTTCAATAGCACCGTTCATCTTCGGCCGATAGGGAGATGAATTATTGTAGGTGTTTAGGTATTGGCTTGCATTTTTGGTAAAACCCAAATGTATGTGTGAATGTCATGACTGATGTCATAACATTCTAGTTCAGTTTGTACTGGTTCATTAGGTACCTTTGCAGAAAAATATTGTAATTAAAATACTGATGTTTATAAGTGTGTATCTGAGCATTTTGCAAAATGATCACTCTTTGCTAAATCAGTAGACAGGTTTTCTCAGATGTCATAACAAATGTTATGACATCCTGTTCTGAACTAACAGGATTGCAGGATTGGATAAGTATGAGTTTTTTCAGGAAATAACTCAGTCCTTTCTGAACAGAATCCTGCGTTTTCTGAGGGGTAACCTAGCTCAACCCTAACCTGGTTAATAAAGTCCTGTGACCTGGTCTTTAGGTCAAACGGAATTAACCCTAGGTTTTTGGAAACCCTAACTGAAGTTGCAGCTGCTATATATTCAACAGAGCTGCTGTTTTTCAAGGATCCCTGCTGATTGATTAGAAGATCAATTTGTAATCTGTATAGATTTGTTCATTGTACTCCAAGCAATTATCATTGTGATAAGTGCCTTGGAATAGGTTTCTATTTGTAAGGGGTTGTGTAGCACTTAAAGCTTTGAAGCAAGAGTGTTTGAATGTTCCTTGACTAAAGCTGTGAAGCAGAGTCAAGTTAGTTGTGTACATCACTCAAAGCTGTGAAGCACGAGTGATTGTGTTGCTTGATTAAAAAGCTGTGAAGCTTAATCAAGAGTTTGTTTTTGAAGAGTGTCTTCATCAATTCTTAAGTCAAATTGGTTTATGTATCACTGCTGTGATTGAGGGGGAGTGAGTAGGAACTCAGGTTTAAGTTGTACTTAGATTAGAATTGCATTGGGTAGGTCTTAAGTGAAGGAGATAAACTGGTTGGTTTATTCCTGAATTAACATCTCTTATAGTGGATTCTCTCCCTGGCTTGGTAGCCCCCAGAGTAGGTGTTGTTGCACACTAAACTGGGTAAACAATTGACTGTGTTCTTTATTGCTTTTGTATTTACTGTCATATAGTAAGTCAGATACGGTGTCATAACATTGAACGTGACATTGAGTATCTGCAGCCAGAATTACAATTGGCATCAGAGCAGGCACCCTGCCTGTATTACTGGGTGAGATCTAGGGATATCACTTTCTGGCACTATGGACAAAGAAGGAGTTTTTGGAAATAGACCACCCATTCTGGATGGAACTAATTATGACTACTAGAAACCTCGTATGATTGCCTTCCTAAAATCTCTGGACAAAAAGGCTTGGAGAGCTGCTGACAAAGGATGGATTCATCCCACCATAACTGAGATAGATCGGACAATCAGTCTGAAGCCTGAGGAAGATTGGAGTAAAGAAGAAGATGAGTTAGCTCTGGGAAATTCAAAAGCTTTAAATGCCTTGTTCAATGGAATTGATAGAAACATTTTCAGACTAGTACATCAATATGAACTGGCCAAGGAAGTTTGGGACACTCTCAAAACTACTCATGAGGGAACTTCCAAAGTAAAAATGTCAAGGCTTCAGATGTTGACCACCAAATTTGAGAATCTAAAAATGATGGAAGATGAAACCATTCATGAGTTTCACATGAACATCTTGGAGATTGCCAACACCTCAGGAGCACTGGGAGAAAAAATGTCAGAAGAAAAACTGGTGAGGAAGATTCTCAGATCCTTGCCTAAAAGATTTGCAATGAAGGTAACTGCCATAGAGGAAGCCCAGGACATTAGCAAGTTGAAAGTGGATGAACTTATTGGGTCTCTTCAGACTTTTGAGATGGGGATCACTGATAATGGTGACAAGAAGAACAAAAGCATAACACTTGTATCCAACACTGATGTTGAATACAAGGAGGATGAAGAAGAAAACATATCAGAAGCTATTGCCATGCTTGGAAGACAGTTCAACAGGCTCATCAAAAGAATGGACCCAAAGTCAAGGTCTAATGTTCATAACATTCCCTCTGACATTGACAGTTCCAGCAGAAGACCAAGGTCAGAAGATAAGGGAAACCAAGGCAGAGGTATTCAATGCCATGGATGTGAAGGATATGGACATATTCGAGCTGAATGTCCTACCTTTCTTAAGAAGCAAAAGAAAGGAATGACTGTTACTTGGTCTGACTATGATTCAGAAAGTAATTCTGAAGAAGAATCTGCCAAACTAGTTACTGCCCTAACTAGTGTTTGTACTTCTGAAAGTGACACTAGTGATGAAGAAGTGACATTTGAAGAACTGGCTGATACCTACAAGAAATTGTGTATCAGAAGTGCTGAAGTCTGTGTGCAGAATGAGAAACAATCAAAACTCATTATAAAGTTGGAGGCTGAAAAGAGGGCAAATCTTGAAACTATAAGTCATTTAGAAGGAGAAGTTCAACTGCTGAACTCACAACTGAATCAAATGACCAAATCTGTCAAGATGTTGACCAATGGAACAGACAAATTGGAAGAGATCCTTCAGGTTGGACAAAATGTGGGAAATAAATCTGGACTAGGATTTATGGAAGCAAAGAAATCTGGTACTGGTAAGCAAATGTCAAAACGGATGTCTCAACACAACTCTCAACATCAGGGACAGAGACATGTGAAGAAGAGGTACCAAAGATGGAAATGTCATCATTGTGGGAGATATGGTCACATAAAGCCCTTCTGCTTCAGACTACATGGATATCCTAATCAGAACTCAGGTGTCAAACCTAAGTCTAAAAAGGTACCACATGCTCCTCAATGGAAGAAAAAGGCTACTGCACTGATAGCTCACACTTCACTGAGGGTCTCTGCAAAGGAAGACTGGTACTTTGACAGTGGATGTTCCAGACATATGACTGGAATCAAGAACCTCCTCAATAATGTTAAGCCTCACACCACCAGTTTTGTGACCTTTGGAGATGGGGCTAAAGGTGAAATCAAAGGTGTTGGTGATTTGGACTGCCCTGGAGTTCCAAGTCTGAATGAAGTACTGCTGGTGAAAGGACTGACCGTTAATCTCATTAGTATCAGTCAACTGTGTGATCTAGGATTCAAGGTCAATTTCTCAAGATCTGAATGCCTTGTAATCAATGACAAACAAGAGATAGTAATGAAAGGAGTCAGATCCAAAGACAACTGTTACTTGTGGGAGGCTGAGAACACTAATTCCTCATCTGTGTATTCCATTGCAAAAGAAGAAAAAGAGGTGAAACTGTGGCAGCATAAGCTTGGAAGAATGAAGAGAGCTATCTCTATGGAAACTGTCAGAAGAACTCCAAAACTACAGGTTGATGATATCTGTGATGTGGGAAATAAACTTGAAGAAGAATATGTTGTCAGAACCTTAAGTCATCTTGACAAGGATGTTGGAAATAACAAGTCTCACAAATTCTGTTCTCAAAACATCTGGTCAAAACAGATGCTCCCTGAGTACAATGTTGCACAAGATGTTGTGACATTGTGTTGTGACAATCTGAAAACATTCAACATTTCCTTGAACCCTATTGACTTTGAAGAGAATAAGACATTTAAACTGGAACATAGGTTCTCTAAGCTTCAGTTGACTAATTCTTCTACCAAGGCTCTTGTTGGAAATAAACTTGAAAATTTGAGGGGCAGGTTGGGTATTCACCAACATGAGAAATTGTAGCAATTAGTTTTGCTTAAAACAAGGGTTGAAGGGATTAATTTTATTAAGTCTATATTTAGTGGGTTAATCATATTCTTTCACAATTCCTTCAAAAGCTTTAAGAAGTTAAAGAGACTCCCTTTTACCCCCTACCTCTCTCATCCTTGCAACCTGTTTCCTCCTCCCAATCAAAGATTTTTCTCAAACTGCTACTATTACTCAAAGTCAATCAAAATGTCTCAGACATCGTCTTCCACCATGGCGGGTTCGTCTTCCTCATCATCGTCATCATCTGATCAAGATTCTAGGGCAATCACTACATGCATAGAATCTGAAGTTCTTGAGGTCACTCCTCTCAGGGAGATGGCAACTGACCCAGCCAGAGTCAAAAAGCTCAGAACCAGACATGCAGGAAGAGCTCAAGCTACAGCCTCTGGTAATTCTTCTCATCCTTCGTCTTCTGTACCTAATAGAGAAGGATCAGTTCAAGTACACCAAGCTATTGCTAGGCTGGTTACTAGCATTCTGAGTGGCAACCAATCTGTACCGGGGATTTCTATCCCTTTAAATCAATCTGAAAGTCCAAATGTGGAAGGTTCTGAAAATGTAGATGTCACTGAGGATGTTGTGACACCAAAAGACAACATTCAGAACCCCTCTGAAAAGGCTGCTGATCCACCTATCATTGATGTGGATGAAGATTACTCAGATAATGAACTGATTGCTAATGTGAACCCTAGCATAGCTAGGAGATTGATGAAAAGAAAGAGTAGTCATAATGATAAACCTGATGCTAAGAAATCCAAGGCTGAAGGGATGACTGAGAAAAGCATTCAGACAAAAGGGAAGAAGGCACAGGTGCAGACTGCTAGACAACCAATCTCTAAGAAAAGTAAAGAACCTGAAACTTCTGATTCTGATGATGAATCAGAATTTGAGATTGATATTGAAGAAACTCCCATCAGAAGGAAGCTCCCCTCCAGCAAGATTGCTAGAGTGCCTGAAGTGCCAACAGACAACATCTCCTTTCATCATCCTGACAATGCAAACAGATGGAAGTATGTTTACTTAAAGAGAATAGCCTTGGAGAGAGAACTCAACAATGATGCCTTGGAGTGCAAAGACATCATGGATCTGATCAAGAATGCTGGGCTAATGAAGACAGTGATGAAGTTTAACAAATGTTATGAAAATCTGGTTAAGGAGTTTGTAGTGAACTTGTCAAATGATTGTGCTGATGGAAGGTCAGCTGACTTTGAGAGTGTGTTTGTTAGAGGAAGAAGGGTCAAGTTCTCTCCATCAGAAATCAACAAGTTTCTTGGAAGAACAAATAAGGACTGTCCTGATCTAGAGGCAACTGACAATGAAGTGTGTCTAACCATCACAGCCAGGCAAGTAAAGTGCTGGCCATTGAAAGGGAAGCTGAATGCTAGTAAACTCAGCATGAAATTTGCCATCTTGCATAAAATAGGTGCAGCAAACTGGGTGCCTACAAATCACAAATCAACTATCTCCACAGGATTAGGGAGATTTATCTATGATGTAGGAACCAAGACTGCCTTTGACTATGGAAGGTACATCTTTGAACAAACTTTAAAGCATGCTGGCAGTTATGCTGTCAAAGGACCAATTGCCTTTCCCTCCCTCCTTTGTGGAATCATCCTTGCACAATTCCCTGATATCCTTGTGGCAAGAGATACAGTCTGCAAAAGAGCTCCTGCCCTTGGCCTGCACTACAAATTGTTTCAGGGATCTCATGCTCCAGACATTGTCATAACATCAGCTGAGACATCGTCTGTAAAGACCCAGTCCAAGACATCAGATGTCATAGGTGTCTTAAAAGAAACTTGCAAAGAGCTGGATGCTAGAAAAAGGACCCTAGAACTTCTAATTGCCAGGCTAGAAAAGGAGGAAGCTGAAGAAAACAGAAGGGAAGAAGGTGAAGGACATCTCAACATTGAAGAAACTAGCTCCTCAGAATCTGATGACAGTGCTTGAAGAATGATTGATGTTTGGTGGTGTTGCTGGTTGGTGCTGAAGTGTGTTCTGTTGTTGTCTGCTGCTGATCTTATTATTTTGTTTTGGATAACTGTAAAATTTTTTTTTGAACATGTTTTCTTTGGCCCATTTCTGGCTAAAGAGGGGGAGAATATTTTGGTACTTGCTTAATTAGTACTTGACATTCTGTGTTCTATTTTTCTGCTGTCACTTATTTTCTGCTGCTATCTATCTCTGATTGTTCAGGGTCTTTAGCCAAAAATCTGCCAAAGGGGGAGTTTGTAGGTGTTTAGGTATTGGCTTTCATTTTTGGTAAAACCCAAATGTATGTGTGAATGTCATGACTGATGTCATAACATTCTAGTTCAGTTTGTACTGGTTCATTAGGTACCTTTGCAGAAAAATATTGTAATTAAAATACTGATGTTTATAAGTGTGTATCTGAGCATTTTGCAAAATGATCACTCTTTGCTAAATCAGTAGACAGGTTTTTTCAGATGTCATAACAGATGTTATGACATCCTGTTCTGAACTAACAGGATTGCAGGATTGGATAAGTCTGAGTTTTTTCAGGAAATAACTCAGTCCTTTCTGAACAGAATCCTGCGTTTTCTGAGGGGTAACCTAGCTCAACCCTAACCTGGTTAATAAAGTCCTGTGACCTGGTCTTTAGGTCAAACGGAATTAACCCTAGGTTTTTGGAAACCCTAACTGAAGTTGCAGCTGCTATATATTCAACAGAGCTGCTGTTTTTCAAGGATCCCTGCTGATTGATTAGAAGATCAATTTGTAATCTGTATAGATTTGTTCATTGTACTCCAAGCAATTATCATTGTGATAAGTGCCTTGGAATAGGTTTCTATTTGTAAGGGGTTGTGTAGCACTCAAAGCTTTGAAGCAAGAGTGTTTGAATGTTCCTTGACTAAAGCTGTGAAGCAGAGTCAAGTTAGTTGTGTACATCACTCAAAGCTGTGAAGCACGAGTGATTGTGTTGCTTGATTAAAAAGCTGTGAAGCTTAATCAAGAGTTTGTTTTTGAAGAGTGTCTTCATCAATTCTTAAGTCAAATTGGTTTATGTATCACTGCTGTGATTGAGGGGGAGTGAGTAGGAACTCAGGTTTAAGTTGTACTTAGATTAGAATTGCATTGGGTAGGTCTTAAGTGAAGGAGATAAACTGGTTGGTTTATTCCTGAATTAACATCTCTTATAGTGGATTCTCTCCCTGGCTTGGTAGCCCCCAGAGTAGGTGTTGTTGCACACTGAACTGGGTAAACAATTGACTGTGTTCTTTATTGCTTTTGTATTTACTGTCATATAGTAAGTCAGATACGGTGTCATAACATTGAACGTGACATTGAGTATCTGCAGCCAGAATTACAATTATGATGATAAATCTTGAACTGTTCGCATAGAGCGGTGATCATGGTGTTATTTAAATTTGTACTGTTGTCCGTGATGATCTTGTCGGGGATACCATACCGGCATATGAGGTTCTGCTTGATGAAGCGGGCAACCACATTCTTTGTAACAGAGGCAAAGGAGCTGCTTCGACCCACTTAGTAAAATAATCAATAGCGACCAAGATGAAGCAATGTCCATTGGATGCCGTAGGCTTGATCTCTCCAATCATGTCAATGCCCCACATTGCGAATGGCCAAGGAGCTGTCATAACATTGAGAGGAACAGGAGGAATCTGTACCTTGTCGGTGTAGACTTGGCATTTGTGGCAGGTACGGGAATATTGATGACAATCGGCCTCCATGGTAGACCAGTAGTAGCCTGCCCTTAGAATCTTTTTAGCCATCGTATGTCCGCTCAAATGGGTGCCAAATGTGCCACTGTGTATCTCAGTCATGATCAACTCTGCTTCAGCTTTGTCCATACAACAAAGTAAAACACAATCATGGTTGCGCTTATAAAGGATACCATTGCTCAGGAAGAACTTGGCAGCAAATCTCCTTAAGAACTTTTTGTCATTGACGGAAGCTCCTTCAGGGTATTCTCGAGTCTGGAGATACCTTTTGATTTCATGAAACCAGGGTTGTTCCACTACTTCTTCGGTATTAATCTCATGACAGTGTGCAGGTTCGTCCATTAGCTCGATGGTAATTTGGGGAGCCTCGTTATCCCAGTTGAGCTTAAACATGGAAGACATTGTAGCAAGAGCATCTGCTAGTTGATTCTCTTCTCGCGGGAAATGCTCGAAAATAATCTACTCGAAATGAGGCAACAACGTCAGGACATGTTCTTTGTATGGGATAAGATTAGGATGTTTAGTGTCTCACTCTCCTTTGACTCGACTGATAACCAAAGCCGAGTCCCCAAATACGACCAAAGATTTGATCCCCAAATCTATAGCAGCCTTGAGACCAAAGATGCAAGCTTCATATTCGGCCATGTTGTTGGTACAGCTGAAACAAAGTCGGGCAGTGAAGGGTGTATGGCAACCTTCCGGAGAAATGAGTACCGCACCGATACCGTTGCCAAGTGCATTTGAAGCACCATCAAAGTACAGGGTCCATCGGGATCCTTGTTTAGGTCCGTCATACGGTCTGTTACCTTCGATGTTGTCCAATGTCATGATGTCCTCGTCAGGGAAGTCGAATCTCATAGATTGGTAATCTTCGACGGCTTGATGAGCTAGATGGTCAGCTAGTACACTCCCTTTTATAGCTTTTTGGGTAGTATACTGGATATCATACTCAGTCAGGATCATTTGCCATCTAGCAATTCTTCCAGATAAAGCAGGCTTCTCGAAGATATACTTGATCGGATCCATCTTGGAAATCAACAAAGTGGTATGAGTCAACATATACTGTCTTAGCCGGCGAGCAGCCCATACCAAAGCGCAACAAGTTTTCTCGAGCAGTGAGTAGCGAGTCTCACAGTCGGTGAACTTTTTGCTAAGGTAATAAATGGCATGCTCTTTTCGACCAGACTCGTCATGTTGGCCCAACACACACCCCATTGAGTTATCCAAAACAGTCAGATACATGATTAACGGCCTTCCTTCGATGGGTGGCATCAGAATAGAAGGTTCTAGCAAATACTCCTTGATCTTATCAAAAGCAACTTGACAATCATTTTTCCATTCAACTACCTGATCCTTCTTCAACAGTTTGAAAATTGGCTCACAGGTAGAAGTCAGGTGAGAGATGAATCTGGCAATATAGTTCAAGCGTCCCAAGAATCCTCTAACCTCCTTTTCAGTACGGGGGGCTGGCATTTCTTGTATAGCCTTTACTTTAGCTGGGTCAACCTCAATGCCTTTGTTGCTGACAATAAATCCCAGGAGTTTACCAGACCTAACCCCAAAAGTACACTTGCTTGGGTTCAATCTGAGCTTATACTCCTTCAACCTGGCAAACTGCTTTTGCAAATGTTCAAGGTGTTCTTCTTCTGTCTGTGATCGAGCTATCATGTCGTCTATGTAAACTTCGATCTCATGATGTATCATATCATGAAACAAAGCCACCATGGCGCGTTGATAGGTTGCCCCTGCGTTCTTTAGTCCGAACGACATCACTTTGTAGCAGAAGGTACCCCATTGTGTGACAAAAGTAGTTTTCTCCATGTCCTCGGGGGCCATTTTGATCTAGTTATATCCCAAGAATCCATCCATGAAGGAAAATACCTTATGCTGAGCTGTGTTGTCAACCAATATGTCGATATGTGGCAGCGGAAAATCGTCTTTAGGGCTAGCCCTGTTCAAATCCCGATAGTCCACAGACATTATGACTTTGCCGTCTTTCTTAGGCACGGGCACGATGTTAACAACCCATTGTGGATAGGAGGTAACAGCCAGAAAGCCAGCGTTGAATTGCTTCATTACTTCAACCTTAATCTTCTCAGACATGTCAGGCCTCATTCGACGAACCTTTTGCTTGATCGATGGACAGTCTTCTCTTATAGGGAGACGGTGAACCACGATATCTGTGTCTAACCCTGGCATGTCTTCATAAGACCAGGCGAAGATTTCAACATATTCGCTTAACAACTGCACTAAGCGCTCCTTTACACTTGGTTCCAGGTTGGCACCCACTTTTACTTCCTTCCTGTCTTCCTCTGTCCCCAAGTTGATGGTTTCTAACAGCTCTTCATGAGGCAGGATGGCCCTCTCTTCTTGTTGTAGAAGCCTGGCTAACTCTCCCGGCACTTCATAATCTTCGTCAACTTCGTACTCAACATGATTGATCAAATCTTCAGAGTTATCGAAGGCTAAAGTAGAATAGTCACCCAGGGAATCCGGAACGGATGGGCACCTGCATTTGTGAGTGTGGGTGTGTGTAAGGGATAGCCATCCTTAAACAAACAAAAATGCAAAAGGAAAGAAAATGAACACAACAGTTTATAGATGAAAAACGTCCAATGATTCATTAAAACATGGCATATGATTATGAAGAAAATCAAACCCTTACAAATGGACCTACATGCCCCGGGCAAGGCATGAGGTGAAAATAGTGTGCGAATCGTTTTAGTTATTACAGACCAAAAAATGGGAAATTGTTCAAAGATAAAATTACTGGTTGATAAAGGTGATGGGAACAAAATCCTTTGCTTCCCAGTTGCTCAAACCCCCTTCGACGGTCGGAAAGATCCAATCTTCAAAATGGCTCTCTTCATCTTCATCTTCTATAGCATTAATTCCATGATGAGTGATCCTTATGGGTGGCCCTCCAGTCTTGGAACGACACATAGCCTTCTGTCCTGCAACTGTAAACCCTAGTCCAAATTTGTCCGTCTTATGGGGAAAATCAGGTAATTGCCCTCATGCTGTACTCTTCCATTCTTTGATCACCGCCTCTGCGTCCTTGAGAGATGCCATCCTAGATACGTGCTTGGGAATAATAGGCACCTCAACCATTGTCTTCGCAACTGCTACCTCGGGAGAAACTTCCTCAAAATGCTGGAAAGGTGTTTCGATGAACTCGCCATCCAACTCCACATAACGGAAGGAGTTGAGGTGGCTTATCATGTACTCTTCCTCGCCGTGCACCGTTATAAT
This sequence comes from Vicia faba, assembly GCA_948472305.1. Taxonomy (NCBI): domain Eukaryota; kingdom Viridiplantae; phylum Streptophyta; class Magnoliopsida; order Fabales; family Fabaceae; genus Vicia; species Vicia faba. Next base: position 939,754,419 of record OX451741.1, on the reverse strand, counting down.
TTTACCCTTAACAGGATATTTCAACATCTGGTGCAAAGAGGAGGTAACTGCCCCGACATAATGGATCCACGGTCTCCCTAGCAAACATGAATATGACGGTCAGATGTCCATCATGTAAAAGCTTGAGTTGAAGACTTCTGTGCCTATCTTGATAGGAATATCAACCTTTCCATGAACCATTCTTTTGGAACCATCAAAATCCCTAACAATGATGTTACTAGGCTTGAGAGTCAGTCCTTCGCAGTCTATGCGGTCTAAGGCTTTCTTTGGCAGCACATTCAAGGAAGAACCAGTATCAACTAAGACATGGGCGAGAGTGGTTCCTCGGCATTCAACTAAAACATGTAACGCATCATTGTGTTTCCTTCCTTTGGGAGTTAAGTCAGCATCGGAAAAGCCGAGGCCATTATCAGCAGTAAGACTGGCCACACATTCCTGAAACTGGTCAGCCGAAGTCTCTTGGGGAACATGTTCCGCCTTCAAGAATTTGATCAGGGCCTTAGTGTGGGACTCAGAACAGAGCAGAAGAGCCAACATTGAAATTATAGAAGGGGTCTGCCCTAATTGTTCCACAATGTCGTAGTCACTTTTTCTGATTATTTTCAAGATTTCATCCATTTCTTTCTGAGTGGTTTCGGGGATAACCACAACATGGGCCTTCTTCCGGACAGGCACTCCCAGTATCCCCTTACCCTTGTCGATAATATCAACAAATGGTCTTACTTCAGGAGTAACCAAATCTTCAATCACTGGGCCTTGCACATATGGTCCAATAGGTGAAGAAACTTTCAAGGGTCCGAAAACTGCTCGAGGGGGAGCAATCTCCGGAGAAAATATCCGGTCACTGCGGGTTATCTTGCTTGTACCCGCGATGTTCCCTATATCAGAGTCTTCCTCAGAAATCTCTTGGACTATTTCGATTTGTTTGATGCCGTGGTAAAAGATTTCTCCCCCATAGTTCCATGGTATCGTTTTACTGGATTTGCACGGGACAGGTCCCAGTATGGTGATCTTTAAAGGTACACATTCAGAGTTGGGTGTAATCCTGACAGGCCTTTTGCAAGCCTTGGGAGGATTGTCGGAAATGGTTATGATAGCAATATCGTTGGTTGAAGTATCACAAGTATCAGGAGTAATCAGATTGAAAGTGTTAACAGGGGTTTTCTGGAAAAGTATCTCTTGAGTATCCATCAGGTGTTGGACACCCGACTTCAACATGGGACAATCACCTTGAATGTTCAAACAAAAATAACAGTCTTTACCAAAACCAGGAAAGATCCCGGCTCTTAACAAATTTTCTTTAATCACAAGCAATGGAGTCAATAGATTGGCAACATCAGTAACATGGAGGTTTTCAAAAATGGCATGCACATTGTGGCCGTGCTTGGGCATTGGAGCAGATATAACATTAGGCTTCTCAGGAGCATCAAATTCAACCTCTTTGGCGTCAATTAAGTCTTGAATTTTGTTCTTAAGTGCCCATCAATTATTGGTATCGTGCCCAGCACTGTCGGAATGGTAGGCACATTTGGATTTTAAGTTGTAGGATAGAGAGGTGGTATTTACATTCTTTGGTGCCTCCTTTAAATTAGCAAGGTTCATTTTTAGGAGATGTGGAAGGATCTGAGCGGGTGTCATGTTTACTGGGGTAAACTGCCGTGGTGGCCTTTGCTGATAAGTTCTGGGATGATCATTCCTCGGTTGACTGTTTCTAAGCTGGTCTGATGCGTACTTCTGTATCAATATGGCCCTCACTATTGGCCGACATTCCTCTCTTTCCCGATTTTTCTAGGTGTAAACAGCAGAACTTTCCTTCTTTGTCGGGAAGGTCTTCTTTATAGCGGTGGAAGCGGAGGCGTCTTTTTGGATCTTTCCACTTTTAATACCGGCCTCAACCCTTTCGCCGGTCAAAATTAGTTCAGTAAATCCCGCAGAAGAACTTCCGATTAGATGGTTGAAGAAAGGGCCAGACAGGGTCCCCAGGAACATGTCAACTAACTCCCTATCTGATAATGGTGGCTGCACTCTTCCCGCCAGACCACGACATTTCTGGGCGTACTCTTTAAACCCTTCATTGGAAGCCATCCCCATACTTTGTAACTGAGTACGAGTGGGCGCCAAATCAGCATTGTATTGATACTGACGATAAAAAGCAGCTGCCAAGTCTTCCCAATTGTGAACCTCTGATCTTTCAAGTTGATAAAACCAGTCTAACTGTGTGCCAGACAAGCTGTCTTGGAAAAAGTGTACCCAGAGGTCTTTGTGGGACGAATGGGGTTGGATTTTTCTGACATACGATTCCCGTCGTACTTGGAGAATGCTGGCACCTTGAACTTGGGAGGGATAACAATCCCAGCTACCAGCCCTAGTTCTTCAAAATCCAATCCGGGCACCCTCTGCAACTCCATAACTGCCAATCTATCTTCAAGGTTCTTATATTTATCATCCGCTGGAGGATACTGTTGTTCGGAGTAGTCTTCGTCTTCTTCCTCTTCCTCCTCTTCAACCTCGGATTCAGAAGGTACGGCAGTCCCTTTCCCTTTACCGGCCCCTTCGTCAGACGTTGAGGGGAACTCAAGAACTCTCCTGACTTGATGCTCAAATCTTCTTCCCAAAGTGGCTACTCCAGGTCTCTTTTTCTTTTTATTTTTATTCTTTTCCAACAAAACTTTGAGGTCCTCCTGACCCTTTGCCAAGGTCATGAGGAGTTGCTGGAACTGTGAATTTTGTGCCTGCAGATCCTTTACCGTTTCCTCCAGATCCATCTTGCTGAAATAAACAGCAGAAAGATAAGGAAACTTGACGTGAAAACCTGCTCATGCATATGATGAATGGTATGCTATTCATGTAATGCATTCAAGGGTTCAAAAATTCAAATTTATTGCAAACAAAAAGAACGCACGTCATATTAAGAAGAAATTTGTTAGTACATAAGCGCCCCATGGGAGAAATATTACAAAATTCTTAATGTAAAAAGACATTACGCATCCTATTTGGTGCGATGTAAGTGTTAAGAGTCTCCTCCTCGTGAAGTCGGCGGGTATGCTCCAAAACCTTCTTCTCACTGGCATAGAAGCTGGCTTCAAAAGTATCCCGTTCTTCCTTGAGCTGGATCCAACTATTTTGCATTTCTTCCCATGATGTTGGCATGTCAGGATGCAGGATGGTGTATGGAACCTCTCCCTCTGTAACAGGCTCTTTGATCAAGGGGAGGATGTGAGGGTATGGCATCATAAGATTCTGGGAGCGGGTTCGTACCCACTTGAGGTAAGGCTCAAGGGGGATGGAATTCTTGTGCCCCAGTGTCTTACGATCCACCTTGTTAGGCATCCTCCAAGCTCTGATGAACCTTTGTCGAAGTCCTTGCGCATCATTGTCGAAGTCAAAAACTAGGTCAGGAATCAGCATGTCATGAGGGCCATCCCTCCGAGCATATTCAAATTGTCTCAAAGCTAGACAAGGGTTGTAGGTGATGCCTCCCCTAATGCCAAGTAGTGGGACATTAGGAATTCCCCACAACGATCAATGATAATGACATTTTCTATGGACCGAGAACACAATGTACATCAGAATACGTGAGGGTCATCAATCGTTGTGACCACCTCAAACCCTGCTCATTCTTTAAAACTGATTGTGGAAGGTGAGAAATAAAACACCTTGCTAAGAGAGGGGTACAACACATGAGAATACCTCTTTTCCTCATTGTTCGTGTGTAAAATGAGTGTAGGATGTCCCCAAGCAATGTAGGTATGGGATTCCTAGATATGAAAATCTTGACAACATTCAAATCTATAAGTTGGTCAGGATTTGGGAACAAGACCAACCCATAGATAAGGAGTGCCATAATCTCTTCAAAGGCTTGTAGATCAAGAGAATTCCAGCAGTCTTGTGCCTTCTCAAACATAAATTTTGCCAAGAAGCCCTTAACACCACTTCTGGTTTCCCAATGCCCCTTGATGTCAGATGGTTGCAAGTGTAATGCTTGGGCAACATCTTCAGGTTTTGGTTATTTTTCTGTACCGTTGTAGGGTAGTTGATGAAGAATGGGAATTCTCAAGAGTTGAGAAAATTCCTCCAAAGTAGGCACCAACTGATAATCAGGGAATGTGAAACAATGGTGTAGGGGGTTAAAGAACTGGAAAAGTACTTTCACCATGTCTTCTTCAATGCTGGTGTTGACTAGGTTGAGGAGTCTACCATGTCTTTCACTGAAGAGAGAATTCTCTGGAATCCTGGAAGTAAGCTCCTTGAGTTGAGGAGGGATCCTCACAAGGTTGACTTGAATTGTTTTCCTGTGAAGAGGTTCCATGACCTACAAAACAAGAACAAAGATGAAGATCCAAACCCTTGAAATGGTTAATGGATGCATATGATGCTTTATGATGCTCATGATGTATGCACAAGCACATGTACAGGCAAGTCACACAAAACCCTAGTTTTAGGCTTGCATGAGGTTTCATAGGTAAGTACCCTCTTGAGTTTAGTTGGCTCAAAACCTGTCGTATAAATAGTAACCGGGTTCTAAGGAGCTCAATATCATTGGATTGTTTTCTATGTTCATTGTTTTGGTTTATCCAATTAACTAGCGACCAAAATATTCCAAGAAAACAACCCTCAATGAGTGTAGTATCGAGTATCTACAAACTTCGGACTGCACCAAAGCCGGTCATCTCACTACCCCTAATAAAAGGCCAAGATGGTCAAGTAAGGTTCTAGTTCATTAGTGCTTCATGACATCACAAATATGTCGCACTAATATAGCTATTGCTTCAACCGTGTCGGTATACCCCGCACAGTTTCCACAATGTATTGCTATTTACCTATGAATATTTCCCAAATCCGGGTGGAGGATTTCAAGCCCAAACAAGAGAACCAAAATGTAAAGCAATAAAAGCAAACAATAATCATGCCAAGGGTGATCTAAGCCCTAAGGTAACCCCACTTTTAATATAAATCCCCAGCAGAGTCGCCAGTTCTGTGATACGGTGGGAAAACTGACTTGTGGTTTTGCGTTTGTTTTTGCACTTGTTCGGTTTAGCAAGAGTCGCCACCGACTTTTTATTTTATCCTAAGGAAAGGCCAAAAAGCACAGGAAAGACCTTTGAGATGTTTTCTTGGGTTCGGGGGGTAGATTATGAAAAGGGAAGGTGCTAGCACCCTTTTCATCCATGGTTATCCATGGGCTCTTAGTTACTTATTTTAGATCACTTGCCTTTGCTTTTCACTTGTTTGAAATGGTGCTTTGTGTGTGTGGTTTTGAGAATGTTTTGAAAAAGATGCCTTGTCTAGGCAACCTTTGTAATGATTCTTGTTTGAATATATACAAAGGTGTGTGTCTTTTTGAAAAGATAATTCAATGTTTTGAAAGTTGTTTTTGAAGTTGTGTTGTGAAGTGTGTGTGAAAAATGGCAAGGATGTTTTGCAAGATTTTTTGATCAAGTAATTAAGAGTTGTCTACCCTATTTTACTCAAAGATCTTTCTTATGTTTTAACCCTTTTAACAGTGTTGTTTCACCATTGTGTTTGATGAACAACCTTGCGTTAGGATGTTGAACGGGACGAGCGTGGGTCATCGTATACAATCATTGAAGGCAACTTGTGAGACTCTCTAGCAATTTTGTAAGGGACGAGATCGTTTTATCGAAGGCAACATCGAGGGTCATCGAGGGACTACGATCTTTGTTCATCGAAGGGACATTTGCTAGGGTGTCACATACTCGAGGGACATGATTGCATTTTCTGAAGCAACAAGCGAGGTTACCCTAGAGGTGCAAGTGTGAATTGTGTATTGATTTTCATGCATTTATCTTGTATTAGGTTATCTAGCGGTTGATTTTGAATCTTCGCATACAAACCCTAATTACTATACAGTATATGGAAAGCGATAAATTGCGGGAATTTAAAGTCTAAGTTATTACAAATGAGTATCCGGGGATGGGGGTACAAATATTTACAAATGGGGATGAGTCTTATCAGAATAATAGTATCCAAGTATTATGTTACAACCAAATCGAATTGACGCAATTCAAATATAAAAATATGACAAAGTGTAAGATAATGGAAATCAAAGAAGTATGAGATGCGTGTATTTATTTACAAATGATCAAATAAAATATTAAACTAATGAAAATTAAGTATTTATTATTATTTTCTTGTATTTTTGCTAATGTTTTTAGAAATTTTATATAAAAAGATTAATTAAACAAAGAGTTTTAAAACAAAGAAAAGTTATTAAAAAATCTATTAATTACAGACTTTTAAATGCAATAAATATTAAAAAAAGCTATTAAGAATATTTTATACAAAAATTTAATATATTATTTTTATTTAGCAAAAAGAATTAGGTTATAGAAAATGAAAATATGGTGATAAAAATATTGGTTTTAAAACATTTAAAAGAGAAAAGATAAATGGGCTTTTGAGTTTGTATGCTTTGGCCCAAGGGAAATAAGAAAAAGAGCTACTTTAAAAAAAATCATAAAATGAAGAACAAAGGGGGGTGGGCACTGGAATGTGTTGGGCTTTAGTTTAGTTCATGGGGCGAAGGCCCAATTGCATTGTACAAAGTTTTTTTAGGGTTTGTATTGTGGGAGTTCAGAAGTTAGTTTTGCAGTTTTGTACAGCGGCGCCCTTCTCCTCTCGTCTTCATCCTCTTCATCATTCTCAAACACCAAGAGCAACTGATGTCTCTCTCCAAGCTTCCAGTCACCAGGGCACTACCTCCACCCTCTCCTCCCCGTGATTGTACAAGGCGGCGATTTAAAAAGGTATTGTTTTTTTTTGTTCTTGACGCGTTTTAGGGGTTAGATTTTACTCTTGCATGTTATCGTTTCAAAGAGTTTTGACCTTTGATGTTTATGATATGGTGATGCAGAAAAAGAAAGAAGGAAACTGATACCTTGGTGGCTTCGTCTTTGGGGAATGGACGGAGGGTGGAATGGCGGTGCTCTCAGGTGGCCGGAGGAGGGAGGAGCGTGATGACGCTTGTCTGGTACTTCGTATCTTTGTTTGATGATGACTTTGTATTTCTGAAAACCATTGCTTCTGAATTCTCTCTTCTTCTTTGAATATCTTGTTTATTCTATGATGAACATATATTCTAAAAAAGGGCTTATCTATTGTTGTTCTTCATGTTGATGTCGAAACTTGTTGGTGATGAATGTATGTTCTGAGACTTGCTTATTTGCTTCTGATTCGTTTATCGCTTCTGCATCTTTCTTCTTCTTTGAATACCTTGTTTATTCTATGATGAACATAAGTATTCTGAACAAGGGCTTGTTGTTAGCTTGACTGTGTGATGATGAAACTTTATTCTGAAAGCTTCTGTTTTGAACTATTTTCGATGGTTGATGAGGTTAGGTTGTGTTTGTAGTTATGTAGTTTTTGGCCTTGAGTTGCAATTTTGCTTTTGGTAGGCTATGCAGTTCTACAGGTTTGTAACTGAGTGTTTGGGAAGGCAGGCTTGATTGTTAGCTTGCTTTCTGAGTTTGAGTAGGCTTGGATGGTTTCTGACTTTTTGCAGGTTTTGAAACAAGCTTGCTTCTGTTAGTTTTCTTGTTGAAGGCCTGTTGGAATCGTTTTTGAGGCAGGTTTTCTACTTGCAGTATATGGGCAAGTTTGAATTGGTTATGCAAGTTATAACAGGTTTGAAGGCTTTGTTGAAAGCAGGCTGTCTTGCTTCTGGTTTGCTTGCAGTTGCAGTTTGTGGATCTCTCTTCTTTTGTGTTGGTTTGCAGCATATATATTTTGAAACATGCTTGCCCATTTGTTTTTTTGAAAGCAGGCTTGTAACTTGCAGTTCTGAAGGCAGGCTTGTAACTTGCAGTCCTTTTGCTTTGCCTCTTGAACTAACACCCTTGTTTTACAGGTTCCATCATATCTCTCTGCATTTTTCTGCTTTGACAGCAGGTTTTCTTGTTGAGCTTCTGTGGGCTCCCCTGGACTGCTATGTTGTTATATTTATTTTCTTTTTCACTGCTTTTGTACAGCCTGCCAAACTGCAAAACCTTCTTCTTATTCTCTCTTTCTCTATCCATAAAAAGCATTTTAAATTTCTTAATATGTTTTTAATCTGAAAAGCTTGTTTTGGCCAGAATGTGATGAAAAGTTTTGACAAGCTTGCTTGCTTGTATCTTGGTTTATCTCTGCATTTTTCATATTTTCTGCATTGACAGTTTTTTTTGACAGCTTGTGTGCTTGGTTGACAGTTTTGTGTACTTGGTTTGGACAGCTTTGTGTACTTAGTTTGCTTTTATGCAACTTGCTTTGCTTTTGGTTGACTAATGCAATTTGTTGTTCAATTTGACATTGTGCAGCCTTGTGCCTTCTTTGTGTGCAGCCTTGTGCCTTGTATCTTTGCATTTAATTGATTGTATGCTTTGCAAATATTTTACTTTCCTCTTTGTGAACCAAGAAGAGAAATCTTCTTGTGATTTGCAAAGAGGACGAGTAAAACATGATGAAACCAAAAAACAATCTGATTCCGACCAACAAGCTTTAATGATGATCTTTTATTTATCTGCTTAAAACTGCTTTTCAATTTAACTGCACTAATTTCTTTTTCTGTCTTTGTAGGTAAATACCAGTTGGATAATGGAAGAAGCAGTAGAAGATAGAAGACTTCAAGAGAACTTAGACTTTAGATTTATTTTCTTTTCAATTATTGTAATAAATATTATTGTAAACACTGTAAATAAATTTACAGTATTCGAATAACATTTGTAACAACATTTAAAATAAATAAAAAGTCTTTGTCAGCTAAGAATTCTTTACTGTCAAATATTTCATTCTTTCTTTTGCACTGTTTATTTAACTATTTAAATCTCTTGAATTAAAATGACTGGAAATGCATCCCAATAATTTTAACTCAGATAAAATAAATAATCAACAAACATTGCAGTCTCGCAACCTTGCATTAACCATAATACGCCAGGCATTCCAATTAATCATATGCTTTGTACAGTTAAACAAACAAACATCCATACACCTTTCACTTCACTGATCAAACCAATGCTTCAAAGTTTCAATCAAGAGCCTCAGCTCCTATCCCAGATGTTTAGGTTTTGAGAAACAAACAACAATCTTGAACAAGCGTAAAAACAATGTAACAGTCAATTGAAATACCGTGGATTCAATTTCTTCTGAGAAATACGAGTGAAAAAAAACCCTAATTCCAGACTTGTCGTCAAAGAAAAGTCTGCTTGATCAATTCTTGAGCCAATCTCAACAAAAATCGGTGGAAACCCTAATTTTGGATTGACTGATAAAGAAAAGTCTGTTTGATCAATTCTTGAGCCAATCTCAACAAAAGGTGGAAAACTCTGAAGTTGTGATTTCTTGTGAAAAAGGGAGGGCAAATTTTGGGGTACAACACTAAGCATCTAAATCTCATTCCATACCAAGAGCATGTGCTGACATTAATTCCGTACTTCGAGGAGATCACTTTTGAGCACATCCCAAGAGAAGAGAATCAATTGGAAGATGCATTAGCAACAATGTCGTCCATGTTCAAGGTTATATGGGACAACGAGGCTCCTCGAATTACCATTGAAAGACTAGAAGAACCTGCACACTATTACGAAATTAACATTGACGAAGTCGAAGAGAAGCCTTGGTTTCATGAAGTAAAAAGATATGTTGAGGCTTAAGAGTAGCCTAAAGGAGCCTCTATCAATGACAAGAAATTCCTACGGAGGTTCTCAGCTAAGTTCTTCCTGAGCAACGAGATTCTGTACAGGCGCAACCACGATTCGACTCTACTTCATTGTATGGACAAGAAGGAGGCGGAGAAGATTATGGAGGATATGCACAAAGGTATCTTTGGTACTCACTCTAGTGGACATACTATGGCTAAAAAGATTTTAAGAGCAGGTTACTATTGGTCGACTATGGAAACTGACTTCCATCACCACTCAAGAACTTGTCACAAATGCCAAATCTACGCCGACAAAGTACATGTGCCTTCAGTACCTCAAAATATCTTGACTGCTCCTTGTCCATTCACAAAGTGGGTTGAAGCAGTCTCGTTTGCCTCTGTTACTAAGAATTTGGTCGCCCGATTCATTAAGCATAACCTTATGTGTCGGTATGACATCCCTGAAAGGATTATCATAGAAAATGGTACCAATCTCAATAACACTATGATCATGGAACTTTGCACGTAGTTCAAGATCAAGCACCACAACTCTTCTCTATATCGACCAAAGATGAATGGCACAGTGGAAGCCGCCAATAAGAACATTAAGAAGATTATGCAGAAAATCGCTGTGACCTACAAATATTGGCACGAGATGTTACCATTTGCTCTTCATGGCTATCGCACTTCAGCTCAGACATCAACTGGGGCAACCCCATTCTCTCTGGTGTATGGTATGGAGGCTTTATTACCTTATGAAGTTCAGATTCCTTCCTTGAGAATTATGAAAGATGCAGACTTAGATGAAGATGAATGGATTCAAACTAGGTTGGATCAGTTGAATTTGATTGACGAGAAGAGGCTTGCGGCTGTTTGTCACGGTCAGATGTATCAGAAGCGTATGATCAAAGCTTTCAATAAGAAAATCAAGCATCGGGTATATCAGACTGGTGACTTGGTAATAAAGTGCATCATCCTACCACAAGGTGATCCCAGGGGAAAACAGAGTCCTACTTACGAATGCCCATTCGTAATCAAGAAGATATTTTCGAGAAGTGCTATGATGCTTACCACCATGGATGGTGGAGATCTTTCACACCCCGTGAACATGGACATAGTTAAAAGATACTACGCATAAAAAATGACCCGCTAGGTTGACTGGCGTAGGCAAAAATAAGGGCATCCCCACGAACCAAAAGGGTTCAGGAAAAAAATCAGGGATATATATATAAAAGAGTGTACACTGGGCAAGTCGAAATCCTGAAAAGGCAGCTTGGGAAAAAACGGGTATCCTGGTGGACTAAAACCAGAAAGGGCGGTCCAAGCAAAAGTTAGGGATTAAAGCGTACGACTATGTCCCATTGGATCACTCACGACCAACTTTATTACCAACGGCGAGTTTAAATGGTACATATCGATTCAGTCAACTTCTTCCTACAACAAGGGATGAGATGATCGAAGACATAGTGGCAATAAAAGAGTTTAAACCTAACAAGATCATTTACACATAACTATATATTTCGTACTCCTTTCATTTCACAATGATTTCCTCTTACTAGGATTTCTGTCTCTTTGTACAATAATCGTCTGTTTATAGGTAAAGTATCAATACAAATACAATTTCAAAATTCAAATTTTGTTTTACTTTTTCTGTTTTGTTTGCAAAAATGTCCAATGACTAAATTGAATGAACATATGCATATGAATATGTTTACTGTTAACAAAATATGCAGGCGAGATAACGTTCAAGTTGTCAACAAATCCCCACAGAACAATCTCTAGTGAAGTCACCCAACGGAGCAGTTCCCATAAGATTATTCCCCACAGAGTAATCTTCACAAACTCAACATATTCCCCATAAGCCTGAGATATTATAATCGTACTCACCAGTAGACCCCCATAGCGGACAAAGGAGTATAATCTTGTCCCCGACAATGTCGCCAACCTACGGACTTCCAATCTTTAGTAGATTATGATAGCAACACAGTTCACAAGAATTCTCTTTCACAATTGAGTTTATTTCTCCAACACTTTAAAATCCCCTACAGAATTCTCTTCTCTATCCGGATTCATTTCCTCAGCAGAATATATTCCTCCAGCAGGTTTATTTCCTCAGTAAGATGTCTCTCCAATAGGGTTTATTTCCCCAACATGATTTATTTCCTCAACAAGATACAATCTCCCCAACTTGAGTCTATCACTTTGACTACTACAAATCACCGAAGAAATTTCTCTCTCCAACAAATGGTAGTCCATGCAGCTATCCCCAGAGAGTCGCTATCGAATCTGAAATTGAGATATCAGTTATTCTTATCCTCCCCAGACAAGTCGGAATCCATATCGAAAACTCGGTCAGACAGTACCTCAAAAGGTTATCCATCTCTTTTATCCCCAGTCAGGGTATATAAGAATAAAACTCCCTAGTAGAGCGATGAGCGACCAATGTTCTTGAGACTCTTCTCCCCAAGTAGAAATCAAATTCCCTAGCGGAGTTTCCTCAAACAACAAGCATGAGTCCCCAGCGCAGACATCCTCAACAAGATTGAAGAATTACTGTCGCCATCCCCAATAGTAGTTCAGGATTTATTTTCCAAATCAAAAATGTTATACAAAGCTACCAATACATTTCAACGACATCTCACATTCATACGTCATTTATCATAGCATATACATACGAAACACATATAACACATTCTCATTTATTTTTAGAGAATCATTATGCAATGCATTACATACATCATGAAATTTCATAAAACTAACTATATCTTTTCAGGTAGAGTTTAAAAACAGATGATCATCATCAATAATTTTCTAACAGGTCACATAGTAATTCTTGAAACAGGACGGGGCGACTATCTACATGACCAGACAATTTCCTTCAGAGACTAAATCTGACAAGTAGCTACTTAAGCACTTTCCCCAGAGAGTCATTATGAAAAATATCTATTTTAGATGAAGTCGGGCGTATACATCTTCCAGTGCATCATTCACATGAAGTCATGCGTAGATTTCCTTCTGATACTCTTTTTGGGAAAAAGTTAGGCATATCCTCCTTCCAATATCTCTTCTAGATGAAGTCGCGTGTAGACATCTTCTAGTGCATCATTCAGATGAAGTCAGGCATAGATTTCCTTATGATACTCTTTTTGGAAAAAGTCAGACGTAGACTCTTTCCAATACCTCTTCTAGTTGAAGTCGGGCGTAGACATCTTCTAGTTCAGAAGAAATCAAGCGTAGATTCCTTCTAAAACCTTTAGGACAAAGTCAGGCATAAACTCATTCCAAACATATCTTCTAGACAAAGTCGAGCATAGACTCATTCTAGTATATCATTTAGATAAAATCAAGTGTAGATTTATTATGATATTCTTTTTGGACAAAGTCGGGCGTAGACTCATTCTAAACGTATCTTCTAGACAAAGTTGAGTGTAGACTCATTCTAGTGCATCATTCGGATAAAACCAAGCGTAGATTTATTCTGATATTTGTTTGGACAAAGTCGGGCATAGACTCATTCCAAATATATCTTCTAAGACAACGTCAGGCGTAAACTTACTCTGATATTCCTATCAACAGTTACTCTGGATGGAATCTATAAGCCCATCTTCAATGACTCTCTGTCACCTCTCCAAATGGCATCTTTAATCCTATTCCCGGTATAATCAACCAACAGGGTTACTTCGTGCACAAGCGAGTGCAAATTTCTGGGCACTTAAATGTTCAATCATCTTCTACCTTCAGGTCACGAATGGCAGACATGCCAATCTAACTCTTCAGGTTTAAGAAGATTGAATAGGGGCAGTTGTTATACCCAAAAAATTTCTCTCCTATCTTCATTCAAGATATTCTCCAAAGGTCCTCAAATGTTCAAGGTGGCTCAAGAATTGATAAGACAAATTCTCCTCCTAAGTAATGGGTCCACAACTAGGGTTTGGTATTTCTCAAGGAAGATTGGGTTTCCAAGGTCTCAAGTTATTTTCATGGGTCCTCATATGTCTTCAACAATGCTTATTGATAACACGAAAAGATATAGCATTTTTCGCCCGAATTACATAGATTAAATTTCCGATTCTTTGATTATTATGTCACATTTTATCTCTTTTTGTAGTTTTTGAAACATATTTTAGGTACTTAGCATTTACAAGGCATAAATAAGAAAAGGAAGAAAAAGAATGGATAAATGAAGAAGAAATGGCTATAAAACAACAAAACACATCATTTATGTAAACAGAAGCGTGCCGCCCGCCACAAGATGTTAGGACCGGGACAAGTTTGATTTTTGTGCCCCTCAGCACGTCTCACGTTACGATCGGGACAAATGTTCATTATATGCCTCACGTCACAATACACACCACGCTCGCCATGATCCAAACAGTTATGAACCTTTCGCCACTGAGGCGTACTAAATGCATGTTCACCTGGATTTTCTCCACGCTCCAGGAACGAGAATCATGGGAAGTTACCTATTTTTCCTCAACTAAATGGACTCTATATATGGAAGAAGTTACCAAAAATTGAAGGTTTCCTCTCTCCCTCACGCTCGATTTCTCTCTGGCACTTTGGACAATTACGCAGTATTATTATTTTCAATTTTACTTTCCCTGTTCAACATTATTTTATTGCATTCTGTTTGATATTTTCCAGTTAGATTTCCAGCATTACTTTTCCACTTTTCTTAGTATTCCGTAAGCAATAAAAATCCCACCATCAAAGTAGTATATTTCCACATCGGAGAAATACTGCAACACTAGTTTGTTTCCAGACTTCCAGAATTTGCTTAGGATTACTTAAATTTAATTTAAGTTATTTTTACTACAAGTCAATCCCGCTGGCTTGTGGAGGACACGTATTATTTGGAATTAATCGCTTTGTTATTCACCTTTAGGTTCTTATTTTAATAAGCATAATTTATTTATTTCCTACCATGCATGCATTGTTGAATTTACGTTTTAATTTTATGCTGTTCTGCAATAATATTATGTCTGGCTAGATTCCCTGATACCGGTATGTAAAGCTTGACCGAAAGGATTCGGTAATTAATTCGAATTATTATTTTTACAAAAAAAATACTTTTCTGGTTTTAATTTCCAATTGAATATTTAATTGTTTTTATACAGAAGTAAGAGACAGTCTAAGGTTAAAATCAACAGAGTAGAAGTTTGAGGTTTTAACCAGATAATGGTTATTAAAACATTGATTTTAAAAACAGCAGAAGTGCTTTAAAGTTAATTGGACCTTATTTGTTTTCAAAAAATACTTTTGAGTTTAAAATGAAACAGCGGAAGCGCTCATTTCGAGCTTAACTGATATGATCTGATTCAATAGAACGGAAGTTTGAGACGAGGGTTTTTAAATGAATAGTTTCACCAAAACTGTGCTTTAATACTAAAAAAAATTCTAATGATTTACTGAATCCCTTAAGTTTCCGAAATACATACCTGTGTCCCGTTATTAATTATTAAATTTTAGTTAATTCCCGATCAAACCCGAAAACCCAATTTTATAATTAGCCTTACCTTTACATAGTAACCCTTAAATAACAGTAGTTTTGACCATCAGTCCTTGTGGGTTCGATATCTTTTAAAACTACACGATAGACTGTGCACTTGCAGTCACTACACCCGATAGACTCATAAAGTCGCGATCAAGTTTTTGGCGCCGTTGCTGGGGACTGAATTAGTCAAATATTGTAAATCCCTTGTTATACAGTATAGACTAAGGCAACCAATTTTATTTTAATTTTAACCGTCGATTGTATGCCAAGTACTCGCTCTAAATATGAGGAATTAGAACAACCAATTGACGAAGTCGAGCGTTTTGTTAGTATAAGACACCGAATCAGAGAGTACCAAGCCAAGTACAATCTTCCCGAAACCAATCTTCCTAACTTTTCTCTTCCTGACCCCAAAATGGCTGAAGGACCCCAAAATCGTCCTCTGAAGGATTATGCTGCCCCATCACAAGAGGAAACGCACAACAATATTGCTGCTTCCGCTATCACACGGAACGATTTCGAGTTAAAGCCTTCGCTTTTGAAAGCTATTCAACAAAACCAATTTTTAGGATCTCCTACAGACGATCCAAATCTTCATCTATCCGTGTTTGTGCAGTACGCAGACACAGTGAAAGCAAATGGAGTCATCCCTGAAGCAATAAGCCTCTGCCTTTTTCCTTTCTCATTAAGAGATAGAGCTAGAGCGTGGCTCCATTCTCTACCATCCAACTCCGTTACAACATGGAACAAATTCAAGAAATTTTTCCTAGCGCGATATTTTCTGCCAAGTAAAACAGCTATGCTAAGAGCCAATATTAATGGCTT
Source organism: Vicia faba (assembly GCA_948472305.1). Classification (NCBI taxonomy): domain Eukaryota; kingdom Viridiplantae; phylum Streptophyta; class Magnoliopsida; order Fabales; family Fabaceae; genus Vicia; species Vicia faba. The sequence continues at coordinate 939,738,466 of OX451741.1, read as the reverse complement.
TAAATAAAAGGAAAGCGAATCTCTTTTTGAAGCATGTGAAAGATACAAAGACATGTTGCGACTCTGTCCTCATCATGGTTTAGAAGAGTGGATGATCATCCACACATTTTAAAATTGTCTCTTGTACAACATAAGACTAACAATTGATGCAGCTGCTGGTGGTGCACCAATGGATAAACCATACCATGATGCCTATCAACTTATCGAAAGCATGGCTCAAAATCATTATCAGTGGGGAAGCGATAGAACCATGATGGAGAAATCTCAAACGAAAGGCAGTATGCATGAAGTTAGTAGCTTAGACCAAGTTAATGCTAAGGTAGAAGCCCTTATCCAAAAGATAGAAAGCTTGACTACAACTCCTGCAGCCACCGTGGCTGCAGTAACTCCAACCTGTGATCTATGAGGACTTCACGCGCATAGCGTGCCCAAATGTCCACTTTTAACAAGAGTATCAGTTGATCTAGTAAACTATGCTCAAGGAAACCACCATGGTAATAACTATAACCCTGCTTGGAAGAACCATCCAAACTTTTCATACAAAAGCAATAACTCTTTGTACGCACCAGGGCAAGCTCCTACTATACCTCCAGGATTTCAGAAATCCACCAAAAATGTCCCAAATATTCCAAATATCCCTAGGAAGTCCAACATCAAAATCATGATAGAAAACTTTGTAGCCAACCAAGCTCAAACTAGCAAAGATTTCATGAATCAAAACATTCACACCAATGAACAGGTTAAGCATTTGACTAATAAGATTGATGCTCTTGCCACACACAACAAAATGTTAGAAACACAAATTTCCCAAGTGGCTCAACAGCAAGCAGCTACAGCTGCTCCAGCTAGAACTTTTCCTAGACAACCCCAACCAAATCCTAAGGGACACGCTAATTGTAGCGGTAGAAATGTTCAAGACTAAGCCATTGGATTGATTAGACTTTATACAAATCAAAATAAAAATTGCCACCGCGCTTTATTATTTACAAAGGAATGGGAAAAGAGCGAATAACCCAAAAAGAGGGGGAAATATTCAAGGTAAGGGGGTTGGTTATGCAAAGGGAAGGTATTAGCACCCTAAACATCTACGGTACTCCGCAGGAACCTCTTTGTAAAATCTGTATATTTTGGCTATAAAAATATGTTGTATATAAAACGGATGGTGGAGGTGAGAAAAGAAATATTTTTATGATTTTTTTTGCACCCGCCGCGGTTGCGAACCTTTAGTGCCTACGTACCACCTTTCATGCAATAGGGGATCAGGTTACACGTAGTTCTTCTTTTAAAAATTTGAAACACAGGTGTGTTGGTTAATTTTATGAGATAAGACATCATCGTCATTGTCCGTGTGGAAAACATACTTACTACCCACAATCATGAGAAAGGAGAATTTGCATCATCTCAAAGTGGAGGATATGGCTTGGATTTTAAACTCAACAATGCCTCACTCAACACCCAAGTGGAAAATATCTCACTTCACTACATATTGTAGAAGTATAGTTGTTTGCATCACTACAAGGATTGACAAGAGTCTAATCTTTTGATAAAAGTTTAAACATAAAAGCCAAAGTGGCAAAATGGTTTGAGATGAGATTGATTGACTTTTAGTCTTCTCACAAAAATGTCAAGGTATTATTAAATTGATTGAAATTTATTCATGAAAATGTTTTGAAAATGCATGGACCTAAGTCCAAGTTTATTATGAAAGTGGTTCAAGTTTAGAAATAAAAAGAGTTTTCAAAAGGAGGGAGAAGATTTTTGAAATTAAAGAAGATGGGAGGAGATGAAGAGACTATCCTAAAGTATAAGGTAAAAGCTAGGGATAAGAACCATCTAACCAACAAGAAGCCAATACTTGGCGTTATGAGTCAATATAGAATTCCCATTCTTCAGATTGAAACCAAGCAAGCAAATATACTAGACCTCTTGAGAGAACCAAACTTCAAGTGTATTAAGTCTTCACAAAAATTGGGCAGAGTAACGGCTGTATACGGGTGAATTCCAGATTACAAACAAAGGGTGTAATCACAATAACCTGCACACAAAACAAACAAACAATCCAATGTCTTGAGGTAAACCTCAAGAACTCCAGACAAAATATCAAATAAAGTCACAAAGTCTCCAAGATAGGCCAAGGTCTCTAATCCTAAGTCCAAAAAGTCCAATCGCTCCATAATGCCAAGGATAGTAACCAAAAAGTCCAAGTATCATTAAAGTTTTTTATGGTTCATGTTGATTATTAAGTGTCTTTAAAAGGAAAAGAAAAGCTCAAGTGAGCAAAATAAAAATGACATAAAAGTAAATGCTTAAGTGAGCAACAGATGAAAATAGCATGAAATGTAAAATGCTAAAAGTAAATGGTACATAAAGCATAAAAAATAAAAGCATAAAGTAAAGTCAATTGTTAGAAATTAGTGGTTAGTTGGATGATCATCTTGAAACTTGCATTTGGAACTCATTAGAGGATTGGTAGAACCAAAGCCTCCACACAACAAGTTGCATTTGCTTTTTATCAAGTATATCATCCATTTTGGAATCCTCAAAAGTAACATTTAATGATCAACGATGTTTAAGTGATCCGCGTTGACCAAAGGTGTTGTAGATCCATTAGAGGATTGGTAGAACCAAAGCCTCCACACAATGAACCTCAAGGTTATTGGATCAAAGAGATCAAATTAACATAATTGGGCTTGCAATAATAAGTTTGGGCCATGAGTGATCATTTATTCGAATCGAGACAAAATTTAGCGCTATGTTAAGCAATCGTAAGTGGACTTATGTAGAAGTCACACCTATTTTGAGGTCGGTCAATAGCAATCTATGTACTTCATGTTTGGATAAATGATATAGAGATCACCATCCCTTAACATATAGCACAATTAAAAAAGAAAGGGATAAGATGAAGAGGGAGGGGAATGATAAGCTAATTTGGATTACCACCTCAAAATTCTTTCATCTTTAAATTCAACCACTCCTCTAGATGGATTAAAGCACTAAACATATCATTAATCCAAAGCACCAAAAATGAATTAAATAATTCACCCTTAGGTAGATTTGAGTTGATGAACATTTATCCAACTTCATCTACATCACAAAGTCCATTGAGTTTAAAGACAAATTGGATATTTAAAATAACAATCCAAACCACCAATCAAAAGGAGTGAGTAGAAAAATCATTTTGGATCAAAACTGCCCCAAAACAAGGCAAAAAATACATTCTGTCCCTGTGTAAATCGATTGCACTACTGTGTAAATCGATTTACACAGTATAATTTTCAAAAATTCATGCAAAATTGCCTCTGTGCAATCGATTGCACAGTTACTGCAATCGATTGCACACTGTTACAGGCAGCAAAAACAACATTTTAAAAGGCCAATTTCTTGTTCAAACTTTCCATCAAAACCTTATGATCATGGATCCAATTGAGCATGAAAATTCCATCAAATTATGAGAAAATAACATCATTGGAATCACAAAATAATGCTCAAAGAATCGAACCCAAAGATCAACAAGAGATCACATTGTGAAAGATGAATTATCCAACTTACCAAAGGTAGATCTAGAGAATTATCAAAACAACTTCAAGAATTTGCCTCAATTCAACCACAAGAATCAATTGCCAAGCTTGGATGTAGAGAATTGATGAAGAAAAAGTGTTTGGATGAAGATTTAGCTCAAAGATTAGTAAGCTTCAATGCAAAGCTTACTGACTTTTTGAAAATGGAGCTTTGAGTGAATTTGGTAGATGGAGAGAATTGAGAGATTTTTTAGCAAGGTGGATTTGGCTATCAAAAGCTTCAAATTTGAATGAGACGAGGGCTCTATTTATAGAGTTTTGGATTGGGATTAGTGGTAATTTGGTAATTGATTCTTAGAGCCAAATTTGAATTAATGATATAATTTCAAATTATGCAGAAAAAATTGGAGCCAAAATGATGACAATTTTGAATTTGCTGGCTTTTTTTCAAAAAACACGTGCATTTTGCTGTTATGAATCGATACATGGGTGGTATGTGTCGATACATCCTAGCTGTATAACACAGCATATGTCGATACATGCCTCTATGCTTCGATACATATTGTTATTTCAACACATTACAAAATCACACAAACTGCACGAGTCGATACATAACACGTATGTGTCAACATATGCTAGTTATACAAACAGGATGTGTCGATACATACATTCATGTGTCAACACATGCCAGTTATACACAACTGAATGAGTCGATACATACCTTTATGGGTCGATGCATGTTGTCTTTCGCCATAATACAAAATCAAATCAAATTGCATGAGTTCGACACAAGCCTTTGTAGATTGATACAAGCTGCCTTTCGACACAACACAGAACTGATTTCTTTTCCTAGAAAACCTTGTTTGTCGGATGCTTTGACTCGGTACCTACAAAACACAATTTTGCAAAGACAAAGATAAATATATTTTTTTGTATTTTGATTAGAAGTTAGTCAACAACACATATACAAAATACACAACCAAAGTGCTTGGAAATTCCTCAAGAGCAAACTTAAAGATAGGAGATAGAAAAAAAAGAAGAACCAACCCTCATGTGATCTTGTTATGATCAAGTTGACATGATATGATAGGGGAATCTTAGGGGCAAAAATTGGGGTAACACAGCTGCCCTTATTTAAGTGTCTTCTATCCGGAGATACGAAGATTAAAAATCTTTGTGTCGTCGCGATTGAAGATACTTAAATATAAAACAAGCCCTATTTTAGTCTCTAAGATGCCATGCAATGCTTATGATTATGAATGCATATGAACAGAACAAAAGAGACGCAAAGTATCACTGGGGATGCCACAAAAATGAAGAAACAAAGGAGCAACCCCACCAGGAAAATAAATCACTGGTGGACCAAAAGAATTGCATCAGAGAGGAGGATAACAAGCATCGATGTATAACTGTGAACTACCAACTCAACAGATGAAGGTAGAAAAGTAATAAGATACCGGCTCACAGATGACGGTAAACTCCCAACTCAAAAGTTGAAGGTAGAAGAGAAAATATATCATGCCATCGCCGTTCACTAACGATGAACTATCACTGTTCACTGATGATAGCAAAAAGATAAGAAACACCGATGTTCACTACCGATGCACTACCAACATTCACTGAAGGTAGATTTGAAAATATCATACCACCGCCGTTCACTGATGATGAACTATCACCGTTCACTGATGATAGCAAAAAGATAAGAAACACCGACGTTCACTGCCGATGTACTACCAACGTTCACTGAAGGTAGATTTGAAAATATCATACCACCGCCGTTCACTAACGATGAACTACCACTGTTCACTGATTATAGCAAAAAGATAAGAAACACCGACATTCACTGCCGATGTACTACCAACATTCACTGAAGGTAGATTTGAATATCACACCACCACCGTTCACTGACGATGAACTACCACCGTTCACTGATGATAGAAAAAAGATAAGAAACACCGACGTTCACTGCCGATGTACTACCAACGTTCATTGAAGGTAGATTTGAAAATATCAAGTTTTCCCCAAAAATCTGGGGTTCCACTTAGAACGGGTCTCAACTTCTTCCTTAACCAAGGAAATCTGCCTGGAAAGGGTAAAATGTAATCTGTCTCAAATAAAGAGACTTCCACTTGTTATCAAGGGGAATTGCAAAGAGAAATGACTTTCTGAGGATAGAAATATGGTTTCCTGGGGAGAGAGATATAACTTCCTGGGGATGAAGATATGACTTCCTGCTGAGGAGATAAAGTCTTCTCATGCAAAATAAATGCACAGAACAAAACTCAAAGTTCTCAGAAATCCAAAGTAAATAATATCGTCATGCGACCACGAATTCAATTCAGAAATAAACTAGAGCAGGACGGCCAATGAAGATACATCCTTTGAGAAATAAACTCAAGAGGGAAAACCAGATCCATCTAAGCAAGGAGCGCTGCAGGAAGGTTAGAACACAATGTCAATAAAAAATGATTTGTAGCAATGCATAATGCATGTATGAATGTATGAGTGATGTTGTGCATATGCTGGTGAAAGGATACATAATCAGCATAAACAAACAAAAACCGTCTCAAGTACCAACAACATTGGGCTAAACTTCAACCAAAAAGACCAATCCAAGAAAGGTAAAAGCAACTGTGGAAACCAAACCTATTGCCTGTCTTAACTTCACTGAGGAGAAACATAATCCGGATGTAGCTAAATCAAACAGATACCGGGATAGAACATCTTTCTTCTGATTTCATCAGAGAAATTAGTTTTTCAAAAGCAACATATCTACTGGAGATTGCAAGACCAGCCTCAAATAAAGCAGACTGATGCCGAGACAATCAAACCTTACCGAGGAAACCAAACCCTACTTCCCTGGAGAAAAAACTGCGGATTGAAAACTTTCATCATGAATACTCATTCCAACAAGAGATGCCCTGGGGTAACCTTCCCGGGGAATTAAGAAGTCAACATTAATACCAATACTGCAGAGAGAGCGACATAATCCAGAAGTAAACGAATCATAACGATAAAACAATATAGATATAGGGATATAACATCCTTCTCCAGGCTTCACCGGGGAATAGCACACAGACTTCAATGGGGAAACAAAAGTTTTCACGATTCGTACTTCTACTGGATATTGCAACACTGATCTTGAATAAGATAGATGGAAACCAAATTGTCAAAACATTCACTGGGGAATTCAGGACTGCTTTGAAGGAAGAAAAACATACGGACTTCACTAAGGGAAGACAATGCTTCATCATCGAGACATCTATTGGGGACTTCATGCTGACTTCAATGGGGAGGCCAGAACCACATCATCAAGGGGAAACCAAGATACGTTCTTCACTGGAGGAACCGGAGATACGTTCTTCCCTGGAGGAACCGGAGATACGTTCTTCACTGGGTAATTATTGCACCAACTTCTTTGGGGAGAAGGGACTTCTATCAAATAAATGAGGCCTTCACTGGAGAATATTGGATTGAGTCTTCATATCATACAAACCTATTCCAACAAAAGATGCCATGGTACAGTCTTCCTGGGATATCAAGAAGTCAACACTTATGCCAATACTGCAGAAAGAGCGACATCTCAACACACCAAGGGAATAAAACCTTTCATCATATGAGTTGAAACTTCGTTGGTGAATCTGGGACGAAGGCTTCTGACCATGCAAACCCAAAATCAAAAGCGAAACAAGACTTGGCTGGGGATAATAGGATCACAAACCTAATACTCTACTTTGCACCCACTGGTATCGTCTTCTACTATCTGAGAAACACACAGAGATTGCACACATACCAACAAGATGACTTGAGAAAAACCTTCACGAAGGAAGTAAATCTTCTTAAAACAACCGGAGTTTGTTCATTCCTGGGATCACCATTTTTGTTGTCATTGTTTCATCACAAATCCCAAAGTAAGTTGAATTATGGAGATCTCCCTTTTTTTGAAAAGTCAATTTTGCTTTTTAATCCTTTTGCTTTAAAAATTATTATCAGTAATAAATGGAGTCTTTGCAAGCTAAATAAAAATAAGAACACAAAGAATTGGGTAAAAGCTCGAATTTCATTAATAGAATGGTAGTCTGCGAATGGCGAGACTCCATGGATGATTACAAAGTTTGGGAAATGGTAATATTTAATAGAAAAGATACATTGAGATACAATGACCACGATTCCCCCTAACAACTTTTAAAATCCTGAGCAGCAGCTTTTGTTGAAGTATGGTGAGGATCCGAGAAGATTGTTGCTTCAACGATCAAGTCTTGTCTGACACAGTTACTTGCCAAGAAAAATCCCTACCTTTTGCCTAAGCCGCCCTTGCGGGTTTTCAAATTAGCAGGAAATTTATTCTGTTTATGTCTCTAATTTTTTCCTAGACCGCCCTTTCGGGTTTTCAGCCTACCGAGACGCTCCTTTTTGCCTAAGCCGCCCTTTCAGGTTTTCAACTTAGCAAGCTGTTCTTTTATTTCTTTGGGTGAAGTATTTCTTGACTGCGTCAGCATTCATGGGACGTGGGAACTCCTCGCCATCCATAGTTTCAAGAATTAATGCACCACCAGAGAAAGCTTTCTTGACAATATACGGGCCTTCAAAATTGGGAGTCCACTTGCCTCTAGAATCAGTGTTAAAAGACATGATCTTCCTGAGCACGAGGTCTCCTTCTCTTAATTCACGAGGTTTGACCTTTTTATCAAATGCTTTCTTCATTCTTTTCTGATATAACTGCCCATGACATAAAGCTGTCATTCTCTTCTCTTCAATCAAATTCAATTGCTCAAACCTATTTTGGACCCATTCATCCTATGTCAACTTGGCTTCCATTATCACACGCAACGAGGGAATCTCCACCTCAACAGGGAGTACAACTTCCATTCCATATACCAGGGAGAACGGGGTTGCTCCTATTGAAGTGCAGACAGATGTTCGATATCCATGCAGAGCAAAAGGGAGCATTTCATGCCAATCCTTATAAGTAACAACCATTTTCTGGATGATTCTCTTGATATTCTTATTAGCAGCTTCAACAGCCCCATTCATCTTTGGCCTGTATGGAGATGAATTGTGATGGACAATCTTGAATTCTTCACACAGTTCTGTCGTCATCTTGTTGTTCAAATTCGAGCCATTGTCAGTGATGATTCTGCTCGACACACTATACGGGCATATAAGATTTTTTTTGATGAAACACATAACCACCTGTTTGGTAACATTGGCATAAGAAGCAGCCTCTGCCCATTTGGTAAAGTAGTCAATTGCTACCAAGATAAAACGGTGTCCATTCGAAGCTTTGGGTTCTATCATCCCGATCATGTCAATACCCCACATAGAGAAAGTCCACGGGGAGGAAATCACATTGAGAAGTGTCAGAGGCACATGGACCTTGTCTGCATAAATCTGACATTTATGGAACTTCTTTGCAAATTTGTAACAATCAGATTCCATTGTCAACCAATAGTAACCCGCCCTTAGCATATTTTTAGCCATCGAATGCCCATTAGCATGAGTGCCAAATGAACCTTCATGGATCTCGTGCATCAACATGTCTGCTTCGTGTCTATCCACGCATCTGAGCAAGACCATGTCATAATTTCTCTTGTATAACACATTTTCACTGAGGAAGAAACTGCCTGCCAATCTTCTCAGTGTCTTTCTATCTTTCATCGACGCACCAATCGGGTATTCCCGAGTCTGAAGAAAATGCTGGATGTCATAATACCAAGGTTTTTCATCTGTTACCTCCTCTGTCGCAAACACATGAGCGGGCCTATCCAGTCGTCGAACTGTAATACGGGGTATATCATTCCAAGTATTCACTTGGTACATGGAAGCCAGAGTTGCCAGAGCATCCGCCATTTGATTTTCATCTCTAGGAATGTGATGGAATTCAACTTTATTGAAGAAGGGTAGTAATCTTCTAGCATAATCTTTGTAAGGGATCAAGCCAGGGTGACGAGTATCCCATTCTCCTTTAATCTGATTTATTACCAAAGCTGAATCACCATACACATCTAGAATTTTGATTCTGAGATCAATAGCTCCCTTAAGACCCATGATGCAAGCCTCATATTCCGCCATATTATTAGTGCAATCAAATGTTAACCTAGCAGTAAAAGGAATGTGCGATCCATGAGGAGTGACGATCACAACACCAATTCCTTTTCCATAAGCATTCACCGCTCCATCAAATACCATACTCCAACGAGATTCAGGGTCGGGGCCTTCCTCAGGCAATGGTTCATCACAATCTTTCACTTTCAGGAATATCACATCCTCATCGGGGAATTCATATTCTGCAAACTGATGATCTTCCACCGGATGGTGAGCAAGGTAATCTGCTAACACACTACTTTTGATAGCTTTTTGAGTGCGGTACTCAATATCATATTCAGATAACAACATCTGCCAGCGGGAAATTCTCCCAGTAAGAGCAGGCTTCTCAAAAATATACTTGATTGGATCCATTTTGGAGATCAACCAAGTGGTATGATTCAACATATACTTCCGCAAACGCTTTGCCGCCCAGGCCAAAGCACAACACATTTTTTCCAGCATGGAATATCGCGACTCACAATCAGTGAACTTTTTGCTGAGATAATAAATGGCGAACTCTTTCTTCCCTGTTACATCCCGTTGTCCCAGAATACAACCCATGGATTTATCTAACACTGTTAGATACATAACCAACGGTCTTCCTTCTACGGGAGCGAGCAAGATAGGAGGTTCAAGCAGATACTCTTTAATACTCTCAAATTCCCTTTGGTAGTCATCCGTGCACACATATCCTTGATCTTTCTTTAACAACTTAAAGATCGGTTCACACTTTGCGGTCATGTGGGAAATGAATCTGGAAATATAATTCAAACGCTCGAGGAAACCCCTGACTTGCTTTTCAGTTCTTAGTGCTGGCATTTCTTGAATTGCTTTGACTTTATCAGGGTCAACTTCAATTCCTTTCTGGCTAAAAATAAAACCCAACAATTTCCCGGATCTAACTCCGAAGGTGCATTTATTTGGATTCAAGCGGAGACGATACTTCCTCAAACGCTGAAACAACTTCAACAAATCTTTTATATGCCCTTCTTCAGTTTGGGATTTGGAAATCATATCATCAACATATACTTCGATTTCTTTGTGCATCAGATCATGGAATAGGGTTGTCATAGCCCTCTGGTATGTTGCACCGGCGTTCTTCAACCCGAAGGGCATCACTCTGTAACAGAATGTTCCCCAGGTTGTGATAAACGTTGTTTTTCCATGTCCTCTAGAGCCATTCTTATTTGATTATACCCAGAAAATCCATCCATGAACGAGAATACCTTGAATTTTTCTGTGATGTCCACTAACATGTCAATGTGAGGCAATGGAAAATCATCTTTCAGACTAGCTTTATTTAGATCTCTGTAATCTACGCACATGCGGACTTTTCCATCTTTTTTTGGTACTGGGACAATATTGGAAATCCATTAAGGATACACTGACGTCACAAGAAAACCAACATTAATTTGCTTTAGGACCTCCTCTTTGATCTTTACTGCCATATCTGGGTGAGTTCTTCTCAACTTTTGTTTAACTGGTGGACACTCTGGCTTCAACGGCAAATGATGCTCGACAATGTCTGTATCTAGACCAGACATATCTTGATAAGACCAAGCAAAAATATCCACATACTCTTTCAACAGCTCAATCAACCCGTTCTTTACATCAGGATGCAACGATGCTTCGATCTTAACCTCCTTCAGATCTTCTTCTGATCCCAAATTAATCACTTCAAAAGGCTCCTTATACGGCTGAATGGTATTTTACTCGTGCTCAAGCAACCGTGAGACCTCTTCTGGAATCTCGCCATAATCTTCTTCTTCAGCCCCAAACACAGGACATTCAAAATTGGGAGAGGGTGCAGGGTCATTGTATTCAACAGGTTTTTTAATCAATCTGCACATGTGATTTATGATTGCTTTTAGAGACTGACACATATGACAAGTGATCATGCAAATTAATTTTCAGTTATTATTTATTTTGAAAGGTTTTTTTTTATTACCATTTCCCAAGAAAAAGAAGAAAATAAAGACATATCTTTGGAAGCAAAGACAACTTTTATTAATGATCTTAAAAATCAAAGCAAACAGATAAGCCCATACAATACTTTCACCTTGGGCAGAGTGAAAGCTTTTCAAAAGAAAGAAATAGATTAACAAAAAAAATTACTTTGAAATATGTATGCAAGAAGGAACATCAATGGTGACCCAGTTCTGAACTCGGACTCCATGCGTCACAAAATTCGGTACTTCCTGCTCTGCTTCATCCTCTTCAACAGCATTAATTCCAGAACCAATTGGATGGAGGTAGCCTCCGCTGTGGAAAACATCATGATAACTGTTCACAGAAGACTTTGATTTCAAACTTTCGCCTTTACCAATCTTCGGAGAGAAACCCAAACCAATTCTGTTTTTGTTCACGGGTGGGTCCACAAGTCGTCCCCAAACTGCATTATGACCATTGCACACAACCTGCTGCGCGTCCTTCAGCGAAACTACAGAATTCTCATTCCTTCTTATGTTGTCAATGGATAGGGCTTGGAACTGGGTTCCAACAGTAGCCTCATCCGTTTCTACAATACTGAAAGAGGATAGATGGGATATCAACAATGCCTGCTCCCCATTTATGATCACTACCTTCCCTTCACGCACAAATTTTAGTTTTTGATGCAGAGTTGAAGTGATAGCCCCTGCTTCGTGTATCCATGGTCGTCCTAACAAACAGCTATATGCAGGAATAATGTCTATAACCTGGAAAGTTATCAAGAACAAATGTGGCCCTATATGAATGGGCAAGTCCACTTCAACGATGACAGATTTCCTCGACCCATCAAAAGCCTTCACAATGATGCCACTCGGGCGCATAGATGCTCCTTGATACTTTAACTTCATGAGGGTACTCCTCGGTATAACATTCAACGCAGATCTGTTATCAATTAGAACATTAGACAACGAATCATTCTTGCAGTTCATAGATATGTGGAGGGCCAGGTTATGATTCCTCCCTTCATCTGGTAACTCATCATCACAGAAACTCAAATTGTTACATGACGTAATGTTTCCAATTACGCTGCTGAATTGATCTAACGACATGTCATTCTCCACAAAAGCTTGGTCTAGTACTCTCATAAGTGATTCTTTATGAGCATAGGAATTCATCAATAAAGCTAGAATGGATATCTTTGAAGGAGTCTGCAATAGCTGATCTACAATTTTGTAGTCGCTCATCTTAATTATCTTCAAGATATCATCCACTTCTTTCTCTAATGTAGCTCCACTAGTCTCTCCTGCAGCCTTCTTAGGCTCATCGTTCTCAGCAATTTTCTTTCCAACAACAACATCTCTTCGAATAACCGGCACAAACACACGACCGCTACGGGTCACCCTGCTATTATCAGCTATATTTCCAACATCTGACATTGGCTGGATGGGAACCTCCACCCCGTCTTCTAAGATTGTAGCGTTGTATTTGTAAGGCACAACCTTGTCTGATTCATAGGGAACAGGACCTGGCAGGCTAATTACCAATGGGGTAACAGCTGGTTTGCTATGGTACTCCACCTCAAGATGTGTGGGTGCACCAAAACACGGTACAGTGACATTCACCCCTTCCTCAACACAATCAGCCATCAAAAAGTTATTTCCGACAAAATAATCTTCGTCTGAAGAGAAATACTCATCTGCGGAAGCATACTCTTCCTCTGACTCTTCTTCCATCAAACAAACTTCAACCATATCAATCTCGTGATAATCATCTCTCTGACCTGTGATCCTGATAGTTCCATTGTCTAACAGCAATTGAACACCTTCCCTCACAAATGAACACCCTCGGGGATTTCGACAACAAATTATGCAAGATCCATATTGGTGTTCCACCTGACCAGCAGTACGACAGAAAGTAGCATGCAACTGCACTAGATCCTCATTCAAATGATCCACATCAAAAATTCTGAATTCACCCGGACATTCAGAAACCATCTTCTCTTCCTCTTCATATTTTTCCCTAGGCCTGATTATATGGATTAAACTTTCATCCATCATCTCCTGTAAATCAGCCTTTATCTTCTCGCAACCTCGTATATTTGTACTACAAATAGCACAACCGGCGTGGTCATGCGTATAATAACTGAACTCACAGAGGTCTGCGTGCATCTTCACCAAATCTCCTCTAACCAGATTAATATCAAAAATTCGAAAGTCGCCTAGACAACCGGCCACCATATTTACAACATTCACTCCCCCGTGCTTGGGTAGAGGATTATCTTTCACATTAGGTCCCCCGTCTTTTAAAGATAAAATTCCAAACTTCACCAACCTTTGCACTTCAGTCCTCAAAGGATAACAATTCTCAACACTATGTCCTGGTGCTCCCTGATGAAAGGCACACGTCTGGTCTGCTTTGTAATACCAAGGCAATGGTAATGGTATGGCAGGGGGTGGTCGTGTCTGGACCAACTTCTTCTGAATCAATGCTGGTAGTAACTCTGCATAGCTCATGGGAATAGGATCATAGTTATCCCTTCTCTGATTATACCCTTGATTCCCCTGCTGGGACGGTCTCTGATAAGCAACGGTAGTCGGAGCGGAATTCATAACAGGAGTAACTGAGGCGACCTACTGATGACGCTGATAATTCCTTCTAGGAGCATTTACCCTTCTCTCTTGCATAACAACATTTGTATCCCCCTCTTTCTTCTTGGTAAACCCATAAGCTGGCTTTTTCACACCCCCGGATCCTTCACTCTTTGTCAAACGACCTTCTCTTACTGCCTCTTCTAGGCGGACACCCATTCCTACCATCTCTATGAAATTACTTGGCGCGCTTGCTACCATCCTTTCGTAGTAGAAAGCACCTAACGTCTTAAGAAAAATCTTAGTCATTTCCTTCTCTTCCATGGGAGGAATCACTTGTGCAGCCACTTCGCATCATCTCTGCGCATACTCTTTGAACAATTCTCTGTCTTTCTGAACCATGGCCCTAAGCTGGTCACGGTCAGGCGCCATGTCCACATTGTACTTGTATTGTTTAATGAATGCTTCTCCCAAATTATTAAAAGTATGGATGTTGGCACTGTCTAAACTCATGTACCATTTCAATGCTGCGCCGGTCAGACTATCCTGAAAAAAGTGAATCAGCAGACGCTGATCATCAGTGTGAGTAGACATTCTTCTCACGTACATCACCAAGTGAGAATGAGGGCAAGTGTTGCCCTTGTACTTCTCAAATTCCGAGACCTTGAACTTAGCAGACACTTTAACATTCGGGACCAAACACAACTCATTCATATTCTGCCCAAATAACTCTTTTCCCCTAAGAGCCTTCATCTCTCTTTGCATTCTATCAAACTGCTCTTGGAAACCATCCATTCTGTCATAGAGACCCAAGTCTTCACTCGGCGGAAGGAAAGGACGAAACATATCTTCATTAACAAACAGAACCAAATTCACCGAAGGAGGTGCAGCAGGAACAGTATGCACCGCAGGAGGTGCAGGAGTAACAACATTCTGAACCACTGGAGCATCTTGAGGGCCAAGATTGAAACCTTCAGGTGCAAAATTCTCTGGCATTCCCCACGGATAACCCTGAGGCATACGGTTTTGAACAACAACCGGAGTAGCGAATACATGAACAATAGGAACTTCAACATTTGCCCTTGTTGGTTGAGGTTGAACATTCGGTGGCTGATTCTGAGCAACCACCAGAGCTTCCATAAGAGCAGTCAAGTTGGCCAAGCCAGCCTTCAAAGCAGAAACTTCTTTGTGCAGCTCGCGATTCTCCTGTGCTAAGTTGTCCATCTTCTTTATTGAAATTAGCTCGAGTGTTGTAGTGATGAGTCAGCTTGCTGAGTGAAGTAAAGAAGCTGGGTAAGACACCTGGATATGCATAACAAATGCAAGAAATATGTGCAATATGATGCATGATATGCATATGATTATTTTTACTTTATCATTTAATATTTCAAGGGATTTATGGTTTATAGACATATTGCAAACATCAAAATAATAGCGCATTTGAAATACTGAAAAATTTCATTATAATAACTTCAAAATGGATTACAAGTTTCAATGATCCCAAGTACAAGATGAAAATACAATCTAAAATCCTGAGAAGAGGAACCGATAGAGATCAATCTGTACGCTGGCGCTTCCCTGTGAGCCTGGAAATCTGAGCCCTCAACCTCTGGTTTCCTTCCACATGTCTGATGGCAATCTCCTTCCAATCATATGAAGCAGGAAGTGAGTAATCAGCACCTGTTTGAGGCTTAGGAGAAAATACATTCCCCTTTTCTCTCCATAGACTCCACCGCTCGACTCTCAAGGATCTCGATCAAATCGTCTTTCTCCTTCAGGTCTGCTCTGTAGGAACTCTCTAAAGTCTTGAACTTGTTCTTGCAAGCATCCCTTTCCTGTTGCATCCTACCCAAAGAAAGCTGTAGCTCTTCTAGATCATCTAACAAAGGAGGAGTGGTCTTCACAAACAAATCAGGCATGGGTGTCTCCCGAGTATACGGCATCTTCAACTGAATGGCTCTCGATCGGACCCACTGAAGATATGGCTCCAAAGAAATAGCACCCCTAGGTCCCAAGTCCTTCCTACTCTTCTTATGAATGTGACACCAGGCCTTCGCAATCTGCTCCCTAGCTTCCCTATGGTCTTCTCCTTCCTTTAGAAAGAAACTACTCAAATGAATACTGTTCGGTTTATCCCTCATCGGATAACCAAGCTGTACCCGTGCAAGAACAAGGTTATAGTTAATTCCTCCCTTTGTACCAAGAAGAGGCACATTGGGGAAACTACCACAACTGTCAATAATCTCTATATCCTGATAAGCTCGATGATACCAATCAATATCCGAGTGAGTAAGTGCCATGATCTTAGGAGCCCAACGGGGTTCCTTCTTGACATCCCAAAAAGCATCAGACTGAGGCATATGAGAGATGAACCACCGGTGTAACAGAGGCGTGCAACAGATAATCATCCCCCCGTGATAGGAATTTCGAAGATGAATAGAGTAATAAGCATCTCCCAGCAATGTAGGAACTGGGTTTCCAATCATGAAGATCCTGATAGCATTAATGTCAACAAACCTTTCTACATTAGGGAATAAGAATAATCCATAAACAAGTAAAGTGAAGATGGCCTCAAAAGCAACTGTACTCTTCATCCTGGCAAAGTAACGAGCTTTCTCCAATAAGAACTGAGATGGTAATCCTCTAATCCCTCCTTTAGTAGTCATATGGGCTTCAACCTCAGACTTCCACAGATGAATCAAAGCAGCAATCTCATGTGGTTTTGGCTCGCCCTCCAAACCAGTAAAAGGAACACGACCGGTAACGGGTAAATCTAATAGATAGGAATACTCCTCCAGTGTAGGCATCAACTGATAATCGGGAAAAGTAAAGCAGTGATACACCGGATCATAGAACAGGACCAAAGTTGAGAGAATACCCTCCTTCATCTTCAGCTTCATGAGAGGAATAATGGATCCATACTTCTTCCGAAAGTATGCAGAACACTCGATCTCTGGAATTAGACTGACCAACTCATCTATCTTGGGATCCTTGAAACTGTATTTCCCTGTCTTTCTCTTTCCAGAATCCATGGTTAAAAACACCTAAGGTATTCACAAATAGTCAACCTTTAAATCCCTTGAAATATTGTTTTCTTCAAAAGATGCTTATGAGTGCATGGATGCATGATGCAACAATCACACACAAGATCACACATATAGGGTTCATAGGTTCAACGTCACGAGCATGAGGTCGAAGGTACTACCCATAAGGTGTTGGTCTAAAAAGTTATCACCTGCCGAACAAGGTTCTAGAGGTTCCCAGAGTCTACATCCTTCCTTCGGATATTACCAACTTCCCGATTAACTCGGTAATTAGTAATATTCTCAAGAAAGACTCGTCCGAGCGTAGTATCGCGTGCCAACTATTTCCGGATGACTGCGTCATAGTTTCCGCCCTACACCTAAAAGGCCAAGATGGGTTAGGTAATCTACGGTCCTCAGCTTCAGCAGGCTCCCAGGTCGAAAGCAGTACGTCTTCCCGATTACTCGGTAAATGACACTACAGTCAAAGGGGCCTCCACTGAGTGGGGGATCTCATGTCTCCTTTTTTGGGATTACTCCCTCAAAGTTAACATGACTATACCGCCCGTCCTATCTTAAAGTTTGCCCAAGTCAGGGTATAGGACTTATAAGTAATCACCAAGCACCCTGAAAACCAGGAAAATCAAAACAAACATATATACAAAATATAACACATAAACAAAAATAGCACATATACAGATATAAACAAAGATAGGCTCAACCCACTTAGGGATGGACCAGCAAGAGGTCAATCTTTCCCCAGTGAAGTCGCCATTTTTTCTGTAGCGGTAGAAATGTTCAAGACTAAGCCATTGGATTGACTAGACTTTATACAAATCAAAATAAAAATCTCCACCGCGCTTTATTGTTTCCAAAGGAATGGGAAAAGAGCGAATAACCAAAAAAGAGGGGGAAAGCTTCAAGGTAAGGGGGTTGGTTATGCAAAGGGAAGGTATTAGCACCCTAAACATCTATGGTACTCCGCAGGAACCTCTTTGTAAAATCTGTATATTTTGGCTATAAAAATGTGTTGTATATAAAATGGATGATGGAGGTGAGAAAAGAAATATTTTTATGATTTTTTTTGCACCCGCCGCGGTTGTGAACCTTTAGTGTCTACGTACCACCTTTCGTGCAATAGGAGATCAGGGTACACGTAGTTCCTCTTTTAAAAATTTGAAACACAAGTGTGTTGGTTAATTTTATGAGATAAGACATCATCGTCATTGTCCGTGTGGAAAACATACTTACTACTCATAATCATGAGAAAGGATAATTTGCATCATCTCAAAGTGGAGGATATGGCTTGGATTTTAAAATCAACAATGCCTCACTCAACACCCAAGTGGAAAATATCTCACTTCACTACATATTGTAGAAGTATAGTTGTTTGCATCGCTACAAGGATTGACAAGAGTCTAATCTTTTGATAAAAGTTTAAAGATAAAAGCCAAAGTGGCAAAATGGTTTGAAATGAGATTGATTGACTTTTAGTCTTCTCACAAAAAATGTCAAGGTATTATTAAATTGATTGAAATTTATTCATGAAAATGTTTTGAAAATGCATGGACCTAAGTCCAAGTTTATTATGAAAGTGGTTCAAGTTTAGAAACAAGAAGAGTTTTCAAAAGGAGGGAGAAATTTTTTGAATTTAAAAAGATGGGAGGAGATGAAGAGACTATCCTAAAGCATAAGGTAAAAGCTAGGGATAAGAACCATCTAACCAACAAGAAGCCAATACTTGACATTATGAGTCAATATAGAATTCCCATTCTTTGAATTGAAACCAAGCAAGCAAAGATACTAGACCTCTTGAGAGAACCAAACTTCAAGTGTATTAAGTCTTCACAAAAATTGGGCAGAGTAACAGCTGTATACGGGTGAATTCGAGATTACAAACAAAGGGTGTAATCACAATAACCTGCACACAAAACAAACAAACAACCCAATGTTTTGAGGTAAACCTCAAGAACTCCAGACAAAATATCAAATAAAGTCACAAAGTCTCCAAGATAGGCCAAGGTCTCTAATCCTAAGTCCAAGAAGTCCAATCGCTCCATAATGCCAAGGATAATAACCAAATAGTCCAAGTATCATTAAAGTTTTTTATGGTTCATGTTGATTATTAAGTGTCTTTAAAAGGAAAAGAAAAGCTCAAGTGAGCAAAATAAAAATGACATAAAAGTAAATGCTCAAGTGAGCAAAAGATGAAAATAGAATGAAATGTAAAATGCTAAAAGTAAATGGTACATAAAGCATAAAAAATAAAAGCATAAAGTAAAGTCAATTGTTAGAAATTAGTGGTTAGTTGGATGAACATCTTGAAACTTGCATTTGGAAATCATTAGAGGATTGGTAGAACCAAAGCCTCCACACAACAAGTTGCATTTGCTTTTTGTCAAGTATATCATCCATTTTGGAATCCTCAAAAGTAACATTTAATGATCAACGATGTTTAAGTGATCCGCGTTGACCAAAGGTGTTGTAGATCCATTAAAGGATTGGTAGAACCAAAGCCTCCACACAATGAATCTCAAGGTTATTGGATCAAAGAGATAAAATTAACATACTTGGGCTTGCAATCATAAGTTTGGGCCACGAATGATCATTTATTAAAACCGGGACAAAATTTAGCGTTATGTTAAGCAATCTTAAGTGGACTTATGTAGAAGTCGCACCTATTTTGAGGCCGGTCAATAGCAATCTATGTACTTCATGTTTGGATAAATGATATAGAGATCACCATCCCTTAACATATAGCACAATTAAAAAAGAAAGGGATAAGATGAAGAGGGAGGGGAATGATAAGCTAATTTGGATTACCACCTCAAAATTCTTTCATCTTTAAATTCAACCACTCCTCTAGATGGATTAAAGCACTAAACATATCATTAATCCAAAGCACCAAAAATGAATTAAATAATTAACTCTTAGGTAGATTTGAATTGATTAACATTTATCCAACTTCATCTACATCACAAAGTCCATTGAGTTTAAAGACAAATTGGACATTTAAAATTGCAATCCAAACCAACAATCAAAAGGAGTGAGTAGAAAAATCATTTTGGATCAAAGCTGCCCCAAAACAAGGAAAAAAATACATTCTGTCCCTGTGTAAATCGATTGCACTACTGTGTAAATTGATTTACACAGTACAGTTTTCAAAAATTCGTGCAAAATTGCCTATGTGCAATCGATTGCACAGTTACTGCAATCGATTGCACACTGTTACAGGCAGCAAAAACAACATTTTAAAAGGCCAATTTCTTGTTCAAACTTTCCATCAAACACCTTATGATCATGGATCCAATTGAGCACGAAAATTCCATCAAATTATGAGAAAATAACACCATTGGAATCACAAAATAATGCTCAAAGAATCGAACCCAAAGATCAACAAGAGATCACATTGTGAAAGATGAATTATCCAACTTACCAAAGGTAGTTCTAGAGAATTATCAAAACAACTTAAATAATTTGCCTCAATTCAACCACAAGAATTAATTGACAAGCTTGGATGTAGAGAATTGATGAAGAAAAAGTGTTTGGATGAAGATTTAGCTCAAAGATTAGTAAGCTTCAATGCAAAGCTTACTAACTTTTTGAAAATGGAGCTTTGAGTGAATTTGGTAGATGGAGAGAATGAAGAGATTTTTTAGCAAGGTGGATTTGGCTATCAAAAGCTTCAAATTTGAATGAGATGAGGGCTCTATTTATAGAGTTTTGGATTGAGATTAGTGGTAATTTGGTAATTCATTCTTGGAGCCAAATTTGAATTAATGATATAATTTCAAATTATACAGAAAAAATTGGAGCCAAAATGATGACAATTTTGAATTTGCTGGCTTTTTTTCAAAAAACACGTGCATTTTGCTGTTATGAATCGATACATGGGTGGTATGTGTCGATACATCCTAGCTGTATAACACAACATATGTCGATACATGCCTCTATGCGTCAATACATACTGTTACTTCAACACATTACATAATCACACAAACTGCATGAGTCGATACATAACACGTATGTGTCGACACATGCTAGTTATACAAACAGGATGAGTCGATACATACATGCATGTGTCGACACATGCCAGTTATACACAACTGAATTAGTCGATACATACCTTTATGGGTCGATGCATGCTGTCTTTTTCCATAACACAGAATCAAATCAAATTGCATGAGTTTGACACAAGCCTTTGTGGATTGATACAAGCTGCATTTCGACACAATACAGAACTGATTGCTTTGCCTAGAAAACCTTGTTTGTCGGATGCTTTGACTCGGTACCTACAAAACAAAATTTTGCAAAGACAAAGACAAATATATTTTTTTTGTATTTTGATTAGAAGTTAGTCAACAACACATATACAAAATACACAACCAAGGTGCTTGGAAATTCCTCAAGAGCAAACTTAAAGATAGGAGATAGAAAAAAAAGAAGAACCAACCCTCATGTGATCTTGTTATGATCAAGTTGACATGATATGATAGGGGAATCTTAGGGGCAAAAATTGGGGTACAACACTAATGCAATAAAACTTCGGAGTGGGACAGAACTAGGTGGACCAATTGAAACGAGAATCGAAAACCCAACCATGTACCAAAAACGTGGAAAAGGGATTGAGAAAGAATCTGAACTAAAGGAAGTAGAAAAAGAAGGTGACGAAGAGGCCGTAGAAAAAGAAGAACCTTATGTGCCTCCGCCACCCTATAAACCACCTATTCCATATCCTCAAAGACATGCTAAGTCTAAAAACATAGGGAAATTCAAGAAATTCGTAGAACTTCTGAAACAACTTAACATTACCATATATTTTACAGAAGCTATCACACAAATGCCCTCCTACGCTAAATTTCTTAAGGAAGTCTTGTCCAATAAGAAAAAGCTTGAGGATAACGAAAATGTATTGCTCACTGCTGAGTGCAGTGCTATAATAAAAAACAACATGCCTCATAAACTTAAAGACCCATGTAGTTTTTCCATACCTTACGTAATCGAAAAAAATTTCACAAACAAAGCACTATGCGATTTAGGAGCCAGTATTAGTCTAATGCCATTATCAATTTGCAAGAAAATCAACATGGGATAACTAAGACCGACAAGAATGTCCATACAATTAGCAGATCGATCATTGAAATTTCTTTTAGGTATGTTAGAAAATGTTCCTGTACGTATAGGACAATTCTATATCCCCACTGATTTTATAATCATGGACATTAAAGATAACTCCAATATTCCTATCATATTAGGTAGACCATTCCTAGCCAGTGCAGGAGCCATAATAGATGTTAAAAATAGAAAACTGACTTTCAAAGTCGGAGAAGAAAAAGTTGAATTCATCTTGTCTAAATTCCTTATGGCACCAGCAATTGATGATTCATGTTGTTTCCTAGATGAAATCGATAAATGCGTGAAAGAATTGGAGAAACAACAAACCACTTATTCCGAAGTATTGAAGATTCCCATACCCCTAATTCTCGAAGATGATAATTGGCGCCCTAAATATCAAGATGAAAATATGAGTGAATGCCTAGCCCCAACTCCTGACCCTATACTGTAACACTCTAGGCCGAAAAGGGCGAGAAGTGGTTACTAAACCGCATGTAACACCTGAGGCCTAAGAGGGAAAAGGTGGTCACCACATCGGAATGAGAGGGATCCCGAGGCTATGCAGGTACTACCTATACCAACAAGATACATCTTCTTTTTGATAGCCCGTTCCATGAGAACTCCACAGTTAAGCGTGCTTGACTTGGAGTAGTATTGGGATGGGTGACCTTCTGGGAAGTTTCCCAAAAAGCATGTGTGTGAGGATTAAATATGCTGAAAAGACTCGTGTTGGTTTGTGGGGTCAGTCGGTAATCCCGAAGGTAGTCTGGCGCGTTACAAATGGTATCAGAGCCATACCTCTCCCAGTACGACGTGGTTCGAGGACGAACCATGCGGAAGCTGGTGGACATGTAACACTCGAGGCTGAAAAGGGCGAGGAGTGGTTACACCGCATGTAACACTCGAGGCCTAAGAGGGCAAAGGTGATCGCCACATCGGAATGAGAGGGATCCCGAGGCTATGCAGGAATGAGACTGCATGGTTGAAGGAAGGCTTATAAGGATTAATTGGCACTACCTATACCAACAAGAAGCATCTTCTTTTCGGTAGCTCATTCATAAGAAATCGATAGTTAAGCGTGCTTGACTTGGAGCAATTCTAGGATGGGTGACCTTCTGGGAAGTTTCCCGTAAAGCGTGTGAGTGAGGACAAATCATGCTTAAAAAGACTTGTGTTGGTTTGTGGGGTTAGTTGAAAATCTTGAAGGCAGTATGAGGCGTTACAAATGGTATCAGAGCCATACCTCTCCTAGTACGATTTGGTTCAAGGACGAACCATGTGGAAGCTGGTGGGCATGTAACACTCGAGGCCAAAAAGGGAAAGAAGTGGTTACTATACCGCATGTAACACCCGAGGCCTAAGAGGGCAAAGGTGGTTGCCACATCGGAATGAGAGGGATCCCGAGGCTATGCAGGTATAGGACTGCACGGTTGAAAGAATCCTTATAAGGATTAATTGGTACTACATATACCAACAAGATACATCTTCTTTTCGGTAGCTCATTCATAAGAACTCCACAGTTAAGCATGCTTGACTTAGAGCAATTCTGGGATGGGTGACCTTCTGAGAAGTTTCTCGGAAAGCATGTGAGTGAGGCCAAAGCATGCTGAAAAGACTCGTGTTGGTTTGTGGGGTTAGTCGGTAATCCCGAAGGTAGTCTGGGGAGTTATATATACCCTGTCAAAAGAAGCCTACAATAGAACTCAAAATGTTACCAAAAGACCTAAGATATGAATTCCTAGACACAGAACTTGAACGACCAGTTATAGTCAATGCAGACCTAGGGCAAACAGAAACTGAAAAATTATTGCATGTCCTAAGAAAATACCCAGCCGCTTTAGGTTTTAACATATTATATCTAAAAGGAATAAGCCCTTCTATCTGCATGCACCGTATTATAACTGGAGGAAGAATGTAAAATCTCTAGGGAACATTAAAGGAGAATAAATCCCATTCTGAGCGATGTAGTCAAAAAGGAAGTAGAAAAGCTACTAGAAGCATGAATCATATACCCAATATCAGATAGTAAATGGGTTAGCCCAGTACATGTCATACCTAAGAAAGGTGGTGTGACAGTTGCTAGCAACACTAAAGGAGAATCTGTAGCGCAACGAACTCACACCGGGTGGAGAATGTGCATCGACTATAGAAAATTAAACAAAGCCACTCGTAAAGATAACTTTCCTTTACCATGCATTGATCAAATGCTTGAACGACTAGCTAAACACTCCCACTTCTTCTATTTAGACGGTTATTCCAGATTTTTCCAAATTCCTATTCATCCTGACTACCAAGAAAAAACGACTTTCACTTATCCTTATGGTACGTTCGCCTATAGACGAATGCGATTTGGATTATGCAATGCCCCTGCAACATTCCAGAGATGTATAATGTCCATCTTCTCTGATTTTCTAGATGGCATGATGGAAGTTTTTATGGATGAATTCTCTGTCTGTGGAGAAACTTTTGAAGGATGTTTATGGAACCTTGAAATGGTACAAGAAAGATATTACAAAGACCCGTGATAAGTACATCAAAGACCCTTGCTAAGATATTACAAGATGTCCCCTATTGGCCTAGTCTTTGGAAAGACGTCCATATCGCGGTTAAAAATTGCGACCAATGCCAACGCACTGGAAACATCTCTAGACTCGATGAGATGCCTCAAAGGGCATTCTAGAAGTTGAAGTCTTTGATGTATGGGGAATCGATTTCGTGGGACCCTTCTCGTCTTCCTTTGGAAATCACTACCTACTAGTTGTTTTCGACTATGTCTCGAAATGGATCGAGGTTGTAGCCTCTCAAACAAATGATGCGCGAGTAGTAGTCATAATTTTCAAGAACATAATCTTTCCAAGATTTGGTGTTCCGAGACTCGTCATCAGTGACGGTGGCTCCCATTTCATTTCCAAAATCCTAGAAAAATTATTAGCAAAGTACGGAGTCTGACATCGTGTCGCAACACCTTATCATCCACAAACAAGTGGGCAAGTAGAGGTCTCCAATAGAGAAATTAAGCAAATCCTATAAAAAATTGTAGCAACCTCTAGGAATGACAGGTCATCTAAGTTACACGAAGCTCTATGGGCATATAGGACAGCATATAAAACTCCGATTGGAACCACACCATTCAAACTAGTTTATGGGAAATCATGTGATATGCCGGTAGAAATAGAATATAAAGGTTATTGGGCCATTAAGACCCCTAATTTAAATTACACCGCTGCGGGTGAGAAAAGAATTTTGGATATCCATGAACTAGAAGAACTTAGACTAGACACTTATGAAAACGCTCGGATATATAAAGAGAGAACAAAAAAATGGCACGATAAACGAATATCTAGAAAAGAATTCAATGAAGGCGATATAGTTCTCCTGTTTAATTCTAGACTTAAATTATTCCCGGGAAAACTTCACTCTAGATGGTCTGGTCCATTCGAATTCACTAAGGTTTTTTAAAATGGTGCAATAGAAATCAAAGGAACGAGTTGCAAACCGTTCATTGTAAACAGACAACGCTTAAAACATTATCATAACATAGATAACAAGGAATATTACACATCAATTAGGCTAGATGCGCTGCCACCCTATTCATCAGACTAATCACCATGTAATGTCGAGCTTACGACTTTAAACAAAGCACTTCTTGGGAGACAACCCAACTTTGAGTCTTCTCTTTTTGCTTTGCTTATTTTTGCTTTTCTTTTCTTTTATTGCTTTTATTATTATTAATGTTAAATATGCAGTAGTGCTTCTTTAATTTTTCCCGCTACTAACTTAATGCTAACTGTCAACCTACTTCAGGATAACATTTCGATTAGCTAGTTACACTAACCAGATGAATCTGGTTGATATGATGGGCATTGTGTTTAGAGGGAGGAATCAACGGAGGAGGTTTGAGTCTCTTTCTGATAGGGAGATAGGATTAAGTACCTACCCCGATGGACCAGCCATGATAACCTTAGGGATTCGGGATAATGTTCTATTTTTATTAAGCCAAATAGGATGGGATACATCTGCTTTGAGGAGAAAATTTAGCTCTTACCTTAGACTAACTTTATAGTTTTTAAGATCCCTTGTCTACAAACCTGACCACGGTCTGAGATTCAATAGAGGACTGATTAGATTTAGACTATTTGGTATAAAGTACACCTTCACCCACAGAGAGCTAGCAGAGTTACTAGGATTCCCACATAGCCTAGATGCATTTACCATAACCCAAGAAGAGATTTTTTAATGTAGGTGATCTAGATTATTTTTGGAGGGACATTACATGCATTAGTAACCCTGATCCTGAGGACATACACTCTGAAAGGATCCACAACCCAGCTTTAAGATATTTCCATAAAATCCTAGCCCACACAATTTGTTTCAAAACCAATCCCATATACTACTCATCACAAACCCTATTATAGACTCATAACCCCACCCTTACTTTGGATTGAAGGTTGCTCTACAATTTTCCAATTGAATTCTGTTTTTCCTTTTTTCCTTCTTTTCTGCAACTTCCACGTTCTCTTTCTCTCTTCCAACCCTTATTCCCTTTTTCTTCTTACTGTTACTTCTTTTTCCTTATTATTTCTCAATAACCAATATAATAACAATATAACTCTTATTATGTCTTAATGGGCTTAAACTCCTACACCCCCTCTCTACTACTTATAATCATTAAAAATAAGCCCACATTAAATAATAGTATTATTCTAATATTATTCTACAACTTAATCAAATAAATTAATCCAAATAACACTAACACATCATAATTTAACATTTCACAACTTCACAAATGATCCAAACATAATTTAATTAAATAATCAATTAAATTACGGGCGTTACATGAAACTCCTCCTCAAACTCAGTTTTCTCCGTTATAGTTTTTACCAGGTTTCTCCCTTGGTTTTCACTATTCTTCCTCTGAAGAAATTCTCTACCAACCAAGTAAGTTGTTTTAACCTCATCTCTTCCCTAAAAACTCAATAACAACTTAGCAGTAACATGCATTTTTATCTCTTGATTTATGCAAAGTTTATTATACTCCTCTGAAACATTCTCAAGGCATTCATAACGCCTTAAACCCAAATCCCATAGTTCTTCCTTGTCATAAAAGCCTCCACTATTTAACGATTAATAGAAAACAACATTTAAACCTTCTAAAATATATAGACCACATATGTTAGACCCTTTATAATAATCAATTCATCACGTAAAATCTTCAACACTCTATGTTCAACTCTAGTACAATATGCTAGACCATCAAACATACTTATAGATAACAAATTTCGCTTGATTTCTAGAATATACCTCACACTATGAGTAAGAAATTCATGATCATCAAACACTTTAAGTATGACAGTATCAATACCATGAACCTTGCATATCTTATTATCACCAAGGTGAACTACTCCACCTTGCACCATCTTCAAAGTTTTAAAGTATTATATTCTTGGACACATGTGATAAGAGCAACCTAAGTCAATGACCCAACTATCTTCAGTTTATATAGTCGATACTACTAGTACATCGACATCCTCATATCTCTTCTTACCCAAGGAAACTAGAGCTTGAACAGAATCTTCATTCACCTTTCTCTCAAGACAATCTCTTTTAAAGTGACTGATTTTCTGACAATAAAAACATTTTACTTTTGACTTGTCAGACCTCTCTTGAATGACATGTGACGGGAATGTCATGTAATCTGACATCTTGGAGTAAGCCCTAATAGTCAATCAATATAGGTTACACATGTTATAGTATAATGAATTTGATATATATTAGGGTTTAGTGTTAGAACATAGTTTGATTCTACAACCCTCAGTTAGAGTTTTGATGATAACAAAATACAAGATTAAATAAATTGTAAGATTTATATAAGACATATATGCTACTTAAAATTATGTTGTGTATTTACAGAAACTCTGATGGAATCAGCATCAGAATATCAGTATCAACATCAGCATCAGAAGATATGTCAGCATCAGAAGATCAAATAACATGTGCTACGCTGAAGCCTGATGAACAGAATCTGCACTTAAAATACTCTGACTCTGATCAAGATCCTAACCAAGTCATCAGCACTCAGAAGCGTCAGCATAAAGGAAAGAACACTCTGATTACCATAAGCAGAGAAGACTCTGAAGTGTCAACGTTACTATGCATTCAAGACAGATTTATTACCAACGGCTTTATTCCAAGACAAAGATCTTCTCAAAAAGGAAAGAACGTTAATAGCATTGAAATGGATTTATGGACAACCAACGTATCTCTTCCATGGCTATATAAACAAGTCAATGTGAGAAAAGAAAAGGCTAATACTCTTCACGCACGCACGCATACAAAAACGTTCTCATTCATACAATTTGCTAAAGCCTTCATACCACGCCTACTGCAAAAGCATTAGAAATCTAGTTTTATTCTAAAGCTTAATATTGTGTATTATCATAGTTGTGATATATAGTTTTACTAGAAAACATCAAACACACTTTTGATTCATTTATCTGTAAGAGAATTTCCTTGAGATAAACCGGTCTGTGGTTAGACTCAAGAAGGCTTTAACAGTTGTTAAAGTAGTTGTTGTATTCAGTTGAATATAGTGGATTAAGACCTCGTTGGAGAGAGGAGAAATCACCTTGACGGGTGGACTGGAGTAGTTTGAGATCAAACGAAACAGGATAAAAATAATGTGTTGTCTGCATTTGATTTCAAGTTTTACAATTCAACCCCCCTTCTTGTGTTTTTCACATCTTCAATTGGTATCAGAGCGCCTGGTTCTGAGCTTATAACACTTAACCGTGTCAGTACAAGATCCAGCGTTAGAAAAACACAATGGCAGGACCACATCAAAACATCAGTAATGACAACAATGAAGAAAGAGACAGATTCAGCAGCAAACCTCCAGTCTTTGATGGAGAGAACTTTGACTACTGGAAAGACAGAATTGAAAGCTTCTTTCTGGCCCATGATGCTGATTTGTGGGACATGGTGACTGATGGATACACGCACCCAATGGATGGAAGTGGTCAGAAGATTGACAGGAAGGCAATGTCTGATCAGCAAAAGCGTGATTTCAGAAATCACCACAAGGCCAAAACAATTCTTCTCAGCGCCATCTCTTATTCTGAATATGAAAAGATATCAAACAGAGACACTGAAAAGAATATGTTTGACTCTCTAAGAATGACGCATGAAGGAAACATTCAAGTCAAAGAAACCAAAGCTCTTACGCTCATTCAGAAGTACGAGGCATTCAAGATGGAAGAAAGTGAATCAATAGAAACGATGTTCTCAAGATTTCAAATTCTGGTTGCTGGTATCAAAGTTCTTGACAAAGGGTATTCTACTGCTGATCATGTTAAGAAGATCATCAGAAGCTTGCTAAAACAGTGGAGGCCAATGGTCACAGTGCTTAAGCTAGCCAAGGATCTCAACAAAATCTCTCTGGAGGGACTTGTCAGCTCCCTCAGAAGTCACGAGATAGAGCTAGAAGCAGATGAACCTCAAAAGCAAGGTAAGCCATTAGCTTTAAAATCTAACAGAAAATTTGACTCCAAAGTTTTGCAGGCTGTAGAAGAAACCTCTGATGGGTCCTCATCAGAAGAAGATGAACTGTCTCTCCTCTCCAGAAGGGTGAACCAACTGTGGAAGCAGAGGAAGAGGAAGTTCAGGAATCCCAGAAGATCAGAGAATCAGAATGAATCCTCATCCAGATACAGAAGGTAAGAATCCTCCTCTGAACACAGAAGATCTGAAGGCTCTTCAGGAAGCAGAAAGCCAAATAACAAAGACATTAACTGCTATGAATGCAACGAGCAAGGACACTACAAAAGTGATTGCCCAAAGCTTCAGAAGGATAAACCTAAAAAGAAGTTTGGCAAAGAAAATAAGAAAAGTCTTATGGCGACATGGGATGATTCTGACACATCTGAAGCTGACTCAGAATCAGATGATGAGAGAGCAAACATTGCTCTCATGGCAAACATACCAGAAGACAGTGAAGCTTCTGAGTCAGACTCTGAATCAGATATAGAAGAGGTATTTCCTGACTTTTCTATTAACTTTACTAAGTATGAACTAGCTGAAAGCCTTAATGAAATTCTGGAAAGATATCAGCAGATCAGAGTCAAATTCAGAAACCTGAAAAGGAATCTGGCCTCTGACTCTGATAAAACTGAGAGTCTCAAATTGGAGAATTCTGAGTTGAAAGATAAAATTTCAAAATTAGAAAATCTATTGCAAAACTCTCAGAAGGAAACAATTCCTGAAACTCCCAGCAGTGCTGATGAGATCATCAAGGAGTATGATCACAGCTTTCAGAAGTTTCTAGCTAAAAACATAGATAGAAGCAAAATGGCTTCAATGATCTATGGAGTTAGCAGAAATGGCAGAAAAGGAATAGGATACCAAGGTAAGGTACCTACACCAAAGAATGCCATGGGTTTAGTTATAAAACGCACTTCACTTGATTCGCACTTTGTATATGGGCACACACATGACATCAAATATACTAGTAGTAATTATTCTGTCAAACCAAAATTTAACCAGAGTTTTGGTAAAACTAACAAATCAGGACCCACGAAAATATGGGTACCTAAGGATAAAATAATACATGTGGCAAATATCTTTAGCAGCAAAGCAGAAACACCAGTCATGGTACCTGGACTCTGGTCGCTCACGACACATGACGGGAACAAAGCATATGTTCCAAAGCCTAGAACTTAAGTCTGGAGGCCACGTAGGCTTTGGAGGCAATCAGAGGGGAAAGATCATTGGCTCTGGAACTGTAGGTAATGGAAATCTTCCCTCTATAAGTAATGTTTTATTAGTAGATGGATTAATGCATAACCTGTTATCCATAAGTCAATTAAGTGATAACGGTTATGATATAATCTTTAATCAAAATTCATGCAAAGCTGTTAGTCAGAAAGATAGGACTATCCTATTTAATGGAAAGAGGAGAAACAACATTTATAAAATCAAACTTTCTAAACTGAAAAGTCAGAATGTAAAGTGTCTTCTGTCTGTTAACAACGAGCAATGGATCTGGCACAGAAGATTGGGACATGTTAGTATGAGAAGAATATCTCAGATTAACAAACTCAATCTGGTCAGAGGACTTCCTAACCTGAAGTTTAATTCAGATGCTCTGTGTGAAGCATGTCAGAAAGGCAAGTTTGCAAAACCAGCTTTCAAATCTAAAAATGTTGTTTCCACCTCTAAGCCAATATAAAAATTCTGCACATTGACTTATTTGGACCAGTTAAAACTGCTTCAGTCAGTGGCAAGAAGTATGGGTTAGTAATCGTAGATGACTATAGCAGATGGACATGGGTAAAGTTCTTAAGACACAAGGACGAGTCACACTCTGTGTTTGTCACCTTTTGCAACCAAGTACAGAATGAAAAGGATCTTAGAATCGTCAAAGTCAGAAGTGATCATGGTGGAGAGTTTGAAAATAAAGATTTTGAATCATTTTTTAATGACAAAGGCATTCTGTATGATTTCTCTTGTCCTAGAACTCCTCAGCAAAATGGAGTTGTAGAACGAAAGAATAGAACATTGCAAGAAATGGCCAGAACCATGATCAACGAGACTAACATTGCTAAGATCTTCTAGGAAGAGGCAATAAACACATCACGCTACATTCAAAATAGAATCTCTATAAGACCTATTCTGGAAAAGACTCCATATGAATTGTGGAAGAATAGAAGGCCCAACATTTCTTATTTTCATCCATTTGGATGTACTTGTTTTATTTTAAATACAAAAAATTATTTGAACAAGTTTGACTCTAAAGCA
This sequence comes from Vicia faba, assembly GCA_948472305.1. Lineage (NCBI taxonomy): Eukaryota > Viridiplantae > Streptophyta > Magnoliopsida > Fabales > Fabaceae > Vicia > Vicia faba. Next base: position 939,706,414 of record OX451741.1, on the reverse strand, counting down.
CAAAAGTGTATTATGTTAGGATACTCTGAACGCTCAAGAGGGTACAGAGTATACAATACAGAAACATAGATTGTGGAAGAATCAATCAGTGTTCGTTTTGATGATAAGCTTGACTCTCAAAAGTCAAAGCAGAATGAAGTATTTGCAGGTATGGAAATTGAATTCACAGGTAATGAAGACAAGTCATCAAAAGCTCTTAACAGAGACACTCTCTCAACATCAGAAAGAGGCACTGCAAGCAATCCAGCACCTTCTGTTGATCAACGTCAGAAAAGACTACCCAGAAGCAGCATGGATCACCCAGAAGAAACAATCTTAGGAAGAAAGGAAGATCCAATCAGAACAAGAGCCAACTTCAGAAACTCTAAAGAATCCCTCATGGGACTTGTTCTCTAATTGAACCATCATCAATTGATGAAGCACTTCTGGACAATGACTGGATCCTAGCAATGCAAGAGGATCTTAATCAATTCACAAGGAATGACGTATGGGATCTAGTTCCCAAACCAAAAGGATTCAACATCATTGGAACAAAATGGGTGTTCAGAAACAAACTGAATGAACAAGGTGAAGTCATCAGAAACAAAGCACGATTGGTAGCACAAGGTTATAGTCAGCAAAAGGGGATAGACTATACAGAAACCTTTGCTCCAGTCGCCAGGTTAGAATCTATCAGACTTTTAATTTCTTTTGTTGTTAATAAAGGCATCACTCTATATCAGATGGATGTTAAAAGTGCATTCTTAAATGGCTATATAGAAGAAGAGGTATATGTGCACCAACCCCCTGGTTTTGAAAGTTCAAAAGATCCAGAATATGTTTTCAAACTAAAGAAGTCACTGTATGGTCTGAAACAAGCTCCCAGAGCTTGGTATGAAAGACTAAGTAACTTCCTGTTAGAAAAGGAATTCACCAGAGGGAAAGTGGACACAACCTTATTCTGTAAGACAGTTAAGAATGACATTTTAGTATGTCAGATTCATGTTGATGATATCATTTTTGGATCTACTAAACCTTCTCTGGGAAGAAAGTTTGCTAAGTGTATGCAGGCAGAATTTGAGATGAGCCTAATGGGGGAACTGAAATTCTTTCTGGGCATCCAGATAAATCAAACCCCAGAAGGAACTTACATTCATCAGAGCAAATATGTCAGAGAACTTCTGAAGAAATTTGATCTCTCAGAATGTAAGCCATCAAAGATTCCAATGCATCCCACGTGCATTCTGGAAAGAGAAGAGGTAAGCAAAAAGGTAGAACAGAAGGTCTACAAAGGTATGATTGGTTCTCTTCTTTATCTGACAGCTTCAAGGCCTGATATTTTATTCAGTTTATGCATTTGTGCTAGATTCCAATCAGATCCTAGAGAATCTCACTTAACAGCAGTTAAGCAAATTTTCAAGTATCTAAAAGGTACTACTAATTTGGGTTTGTTTTATAGAAAATCAAGTGATTACAGCTTAGTAGGATACTGCAATGCTGATTTTGCTGGAGACAGAGTAGAGCGTAAAAGCACTTCTGGAAGCTTCCAGTTTTTGGGAGAAAATCTGATCTCATGGTCCAGCAAAAGACAATCCACAATTGCTCTATCAACAGCGGAAGCTGAATACATAGCAGCAGCTGGATGCAACACACAAATGCCCTGGATGAAAAGTCAACTTGAGGACTTCCAGATATTTGAGAGTAACATTCCTATCTTCTGTGACAATACGTCTGCTATTTGCTTAAGTAAAAATCCAATTTTACATTCTAGGGCTAAGCATATAGAAATAAAACATCATTTTATTAGGGACTATATTCATAAAGGGATTTTAAATTTTAAATTTATTAACACAAACCATCAATGGGCTGATATTTTTACAAAACCACTTTCTGAAGATAGGTTCAAATTCATTCTGAAACATCTCAGCATGAAGCTCTGCCCAGAATAAAATTGTTTTAATTTTATATATTAACCTTCAGAATTTTGTTTATTTTCTGTGAACTACTGATCAATCTTCCTTCAGAATTTTAGAAGTGCAGATTGTATCAGAATCTATCCATGAAGATCTAAGCGCTTCATTTCAAGGATGGAAATGTGATGTTCACTCAAGCAAACAAGTGTCATCCAATCATCAGCCAATTTCTGAGGCTGAACACGCGTTCACGTTTCTGAAAAGGCAAAGCGCTGATTGGATGCATTGAGACACATGTCATGGGTAACTGTTCCAAATATCTTTCTGAATCCCCTAAAATCAGCAATCATTAAATGCTAATAATCATTATTAATTTCTCTCTCTTAAACGTTTATGTTTTCAAAACCTTTTTAGAAATCTATTTAAACACACTTCACACCATTCACATTTTTTTACCTTCACTTTCGTTTTCTCTGAATATTTCTGTTTTCAGTGTTCTTCTTTCTCAAGAAAACCTTTCAATCTTTTTCAAAAACCTCGTGTGAACATGGCTTCTTCCAGCATTCCTTCTTCAGGTTCCCAGAAAAAAGCTACTTCTGAACAATACGAAGTACCATTCAGAACGCTTCTAATTCCAGTCAAGAATCTTGAAGTTCTGTCTGAACTGATTATGGATTTCAACAGTCTTCCACCTTCCTCTTAGAATTTTCTTGTGTTTTCCTTGTTTTCTTTACATGTTTGTCTGTAATATTTTTACGTGTTCTGAACTAATCATTGCTTCTGTTTTTAATATATTCGCTTTTTTAGCTCTGATCATTTTAACTCTGATTATTTATGCTTTTTGATAACTGACAAAAAGGGGGAGAAAGAATGATATTTTTCAATAACGGATTACTGAGACATAAGTCTCAAACATTCTAACATTCTGATATATTTGAATTTCTTTCTTCTGAAAAGCTTACAGGTACAAGAATCTGATGAATCTGATGGACTCTGATAAAGTAACATTCTGATGCTCAAGGTCTCATGGAATTAAAGGGAAGTAATCAACTCAGGGGGAGTTTTTCTCTTCGTTGCTCTGATTTCTTTTATTCCTTATCTTCTTATCTCTGATACCTTTTATTCGTTATTAGTTTATCTCTGATACCTTTTCCTCTCTATCCTTAATCTCTGATACCTTTTATTCTTTATTTTTAATTGAAAAAAATCTGGTTTTTGTCATCATCAAAAAGGGGGAGATTGTTAGAACATAGTTTGATTCTACAACCCTCAGTTAGAGTTTTGATGATAACAAAATGCAAGATTAAATAAATTGTAAGATTTATATAAGACATATATGTTACTTAAAGTTATGTTGTGTATTTACAGAAACTCTGATGGAATCAACATCAGAATATCAGTATCAACATCAACATCAGAAGATATGTCAGCATCAGAAGATCAAATAACATGTGCTATGCTGAAGCCTGATGAACAGAATCTGCGCATAAAATACTCTGACTCTGATCAAGATCCTAATCAAGTCATCAACACTCAGAAGCGTTAGCATAAAGGAAAGAACACTCTAATTACCATAAGCAGAGAACACTCTGAAGTCTCAACGTTACTATGCATTCAAGACAGATTTATTACCAACGGCTTTATTCCAAGACAAAGATCTTCTCAAAAAGGAAAGAACGTTAATAGCATTGAAATGGATTTATGGACAACCAACGTATCTCTTCCGTGGCTATATAAACAAGTCAATATGAGAAAAGAAAAGGCTAATACTCTTCACGCACGCACGCATACGAAAATGTTCTCATTCATACAATTTGCTAAAGCCTTCATACCACGCCTACTGCAAAAGCATTAGCAATCTAGTTTTATTCTAAAGCTTAATATTGTGTATTATCACAGTTGTGATATATAGTTTTATTAGAAAACATCTGTGATTGGTGGAATGAGAACTGACTGTTTTGGAATGTTGGTTCGCGTTTGCGTTTGTTTTTGCAAAATGTCGCGGTAAGCAAGAGTCGCCACCGTCTTTTATTTTATCCAACAAGGAAAGGACAAAAGCACAGAAAAATTCCTTTTTGAGATGTTTCTCGGGTTCGGGAGGTAGATTATAGAAAGGGAAGGTGTTAGCACCCTTTCTATCCGTGGTTATCCACGGGCTCTTAGGTACTTGCTCACTATGTTTTCCAAAATTTGCTTTTCTTTGTGTTTGTGGGTTTGAAAAGAGTTTTTGTTTTTGAAGAGAGTGTAAGTGCGAAAAGTTTTGTTTTGTTTTAAAAAGAGCAAGTACTTAAGAACCTCTACCTACTCAAAAAGGAATTAAACAGTGCAAATGTCCTTTAGACAGTGCTATCCCACTATTGAGGAGTAGGTAGCACCGTCGTTGGAGTTTTTCGGGTCAATTCGATTTAAAGGACGTGTGGTCACTAAAGCAATGTTAGGACGCCTTAGCGGTAACCCTAATGTCTTAGATCATTTTATCTGAGGCAACCGTTTCGAGGCAACTTATGATCTTTGGACAAGAGGACGACCTCTAAAACTTCCTATACTCAATGACCACGTTCGAGGCAACCAAGTGAGGCGTACCCTAGGAGTGGCATGTGCAAGTGTGTCAATTTTCAGTTATATTATCTTTACATGTCATGGTGAGCTACTGTTGATTTTAAGTTAAGATAGATCTTGTCATGCATAGCTTATTATTCATACATCTAGCAGTTAATGGTTGCGGAAAATAAATTATGGAAAATAAAGCTAAGCTATTACAAGGCGTCGGGTATTTACATCGCCAAAAACAAACCCTTAAAAATTAAATGCGAAAAAGTAAATAAAAGCGATAAATAAAAGTCCTAAGTTAAAACTATTACACCCTCGGAGCAATTACAATATATGTATCAAAAATAATACGCGCGAGAAAATTGAATCGGAATGTCCTTTGGGGTTTTGACCATTTTTTTCATTAAATAAAACATATTTTTTGTCTTTTTTTTAATTTAAGAATTAAATCTAAATTGATAATGGAATTAAAGAAAATATTTTTGAGTTTTATTTTAATTGAGGAAATAAAATCAGAAATATTAAAAAAAACCTAATTCTAAGTTAATTTTAATTTATTACAAAATATGTTGGTATTAAACCTAATTAAAAAACTAAATTAATTGGTTAATGGTTTATTTACAAAAATAAAATAGTGAAGTTAATAAATATTATTTTTTGTGTTTTCTGATTTTTATGAGAAAAATTAAGGGTTGATTAATTAACAATAAACATAATGGAAACAAATTAAATAAAGAAAGAAAATAGAAAAGAAGTAAACCAAAGGGGGGTTGGGCCCCAAATCAGTAGGTTTGGTCATCATTTTCTTGGCCCAAACATATTCCAGCCTGCTTTGACTTTCAGATTGCATGTGCGCTTGTTGACCAGGGTTCATGGTGAACCTCCATCCTGGACTATTGGATCTGAATCTGGAACCACCTGGCCTTTGAGATCTGGAGGTATATGGTGCTCCCTACCTGAAGCGTTGCATGTGAACGCCTGAAACAAAATGATAACAAAGTTTGGGGGACCTGGGATTCGAATCCAGGTTCCAATGGGTCCTGGACTAACACGCTCACCAACCAGCAAGCTTGTTCTCTTTGTTATGATAATAAGGAGCAAATATCAAATAAAGAAACAAAATACTAAGCCTACAAAATAAAAGAACGCGCCACTGATTCAAATTGGCCAATCACGTTATGACACCTCTTCATCTTCTTCACAAAACCTGGTTAGATTACCTGCAGATTTTGTTCCACAGGAAGATTCATAGCCTCTCTAAAAAATTCTCCCTAGGCCATAAAAATGGAATCCCAGAGTACCAATGTACTCGTCTCACTCCTCTGAACTCATCCATGGCCATTATTTGCATTGATTTTGTCTGCAATTAAAAACCCCAAAAACGAGATACACGAACCCTAGAACTGGGCATTGCTTTACAGGCTATGAAAATAAAATTCATTGATGCCAAAAGTTTCAGAATACAACACAGAGTATGAATATGCAATTATTTCAATGAAAGGATGCAAGATTGAAGCTTTACGATTCCATGAGTATGGCGGTTCAGAGCGATACTTACAGGGCTTTTTAGGGCAGGAGAGCACACGATGATGATTAGTACTGCTTCAGTGAGGTCCAAGGAAGCGATTGGAACCTTTGTTTGATCCTGAAAAGGTCTCTAAGTGCAATTTCAGAACCAAGGTTCTCAAACTTTTTTCTCAAAGTTGAGTGGCCGTTTCTGCAGAGTTCTATGCGTTTTTTCCCGTGTACAGAGTTTTGTCTGTGTTCTTCCCGTGCCTTTTTTGTTTGTGAGCATGAGGTTTATATAGACAAGGAATTTAGGTCAACATTTGTGTATCAAATCTTGGTCCATTATGATGAAGAGATTTGATTTGATTTCTTCATAAAGACTTGCTATATTTGATTCAATCACGTGCCAATCTATTTTCATGCGTTACTGCCAGCCTGTTATGAGCTATTTGGGCCTCCAACATGATGAAAATCGAAAGCTCACTTACAGATCCACTTCCCTTCGATTGACACTCCCCCTGCTTCGATTGCTTCAAAGTCCCAATTCGAACTACTCCAGTTTCGATGTCACAGCCCCTTCGATTGAGACTCCCCCTGCTTCGATTGCATATTTGCAAGGGACACATGCCATTGTGAACTTTGGGGAACCTGGACAGGTTAGGATATGTGTTTTTGCTTAGTCATGCCAGCCTACTTCATTCCTTCGAATCTTCCTTCTTTGCCAGCTTCAAAGTCCAATTCGAATCTATTTAGAACATTCCCTATTAGACAACTTCGAATAGCCCTTGGCCTTGTGATGAGTCTAAGTTCTGATTTGAAGTGTCCAGAAATTCCTTCATCAGAGCATCTTAGATTAAGAGACACTCTGCACTGAAATGCAATTCGAAGGTCATTTCGTTGTGATGTTCTTATTAAGGGAAACTCTGAAGTTCCAGTCGAAGGACACTCTGAAGTTCCAGTCCAAGGACCTTTTGAAATGCCAATTGAAGGGTATTTGTCCATATACCAATCAAAGGGTACTTGTTCAAAATTCTAATCGAAAGACACTGCTATAATACCAATCAAAAGATACTTGTTCAACTACCAATCGAATGACACTGCTATAATACCAATCGAAAGATACTTGTTCATGCTAATCGAAGGACACGATTAACATGCATGTCGAAGCTGCCTTGACACAATGCTAAATTGAAGGATCCCTTGGCATGCCAATTGAAAGGCTTGGCCCAGGGTGCCAAACAAAAGGGTCTTTCATAATTCTAATCGAAGGCCTTGACATAATGCCAATCGAAGTGCTTGTCCATAATGTCAATCGAAAGGCTCCTTCAGAATATCAATCGAAGGGTCTTTAAGAATGCAAATCGAAGGCCTTGACATAATGCCAATCGAAGTGCTTGTCCATAATGCCAATCGAAAGGCTCCTTCAGAATACCAATCGAAGGATCTTTCAAAATGCCAATCGAAAGGTCTTTCAGAATTCCAATCGAAAGGTACTTAAAGCACCACTCAAAAATTTTCTTTTTCCTTAGGCAAGGGTTTCTGGTCAGCCATGTAGGGGGAAGACTTTGGAAAACATGAGAGGGCAAATTTTGTGGTACAACAGTTGCCCCTGTTCAATTTTCTTAAACCTGAGGATACAGATTGGCTTTGGAGCCTTTCGTGATCCAAAGGTGGAAGATAATTGAACACTAGAGTGCCCAGAAATTTGCACTCGCATGGTGTAGTATCAACATTGTAACGTCGGGAATGGGCTTACAGATGCCATTTGGAGATTGTTTGTAGGAGGATGGGCTTATAAATGCCATCTGCAGGAGTGTCGATCGCATAAGAGATTCCTTAGCGAGAACTTGCATACCTGTTGTTTGTAGAAGATTCCGCTGGGGAAGTCTAACTTTGTTGAGATTTAGGAACTAACTCGTGCTCATCGGGAGTATACCGTTGAGGTTATAGAACTTTTCCTGTCTGGTTCCAAGTATTAATCGCTGACCTGAGAAAGAAAAATAGTTTTCCTGGCTTGTTACAAGTATTAATCTTCAATCTCTTCACGTAGATGATTTTCCTGGCTTATTACAGGTATTAATCTAAAATCAGTCGTCCACAGATTATTTTCCTGGCTTGCTACAGGTATTCAACTGGGACTTGAAAAGGTTGGTCGAGGAGATATCTGTCCTGGCTGGTTTCAGGTATTAATCTCTGACTTGAGAAAGAAAGTCTTTCTGGCTTGTTACAGGTATTAATCTTAAATCTCATCATGTAGATAATTTTCCTGGATGGTTTCAGGTATTAACCTACAATCAGTCGTTCACAAATATTTTTCCTGGCTTGCTACAGGTATTCAATTGGGACTTGCAAAGGTTGGTCGAGGAGATAGCTGTCCTGGCTGGTTTCAGGTATTAATCTCTGACCTGAGAAAGAAAGGTCTTCCTGGCCTGTTACATGTGTTAATCTTCAATCTCTTCATGTAGGTAATTTTCCTGGCTTGTTACAGGTATTAATCTACAATCAGTCGTCCACAGATATTTTCCTGGCTTGCTACAGGTATTAAACTGGGACTTGAAAAGGTTGGTTGAGGAGATATCTGTCCTGGCTGGTTTCAGGTATTAATCTCTGACCTGAGAAAGAAAGTCTTCCTGGCTTATTACAGGTATTAATCTTCAATCTCATCATGTAGATAATTTTCCTGGCTGGTTTCAGGTATTAACCTACAATCAGTCGTCCACAGATATTTTCCTGGCTTGCTACAGGTATTAAACTGGGACCTGAAAAGGTTGATGGTAGCCATCTTTTGATTGACCTTTTCCTGAAAAAGGTAAAACGTTAGCTGTATGCAATGTCATGATGTATGGAATGCATGATGTCATGATGTTCTCAAAAATAAATGAGATCGTGTCATATGCACTTTATCATGTATGTAAATAGGAGGTATGAAATGTGAAATGTTTATGAATGTATTTTCGTCTGGGAAAATAAATCCTTGACAAATGTCGGGGAGTTTGTTAAATCCTGGACTGCTGTTGAAGAGTATGTGTGTCTTTAAACTTTGTTTAGAATGTTTCTGATGGGGATGACTAACGAAGATGGTTGTGAGAATAAACCTGTAGGAGAAAATAACTCCGTTGGGGAATAAACATGGCGAAGAGATTACTCTGCGGGGAATTACTCTGTGGGGAAGAGATACTTCGCTGAGATTTTAATGATAAACTCCGCTGGGGATTCCATTGATAAGCTTTGTTGGGGATTTTGATGATGAACTCCGCTGGGGATATAAAGAACTTCGTTGGGGATGATCTTTCAGTTGCAACTTGCTGAGGATAACCCGGTTAGACTCTTGTGAGGATAACCTATGAATTTGGCTGGGGAGACTTATTTGTGCTTCGCAGGGGATAAGCTTCCAGAATCTACTGGGGAAGATGATCCAACTCCATTGGGGAAACTTTTTTAGACTGCGCTGGGGAAATAGCTCCATTGGGGGTATCTTGCATTCTGCCGGGGAACATTCTTATATTCTGTTGAGGAATATTAAGACTGCCAGGGATACTCTTATGCTTGCTGGGGAATATCCTTATACTCCGTTGGGGAATATTAAGACCTTCTGGGGATACCCAACCTTTTTAGGGCTGATGGTAGACCAACTCTGCTTGGGGAGAGTATTGCTGATTCGTTCATAGTTGCAAGTCTCAGCTGAGAGAGCTATCATTACTGTCTTACTCTGCGGGGAGTGAAAGTATCTTAGCCATATTCTTTATCTGAATATATACCTTGGTACCTGGTGGACAGAGCAACTTGTACAGTTCAGACAATTATTATTTTCCCCTGTTTTTTGCGGGAGAAGGTGCCTACAGAGGCCTTGTGGATCGAGTATTATCCCCACCTATGAGGTGCTTGGTATCTTTCGGTCAAAATGACAAGTCTTCTTCTGGTAGGCCAGTGACGAGATGACGAGACATAGTCGTACGCTTTGATCCCTAATTTTTGCCCGGACCGCCCTTTTGGGTTTTCAGTTCACCGGGATACCCTTTTTTGCCCAAGCCGCCTTTTCAGGTTTTCGACTTGTCGGGTGTACAAATTTTCATTTTCATCCCTTATTTTTGCCCGAACCCTTTTGGTTCGCCGGGAAGCCCTTATTTTTGCCTAGGCCAGTCAACCTAGCGGGTGTTTGATTATGCGTAGTACTTTTTGACTATGTCCATTCCCTCAGGATGTAGAGAGGTGTCACTGTCGGTAGTGTTGTGTTGCCATACTACCAGAAGATCTCCGTTTGATCATGCAAGATTCGTTGCTGGGATTCATGTCCAATGCCCCAATTGATTCTGATGGAGATTTTCCCCTGGCTATTTGGCATTTTTGAGAGACTCCTTGAATCTTGACTTGACTGCCCCAGATGATGGAAAATGATCATGTCTGCCCCTTGGTTGGAAATGTTTCTTCCACTTGAGATGACCCTTTTTTATTGAAAAGGTTTTTGTTCACTAGATATTCTTCGTGCGAATTTCTATGCTATTTGAACAAATAGTCATATGCAAACAATGTTATTTTAAGAATGCAAAGCTTATGTCTGTCTGTTGAAATTTTTGAAAATGCATTTTTTCAGTAAGATAGGAAAATTTTGTAAAATGTGACGTCAACTCAGGATGTACAGCAAGCCCTACAGGAGTCAGGATACCTTTTCTAACAGTATGCTTTCGGACTAACCCATGCTTCAGCTAGGACTTTTTAAGGGTTATAACGTGGCCTGGTTCACGGTTTAAGAAACAAAGGATAAAGGCTAGAATTTTATTTGTACCCACCCGTTCTTCGTGATGTTCTTCGATCCTAAATTCAGCTAATCATGCATTAGATCTTGTTTGAGTCTTTGCTCTGATATTCCGGTGATGGTTCGGATACTGATAGTTTATTTTGAACAGGCAGTCATTTTTATAAGAGTTTGTAGGACCTCTTTCTTTTTGATTGCGTTATCCCTGTCTTTTTGCCTGAACTGTTTCTTTTGTGATTACAGTCAGCGGGATGCCCCAGTTTTTTTTGTAAGTCTCCTTCATAGGTTTTGACTTATTGGGTGTTGTACCCCAAAATTTTCCCTCTCAATTCTCAAGGCCTTTCTTACAAGGATTTTCAAGGTTCAAGCTTGAACAAGTGCATTTGGATTTTCCAATACCAAAATTAAAAGGAAACTGTCAAAAAGAATGAAAACAGATAAAAATATTATTTTGACAAAAATTGGAGAAATACAAGTGTTCTTCGTTTTAGATCTTTCGATTGGCCTTTAGGCATCTTTCGATCAGCATCCTTCGATTGGCTCTTGGCCTCCTTCGATTACTCAAAATGGATGCTAGCGTTCCTTTTTCGCATGGGCATGTGACTTCTTGTTGCAGGTTTCGTTTGTGACTTTTGCTGCCTGTATTGCTTGCCTTGAAAACCATGTTTGCTGGCCACAGGTGCCCCCTGCAAGGCAAACCCTTGGATTCACCAAGCATGTTGCCTGCATGCTTGCATTGAAAACCTATCTTAGCTGCCTGTAAGCCTGTTTCGATTTGGACAAGTTCACTGCCTACAAGCCTGCTTCGATTGGGCGTATGCTGCTTGCAAGCCTGCTTCGATTGGGCAATATGCTTCCTTCGAGCATGAGCTTTCGATTTGGCAATATGCTTCCTTCGAGCATGAGCTTTCGATTTGGCAATATGCTTCCTTCAAACATGAGCTTTCGATTTGGCAATATGTTTTCTTCGATACAAGTTTCGTCTGGGCAATGTGAATTCAAATAGGTCTCCTTCGATTCAGAAGGAAATGATCTCCATACAAGTTTCGATTGAGTTTTTGGTTACCTTTGAAACAGTGACCTTCGACTCAGGAATGTCCTTCGACCCAGGAATGCCCTTCGAATTAGGAAGTAAAGGCCTCCTTCTGGTTTTATTCAATTCAAAGAGTCAATAATGTTCTGAAAGCTTCTTTCGATTCAGAAGTTAATAACCTTCTGAAAAGGGCCATTCGAAGAACACACAGTTGGCCCATTCGAAGGACACACAACTGGTGAAAACGAATGCTATTTTGTTCCAGTTTGGTTGAAAGGTGTAGAAAGATGGAGGATTCGACTCAAAAGATCAAGTTGAACATTCAGACCCATAGGCTAGGCCACGTGTCTTCCCTTTTTAGGCTTGTACCCATTTATTTTCTAAGACCACTTGCACTTAATAGCACAGTACTACCTTTTAGGAAAGTTTGTCTTGAGCCTTGCACCTATTTTCCTTCAGCATGAAGCAACCCCATATGAACCATTCATCTTGCTTTTGTGGCACAAGTGGACATTCACTTTCCAGCTGGGCCTTATTTTATTATTTTCGCTCCACAAGCAATGACAGAAGCATGAGTCACAGCTTCTGCACCCCAACTGCCAACAGGCCCACCACATGTACTGCCACGTTACCTATTATTTTACTATTTTTGCAAGGCTGACTGTTGAAAACATGTCCATTCTTTTCCTCTATAAATAGAGGAATTTATGCAAAGCTGAGAGAGGACTTTTGGCCAGAGGAACGAATCACCACAAAATTCTCACACACCACAAAATTCTCAAACACTTAAACACTTAAACACTTAAACACTTAAACACTCAAACACATACCCGGAATCCAAACAACAAATCCAGAACTGCATCCTCCTGCCTAACACCAGAACATCAAACCTGTGTTACAAATACAAGCCTAAGGCACAACAAGCCTTGAGGCCTGCATAACCTCAAAACCTGCCTTCCTTACCAAAGCCAGAAAACTCAAGCCAGTTCAACTGCAACTGCAAATAAACCTGCCTAAAGCCAGTCCAACTGCAACTGCAAGCAAGCCTGTATCAAAACTAACAAAAACTCATACCTTCCTGTATCAAACCAAAGAGCAAACACTTATCCCCTTAGAATCTGAAACATCCCTATACCTTGTTACCCTTTGAATCCAGTAGGAAGAACCTCACACTTATCCAGTATCAAATATATAACTCCTGGTTCCTCCCTTCGAATCCAGAAGCATTCAAGGAAATCACTTAAAGACCCAGCACACGTTCCAGCCTCAAACAAGGTAAGTCATTCTTAACCTTGAACCCTTCATTTCTAGCATAACATGTAAATAAGCTTCCTTTTCGTTTCAAACATATACATAATGTTTGTTACCTTTTCGTTTCCACTCTTTTAGTTTGTTTTTATTGTCTCTCCTTTTGGTTTTGTTCTTTGGTTTGTTACAAATGCTCTAAGAACTAACCTGGCCCTGAGTTAATGATAGCATGGCCTTGGGACATGTTTCTATTTAATATCTCAAACGAAATAAACAAAAGACAGGAGTATGAAACGAATCCCCATGCTTCCTCACCGACTCCAGACCCAATCGAAGGAGACAGAAAGGCAGATTGCATCTTGCACAGATTCCAGGCCCAATCGAAGAAGGCAACAAGGCAGAAAGGCCCAGCCAGAGGCACACTTGAACTAAGTCCAGGCTCAGACGAAAGGCACTTCCATGCTGGTGCCAGCCTCCAATCGAAGTACATGACCTGACTGGTGCCAAAGCCCAATCGAAGGCCATGACCTCACTGGCGCGAATTCCCAATTGAAGTACATGACCTGACTGGTGCCAAAGCCCAATCGAAGGCCATGACCTCACTAGCGCGAATTCCCAATCGAAGGACAGGACCTTACTGATGCCAGCCCCCAATCGAAGGAGGCCAACAGAATGCAAATCGAAGGGTGCTCCTGCCTGGGTCGAAAGACACTCATTTTTCTTGCTTTTACCTTATTTTTGCCTTTATATTCTCATGCAATTCAATATGGTTGTAATTGTGTAGGATATTTATTTCCTGCATTTTTATTGCTTTGTACAAATGCTAGTAATTAGGTGTGTATGGCCAGATAAAATCAAAGTTAGACAACCCAAAAATCAAAGATAACAATGCATGCAATCAAACACACTTGCACACGTACACCCCTAGGGTAATTCCACTTGTTGCCTTACAAAAATGGCCATGTTATGCATGTGGGATGTCTTAGCATAAACGAATTGAAAAAAGATCATAGTCCCTCGATGACGCTATCAAAGTTACCTTTAAAAAATGATCTTAGTCCCTACAGAAAAGTGCTAAGTCATTTCACAACATTGCTATCATGGTCATACGATGACCCGCGCCTGTCCCGTTAACATCCTAACACAAGGTTGTTCACCAAATAAAATGGTGAAACAACACTGTTAAAAGGGTTAAAAAACATAAGAAAGATCTTTGAGTAAAATAGGGTAGACAACTCTTAGTTACTTGATCAAAATCTTGCAAAACATCCTTGCTATTTTTCAAAACACACTCCACAACACAATTTCAAAACAACTTTCAAAACATTGAAAACCTTTCAAAAAGACATACACCTTTGTATACATTCAAACAAGAATCATTACAAAGGTTGCCTAGACAAGGCATCTTTTTCAAAATATTTTCAAAACCACACACAAAGCACCATTTCAAACGATTGAAAATGCAAAGCAAGTGATCTAAGCAAGTAACTAAGAGCCCATGGATAACCATGGATAGAAAGGGTGCTAATACCTTCCCTTTCTATAATCTACTCCCCGAACCCAAGAAAACATCTCAAAGGTCTTTCCTGTGCTTTTTGACCTTTCCTTAGGATAAAATAAAAAGTCAGTGGCGACTCTTGATAAATCGAAACATTTGCGAACACAAACGCAAAACCCAAGTCAGTTCTCCCACCATATCACAGAACTGGCGACTCTTCTGGGGACAAATTTAAAAGTGGAGTAACCTTAGGGCTTAGATAACCGTTTGCATGATTAATTGTTTATTTTGATTGCTTTACATTTTGGTTCTCTTGTTTGGGCTTGAAATCCTCCACCCAGATTTGGGAAACATTCATAGATAGCAATACGTTGTGGAAACTGTGCGGGGTATACCGACACGGTTTAAGCAATAGCTATATTAGTGCGACATATTTGTGAGTACCGGTAGCCTTTGAGTCAATCAAAGAGAATACGGGGCCGCTGAGTGATGTCATTAAACGTTAATGAACTAGAACCTTACTTGACCATCTTGGCCTTTTATTAGGGGTAGTGAGATGACCGGCTTTGGTGCAGTCCGAAGTTGGTAGATACTCGATACTACACTCATTGAGGGTTGTTTTCTTGGAATATTTTGGTCGCTAGTTAAGTGGCTAAACCAAAACAATGAACATAGAAAACAATCTCATGATATTGAGCTCCTTAGAACCCGGTTACTATATATAGGACAGGTTTTGAGCCAACTAAACTCAAGAGGGTACTTACCTATGAAACCTCATGCAAGCCTGAAACTAGGGTTTTTGTGTGACTTGCTTGTACATGTGTTTGTGCATGCATCATGAACATCATAAAGCATCATATGCATCCGCTAACCATTTCAAGGGTTTGGATCTTCATCTTTGTTCTTGTTTTGTAGGTCATGGAAACTCTTCGCAGGAAAACAATTCAAGTCAACCTTGTGAGAATCCCTCCTCAACTCAAGGAGCTTACATCCAGAATTCCAGAAAATTCTCTCTTCAGTGAAAGACATCGTAGACTTCTCAGCTTAGTCAACACCAACATTGAAGAAGACATGGTTAAAGTTCTCTTCCAGTTCTTTGACCCCCTACACCACTGTTTCACATTCCCTGACTGCAAATTGGTGCCTACTTTGGAGGAATTTTCTCAACTCCTGAGAATTCCTATTCTTAATCAACTACCCTACAACGGTACGGAAAAAGAGTCAAAGCCTGAAGATGTTGCTCAAGCATTACACTTGCAACCATCTGATATCAAGGGGCATTGGGAAACCAGAAGTGGTGTCAAGGGTTTCTTGGCAAGGTTTCTGTTTGAGAAGGCACAAGACTGCTGGAATTCTCCTGATCTATAAGCTTTTGAAGAGATTGTGGCACTCTTTATTTATGGGTTGGTCTTGTTCCCAAACCCTGACCAACTTATAGATGTGAATGCTGTTAAGATGTTCATGTCCAAGAATCCCATACCTAAATTACTTGGGGACATCCTACACTCACTTTACACACGAACAATGAGGAAAAGAGGTGTTCTCATGTGTTGTACTCCTCTCCTAGCAAGGTGGTTTATTTCTCACCTTCCACAATCAGTTATGAAGAATGAGCAGGGTTTAAGGTGGTCACAACGGTTGATGACCCTCACACATTCTGATGTACATTGGTGTTCTCGGTCCAAAGAAAATGTCATCCTCATTGATCGTTGTGGTGAAGTCCCTAATGTCCCACTACTTGGTATTAGGGGAGGCATCACCTACAACCCCTGTCTAGCCTTGAGACAATTTGGATATGCTCGGAGGGATGTCCCTCATGACATGCTGATTCCTGACCTAGTTTTTGACTTCGACAACGATGCGCAAGGACTTCACCAAAGGTTCATCAGAGCTTGGAGGATGCCTAACAAGGTGGATAGTAAGACACTGGGGCACAAGAATTCCATCCCCCTTGAGCCTTACCTCAAGTGGGTACGAACCCGCTCCCAGAATCTCATGATGCCATATCCTAACATTCTCCCTTTGATCAAAGAGCCTGTTAAGGAAGGAGAGGTTCCATACACCATCCTATATCCTGACATACCAACATCATGGGAGGAAATGCAAAAGAGTTCGACCCAACTCAGAGAAGAACGGGATACTTTTGAAGCCAGCTTCTATGCCAGTGAGGAGAAGGTTTTAGAGCTCACCCGCCGACTTCACGAGGAGGAAACTCTTAACACCTACATCGCACCAAATAGGATGCGCAACGTCTTTTTACATTAAGTTTTTTGTAATATTTCGCCCATGGGGCATTTATGTACTAACAAATTTCTTCTTAATATGACGTGCGCTCTTTTTTGTTTGCAACAAATTTGAATTTTTGAACCCTTAAATGCATTACATGAACAACATATCATTCATCATATGCATAAACAGGTCTTCAAGCCAGGTTTCCTTATCTTTCTACTGTTTATTTCAGCAAGATGGATTTGGAGCAAACAGTGAAGGACCTACAGGCACAAAATTCACAATTTCAGCAACTCCTCATGACCTTGGAAAAGGGTCAAGAGGATCTCAAAGCTCTACTAGAGAAGAATAAAGAGAAGAAAAAGAAAAGGAGACCGAGGGTAGCTACTTTCGGAAGAAGATTTGAGGGTGACGCTAGAAGGACTCTTGAGTTTCCATCAACGTCCGACGAAGGGATTGGCAAGGGGAAAGGAGTTACTGTGCCTTCCGAATCTGAGGTAGAAGAGGAGGAAGAGGAAGAAGACGAAGACTATTCAGAACAACAGTATCCACCAGCGGATGACAAGTATAAGAACCTTGAAGACAAATTGGCAGCTATGGAGTTGCAGAGGGTGCCCGGATTGGATTTTGAGGAACTGGGGCTTGTAGCCGGGATTTTTATCCCTCCTAAGTTCAAAGTGCCAACATTCGCCAAGTACGACGGTCTATCTTGCCCTAAGATGCACTTAAGGTCGTATGTTAGAAAGATCCAGCCACATTCATCCGACAAAAATCTCTGGGTGCACTTTTTCCAAGACAGCTTATCTGGCACTCAGTTAGATTGGTTTTACCAGCTCGAGAGATCAGAGGTCCATAATTGGGAAGACTTGGCAGCCGCTTTCTATCTTCAGTATCAGTACAATGCTGATTTGGCGCCTACCCGTACTCAGTTACAGAGTATGGGGATGGCTTTAAATGAAGGGTTCAAGGAGTACGCCCAGAAGTGGCGCGACCTGGCCGGAAGGGTGCAGCCACCGCTATCAGATAGGGAATTAGTTGACATGTTTTTGGGGACCCTATTTGGCCCTTTCTTCAAACATATAATCGAAAGCTCCTCTGTGAGATTTACTGAGTTGATTTTGACTGGCGAGAGGGTGGAAGCCGGTATCAAAAGTGGAAAGATTCAAAAGGATGCTTCCGCATCCACAGCTGCTAGAAAACCTTTCCCAGCCAAGAAAGAGGTATCTGCTGTGTACACCCAGAAAAATCGAGAAAGAGAGGAACGTAGGCCAATAGTGGGGGCTGTATTAATACAGAAGTCCGCATCAGATCAGTTTAGAAACAGCCAACCGAGGAATGATCAGCCCAGAACTTATCAGCAAAGGCCACCACGGCAGTTTACTCCAATAAATATGACACCTGCTCAAATCCTTCCACATCTCCTGAAGTTGAATCTTGCTAATTTGAAAGAGGCGCCAAAGAATATAAATACCACCTTTCCATCTTACAATCCAAAAGCCAAGTGTGCTTACCATTCCGACAGTATTGGGCACGATACCAATAATTGCTGGGCACTCAAGAACAAAATTCAGGATTTAATTGACACCAAAGAGGTCGAATTTGACGCTCCTGAAAATCCGAATGTTATATCTGCGCCGATGCCCAAGCACGGCCACAATGTGCATGCTGTTTTGGAAAATCTCCATGTTACTGATGTTGCTGATCTGTTGACTCCATTGTTAGTGATAAAAGAAAATTTGTTGAGAGTCGGGATCTTTCCTGGTTGTGATGAAGGTTGCTATTTTTGTTTGAATATTCAAGATGATTGTCTAATGTTGAAGTCGGGTGTCCAACGCCTGATGGATACTCAAGAAATACTTTTTCAGAAAACCCCTGTTAACACTTTCAATCTGATTGCTCTTGATACTTGTGATACCTCAACCAATGATATTGCCATCATAACCATTTCCGACAATCCTCCCAAGGCTTGCAAAAGGCCTGTGAGGATTACACCCAACTCTGAATGTGCACCTCTAAAGATCACAATGCCAGGACCCCTCCTGTACCAATCAAGCAAAATGATACCGTGGAACTATGGGGGAGAAATCTTCTACCACAGCAACAAACAAATCAAAACAGTCCGAGAAACCTCTGAAGGAGACCCTGACATAGGAAACATCACAGGTACTAGCAAGATCACCCACAGTGGCCGGATCTTTTCTCCGGAGATTGCTCCTCCCCGAGCAGTCCTCGGACCCTTAAAACTTTATGCACCTGTTGGACCCTCTGTGCAAGGCCCGGTGATTGAAGAGTTAAACACTCCTGAAGAAAGTCCATCCGCTGATAACACCAACAAAGGTAAGGGGATACTGAAAGAGCCTGTCGGGACGAAGGCTTATGCCGTGGTTATCCCCGAAACCACTCAGAAGGAGATGGATGAGATCCTAAAAATAATCAGAAAAAGTGACTATGACGTTGTGGAACAATTGGGGAAAACCCCTTCTAAAATATCGATGTTAGCTCTCCTGCTCTGTTTAGAGGCCCACGCTAAGGCTCTGATTAAATTCTTGAAGACAACACATGTCCCCCAAGAGACCTCGGCTGACCAATTCCAAAACTGTGTGGCCAGTCTTACTGCTACCAATGGCCTGGGCATTTCCGACACTGACCTGACTCCGAAAGGAAGGAAGCACAATGATGAATTACATGTCTCAGTTGAGTGCCGAGGGACCACACTCGCCCATGTCTTGGTCGATACTGGTTCTTCCCTGAATGTGCTGCTAAAGAAGGCCTTAGACCGTTTGGATTGTGAAGGTTTGACCCTCAAGCCTAGCAACATTATCGTCAGAGCTTTCGATGGTTCCAAAAGAATGGTTCATGGGGAGATTGATATTCCCATCAAGGTAGGAACTAAAGTGTTCAACTCCACCTTCTACATGATGGACATCCGTCCGTCATACTCATGTTTGCTGGGAAGACCGTGGATTCATCATGCCGGGGCAGTTACATCCTCTTTGCACCAGATGCTGAAGTATCCTGTTAAGGGTAAAATCATAACTGTGCATGGCGAGGAGGAGTACATGATTAGTCATCTCAATTCCTTTCGATATGTGGAAGTGGATGGCGAGTTCATCGAAACGCCTTTCCAGCATTTCGAAGAAGTTTCTCCCGAGGTAGCAGTTGCGAAGACAGTGGTTGAGATACCTATCATTCCCAAGCATGTGGCTAGGATGGCATCTCTCAAAGACGTAGAGGCTATGATTAAGGAGGGGAAGAGCACAGTATGGGGACAGTTGCCTGACATTCCTTATAAGACAGACAAGTTTGGGTTGGGGTTTACTGCTGCAGGATAGAAGGCTATGCGTCACTCCAAGACCAAAAGACCACCCGTCAAGATTTCTCTCCATGGAATCAATGTTGTAGAAGATGAAGATGAGGAGAGCCACTTTGAAGATTGGATCTTTCCGACTATCGAAGGGGGTTTGAGCAATTGGGAAGCAAAGGATTTTGTCCCTATCACCATTATCAACCAGTAATTTTATCTTTGAACAATTTCCCATTTTCTATGGTCTGTAATAACTAAAACAATTCGCACACTATTTTTCACCTCATGCCTTGCCCGGGGCATGTAGGTCTACTTGTAAGGGCTTGATTTTCTTCATAATCATATGCCATATTTTAACGAATCATTGGACGCTTTTCATCTATAAACTGCTGTGTTCATTTTCTTTCCTTTTTTCATTTTTGTTTGTTTAAAGATGGCTATCCCTTACACACACCCACATTCACAAATGCAGGTACCCATCCACTCCGGATTCCATGGGTGACTATTCTGTTTTAGCCTTCGATAACTCTGAAGATCTGGTCAATCAAGCTGAGTACGAAGTTGACGAAGATTGTGAAGTGCCGGGAGAGTTAGCCAGACTTCTACAACAAGAAGAGAGGGCCATCTTGCCTCATGAAGAGTTGTTAGAAACCATCAACTTAGGGACAAAGGAGGACATGAAAGAAGTAAAAGTGGGTGCCAACCTGGAACCAAGTGTCAAGGAACGCTTAATACAGTTGTTGAATGAATACATTGAGATCTTCGCTTGGTCTTATGAAGACATGCCAGGTTTAGACACAAATATCGTGGTTCACCGTCTCCCTACAAGAGAAGACTATCCACCGATCAAGCAAAAGGTTCGCCGAATGAGACCTGACATGTCTAATAAGATTAAAGCTGAAGTAATGAAGCAATTCAACGCCAGATTTTTGGCCGTTACAACCTATCCACAATGGGTTGCTAACATTGTGCCCGTACCCAAAAAAGACGGCAAGGTCAGAATGTGTGTGGACTATCGGGATTTCAACAGGGCTAGCCCTAAAGATGATTTCCCTCTACCTCATATTGACGTCTTGGTTGATAACACCGCTCAACACAAGGTTTTCTTCTTCATGGATGGATTCTCGGGTTACAACCAGATTAAAATGGCCCCCGAGGACATGGAGAAAACAACCTTTGTTACACAATGGGGTACCTTCTGCTACAAGGTGATGCCGTTCGGACTGAAGAACGCAGGGGAAACTTATCAACGCGCCATGGTAGCTTTGTTTCATGATATGATACATCATGAGATCAAAGTTTACATAGACGACAGGATAGCTCGATCACAAACAGAAGAAGAGCACCTTAGTCATTTGCAAAAACTGTTTGCCAGGCTGAAGGAGTATAAACTCAGACTGAATCCAAGAAAGTTCACCTTTGGAGTTAGATCTGGTAAGCTCTTAGGATTTATTGTCAGCAATAAAGGTATTGAGGTCGATCCTGTTAAAGTGAAGGCTATACAAGAAATGCCAGCCCCCCGTACTGAAAAGGAGGTTAGAGGATTCTTGGGACGCTTGAACTATATTGCAAGATTCATCTCTCACCTGACATCCACATGTGAGCCGATTTTCAAGCTGTTGAAGAAGGATCAGGTAGTTGAATGGAACGACGATTGTAAAGTTTCTTTAGATAAGATCAAGGAATACTTATTAGAACCTCCTATTCTGATGCCACCCGTCGCAGGAAGGCCGTTGATCATGCATCTGACTATTTTGGATAACTCAATGGGGTGCGTGCTGGGCCAATATGACGAGTCTGGTCGAAAAGAGCATGCCATTTATTACCTTAGCAAAAAGTTTACCGACTGTGAGACTCGCTACTCACTGCTCGAGAAAACTTTCTGTGCTTTGGTATGGGCTGCTCGCCGACTAAGGCAGTACATGTTGACTCATACCACTTTGTTGATTTCCAAAATAGATCCAATCAAGTATATCTTCGAAAAGCCTACTTTATCTGGAAGAATCGCTAGATGGCAAATGATCCTGACTGAATATGACATCCAGTATACTACCCAAAAAGCTATAAAAGGGAGTGTACTAGCTGACCATCTAGCTCATCAAGTCGTCGAAGATTATCAATCTATGAAATTTGATTTCCCTGATGAAGACATCATGACCCTGGACAGCGTCGAAGGTGACGGACCGTATGACGGACCTGAACAAGGATCCCGATGGACCCTGTACATTGATGGTGCTTCAAATGCACTTGGCAATGGTATCGGCGCGGTACTTATTTTTCCAGAAGGTTGCCATACACCTTTCACTGCCCGACTTTGTTTCAGCTGTACCAACAACATGGATGAATATGAAGCTTGCATATTTGGTCTCAAGGCTGCTATAGACCTGGGGATCAAATATTTGGTCGTATTTGGGGACTCGGCTTTGGTTATCAGTCAAGTCAAAGGAGAGTGGGATACCAAACATCCTAATCTTATCCCATACAAAGAACATGTCTTGACATTGCTGCCTCATTTCGAGCAGATTACTTTCAAGCATTTCCCGCGAGAAGAGAATCAGCTAGCAGATGCTCTGGCTACAATGTCTTCCATGTTTAAACTCAACTAGGATAACGAGGCCCCCCAAATTACCATCGAGCGAATGGATGAACCTGCGCACTGTCATGAGATTAATACCGAAGAAGTAGTGGAACAACCCTGGTTTCATGAAATCAAAAGGTATCTCCAGACTAGAGAATATCCCGAAGGAGCTTCAGTCAATGACAAAAAGTTCTTAAGGAGATTTGCTGCCAAGTTCTTCCTAAGCAATGGCATCCTTTATAAACGCAACCATGATTGTGTTTTACTTCGATGTGTAGACAAAGCTGAAGCAGAGCTGATCATAACTGAAATACATAGTGGCACATTTGGCACCCACTTGAGCGGACATACAATGGCAAAGAAGATTCTAAGGGCAGGTTACTATTGGTCCACCATGGAAGCTGATTGTCATCAACATTCCTGTACTTGCCACAAATGCCAAGTCTATGCCGACAAGGTACATATTCCTCCTGTTCCTCTCAACGTTCTGACAGCTCCTTGGCCATTCGCAATGTGGGGAATTAACATGATTGGAGAGATCAAGCCCACGGCATCCAATGGACATCGCTTCATCCTGGTGGATATTGATTACTTCACCAAATGGGTCGAGGCATCTTCCTTTGCCTCCATTACAAAGAATGTGGTTGCCCGTTTCATTAAGCAGAACCTCATATGCCGGTATGGTATCCCCGACAGGATCATCACAGACAACGGTACAAATTTGAATAATACTATGATCACCGCTCTATGCGAACAGTTCAAGATTTATCATCACAATTCATCTCCCTATCGGCCGAAGATGAACGGTGTTGTTGAAGCTGCGAACAAAAATATCAAGAAGATCATTCAAAAGATGACAGTCACCTACAAGGACTGGCACGAGATGTTACCGTTTGCTCTGCATGGATATCGTACCACGACACGTACTTCAACAGGGGCAACCCCATTTTCTTTGGTGTATGGCATGGAGGTTGTCCTACCCATGGAAGTTCAGATTCCTTCCTTAAGGATCATGAAAAACGTCCAATGTTTTGTTAAATAGGCATATGCATTTGAACATAATCATTGCTTACAAATAAAACGAAATTGAGAAAAGATGATTACTGAGAGGTTGAAGGTTAGGAAGATATCTTTATGCCATTTCAGAAGAAATCCCCAGCGGAATTAAACTTCAAGTTCCTCAACAGAGTTAAAATTCGGAATATATTTCCCTAACAGAGTTAAACTTCAGAATCCTCAGCAGAGCAAATGCTTTCTAGAACTTGATTCCCCAGATGAGACGAATTTCAAAATTCCCCTCAGAGTCAAGTTTCAAGATCCCCAGTGGAGCCCGAAAGCCCTGAAAATCCTATTCCCCAGCGGAACCAGAACAGTGAACATTCTCCCCACAGATATATTTCCCAGCAGATTGAAGATTCTCAGTCTCACTTCTCCAGCGGAAGTCCCCCAGGTTTTAATTCCCCGGTAGAGATCGTCAGAATTCTCATTCCCCGTAGAAGTTAGTGAAGTTTTGTTAAAACCCCCACAAGTCACCAAGGATTTTCAATCCCCAACAGTGGTCCTGAGATCCCTCAACAATCGAAGATCTTCAATCCCCGAGCAGTTAGCAAGGATTTCTCATCTTCAACAATCGAAGATTTTTCGGAATCCCCAGCTTCTGTCGAAGATTTATTTTCCCCGCCAGAAGTCAAAGATTTTCATTATCTCCAGCTATCAAGGATTTATTTTCCTCAGCAGGACAGCTACTCAGCTTACATGCATAATCATTACATCCACATATCATAAACATTTATGAAATATAATTCATTGCATCATACATATCATGCAACATAATTTTGTGTTCATCTAACATTTTTACCCTTTTCAGGATAAGATTAAAAAGCTATCATTAACAATTATTCAGATATAGTATGGATACACCCCAAAACACGACGGTCATTCTATTACTCATTCAGAATTTCAAGTCAGATACAGTACAGGATACACCCCAAACACGGCGGTCATTCTACTACTCATTCAGACTTCAGCAATCCGATACAGACTAGATACACTCCAGACACGGCGGCCATTCTATCTCTCATTCAGATTCAATTATCAACTTCAAGTTCGGATACGCTCCAGAGACGGTTGCCATTCTGTCACTTATTCAGATCCCAGTTACAATCTCAGATACACTCCAGACACGGAAGTCATTCTGCTACTCATACATATCTCAAACTCCAGATACAGTTCAGATACACTCCAGACACGGAAGTCATTCTGCTACTCATACAGATCTCAAACTTCAGATACAGTCCAGATACGCTCCAGACACGGTTGCCATTCTGTCACTCATTCAGAATTTATCCTCAGCACATAGTTTCTCCATACACGGATTTTTCTCTGTTACCCATTCAGAATACAGATACACTCCAGACACGGCAATCATTCTGATATTCATTCAAAATCCAAATACAGTTACAACTCAGATATGCGCCAGACCCGGACGCCATTCCTTTGCTCATACAAACTCAGTCCCCAGATACAGTTCAATGGCATTCCAGACACGGATACCATTTTGATGCTCATTCTTCTGACCTACAACATTGCAATGCAACAAACATTCTTGGATGGCATCTTTAAGCCCATCTCCAGCAAGATTCCACCATCTCCAAATGGAATCTTTAAGCCCATTCCCTCAAACTACGCTTTGACGAGTGCAAATGTTTTGGGCACTCTAGTGTCCAATCATCTTTTACCTTCGAGTCACGAACGGCAAAACTACCAATCTAACTGTTCAGGTTCAAGAAGATTGAACAGGGGCAGTTGTTATACCCCAAAACTTTCCCTCTCAATTCTCAAGGCCTTTCTTACAAGGAATTTCAAGGTTCAAGCTTGAACAAGTGCATTTGGATTTTCCAATACCAAAATTAAAAGGAAACTGTCAAAAAGAATGAAAACAGATAAAAATATTATTTTGACAAAAATTCGAGAAATACAAGTGTTCTTCGTTTTAGATCTTTCGATTGGCCTTTAGGCATCTTTCGATCAGCATCCTTCGATTGGCTCTTGGCCTCCTTCGATTACTCAAAATGGATGCTAGCGTTCCTCTTTCGCATGGGCATGTGACTTCTTGTTGCAGGTTTCGTTTGTGACTTTTGCTACCTACATTGCTTGCCTTGAAAACCATGTTTGCTGGCCACAGGTGCCCCCTGCAAGGCAAACCCTTTAATTCACCAAGCATGTTGCCTGCATGCTTGCTTTGAAAACCTATCTTAGCTGTTTGTAAGCCTGTTTCGATTTCGACAAGTTCACTGCCTACAAGCCTGCTTCGATTGGGCGTATGCTGCTTGCAAGCCTGCTTCGATTGGGCAATATGCTTCCTTCGAGCATGAGCTTTCGATTTGGCAATATGCTTCCTTCGAGCATGAGCTTTCGATTTGGAAATATGCTTCCTTCGAACATGAGATTTCGATTTGGCAATATGTTTTCTTCGATACAAGTTTCGTCTGGGCAATGTGAATTCAAATAGGTCTCCTTCGATTCAGAAGGAAATGATCTACATACAAGTTTCGATTGAGTTTTTGGTTCCCTTTGAAACAATGTCCTTCAACTCAGGAATGTCCTTCGACCCAGGAATGCCCTTCGAATCAGGAAGTAAAGGCCTCCTTCTGGTTTTCTTCAATTCAAAGAGTCAATAATGTTCTGAAAGCTTCTTTCGATTAAGAAGTTAATATCCTTCTGGAAAGGGCCATTCGAAGAACACACAGTTGGCCCATTCGAAGGACACACAGCTGGTGAAAACGAATGCTGTTTTGTTCCAGTCTAGTTGAAAGGTGTAGAAAGATGGAGGATTCGACTCAAAAGATCAAGTTGAACATTCAGACCCATAGGCTAGGCCACGTGTCTTCCCTTTTTAGGCCTGTACCCATTTATTGTCTAAGACCACTTGCACTTAATAGCACAGTACTACCTTTTAGGAAAGTCTATCTTGAGCCTTGCACCTATTTTCCTTCAGCATGAAGCAACCCCATCTGAACCATTCATCTTGCTTTTGTGGCACAAGAGGACATTCACTTTCCAGTTGGGCCTTATTTTATTATTTTCGCTCCACAAGCAATGACAGAAGCATGAGTCACAACTTTTGCACCCCAACTGCCAACAGGCCCACCATATGTACTGCCACGTTACCTATTATTTTACTATTTTTGCAAGGCTGGCTGTTGAAAATATGTCCATTCTTTTCCTCTATAAATAGAGGAATTTATGCAAAGCTAAGAGAGGACTTTTGGCCAGAGGAACGAATCACCACAAAATTCTCACACACCGCAAAATTCTCAAACACTTAAACACTTAAACACTTAAACACTCAAACACATACCCAGAATCCAAACAACAAATCTAGAACTGCATCCTCCTGCCTAACACCAGAACATCAAACCTGTGTTACAAATACAAGCCTAAGGCACAACAAGCCTTGAGGTCTGCATAACCTCAAAACCTACCTTCCTTACCAAATCCAGAAAACTAAAGCCAGTTCAACTGCAACTGCAAACAAACCTGCCTAAAGCCAGTCCAACTGCAACTGCAAGCAAGCCTGTATCAAAACTAACAAAAACTCAGACCTACCTGTATCAAACCAAAGAGCAAACACTTATCCCCTTAGAATCTGAAACATCCCTATACCTTGTTACCCTTTGAATCCAGTAGGAAGAACCTCACACTTATCCAGTATCAAAGACATAACTCCTGGTTCCTCCCTTCGAATCCAGAAGCATTCAAGGAAATCACTTAAAGACCCAGCACACGTTCCAGCCTCAAACAAGGTAAGTCATTCTTAACCTTGAACCCTTCATTTCTAGCATAACATGTAAATAAGCTTCCTTTTTGTTTCAAACATATACACAATGTTTGTTACCTTTTCGTTTCCACTCTTTTAGTTTGTTTTTATTGTCTCTCCTTTTGGTTTTGTTCTTTGGTTTGTTACAAATGCTCTAAGAACTAACCTGGCCCTGAGTTAATGATAGCATGGCCTTAGGCCATGTTGCTATTTAATATCTCAAACGAAATAAACAAAAGACAGGAGTATGAAACGAAGCCCCAGGCTTCCTCACTGACTCCAGACCTAATCGAAGGAGACAGAAAGGCAGATTGCATCTTGCACAGATTCCAGGCCCAATCGAAGAAGGCAACAAGGCAGAAAGGCCCAGCCAGAGGCACACTTTCACTAAGTCCAGGCTCAGACGAAAGGCACTTCCATGCTGGTGCCAGCCTCCAATCGAAGTACATGACCTGACTGGTGCCAAAGCCCAATCGAAGGCCATGACCTCACTGGCGCGAATTCCCAATCGAAGTACATGACCTGACTAGTGCCAAAGCCCAATCGAAGGCCATGACCTCACTGGCGCGAATTCCCAATCGAAGGACAGGACCTTACTGATGCCAGCCCCCAATCGAAGGAGGCCAACAGAATGCAAATCGAAGGGTGCTCCTGCCTGGGTCGAAAAACACTCATTTTTCTTGCTTTTACCTTATTTTTGCCTTTATATTCATATGTAATTCAATATGGTTGTAATAGTGTAGGATATTTATTTCCTGCATTTTTATTGCTTTGTACAAATGCTAGTAATTAGGTGTGTATGGCAAGATAAAATCAACAGTTAGACAACCAAAAAATCAAAGATAACAATGCATGCAATCAAACACACTTGCACACGTACACCCCTAGGGTAATTCCACTTGTTTCCTTACAAAAATGGCCATGTTATGCATGTGGGATGTCTTAGCACAAACGAATTGAAAAAAGATCATAGTCCCTCGATGACGCTATCAAAGTTGCCTTTCAAAAATGATCTTACTCCCTACAGAAAAGTGCTAAGTCATTTCACAACATTGCTATCATGGTCATACGATGACCCGCTCCTGTCCCGTTAACATCCTAACACAAGGTTGTTCACCAAATACAATGGTGAAACAACACTGTTAAAAGGGTTAAAAAACATAAGAAAGATCTTTGAGTAAAATAGGGTAGACAACTCTTAGTTACTTGATCAAAATCTTGCAAAACATCCTTGCTATTTTTCAAAACACACTCCACAACACAATTTCAAAACAACTTTCAAAACATTGAAAACCTTTCAAAAAGACATACACCTTTGTATACATTCAAACAAGAATCATTACAAAGGTTGCCTAGACAAGGCATCTTTTTCAAAATATTTTCAAAACCATACACAAAGCACCATTTCAAATGATTAAAAATGCAAAGCAAGTGATCTAAGCAAGTAACTAAGAGCCCATGGATAACCATGGATAGAAAGGGTGCTAATACCTTCCCTTTCTACAATCTACTCCCCGAACCCAAGAAAACATCTCAAAGGTCTTTCCTGTGCTTTTTGACCTTTCCTTAGGATAAAATAAAAAGTCGGTGGCGACTCTTGCTAAACCGAAACATTTGCAAACACAAACGTAAAACCCAAGCCAGTTCTCCCACCGTATCACATTGGGCTTTTATTCGCAACCATCATTGTCTCTTGTTTTGGAAGGACTTCTTTGATGCCATTCATTGTGCACCTGGATCAACTGAGAAAACCACGCTGCCCCAGGTTATAATTAAGGGTTTTAATTTGTGAAAAGAAAAACTCCAACTTATTTGTCTTAAAGGGGTTGACGAGGGATTATCTTCCTTATAACTCCACTGTTTAGGATTTGAAACAATGCCTGTACATCGTCAGCGAGGTCTGTTCAAAAGCATATTGTAAAGATCGTGGTATCGTCTTTGTCATCCTCCCTCTAAAGGCTTAGAATTTTTCGAGAGTTGATCATCACAAAAAATGAAAGCAATTTGAATATAGTGAATACGAATGGATTGATTCAAAACAGACATATGCAATGCATTGATAAAGTAATAAAGTTTGACATGAATAAATGTTCGAACAATCAAAAGAAAATTACAAATTGAAAATCCTAATGAACAAAAGTCTTCTCGTCTCAGTACTTGTCACTTCAGATGGTGAACCTTGGAGGATTGGTAGAAGAACTCAGCCTGACCATCTTGTGTGAATTCCAAAGCTCCTTCGTCAATCAGGTCTTGAATTTTGTTTTTCAATGCCCAACAACCATCAGTATCATGCCCCGGGCTGTTGGAATGGTATGCACACCTTGCATCAGGATTGTACTTTGGGGAGGCTGTGTTGGGATTCTTAGGAGGGTCCCTTAACGTCACTAGGTTCAATCTTAACAGGTGTCGTAAAGCTTGAGACAGCGGCATGTTGAGCTTGGTAAATTTCCTTCTTGGCATGTTTGGCTTACTCTGATCAAACCATTGTTCTTGGAAAGGTCTTTGTTGGACCTGTGAGGTAGTAACAACTTGGAGAGGTCTATTCTTCGTCAAACCAAACCTTTGACTTCTCGGAAGTTGATTAATGACTTGGTCCCCGGCCTTGATTGTTTGCCTCATGTTGTTGTATCTGTCTTGATGAAGCTGGTTGATCAGGGTTCTCAACTCTTCTTGTTCCTGAGCTAAGCCTTGG
The DNA here is from genome assembly GCA_948472305.1 of Vicia faba. NCBI lineage: Eukaryota > Viridiplantae > Streptophyta > Magnoliopsida > Fabales > Fabaceae > Vicia > Vicia faba. Next base: position 939,676,309 of record OX451741.1, on the reverse strand, counting down.
ATAAGAGCCATCTGCCCCAGCATCTGGGTTTTCATGGTACTGAACTCAGCTTGCAGTTGTTCCAACCGTTCGTCCTTATTGTCTTCAGGACTTTTTTGACCAAATTCCCCATGAGGAGTGTTCTCAACTCTTCCTGCCCCTTGGATAGGTTTAGGAAGATTTCCCTGAACTGAGTCTCTTGAGTATGAAGATCTTGGTTGTTTTGTTGGAGAGCCATTGCTGAAATAAACAGCGAGAACATGAGAGACCTATACTGGAAGACCTGTTATGCAATGATATGTATGATATATGTATGCAATGTTTTCAAGGATCTCGTGGGGTAAACAAGAAACTGTTAGAATTTTAATCTTGTAGCTTTGATTGAAGGAACTTCATGACGTCAAGAGTCCTTCTTCGAGAGTCAAGCTCACCATATCGAGTGGGTCATAGCCCCTGACTCAAGTTATCATGTTTTGATCTCTATATGGCATTGGCTAGAGAAAAATAAATCCCCTTTTCCCCTTGCTAGACTTTTGATTTACCACAACCTGCATCAGAAACCCTTGAGATCCTTGAAATGGTTAAGGAAATGTTAAGGCATGATGTTATGATGTGTATGTTATGCGTTTAAGCAAAAGCGTGAGGTGATGTAAGTAAACCCTGCAATAAGTCCAAATTATTGGATAAGGACTGTAAACAAAACCTGCAAGGAACTCATATTGTCAGATAACAAGAATGTGCAAGTAGTTCAAGTTTGAAGGCACACAAGTCACACAAATACCCTTAAGTTTAGGCTGGCATGGAGATTCATAGGTAAGTACCCTCTTGAGTGTAGTTGGCTCAAAACTGTCCTATAAATAGTAACCGGGTTCTAAGGAGCTCAATATCATTGGATTGTTTTCTATGTTCATCATTTTGGTTTAGCCACTGAACTAGCGACCAAAATATTCCAAGAAAAAAATCCTCAATGAGTGTAGTATCGAGTATCTACCAACTTCGGACTGTACCAAAGCCGGTCATCTCACTACCCCTAAAAAGGCCAAGATGGTCAAGTAAGGTTCTAGGTCATTAGTGCTTAGTGACATCACTCAGCGGCCCTGTATTCTCTTTAATTGACTCAAAGGCTACCGGTACTCACAAATATGTCGCACTAACATAGCTATTGCTTCAACCGTGTCGATATACCCCGCACAGTTTCCACAACGTATTTCTATCTATGAATGTTTCCCAAATCCGGGTTAGGATCTATAAAACTCCGATACAAGCCCACAAAATTAAAAAGCATACAAAGCAATACAATTGAAAACACAAGTGATCTAATCCTAAGGTACACCTCACTTATATAAATTCCCCAGCAGAGTCGCCAGTTCTGTGATCGGTGGAATGAGAACTGACTATTTTGGAATGCTGGTTCGCGTTTGCGTTTGTTTTTGCAAAATGTCACGGTAAGCAAGAGTCTCCACCGTCTTTTATTTTATCCAACAAGGAAAGGACAAAAGCACAGAAAAATTCCTTTTTGAGATGTTTCTCGGGTTCGGGAGGTAGATTATAGAAAGGGAAGGTGTTAGCACCCTTTCTATCCGTGGTTATCCACGGGCTCTTAGGTACTTGCTCACTATGTTTTCCAAAATTTGCTTTTCTTTGTGTTTGTGGGTTTGAAAAGAGTTTTTGTTTTTGAAGAGAGTGTAACTGCGAAAAGTTTTGTTTTGTTTTAAAAAGAGCAAGTACTTAAGAACCTCTACCTACTCAAAAAGGAATTAAACTGTGCAAATGTCCTTTAGACAGTGCTATCCCATTATTGAGGAGTAGGTAGCACCGTCGTTGGAGTTTTTCGGGTCAATTCGATTTAAGGGACGTGTGGTCACTAAAGCAATGTTAGGACGCCTTAGCGGTAACCCTAATGTCTTAGATCATTTTATCCGAGGCAACCGTTTCGAGGCAACTTATGATCTTTGGACAAGAGGACGACCTCTAAAACTTCCTATACTCAATGACCACGTTCGAGGCAACCAAGTGAGGCGTACCCTAGGAGTGGCATGTGCAAGTGTGTCAATTTTCAGTTATATTATCTTTACATGTCATGGTGAGCTACTGTTGATTTTAAGTTAAGATACATCTTGTCATGCATAGCCTATTATTCATACATCTAGCAGTTAATGGTTGCGGAAAATAAATTGTGGAAAATAAAGCTAAGCTATTACAAGGCGTCGGGTATTTACATCGCCAAAAACAAACCCTTAAAAATTAAATGTGAAAAAGTAAATAAAAGCGATAAATAAAAGTCCTAAGTTAAAACTATTACACCCTCGGAGCAATTACATTATATGTATCAAAAATAATACGCGCGAGAAAATTGAATCGGAATGTCCTTTGGGGTTTTGACCATTTTTTTCATTAAATAAAACATATTTTTTGTCATTTTTTTGATTTAAGAATTAAATCTAAATTGATAATGGAATTAAAGAAAATATTTTTGAGTTTTATTTTAATTGAGGAAATAAAATCAGAAATATTAAAAAAAACCTAATTCTAAGTCAATTTTAATTTATTGCAAAATATGTTGGTATTAAACCTAATTAAAAAACTAAATTAATTGGTTAATGGTTTATTTACAAAAATAAAATAGTGAAGTTAATAAATATTATTTTTTGTGTTTTCTGATTTTTATGAGAAAAACTAAGGGTTGATTAATTAACAATAAACATAATGGAAACAAATTAAATAAAGAAAAAAAATAGAAAAGAAGTAAACCAAAGGGGGGTTGGGCCCCAAATCAGGAGGTTTGGTCATCATTTTCTTGGCCCAAACATATTCCAGCCTGCTTTGACTTTCAGATTGCATGTGCGCTTGTTGACCAGGGTTCATGGTGAACCTCCATCCTGGACTATTGGATCTGAATCTGGAACCACCTGGCCTTTGAGATCTGGAGGTATATGGTGCTCCCTACCTGAAGCTTTTCATGTGAACGCCTGAAACAAAATGATAACAAAGTTTAGGGGACCTGGGATTCGAATCCAGGTCCCAATGGGTCCTGCACTAACACGCTCACCAACCAGCAAGCTTGTTCTCTTTGTTATGATAATAAGGAGCAAATATCAAATAAAGAAACAAAATACTAAGCCTACAAAATAAAAGAACGCGCCACTGATTCAAATTGGCCAATCACGTTATGACACCTCTTCATCTTCTTCACAAAACCTGGTTAGATTACCTGCAGATTTTTTTCCACAGGAAGATTCGTAGCCTCTCTCAAAAATTCTCCCTAGGCCATAAAAATGGAATCCCAGAGTACCAATGTACTCGTCTCACTCCTCTGAACTCATCCATGGCCATTATTTGCATTGATTTTGCCTGCAATTAAAAACCCCAAAAATGAGATACACGAACCCTAGAACCGGGCATGGCGTTACAGGCTATGAAAATAAAATTCAATGATGCCAAAAGTTTCAGAATACAGCACAGAGTATGAATATGCAATTATTTCAATGAAAGGATGCAAGATTGAAGCTTTACGATTCCATGAGTATGGCGGTTCAGAGCGATACTTACATGGCTTTTTAGGGCAGGAGAGCACACGATGATGATTAGTACTGCTTCAGTGAGGTCCAAGGAAGCGATTGGAACCTTTGTTTGATCCTGAAAAGGTCTCTAAGTGCAATTTCAGATCCAAGGTTCTCAAGCTTTTTTCTCAAAGTTGTGTGGCCGTTTCTGCAGAGTTCTATGCATTTTTTCCCGTGTGCAGAGTTTTGTCTGTGTTCTTCCCATGCCTTTTTTGTTTGTGAGCATGAGGTTTATATAGACAAGGAATTTAGGTCAACATTTGTGTATCAAATCTTGGTCCATTATGATAAAGAGATTTGATTTGATTTATTCATAAAGACTTGCTATATTTGATTCAATCACGTGCCAATCTATTTTCATGCGTTATTGCCAGCCTGTTATGAGCTGTTTGGGCCTCCAACATGATGAAAATCGAAAGCTGACTTACAGATCCACTTCCCTTCGATTGACACTCCCCCTGCTTCAATTGCTTCAAAGTCCCAATTCGAACTACTCCAGTTTCGATGTCACAGCCCCTTCGATTGAGACTCCCCCTGCTTCGATTGCATATTTGCAAGGGACACATGCCATTGTGAACTTTGGGGAACCTGGACAGGTTAGTATATGTGTTTTTGCTTAGTCATGCCAGCCTACTTCATTCCTTCGAATCTGCCTTCTTTGCCAACTTCAAAGTCCAATTTGAATCTATTTAGAACATTCCCTATTAGACAACTTCGACCAGCCCTTGGCCTTGTGATGAGTCTAAGTTCTGATTCGAAGTGTCCAGAACTTCCTTCATCAGAGCATCTTAGATTAAGAGAAACTCTGCACTGAAATTCCATTCGAAGGTCATTTCGTTCTGATGTTCTTATTAAGGGAAACTTTGAAGTTCCAGTCGAAGGACACTATGAAGTTCCAGTCCAAGGACCTTTTGAAATGCCAATTGAAGGGTATTTGTCCATATACAAATCAAAGGGTACTTGTTCAAAATTCCAATTGAAAGACACTGCTATAATACCAATCGAAAGATACTTGTTCAACTACCAATCGAATGCCACTGCTATAATACCAATCGAAAGATACTTGTTCATGCTAATCGAAGGACACGGTTAACATGCTTGTCGAATCTGCCTTGACACAATGCTAAATCGAAGGATCCCTTGGCATGCCAATTGAAAGGCTTGGCCCAGGGTGCCAAACGAAAATGTCTTTCAGAATTCTAATCGAAGGCCTTGACATAATGCCAATCGAAGTGCTTGTCCATAATGTCAATCGAAAGGCTCCTTCAGAATATCAATCGAAGGGTCTTTCAGAATGCCAATCGAAGGCCTTGACATAATGCCAATCGAAGTGCTTGTCCATAATGCCAATCGAAAGGCTCCTTCAGAATACCAATCGAAGGGTCTTTCAGAATGCCAATCGAAAGGTACTTAAAGCACCACTCAAAAGTTTTCTTTTTCCTTAGGCAAGGGTTTCTGGTCAACCATGTAAGGGGAAGACTTTGGAAAACATGAGAGGGCAAATTTTGGGGTACAACAACATCAAACACACTTTTGATTCATTTATCTGTAAGAGAATTTCCTTGAGATAAACCGGTCTGTGGTTAGACTCAAGAAGGCTTTAACAGTTGTTAAAGTAGTTGTTGTATTCAGTTGAATATAGTGGATTAAGACCTCGTTGGAGAGAGGCAAAATCACCTTGACGGATGGACTGGAGTAGTTTGAGATCAAACGAACTAGGTTAAAAATAACGTGTTGTCTGCATTTGATTTCAAGTTTTACAATTCAACCCCCCTTCTTGTGTTTTTCACATCTTCATTTAGGGTTTAGGGTTTAGGTTTAGGGTTTAGGGTTTAGGGTTTAGGGTTTATTAAAATTCGATCGCGTTAGGCGAAGAAATTGACCTTAATTTTGTTATCGCGTTGAGCGATAGAGTTTGATTATTGTGTTGAGCAAAACCAAATTCGTATGAAATTTAATGTTTTGATGTTGAATACTTAATCTATAAGGCGTTGAGCTTACCAATGAATATAGTGAATGTGTATATACCAATCCTGTTATTTGTAACATGTTTGAATTAATTTAATTGTAAAAAAATTGATGTATAGTGATTTTATTTTTGTTATTATTATTATTATTATTATTATATTATTATTTTTATTTTAGTAATTTAATTAAAAAGATCTAAGTTAGACTAGTAGAAAAACCAACTTAGATAATTATACAACTAAAAAAAAATGTTAAAGAGTGTAATTAGAAATAGGATTAATTATACGCCACCCCTGCTAATTATATGTGACATAATAAATTCCTTAGAATAATTAGTCTGTTTAATGATACATTAAGTGTGACTTAATTGTAGGACCTAATTAAATATAATGATGTTATTTCTAAAGTATCAGTAGTCAAGCTTTATTGTCAAATAGGACACCAATGATGCATAATGACTATTATATGAGTAGATTGATGACCATATTACACGGGTCATAAATATGAGATATCATGTCTTCACATAGGTATAAATATTAGGAGTAAGATTTATACGGGATTCACCCACCATGAGAATACTATATAGTTAGTTATGTGTAGTAACCGACAAAAAATACGAGTCGCCACCATTAATTTTTGTCCTAAGGATGGGGAATAACGGATAACCTTAATTGTTAGAGATTATAAATTCATGAGTTGGTTAGACAAATGAAAGGTATTAGGAACCCTTCATCTCCCTTGTTCTTAAGGAAATCCGCTTTTAGGTCGTAGGGGTAAATCGGGAATTTCTACTTAGTTGTATGTTAATGTTAATGTATTTCAGAAAATGTTTAGTTTTTTAGTTTAGGGACTCGCCTTGGTTTTAACCGCGTGCCTGTGTATCTCCTTATGAAGAATCAAAGTCCATTTTCGTAGTTCGAAGTGTTTGGTTTTTTTATAGGATTGAATAGAATTTCTTTTGAGTTATCCTTGAACCTTGTCTGGGTTTTGTAAAAGAGTGATCGTAGACATAGTTCACAGTTAATTTTGAAGGCAATGCTATTTAATCCTTTTTTTGAAAATGTTCTTGAGGTTTTTGTTAAGTTAGTAGAACAAATGTTTTTTGTTGTTGGTTAGCTGTTTTAAGTTTCATTGGTCGATAAAGAGTTGATCTTTATTAAAGTTCGATCGCGTTAGGCGAAGAAATTGACCTTAATTTTGTTATCGCGTTGAGCGATAGCGTTTGATTATTGCGTTGAGCAAAACCAAATTCGCATGAAATTTAATGTTTTTATGTTGAATAGTTAATCTATAAGGCGTTGAGCTAACCAAAGAATATGGTGAATGTGTATATACCAATCCTGTTATTTGTAACATGTTTGAATTAATTTAATTGTAAAAAAATTGATGTATAGTGATTTTATTTTTGTTATTATTATTATTATATTATTATTTTTATTTTAGTAATTAAATTAAAAAGATCTAAGTTAGACTAGTAGAAAAACTAACTTAGATAATTATACAACTAAACAAAAATTTAAAAGAGTGTAATTAGAAATAGGGTTAATTATACGCCACCCCCTGCTATTTGGGCGAGATTTGGTTTTTCCCCCCTGAAGTAATTTTTTTAGGATCTACCCCTTATAAATCAAATAAACAATTTTCACTAGATCCTTTTACTTGTGCATGCTGACTATATGTATAATTATTTTCTACGTGACACTTGGATATGGGTGACTGTGTATATAGGTTTGAGAATTCTTCACCGCCCCTTCTGTACCATCGTCACCTTCGTGAATATAAGGTTTTTCTTCTACTTCTGCTCCAATCTTCTGTCTTTGTTTTTCCTTCCCTTTTGTCTCAATCCTCTGCTTCATAATCCTGCTTCGTTCTTCTTCGTTCCCTCAATTAGAAGCATGGTTGGAAGCAGTTCTCACGTAAGCAATGTTAATTCAGTTTCGTTTCCTGGATTATCCAGATGTGGTTGTGATAGAGAAATGAAGATGTGGGTGTCCAACACAGTTTAAAACCACAATCGAAAGTTATGGAAATGTCGCAATGTTGAGGTAAGTTTGTTTGGTGATTATTTGGCAAAATTTGATAGAAAGTTTTGATAGAAAGTTTGTTTGGTGATTTGTTTTAATGTTAACAAAAGTTTGATTTTTGTAGACTGAGAATAGTTGTGAATTATTCATATGGGATGATGAAATTGGAGACTCCATCAAAGGAAATAGTGTTATTCAACCATTTTGTAAGAAGTGTGAGGTACTGGAAGTGAAATTGGAAACAATAAAAAAGAAATTGGAGAAATTGAAGATGAAGCTTGAAGCTCAGAGAAGGATTAATATGCAGCTCAATATAGCATGTGTTACGTGTTGTTTGATTATTGGTCTATTGTATAATTTCATGTAATTTTTAGTTGTTTCAATAGCTGTATTTTTATGGTTATCAATAATAATGTATTTTGGATAATATTGATATTAATGGAAAGAATTATGCTTCTGTCAAACATCTTGAATATTTTTGGAACATCTTGATATTATGTTTTTGCATAAAAAGTGCATTCACTGCTTTCTGAAAAGTGTATTCACTTGTTAAGACATTACAAAAGAACCAAACTTAAGACATTACATAATAGCACCAAACTTGTGCATAAGTTAAATAGTACAAAAGGAACACCAAACTTGTGCATAAGTCACACAGTACAAAAGGAGCATCAAACTTGTGCATATCATAAACATTACTTAGCTATCATATCAGAAAACATTACAAAAAGAGCACCAAACTTATGAATATAAGAAGAAACATTATAGATCATAAATTGATTTCTTCTTTGGAGGCTTCTAGGGCGAACTCCTTGGAACCCTCTTAGGGGAACTCTTTACAGCCCTCTTAGGTGTACCCTTTGTTTATTTTTTAGTAGCACTCTTTGTAGCCTTCTTTGCACTTTATGATTCATTTATTTCTTCTTCTTCAGTTAAGTACATAGGTTGCTCCGGGTCAGGACCAGGACTTGTGAATGGTTTTTTTTAAAACCAATTCTCCTTAATTCTCTCACTTGACCTCTTTTCAATGTTTTGATTTCTGGTTTAACTTTAGCATTTCCTATACTTGTTGAGCCTTTACTTGCCGTTGTTTTTATACTTGGATTTATATCGTGTAGGCTTTAAATCATATCATCAATTATATCCCCAAACAATGAAGCTTCACTTTGAACATTCACTTCATCATATGCATCATTCACTACAACAACTACACTTTGAGCATTCACTGCAGCAACTTCAGTCTGAACATCTACAACATTTGAATCAACACTTGATCTCACTCTCTTGTGCAAAAAGATACTAGTTATATACAAATCTACAACCATACATAAAATACACATAATATACAAAATATACTAGTCACATACCTTTCTTTTCAAGGCATTCGGATCTTGTTTCTTGATATTGCATGACTTTACATTATGTCCAAACTTGCCACACTTAGTGCATCTATAGGCCACACCAGGTAACCTTCTTCTAGCACCTTCCTCACCACTCTCCCTAATTCTCAATTTCCTTGGTCTACCAGATCCCTTTTTGTAGTTAGGAGGTAGAAGCTCTTCACTTTCAACCTCATGCCACATGTCCGATCCATTTATAGGGCTAACTTTAAATCCATAGCCCATGGAATACTTATCCCTAGTGTAACATTCATGAACAAACATTTCTAGGTTCTACTACTTAAATCCTAAGGAAGCAACAACGTGCCTGCAGGGAATACCTACTAACTCCCAAAAATTACAAGTGCATGACCTTTTACCTATATCAACTATGAATTCTTGGGTGCTATAAGAATGAGTGACTTGAATTTTTTCACCCATTGACCAAGTTGGCATCCACTGACCACTCATAGCTACCTCAGTGTCTAATCTTTTCCTAGAAATTGGCATAACTCTGTGTGGCCACTTATCAAGTTTCAAAGTGGAATGAATAAACATATTCATCAGAAATTTCCTAATCCATTCACATATTGTGAATATAAGTTTGTCTCTAGTAATTAAAATTGTGGCATTAAATGGCTCAGAGATGTTGTTCATCAATACACCACACCTAGGATAGAAGCTAAAAGCATGCTTACACCAACTTTTAGGAGGCACTCCCATTAGCCATGACCAAGCCTTTGGATCTACTGCCTTCAATTTATTCATCTTCTGCATCCATCCTTAATGATATGTTGCCTTGGCTGCTCCCATCATTAGATCTCTTATGAGTACTCCTCCACCAAACTTCTTCTTAAAATTTGCATACAAGTGCCTCAAGCATAGCCTATGCTCAATTATTTGAAACATTTCTTCAAATAATGCAACCAAACCCTACAATAATATGGAACATATTAGTGAAATATTAGGACATCATACACAATTGGAAATTAGTGAAATTTAAAGGGAGAACCTTTTGCTGGTCTGAGATAAATACATATCTCTTCTCTATTCCAACATCATCCATTAAAAGCTGTATAAACCACCTCCATGATTCTTTTGTTTCTGTTTCCATAACACCATAGGCCAGTGGGAAGTATTGGTCATTAGGGTCCCTACCCACAACAATTAATAATTGATCGCCATATTTAGTCTTCAAATGACAACCATCAACCCTAATAAAAGGTCTGAAACCATTTATGAACTCTTTTTTGCATCCATCAAAACATAAATAGAAAGATCCAAACCTTGGTTAGATGGTAGGTGGTGGTCTCTCAATGTTGACCTTCACAGTGATTCCAACATTTACCCTATGCAATTCAGTTGCATATCTCCACAGACTTGCATATTTCTTGTTTGCATCTCCTTCTATGATTTTTCTGGCAATCAATTTAGCTTTTCACACCCTTGCCACAGTTATACCCACTGAATAGTTTTGCCTCATATCTTGAATAATATTACAAATCCTTACTTTGTCATAAGTTTGCATTTTCTTGACCACAACCTTGGCCACCCACCTTGAATTTGCAGATCTATTATCCAAAACCCTAGCACATGTGTGGGTGTCCTTTATAGTCTTAATGGCATAAGTATGCTTGTGGCCCACATGAGAACAAAGCATTAAAAAAAACACATTTTTTTTACATTCAACTCTCACCTTATACCCCTTATTTTTCACAAATGTTATCTCTCTCCCATTTAAAATTATCCACTCACGAATAGCCTCCCTAAAGTCATCTAGGGAGTTGAACTACATACCCCATTTAAACTTAAAATTCTTATTAAGTTGCTCTTTCTTAAACTTCTCATACTCAAGCCCTTTTTCATCTTGATTTATCAGGATTAGATCTATTAAGCTCTTCACTAACATACTCCTCATCATCATCACATTTCTTCTTACTTAAACAAGACAACAACCCAGCTATGGCTGGACCCTCATTAAGTGGTATAGTGATATCAATACCATCAAAACCATTAATAATAGCAGTCGTCCTTTCATCCTCACTATCATTCAACCCTTCAAAAATCTCTTCATCACTAACCTCTAACTCAGAAACAAACTTGGGACTACTTTCACTTCCACTTCCACCTGCATCATGTTCCACAAACATTTCCCCATCAAATAACCTTTCACAAGCATAAGTAGCAAAATCATACGCATCCTCATCATTGTGAATCTGGAAAAAATTAGGGTCTATGTCAGTGATTTTCGTCCACAATCTATACGACCTTTCTAAGTAAACCTACCCATTTACTATGCTTCGAATGTGAGGCATAGTCCACTTATCTACGTGTTTCCCAGAAATCAAAGTAGAAACACCACCCCTGTAAATCGTTTCACCATCACTAAGCTTTACGAACTCTCCTCCATGGCGAAAAACAACATCAAACAATACTTTTTTTTAAAATAATATATTGAATATCAGGAAAAAAATTACTATTGCATGTTGTTAACAAGCTGCAGAGACCGTATTTGAAACTTACATGAGACGATTCTCCGTTCACAGTAATGGCTTCGCCTTCTTCGTTCGCACTCCCATTGCAACTTCCCAATTCTAAGTCCTAACTATTCATGGGGGGTGATAACGAAAGATTTATGCACCTGTTCCACTTTCATTTTATTCTCAACCCCATATACAGTCACCCATATCTAAGTTCAACATAGAAAATAATTATACATATAGTCAGCATGCACAAGTAAAAGGGTGTGGTGAAAATAATTTATTTAATTTATAAGGGGTGAATCCTAAAAAAATTAATTCAGGGAGACAAAACCAAATCTTACCCAAATGACAGGGGGTGACGTATAATTAACCCTTAGAAATATGGGTGTTATATGAATTAAGCCCATTTGACCAAAAGTTCAACCATAATTTTAATTAACATTAATAAAATAAGAAATATATAAAATAAAATAAAAACTACAATAGCATGAGGGTGGAGGATCTACTTCTGATGGTAGAAGTTAGATTTCTTTAATTTTTAAATCAAGACCAATACCATTATGACACTTAGCATGTTAGTATTAAAAATAAATTAAAAAAATACAATAATATAAAATAGGTAAGATCTTTTCTTTTCTTACTTCGTTCTTTGTCTTTCTCTCACAGACTCAACCTTCTCATTCTTTCTTCATATAACAAAACCCATTTCAAGTTTCATTCTCAAATTCAAATCAAGTACCACACACCTATTCAAAAATAATCAGTAATGACAAAGAAACGTACCAGTCTGGGAGTTGGAACTTTGGTGGTGGAACGTTAGTGTTGGTGTACAAAGAAGAGATAAAAGGAAAAATAAATATATTAACTGACGGCTACAAAATAAGTAATAATGATTTACAATGTATTCCTAAAATATAGATTAATATCCAAAAGATATTCCTAAAATATAGATTAAATCTAATACCATCCCTTAATTTATATTTTATCCAAAACTGACAACATCAATTCCATCCCTCAAGCGAAGAAATTGATCAGTCTTGATAGCCTTTGTTAGAACATCTTCCAGCTGCTTCTGGGAGCTACAGTGCACAACTTCTAATATTACGCTTTGAACTTGATTCCTCAGAAAATGATATTTGGTCTCAATATGCTTGCTTCTCCCATGCAGCACTGGTTTCTTGGAAAGATTGATTGCAAACTTGTTATCAATCATCAGCTTCAGAGGTTTGGCTACTTCAATCTTCAGATCTTGCAACAAGTTCAGAATCCACACAGCTTGACATGCAGTTAGAGCGCCTGCAATATATTCATCTTCACAAGTTGACAACGTAACAATAGGTTGCTTCTTGGAACACTAATAAATAGGACCTCCCAGAAATTTGAATAAGTACCCAGATGTACTTCTTCTGTCAACTCTTTCTTCCAAACGGAAATAACACTCCATACTTCAGAGTTCCCTTTACATACCTCAAAATCCTGACAGCAGCTTGGTAATGAGACACATTTGGTTTACTCATAAATCTGCTAACCATTCCAACTGCATAGAAAATATCAGGTCTGGTATTACACAAATACCTCAGAGAACCAACCAACTGTTTGAAGGTTGTAGCATCCATATCCTCTCCATCAGAATCATAGTCCAACTTCTGATTCGTATCAGCAGGTGTGATAGCAACTTTGCAATTTTATAGCTCAAATATCTTCAGAAGCTCTGGTTCATACTTCATATGATGCAAAATGATTCCTTTCCTAGAGTACATAAATTCCATCCCTAGAAAGAAACTCATTTTCCCAAGACTTGTCATCTCAAACACATTCATCAGAACTTTCTTGAACTCAGCTTTCTCTTGTTCAGAACTTCCTGTGAGTAATATGTTATCAACATACAAATAGACCAGAATCATATTACCTTCTGAAGTATGTTGAACATAAACACCATACTCCATCTCACACTTCTAAAACCCTTGTTCCTTGAAAAAAGAATCAATCTTCAAATTCCAAGCTCTGGGTGCTTGCTTCAATCCATACAAGGCTTTATGTAATTTGAACACCACCCCTTCCTGATTCTTTTTCTCAAATCCAAGAGGTTGTGATACATATACCTCTTCTTGTAATGGACCATTCAGAATGCAAATTTTACATCTAAGTGCATCATAGGCCAATTCCTGTTAGCAGCCATTGCAATTACTAGTCTGATTGTTTCATGTCTCGCTACAGGTGAAAACACTTCAAAATAATCCAGCCTAGGCTTATTTAGAAAGCCTCTTGCTACTAATATTGTTTTGTGTTTGCCAATTGATCCATCTGGCTTTAGCTTCTGCTTGAAAACCCATCTGACGTTGATGGCTTTCTTGCCTTTTGGAAGTTCTGTCAGCTTCCAAGTCTTGTTTCTCTCTATAGTATCAAGTTCTTCTTTCATGGCTTGTAACCAAACTTGCTGCTTAAGAGCTTCTTTCGTACTCATGGTTCAGAGTCTACTAACATTACACAATGAATAACTTCTCCTTCAAAGTCTACTTCAGTGTCTTGCAACATGTCAAACTCTGCAAATCTTCTTGGGATGCTTCTAACTCTTTGTTGCCTCTGAACTGGACCTTTAGAACTTTGGACACCATAACTTTCCCCTTCCGAAGCACTTGCTTCAGAAATTGGACTTTCTCCAGAACCTTGATTGTCTTCAGAGTCTGGATCACCATCGGAGTCAGAGTCAGAATCATCTTCTACTTTTGTATCTTCTTTAGAGTCAGAGTCTTTACCAGCTTCAGAAACATGTGTTTCTGACTTTTCTTCAGAAGTTCTCTCATCAGAGTCAGGATGAGACCTTTCCCAATTCCAAACTTCTGATTCCTTTACAATGACGTCTCTGCTGAACTCAACTTTGTTAGTTTCTGGACAATAAAGTTTGTACGAACCTGTACTGTGGTACCCCACCAGCAACATCACTTTACTTCTATCATCCAACTTTTGTCTTCTGGATTCTGGGACATGTTTGTAACATACAGAACCAAACACCTTCAAATGACTAACACTTTACTTATCTCCAGTCCACTTTTGAATAAGAACTATTTCCTTCAATTTCTTTGTTGGACATTTGTTGAGTACATAACATGCAGTTGCAACAGCTTCTCCCCACAGAGTATGAGGAAGCTTATTCTCTTTCAGCATGCTTCTCACCATATCAAGCAAAGTACAGTTTCTTCTTTCAGAAAGACCATTGTTTTAAGGAGTATAGGGAGCAGTAACCTCATGCTCAATTCCATTCTCCTCACAAACATATGAATTCTGTGGATTTATACTCACCACCACCATACGTTCTAAGAATCTTCAGAGTCTGGCCACTCTGATTCTCAGCCTTCAGTCTGAACTTCTTGAATTCAGCAAACATCTTGTGTTTAAACTTTATGAGAGATACACATGTCATTCTGGTGAACTCATCAACAAATGACACAAAATATTTATTCCCCCATTTGATGCTATTGGAAAAGGACCGCACACATCAGAATGCACTACTCCCAAGGCATGTTTTGCTCTTGGAGCTACTTCTGATGCAAATGGTAATCTTGGTTGCTTCCCTTCCATGCACACCTTGCATGAATTTTCAGGCTTCTTGATTGTAGGAATTCCATGTACCAGATTCTTTGATTTCAGATGCCCTAAACTTTTGAAATTCAGATGACTAAATCTTCTGTGCCACAGCTCACTGTCCTTGACAAAACTTGTTGCACTAAGACATTCAGAGTCTACAGTTCTAACATTCACCTTGAATGTTCTGTTTCTTCCCTATTATGACTCCATAATCAGCTTTTGATTATAGTCATACAGCTTCAGAAGATTGTCCTTCATGGTAACTGAAAAAACATTTCTTAATCAATTGTCCCACACTCATCAGATTGCTTTTCATGCCAGGTACATACCATACATTATGGATCACTACTGCTTTCCCGTTGTTTAGAATGATTCTGACATTTCCCATACCTTCTGCATTGAGGTATTTATCATCAGCACATCTGATCTTTGTACTCTTCCCAGAGTCAAAATCAACCAACCATTTCTTGGTTCCAGTAAGATGGTTTAAACGCCCTGTTTCCATATACCACCATTCTGATGCATTCAGATCATCAGGTTCAGAAGCCAACAATAGCACAGGTTCATCATCTGACTCTCCTATGGCTATATTTGATTATTCCGACTTCCATTCTTTGTTTGACCAGCAATCTTTGGCATAGTGACCAAAGTTCTTGCAACAGTAACACTGAACATTCTTCTTATCAGACTTCTCCTTTCCCTTCTGGATATTCTTCTGCCTATCAGAGTTTGAAGCTTCTGACCTTTGACCACCCTTAGTTTTCTTCCTGGCTTCTGGCCAAGTCTAATTCTGATACTTCTTACCAGAAGTTGCTTTCAGAGCATGCTGCTCTACTTCCCTTTCAGAAGTTCTCGCAGTCATACGCAACTCATGCGCCTCTAGACTACTTTGCAGCTCTTCAACTCTCATGGTGGTCAGATGTCTGGAATGTTCAATTGCTACCACAATATAATCAAACTGAGAAGTGAAAAATCTCAAGATCTTCTCAATAATTACTTGTTCAGACAGAGTTTCTCCACAAGCTTTCATCTCATCAGTGATCAGAATCACTCTAGAGATGTATTCAAAAACCTTCTCGTTGTCCTTCATGTTGAGATTCTCATATTGCTTTTTGAGAGCCTGAAGTTTCACCTTCTTCACTGATGCGTCACCATCGTAACATATGACCAGTGTGCCCTATGCAACCTTTGCAGTTTCAGAATCAGCAATCTTCTTAAACACATTTGCATCCCTACATTGATGGATGTAGAACAACACCATCTGATCTTTCTTCCTTAGCGCCCTATGTGTTATCTTCTATGCCTCTGTTGCGCCTGCTTCTAACAAATCATAACCATCGGTGACAAGATCTAACACATCTTGAGAACCAAACAACACGCGCATCTGGATCTTCCAACGATTCCAGTTTTTGCCATCAAATACTGGAAGCTTGGAATGGAAATCGCCTCAGTTTTCGTTCAACTTCTACCTTGTGCAATTTATGCACAAATTCAATAAAGCAGAGTTTCTCAAATCCCAGAATTAGAAACAAAGATTATCACACAGCGCCTCACTATTCTCTCGTGTTTCCCTTTTTCCTGTGGATTTCGAACTGGAGCCTCTAGATACCAATTGTAGTTGCACAAAGAAGATATGAAAGGGAAAAAGAATATATTAACTGACGGCTACAAAATAAGGAAAAATGATTTACAATGAATGACATTGAGCTACCTCACTAGGATATTTATACACAAAATAAAATCCTAAGTATCCTCTAACAAAGATATAAAAAGATATAATAATATCTTCTAAAAGACATTCCTAAAATATAGATTAATATCCAAAAGATATTCCTAAAATATAGATTAAATATAATAGTTAGTGCCTCGAAGGTCGTCGATCTAGATCAGAAGTTGGGCGGTTGATGCGGCTTTGTCACAGGGGCTGCTCAGGTGTATGTCGGTGTTCGATTGAATGGATCAGAGCTTCAACATTGTTGAGTGAAGCAGCTTGTGTTTTCATTTGGCTCGAGGAGGGATTCATGGAAGTGTCAAAGTTATTGGTTGTCGAAGTGTTATGCTTCTGATATGATATTGGGGCGGTGAGCATGGCTCTGTTGGATCTATGATGTTCGTGCGGATTCAAATCCTTCACCCTTCTTCTTTTCCTTCCAATATGAACCTTATTTTATTTGTTCGGGATATTTTGAATCTTGCAGGTAAGTGATGGACTTTTGATTTATAATAACGGTTGGCTTGTATTGTTGGAAATTGGCATTGTTTTTGTTTGTTTAGACAAATTAAGGTTTAGGAAATTGATTTGCTTTAATGGAGATGTGAGGGTGGTCCATGATTATGGTTTTGAGTTGATGAATATGATGAAAATGGTTTATAATGATGGTGGTGTTTTGGTAAGGAAGACACATGAATTAGTAGTAACAAAAAAAGTTTTTGTTACTGGTTGTGGTTGATGTAAGTGATGAAGGGATTTTGATGGTTAGTAATGAGGACATGAAACCAATGTGTATGTTAAAGGAATATGCACAAGGTGGTGGAAATAGGTATGTGAGAATGAATTAAAATATTTAAAAAATGGGTGGAAATTGATCTCTGCGGAATTTTGTATCGTGTAGGTGTTATCTCCTAAATTCGAAACCCACAAGAAATTGGCCTTATGTGCCAAAAATAGATTGAACAAATCTAAGCTGGAAATACTTCGTCAAATTGGAAAAATACTTAGAGAAATTTCTAAGTTAAAATGAATCTTCGACCAGAAGGTTCTTACATCCTTCGACTGAAAGGGTTCCAGGGCCTTCAACTAGAAGGAAACCTCATATCAGCAATAGGTGATTTTGAATCTGAAGAAAGGAGGGAAAAGAAGTTTGCTTAGTAGTTGAGGAAAGTAACGAGGCATGAAGATAGAGGTCAAAGCACATGCAAAAGACACTTGTCCTCATCCTATAGCAAGGCAACTCCTCGACGGTTACCTAGTTTTAGTATAAATATAGGAAGTTTATGTAGATTTCCGTGTGTCCAACTGATTGTACAAGTTATTCAATACTATTCGAGTACTCGATGCGTGAGAAAGAATACTGAAAATGTACGTTTGAAACACCACATTTTATAATCAAAGTCGTTTACTTTTCTCTTTACATTTCTTGCCTTTTTATCTTGCTTGCAAACGTCTATTTCTTTGCACTTTTTTCTCAGATTCCTGCACTTGAACTTTTCTGAACCCCTTTTTCTATTTACTTTTTGCACTCAAACTCGTCTCAAACCTCAACATTTCTCAGTCGAACGTGCGTTCTTTATTTACATTAGCATTTATGTCCAAACAACGTAAAAAATTAGCATATGTCTTAGGATCAAACTGATCGATCCTGCGAGTAACCAAAAATTTAACCTTTTTGGAAGATCAGTGGTTGTTTACCGAAAAACACGGTGAACAAATTAGCACACCTTGTGGGACGTTGCTAATTTTTTTTTCTTGTTTATATTAACATAAATGCTTTGCATAATTTCCTTTCTTTTATGAAGTCTTGTATGCTATTAAGAAGTGGTAAATTAACCACCAACGAATGTACAACTAGAAGGAGAAATAGTGAAAGCAATATGGCTAATCAGCCAAATAATGGAGAAATACCTCCACTAATTACCACGGGAACAACGGTTATACCAACCTTTAGTGAGAACTGTCTCGTCAACTGTTGGTTCGGTACCAACATTAACAACAACCCAAACAGGACCAATACTTTCGTATGCAGGTCCCAGAGGTCCATCAGGAACAACCCCACCAAGGGTGAATCCAGGATCTCGACCATACATTCCCCCAGGATTTTCGACAGCCTGGATGGGTTGAGACCAGCCTTATGGCATGCCAACTACTGAAATGGCTATCCTTATGAATGTTGCGTCTACATTTTCAAAACCTTTGGTAAGTATGTCTTCGCCATTACAGGGACCTGGAACTGGTATGGCGAATTTGGGTAGAAACTAACTCTTAGGAGGGGCATCCTATGCAATACCAAGCCTCACAAACGCTTCCACAACAATTTTGAGGCAACAAATGGATGAAAGCAACCATTATATGGTACAAATGTTGGCCCAAACTTTGATTACAGTGTTGAACCCTCTAATACAAAATACCACCCAGTCAAACCAACAAATGTTAGTGCAGATGGCGCGCATGGCTGAATATTTTGGGGTTCCCTAACCTATCAGACAACCCCAAAACGCACTAATAAGAGAGAATCAAGGTATAGTCTTAGAAGAAGATGTAACCATTCACCAAAACCCACAGCTAGATAGGAGGAACCACAGAGTGGAAATCGAACATCCTAGGGTCGAAATACCCATATTTCCCCCATAGATCCCTAGAGATGGTGATCAAGGTGTAATGGTGGTAAATAGAAACCAAAATGCTGACGAACTGATACAACAAGTTTGACACCATAATTATGGAACAGATAATAATCTGACAGCCAAGATCGAAAGATTCATGATACAAAATGGAATGAACATTGGCTTTCATAGGCCAAACTTTATATCCCCATTGTCAGAGTATATCTTGAAAACAGATTTACCCCCTAGGTGGAAAGTTCCAAAGTTCACTAAGTTTTCAGGGGATACGACGGAGTCCACTGTCGAACATATAGCGAGATATTTGATAGAAGTTGGGGAAATATCAAATAACGAGAGCCTCAGGATTAAATACTTCCCAAGTTCTCTAACTAAAAACACCTTTACTTGGTTTACCACCCTCCCAGCCAATTCAATCCACAATTAAAACCAATTGGAGAGATTGTTCCATGAACAATTTTACATGGGACAAACCAAAATAAGCCTGAAAGACCTGGCTAGCATGAAAAGAAGATTCACCGAGCCAATAGATGAATATCTAAATAGATTTCGACTGCTCAAAGTGAGATGCTTTACATAAGTGCCTGAACATGAATTGGTCGAAATGGCAACAGGGGGCTTAGATTATTCTATTAGGGAAAAAATTAGATACCCAATACCTGAGGGATATGGACCAATTGGCCGATAGAGTTCGACAGGTAGAACGTCTTAAAATTGAAAAAGCTAAAACAACTAAGACTCATCGAAGAGAAAGGGTAGCCTATGTCGAAATGGATGATGATGATCCAGAGACATCTAGTGATCCTATAGCTGTCGAAGAAAGCGAAATAGATTTAGTAGAATTAAAGCAAGGGCCACCATACTCTTGCAGATTGTTAGTGCCCTCAGATGGGAAGAATCCTACTGAGTCTGAAAAGAACAATGATAGATTCCCAAAGAAAACATATAGTTTCAATGTCACAAAATGTGATGAGATATTTGACTTGTTAGTTAAAGATGGCTAAATGATAGTGCCCCCATGGGAGAAAATGCCTCCTTTAGAACAAAGGAATAAAAGAGGTTTTTGTAAGTATCATAATTTTTTGGGCCATAAAAATTCACAATGTTTTCTTTTCAGGGATCTCGTTCAAGGAGCGATCAAAGAAGGCAGACTCAAATTTGCTGACAAACCACCAATGAAAATCGATGCAAACCCATTGCAAGCTGATGCCCACTATGCTGAACCAGCAGGCGTCAACATGGTCGAAGCTTATGAAGACTTCGTCAATAAGCCGGTGTTTGGCAGTTTCACTGGGAACATCTCCAGAAAGACTGTCGAAGGGGTGAGAAAGGCTACTGAATGCTTAAACAAAAAGGCTACTGAAGGCCAAAATAAAGGGGCTACTGAAGGCCTAAGAAAAGGAGTTACTGAAGACTCAAACAAAAGTACTACTGCAGGTTCTTATTTGGCTTCCGTCAAGGGTTCGACAGAGGACCTTGAAGCCAAAATGCAAAGGATGAATCTCGTTGCCAAGAGCAACGTAGAAGTCAACATGGTCGAAGTATCTGAGGCAAAGGCTTCAGAAGAGGTCATCAGACAAGAGGAAGTGAATAAAACTTCATTTCCTAAAGAGAATGAGAATCTGGATGATTTTCTGCAACGATGATAGAAAAAAAGTCTGAAGTTATACTGTGTCCAAGGTGCAGCTCCATCTTCGACAAAAGTCTGCAGAACACATATAAGGCGTAAGGGCAGTAAAAGAGAAATGGGACACCAGGGCCCAACCCAACATGGTTTCTGAGGTTAGATATGATCCTAGAAGAGGATATCAGAAAGGACCAATGGACCAGGTGAAGAGGCCATCAACTTTCAGGCCTCCAACAAATATCCTCGTGGACACTTGGCTAAAAACATCAAACAGAAAAAGGCCAAGTGAGGAGAAATGGCGAACATTCGATGTGCCAAGAGGGTCATCCTTGGCATATAGGAAGGAGTTCCAAACTACAACAACAAACAAATTGGCTCATGTGTCGAGCAACTATAAGGGGAAAAACCCCATGTCTCGCTCCCAGTGGAGAAGATATTAAAGATGATGAAAAGCCGAGAGAGAGGATAGAGAGGAGCCTCAACCAGAGTCAAGCACCAACAAACCACAAAGAATGGACAAAGGCAAACAACGAAATCCTTTGTAAAGGAAACCAATTGCTTGAATATTGGAGTGGCCAGATCAAGGTGAATCAGATGAAGAAGGTAATTCTGAATCTGATGCTACTTTAGATATTATGGTGAATGTAGTATCAGTACTACCCAGAGAGTACGACCGCCATGTCGAAGTCAAAGAGACTGACTGGAAGGTTGAATAGGAAATGGCCAAACATAGGCCAGTGTGTTATTATGTGATGAACAATGGTTGCGTCGAAGAGCAAAATTCCTTCTTCGAGCCACCTACTGAGGCGATGAAAAATCACCTCAAACCCTTGTTCATAAGGGCGAAGATAGGGGAAATAACTATCAACAAGATTCTGGTTGATTGTGGGGCTACAATAAATATAATTCCCCAATCTATGCTGAGGAAAATGGGCAAGGGAGATGGAGATATCAAACCCCACAACATGGTTCTGTCGAACTATGAGGGAGGTATTGGGACTACTATGGGGGTGATACAGTTAGACTTCAAGGTGGGAACAATACTTCAACCAACTATGTTCATGTTT
Source organism: Vicia faba (assembly GCA_948472305.1). Taxonomy (NCBI): domain Eukaryota; kingdom Viridiplantae; phylum Streptophyta; class Magnoliopsida; order Fabales; family Fabaceae; genus Vicia; species Vicia faba. The sequence goes on along the minus strand of OX451741.1, from coordinate 939,654,299 downwards.
AATTCAGCGAAGCCTAACTATAATCTACTCTTAGGTAGAGAGTGGATACATGGCATAGGTGCAGTTCCATCTTCGATGCATCAACGGGTTACTATTTGGCGCCCTGATGGCATTGTAGAGAATATCGAAGCCGACCAAAGTTATTACTTGGGTGAAGTTAACAACATTGTAAAAAATAGCTTCGACAGAAACCTGGCTCACATAGGGCCATACAATCCTCCCGAGTTCGATTTGGCACTAGCACCAAATGCCTTTTGCTCCCTCTACCTATATTCTGACCATGGTTTACAGTGGGATAGAGAAGATTTATTAAACATTGACTATGGAGGAGTTGATGACATACGGCTAACAAGCTGGGGAAGCAAATTCGGCGATAATGACTGAATCATAAGCTTTACAAAAGATTTCAGCATATGTAGCCGAAAGTAGAATGATAGCGGCCTTAGAGGCTGAAGCCAAGTACATGGCTCTTGAAGCCAATGAGCAAGTATTTCTTTCAGAAGGTCCTGGGAAAGATTTCGAGCCAGAACCACCTGATGCGAAAGAGGAAGAAATGCAAAACCAGAGGCTAGATGCCATCTATGATGATGAGCCTTTGGGTTTTGAAAAGGATCCATTGGAAAACAGTGTTAAAATGCTAGCGCAAGATCCTCTGGAAGAAATAGACATGGGCGAAGGTTTGGTGAAAAGACCAAGCTACATTAGCACGAAGATATTTCCAGAGCTCAGGATCAAAACAATCCAATTATTGAAGGAGTTCAAAGATTTCTTTGCATGGGATTATGATGAAATGCCTGGTCTCGACAGGGAAGTGGTAGAGCTTCAACTACCAATAAAGCCTGTAAAAAAGCCTGTCAAGCAGACTCCAAGGCGTTTTGCACCAGAGATCTTGTTGAAGATCAAGACGGAAGTCGAAAGACTGCTGAGATGCAAGTTCATCCGAACAACCAGGTATGTCAAATGGATTGAAAATATAGTACCTGTTATAAAGAAAAATGGTACCTTAAGGGTGTGCATCGATTTTAGAGATTTAAACGCTGCAACACCCAAAGATGAATATTCAATGCCTGTGGCGGAAATGCTTGTCAATTCTGCCGCTAGCTTCGAATACATGAGTATGCTTGATGGATACTCAGGGTATAATCAAATTTTCATTGCTGAAGAAGATGTGTCGAAAATAGCATTTCGATTCCCTGGGGCTTTGGGCATCTACGAATGGGTAGTGATGCCTTTTGGCCTAAAAAACGCAGGGGCAACATATCAAAGAGCAATAAATTCTATCTTCCATGATTTTATTGAAACTTTTATTAAGATTTATATTGATGATATTGTTGTCAAATATGTTTCAGGGAAGAATCATATAGACCATCTTCGACAATCCTTAGAAAGGATGAGACACTATGGTCTGAAAATGAATCCCCTAAAATGCGCTTTTGGCGTAAGAGCATGGGACTTCTTAGGCTTCGCGGTCCACAAGAAGGGAATTAAAGTAAACCAGAACAAGACCAACTCCATTTTGGAAGCGAAAGCGCCAACTAACAAGAAGGAGTTGCAATCTCTACTTGGCAAGATAAATTTCCTGAGGAGATTTATATCCAACTTAAGTGGAAAAACGCAAGCCTTCTCACCACTACTCTGACTCAACAAAGGAGGATTCAAGTGGGGGCATGAACAACAAGAGGCTTTCGACAAGATCAAAGAATACCTCTCCAAGCCACCTATTATGGTACCTCCTTGTAGAAATAGGAGTATGAGATTGTACATAGTTGCATCTGATAAAACTTTAGGAAGCATGTTAGCTCAAGAGGATGAGAATGGTGTCGAAAGACCCATTTATTACCTTAGTAGAGTTTTAAACGATGCAGAAATTAGATATAGAGAAGTTGAAAAACTATGTTTATGTCTTTACTTCTCATGTACAAAACTCAAGCAATATATTAAACCAGTTGATGTTTACGTTTCGTCTCGTTTTGATGTTTTCAAATATATGTTGTCGAAACCCATCTTGCACAACCGAATTGGCAAATGGGCACTTGCATTAACTGAGTATTCATTAACCTTTATGCCTCTTAAGGCTGTAAAAGGTCAAGTGGTAGCAGACTTTATAGTTAACCACTCAATAAATGAAGAATCAATCAACTACCTGGAGATCGAACCCTGGAAGTTATACTTCGACGGTTCTAGTCATAAAGATGGAACTGGGGTAGGTGTTCTGATTATTTCTCCAAATAAAATTCCAACAACATTCAAGTACAAGATCGAAGGTTCTTGTTCGAACAATGAGGCTGAGTACGAAGCTCTAATCGTAGGGCTTGAGATCTTGTTGGAATTGGGGGAAACTCGAGTTGAAATAATGGGAGAATCAGAGTTAGTTATAAAGCAAGTTACAAAAGAATACAAATGCATAAGAGAAAATATTATCATGTATTTTGTAATAGTCAATCGTTTGTTGAAAAAATTTGAAAAGATCAACATTAGACATATACCAAGATTGGAAAATCAAGTGGCTAATGACTTGGCACAGATTGCATCTGGGTATAAAATTTCAAAAGAGAAATTACAACAAGTAATCAAAGTTAGAGGAAGAGTAACATTAACCAAGTTGTCTCCAACAGATTTGAAAACCATAAAACTGGGGTACGCTGACCACGAAAACTTCGAAATTTCGTTCATAGATAATCTAACAGAACAAGATTGGAGAAAGCCTATAGTGGATTATTTGCAAAATCCAGTAGCTTCGACAGAACGAAAGATAAAGTATAGGGCGCTGAGTTATACCCTAATGGGAAACGAGTTATTTAAAAAGACGTCTGAAGGGGTGCTATTAAAATGCCTAAGCGAAACAGAGGCATACATAGCCCTTTCAACTACACATGCTGGAACATGTGGAGCACATCAAGTAGGCCATAAAATGAAATGGTTATTGTTTCGACAAGGACTATATTGGCCCACTATGTTGAAAGATTGTGTTGAGTTTGCAAAAGGATGTCAGGAATGTCAAGTACATACAAGTATCCAGCACGTACCTGCAAGCGAACTTCACTCAATTGTGAAACCTTGGCCTTTTATGGGATGGGCTTTAGATCTCATTGGAGAGATTCGACCAGCATCATCTAAAATCCAAAAATAGATATTAGTAGGCATTGATTATTTTACTAAATGGATTGAAGCAATTCCTTTAGTCAATGTAGACCAGGAAAATGTCATTGAATTCATTCAAAAGCACATTATATACAGGTTTGGAATCCCTGAGACAATAACAACTGATCAAGGGCCAGTCTTTATTGGTCGAAAAATGCAATAGTTTGCTACAGAAATGGGGTTCAAACTATTAACACCTACGCCTTACTATGCACAAGTCAATGATCAAGTCGAAGAGGCAAACAAGGTAATAATCAACTTTATAAAGAAGCATGTAGGAAAGAAGCCAAAGAATTAGCACAAGACTTTAGATAAAATTTTATGGGCTTGTCGAACTTCTCCTAAGGAAGCTACCAGAACGACACCTTTTCGACTAACTTATGGCCATGACGCAGTATTGCCAGTAGAAATTTGTCTACAATCAACAAGAATTCAGAAACATCAAGACATCCCTTCTGAAGCTTACTGGAATATGATTTTAGACGAATTGGTTGATTTGGACGAAGAAAGACTAAGAGTTTTGGATCTCTTAAGGTTACAAAAGAAGTGAGTGGAAAAATCTTACAATAAAAGAGTAAAACCCAAGACATTCTTGCCCGAGGACCTGGTATGGAAAGTAATCCTCCCAATGGATTGAAAGGATATGAATATGGGAAAATGGTCTCCTAAACGGGAAGGACCTTTTAAGATCATCCAAACATTATCTGGTGGCGCATATGAGGTCGAAGAATTAAATGAAGATCAAAGGCTCTTAAGAGTAAATGGTAAATACTTGAAAAAGTATAGACATGTACTTCAAGAGGTTAGAATAACCAATGTTTGATCTCAATCAAGTTAAAAAGCCAAGATGGAAAATGTATTAGAAAGCCAAAATGGCTAAAATTCATTACAAAAAGTACATAATACTACCCAAAAAAAACAAAGTCGAAATCAAAATGGGAGGTTGGCTTTGATTTGGAGGTATTTTATCTTCTATAGCTCCAGACGTATTTCACACAAAGCCTTTAAATGATGAAGAGTTTCAATTTTGGTATCCAATGCTTGGGCTTGTTCAGCATATGCTAATCCCTCGTTGATTTCCTCTTGACTCTCAGAATCAGTGCTGATACTGAGAAGTTCTTCCTTTCGTTTATCATTAGCAGCAATCTTAGCCTCTAACTCTCTAATATGAGCCTTCATACTGGCTGTATTTTGGTCGAGTTCTTCTACTTCTTTCTTCCTAGCTTCTTGTGCCTTCAACAACTCCTTTAGATTTGAAGTTGATTCAGCAGCAGCACCCCAAGCAGCAGCTACATGGCCATTGGCCTCCTCAATTTCGCGATTGAGAGTCCTTCGACGATTGTAGTCAATTGAAACCTGATCGATGATGGAAATCAAATCCAAAATAACACTGGCAATGTCAGGTGAAGCAACAAGAAGGTCGACAACTCTTAAAGTAGTCTTCAGAAAGGAAGGAGCAGTAGGTTCTCCCTCTAAGGTCAACATTAAATCCCTTTTAAAAAGATGCCCCTTAACCTTTTGAAGTGCCTCTTCAAGAGGAGATGTTGAAGTAGATTTGCCAGACGCAGTCGAGGCACTCTTATCAGAAGAAATTTCTCTACCCTCGAGAATGGGAGTCAAGTAGCCAAGAGTATTTTGCTTTTTCAGTAATGCCAAATCTTCCTTAGTTCGAGACCCAGTCGAAGTAACCCTCTCATTTGCAACATGAGTCACATTTGCTCCGACAGATATCTGGACATGGGCACCTTCAACATGCGCAGAGTTTTCTACTCCCCCTGTAAGGTTTTCTATTTCATCAGTCGCCGAAATATCCTCAGTCTAATTCCATGCCGCTGGTGTGCCTTCCCTCTCTGTTTCAACTACATCATCAGTAACCTCCTCTTCTTCATCCTTCTATCCATCATCAATAGCCTGCGGAGTCCCAAGATTCGCCTGTCCTCACTAGGAACTTCTTCATTAGGCTTACCAATGGCTTCATCTCGATGCCCAAAGGTTTGATTCACCTCGCTAGCATAGCTCACAAAGGATACCTTTGCTGAAGAAGGCCTATAAGTAGGATCACCCTCACTATTTATTAAAGTGACAGATTCTTCTATAGGTACAAGGGCCTGTTTAGAAGTACCAACAATGTCCTGAATATTATAAGATTGTTATCAGAACTATTGAAAAAATAAAAGAGGTGGCTAAGTCAATAAACAATCTTGAAGGGTCAAAGTGATTACCTTAGGCGAAACTTCAGCACCAGGACTTGAATTATCTCTCTCATTGAGATTATTCATCCTAGCAGCTATCTCTTGTTCCATTGGCTCTCTGATGATGATGGGAGGAGGTCTCTACCCAATAACTTTAACCTTGACCTTGGTTTTTGGACGAGGCTCATGAATAGGGGACGATTCCTTTAATTTGTGCCTCTTTAGAGGGATAGGAGGAGATTCTTTTTCTTCATCACTGGAAATTTCAATTTCTTGAACTTTCCTTTTCTATGGATTGGTTTTAAACACCCAGAAATAAAGGAGTCAAAGGCATCAACGTCAATAGTAATATGTTGAAAAGAAAGATATAGCATAAAGTGTTTACCTTTGGTGAAGGTTTTACAAGAGAGTCTCCTCCCTTTGCGCTTTCAGCGACTTTCTTAGTAATGGTCCTCTTGACGGCTAGAAAATGAACAAGTATAAGCTAGATGTCGAATGATTAAATCGAAGACGACATGACATTTGTTTTGAAAAGAAAGATTACCCTTTTTTATCTTGTCAGAGACCAGCATAAACGCCTTTTGAAGATGATCAGCAAAGTCTTTTTTGTCGAAGAATTCTTCGTTATAATACTGCTTCCACCAGTCTCCAAAAAGAGGCGAACACAGGAAATTGAGTTTGAAGTTGAACATAGTTAGTACAGTTCGACCAACGTACCTACCAATATGCTTGGTAGCAGCATCCTCTGAATAGTCTGCATTATAAAATAACAGAAGCTTTTATCGGGAATAGATTGGTGAAGGGAGCGTCTAGATGATACCAAATTGTCGAGAGACAAGATTCGGTTGATAAGGAGTCAAACTAAGTTGATTCTTCGAACTCTTGAATCTCAGTGGCATGATTCTTGGGCGAAGAAACGACTCCCAGATAGCCACATATTCATCCACATGGTCATCTTCATCAGATGAAGGATATGGTCGAATAAACCATTCCAGACCAACCTTTCTACTAGCAAAGGGAGCCATGGTCGAAAAAAATTCCTTACACTTTGAAAACATTATTACAAAGCTAATAAACGCTTTCTGGAATTGTTGACCTTTGTCAGTTGGAGTCAACAGGACTAATCTAGTCCCTTCGACCCTTCTGTTTAGGACTTCTGGGGCCCTCTCATTAATCTTATTCTTCTGAGGAAGAAAAAATTCAAAAGTGGCGTTGAGCCAAATTTGAAGAATCCAAAAGGGGCCAGAAAGGATTAAACTCGCCTTGTCTCCAATAACCTTAAGCTGAGTCACACCATTGCTGATGGACTCATACAGGTTGGCTAAAATCAACTCAGCCAGACAAAGAGGATAGCCATGATGAAGCTGTGTCGCAAGAGTGAGCATCTTCTTAGTCACTTGAAGTGACTTAGTGCAGAAAATGAAGAAAGATAACCACAAAGCTAGGAAAGTTATGTGTTCCACTTCAGAGACAGTACTACTAGATTTGTCGTGAAAATGGTTGATAAATATGGTATATGTGGGTTTCGTGGCCGAAAACCCAATGGCATCTTCAGACAAATCCTCAGGGTCGAAATAATCACCAGTTAGTCGAAGACCAGTAATGACAGCTATATCGAAAAGAGTTAGGGTTACCATTCAACAGGGAAAATGGAAGGTGAAATGCGTACTGTCCCAGAAATACATCAAAGAGACCAACATGAGAGGGAAATAAGATAATCCAGTCTTCGACAACATAATCAAGTCATAGATCCCCATATCCTTCCAGATTTGGGCTTGTACTTTTTCCATCTTACTCAGTCGTTCTAGGTATTCTGAAGTAAGACTAGGGCAAGATCGAAAGATCCTATTCCCCTTGTTCATGAACTGGAGGTTGATGTCCTCCTTCATTTGAGAATGTTGCTGGTTAGCAAGGGTTGCATCCTCAGGATCATTCCTGGGTTTCTTCGTGCAACCTATTGGATTGAGCCTAGGGTGAGTTGGGAAGAAGGTGTTATTTTGTTTTGGGTTCTCGAAGCATGTAGATAGTGGGCCATACATGGCATATATGTGCCCAAAATACTTAAAGGGAAAGAGTAACTGAGAGTCATAAGCTTCACGCCATTCTTTGGCCATGGGTTCAGATGCGACCCTTCGTTCCCCAGTCGAAACAGGTACAGGGCTAGTGGGAAAAACCTCTGGTTGTCTTTGTAGGTCAGAAACGTTCTTAGTTTTGGGGTTATTTGGTGCGTTTGAAAGGAAAGCCATGGTTGAAGGAAGTTAAAGAATGAAGAAGATGAAGGTCTTAAGACTTTTCTTTTCAAGGAAATAAAGAGTACTGGGTGTTGTAAAATAATTCCAAAGAAAGGATTCATGGCTATTTATAGTATTCAAGGAGGAGTGTTTTCCCTCAAGACCATTTAATGCTGCAGAGTTAGTGGGGCACGTTGCGAATGTTGAAGCATTTATCGTACAGGTAATGGAAACGTTTGCCATACTTTCCTAGGTTGGATGGATAATGGCCATCATAGCAGCTTGGTAATGGCTGATTGACAGTGACGTGTTGGGATAAAAGGTAATGATGACTCTGAATACCAACAGTGGTTGGTAGAAGGCGAAAAGCGCACAAGTGATTTTTGTGGTAAAAAAGAAGACAACTGTCGAATGGGAATCTCAAAGAATGATCATTTCTTCCTGCGTCGAAATTGACATTCTTGGGGGGCAATTTTTTAGCTCTTAAATTCGACACCCACAACAAATTGGCCTCATGGGCAAAAAATAGATTGAACAAATCTAAGATGGAAATACTTTGATAGATTGGAAAAATACTTAGAGAAATTTCTAAGTTAAAATGAATCTTCGACCAGAAGGTTCTTACATCCTTCGAATGAAAGGGTTCCAGGGCCTTCGACTAGAAGGAAACCTCATATCAGCAACAGGTGATTTTTAGTCTGAAGAAAGGAGGGAAAAGCAGTTCATTTAGCAGTTGAGGAAAATAACATGGCATGAAGATAGAGGTCAAAGCACATACAAAAGACACTTGTCCTCATCCTATAGCAAGGAAACTCCTCGACGGTTACCTAGTTTTAGTATAAATATAGGAAGTTTATGTAGATTTCCTTGTGTTCAACTGAACATACAAGTTATTCAATACTATTCGAGTACCCGCTGCGTGAGAAAGAATACTAAAAATGTACGTTTGAAAAACCACATTTTATAATCAAAGTCTTTTAAATTTCTCTTTACATTTGTTGCCTTTTTATCTTGCTTGCAAACGTCTATTTCCTTGCAATTTACTTGCACTTTTTTCTCAGATTCCTGCACTTGAACTTTTCCCAACCCTTTTTTCTATTTACTTTTTGCACTCAAACTCGTCTCAAACCTCAACCTTTCTCAGTCGAACATGTGTTCTTTATTTACATTAGCATTTATGTCCAAACAACGCCAAAAATTAGCATTTGTCTTAGGATCAAACTGATTGATCCTGCGAGTAACCAAAAATTTACCCTTTTTGGAAGATCAGCGGTTGTTTACTGAAAAACACGGTGAACGGTAGAGAAATAGGTTTGAAAGTTGGCCTCAAAAACTAAACAAGGAATTTACTAGACAAGGAGGTTGTGTATTGTACATTGAATGTGATACGAGAGAATGGGTTTGAAATTGAATGGAATTGTTAGTGTCTGTTAAAGACAAAACAATAAGATTGGGATGAATAAAGTGCGTGAAAAATAGGTTTTCATGGATAGTGGTTGATGTTCTAATAGTATGAAAGAGTGATCTATTTATAGTGATAATTAGGTAAATAAATTAGAAAATAAAATTAATTGACAAATCAGATTTTTCTTGGTCAATAAGTTAACCAATCAGAAACTGAGTATGACACAAATTGATGTAATTTTATGATTTTAAAATAGTATAAAGTTATTAACACATGTGTTGTACCCCAAAATTTTCCCTCTCACTTATCAAGAATTTGCTCACAAGATGTACCTTGACTGAAGATTGCACTAGGGTTTGATCAGCTCAAGACACCTCCTTAAGCACTGATGACCAAAATTAGGGTTTGAGATTGCACATGTATTTTTGAACTTCTAATGCCCCATATGACTTTCATGGATCATTATGGACCCCCAAGATCACTCATGTCAAGTTTCAAGCCTTTGATCACATTTTTGCTCAATCAATTGAGCAGTTGACCTAAAAATCAGTTGTATTGGGAAAAGTCAACTATGGAAAATTTACAGTCAAACTTATTAATTTTTGATCCATATCAACATTTTAAACTCATATGTGTCATTTGATCAAGTTTGGACCACAACTCCTCAAGAAATTTGGTCAAATCTCCAAAAACGGCAAAATGGTCAAAATTAGGGTTTTGACTAAGAAAGGGCAATTTCTGATTTTTGACCTAGAAAATGGTCAATTGGTTTAAGGCATGATCTAAAGAGTCCAATTGAATTATTTTGACCTAATGACATGGTTCAAAACATTGCAAGTCCATTAGATTGACAGGTGAATTTTGCAGTCAACTGATCAAAAGTCAACTATATATTGAAAAGTCAAACTTTGACTTTTTGGTCAAATTCAAGTGCCAAGGATCACAATTCATCAAAACATGTCAAAATATGAAACTTATTCATCAATAAATCAAAAAGTCAAGATTTCATTTTGAAAAGTCAAAATTTCTAAACTTAGAAATTTTTCCAAGTGTTGGAAATTTCATATTTTTTCATAACTTTGAGAAAACTTTTCACCATGATGCAAGATGATTAAAGAGAAACTTCCAACATGAAAGTTGTAGATCTCCATGAAATCTACAAATTTGCTTTACACAACTCCTTCCAAAAATGCTTGGATCTCAAATTATAATTTTATGAACATGTGGTAATGAAACTAAACACTTAGTGAAATTTTGCCCTAATTTGGTTAGGATTTTGACCTAACTTCATGGCACTTTTTCATATAGTTACAAGTGGAATCTTCAAAAGCTATTCAAATATGGGTTTTAGAGCAAATTGCAAGCTTTCCAAAATGTCCAAGAACTCCTTGAGATCATTCTTGAGGAGGGAGAATCAAAGAGATGGAGTTAGGGTTTTGTCACTTGAATTACAAGGCATTTTGTGATGAACAAGAATTCAATTTCTAACCTATGCTACACAATCTTGTTTTGCAGGCCTCTAAACCTCAAGATATCTCCATAATCAGAAGATTACACTTGCTTTTGAGCTATTATCCACTTGATTCAAGCTTTATCCAAGTTGCATTTCCATTAATGGCACAAAGTAACATTGCCATTCTAGTAAAGTGGCTTTAATCACAAAGTCAACTTCTCTTGAGCTTTGCATTTGTTCTTTCTATACAAGAATCCTATACACAACTAGATGAGCATGTTTAAAGTGCCTAACCACTTTAGATAGCCTTGTACCTTGCCTTGGAACAATGCTTGTCAAGCTTGCTTCAAAAACAAGCGAAAAAGCCATAACATGTGAACTTGTACTTATGATCACCCAAGCTCTCAAAACCTTTTCCTATACATTGAGACACTATTATGCAACTTAGGACACGATTTTTGTAAGCCTGAAACTCTCTCAGTTTCCCTCTAGCCAGAAATTGCACACAAACTCCATTTTTATGCAGGTTCTGACCTTGAACTTGTATCTTCTATTTCCCTCGTGCGTTCTTTGGCCTTGTAGTTCCTAAAGCTCCTATACATCAAATATAACTTGTCTCCGTCCCTGTTACACGACTTTAACGTCATCTTCCTCAACTTCCATATCCAAAAACAGAGCATTACAGTTGGACTTCTCCAGGTCATTTCAGCCACTCTCAACTCAAGCAAACCATTGCATTAGCTTCCTAGGACCTCAAGGAAGCTAAACCAATCATCAACACTGCCTGAAACAAGCTCAAACTCCAAACAGATTTCCAGTTTTGAGGTAAGTTTTCTCAACTTGAAAATCTTCATACAGGCATCATCAATAGTTTATTTGTGAATAAAACATGTAGATATCATTGCCCTGAAGCTAACCATGTCCTTAGTTTCCATTAATTTCGGTTGAGCTTAGAGAATTTTGAAACTGAAATCTCTGAAATTTTTAGGGTTCATATTAGGACCATTAAATTTCTTGCTTATCTTTGATCTATATTTTTAATACTTTACATTTCTGGAATCGTGAGAAAATTTGCTACAAGTTTCATGTTTACAGTTTTCATTTTTGATGAGAAATAAGCAAGTTACAGTTGGTCTGGCTGGAGATTGAAGATGAAGTCTTCAGAACACATTTTGCCTTACATATTTATTGTTTCATTTGTATTAACAGATGTATAGCCACCCCAGTGGTAGAAGCGCGCGCCTGTAACCTATGGGACCTGGGTTCGAGCCCCAGTGGTACTCTTTTCATTTTTCATATTTTTACAATTCTGACTTTTTTGTTTGCAGGGCGCTGGGCCTCTTTGGGCCTGGCTTATTTTTTGCTAACTGACCTCCCTATTTCCTCTTGGCACCCCCTGACCCAAGTTATATTATTTATTTATTTCATTTTTCTTTTCTTAAATATATTTTTCTAAATACTAAAAATCATAAAATACAAAAAATGATATATTTATATTTTGACTTATTTTATTTTATTTTTCCACAAAAAAAATATTTTTATACTTTATTTATTTTATTAAGTAAATCTTATAAACTTAATTAATATCATGTTTTTATTTGTTTATTTTTCACACCATTTAAAAATACATTATTTTAATATAAAAAGGACTAAAATATTTTATAATACTATAAATATTTTCAAGATAAAAAATACTTTTCTTAAAATTATTTTCTTTTGATTAATTAATAGAACTAGGTTTTCATTTAAAAAATTTTCTTAATAAATTCATACTTAATTAACTATTTTCTTTATTTAATTAGGTTAAGACAAAATCTTTTTCATGAAAACCAAGCAAAATTCATTTTCTTTACATTTTTGCATCCTTGTACATTTATTCATTTTTATACTTTGAATTTATTTGATTCCTTGTATATTCATACCAATTCTATATGGTTGTAATAGACTAATTAGGTTTAAATTCTTGCAATCCCCATTTACAAATTGTACACCCCTCCCCACAAATGTTGTAATAGCGTAGTAACTTTAAATTTCATAATTTATCGCTTTTATATAACATGCTAGTAATTAGGGTTTGCATGGAAAGACTAAAACCAATGCTTAGAAAACCCTAATTCAAGACAAAAACAAGCATGAAAATGATACACTTGCACACAAGCACCCCTAGGGTTATTCCACTTGGTTGCCTTATACAAAATGGCCATATTACGCATGTAAGGTATCTTAGCAAAAACAAGCAAATACAAGATCATAGTCCCTCGATGACGCTATCTAACTTTCCTTAGAAATGATCTTAGTCCCTCAAATAGAATGCTAATATACCTTGCAACATTGCTAATCATGGTTATACGATGACCCACGCCCGTCCCGTTTACATCCAAAGATAGGGTTTCTTATCAAATCAATGGTAAGACAACAATGTCAAAGGAAAAGAAAATTAACAAGAAAGAGTTTTGAGGAGGTAGAATGCTCCTAATTACTTGCTCCATTTCAAAACAAACATCCTTGCTATTTTCAAAAACAAACACCTACACTTCCAAAACATCTTACAAAACTTGAAAACATTTTCAAAAGATTAACATCTTTGTATACATTCTTACGAACGAGAATCATTACAAAGATTGCCTAAACAATGGCCTCTTTACAAAATAATTTCAAAAAACCACACAAAGCACAATTTCAAACAAAAGCAAGTGATCTAGCAAGTAACTAAGAGCCCATGGAAAACCATGGATGAAAAGGGTGCTAATACCTTCCCTTTTCATAATCTATCCCCCGAACTCAAGAAATAATCTCAAAGGTATTTCTTGTTCTTTTTTACCTTTCCTTTTGGATAAAAGAAAAGTGGGTGGCGACTCTTGCTAACCGCAACATTTGAGATCAAACACAAAACCTTCAAGTCATTTCTCCCACTGTATCACAGAACTGGCGACTCTGCTGGGGAATTTTATGGAAGTGGGGTTACCTTAGGGATATAGGGTATTGTTCTTCAGAATAGTCTTCTTCTACCTCTTCCTCTTCTGATTCTGTCGGGACAACTGTTTCCTTGCCTTTCCCATCTTGATTGTCTCTTTCACCGGATGTCGTTGCAAAATCTAGGGTCATTCTTGTCTGCCCATGAAATCTTCTTCCCATGTTTAGGACTCCGGTCACCTTCTTTGTCTTCTTTTTCTTCTCCTCATCCAGCAAAGTCTTCAACTCTTCTTGTCCTTTGGATAGGGTCAAGATCAACTGTTGAAACTGTGTATTTTGAACTTGGAGGTCCTTCACTGTTTGCTCGAGATCCATCTTACTGAAATAAACAGTAGAGAGATGAGGAGACTTGTTGCAAAAGACCTGCTTATGTTATGATGAATGATATATGCATATGTAATGATTTCAAGGATTTCAAAGATTCAAATTTGTTTTAGACAAAAAGGAAACACATGTTATATAAATAGATTAAAGCTAGAGTACATCAATGCCTTCTCAAGAAAAATAATACAAAAACTCTAAGATAAAAAGGTAGTTCGCATCCTCTTTGGTGCGATGTAGGCATTCAGAGTCTGCTCCTCATGAAGTAGTCTAGTGAGTTCCAAAACCTTCTTCTCGCTTGCGTAGAATTGGGCTTCGAAAGTATCTCGCTCTCCCTTGAGTTGTATCCAATCTATTTGTAGGTCTTCAAGAGAGGTGGGCATATCAGGATGTAGGATAGTGTATGGAACATCTCCCTCCATGACAGGCTCAATGATTACCGGGAGAATGGAGGGGTAAGGCATCATAAGACATTGAGCACGAGTTCGTACCCATTTGAGGTAAGGCTCAAGAGGGATGGAATTCTTGTGCCCCAAAGTCTTGCTATCCACCTTATTCAACAGCCTCCAAGCTCGGATAAATCTCTGGCGAAGACCTTGATCGTCGTTGTCGTAGTCAAATACCAAACCTTGAATCAACATCTCGCACGGGCCATCCCTTCGGGCATAACCAAATTGTCTTAAGGCTAAGCATGGGTTGTAGGTGATACCTCCCCTAATTCCAAGTAAAGGGACATTAGGGAATTCTCCACAATGGTCAACAATGATAACATTCTCTTTGGATCTGGAGCACCAATGAATGTCTGAATGTTTGAGAGTCATCAACCTTTGTGACCACCTTGAACCTTGCTCATTTTTTAATACAGATTGGGGAAGATGCAAAATAAACCATATTGCCAAGAGAGGAGTGCAACAAATAAGGACACCTCTTTTCCTCATTGTGCGAGTGTGAAAAGAGTGTAGGATATCTCCTAGCAATGTAGGCACTAGGTTGCAGGATATAAAGATTTTGACGGCGTTGACATCTATGAGTTGGTCAGGATTTGGAAACAAAACCATCCCATAGATTAGGAGAGCCACAATTTCCTCAAAGGCTTTCAAATCCAAGGAGTTCCAACAGCTTTGGGCTTTCTCGAACAAGAACTTTGCTAAGAAACCTTTGACACCACTCCTTGTTTCCTAATGAGTTATGATATCAGATGAGTGCAAGTGTAGAGCTTAAGCAATCTCTTCTGGCTTTGGGTATCTTTCCGTACCGTTGAAAGGTAGTTGATTGAGAATGGGAATCCTCAAGAGTTAGGAGAATTCTTCCAAAGTAGGCACAAGTTGATAGTCGGGAAATGTGAAGCAATGTTGTAAAGGATCAAAGAACTGAAAAAGCACCTTCATCATGTCCTCATCTGTGTTGGAGGTGACCAAGTTGAGTAGGCGACCATGTCTCTCAGTGAATGGAGAGTTTTCAGGAATCCTTGAAGCTAGCTCCTTAAGTTGTGGAGGGATCCTTACAAGGTTGACTTGAATAGTTTTCCTGCGAAGAGAATCCATATCCTACAAATCAAGAACAAAGATGAATCCAAAAATCCTTGAAATGGTTAGTGAATGTGTATGATGTTCATGATGTTCATGATGTTATGTACAAGTATGCATATACAAAAAAAACAAACAAATCCATAGGTTTAGGCTTGCATGGAGTTTTATAGGTAAAAACCCTCTTGAAGTTTAGTTAGCTTAAACCTGTCCTAGTAATAGTAACCGGGTTCTAAGGAGCTCAATATCACTGGTTTGTTTCCCTGGTCATTGTTTCAGCACAAGCCTCTTTAATGGAGACCGAAATATCCCAAGAAACCAAACCTCAATGAGTGTAGTTTCGAGTATCTACCAACTTCAGACTGCACCAAAGTTGGTAATCTCACTATATCCTAAAGGCCAAGTTGGTCAAGTAAATGCTCTAAAAGTTCATTAGTGCTTTATGACATCACTCAGCGGCCCCGTATTCTCTTTGATTAACTCAAAATCTACCGGTACCCACAAATATGTCGCACTAACGTAGCTATTGTTTAGACCATGTCGGTATACCCCGCACAGTTTCCACGATGTATTTCTACTTACCTATAAGGTATCCCAAATCCGGGTAGAGGATTCAAACCCAAACAAAGAACCATAATGTAAATCATACAAATCAAACAATGAAATCAAATAGATGTGGTATATCCCTAAGGTAACCCCACTTCCATAAAATTCCCCAGCAGAGTCTCCAGTTCTATGGTACGGTAGGAGAACTGACTTGAAGGTTTTGCGTTTGAACGCAAATGTTGCGGTTAGCAAGAGTCGCCACCAACTTTTCTTTTATCCAAAGGGAAAGGTGAAAAATCACAAGAAAGACCTTTGAGATTATTTCTTGGGTTCGGGGGTTAGATCATGAAAAGGGAAGGTATTAGCACCCGTTTCATCCATGGTTTTCCATGGGCTCTTAGTTACTTGCTAGATTACTTGCTTTTGTTTGAAATTGTGCTTAGTGTGGTTTTTGAAAGTATTTTGTAAAGAGGCCTTTGTTTAGGCAATCTTTGTAATGATTCTCGTTCGTAAGAATGTATACAAAGATGTTGATCTTTTGAAAATATTTCCAAGTTTGTAAGATGTTTTGAAATGTGTAGGTGTTTATGTTGAAAATAGCAAGGATGTTTTGTTTGAAATTGAACAAGTAATTATGAGCATTCTACCTACTCAAAAGTCTTTCTTGTGCATTTCCTTTTCTTTGACATTGTTATCTTACCATTGATTTGGTAAGTAACCCTATCTTTGGATGTAAACGGGACGGGCGTGGGTCATCGTATAACCATAATTAGCAATGTTGCAAGGCATCTTAGTATTCTCTTTTAGGGACTAAGATCATTTGTAAGGCAACTTAGATAGCGTTATCGAGGGACTATGATCTTGTATTCGTTTGTTTTTGCTAAGATACCTCACATGTGTAATATGGCCATTTTGTAAGGCAACCAAGTGGATTTTACCCTAGGGGTGCTTGTGTGCAAGTGTATTGTTTTCATGCTTGTTTTTGTCTTGAATTAGGGTTTTCTATTTGATTGATTTTAATTCTTTCCATACAAATCCTAATTACCAGCATGTCAATATAAAGCATTTAAATTGCGGAAAATAAAAATACAAAGCTATTACATGATTTGTGTGAAGGGGGTGTACAAAGTATAAATGGGGATTGCAAGAAATTAAACCCTAATTAAGTTATTACAACCATATTAAATTGAATAAATAAATGTACAAGATATGAAAAGGAATAATGTATAAAGTAATGAATAAAAAAAAGGAATGGATTTTATTTGGTTTTGTCCTTGTTAAAGAAAGTTATTATTTTTTAACCTAATGACCTAAAAAAGTTTTAAAAAAAAGATAAACTAATTTTAATTTAGAGGAGAAAATATTTGTAAGTTTTATGAAGAAGATTTTAACACTAGACTAAATAGTATGAAAATTGATTAAATTAGGAAAAGTATAAATTCTATTTTTATTTTAAGAAAATAAAATAAGCCTAAATCTAATTAACTAAAAAAATTAAGTTTATAACAAAAATATTTTTTTATGTTTTTTAGTCTAGAAAATAAAATAAATATATATAGTATGAATAAAAATATATTTTTTATCTCTTATTTTTGTCAATAAAATAAATATTAATATTAATAATAAAAATAATAAAAAAAGAAAAAGAAAATAAAAATAAAGTAAATAAAAAAGTCAGGGGGGTTCATTAGTAAATAAAAGAGTATTATGAGCAAAAATGAACTAAGCCCAATGAAGAGCCCAAATGCTGCCAAAAAAGAACAAAAAAGAGTCAGAAAAATGTGAAAATAACAAAATGGTCACGCTGGGGCTTGAACCCAGGACCATGAGGTGAATAGGCGCGCGCTTTACCACTGGGGTGGCTATATATCCATTAACTTGTATGAAATGATAAATACATAACACAAAACGCGCCCTGACTGTACTTCATCTTCAACCTCCAGCCAAAGGATCTGTAACTTGCTTATTTCTCAATCATTTGCAAAAATGTAAACATGAAAATTGATCCACTTTGTCACACGAATCCAACCATATAAATATCATAAACTATAAATCAAGGATGAATTAGAATTTCTAAAAGTACCAAATTCTGACCTAAATATTTCAGAAAGTTTAAACTCAAAATTCTCCTATCTCAATCAAAATAAATGAAATCTATGGACATGTACAGCTTCAGGGCAATGATGTCTACATTTTATCTTCACAAATGTAAGCCTAACAATGCCTAATTAATGAGATAGAAGTTCAAGAAAAATGCCTCAAAACTGGAAATCTTGAAATGGATTTGAGCTGGTTTCAGGCAGTGTTGATGATTAGGTTAGCTTCGTTGGACCTCTAGGAAGCTAATGCAATGGCTGGCTTGAGCTGAGGGTGGCAGGAATGGTCTGGAGAATTCCAATTGTGATGCTCTGTTTTTGGTTATGGAAGACAGGGTAAATGGTGTTACAGAAGTGAAACAGGTACAAGGATGAGTTACCCTTGATGCAAGGAAGCTTTAGAAACTAAAAGGCCAAGAAACGCACGAGGGAAATGTGAGTTTGAGGTTCAAGGTCAGAAACTGTGCAATAATGGAGTTTTTGGGCAATTTCTGATTTGAGAGAGTTTTGGTGTATTTCAGGGTGCTCAAGCTCGTCCTCTAGCTCACAAATAGTGCCTCTATTTATAAGCAACAAGTTTGGAGACTTGTTGTTGATCAAAATTCAAAATCACAAGTTTATGCATAACATATGATTTTTGAGAATTTCAAGTTTCCAAGCATTGTGTACTTGCTAAGATAGAGTGGTTATGCTTTAAACAAGCTTGCTTCTGACTTTGTGGATGGAGTGTGATCAGAGGGAACAAGTTAAAGGCTCAAGAATTGACTTTACACAAAAGCTTGCTTTTCTAAAATGGAAGTGTTCACTTTGTGTCATTAATGGAAATGTGGATTGGATAAAGCTTAAACCACTTGGATTAAAGCTCCAAAGTTTATGTAATCCATTAATGATGGATAGATACACAAGTTAGGAGGCCTACAAAGCAATATTATGCAACCTAGGTTTGAAATTGGATTCTTGTTCATCACAAAATGCCTTGTAATTTAAGTGACAAAACACTAATTTCATCTCTTCGATTCTCCCTCCTCAAGAATGATCTCAAGGAGTTCTTGGATATTTTGGAAAGCTTGAAATGTCATATACAACCCATATTTGAATTGCTTTTGAAGATTCACCTTGGAACTATATGAAAAAGTGCCATGAAGTTGAGTCAAAATCCTGACCAAATTAGGGCAAAATTTCACTAAGTGTTTAGTTTCATGACCCTATGTTCTTGAAATTATAACTTGAGATCCAAGCATTTTTAGGAGAATTTGTGTGAAGAAAAGTTGTAGATTTCATGGGGATCTACAACTTTCATTTTGGAATTTTCTTTTGAATCATCTTGCATCATGATGAAAATTTGGCTCAAAGTTATCAAAAAACATGAAATTTCAAACACTTAGAAAAATTTCTAAGTTTAGAAATTTTGACTTTTCAAAATAAAATCTTGACTTTTTGATTTCTTGATGAATAAGTTTCATATTTTGACAAGTTTTGATAAATTATGATCTTTGGCACTTGAATTTGACCAAAAAGTCAAAGTTTGACTTTTTAGTATACAGTTGACTTTTGATTAGTTGACTGCAAAATTCATCTGTCAGTCTAATGGACTTGCAATGTTTTGAATCCTATCATTAGGTAAAAATGATGCAATTGGACTCTTGATATCATGCCTTAAACCAATTGATCAATTGCTAGGTCAAAAATCAGAAATTGCCCTTTCCTAGTCAAAACCCTAATTTTGACCATTTTGCCCTTTTGGAGATTTGATCAAATTTCTTGAGGAATTATGGTCCAAACTTGATCAAATGATACATATGAGTTTAAAATATTGATGTGGATCAAAAATTATAGGATTTGACTGTAAATTGGCCATGGTTGACTTTTTCCCCAATACAGTTGATTTTTAGGTCAACTGTTCAATTGACTGATCAAAAGTGGGATCCATGGCTTGAAACGTGACATGAGTAATCTTGGGGGTCCATAATGATCCTTGAAAGTCATATGTGTCATTGGAAGTTCAAAAATCCTTGTGCAAACTCAAACCCTAATTTTGGTCATCAGTGCTTAAGGAGATGTCTTGAGCTGATCAACCCCTAGTACCGTCTTGAGCCAAGGAGATCTTGTAAGCAAATTGTTGATAAGTGAGAGGGAAAATTTTGGGGTACAACACATACAATGGAAAAGAAAATCCAACGGGCAGGCTATTACTGGTCTACCATGGAAGCAGAATGCTATCAACACTCTCGAACCTGCCATAAGTGTCAGATCTACGCTGATAAGGTGCACGTACCTCCAGTTCCTCTGAATGTTTTGACAACTCCTTGGCCCTTTGCTATGTGTGGGATTGATATGATTGGGGAAATCAAGCCAACAACCTCCAATGGACACTGCTTCATCCTAGTGGCCATTGACTATTTTACCAACTGGGTGGAGGCAGCTTCTTTCGCTTCCGTTACCAAGAATGTTGTAGCCCGGTTCATTAAGAAAAATCTCATTTGTCGGTACAGTATCCCGGAGAGGATCATTACAGACAATGGTACAAACTTAAACAATACTATGATCACCGCTTTGTGCGAGCAATTCAAGATCCAGCATCACAATTCTTCCCCTTACCGGCCGAGGATGAATGGTGTTGTCGAAGCCGCAAATAAGAACATTAAAAAGATCATACAGAAAATGACAGTCACAAACAAAGACTGGCATGAGATGCTACCATTCTCTCTCGATGAATATCGTACCACAGCTCGCACATCAACCGGGGCAACACCTTATTCTCTGGTTTACGACATGGAAGTTGTCTTGCCTATTGAGGTCCAAATCCCCTCTCTGAGAATTATGAAGGATGAAGGGCTGAATGAAGACGATTGGATCCAGACTCGACTTGATCAACTAAACTTGATTGATGAGAAAAGGCTCACTGCTGTCTGTCATGGTCAAATGTATAAAAAACGGATGATCAAGGCTTTCAACAAAAAGGTCAGACGCCAAATGTATCAAGTTGAGGATCTGGTGATCAAACATATCATACTGTCACAAGGTGACCCCAGGGGAAAATGGACTCCTACATACGAAGGACCATTTGTAATCAAAAACATATTCTCGTGTGGCCCAATGATCTTGACCACCATGGATGGTGATGACCTGCTGCACCCTGCAAACGCAGACATAGTTAAAAGATACTACGCATAAGAGACCTACTAGGTTGACACACCTAGGCAAAACAAGGGCATCCCGACGAACCAAAAGGTTCGGGAAAAAATTAGGGATAAAACAAAAAAATCTGTACACTCGGCATGTTGAAAACCCGAAAGGGCAACTTGGGCAAAAAAGGGTTTCCCGGTGGACTGAAAACCTGAAAGGGCGTTCCAGGCAAAAGTTAGGGAATTAAAGCTTATGACTATGTCCCGTTGGATCACCTTACGGACAACCTGCAAACTCAGAGGTTCTGATGAATTAAACCAACTTCAGACAATGCAACAAATAGACAAGACGCTTAGAGATACGAAGGCTATAGCAGAATGGGAACCCCATGGGATTATTATACATAGCTATCTTTTCTTTGTATCAAAATTTTCATTTTTTACGACGGAATTCTCTTACTAGAAAAACTTGTCTCATTGTACAAAAATACTTACTCAAAGTCAATACAAAGATATCTCTTTGAAAGTGCAAAACTATCTATTTTTTTTCTTTACTCTTGTGTTTTGTTTACAAAAACGTCCAATGATTCATTTTTGAACATATGCATTTGAATATAATTACTGTTTATAAATAAACAAAATAGAAAGACAATCATTGATGGCTTTAAGAGGTAGGGAAATTTCTCTAGGCTATCTCCATAATCCCCCGCAGTGTGTAGTTGAATCCCCAACAGAACAGAGCTTCCAGTTATCAATCCCCAGTAGAAGTCGTCAAATTTCTCAGGATTCCCCCATAGGATTTTACAAGCAGTACACGACATCTCCCTTACAACAAAGTTTATTTCTCCAAGCAGAAATTCATCAACACTTAGACTTCACAACATGAAGACTTATACTCCATATCCTCAGCAGCAGTCAGGGATTTATTTTCCCCAATCCGACAACAGTGCAACAGACTAGCTCACATATGCATACATCGCATCCATATATCATAAACATTGATAGCACGAATGCATCATACCATGCATTTCATACAACACGACTTTGCATCTTAGCTAACATTTTATCCTTTTCAGGATAAGGTTAACGGCTACCATTAACAATGTTCAAAGTTTTCAGATACAGTTCAGATACGCTCCAGACACGAATGTCATTCTGATACTCATTCAGATCCAACTTTCAGATACAATTCAGATACGCTCCAGACACGGATGCCATTCTGATACTCATTCAGATCCAACTTTCAGATACAATTCAGATATGCTCCAGACACGGACGCCATTCTGATACTCATTCAGATTTGGTCTTCAGATACAGTTCAGATACACTATAGACACGGATGCCATTCTGATACTCATTTAGATCCAACCTTCAGATTCAATTCAGATATGCTCCAGACACGGATTCCATTCTGATACTCATTAAGAGCCTCTTCCAGATACAGTTCAGATACGCTCAAGACACGGACACCATTTTGATACTCATTTGTTCAGCTTACAAAATACAGTTCAACAATCACTCTTGGATGGCATCTACAAGCCCATCTACAACAAATTTCTATCATCTCTCCAAATGGAATCTTTAAGCCCATTCCCTCTACCATCACATCGCCTAGTGCATATTTCTGGGCACTCTAGTTTCCAATCATCTTCCACCTTCGAGTCATGAATGGTAAAACATGCCAATCTAACTCTTCAGGCTTAAGAAGATTGAACAGGGGCATTTTTTGTACCCCAAAATTTTCCCTCTCACTTATCAAGAATTTTCTCACAAGATGTCCCTTGACCCAAGACTGCACTAGGGTTTGATCAACTCAAGACACCTCTTTAAGCATTGATGACCAAAATTAGGGTTTGAGATTGCACATGGATTTTTGAACTTATAATGCCCCATATGAATTTCATCGATCATTATGGACCCCCAAGATCACTCATGTCAAGTTTCAAGCCTTGGATCACATTTTTGCTCAGTCAATTGAGCAGTTGACCTAAAAATTAGTTGTATTGGGAAAAAAGTCAACTATGGCCAATTTACAGTAAAACTTCTTAATTTTTTATCCATATCAACATTTTAAACTCATATGCATCATTTGATCAAGTTTGGACCACAACTCCTCAAGAAATTTGGTCAAATCTCCAAAAGGGCAAAATGGTCAAAATTAGGGTTTTGACTAAGAAAGGGCAATTTCTGATTTTTGACCTAGCAAATGGTCAATTGGTTTAAGGCATGATCTCAAGAGTCCAATTGCATTATTTTTACCTAATGACATGGTTCAAAACATTGCAAGTCCATTAGATTGACAGATGAATTTTGCAGTCAACTGATCAAAAGTCAACTGTATACTGAAAAGTCAAACTTTGACTTTTTGGTCAAATTCAAGTGCCAAGGATCACATTTGATCGAAACATGTCAAAATATGAAACTTATTCATCAAGAAATCAAAAAGTCAAGATTTCATTTTGAAAAGTCAAAATTTCTAAACTTAGAAATTTTTCTAAGTGTTGGAAATTTCATATTTTTTCATAACTTTGAGCCAAATTTTCACCATGATGCAAGATGATTCAAGAGAAACTTCCAACATGAAAGTTGTATATATCCATTAAATCTACAACTTTGCTTTACACAACTCCTTCCAAAAATGCTTGGATCTCAAGTTATAATTTTATGAACATGTGGTCATGAAAATAAACACAGTAAATTTTTTCCCTTATTTGGTCAGGATTTTGACCTAACTTCATGGCACTTTTTCATATAGTTCCAAGGGGAATATTCAAAATCAATTAAAAAATGGGTTGTAGATCACATTGCAAGCTTTCCAATATATCCAATAACTCCTTGAGATCATTCTTGAGGAGGGAGAATCGAAGAGATGAAGTTATGGTTTTGTCACTTGAATTACAAGGAATTTTGTGATGAACAAGAATTCAATTTCAAACCTATGCTGCACAATCTTGTTTTGCAGGCCTCTAAACCTAAAGATCTCTCCATAATCAGAAGATTACACGTGTTTTTGAGCTATTATCCACTTGATTCAAGCTTTATCCAAGTTGCATTTCCATTAATGGCACAAAGTAACATTGCCATTCTAGTAAAGTGGCTTTAATCACAAAGTCAACTTCTCTTGAGCTTTGCATTTGTTCTTTCTGCATAAGCATCCTATACACAATCAGATGAGCATGTTTAAATTGCCTAACCACTTTAGATAGCCTTGTACCTTGCCTTGGAACAATGCTTGTCAAGCTTGCTTCAAAAACAAGCTAAAAAGTCATAACATGTGAATTTGTACTTCTGATCACCCAAGCTCTCAAAACCTTTTCCTGTACATTGAGACACTATTATGCAACTTAGGACACGATTTTTGCAAGCCTGAAACTCTCTCAATTTCCCTCTAGCCAGATATTGCACACTAACTCCATTTTTGTGCAGGTTCTGACCTTGAACTTGTATCTTCTATTTCCCTCGTGCGTTCTTTGGCCTTTTAGTTCCTAAAGCACCTATACATCAAATATAACTTATCCCCGTCCCTGTTACACGACTGTAACATCATCTTCCTCAACTTCCATAGCCAAAAGCAGAGCATTACAATTTGACTTCTCCAGCTCATTTCAACAACTCTTAACTCAAGCAAACCATTGCATTAGCTTCCTAGGACCTCAAGGAAGCTAACCCAATCATCACCACTGCCTGAAACAAGCTCAAACTCCAAACACGATTTCCAGTTTTGAGGTAAGTTTTCTCAACTTGAAACTCTTCATACAGGCATCATCAATAGTTTATTTATGAATAAAACATGTAGATATCATTGCCCTGAAGCTAACCATGTCCTTAGTTTCCATTAATTTTGCTTGAGCTTAGAGAATTTTGAAACTGAAATCTCTGAAATTTTTAGGGTTCAGAATAGGGCCATTAAAATTCTTGCTTATCTTTGATCTATAGTTTTAATACTTTACATTTCTGGAATCGTGAGAAAATTTGCTACAAGTTTCATGTTTACAGTTTTCATTTTTGATGAGAAATAAGCAAGTTACAGTTGGTATGGCTGGAGGTTGAAGATGAAGTCTTCAAAACACATTTTGCCTTACATATTTATTGTTTCATTTGTGTTAACATATGTATAGCCGCCCCAGTGGTAGAAGCGCACTCATGTAACCTATGTGACCTGGGTTTGAGCCCCAGTAGTACCCTTTTCATTTTTCATATTTTTACAATTCTGACTTTTTTGTTTGCAGGGCGCTCAGCCTCTTTGGGCCTGGCCTATTTTTTGCTAACTGACCTCCCTATTTCCTCTTGGCACCCCCTGGCCAAAGCTTTATTATTTATTTATTTATTTCATTTTTATTTTCTTAAATATATTTTTCTAAATACTAAAAATCATAAAATACAAAAAGTGATATATTTATATTTTGACTTATTTTATTTTATTTTTCCACAAAAAAAATATTTTTATACTTTATTTATTTTATTAAGTAAATCTTATAAACTTAATTAATATCATGTTTTTATTTTTTTTATTTTTCACACCATTTAAAAATACATTATTTTAATATTAAAAAGGACTAAAATATTTTATAATACTATAAATATTTTCAAGATAAAAAATACCAAAAATACTTTTCTTAAAATTATTTTCTTTTGATTAATTAATAGAACTAGGTTTTCATTTAAACTTTTTTCTTAATAAATTCATACTTAAATAACTATTTTCTTTATTTAATTAGGTTAAGACAATCTTTTTCATGAAAACCAAGTAAAATTTATTTTCTTTACATTTTTGCATCCTTGTACATTTATTCATTTTTATACTTTGTATTTATTTAATTCCTTGTATGTTAATACCAATTCAATATGGTTGTAATAGACTAATTAGGTTTAAATTCTTGCAATCCCCATTTACAAATTGTACACCCCCACCAATGCTTAGAAAACCCTAATTCAAGACAAAAACAAGCATGAAAATGATACACTTTCACACAAGCACCCCTAGGGTTATTCCACTTGGTTGCCTTATACAAAATGATATTAGTCCCTCGATGATGCTATCTAAGTTGCCATACAAATGATATTAGTCCCTTAAAAAGAATGCTAAGATACATTGCAACATTGCTAAGTGTGATCGGTGGAAATAGAGTTGACTGTTTAAAGCTGGATCGCGTATGTCGCGGTAAGCAAGAGTCGCCACCGTCTTTTATTTTCTCCAACAAGGGAAGGACAAAAGCACAGCAAAATTCCTTATGAGATTGTTTCTCGGTTCGGGAGGTAGATTTATAGAAAGGGAAGGTGTTAGCAACATTTCTATCCGTGGTTATCCACGGGCTCTTAGGTACTTGCTCTTATGTTTTCAAAATGTTTTTTCTTTTCAAATGTGAGTGGGTTTGAAAAAGTCTCATTGAAAGATTTCTGAGTGACTCTTGTATCTGTCCTCAAGAGTGTTTGAAAAATTTGTTTTGAAAGCTTTTTGAAAGTGTAGTGTGAAAAGATTTTTGTTTTGTTTTTTAGAGAGCAAATACCCATGAGTCATCTACCTACCTTAAGGAATTAGGCTGTGTAAGAGTCCTTAAGATAGTGTCATCCCACCATTGGGAGGTAGGTAGCACCGCCGTTGGAGGTGTTCGGGTCAATTCGATTTTAGGGACAGTGTGGTCACCGAAGCAATAGTAGGACACCTTAGAAGTAACCCTAATGTACTAGATCCTTTTTAATCCGAGGCAACCGTTTCGAGGCAACTGGATCTTGGACATAAGAGCGACCACTAAAATGTCCTATACTTGACGACCACTTTCAAAGGCAACGAGTGAAGCGTACCCTAGAAGTGGCATGTGCATTGTGTGTTGTTTTCATGTTATATTTATCTTTGATCAGGCCATTGTGAGCTACGAGTCGTTTTTTAATTATCATACATTCTTTCATGCGAGTTTAGCAGTTAGGAGTGCGGAAAATTAAATACAGAAAGATAAAAGCTACGCTATTACAAGGCGCGGGTCTATACATCGCCAAAATACAAAGACCCGTTTTTGATAAAGATGCGGAAAGTAAAAAAGCAATAAACCTAATTACTATTACATCCTTGAACAGTTACATAATAATCAAATAAGAAAATAGTGCGCGAATAAATTAAACTGGACGTCCGAGGGTGTTGACCCTTTGCTTGAAATTAAATTAAATTAAAACCTAATTAATTATTTAATTAAAGAAAAGAAAGTGTTTTTTATGTTTTTTTTTGTATTTATGAAAATAAGAAAAAGAATTAAAGAAAACCCTAGTTCTATGTTTATTTTAATTATTAATGAAAATGTCGAAGTTGACCTAATTTAAACTAATTGATTAATTTACATGTTTATTTAAATAATAATAATCAATAATGATGATAATAATTAATAAAAAGATTAAAAGTGTCAAAACCTAATTCTATATAATTTTTATTTATTAAGAAAAAAGATTAAATTTCAAACCTAAATTAACTAAGTTGATTGTTAGAATTTATTAAAAAAAATAGGTTAATGGTGCAATTAATAAATAATTAAAACAATTTACATTTTTGAGTTTCTGATTTTTATTAGGAAAAAAACTATTTTATGGTGAATTAATAAAAATAATTAAAACAATTAAAAGAATTAGAAAAGATAAAAAAAATAATATTATGCAAACCAAGGGGGTTAGATGGCCCAAAGTGGACGTGAGATTGAAGCAATTCAGGCCCAAGATCACAAGCCTCGTTGACTTTCAGGAATCATGCGCATGCTGTTTGACTGGGGTACACCATGGATTTCACCTTCTGGCCACTGGATGGATCTCATGGCCACTTGGCAGGCTTAGGCGTGAGGGTGCAAGATGGAATTCTGGGCGTGTACTGCATGTGAATACCTTGTGAAAAAATAGAAAGAATTATATGGGGGACCTGGGAATCGAACCCAGGTCCATGTACCTGCCAGCCACGTTCCCAACCAACTGAGCCATTCAAGCGCGTTTGTAGTGTAACTGGACAATAAATATTATATATAGAAAACAAGTATTATGATGCAGAACAAAAAAATACGCGCGCAGTTTGAACCACCCAACCATGCACTGCCACGCCATCTCCTTCTTCGTCGAACCTATAAAAAGAAAACAAGATAGCGGGGGTTTTAAACCCCCACTAACTATAACCATGAAAAATAGCGACTAGAGTTAGGGACAATATAAAAAGGGCGCGATGATTCCATTCAGTTCGCCTTGAGCTTCTGAGTTTAATGGTATGTGTCTCAAGGTCTGATTTTTGCTCAGCATGAAAGCCCTAATTTAAAAACTGGGAAACCCTAAAACGTGTTAATGGCAAATCATGATCCAGAGCGTTATAATGCAATTAGACTATTCCATTAGCTTCAGAAGGTTCCTGTGAATACAAAACACTCAACAATATATATCAAATGCGCATGAATCATGATATGAAATTCTTGAAACATATGCAAACCGTGTGACTTAGTATGGACGATTCTTTGCGTGTTAAGCTTCGTTCTTGATTGCAATGGCTCCCTGGCAATGTCAGCAATGTATTGGAAACAATTTTAGGCCTTGAATCCACCTGCAAATAGGAAATCAGTTTCACTCTTTTTATCAATTTTTTGCAACTTTGTTATGGAGCTCTATGGCAGCTTTTTCGTGTTCTACACTAGGGTTGGCCTCAGCATATGTATGTGATGTGAATTAGGTTAAAACTTTGGCCCAAAAGTCCATGAATTTAAGTTTGCAATCTTTGATTTTCAATCATATAATTTTCAATCTTTTTCCATGAAAAACTTGCCAATTATGGATGATCTTCCCTTTTTGATTTGAGAAACGAGTTTGCCAGCTTGCCCTGATTTGATTTGCTTCACAAAAGATCCAAAAAACATATCTTTTTGATTTTCCTATAATTAAAACTAATTAAATGAATTAATATTAATATAAATTCAATTAATTAATTAAAAATAAGAAAATAAATTATTTTGAGCTCAATGGGTCGTGCATAGGCTTTGGGTAATGATTCAAGAAAGAACTTGAGGCCCATTAGCAAAATTGAAGCTTTTTAGGCAAAGTTAACTTTTGAAAGTTCCCAAAATTTCCCAACTTCTCCAATGCATATATTGCTCAATTATGAAGCTATTAACATGTTCTTGGACATTTTGGAAAGGTCCTGAAGTCCTCTAACCAATGCCTTTGGTCCCATGTCATTTTGATTTACCAATCTCAAGTTATGGTCTTTGACTTAAAGTGCCTTTTTGTTGACTTTTGAAAATGACCTATAATGTTGAAATTGATAACTTTTTATGAGAGCATTTCTTGGACTTGGAGTGTGAAGATGAATTGTAGGAAATGTCATCCCCTTCAAAATGAGCTTTGGATGGGATTTTTTTGATAAACCATGAAGAAGTTATGCCTTGGTCAATTTGCAGTTGACTTTTTAGCTGTCCAAAAATAGAAACTTTTGCATCTTGAGACTTTTTGAGCCATGCTTGTGGAATCATGATCAAGAATTGATCAAATGATGATTGTGGCTTCAAAATAAGATGTTAACCAAAATTTTTGACTTTTGACTGTCAAATGACCATTTTACCCCTGCAGTTGACTGTGGAGCAATTAGGGCTTTTGACTGTGCAATTTGATGCTGTGAGTCTTGAACCTTGACATATGGATGCTTGACAATGTATACAGGCATATGGGACTTGATTGGACCCTTGAAAACCTTAATTTCTTTGCCAGAACCAAAACCCTAATTTTGACTGTGTTAGGAGGCAATTGGACTGTGCAACCCTTGAGAGATTTTGAACCATTTGGAGATTGACCCTGACAAATCTTGAAGAATATGGGAGGGCAAATTTTGGGGTACAACAGTTGCCCCTGTTCAATCTTCTTAGACTTGAGGATGTAGATTGGCTGGCGTGCCTTTCGTAATCCGAAGGTGGAAGATGATTGAACACTAGAGTGCCCAGAAATTTGCACTCACATAGTAGAGTATCAGCAGTGTGATGTAGGGAGTGGGCTTACAGATGCCATTTGGAGAGATGATGGATAGGAGGATGGGCTTATAGATGCCATCTAGGGATTGTTGGTATGTGGATGGGCTTATAGATTCCATCTAGGTGTCGATCGCGTAAGAGATTCCTTAGCGAGAACTTGCGTACCTGAGAAAGAAAGATAATTACCTGGCCTATTACAGGGATTGATCTTCAAACTCTTTATGAAGATATGCCCTGGCTGGATAAAGGTATCTAATCTCTAAACTCTTCATGTAGATATGCCCTGGCTGGATACAGGTATCGAGTCTACAATCAGTTACTCACAGATGTGCCCTGGCTAGATACAGGAATCGAATCTTCAAACTCTTCAGACGTGCCCTGGCTGGATACAGGAATCGAATCTGGAATTAGTCGCCAACAGATTTGCCCTGGCTGGATACAGGTATCGAATCTTCAAACTCTTCAGACGTGCCCTGGCTGGATACAGGAATCGAGTCCGGAATAGTCGTCAACAGATATGCCCTGGCTGGATACAGGAATCGAGTCTGGAATAGTCGTCAACAGATATGCCCTGGCTGGATACAGGAATCGAATCTTCAAACTCTTCAGACGTGCCCTGGCTGGATAAAGGAATCGAGTCCGGAAATAGTCGTCAACAGATATGCCCTGGCTGGATACAGGAATCGAATCTTCAAACTCTTCAGACGTGCCCTGGCTGGATACAGGAATCGAGTCCGGAAATAGTCGTCAACAGATATGCCCTGGCTGGATACAGGAATCGAATCTTCAAACTCTTCAGACGTGCCCTGGCTGGATACAGGAATCGAGTCCGGAAATAGTCGTCAACAGATATGCCCTGGCTGGATACAGGAATCGAATCTTCAAACTCTTCAGATGTGCCCTGGTTGGATACAGGAATCGAGTCCGGAAATAGTCGTCAACAGATATGCCCTGGCTGGATAAAAGAATCGAATCTTCAAACTCTTTAGACGTGCCCTGGCTGGATACAGGAATCGAGTCCGGAAATAGTCATCAACATATATGCCCTGGCTGGATACAGGAATCGAATCTTCAAACTCTTCAGACGTGCCCTGGCTGGATACAGGAATCGAGTCCGGAATTTCTTCATGTAGATATGCCCTGGCTAGATACAGGTATCGAATCCTCAAACTCTTCAGACGTGCCCTGGCTGGATATAGGAATCGAGTCCGGAAATAGTCGTCAATAGATATGCCCTGGCTATATACAGGAATCGAATCTTCAAACTCTTCAGACGTTCCCTGGCTGGATACAGGAATCGAGTCCGGAAATAGTCGTCAACAGATATGCCCTGGCTGGATACAGGAATCGAATCTTCAAACTCTTCAGACGTGCCCTGGCTGGATACAGGAATCGAGTCCGGAAATAGTCGTCAACAGATATGCCCTGGCTGGATACAAGAATCGAATCTTCAAACTCTTTAGACGTGCCCTGGATGGATACAGGAATCGAGTCCGGAAATAGTCGTCAACAGATATGCCCTAGCTGGATACAGGAATCGAATCTTCAAACTCTTCAGACGTGCCCTGGCTGGATACAAGAATCGAGTCCGGAAATAGTCGTCAACAGATATGCCCTGGCTGGATACAGGAATCGAATCTTCAAACTCTTCAGACGTGCCCTGGCTGGATACAGGAATCGAGTCCGGAATTTCTTCATGTAGATATGCGCTGGCTGGATACAGGTATCGAATCCATAATCAATCGCTCACAGATATACCCTGGCTAGATACAGGTATCGAATCTGGAATTGCGACAGTTGATAGTACTCATCTTTGTATTGACCTTGTTCCTGAAAAGGCGAAACATTAGTTGTATGCGATGTCATGATGTATAAAGTGCGTGATGTTCTCAAAATAAATGAGATTGTATGTTCATGATGCGTGTATGCATGCTATAATATATGAAGATGTGATGTTTATGACTGTATTTTTGTATAGGAAAATAAATCCTTGACGAATGCCGGGAGCTTGAAACCTGGGCTGATGTTTGAAGAGTAGAGTTCTTCATTTCCGTTGGGGATGACGGTTGCGAGAATAAACCTGTAGGAGAAGATGACTCTGTTGAGGAATAAACTTGTTGGAGAGATTATTCTGCGGGGAATTACTCTGTGGGAGAAGAGATACTTCGCTGAGGTTTGATGATAACTCCGCTGGGGATACCGTTGATGTGTTATGTTGAGGAATTTGATGAACTCCGTGGCAATTGGCTGAGGATAACCCAGTTATATCCTGGTGGGGAAATAACCTTTGAATAAAGCCGGGGAGAGTGTTCGTACTCTGCAGGTGATAAGCTTCCAGAATCTACTGGGGATAAGCTTCCTGAATCTACTGGGGAAATTGATTGAACTCTCCTGGGGAAACTTTTCAGATTGGACTGGGGAATGGCTCCACTGGATGTTCTGTATTCTGCCGGGGAACAATCTTAGATCAAGATTGTCGGGGATGCTTGCTAGGAATGTTTGTGTACTCTGTTGGGGAATGTTGAGATCTTATGGGGATACCCACTTCCTTGAGACTGACTGAGGATAACTCTGCTCGGGGAGAGTGTTGGTGACTTGCTGGAGATACGGTGCCTTGTTAGGGTTGATGGGAGACAAACTTCTTGGGAGAGTATTGCTGGGTCTTGTCTTACTCGGCGGGGAGTGAAGGTATCTGGGTTACATTCTTCAGCCGAACTTACCTTGGTACCTTGGTGGACAGAGCAATTAGATTGCTTAGACAACTCATTATTGCCCCTGTTTCTGACGTTACCTGTAATTAATCCTTTGTTTCGTATTCAAATATTTATGAGTTAGCAATTAGTGTCAAATGCATATATCAAAAATGAACATTGGACGTTCTTTGCACAACAAAACAGAAAAAAGGAAAATAATTGGCAATTTATCTG
This sequence comes from Vicia faba, assembly GCA_948472305.1. Taxonomy (NCBI): domain Eukaryota; kingdom Viridiplantae; phylum Streptophyta; class Magnoliopsida; order Fabales; family Fabaceae; genus Vicia; species Vicia faba. The sequence continues at coordinate 939,621,391 of OX451741.1, read as the reverse complement.
AAAAGTGAATTTGTATTGATCTTTGAATTTGCCTGTAAATAGGCGTTTATGTACAAGAGGTTGTCGTCCTAGTAAGAGAACGCCGCCGAACAAACAGAGTTTATACAATTTTGTGAAAAAGGAAAACAAAACAGCTGTGTGAAGAAAGATAATCCCACTGGGTTCCAACTCTGCTATCGCCTTTATGTCTTCGAGCGTATCATCACTTGGCTGCTTAGTTGAAGATGAAGCTGATTGATCGATGCCGTCTGAACTTGATGTTGATACCGGATTCTGGATGCAAGGTGATTCAATGAGACATAGTATTACGCTTTAATCCCTAACTTTTGCCTGGACCGCCCTTTCGGGTTTTCAATCCACCGGGATACCCATTTTTGCCCAAGCCGCTTTTTAGGTTTTCGACTTGCCGGGTGTACAGATTTTTTTCATTTCATCCCTTATTTTTGCCCGAACCCTTTTGGTTCGTCGGGAAGCCCTAATTTTTTCCTAGGTATGTCAACCTAGCGGGTCTTTTATTATGCGTAGTATCTTTTTACTATGTCTGCATTGGCAGGGTGAGGAAGGTCGTCACCATCCATGGTGGTTAGAATCATGGCTCCTCCTGAGAAGACATGTTTAACCATAAATGGCCCTTCGTACGTGGGGGTCCATTTTCCCCTGGGATCACTTTGAGGAAGAATGATGCATTTGATTACCAGGTCCCCAACTTGATACTCTTGTGGTCTGACTTTCTTGTTAAATGCCCTGATCATCCGTTTTTGATACGTTTGACCATGACAAATAGCAGTGAGTCTCTTTTCGTCAATTAGGTTTAACTGATCAAGTCGAGTCTGGATCCAGTCATCTTCGCTCAAGCCTGCATCCTTCATTATCCGGAGAGAGGGTATCTGGACTTCAATCGGTAAGACTGCCTCCATGCCATAGACCAAGGAAAAGGGAGTTGCCCCGATTGACGTTCTTGCTGAGGTACGGTACCCGTGAAGAGCAAACGGTAACATCTCGTGCCAATATTTATAGGTCACTGTCATCTTCTGCACAATCTTCTTGATATTCTTATTCACCGCTTCTACAGCCCCATTCATCTTTGGCCGGTAAGGAGAAGAGTTGTGGTGCTGTATCTTGAATTGCTCGCAGAGCTCAGTGATCATCTTATTATTGAGATTGGTACCATTGTCCGTAATGATCCTTTCCGGGACGCTGTATCGACAGATCAGGTTGTGTCGAATGAACCGTGCCACGACATTCTTGGTTACGGTAGCGTAGGAAGCTGCTTTAACCCACTTTGTAAAGTAATCAATCGCTACCAGGATGAAGCGATGCCCGTTGGATGTTGTAGGTTTAATCTTGCCGATCATATCAATGCCCCACATTGCAAAAGGCCAAGGTGCAGTCAAGACATTCAGAGGGACTGGAGGAACATGCACCTTATCTGCATAAATCTGGCATTTGTGACACGTCCGAGAATGTTGGTAACAATCAGCTTCCATTGTGGACCAGAAATATCCTGCCCGAAGGATTTTATTTGCCATGGTGTGTCCACTGGAATGCGTTCCGAAGGTACCTTCATGCAGTTCTGCCATGATCTTTTCTGCTTCAGTCTTATCCACACAACGTAGTAAGGTTGAATCATGGTTTCGCTTATAGAGAATGCCATTGCTGAGGAAGAACTTTGTAGCGAACCTTCTCAGAAACTTCTTGTCATTGACAGATGCACCCTCGGGGTATTCTTGAGCTTCCAGATACCTTTTCACCTCATGATACCAAGGTTTTTCAGTTACCTCTTCAGCTTCAAGATCACAACAATATGCAGGTTCATCCAGTTTCCAGATAATGATCTGGGGAGCCTCATTGTCCCATTTGACTCTGAACATAGAAGACATCGTAGCCAACGCGTCCGCCAGCTGATTCTCCTCTCTTGGGAAGTGTTTAAAAGTTATCTCTATGAAATGGGGGATCAACGTCAACACACACTCTTTGTAAGGAATAAGGTTTGGGTGTTTCGTATCCCACTCTCCTTTGATCTGATTGATCACGAGAGCGGAATCTCTGAAGACACTCAGAAACTTGATCCTTAAGTCAATCGCAGCTTGAAGACCCATGATGCATGCCTCATACTCCGCCATGTTGTTGGTGCAGTTGAAACATAGTCGGGCAGTGAGTGGAGTATGAGTGCCTTTTGGGGATATGATCACAGCGCCGATACTGTTACCCAAAGCGTTGGAGGCTCCGTCAAAGTGCATAGACCATCGGGATCCTTCCTCAGGTCCTTCATCCGGTCCAGGTACTTCACAATCAGTCACTACCATGATGTTCTCGTCAGGAAATTCAAAGTTCATTGACTGGTAGTCATCCACTGCCTGGTGTGCCAAATGGTCTGCCAACACACTCCCCTTGATAGCTTTCTGAGTCGTGTATTTGATGTCGTATTCTGTCAAGATCATCTGCCATCTTGCTATTCTTCCAGACAGAGCGGGCTTTTCGAATATGTACTTTATTGGATCCATTTTTGAAATCAACAGAGTAGTGTGAGTCAACATATACTGTCTCAGCCGGCGAGCAGCCCATACCAAAGCGCAGCAAGTTTTCTTGAGCAGTGAGTATCGGGTCTCACAGTCGGTAAACTTTTTGCTAAGGTAATAAATGGCATGCTCTTTTCGGCCAGACTCGTCATGCTGCCCCAGCACACACCCCATTGAGCTGTCAAGTACCGTCAAGTATAGTATTAGAGGTCTCCCTTCAACCGGTGGCATAAGAATGGGTGGTTCTTGGAGATACTCTTTGATTCTGTCGAAAGCGGCCTGACATTCATCGTTCCAACGTACTACTTGATCTTTCTTCAGCAACTTGAAGATTGGTTCACAGGTAGCAGTTAGATGGGAGATGAACCGGGAAATATAATTCAGACGCCCTAGAAAGCCTCTGACTTCTTTCTCTGTCTTGGGAACTGGCATCTCTTGTATGGCTTTCACTTTGGCAGGGTCCACTTGAATACCTTTGTCGCTCACGACGAAGCCTAGCAACTTCCCAGATCTTACCCCGAAGGTACACTTGTTCGGATTCAACCTTAGCTTGTATAACTTCAGACGATCAAACAGCTTCTGTAAATGGTCAAGGTGTTCCTCCTCAGTTTGAGACCTTGCAATCATATCATCGACGTATACTTCTATCTCATGATGGATCATGTCATGAAACAAAGCAACCATGGCACGTTGGTAGGTTGCCCCAGCATTTTTCAACCCAAAAGGCATGACCTTGTAGCAGAAGGTGCCCCACTGAGTAACAAAGGTAGTCTTTTCCATATCTTCAGGAGCCATTTTGATCTGATTATAACCTAAAAAGCCGTCCATGAAGGAGAACACTTTGTGCTGAGCAGTATTGTCAATCAGAACGTCAATGTGAGGCAGAGGGAAGTCATCCTTGGGGCTCGCCCTATTCAAATCCATGTAATCAACACACATTCTGACCTTACCATCTTTCTTCGGTACCGGAACCACATTGGCAACCCACTGAGGGTAAGAAGTCACTGCTAGAAACCCGGCATCAAATTGTTTCATAACCTCAGCTTTGATCTTCTCAGACATCTCTGGACGCATACGGCGGACCTTCTGTTTAAACGGAGGGCATTCTTCCTTGGTAGGCAGGTGATGAACTACAATGTCGGAATCCAACCCAGGCATGTCTTCGTAGGACCAGGCGAAGATTTCCACATAATCATGCAACATCTGAATCAACCGTTGTTTCACGCTGAGCTCCAGATTGGCACCAATCTTGACTTCCTTTCTATCTGTCTCAGTACCCAGATTTACCGTTTCCACTGGCTCTTCATGTGGCTGAATGGCCCTCTCTTCCTGGAGTAACAGTCTTGCAAGCTCACCAGGCACTTCGCAATCATCTTCACCTTCGTCTTCGGCTAAGTTGATCGGATTTTCGAAGTCATAACTGGCAGTAGCAGAGTCGTTACCAGTGAGATCCAGAGTGGATTGAAACCTGTATGAGGGAGTGTGTGTAAATATAGCTGTTTTGCAATATATAAAGAAAGAAAGAAAGGGAGCACAAGATTTGAAATGCGAAAAACGTCCAATGTTTTTATTCATGATATATGGAAATGACAAGTAATAAGCCCTCACAAATGAAACCAACGGTGCCCCGGGTAGGACACCGGGCCATAAAGTTTCACATTATTGTTCGTTACAAATTTAAAAAACAAAGGAATTCATTACTGAGTAACAAAAGTAACAGGTATGTAGTCTTTGGCCGTCCAATTGTTCAGTCCGCCGTCGGTCGTCGGGTAGATCCAGCTATCAAACTCTGATTCCTCCGCATCGCCTTCAATAGCATTCACTCCCGGGTTGGTGATGAACACGGGAGGTCTTCCGATCCTTGCTTCGCGTACAGCCCTCTGAGCCTCTGCAGTGAAACCCAGCCCAAACTTGTCAGTCTTTGGAGTAAAATCAGGGAGCCTGCCCCAGTTTGCACATTCACCTTTTTCAATCACAGCCCGGGCGTCCTTCAAGGAAGCCATCTTCAAAGGAGAGTCTTCTTCAATCACTGTCTCAGTTGACGCCAATGTTGGAGGCACCTCTTCAAAATGTTGAAAGGGGGTTTCAATGAACTCCCCGTCCATCTCTATATACCGAAACGAGTTAAGATGACTAACCATGTATTCTTCCTCCCCCTGCACTGTAACAATCTTCCCTCTGACAGGGTATTTAAGCTTTTGGTGTAGAGTGGAGGTCACAGCCCCAGCCTTGTGGATCCAAGGACGACCCAACAAACAAGAATAGGATGGACGAATGTCCATCACATAGAACGTTGAATCAAAGACTTGAGAACCAACCCGGATCGGAATATCTACTTCACCATGTACCATCCTCTTCGACCCGTCAAAGGCTCGGACAACGATGTTACTAGGCTTCAACTCCAAACCCTCACAATCCAACCTGTCTAAGGCCTTCTTGGGTAATACATTCAGTGAAGAACCGGTGTCTACCAACACGTGGGCGAGAGTAGTGCCCCTGCATTCAATGGAGACATGCAGGGCATCGTTGTGGTTCTTTCCCTTGGCGGTCAGATCAGCATCAGAGAAACCCAACCCATTGTCAGCGGTCAAGTTGGCCACACAATCAGTAAATTGGTCCGCAGACGTTTCTTGTGGCACATGGGCCGTCTTTAGGAAAGAAATCAGGGCCTTGGCATGGGCCTCTGAACATAACAGCAGTGATAGCATAGAGATCTTAGAGGGGGTGTGCCCCAGCTGTTCAACGACGTTGAAATCACTCTTCTTGATGATCTTAAGGATTTCTTCCATCTCTTGTTGTGAAGCTTCAACATTAACGGTCTTAGGTGCCTCCATCTGGGCAGGCATATCAGCAATCCCTTTTCCCCGAGTGTCAGGTGACTCGGCAGCAGGGGTAGAAACTTGATCAGGAGGGGAAACAGGCGCATTTGTAGGCGTGATGATAAGAGGTCTTCGGATGACTGGTGGCGCAATGTCAGGCGAGAAGAGCCTGCCACTGCGAGTAACTTTAGCGGGACCGATGATGTTACTGATACCGGTACTAGTGTTGAACTCCTGCTTCACTCCAAGCACGTAAACATCTTCCCCATAGTGCCATGGGACAACCTTGTCAGATTTATAGGGGAGGGGCCCCGGAACAGTAATGATGATAGGTGCAACAAACATGATTTTGACTGGCTTCCTCGGGGGAGCCCTGGTAGGGTTGTTGAAAATGTTGACAACGGATACTTCTTCAGTAGGAACAATAGGAACAGCGGTCTTCTTGAACAAGATCTCTTTGCTATCCATCAGTTTTTGGACGCCTGACTTCAGCAACGGACAACCAGCAGGTGAAACAGCACATAGAAGGCAACCCTCGCTACAACCCGGAAATAAACCGGCTAGCAACAGGTTCCTCTTGACATCCAATAAAGGAGTAACAATCTCATCCACGGAGCCTACATATAGATCTTCCTCAATAGCATTTACTCCATGCTGGGGCATAGGAGCAGTCACAACGTTGGGCCTTTCGGGCGCCTCAAACTGTATTTCCTTGGCATTGATAAGGTCCCGGACCTTATTCCTCAGGGCCCAGCAATCATCAGTAGAATACCCCGGGCTATCAGAGTGATAAGCACAACGGGCATTGGGATTGTACTTCGGAGAGGTTGTGTTTACCACCTTCGGAGCTTCTCTGATAGTCACCAAGTTGGTTGATAGCAGTTGCGGCAAGATCTGCGACAAGGTCATACTAAGCCGAGTATATTCTCTTATGGGTCTCTCACCCCTTGGTTGGTTAGGTTGCCGAGGAGCGGAAGCAGGCTTTGCAATTACCACCGCGTTGACAGCTTGGCGGCGTTCCGGTTTGTTTTGCCTCCTGGGCCCATACACAGCACTGGCTTCCTTCTTGAAAGGCTTCTTCTCAGAACTTGAGGACGCACCTTTCTGTATCTTCCCTGATTTCATACCAGCTTCTATCCTCTCTCCCATCATAATGAGGTCTATAAACCCTGCAGAAGAATTACCGATCAAGTGGTTGAAGAAGGGCCCAGATAGGGTCCCCAAGAACATGTCCACGAGTTCACGGTTGTTTAACGGTGGCTGCACCCTGCCAGCCAGGTCCCTCCACTTCTGCGCGTACTCTTTAAAACCTTCTCCCGATCCTAGCGACATACCCTGGAGTTGGGTACGTGTAGGAGCGAGGTCGGCATTGTACTGATACTGCTTATAAAAAGCAGTAGCCAAGTCCTCCCAGTTACGAACCTTGGTTCCATCCAGCTGATAGAACCATTCGAGATGAGTCCCTGAAAGACTCTCCCGGAAGAAATGGATCCATAAGTTCTTGTCCACAGTATATGGTTGGATCTTCCGCACATAAGATCTGAGATGTAGCTTAGGGAAGGACGCCCCGTCATACTTTGCGAAAGACGGTGCCTTAAACTTATGTGGGATTACCACGCCAGAAGATAGACCCAGGTCTCCAAAATCCAACCCGGGCACCTGTTGAATTTCCATGGCATTCAGGCGATCCTCTAACTGCTTGTACCTGTCTTCAGCGGGAGGGTACTGCTCTTCATTGAAATCAGTCTCGTTGTTAGAGACCACAGGACTAGGAACCCTTCCCCCTTGGGGGCTGCCTTTCCCTACAGAAGAACCAGCTTGATCAGCCTCATTTTGCAGTGTGTTGCCAAACCTCCGTCCAGTGTTGAATAGTACAGTTCTCTTCTTCTTCTTCTTTACCAGCAGAGCCTTCAATTCCTCTTGACCTTGGGCTAAACTCATGATCAACTCTTGGAACTGGGCGTTCTGAGCCTGGAGGGCCTTGATGGATTGCTCAGTAGATGATTCAGGATTCATGATGAGACAAGCTGAAATAAACAGCGAAGAAGATTAAACCACCTGTAAAAAAAGAGTACCTGTTATGCACATGATGCATGATATGCTGTTTATGAAATGCATTCAAGGGTTCGAAATTTCAAATTTGTTGTAGACAAAAAGGAACACACGTTATCATTAAGAAATAATTGTTCAGTACATCAAGGCCTCATGGGCAAACATTACAAAGTAAATTAATCCCAAAAGACAATGCGCATCCTCTTTGGAGCTATGTAAGTGTTGAGAGTCTTTTCCTCGTGCAGTAGGCGGGTGAGCTCCAAGACCTTCTTCTCACTAGCATGTAGACTGGCTTCAAGAGAATTTCGTTCTTCCCTAAGCTGGATCCAGCTCTTCTGCATTTCTTCGCAGGATGTGGGCATGTCAGGATGTTGAACGGTGTATGAGACCTCTCCTTCCAACACTGGCTCTTTGATCACAGGGAGAACATGAGGATATGGCATCACTAACTTCTGGGAGCGGGCTCGTACCCACTTGAGATAAGGCTCCAACGGGATGGAGTTCCTGTGCCCCAGTGTCTTGCTGTCTACCTTGTTGGGCATCCTCCAAGCTCTGATAAATCTCTGGCGAAGTCCTTGTGCATCGTTGTCGAAGTCAAAAACTATGTCAGGAAGCAACATGTCATGAGGGCCATCCCTCCGAGCGTATCCGAACTGTCTCAAAGCCAGACACGGGTTGTAAGTAATACCTCCTCTGATTCCAAGTAAAGGAACATTAGGAAACTCCCCGCAACGATCAATGATAGTGACGTCTTCTCTGGACCAAGAACACCAATGTATATCATCATGCGTAAGAGTCATTAATCGTTGTGACCATCTCAAACCCCGCTCGTTCTTCAAAACTTATTGTGGAAGGTGCAAAATAAACCACCTTGCCAGGAGAGGAGTGCAGCACATGAGAACACCTCTTTTTCTCATGTTTCGAGTGTAACATGAGTGAAGGATGTCCCCAAGCAACGTAGGTATAGGATTCCTGGACATTAAGATCTTGACAGCATTGATATCTATAAGCTGATCGGGATTCGGGAACAACACCAACCCATAGACAAGGAGTGCCACAACTTCTTCAAAAGCTTGTAGGTCAAGGGAATTTCAACATTCTTGGGCCTTCTCAAACAGAAACTTGGCCAAGAACCCTTTGATACCACTTCTAACTTCCAAATGTCCCTTGATGTCAGATGGTTGTAGGCATAATGCTTTAGCAACCTCTTCAAGTTTGGGTTCCCTTTCCGTACCGTTGTAGGGTAGTTGACTAAGGATTGGGATCTTCATAAGCTGGGAAAACTCTTCCAAGGTAGGCACCAGTTGATAATCCGGGAAAGTAAAGAAGTGGTGCAACGGGTCAAAGAACTGGAAGAGGACCTTTATCATATCTTCCTCAATGTTGGTGTTGACCAAGTTGATGAGTCTTCCACGTTTTTCACTGAAAGAAGAGCTCTCGAGAATCCTGGATGTAAGTTCCTTAAGCTGAGGAGGGACCCTTACGAGGTTGATCTGAATTGTCTTTCTGCAGATAGTTTCCATGTCCTACAAAACAAGAACAAAGATGAAGATTCGAACCCCTGAAGTGGTTAGTGGATGTATATGATGCTGTATGATGTTATGATATTATGATAAAACACACCACAAGTATCCACAAAAAGCAAACATGGTAAGGCACACAAGTCACACAAGACAATCCTTAGAGTTTAGGCCAGCATGGGGTCTAGGTATTACCCTCTTGAAGTTGGTGGGCTCAAAACCTGTCCTATCAGAAGTAACCGGGTTCTAAGGATCTCAATATCATTAGATTGTTTTCTGTGTTCATTGTTTCGATTTAGCCACTGAACTGGCGATCAAAATATTCCAAGAAAACAACCCTCAATGAGTGTAGTATCGAGTATCAACCAACTTCGGACTGCACTAAAGTCAGTCATCTCACTACCCTAAAGAGGCCAGGATGGTCAAGTAAGGTTCTTAAGGTCAGTTGATGCTTCACGACACCACGCGGCGGCCCCGTACTCTCCTTGACTTGACTCAAGGGTTACCGGTACTCACCAAAGTGCCACATCAACGTAGCAAACTGCTTCAACCGTGTCAGTATACCCCGCACAGTTCCCTCACAGTTTGTTGCTACTTTCTAAGAAGGTATCCCCCAAATCCGGGTTAGGATCTATGAAACTCCCAAAACAGGCCCACAATATTAAATCAAGCAAGGCAAGTAATTGAAAACATGATGATGAACTATTCCTAAGGTACACCTCACTTTTGATATTCCCCAACAGAGTTGCCAGTTCTGTGATCGGTGGAAATAGAACTGACTGTTTAAAGCTGGATCACGTATGTCGCGGTAAGCAAGAGTCGCCACCGTCTTTTATTTTCTCCAAAAAGGGAAGGACAAAAGCACAGCAAAATTCCTTATGAGATTGTTTCTCGGTTCGGGAGGTAGATTTATAGAAAGGGAAGGTGTTAGCACCCTTTCTATCCATGGTTATCCACGGGCTCTTAGGTACTTGCTCTTATGTTTTCAAAATGTTTTTGCTTTTCAAATGTGAGTGGGTTTGAAAAAGATTCATTGAAAGATTTCTGAGTGACTCTTGTATTTGTCCTCAAGAGTGTTTGAAAAATTTGTTTTGAAAGCTTTTTGAAAGTGTAGTGTAAAAAGATTTTTGTTTTGTTTTTTAGAGAGCAAGTACCCATGAGTCATCTACCTACCCTAAGGAATTAGGCTGTGTAAGAGTCCTTAAGATAGTGCCATCCCACCATTGGGAGGTAGGTAGCACCACCGTTGGAGGTGTTCGGGTCAATTCGATTTTAGGGACAATGTGGTCACCGAAGAAATAGTAGGACACCTTAGAAGTAACCCTAATGTCCTAGATCCTTTTTAATCTGAGGCAACCGTTTCGAGGCAACTGGATCTTGGACATAAGAGCGACCACTAAAACGTCCTATACTTGACGACCACTTTCGAAGGCAACGAGTGAAGCATACCCTAGAAGTGACATGTGCATTGTATGTTGTTTTCATGTTATATTTATCTTTGATCAGGCCATTGTGAGCTACGAGTCGTTTTTTAATTATCATACATTCTTTCATGCGAGTTTAGCAGTTAGGAGTGCGGAAAATTAAATACAGAAAGATAAAAGCTACGCTATTACAAGGCGCGGGTCTATACATCGCCAAAATACAAAGACCCGTTTTTGATAAAGATGCGGAAAGTAAAAAAGCAATAAACCTAATTACTATTACATCCTTAAACAGTTACATAATAATCAAATAAGAAAATAGTGCGCGAATAAATTAAACTGGACGTCCGAGGGTGTTGACCCTTTGCTTGAAATTAAATTAAATTAAAACCTAATTAATTATTTAATTAAAGAAAAGAAAGTGTTTTTTATGTTTTTTTTTGTATTTATGAAAATAAGAAAAAGAATTAAAGAAAACCCTAGTTCTATGTTTATTTTAATTATTAATGAAAATGTCGAAGTTACCTAATTTAAACTAATTGATTAATTTACATGTTTATTTAAATAATAATAATCAATAATGATGATAATAATTAATAAAAAGATTAAAAGTGTCAAAACCTAATTCTATATAATTTTTATTTATTAAGAAAAAAGATTAAATTTCAAACCTAAATTAACTAAGTTGATTGTTAGAATTTATTTAAAAAAAAATAGGTTAATGGTGCAATTAATAAATAATTAAAACAATTTACATTTTTGAGTTTCTGATTTTTATTAGGAAAAAAACTATTTTATGGTGAATTAATAAAAATAATTAAAACAATTAAAAGAATTAGAAAAGAGAAAGAAAAAAAATAAAATTATGCAAACCAAGGGGGTTAGATGGCCCAAAGTGGAGGTGAGATTGAAGCAATTCAGGCCCAAGATCACAAGCCTCGTTGACTTTCAGGAATCATGCGCATGTTGTTTGACTGGGGTACACCATGGATTTCACCTTCTGGCCACTGGATGGATCTCATGGCCACTTGGCAGGCTTAGGCGTGAGGGTGCAAGATGGAATTCTGGGCGTGTACTGCATGTGAATACCTTGTGAAAAAATAGAAAGAATTATATGGGGGACCTGGGAATCGAACCCAGGTCCCAGTACCTGCCAGCCACGTTCCCAACCAACTGAGCCATTCAAGCGCGTTTGTAGTGTAACTGGACAATAAATATTATATATAGAAAACAAGTATTATGATGTAGAACAAAAAAATACGCGTGCAGTTTGAACCACTCAACCATGCACTGCCACGCCATCTCCTTCTTCGTTGAACCTGTAAAAAGAAAACAAGATAGCGGGGGTTTTAAACCCCCACTAACTATAACCACGAAAAATAGCGACTAGAGTTAGGGACAATATAAAAAGGGCGCGATGATTCCATTCAGTTCGCCTTGAGCTTCTGAGTTTAATGGTATGTGTCTCAAGGTCTGATTTTTGCTCAGCACGAAAGCCCTAATTTAAAAACTGGGAAACCCTAAAACGTGTTAATGGCAAATCATGATCCAGAGCGTTATAATGCAATTAGACTATTCCATTAGCTTCAGAAGGTTCCTGTGAATACAAAACACTCAACAATATATATAAAATGCGCATGAATCATGATATGAAATTCTGGAAACATATGCAAACCGTGTGACTTAGTATGGACGATTCTTTGCGTGTTAAGCTTCGTTCTTGATTGCAATGGCTCCCTGGAAATGTCAGCAATGTATTGGAAACAATTTTAGGCCTTGAATCCACCTGCAAATAGGAAATCAGTTTCACACTTTTTATCAATTTTTTGCAACTTTGTTATGGAGCTCTATGGCAGCTTTTTCGTGTTCTACACTAGGGTTGGCCTCAGCATATGTATGTGATGTGAATTAGGTTAAAACTTTGGCCCAAAAGTCCATGAATTTAAGTTTGCAATCTTTGATTTTCAATCATATAATTTTCAATCTTTTTCCATGAAAACCTTGCCAATTATGGATGATCTTCCCTTTTTGATTTGAGAAACGAGTTTGCCAGCTTGCCCTGATTTGATTTACTTCACAAAAGATCCAAAAACATATCTTTTTGATTTTCCTATAATTAAAACCAATTAAATGAATTAATATTAATATAATTTCAATTAATTAATTAAAAATAAGAAAATAAATTATTTTGAGCTCAATGGGTCGTGCATAGGCTTTGGGTAATGATTCAAGAAAGAATTTGAGGCCCATTAGCAAAATTGAAGCTTTTTAGGCAAAGTTGACTTTTGAAAGTTCCCAAAAATTTCCCAACTTCTCCAATGCATATCTTGCTCAATTATGAAGCTATGAACATGTTCTTGGACATTTTGGAAAGATCTTGAAGTGCTCTAACCAATGCCTTTGGTCCCATGTCATTTTGATTTACCAATCTCAAGTTATGGTCTTTGACTTAAAGTGCCTTTTTGTTGACTTTTGAAAATGACCTATAATGTTGAAATTGATAACTTTTTGTGAGAGAATTTCTTGGACTTGGAGTGTGAAGATGAATTGTAGGAAATGTCATCCCCTTCAAAATGAGCTTTGGATGGGATTTTTCTGATAAACCATGAAGAAGTTATTCATTGGTCAATTTGCAGTTGACTTTTCAACTGTCCAAAAATAGAAACTTTTGCATCTTGAGACTTTTTGAGCCATGCTTGTGGAATCATGATCAAGAATTGATCAAATGATGATTGTGGCTTCAAAATAAGATGTTGACCAAAAATTTTGACGTTTAACTATCAAATGACCATTTTACCCCTGCAGTTGACTGTGGAGCAATTAGGGCTTTTGACTGTGCAATTTGATGCTGTGAGTCTTGAACCTTGACATATGGAGGCTTGACAATGTATACAGGCATATGGGACTTGATTGGACCCTTGAAAACCTTAATTTCTTTTCCAGAACCAAAACCCTAATTTTGACTGTGTTAGGAGGCAATTGGACTGTGCAACCCTTGAGAGATTTTGAACCATTTGGAGATTGACCCTGACAAATCTTGAAGAATATGGGAGGGCAAATTTTGGGGTACAACACTAAGCATGGTTATACGATGACCCACGCCCGTCCCGTTTACATCCAAAGATAGGGTTGCTTATCAAATCAATGGTAAGACAACAATGTCAAAGGAAAAGAAAATGAACAAGAAAGACTTTTGAGGAGATAGAATGCTCCTAATTACTTGCTCCATTTCAAAACAAACATTCTTGATATTTTCAAAAACAAACACCTACACTTTTAAAACATCTTACAAAACTTAAAAATATTTTCAAAAGATTACCATCTTTGTATACATTCTTACGAACGAGAATCATTATAAAAATTGCCTAAACAATGGCCTCTTTACATAATACTTTAAAAAAAACCACACAAAGCACAATTTCAAACAAAAGCAAGTGATCTAGCAAGTAACTAAGATCCCGTGGAAAACCATGGATGAAAAGGGTGCTAATACCTTCCCTTTTCATAATCTACCCCCCGAACTCAAGAAATAATCTCAAAGGTCTTTCATGTGCTTTTTCACCTTTCCTTTTGGATAAAAGAAAAGTCAGTGACGACTCTTGCTAACTGCAACATTTGCGATCAAATGCAAAACCTTCAAGTCAGTTCTCCCACCGTATCACATCATGAAAGGAAAAATGTTAAAAATATAGCAAATGAGATTTGAACTCGTGACCTTGTACTTGCAAGTTTTACTCCTTACCAATTATGTTATGTCATTCTATTCGAGATAAAAAGACATATAGAAGTATATAAAGGTGGCAAAATATTTTGCTATTTAAAAAATATAAATAATTTAAAAGTAAACTATTATATTTTTAAATAAACTTGAAAATGAATATTTATAAAACCCAAAATGTTAGTGTAAGAAAACCAAATGAATTTTAAAAACCTAATTTTAATAATTTCGATCGTAGCACCAAGGCGGACAAATTTGGGGTATAACATTATGTAAGTGCCATAAGTTATCCTAAATGTGGAGTCAAGTACTTTATTGTCAATCAAACATTATCTGTAACATGATGACCATAAAGATGGTTGATGGGTGCTCTACAAATCATGTTGAGGGACATGAGTGACCTAGATGGAATTAGTCCCTCCTACATATACGAAAGTAATATTTGTGGACCTCTTGATAAAGTATGACTGTAAATTGCATGGTCATGCTCAAATAAGTTAATATGAGATATTGAGCTTATTTGTTGTTATCAAGTGTATTCGGGGATTGAGGAATAACATATTAGACTATACAAGGGTGGCACATTTTATGAATTATGTTCAATATAGATATAAGGGCAATAGGGTATTGTACACATCATAATTATCACATAAAGCTTATGTCAGATCACATGACACTTTCGTTACTTGGGTAGCAGTGATGTGTTGTTACATACCACTTATTATTTATAATATTAAATACGTGATTTATTATTATTGTCAATGTAACAAGAACCTACATCGAAGAAATTTTGAAATAGCCTTGGAAACATTCACAACTCCTCACATTCCACCATAACACTCACCCAAGATTTTTATAACTCTCTACATTCCAAAAGCTTCAAAATAAATAAAATACAATGCTTCATATTTTTCAATCCAAAAAACACATGCCAAAGGATCCTAAAGGTTGGGGTTAGAGAAATCAAATGAATCTGAAAGGTAACTATTCCAAGAAGTGAATTATGAAATTACGAATAGTGAATGGTCTGAAACAATTTAAAATTTTATTAGTTTCTAGAAAAACCCGACCCAGATACCCGTTTCATCACCCACTTCATGCAACATTTCATATTCTTCCTCTGTTTTTTCACCTTTTACCTTATCTTCCAAACAATCGTTAATGAAAACTGCCAATGCGATTTTTGAGGGTAAAATCGAAGCTGCATTGGAGATCCTTAACCATTTGGCTCTGACACTGAATCCATCGTTGAATTGTGATGGTAGATTAACCTATTTTATGGTCTCAACACTGAAATCCTGCATGTATATCAAAGTAGCAGAATTATTCAGTAAGGAATATGTTGAGCCAACTCAGATTTTGTTCGATAATTATCTCTACTTTAAGGTCTCTTTAAAGGCTGCTGTGATACGGTGGGAGAACTTGGGTGTTTTGCGTTTTATCGCAAATATTGCGGTTATCAAGAGTCGCCACCGACTTTTCTTTTATCCAAAAGAAAAGGCTGAAAAGAACAGGAAAGACCTTTGAGATTATTTCTTGAGTTCGGGGGGTAGATTACGAAAAGGGAAGGTGTTAGCACCCTTTTCATCCATAGTTATCCATGGGCTCTAAGTTGCTTGCTAGATCACTTGTTATTTTTTTGAAAATGTTCTTTGTGTGGTTTTTGAAAGTATTTTGAAAAGGCTCCATCGTTTAGGAAAACTTTGTAATAGTTCTCGTGCGTAAGAACGTATAGAAAGTGTTGAGATTTTGAAATTATTTCATGTTTGGAAAATGTTTTGAAAGTGTTTTTGAAAGTGTTGGTGTTTGTTTTGAAAATAAGCAAGAGTGTTTGATTTGAAATTGAGCAAGCAACTAGGAACAATCTACCTACTCAAAAGTCTTTGTTCATTTCTTCCTTTCCTTTGATATTGCTATCTTACCATTGATTTGGTAAGAAGCCTTATCTTTGGATGCATAGGGACGGGCGTGGATCATCGTATAACCATGATAGCACTGTTGTGAAATAGCTTAACAATTCTCTTTGAGGGACTAATATCATTTTGAAAGGCAACTTTGATAGCATCATCGAGGGACTATGATCTTGTATTTTTTATTGCTTTTTGCTAAGATATCCCACATGCATAACATGGCCATTTTTGTAAGGCAACAAAGTGGGATTACCCTAAGGGTTCAACTGTGCAAATGTGTTGGATTTACGTGCTTGTTTTGTCTTGAATTAGGGTTTGCTAATTGTTGATTTTATCTTTCCATACAAACCCTAAATACTAGCATTTATATAAAGCGATAAATTGCGGAAAGTAAAAATACTTAATTATTACATCATTAGGGGAGGGGTGTACAAATTTACAAATATGGATTTTACAAGAAAATTAAATCTAATTAACTATTACAACCATATTGAATAAATGTACAATAATTAAAAAAATAATGTACAAATGCAAAAATGGAAAAAAGAAATGAATTTTGTTTGTTTTTTTTATGAAAGGGTTTAATCTAAACCTAATTAAGAAAAAAATTAATGAAAAATAAATAAAATTTAAACCTAAATTAATTAAGAAAAGAAATTAAGTTAAAAATGTTTTTAGAGTTTTTTATGAAATGGTTTTAAATTAAGGAAAATAATATGAAAATTAATTAATTAAAATAAACCTAAGTTCTAAATTAACTTTAATTAAGAAGAGAAAATAATATAATAATTAATAATAAGTCTAAATATTAATTATTAAAAAGAAATTAATTTGTTAAAATAAAATGTTTTTGGTTTTTTTATTTTATGAGGAAAAATAAGCTAAATAAGTGTAAATAATAAAATAAAAATATTTTTTATATTTTTTTAGTAAAATAATAATAATAATAATAATAATAATAATAATAATAATAATAATAATGATGATGATGATAATAAGAATAATAATAAAAATAATGAAGAAAATATGAAATAAAATAATGGGCCAGGGGTGTAAACATAGTCCGGGGGGTTAGAATCTGGCAAAAAAATAAAAGCCCAATGTTTGGGGCCCAGGCGCCTGTTTCAAACAAAAAAAGGGAAGAAAAATGTGAAAAATGCACAAAAGGGTACCACTAGGGCTCGAACCTAGGTCTCTAAGGTAACAGACGTGCGCTTTAACTTAAACAAAACAACAAATATATAATACAAATCATGTCCTGAATGAACTTCATCTTCAACCTTCAGCTAAAGGACCTGTAACTTATTCATTTCTCATCCATTCACAAAACTTCCAACATCAAATTTCTTAGAGATTTCCTCACGATTCTGAATATGTAAATAACTTAAGCGAATTCTCAAAGATGAGCATGAATTTCTAACAGTACATAATTCGGACCTAAATATTTTCAGAGGTTCAAACTCAATATTCTCCCTCACCAAGCAACATAAATGAAATCTATGGACATGTATAGTTTCAGGGCAATGATGTCTACATTTTATCTTCACAAATGCAAACCTAACAATGCCTAAATATGAATATGGAAGTTCAAGAAAAATACCTCAAAACTGGAAATCGTGAAATGAGTTTGCGCTTGATTCAAGGTGTTGTAGTGGTCAAGTTAGCTTCCTTGAGTCTCTAGGAAGCTAATGCATTGCTTAGCTTGAGTTGAGAGTGAACGAAATGGCCCGGAGAAGTCCAACTGCAATGCTCTGTTTTTGAACTTGGACAATGGTGAAAATGGTGTTACAGTCTTGGAACATGGATTGGGATGGGTTGTATTTGAAGTAAGAAAGCTTTTGAGATGATTTGGAGAAGAAATACACTAGTGGTTTGAGAGATGGGAGTTTATGGTCAGGTTCTGCACAACAATAGAGTTTTTTATGCAATATGAGTTTTCAACGATTTTTGAAGTGTTTCAAATTGTGTGTTAGCTTGCAAATAACTTGTATACTTATATGAAAAAGGTTAGAGGGCTTGAGGTTGACAGAACTGTGAGATATAAAGTTATGGCTATGTTACTTGATTTTGAAGAAAAGTGTAAAACATGGTTTCAAGGCATAGTACAAGCATGTCCTGAGTTTATGGTAGGCTTTAGACATGTTTCTTTTTCCATTGAAATTGCTTTTGTTTAGATGAAACAAGTTAGGAGCTCTATGCATTGACTTTGTGATTAAAGTCACTTTTCTAAAATGGAAGTGTGAACTTTGTTCCATTAATGGAATAATCACTTGGGCAATGACTCAAACACTTGGATCATAGCTTAAATAGTTGTGTAATATTATGATTATGGATAGATTTAGATGTTAGAAGCCTGTAAAGTAAGATTCATGCAACATGGGTGTGGATTGGATCAAATGTTCATCATGAAAATGACTTGAAAAATAAGTTTGAAACCCTAACTTCTTGTCTTTGATTCTCCTTTCTCAAACATGATATCAATGAGTTCTTGGACATTTTGGAAAGCTTGTAACATCCTCTACAACCTCTATGCTGATCATTTTTGAAAATTCCTCTTGGAACTATATGAAAAATTGCCATGAAGTTAGGTTAAAATCCTGCCTAAACTAGGGCAAAATTTCCAAGTTTCATGAACATGTATTCACAAAATCATAACATGAAATCCTTGCATTTCTAAGAGAATTTTTGTTCTAAGATGTTTTAGATCTCATTGAGATCTACAACTTTCATGTTGGAAGTTTCCTTTTAATCATCTTGCATCATGGTGAAAATTTTGCTCAATGTTGTGAAAAAAATATGAAGTTTTCAACACTTAGAAAAATTTCTAAGTTTAGAAATTTTAACTTTTCAAAATGAAATATTGACTTTTTGATTTATTGATGAACAAGTTTCATATGTTGAAATGTTTTGATGAATTGTGATCTTTGACACTTGATTTTGACTAAAAAGTCAAAGTTTGACTTTTTAGTGTACAGTTGACTGAAAATTTATCTGTCAATCAGTTGATCTTGAGGAATGTTTTGAGCCATGTCATTAGGTCAAAATGAAACATTTGAACCTTTGAGATCATTCCTTGAATCAATCAATCATTTTCTAGGTCAAAAATCAGAAATTGCACCTTCTCAGTCAAAACCCTAATTTTGACCATTTTGCCCTTTTGGTGATCTGATCAAATTTCTTGAGGAACTGTGGTCCAAACTTGATTAAATGACATATATGAGTTCATAACATTGATATGGATAAAAAATTATGAAGTTTGACTGTAAATTGATCACGGTTGACTTTTTCCCCAATATAGTTGATTTTTAGGCCAATTGATCAATTCACTAAGCAAAAATGGGATCCGAGACTTGAAACTTGACATGAGAAACCTCGAGGGTCCAAAATTATTCATGAAAGTCATATGGGGCATTGAAAGTCCATTTATCCTTGTGCAATCCCAAACCCTAATTTTCAGTCATCAGTGCTTGAGGAGGTGTCTTGAGCTGATCAACCCTTGTGCAGTCTTGAACCCAGGGAGATCTTGTGAGAGATTATTTGAGAAATGAGAGGGCAAATTTTAGGATACAATAGCTGCCCCTGTTTAATCTTCTTAAACATGATGAGTTAGATTGGCGGTTTCGCCATTCGTGAGTTGAAGGTGGAAGATGATTGAACACTAGATTGCCCAGAAATTTGCACTCGAAGATGGATTGTGAATGGCCTTATAGATGCCATTTGGGGGAATGTTGGTAAACACTGGAAGAAGTATCAGCATAAATCTTTGGTTGATTTAAACTAAAACTTGATGTTCTACCTGTGGGAAAGAGAGGTAAGTTAAATGTAAATGTATGCATGATGTTCACAAGATGAATGGGATTGTGCTAAATGCATTCTGTATGTATATGCTATCATATATAAATGTGAGATGCATGTTTTTATCCGGGAAAATAAATCCCTGACTGCTGCTGAGGAAATTCTGGGGAGTTGAATCCTTGATTGCTGTTGGGGATGAAGAATATACATATCTTTAAACTTTGATGAAAGGACGCTTCCGCTGGGGAATATCACTTGAATGTAAGTTGTTATCTAGTCGGATCCAGGCTTCACAAATTGCTGAGGATGAGGAAGTCAACTGCTATCTGGTCGGATTCCAGGCTTCACGGTAACTTACTAGAGAAGGATAAATTAAATGTTATCTAGTGGGATTCCAGGATTTGTAGAAAATTTCTTGAAATTGAATTGTTATCTGGTCGGATCTAGGCTTCACAACAACTTGCTAGGGATAAGGAAGTTAACTATTATCTGGTCGGATTCCAGGCTTTGCAGTGACTTGAAGTGGTAACTACTATCTGGTCGGGTCCATGTTTCATGGTTTTTGGAAAGTCGTACTATTATCTGGTCGAGTCCATGCTTCATAGTGTCTCTCTGGGGATTGTGGTTAGTTTTTATCTGGTCGGGCTCCAGGATTCACAATAACTTGCTTGAAAACTGATATCTGGTTGGGTCTAGGCTTTGTAGATTTCTGAGGTGGATGAGGTTAATTGTTATCTGGTTGGGTCCAGGTTTCACAATAAACTGTTTAGGGATTTAGTTGTTATCTGGTCGGATTCCAGGTTTCGCAATGAATTTCTGAGGATAATTGCTATCTGGTCGGATCCAGGCTTCACAAGAACTTGTTTGGGTAGAGGCAAACTCTACTGGGGAAAAGAAATTAAACCTTGGTCTTGGTTGAATCCAAGTTTTTTCTATATCTTGAAGAGTTAAACTATTATCTGGTCGGGTCCAGGTTTCATAGTGTTTTGACTATTATCTGGTCGAGTCCAGGATTCATAGTGACTTGAGAAGTTGACAAATATCTGGTTGGGTCCAGGCTTCATGATAGTTTTAAAGTTGTACTAATGTCTGGTCGGGTCCAGGCTTCATAGTAGCTTTTGGAGATAATAAAGGTTTTGTTGACGACTTTACTAGGGGTTAGGGGTTGTGGCCCTATGATTAGCAATAGTCTGAAAGGAAAAATCAAACTGGAGAGTGTGGACTTAATCGGGGAAGACAAATTCATCTTGGGGAGATATACTTATCTAGAGATAACAGGCTCAGTTGGGGAAGATAGACTATGCCGGGGAATTTTGACTCAGCTGGGGAGGATAGACCAAGCTGAGGATTTTTGTGGTTCCTTGATTGTTGTATGTTGGGGAAATAAACCCTATTGGGGACATAAACCTCGTTGATGAATACTCGATGAACTGCTGACGGAGTGAGTTCTTTGAGGAAGAGATCCACAAGGCTTCTTCTTGTAGGACCAACTTAGCTGTGGAGAGAGATGCCAAGAGATTGAGACTCTGGCTAGAGATCAACATATGCAAAGAGACTTCGTGGGTAACTCTGTTGAGGATTGGTTTACCTTTTTGTGGGGGTAATGCTAATGAAATAACTCTGTGGGGATATTCCATATACATTAAAGAGATGTTTGCTTCTGCTTAGCAGGACACATGTGCCAAATAGTTTTAATTATGTTCATATGCATATGTCGTTCAATTTTAGTCATTGGACAAGTTTGCATTCAAAATTAAAACAGAAAGTTTGCACTTCGATGTATATTTGTATTGATATTTGGCCCATGAATAGGCGTTTTTTATACAAAGAGACGGAGAGCCTAGCAAGAGGAAATCGTCGAAAGGAAAACAAAAATAAATAAAAAAACAAATAGCCATGTGAAATGATCTCATTGCATTCCAACTCTACTATTGCCCCAATGTCTTCGAATGCCCCTTTTCCGTTGACAGAAGTTGATTGGATTGATCTTGAACCGTTTGAATCCGGACCTTGGTGATAAAGTTGACTGTGGTGATTCCACGGAACATATTCATACGCTTTCAATACTTAATTTTCCCCTGGACCGCCCTTTCAGATTTATATCCCTAATTTTTGCCCAAACCTTTTGGTTTTTCGGGATGCCCTTATTTTGCCTAGGTGTGTCAACCTAGCGGGTCTCTTATGCGTAGTATTTTTTAACTATGTCCGCGTTTATAGGATGTGGGAAGTCTTCACCATCCATGGTAGTCAGCATCATTGCACCGCCAGAGAACACTCTCTTTACAACAAATGGCCCTTTATAGGTGGGAGTCTATTTGCCTCTGGGGTCTCCTTGTGGCAGAATGATGCGCTTTATCACCAAGTCACCAGTTTGATATACTCGAGGCTTGATCTTTTTGTTGAAGGCCTTGATAATACGTTTTTGGTACATCTGACCATGACAAACAGTAGCCAATCGTTTTTCATCGATCAAGTTCAGCTGATCCAAACTCGTCTAAATCCACTCGTCTTGGCCTAAGTCTGCTTCATTCATGATCCTTAGTGAGGGAATCTGAACTTCCACTGGAAAAACAGCTTCCATGCCATAGACTATGGAAAAAGGAGTTGCCCCAGTTGATGTTCTAGCTGAAGTGCGGTAGCCGTGAAGAGCAAACGGTAACATCTCATGTCAGTCCTTATAGGTTACTACCATTTTCTACATAATCTTCTTGATATTTTTGTTGGCCGCATCGACTGCACCATTCATATTAGGTCTATATGGAGAAGAATTGTGATTCTTGATCTTAAACTGAGTGCAAAGTTCAGTAATCATAGCATTGTTGAGGTTAGTCCCATTGTCGATGGTGATCCTTACGGGGATACCATAGCAGCATATAAGGTTGTGTTTGATGAATCTGGCTACCACATTCTTGGTGACTGACGCAAAAGAGGCGGCTTCGACCCATTTGGTGAAGTAATCAAGTGTGACTAGGATGAAGTGATGTCCATTGGAAGTGGTGGGCTTGATCTCTCCAATCATGTCAATGCCCCACATTGCAAATGGCCACAGAGAGGTCATGAAGTTCAGAGGGATAGGAAGCACATGGACCTTGTCAGCATAGATTTGGCATTTGTGACATGTTCTAGAGTGTTAATCAGTCTCCATTGTCGACCAATAATAGCCAGCTCTTAAGATTTTCTTGGCCATTGTATGTTCGCTTGAATGAGTACCAAAGAGACCATCGTGCATGTCTTCCATAATTTCCTCTGCCTCCTTCTTGTCTACACATCAAAGTAGAGTGGAGTCATGGTTGCACTTGTATAATAGTCTGTTACTTAGGAATAATTTGGCTGCAAATCTTTGTAAGAACTTTATGTCATTGATGGATTCTCCCTCGGGATACTCTTGTGCTTCAAGGTATCTCATCACCTCATGGTACCATGGCTTTTCTATATCAGTGTCAAGCTCACATCAATGTGCAGGTTCGTCGAATCTCTCAATGGTAATCATAGGGGCTTCATTGTCCCATCTGACCTAAAACATTGAAGACATGGTTGCCAAAGCGCCAGCCAACTGATTTTCTTCCCTAGGGAAGTGTTCAAAGGTGATCTCTTCGAAGTGAGGAATCAAGGATAGCACAAGTTCCTTGTAAGGGATGAGATTAGGGTGTTTAGTGTCCCAATCTCATTTTACTTGGCTAATCACTAGAGAGGAATCCCCAAACACATTCAAATGCTAGATCCTCAAGTCAATGGCAGCTTTCAGACCCAAGATGCACGCTTCGTATTCAGCCATATTATTCGTGCAATTGAAGCAAAGTCTGGCAGCGAAAGGAGTGTGGAAACCTTCAGGAGATATGATTACAACACCAATATCGTTACCCAATGTGTTGGAAGCCCCATCAAAGACCATAGTCCATTGGGATCCTTGTTCAGATCCGTCATACAGTCCAGGTTTCGCACAGTCGGTCACCAGCATGATGTTCTCATCAAGGAAGTCGAAGTTCATGGACTGATAATCGTTCACAGCTTGATGGGCCAAATGATATGCTAGTATGCTTCCTTTGATGGCTTTCTACGTTGTGTATTGAATTCCGTACTCAGTCAAGATCATTTTCCATCTTGCTATCCGTCCGGAGGGGGCAGGTTTCTCGAATATGTACTTGATTGGGTCCATCTTAGAAATCAACAAAGTGGTATGAGTCAACATATACTGTCTTAGCCGGCGAGCAGCCCATGTCAGAGCACATCAAGTTTTCTAGAGCAGTGAATATCTACTTTCACAGTCGGTAAACTTTTTGCTCAGGTAATAAATAGCATGCTCTTTTCGGCCAGACTCGTCATGTTGGCCCAAAACACACCCCATAGAATTTTCTAGTACTATCAAGTACATGATCAAGGGTATTCCTTCAACTGGAGGCATGAGAATAGGAGGCTCTTGTAGATATTCTTTGATTTTGTTAAAAGCAGCTTGGCATTCATCATTCCATCTAACTACCCTATCTTTCTTCAAGAGTTTGAAGATTGGCTCACAAGTAGCACTCAAGTGTGATATGAAGCGGGCGATGTAATTGATACGACCCAAGAATCCTCTAACTTCCTTTTCAGAATGAGGGACTGGAATTTCTTGGATGACCTTTACCTTTGCAGGATCAACTTCAATGCCTTTATTGCTGACAACAAAACCTAGAAGATTTCCAGATCGTACTCCAAATGTGCACTTGTTAGGGTTTAACCTCAACTTGTACTTTTTCATCCATTCGAATAGCTTGTACATGTGATCGAGATGTCCTCTTCAATTTTTGATCTAAAAATAATATCATCCACATATACCTCTATTTCATGATGAATCATGTCATGAAACAAAGCTACCATAGACCTTTGATATGTTGCCCCTGCATTCTTCAACCCGAACGACATAACCTTGCAGCAGAAGGTGCCCCATTGCATAATGAAAGTTGTCTTCTCCATGTCTTTGGGAGCCATCCTTATCTGATTATAGCCGGAGAAACCGTCCATGAAAGAGAAGACTTTATGCTGAGCAGTATTATCGACCAAGACATCAATGTGTGGTAGAGGGAAGTCATCCTTGGGGCTTGCCCTATTCAGATCCCTATAGTCTACGCACATGCGAACTTTTTCGTCCTTTTTCGGTACTGGCACCACATTGGCAACCCATTAGGGATAGGATGTCACAGCTAGGAACCCTACATCAAACTGTTTCATTACTTCAGCTCTGATCTTCTCATACATATCAGGCCTCATACGACGAACCTTTTGTTTGACAGGAGGATAGTCTTCTTTTGTCGGCAGACGATGAACTACGATGTCGATATCCAACCCTGGAATATCTTCATAAGACAAAGCAAATACTTCCACATAATCATGCAACATCTGAACCAACCTGCTCTTGACACTTTCTTCCAAGTTAGCACCAATCTTGATTTCCTTCTTATCTTCCTCAGTACCCAGATTGATGACTTCAACTGATTCTTCGTGCGGCTGAATAGATTTTTCCTCTTGTAATAGAAGTCTGGCTAGTTCTCCCGGTATTTCAAAATCTTCCCCGCCTTCGTCTTCGGCTTGGTTAACTGGACATTAAAAGTCATAGTCTGCAATAGTAGGGTCATTATCAACAAGATCCAGAGTGGATGAGGACCTGCAAGAGTGTGTGTGTGTGTGCATGTAAGATACATGGCTATTTGAAAAATGTATTTGAAAGAAAAGACAATGAACACAAAGACTTGAATGAAAATGAGTCCAATGATTCATATTGAATGATCATATATTAGATGAATAGAAATAAAACCCTTGACAAATGGACCAAAGTGCCCCGGGCCAGGCACATGGCTTAAAATTCATTGTCAAATATTACAGATAAAATGTTCTTGAATTGAAAGAAAAGAAATAAACAAGTAGATTACTCCTCAATGAAGGAGATGGGCACAAAGTCCTTCGCATGCCAATTGTGATCGGTGGATCTGGAACTGACTGTTTTAAAGCTGGTTCGCGAAATGTCGCGGAAGCAAGAGTCGCCACCGTCTTTTATTTTCTCCAATAGGAAAGGACAAAAGCACAGAAAAATTCCTTAAAGAGATTGCTCTCGGTTCGGGAGGTAGGTTATAGAAAGGGAAGGTGTTAGCACCCTTTCTATCCATGGTTATCCATGGGCTCTTAGGTACTTGCTCAATGTGTTTTCAAAAATTGTTTGCTTGCTTTTCAATGTGGGTTTCAAAAATATTCTTTGAAAAGTTTCAGTTCAACTCGTACGTCAGAGTGTTTGAAAAGTTTGTTTTGAAAGTTTTTGAAAGTGTGTTGGTGTGAAAAGAGTTTTTGTTTTGTTTGAAATTAGAGCAAGTACCCTTGAGAACCTACCTACCCTAAGGAATTCGTCTGTGTAAATGTCCTTTGAAGTAGTGCCATCCCACCATTGAGAGGTAGGTAGCACCACCGTTGGAGGTGTTCGGGTCAATTCGAGTTTTAGGGACATGGTGATCACCAGAGCAATGGGAAGACACCTTAGAAGCTACCCTCATGCCAGGTTCCCGGATCATGAGGACTTACTAAGACGTCTTCTACTCGACGACCACCTTTCGAGGGGGAAGGCAACAGTGAAGCGTACCCTAGGGGTGGTGTGTGCGAATTGTGTGTCATTGTCAGTTTATTGTTTGTCTTGTCATGCATTGGTGATCTAACGATTCGATTTTATTTTTGGGCATTCATTCTTTCATGTTATTGTTTAACAGTTAAATGTGCGGGAATTTAAAGTGCGGAAAAGATAAAAGTCCTACGCTATTACAAAGGCGAGGGTCTACAACGCCAAATTAATCCAGACCCGTTTTAAAATAAATTGCAGAAAAGAAATGTCTAATAGCTATTACATGGCTTTGGTACATATACATAATTATTTACAAAAGAAATAAATGAAACGCGCGAAGAAAAAAAGAAAATAATCAAATGCGAGGGCGTTGAACCCTTTAAAAGAATTAAAATAATTAAGTTATCTAAAATTAAAATTAAATGAAAAATGGTATTTTTGTGTTTTTTAGATTTAAAAGAAAAAAAAGAAAAGTTAATTAAAATTAAAATCCTAGTTCTAATGTCTTTTAAGTTTATTATGAAAATATTGACTTTTAACCTAATTTAATTCTAAATTAATTTATGTGCATTAAATAAATAAATAATATTATTATTAAAAAAAAGAAAATAAAAAGTTATTAAACCTAAACTCTATTTTTTTGGATTTTAGTCATTAAAAGAATTAAAATCTAACCTAAAATGCAACCCTAGTTTAATTATGAAAAACACTAATACTATGGCAAAAAACAAGGAAAGTTAAAAGGAAAAAGTCATTAACCTAATTCTATGTTTTTGTTTTTGATTTTTATTAAAAGGAATTAAAGTTGAAAACTTAATTAAAACTAAACATTTTACATGTTATTATTTATACAAAAAAAAAAACAATATTTAAAATAAAATAATTATTAAAATTTTTGACTTTTCTGATTTTTTTGAATGTTTTTTTATATTTTATAGTAAAAATAAACTAATTATGTTGAAACAATAAAATAAATAAAATAGCAAAAATAAAGGTAAGAAGAAAAATATAAAACATGCAAACCAGGGGGGGGGGGGTAACCCCAATTTGGAGGGTCCAGGCCTGGAATTTGGCCCATTAGACTTTGAAGTCCATTGACCTTTTGGCTTGTGTATCAGTGCATTGACTTTTGTTCATGGTGCACCTTGACTCTGAGCCCTTGGATGATCATCTGGGACACGTGTATGTCTTGAGGACGGAGGCATATGGTGTACCTGGAAGTTAGTAAAGCATAGAATTTTGTTTTGAAAAATAATGTGGAAATTGGCCAGACCTGGGACTTGAACCCAGGTCATGAGAGTCATACGTACGCTTCCTTGTCCACTGAGCCAGTTGTGTTTCAATTAACATATAATATAATAAAAATAATATAAAAGAAAAGTGGCACAACTCTTGGAACGCGCGCGAATTTTTAAACCTCCCAATCCCTGCATGCCACCACATCATCATCTTCGTTCTTCTTTTTTTTCTGAAACACAAAAAGCAATAAGCAACGGTTTTAACCCGTTGCTATAGAAGGCATGTTAGAAAATAGCGATTAGGATCCTGTTGGACATAAATTGTTCGCGAGGCATGTTTCTTGTTCGTTGGAGCACGCTGATTGCAATGGTAGTGATCTTGAGGCTTGATTTTACTCTGTTCTAAAAGCCCTAATTCAAAAAGCTGGAAACCCTAAAAACCAAACATGGTAACTTGGCCAAAAGTGCACGAAAATTCAATTAACAGTTATGGTTAGCTTAGAAACTTCACATGGAACAAGAATATACAATTGAAATGCAATGAAGATGCTTAAAATGGAGAGTACGATTTCAAAAAATTTGCTGTACAGTTTGGGTTGTAGCAATTGTTTCTTCGCGTTTTGATTGAAGTTAGGGGTTGGGACGTGTTCAGTGATTGTCTAGGATGCTAATGGGAAAAGAATTAAGGCTTCAAAGATTGTCTAGCACTGATTTCAGATTTGTGTTTTTGTCCAAAATTTTCAATCTCTCAATGCTTGTTTGGGCGCAGCTTATAATGTCTTAGGCCTAGGGTTTGACTCAGTGATGATCATGGAATGGAATTGGCTTGCTAACTCACCTTAATTCATGCTTGGGAAAGAATAAGTCCTAGGGTTTTCATCCTTAACCATTTTCCTCCTTTTTAGCCAAAACCTAGACCTAGTGTGCAAATGAACCCTAGCCTGATTTCTTGAGTGGGTTCATGATACATAGAAATTGTCCAAGTTCACATGACACTATTCCATTGGTTTTTAAATTTTATTTGAATTTTCAAAGATTAAAAATGAATTAAATCATCAAAAATTAAATAAAATAAAAAAAATCAATATTTGGTCTTGAAATTAACCATGGGACACGTGTGTGGCATGACAAGGATGAACCAAGTGGAAAAAATGGGGCCCTTTTGTCAAAAATTGGATTTTCAATGATAGTTGACTTTTGCCATTTCACAAAAATTTCCCAACTTCTACAAGGCACAACTTGCTCAATTTTTAAGCTTTTCACATGTTCTTGGACATTTTGGAAAGGTCTTTGAGTCCTTTAACCAATGCCTTTGGTCCCATGTCATTTTGATTTACCAATCTCAAGTTATGGCCTTTGACTTAAAGTCCCTTTTTGTTGACTTTTGAAAATGACCTATAATGTTGAAATTGATAACTTTTTGTGAGAGCATTTCTTGGACTTGAAGTATGAAGATGAGTTGTAGGAAATGTCTTTCTCTTCAAAATGAGCTTTGGATGGAATTTTTCTGATAATCCATGTGAAAGTTATGCCCTGGTCAATTTCAGTTGACTTTTTCAGCTGTCCAAATATAGCAACTTTTGCATCTTTGATGATTTCTGAGCCAAATTTTGAGAATCATGATCAAGCATTGATCAAATGATGTTTGTGGCTTCAAAATGATATATTGACCAAAAATTTGAACTTTTGACTGTCAAATGACCATTTTGCCCCTACAGTTGACTGTAGTGCAATTTAGGGTTTTGACTGTACAATCTTGAGCTGAATGCCTTGAAACTTGATATGAGGATGCTTGACCATGTTTGTAAGCATATGAGACTTGATTGAGCCTTTGAAAACTTCCTTTTCTTGATCAACACACAAACCCTAGTCTTGACTGTATGGAGGCCTTTGCATTGTGCAATTCTTGGGGAATTTTGTAGCTTGGCTTGGCAGTTTATTGGAGAATATGGGAGGGCAAATTTTGGGGTACAACAGTTGCCCCTGTTCAATCTTCTTAGACCTGAGGATGGAGATTGGCTGACGTGCCTTTTGTAATCCGAGGGTAGAAGATGATTGGACACTAGAGTGCCCAGAAATTTGCGCTCACATGGTAGCAGTGTGGTGGGGGAATGGGCTTATAGATGCCATTTAGAGATTGATGGGTAGGATGATGGGCTTATAGATGCCATCTGGATGTTGATCGCGTAAGAGATTCCTTAGCGAGAACCTGCATACCTGCAAAAGAAAATGAGTACCTGACACGTCGCAGGAGCTGGTTTTCAGATGCTTGGTATAGATATGTCCTGACTGGTTACAGGAGCTGGGTCTGGATCTTCAAACGGTGATGAAGTTGTCTCTACTGACAGGTTGTTTCCAAGGACGAGTGGTCTTTAACGATGGGTGTCTATAGCGACTAGTGTCTATGACGAATGTCTATAACGACAAGTGTCTACACTGACGAGTGTCTATCACGACGAGCGTCTATCACGACGAGTGTCTATCACGACGAGTGTCTATCACGACGAGTGTCTATCACAACGAGTGTCTATCACGACGAGTGTCGATCACGACGAGTGTCTATCACGACGAATGTCTATCACGACGAGTGTCTATCACGACGAGTGTCTATCACGACGAGTGTCTATCACGACGAGTGTCTATCACGACGAGTGTCTATCACGACGAGTGTCTATCACGACGAGTGTCTATCACGACGAGTGTCTATCACGACGAGTGTCTATCACGACGAGTGTCTATCACGACGAGTGTCTATCACGACGAGTGTCTATCACGACGAGTGTCTATCACGACGAGTGTCTATCACGACGAGTGTCTATCACGACGAGTATCTATCACACCGAGTGTCTATCACACCGAGTGTCTATCACGACGAGTGTCTATCACGACGAGTGTCTATCACGACGAGTGTCTATCACGACGAGTGTCTATCACGACGAGTGTCTATCACGACGAGTGTCTATCACGACGAGTGTCTATCACGACGAGTGTCTATCACGACGAATGTCTATCACGACGAGTGTCTATCACGACGAGTGTCTATCACGACGAGTGTCTATCACGACGAGTGTCTATCACGACGAGTGTCTATCACGACGAGTGTCTATCACGACGAGTGTCTATCACGACGAGTGTCTATCACGACGAGTGTCTATCACGACGAGTGTCTATCACGACGAGTGTCTATCACGACGAGTGTCTATCACGACGAATGTCTATCACGACGAGTGTCTATAACGACGAGTTGTATCAGAGGAATCTTTAGGCATTGATTTAAACTGGATTTGTATTCTTTGACCGGATTTGTCTCTTATGACGGGATTTGTCTTTTCTGACAGTGTTTTGTCTATTTTGACATAGCTGATCATTCAACTGTATCCTTCCTGAAAGGTAAAGGTCAGTTATATGCAGTACGTGATATGAATCAAGCAACGGCATAAATGCAATTGTATGACATGATGCGTACATGCATGTGTCATGATGTACGAAAATGTGATGTTTATGAATGTATGCTTTCGTCTAGGAAAATAAATCCTTGATGGGTGCCGGGAAGTCACTCCTGGGCTGATGTTGGAGAATAAGCTTTTGCTTCCGCTGGGGATGATAAGACTTTACTGAGGACGGTCTTTTCCGTGGCTATTGGCTGAGGATAACCCAGTTATATCTTATTAAGGAAATAACTCTTTGAATAAAGCCGGACGACGCGTTCGTGTTCTGCGGGGAGTGAAAATATCTGGGTCGCATACCTATGATGGACAGAGCAACCGGATCTTTTAGACAACTCCTTATTGCCCCAGTTTCAGTGGGAGGAGGCACTTGTGGGAGTACTTGACGAGTCTTCTGGTAGGCAGGTGCCGAGATGCTGGGACATACTCGTACGCTTTGATCCCTAACTTTTGCCTGGACCGCCTTTTCGGGTTTTCAATCCACCGGGATACCCATTTTTGCCCAAGCCGCCTTTTCAGGTTTTCGACTTGCCGGGTGTACAGATTTTTTCATTTCATCCCTTATTTTTGCCCGAACCCTTTTGGTTTGCCGGGAATCCCTTATATTTGCCTAGGTGTGTCAACCTAGCGGGTCTTTGATTTTGTGTAGTATTCTTTCGACTATGTCCATATTTCTCAGAATGTGGGGAGTTGCCCCTGTTGGAAACACTTTGTCATGCCCCAGATAATGGGCAATGCTCCTACTGTGCCTCTTGATTGGAGGTACTTCTGTTCACAAGATATTCATCGTGCGAATTTCCCTGCTGTTCAGACAAAAATTCATATGCAAACAAAGTTATTTTAAGAATGCAAAAGTCTATGTCTGTCTTGAATATTTTAAAAATGCATTTTGTTGTAATACAATACGGTGTCAACTCAAGATTTTACAGCAAACCTTCAGGAGTCAGGATACCTTCGTAACAGTATGCTTTCGAACTAACCCATGCTTCAGCTAGGACTTTTAAGGGTTATATCGTGGCCTGGTTCACGGTTTAAGAAACAAAGGATAAAGGCCCAAATTATTTGTACCCACCCGCTCTTTCGTGATGTTCTCCAACCCTAAACTCAGTTGATCATACGTTAGACCTTGTTTGAGTCTTTGCTCTGATTTTCCGGTGATGGTCCAAACATTGATGATTTATTCTGACTAGGCAGTCACTTTTTGTTGAGGGTTTGTGAGACCTCTTTCTTGATTTTTGTTATCCCTTTCTTTTTTGCCTGAACTGTTTCCTTTTTGGAATTACAGTCAGCGGGATGCCCCAGTTTCGTAAGTCTCTTTTCATAGGTTTTGACTTCTTGGGCTTTTCGTTTATGATTTTTTTTTGATGATGACTGCCTGTCCTTATGATTGTTCGGAACCATCACTGTCTTTTGTTTTTGAACAAACTCATTTGGTGCCATTCATTGTGCACTTGGATTAACTGAGAGAACTACCCTGCCCCAGGTTATGATTAAGGGTTTTGATTTTCGAAAATAAAACTCCTACTTCTTTGGCTCTGATGGGTTGGCGAGGGATTATCATCCTTATAACTCCAGTGTTTAGGGGTTGAAACAATGCCTGTACCTCATCAGCGGGGTCTGTTCAAAAGCATACTGTAAATCGTGGTATCGTTTTCGTCATCCTCCCTCAAGAGGCTTAGAATTATTAGTCGAACGTTGATCATCAGAAAAAAAATATGAAAATAATTTGCACATAGTGAATATGAAATAATTACTTCAAAACAGACATGTGTAACGCATTAATGAAATAACCAAGTTTGACATGAAATAAAATGTTTGAACAATTGAAAGAAAATTACAACTTGAATATTTGAATGAACAAAAACTAATCCTAGCCATGTCTTGGCAAGGGAGCAGTGATCATATTGGGAGCCTCTGGAGAGTCGAGCTGGACTTCCTTTGCGTCAATCAGATCTTGAACCCTGTTTCTCAAAGTCCAACAGTCATCTGTAGCATGCCCCGGGCTGTCGGAATGATAGG
This sequence comes from Vicia faba, assembly GCA_948472305.1. Lineage (NCBI taxonomy): Eukaryota > Viridiplantae > Streptophyta > Magnoliopsida > Fabales > Fabaceae > Vicia > Vicia faba. The sequence goes on along the minus strand of OX451741.1, from coordinate 939,588,354 downwards.
CGCAACGAGCATTGGGATTGTACCTCGAGGGTGTCCTGTTAGGATTCTTTGGAGGGTCCATGAGGGTTACCAACTTGGTTTCCAGCAACTGTGGCAATATTTGTGACAAGGTCATGCCGAGGGGAGTAAGTTGCCTCTTAGGTCTCTCTTCCCTTTGTTGATGGTGACGCTGAGGAGCACCGGCCGGTTTTGCGATAGCTAATGCGTTGACAGCACTAGATTCCCTCCTGGATGGTTTCTTTTCAGTGTTCGAGGAGTCACCATTCTGTATTTTCCCTGACTTGATGCTCGCTTCGATTCTTTCTCCGGTCAAGATTAGATCTGTAAACCCAGCAGCAGAATTCCCAATCAAGTGATTGAAGAATGGACCAGACAGGGTCCCCAAGAACGTGTCTACCAACTCCCGATCAGTCAACGGTGGCTGCACTCTGCCAGCTAGGTCTCTCCACCTCTGAGCGTACTCTTTAAAACCTTCACTTGCACCTAATGACATACCCTGAAGTTGGGTACGTGTGGGGGCAAGGTCGGCATTATATTGATACTGCTTGTAAAAAGCAGTGGCCAGATCCTCCCAGTTACGAATGCTGATTCCATCCAGCTGATAGAACCAATCGAGGTGAGTCCCTGAAAGACTCTCCTGGAAGAAATGGATCCAAAGGTTCTTGTCTGCTGTGTAAGGCTGGATCTTCCTTACATAAGAACGGAGGTGCATCTTGGGACAGGAAGCCCCGTCATACTTCACAAAGGCAGGTGCCTTGAACTTGTGTGGAATCACCACCCCAGTAGATAACCCCAAGTCTCCGAAATCCAGTCCAGGCACTTGCTGAACCTCCATAGCCTTTAATCTGTCTTCCAGCTGTTTGTACCGGTCTTCAGCAGGAGGGTACTGTTCGTCGTTGAAGTCTGTTTCAGTGTCAGAGCCCACGGGAGTAGGGACCTCCCTTTCTTGGTGACTACCTTCCGTCACAGATGGAGGAGTCCTTTCAGCTTCAACCAAAGTGTTCCCGAGTCTGCGCCCAGTGTTAAATAGCACAGTCCTCCTCTTCTTCTTAGTCTTCTTCAGCAGCATGGTCTTCAACTCTTGTTGACCCGGAGCCAAGCCCTTGATCAGCTCCTGAAATTGGGCGTTCTGCGCCTGAAATTGGGCGTTCTGCGCCTGAAGAGCCTTGATAGATGCCTCGGTTGATGATTCAGGGTTCATAGTGCTGAAATAAACAGCGAAGAACAGTAAGCAACCTGTCAAGGGGATACCTGTAATGCAACGAGATGTATGACATGCATGCAATGATTTCAAGAATCTCGTGGGGTAAACAAGAAAATAGTTAGCATTGGAAACTGGTGGCTTGATTGAAGGTACTTCATATTGTTGAGAGTCCTTCTCCAAGGGTCAAAAGCTCACCATATCAAGTGGGTCATAGCCCCTGACAACCTGGTCTAGAGGAAAATAAATCCTATTTGCCCCTTGCTGGGACAGTTGATTCGTCCTGACCTGCATCACAAGCCCTTGAGATCCTTGAAATGGGTTAGGATGTATGCAATGGTATGATGTCATGGTATGCATGGGGTGATGTCAGTAACCCTATTATGAGTCCTAATTAAGGACTGAAACAAACCTGCAAGAAACAAGTGTTAGATCACAAGCATGCAGATAGTCAAGTACTAAGGCACACAAGTCACACAAGAGAGAGCCCTTAGGTTTAGGCCAGCATGGGGTCTGGGTAGTACCCTCTTGAAGTTGGTGGGTTCAACCTGTCCTAATCAAAGTAACCGGGTTCTAAGGTTCCCAATATCACGGGATTGCTTTCATTGTTCATCGTTTCGATTTAGCCACTGAACTGGCGACCGAAATATTCCAGGAAAGCAACCCTCAATTGAGTGTAGTATCGAGTATCAACCAACCTCGGACTGCACCAAAGTCAGTTATCTCACTACCCTAAAGAGGCCAAGATGGTTCAATTAAGGTTCCTAAGGTCTGTTGATGCTTCATGACACCACATGGAGGCCCCGTACTCTCCTTGACTGACTCAAGGGTTACCGGTACACACCAAAGTGCCACATCAACGTAGCAGACTGTTTCAACCATGTCGGTATACCCCGCACAGTTCCCTCACAGCCTTGTTGCTACTTTCTAAGAAGGTATCCCCAGATCCGGGTTAGGATCTATAGAACTCCCAAGCAACCCACAATAATAAAGCAAGCAAAGAAAGCAATTTAAAACACAGTGATCTTAATCCTAAGGTACACCCCACTTTAAGTTTTAATCCCCAGCAGAGTCGCCAGTTCTGTGATCGGTGGATCTGGAACTGACTGTTTTAAAGCTGGTTCGCGAAATGTCGCGGAAGCAAGAGTCGCCACCGTCTTTTATTTTCTCCAATAGGAAAGGACAAAAGCACAGAAAAATTCCTTAAAGAGATTGCTCTCGGTTCGGGAGGTAGGTTATAGAAAGGGAAGGTGTTAGCACCCTTTCTATCCATGGTTATCCATGGGCTCTTAGGTACTTGCTCAATGTGTTTTCAAAAATTGTTTGCTTGCTTTTCAATGTGGGTTTCAAAAATATTCTTTGAAAAGTTTCAGTTCAACTCGTACGTCAGAGTGTTTGAAAAGTTTGTTTTGAAAGTTTTTGAAAGTGTGTTGGTGTGAAAAGAGTTTTTGTTTTGTTTGAAATTAGAGCAAGTACCCTTGAGAACCTACCTACCCTAAGGAATTCGTCTGTGTAAATGTCCTTTGAAGTAGTGCCATCCCACCATTGAGAGGTAGGTAGCACCACCGTTGGAGGTGTTCGGGTCAATTCGAGTTTTAGGGACATGGTGATCACCAGAGCAATGGGAAGACACCTTAGAAGCTACCCTCATGCCAGGTTCCCGGATCATGAGGACTTACTAAGACGTCTTCTACTCGACGACCACCTTTCGAGGGGGAAGGCAACAGTGAAGCGTACCCTAGGGGTGGTGTGTGCGAATTGTGTGTCATTGTCAGTTTATTGTTTGTCTTGTCATGCATTGGTGATCTAACGATTCGATTTTATTTTTGGGCATTCATTCTTTCATGTTATTGTTTAACAGTTAAATGTGCGGGAATTTAAAGTGCGGAAAAGATAAAAGTCCTACGCTATTACAAAGGCGAGGGTCTACAACGCCAAATTAATCCAGACCCGTTTTAAAATAAATTGCAGAAAAGAAATGTCTAATAGCTATTACATGGCTTTGGTACATATACATAATTATTTACAAAAGAAATAAATGAAACGCGCGAAGAAAAAAAGAAAATAATCAAATGCGAGGGCGTTGAACCCTTTAAAAGAATTAAAATAATTAAGTTATCTAAAATTAAAATTAAATGAAAAATGGTATTTTTGTGTTTTTTAGATTTAAAAGAAAAAAAAGAAAAGTTAATTAAAATTAAAATCCTAGTTCTAATGTCTTTTAAGTTTATTATGAAAATATTGACTTTTAACCTAATTTAATTCTAAATTAATTTATGTGCATTAAATAAATAAATAATATTATTATTAAAAAAAAGAAAATAAAAAGTTATTAAACCTAAACTCTATTTTTTTGGATTTTAGTCATTAAAAGAATTAAAATCTAACCTAAAATGCAACCCTAGTTTAATTATGAAAAACACTAATACTATGGCAAAAAACAAGGAAAGTTAAAAGGAAAAAGTCATTAACCTAATTCTATGTTTTTGTTTTTGATTTTTATTAAAAGGAATTAAAGTTGAAAACTTAATTAAAACTAAACATTTTACATGTTATTATTTATACAAAAAAAAAAACAATATTTAAAATAAAATAATTATTAAAATTTTTGACTTTTCTGATTTTTTTGAATGTTTTTTTATATTTTATAGTAAAAATAAACTAATTATGTTGAAACAATAAAATAAATAAAATAGCAAAAATAAAGGTAAGAAGAAAAATATAAAACATGCAAACCAGGGGGGGTAACCCCAATTTGGAGGGTCCAGGCCTGGAATTTGGCCCATTAGACTTTGAAGTCCATTGACCTTTTGGCTTGTGTATCAGTGCATTGACTTTTGTTCATGGTACACCTTGACTCTGAGCCCTTGGATGATCATCTGGGACACGTGTATGTCTTGAGGACGGAGGCATATGGTGTACCTGGAAGTTAGTAAAGCATAGAATTTTGTTTTGAAAAATAATGTGGAAATTGGCCAGACCTGGGACTTGAACCCAGGTCATGAGAGTCATACGTACGCTTCCTTGTCCACTGAGCCAGTTGTGTTTCAATTAACATATAATATAATAAAAATAATATAAAAGAAAAGTGGCACAACTCTTGGAACGCGCGCGAATTTTTAAACCTCCCAATCCCTGCATGCCACCACATCATCATCTTCGTTCTTCTTTTTTTTCTGAAACACAAAAAGCAATAAGCAACGGTTTTAACCCGTTGCTATAGAAGGCATGTTAGAAAATAGCGATTAGGATCCTGTTGGACATAAATTGTTCGCGAGGCATGTTTCTTGTTCGTTGGAGCACGCTGATTGCAATGGTAGTGATCTTGAGGCTTGATTTTACTCTGTTCTAAAAGCCCTAATTCAAAAAGCTGGAAACCCTAAAAACCAAACATGGTAACTTGGCCAAAAGTGCACGAAAATTCAATTAACAGTTATGGTTAGCTTAGAAACTTCACATGGAACAAGAATATACAATTGAAATGCAATGAAGATGCTTAAAATGGAGAGTACGATTTCAAAAAATTTGCTGTACAGTTTGGGTTGTAGCAATTGTTTCTTCGCGTTTTGATTGAAGTTAGGGGTTGGGACGTGTTCAGTGATTGTCTAGGATGCTAATGGGAAAAGAATTAAGGCTTCAAAGATTGTCTAGCACTGATTTCAGATTTGTGTTTTTGTCCAAAATTTTCAATCTCTCAATGCTTGTTTGGGCGCAGCTTATAATGTCTTAGGCCTAGGGTTTGACTCAGTGATGATCATGGAATGGAATTGGCTTGCTAACTCACCTTAATTCATGCTTGGGAAAGAATAAGTCCTAGGGTTTTCATCCTTAACCATTTTCCTCCTTTTTAGCCAAAACCTAGACCTAGTGTGCAAATGAACCCTAGCCTGATTTCTTGAGTGGGTTCATGATACATAGAAATTGTCCAAGTTCACATGACACTATTCCATTGGTTTTTAAATTTTATTTGAATTTTCAAAGATTAAAAATGAATTAAATCATCAAAAATTAAATAAAATAAAAAAAATCAATATTTGGTCTTGAAATTAACCATGGGACACGTGTGTGGCATGACAAGGATGAACCAAGTGGAAAAAATGGGGCCCTTTTGTCAAAAATTGGATTTTCAATGATAGTTGACTTTTGCCATTTCACAAAAATTTCCCAACTTCTACAAGGCACAACTTGCTCAATTTTTAAGCTTTTCACATGTTCTTGGACATTTTGGAAAGGTCTTTGAGTCCTTTAACCAATGCCTTTGGTCCCATGTCATTTTGATTTACCAATCTCAAGTTATGGCCTTTGACTTAAAGTCCCTTTTTGTTGACTTTTGAAAATGACCTATAATGTTGAAATTGATAACTTTTTGTGAGAGCATTTCTTGGACTTGAAGTATGAAGATGAGTTGTAGGAAATGTCTTTCTCTTCAAAATGAGCTTTGGATGGAATTTTTCTGATAATCCATGTGAAAGTTATGCCCTGGTCAATTTCAGTTGACTTTTTCAACTGTCCAAATATAGCAACTTTTGCATCTTTGATGATTTCTGAGCCAAATTTTGAGAATCATGATCAAGCATTGATCAAATGATGTTTGTGGCTTCAAAATGATATATTGACCAAAAATTTGAACTTTTGACTGTCAAATGACCATTTTGCCCCTACAGTTGACTGTAGTGCAATTTAGGGTTTTGACTGTACAATCTTGAGCTGAATGCCTTGAAACTTGATATGAGGATGCTTGACCATGTTTGTAAGCATATGAGACTTGATTGAGCCTTTGAAAACTTCCTTTTCTTGATCAACACACAAACCCTAGTCTTGACTGTATGGAGGCCTTTGCATTGTGCAATTCTTGGGGAATTTTGTAGCTTGGCTTGGCAGTTTATTGGAGAATATGGGAGGGCAAATTTTGGGGTACAACACCAATTCTTCAGCTCCGTTGTAGTGGGATACACCCAATCTTCAAATGCAGCTTCTTCATCAGAGTCACCCACAATGTTGACTTCATTGACACCCTTGTCATGTTTTGGCATAGGTGCCGTGATTACATTCGGAGTTGGAGGAGGATCGAACTCAATAGTCCTGTTATCAATCAAATCCTGGATTTTATTCTTCAAGGCCCAACACTAGCCAGTCTCGTGCCCGGGGCTATTTGAGTGGTAAGCACATTTGGCGTTCGGATTATACTTTGGCGAAGAGGTATCTGGGTTGGCAGGTGGGTCGCACAATGTCACTAAATTAGCCTTTAGCAAATGTTGAAGGGCTTGAGATAGTGACATGCCTAATCTCGTGAATTGTCTTCTTGGAGTTTCAAAATGTTGATGATTTGCAGATGGTTTTGGAGTATGAGTTGGATTGGTGATTAAGACAATGTTAACAGACGGATGATCATTCTTCTTGGTACGGGCCCTTTCCCCGTACACAACATTGATATCCTTCTTTGCAGCAAAAGGTTTCTTTATAGGATTTGAAGTGGAGGCAGACGCCACAAAGATCTTCCCACTTTTGATGCCGCTTTCAACTCTTTCACCAGTTAAGATTAACTCGGTGAATCTGGAGGAGGAACAACCTACTAACAAGTTAAAGAATGGACCGGATAAAGTACCCATGAACATTTCAATGTGCTCCCTATCAGTCAAGAGAGGTTGAACCCTACTAGCAAAGTCTCTCCACTTTTGTGCATATTCCTTAAATCCTTCATTCTTCCCCATGGTCATATCTTGCAACTGAACCCTCGTTGGCGCCAAGTTGGCGTTATACTGGTACTGATGGTAAAAGGCGGTAGCTAAATCTTCCCAGGTATTGATACGGGAACCATCTAACTGATAAAACCATTCAAGTTGCATTTCAGTCAAGCTCTCTTGGAAAAAGTGAACCCAGAGTTTCTTATCAGCGATGTGCGGCTGTATCTTGCGCACATAAGATTTCAGGTGATGTTTTGGACAAGAAACTCCATCGTACTTTGCAAAGACTGGTATTTTGAATTTGTGGGGAATGACAACCCCAGAGATCAAACCCAAATCATCAAAATCTAAACCGGGGACGACTTAGATTTCAACAACTTTCAATTTGTTTTCTAACTGCTTATACTTGATATCGACGGGTGCATACTGCTTGTCGAAATAATCATCATCAGACGCTTGATCATTAACACAGTCAGCCTGGGTACTTTTAACCTCACCAATCCGGTTCTCGTCTTCTTCAGATGAGTCTTCTCCCACCAAGATCTGACGGACTGTCTCCTTGAACCTTCTACCCATGTTGAGTAGAGCTTTCTACTTGGGCTTCTTCTTAACTGCCAACAATGCCATCATGTCTTGCCACCCCTTGACTAGGGATAGTAGAGTCTCTTGGAATTGATAGTTTTGTGCCTGAAGATCCTTCACAGTTTTCTCTAGATCCATCTTGCTGAAATAAACGGCAGAAAGATAAGGAAACCTATTATGCAAAAACCTGTCATGTTATGATGCATGGGGGATGTATATGCAAATGATTTCAAGGATTTATCGAAATTTAAATTTGTATAGGCAAAAGATTGAACAAACGTCAATTTTCATTAATTAGTTTGAAAATATTACAACATGCCTCTTGGGCTTACAAAATAACTTTCTAAGATAAAAAGACTGAACGCATCCTATTCGATGCAAGGTAGGCGTTCACACTTTGCTCTTCTTGTAGCTGCTTCGTAAGCTCTAAGACTCTCTTCTCACTAGCATAGAATTGAGTTTCGAAAGTATCTCGTTCCTCCTTAAGCTGAATCTAAGCTTTTTGCAAGTCTTCGAGAGAAGTTGGCATGTCGGGGTGGAGGATAGTGTAGGGAACATCTGGTTCAACCACAGGCTCCATGATAACTGGTAAGATGGATGGATAAGGCATCACAAGTTTTTGAGCACGAGCTCGTACCCACTTAAGGTAAGGCTTGAGGGGAATGGAATTCTTGTGTCCCAATGTCTTACTATCTGTTTTGCTTACCATCCTCCAAGCTTGGATAAACCTCTGACGGTAGCTTTGATCGTCGCTTTCATAGTCGAATACCACTCCTTGAATGAGAATCTCATGTGGGATATCCCTTCGAGCATAACCAAACTATCGTAAGGCTAAGCAAGGTTTGTAAGTGATGCCTCCTCTAATGCCAAGTAAAGGGACATTAGGGAATTCACCACAACGGTCGATGATAGTAACTTTCTCTAAAGATCGGGAACACCAATGAACATCTGAATGTATGAGCGTCATCAACCTATGGGACCATCTTGAACCTTGCTCGTTCTTCAACACAGATCAAGGAAGATGCAAAATAAACCATCTTTCCAAGAGAGGAGTGCAACACATGAGGATTCCTCTCTTTCTCATAGTGCGAGAATGAAAAGAATGAAGGATATCTCCTAACAAGGTAGGCACCAGATTGCGAGACATGAAGATTTTGACAGCATTTACATCTATGAGTAGGTCAGGGTTTGGAAACAAAACCATCCCATAGATGAGAAGGGCCAAGATTTCATCAAAAGCTTGTAAGTCCAAAGAGTTCTAACAATCTTGAGCTTTCTCAAACAAGAACTTGGCTAAGAAACCTTTGACACCACTTCTTGTTTCCCAATTAGTTGTGATATCAGATTGTGGCAAGTGTAGTTCTTGGGAAATCTCCCCAGGTTTTGGACCTCTTTCCGTACTGTTGAAGGTTAGTTAATTGAGAATGGGAATCCTTAAGAGTTGGGAGAATTCTTCCAAAGTTGGAATAAGTTGATAATTGGGAAAAGTGAAGCAATGGAGTAGAGGATCAAAGAATTGGAAGAGCACCTTCATCATATATTCATCAGTGTTAGAGGTAACCAAGTTTAGGAGGCGACCATGTATTTCGATGAATAGAGAATTCTCAGGGACCCTTGATGCTAACTCTATGAGTTGAGGAGGAATCCTTATGAGATTGACTTGGATAGTATTCCTGCGGATAGAAGCCATGTCCTACAAAACAGAACAAAGATAAATCCCAATAATCCTTGCAATGGTTAGTGAGTATGAGTATGATATTATGATGTTTAGGATGTCATGTACAAGTAAGTATATACAAACAAGGCAAACAAGTCCTTATATTTAGGCTTTCATGGAGTCTCATAGGTAAGTACCCTCATGAAGTTTAGTTGGCTCAAACCTGTCCTATAAATAGTAACCGGGTTCTAAGGGATCTCAATATCACTGATATGTCTTCTCGGGCATTGTTTCAGCGTAAGCCTCTTTAACGGTGACCAAAATATACCAAAAATCAAACCTCAATGAGTGTAGTATCGAGTATCTACCAACTTCAGACTGCACCAAAGCCAGTCATCTCACTATGTCCTAATGGCCAAGTTGGTCAAGTAAAGGTTCTAAAAGTCAGTTAGTGCATCATGACATCACTCAAAGGCCATGTATTCTCCTTGACTACTCAAGGGCTACCGGTACCCACACATATGTCACACTAACGTAGCTATTTCTTAGACCATGTCGGTAAACCCCACACAGTTTCCACAATGTATTGCTACTTACCTATAAGGTATCCAAAATTCGGGTAAAGGATTAGAACAAGTCCAAACAAGGAACCAAAATGTAAAGCAAACAAGTTAAACAATGAAAGCAAATAAAGATGATATGGCCCTAAGGTAATCCCGCTTTTAAGATTCTCCCAAGCAGAGTCGCCAGTTCTGTGATACGGTCGGAGAACTGACTTGGGTGTTTTGCATTTTATTGCAAATGTTGCGGTTAGCAAGAGTCGCCACCGACTTTTCTTTTATCCAAAAGGAAAGGCTGAAAAGAACAGGAAAAACCTTTGAGATTATTTCTTGAGTTCGGGGGGTAGATTATGAAAAGGGAAGGTGTTAGCACCTTTTTCATCCATAGTTATCTATGGGCTCTTAGTTGCTTGCTAGATCACTTGCTTTTGTTTGAAAATGTGCTTTGTGTGATTTTTGAAAGTATTTTGAAAAGGCTCCATAGTTTAGGAAAACTTTGTAATAGTTATCGTTTGTAAGAACGTATACAAAGTGTTGAGCTTTTGAAAATATTTCATGTTTGGAAAATGTTTTGAAAGTGTTTTTGAAAGTGTTTTTGAAAGTGTTGGTGTTTGTTTTGAAAATAAGCAAGAGTGTTTGATTTGAAATTGAGCAAGCAACTAGGAACAATCTACCAACTCAAAAGTCTTTGTTCATTTTTTCCTTTCCTTTGATATTGCTATCTTACCATTGATTTGGTAAGAAGCCTTATCTTTGGATGTATAGGGACGGGCACGGATTATCGTATAGCCATGATAACAATATTGTGAAATATCTTAGCAATTCTCTTTGAGGGACTAAGATCATTTTGAAAGGAAACTTTGATAGCGTCGTTGAGGGACTATGATCTTGTATTTTTTATTTCTTTTTGCTAAGATATTCCACATGCATAACATGGCCATTTTTGTAAGACAACAAAGTGGGATTACTCTAAGGGTGTAAGTGTGAAAATATGTTGGATTTACGTGCTTGTTTTGTCTTGAATTAGGGTTTGCTAATTGTTGATTTTATCTTTCCATACAAACCCTAATTACTAGCATTTATATAAAGCGATAAATTGAGGAAAGTAAAAATACTAAGTTATTACATCATTAGGGGAGGGGGTGTAAAAATTTACAAATGGAGATTTTGCAAGAAAATTAAATCTAATTAACTATTACAACCATATTGAATAAATGTACAATAATTTAAAAAATAATGTACAAATGAAAAAATGAAAAAAAGAAATGAATTTTGCTTGTTTTTTTATGAAAGGGTTTAATCTAAACCTAATTAAGAAAAAAAAATTAATGAAAAAAAAACAAAATTTAAACCTAAATTAATTAAGAAAAGAAATTAAGTTAAAAATGTTTTTAGGGTTTTTTATGAAATGGTTTTAAATTAAAGAAAATAATATAGAAAATAATTAATTAAAATAAACCTAAGTTCTAAATTAACTTTAATTAAGAAGAGAAAATAATATAATAATTAATCCTAAGTCTAAATATTAATAAATAAAAACAAATTAACTTGTTAAAAGAAAATGTTTTTGGTTTTTTATTTTATTTTATGAGGAAAAATAAACTAAATAAGTGTAAATGATAAAATAAAAATATTTTTATATTTTTTAGTAAAATAATAATATTAATAATGATAATAATAAGAATAATAATAAATATAATAAAGAAAATATGAAATAAAAATAGAAAATAAATAACATTGAAAATAAAATAATGGGCCAGGGGTGTAAACATAGTCAGGGGGGTTAGAATCTGGCAAAAAAACAAAAGCCCAATGTTTAGGGCCCATGCGCCTGTTTCAAACAAAAAAAGGGAAGAAAATGTGAAAAATGCACAAAAGGGTACCATTGGGGCCTCGAACCCAAGTCCCTAAGGTAACAGGCGCGCGCTTTAACCACTGGGGTGGTGATACATCCGTTAACTTAAACAAAACAACAAATATATAATTCAAATCAAGTCCTGAATGAACTTCATCTTCAACCTCCAGCCAAAGGACCTTTAACTTATCCATTTCTCATCCATTCACAAAACTTCCAACATCAAACTTGTTAGGAATTTCCTCACGATTCTGAATCTGTAAATAACTTAAGCTAATTCTCAAAGATGAGCATGAATTTCTAACAGTACTAAATTTTGACCTAAATATTTTCAGAGGTTCAAACTCAAAATTCTCCCTACTCAAGCAACATAAATGAAATCTATGGACATGTATAGTTTCAGGGCAATGATGTCTACATTTTATCTTCACAAATGCAAACCTAACAATGCCTAAATGTGAAGATGGAAGTTCAAAAAAAATACCTCAAAACTGGAAATTGTGAAATGAGTTTGGGCTTGATTCAAGGTGTTGCAGTGATCAAGTTAGCTTCATTGAGTCTCTAGGAAGATAATGCAATGCTTAGCTTGAGTTGAGAGTGACTGGAATGGCCTGGAGAAGTCCAACTGCAATGCTCTATTTTTGAACTTGGACAATGGTGAAAATGGTGTTACAGTCTTGGAACATGGATTGGGATGGGTTGTATTTGAAGTAAGGAAGCTTTTGAGATGATTTGGAGAAGAAACGCACGAGTGGTTTGAGAGATGGGAGTTTGTGGTCAGGTTCTGCACAACAATGGAGTTTTTTGTGCAATCTGAGTTTTCAGGGAGTTTGGAAGTGTTTCAAATTGTGTGTGAGATTTCAAATAACTTGTATAGTTATATGAAAAAGGTTAGAGAGCTTGAGGTTGAAAGAACTGTGAGATATAAAGTTATGGCTATGTTACTTGATTTTGAAGAAAAGTGGAAAAGATGGTTTCAAGGCATAGTACAAGCATGGCCTGAGTTTATAGGAGGCTATAGACATGTTTCTTTTGCCTTTGATATTGCTTGTGTTCAGATGAAACAAGTTAGGAGCTCTATGCATTGGCTTTGTGATTAAAGTCACTTTTCCAAAATGGAAGTGTGAACTTTGTTCCATTAATGGAATAATCGCTTGGACAATGACTCAAACACTTGGATCATAGCTCAAATAGTTTTGTAATGTTCTGATTATGGATATATTTAGAGGTTAGAAGCCTATAAAGTAAGATTCATGCAGCATGGGTGTGGATTGGATCAAATGTTCATCATGAATATGACTTGAAAAATAAGTTTGAAACCCTAACTTCTTGTCTTCGATTCTCCTTTCTCAAACATGATATCAATGAGTTCTTGGACATTTTGGAAAGCTTTTAACATCCTATACAACTTCTATGTTGGACATTTTTGAAAATTCCTCTTGGAACTATGTGAAAAATTGCCATGAAGTTAGGTCAAAATCTTGCCTAAACTAGGGCAAAATTTCCAAGTTTCATGAACATGTATTCACAAAACCATAACTTGAAATACATGAATTTCTAGGAGAAGTTATGTTGTACAATGTTTTATATCTCACTGAGATCTACAACTTTCATGTTGGAAGTTTCCTTTGAATCATCTTGCATCATGGTAAAATTTTTGCTCAAAGTTGTGAAAAAAATATGAAGTTTTCAACACTTCGAAAAATTTCTAAGTTTAGAAATTTTGACTTTTCAAAATGAAATCTTGACTTTTTGATTTCTTGATGAATAAGTTTCATATTTTGACATTTTTTGATGAATTTTGATCTTTGACACTTGATTTTAACTAAAAAGTCAAAGTTTGACTTTTCAGTGTATAGTTGACTTTTGATCAGTTGACTAAAAATTTATCTGTCAATCAATTGATCTTGAGGAATGTTTTGGTCCATGTCATTAGGTAAAAATGAAGCATTGGAACCTTTGAGATCATGCCTTGAATCAATCAATCATTTTCCAGGTCAAAAATCAGAAATTGCACCTTCTCAGTCAAACCCCTAATTTTGACCATTTTGACTTTTTGGTTATCTGATCAAATTTCTTGAGGAATTATGGTCCAAACTTGATCAAATTACATATATGAGTTCATAATGTTGATATGGATAAAAATTATGAAGTTTGACTGTAAATTGATCACAGTTGACTTTTTCCCCAATATAGTTGATTTTTAGGTCAACTGATCAATTGACTGAGCAAAAATGGTATCCAAGACTTGAAACTTGACATGAGCAATCTTGAGGGTCCAAAATTATTCATGAAAGTCATATGGGACATTAAAAGTCCATTTATCCTTGTGCAATCCAAAACCCTAATTTTCAGTCATTAGTGCTTGAGGAGGTGTCTTGAGCTGATCAACCCTTGTGCAGTCTTGAACCCAAGGAGATCTTGTGAGATATTCTTTGAGAAATGAGAGGGCAAATTTTAGGGTACAACAACTTGTTTACAGTGATTTCTAGTAAACAACCGCTAGTCTTCCAATTTACTAATTATTATTGGTTACTTGCAGGATCGACTAGATTGATCCTAGAACACATGTGTCATAACTTATTTCCATGTTCATATCTATTATATTGTATGTTAAGTTCGAATACGAGATTCTTAGGATAGGTTTCTAAAATGGTCTATAGGAATAAACTAACTGAATGTAGGCAGGAAAGGCTTCGAATTAGACTTGGGCTTGAATGTAAAGATAAGTGTTTGACTAAAAGGATAAAGTAAAAGTAAAGTTTCTAACGAAGTGAATGTGTTTAAAGGCAATTAAAACAAAGAAATGCAAGGAAATCGAAGGACAAAGAAATGCAAGGAAATCGAAGGATTTAAGGGCATAAATACTGTAATGGCGAACTAAATTTAACAAGACTTGTATTGAAATTGTAAAAAAGTAATGATGTTCAGGACGTACATTGTATCTTCTGACTCGTTTTCCTTAATTCACGGAAGTTTGAGTATTTTGAGATCTTTTAGTACATAAAAGTGAACATATTAAATCTAACATAAGAACACCTACTTATAGTGTCTTGACCCTAACGGCCCTATTCTAAAATCACGCCACGTTCGAAGCATGCAGGCTTCCTATGTTTGCCGACTTCCACGCGTCTTCTAGAATGGAGCTCTTTATTTGAAATTCGAAATTTGTACCAATCGAAGCATCTTGCAAAATCTGTACCAATCGAAGCATCTTGTTTCTTTGTTGCTTTCAAAATAACCCAAATACCTGGACCGTTTCCAACTTCTGGCACCCTTACATAAAGGAGCTCTTTATAATTCGAACACTAAAAAAGTCCAAATCGAAATCTGCTAGAAATCGAATAACCCTTCAACATAATGACTCCATATCTCCCACCAATATCCAATATTTAATCTTCTTAGGTACTTTATTCGAAATATTATTTTGATAGTGGTTTCTTCCTTATTCGAAATAGTCAGCTAACAAATTGCCCCCCAAGAATACGTATTTCGACAGATATAAAGAAATACTTGTTCTTTGACTCATCCAGGCTATTTCGATAGATATAAAGAAATACTTTTTATTATCCTGCAGTGATTCTAACCTCTTGCAAGCATGGTTTATACCTTTTTAAGTATTTCCCATTTACCCTCAAGATTCTTCTATCTTCTGCTAATTCTTCTATTTCATAAGCATTATTCGAAAATGTTTTCAATACTCGAAAGGGACCCTCTCAATCGGGTGACCATTTACCTAATAATCTATTCTTTTTATCCATAGGTAATATAACCTTCCATACTAGGTCATTGGTTGAGAACAACTTACTTTTAACTCTTTTGTTGTATGCTCTGGCTACTCTTTCTTTATGTCTTCTCATAACTTCTAAAGCATGTAGCCTATCTTCATCCACGTCCACTAATTCATTCATCATCATTTCCCAATATTGATCAGTTGGTATTTCATTTTGTCTTTGGATTCTTACTGACTGTAAGTGTATTTCGACTGACAACACTGTGTCATGTCCAAATGTAAGTCGAAACGGAGTAGTATTCATTGCTTCTTTAGGAGATGTTCGACATGCCCACAAAGCTTGGTCTAAAGTTTTGTGCCAATTTCTTGGATTTCGTCCTACATGTTTCTTTATCAAACCTATTATGACTTTATTGGCTTCTTCTACTTGTCCATTAGCTTGAGCATAGTAAGGAGTTGACGTGAGTAATTTAAATCCCATTTCTTTTGCAAACTCTTGCATTTTTTGCCCTGTGAAAACTGAACCTTGATCTATTGTAATACTTTCTGGTATTCCGAACATGTAAATTATTTACCTCTGGATAAATTCCATAATGACCTCTTGATCAATGTTCACTAGAGGATTTGCTTCGACCCATTTTGTAAAATAATCTATACCCACAAGAATATATTTCTGTCCTTTGGATGATGCTGGTCAAATTTCACCAATTAGATCTAATGCCCATCCTCTAAAAGGCCAAGGCTTAACAATTGAATGTAACTCACTTGCAGGAGCATGTTGAATACCTGCATGAACTTGGCATTGTTCGCAACCTTTAGCAAATTCTATGCAGTCTTTGAGCATAGTGGGCCAATACATTCCATATCGAAACAACAACCATTTCATTTTGTGACCTGCTTGGTGTGCCCCACATGCCCCACTGTGCACACTGGATACTACTAAATATGCTTCATTTTCTCCTAAACACTGGAGTAGTATACCTTCTGGGGATTTCTTAAAAAGTTCATTTCCTATTAGGACATAAGACAATGCCCTATATTTGGTTTTTTTCTCTGTACTTACTGAAGGTTCTTTCAGGTAATTTACTATGGGACTTCTCCAATCTGTATCTGCCAAAGTATCAATATTTAGAACTTCGAATTCTTTCTGATCTTCATAACCTAGTTTCGAAGTTTCCAAGTATAATGGTGATAATTTGGTAGCCAATATTCTGCCTCTTGTTTCTATGAGATATTGGAGTTTTTCTCTAGATGTCTTATATCCTGAAGCTATTTGAGCCAAGTCATTTTCCTCCTGACTATCAATTCTGGGAATATGTTTTATATCCACATATTCAAATTTTTTGAGTAATCTATTAGCAATAACGAAGTACATGATCAAATTTTCCTTGATACATTTGTATTCTTTGGTTATCTGTTTTATGACCAGCTCTGAGTCTCCCCTAATTTCGACTCTGGTTGCCCCCAATTCTAACAAAGCTTCAAGTCCAACAATTAATGCTTCATACTCAGCTTCGTTGTTCGAACAAGGAGGGCCTTCTAACTTGTACTTGAATTTCGTTGGAATTCCCTCGGGAGAAATTATAAGGACTCCAACACCACTTCCATATTTATGTGTTGACCCATCGAAGGATAATTTCCAAGGCTGGATCTCAACATAATCTAACGCGAAGTCCTCACTCACAAATTGATCCACTATGAAATCTGAAACTACTTGTCCTTTCATAGCTTTTAAAGGCTTGAAGGTCAAATTGTACTCAGTGAGCGCTAAGGCCCATTTGCCAATCCTGCTGTGCATGATTGGTTTTGAAAGCATATGTTTAATAACATCAAGGTGAGATGAAACATAAACATCAACTGGTTTAATATAATATTTCAGTTTTGTACAAGAGAAATACAAACAGAGGCATAGTTTTTCAATGCTACTATACTTAGCCTCTGCTTTATTTAGGACCCTACTAAGATAATAGATGGCTCTTTCGACGCCATCATCATTTTCTTGGGCCAACATACTACCTATAGTTACATATGAGGCAGAGATGTACAACCTCATTGGTTTATCTTTCAAAGGGGGTGCAAGTATAGGAGGATGCATCAAATAAGCTTTGATTTTCTCGAATGCCTCCTGATGCTGCGCAGTCCATTCAAAATTCCCTTGGTTGAGACGGAGGAGTGGAGAGAAAGCTTGAGTTTGCCCACTCAAATTAGATATGAATCTCCTTAAAAAGTTAATTTTACCCAATAGAGATTGCAACTCTTTCTTTGTCGAAGGAGGTTTCGTCTCCATAATAGCCTTCATCTTGTTCAAGTTAATTTCGATCCCCTTCTTGTGGACCACAAAGCCTAGGAAATCCCCAGCCTGAACAAAGAAAGCACATTTAAGAGGATTCATTTTTAAGCCATGTTTTCTCATTCTTTCGAATGACTGGCAAAGGTGAGTCAAATGATCCTCATCAGAAACAGATTTGACTACTATGTCATATATATAAATCTGCATAAATGACTCAATGAAATCATGAAAAATAGTGTTCATTGCCCTCTGATATGTTGCCCCAGCATTTTTTAGTCCAAAGGGCATAACTACCCATTCATAAGTGCCTAAGGCGCCTGGATATCTGAATGCAGTTTTGGGAACATCATCCTCAACAATAAAAATCTGATTATACCCAGAGTATCCATCTAACATACTCAGGTATTCGAAACCCGCAGCAGAATCAATCAGCATTTCTGCTATAGGCATGGAATATTCATCTTTTGGGGTGGCAGTGTTTAAATCCCTAAAATCTATGCAAATTCGTAAAGAGCCATTTTTCTTAATAACAGGTACAATGTTAGCAAGCCATTCTACGTACCTTGTGGTCCTGATAAATTTGCATCGAAGGAGTCGTTCCACCTCTGCCTTTATTTTTGAGAGGAGTTCTGGAGTGAATCGTCTAGGCATCTGCTTGATGGGCTTCTTGCCATCCTTGATTGGAAGCCTATGTTCTACCAGTTCCCTCTTTAAACCAGGCATTTCATCGTAGTCCCAGGCGAAGCAATCCCTATTTTGTTTGAGCATTTCAACCACTTTGCCTTTTAAATTGGGACTAAGTTTCGCACTGATGTATGTAATCCTTTTTTCAACACCATCCCCAATATCAACTTCCTCCAAAGGATCTTGGGCCATCATCTTAGCGCTTGATGACTCTGGATCCTTTTCGAACCCCAAGGGATCTTGATCATAAATGGCATCTAGTCTTTGATCCATCAGTTCAGAAGTTTGTCCATCACATGGTGAGGATGAATGGTTTCCTTCAGGATTTGCTATTTCTTTTTTGTCTATGGCTTCGACAACCATGTTTTGTATCTCGGCTTCGAGAGCCGTTCTTCGTTTGTTCTCAGCCAAATAGGCCGAAATCTTTTGGTAGTAATTTTATTCAGTCATAATAACCTTCGATTGCCCAGCCAGTTGGCCGTATCTTCGAAGTCTCTCCATCTTTTTCAGTCACCTGCCTGTTCCACATGATTTCCCTATCCCATTGGAATCCATTGGGACGCAAGGTTAGGGAATAATAAGCGTTCTCATTTGGCTCAAAATATTCCTCAGGTGGGTGACATGGCCCTATGTTGGCCATATTTCTGTCGAAATTTCTTTTGTCCACATTGTTGATTTCTGCCATATAATAACTTTGTTCTGCTTCTATATTTTCAACAATCCCATCATCTCTCCATAACACCAGCCTTTGATGCATTTAAGAAGGTACAACTCCAACTCCATGGATCCATTCCCTGCCAAGCAACAGATTGTAATTTGCTTTTGCAGCAATGACCATAAACATTGTTGGCCTTGTGAGGGAACCAACTGTCAGGTTAACTTGTATTACTCCCAAAGTCTGGCCAACCTTCCCTTCATAATTCGAAAGCACCATGTTGTGAGGTCTAACATCTGAATCCTGCATTCCTATTCTCTTTAGCATGAATTGAGGCATCAGATTGACAGCAGCTCCACCATCTACCAGAACTTTGTTCACACCATATTGTTCCACCTTTGCCCTAATGAATAAGGGTTTGATATGGTTTTTCATTCCTTCATCTGGCTTTTCAAAGAAAGCATTCTGCTCTTCGACCGCTCCATTGTTCATCGCATAATAGCATACTGGCCTATGTCTGGCCATTTCGTCCTCATCAGTCTCCTCATCAGCATAAACCTCTGTTTCCTAATTGTACTCACAAGGCAGCACCGAAACTACATTGTAGTTCGCATTGAAGAAAGATTCCCCCTCAGATTCGAAGGCATCAGTCATCAATTCCTCTTCGTTCGCAGCTTCCTTCTGAGTCCTATTTTCTTTAGCGTCCTTCTGTGGAGAAAAAAGTTTCCTGGACACTGGGGGTTTGCCCCCAGTCTGGTTCAGTGATGTTGGGTTATTGGTACTAGATTCTCCTACTCCCATAGGTTTCGAATCCCTTGCAGCTTTTTGGTTTCTCTGGTGTCTGCGCCATTGAGAGCGAGACATTGGGTTTCTTCCTTTATAATTATCCAATATTATTTCTTACCTCCTATTTGAATTGAATTTCCTCCTGTAAGCCATTGCAGTCCTGCCTCCTCGATCGAAGCTGCGCCACTTCCCTTTTCCCTTATCAGCATTCACTTGCAGCCATCTGTCAGTGGGGATTTCTGCAGGTAGTTTAAAGGAAACTCTCTTTGCTCCCCTGGGATAAGGGCTATCTGGCCTCCTTGGCATACTTCTGGTTGTGCTAACAAGATTCGAAGGCATTCTGCCTTGGTTCCCCCAGCCTGACGCAAACGGAATTCTCTCGAATGCTTCAGCCATTTCCTTATCATACACTGCTGCACATCTGGGACATATTAAGCATTTTGTTCCAATATTGTGGCAACGAACCAGGAATTCAAGCAGACTTTCATCAGCTTTTGGATAGACTTTGTATAGTTGGTTGTCTTGCCGCCAGTTGACTCCTGTTCGTTCACGCTGGGCCCTTTCGAATTCAGCATCAATTCTGGGGTTGCAGATGATACTGCACCTTGGGCATAGCAACTTTTCCTGATTTTTCTTATGACAGTGGAAGAGGTATTCACGCAAACCTGCGTCCTTTCTAGGTAAGTTCTCTCTTCTTTATTCTCTTTCCCTCTCTAAACAGCGTTCCACTTCTTCCATTTCAGTGTTAGGTTGTTCGAAGTCCACCATATTCACTCCCAGCATTTGGTCATCAGAAATTTTGACTTCTTCAAATTTCATCCTAAGACCTTCAGTGGCCTCAGCTAATTTTCTATCACTTAATATCTTTGCTTTGAGCACCTTTGGGAGGCCATCAGTAGCTTCTGTTTCGTTTTTGATCAATGGGAGGCCATCAGTATCCTCTTTTTCGTTTTTGATTAGGATGAAGTCCCCATCCTCTTCGAATTCCACTTTTGCTTCAACTTTCTTCTCAGCAATTTCTACCACATTGATGTCTAGTGGTTCAGCATAGTTAGTCTCCGCTATCAGCAACGGATCCGTATCAACTTTCATTGGATTCTTTC
Organism: Vicia faba; assembly: GCA_948472305.1. Lineage (NCBI taxonomy): Eukaryota > Viridiplantae > Streptophyta > Magnoliopsida > Fabales > Fabaceae > Vicia > Vicia faba. The sequence goes on along the minus strand of OX451741.1, from coordinate 939,567,564 downwards.
CCTTGTCTGAGAACTTCAGCATGCCATCCTTGATCGCATTCTGTATCAAATCTCTGAAAAGAAAACACTGTGAGGTTTTATGGCCTAAAAAGTTGTGATATTTACAAAAGCCCCTCTTTTTCCTTTGTTCCAACGGAGGAACCTTCAGGTTAGGAGGAACTATTAACTGGCCATCTTTAACAAGTAGATCAAATATCTCATCACATTTAGTTATATCGAAAGTATAGATTTTCTTGGGGAATTTATCATTCCTTTCACTTTCGAGAGAATCCTTTCCATTGGAAGGAAGTAGAACTTTGCAAGCATAAGGGGGTGCTTCTTTTAGTTCTGCAAGATCTATTTCGAACTGGTCGAAATCATAAGGGTCTTGAGAATCATCTATGTTTTCCTCTTCAGCCTCTATGTAGGCTATTCTCTCTTTCTTATGATTTTTACTAGCCCTAGCTTTTTCAGCTTTTAACCTTTCGACCTGACACACTCTGTCTGCTAGTTGGGCCATATCTCTAAGATACTGCGTATCCAATTTCTTTCGAATGGAATAATCTAGGCCCCCAGCAGCCATTTCGACCAATTCATGTTCAGGGACCACTGTGAAGCATCTGGATTTTAATAAACGGAATCTATTCAAATATTCATCTATTAGTTCCGTGAATTTTCTCTTAATGCTTGCTAGTTCCTTGAGACTGATTTTAGACTGACCCATGTAAAATTGTTCATGGAAAAGTCTTTCTAAATAAGGCCATGTGTCTACAGATCCAGGGGGCAAGGTGGTGAACCAAGTAAAAGCGTTCTTTGTTAAAGAACTTGGGAAGTATTTTATCCTAAGATTTTCATTATTTGCTATATCTCCTGCTTCTGTTAAATATCTTGCTATATGTTCCACTGTTGATTCACTTGTATCTCCAGCAAATTTCGTGAATTTAGGAACTTTAACGCCCCTGGGTAATTCTGTTTGCATAATATAATCTATAATAGGAGATGTGTAGTTTGGCCTCCTAAATCCTGAATTTAAACTATTCTGGGCCATTATTCTTTCAATCATGGTGGTGAGGTTATTTTCTGCCACTAAATTGTCATTTCTAATTCTATGAATAATTTCGTCTGCATTTTGGTCCCTATTTACCATCAGTATAGGTCTAGGTTGTTCATTCTGAACTTCCTGAATTCCCTGATCTCTTAATCTCACCCCTATATTTCTTTCTTCGACCACTTGCACAGGGGGTCAAATTTGTTCGATTATGGGTTCTTCATTTCGAATTTCCCTTGGGTTTGGCCTACGCCTTGCAGGCGCATTAGGGGCACCAAAGAAATCTGCTATTCTGGCCATCTGGGCTGCATTTTCTTGGTTTGTTCTATTTATATTCTGGATTAGGGGATTGAAAATAGCATTCATTTCGCGGGCTAGAATGCCTACCATATCATGATTGCTATCATCCATCTGTTGCCTAAGCGCTGCCTGACTATTAGTTGTAAGAGTAGGCATTTGGGCGAAGTTTCCTATATTCTGGAAATTTGTACCCAAATGGTTCATTCCTGAACCAGATCCTTGGAGTGGGGACGAAGTTATTGCATTATGTAACCCTGCCATAAACGAAGTTGGCATTCCATACTGAGGATTTATGGGTCTCAAAGGTTCGAAACCTGGAGGCCTAGGGGGGGTCGAATACTGTTGATTCCCTATGTGTGGCGCAGTTTGCATTGAAGACACATTTGATGGCATGTCTAATGTACTTACTGGGATCGTATTCGAACTTCCAACAGGAATGGCATTGGAGGCATCAATCGAACTTGAAACGATTGTTGCAGCCCCCTGTGGGGGATTCTGTACCCCATCTTGGTTGGTTGTATTAACCATTATTTTGGTACGTTGTTTTCTGGGTATATGTGGATTGTTATTCTTTATTTTGCCGCTTCGAAGGTTCATGTACCGAAACGCGCTTTACACTCAGAAAATCCTAAAACTTCTCTAATATGTTTGTTTGATAAAACTCTTTTGTTATGACACTTCCCACCAGGTGTGCCAATTTGTTTACAGTGATTTCTAGTAAACAACCGCTAGTATTCCAATTTACTAATTATTATTGGTTACTTGCAGGATCGACTAGATTGATCCTAGAACACATGTGTCATAACTTATTTCCATGTTCATATCTATTATATTGATAGACTTATATTGTATGTTAAGTTCGAATACGAGATTCTTAGGAAAGGTTTCTAAAATGGTCTATAGGAATAAACTAACTGAATGTAGGCAGGAAAGGCTTCGAATTAGACTTGGGCTTGAATGTAAAGATAAGTGTTTGAATAAAAGGATAAAGTAAAAGTGAAAGGCTTCGAATTGACTGTGTTTAAAGGCAAGTAAAACAAAGAAATGCAAGGAAATCGAAGGACAAAGAAATGCAAGGAAATCGAAGGATTTAAGGGCAGAAATACTGTAATGGCGAACTAAATATAACAAGACTTGTATTGAAATTGTAAAAAAGTAATGATGTTCAGGACGTACATTGTATCTTCTGACTCGTTTTCCTTAATTCACGAAAGTTTGAGTATTTTGAGATCTTTTAGTACATAAAAGTGAACATATTAAATCTAACATAAGAACACCTACTTATAGTGTCTTGACCCTAACGGCCCTATTCTAAAATCACACCACGTTCGAAGCATGCATGCTTCCTATGTTTGCTGACTTCCACGCGTCTTCTAGAATGGCGCTCTTTATTTGAAATTCGAAATCTGTACCAATCGAAGCATCTTGCGAAATTTGTACCAATTGAAGCATCTTGTTTCTTCGTTGCTTTCGAAATAACCCAAATATCTGGACCGTTTCCAACTTCTGGCACCCTTACATAAAGGAGCTCTTTATAATTCGAACACTAAAAAAGTCCAAATCGAAATTTGCTGGAAATCGAATAACCCTTCAACATAATGACTCCATATCTCCCACCAATATCCAATATTTAATCTTCTTAGGTACTTTATCCGAAATATTATTTTGATAGTGGTTTCTTCCTTATTCGAAATAGCCAGCTAACACAACTGCCAACGTTGCAATCATAGAAGCTGCATTCGATGAAACAACAACTGAGAATACCAACAATATGAAGAATATTTGTGTGGTGAATTTTGATATTGGTCATGGGAAAATATACATTAACCTTATCCAAGAGCTACAAACCTGTCTCAAAGGTTCACCGACGACGTTGAAGATCATAGTTATATTGGATAACAACAACGATGAGAGGTTGAAGATGGTGGAAGAGAATTTGAGTCTACAAGCTGAGCATTTATGAATCGGATTTGCATTCAAAGTGGTGACACTTAAAATCACAGAGTTAACTCGCGAGTGTTGGTTTTCAACTCAGAGGATATTCTTTCTGTGAACTTTGCGTTCAAACTTTTTTGGAATTCCAGATGAAAGCATGTCGACTGAGAATCCACGAGACGAGCTTCTCCAGTGCATAAAATCACTTCCCCGCGTGAAGTTACCTTTTTAGAGTAAGAGATGAACACAAACACTACTCCAGTTGTTGCACGTGTGGCTGTGTCACTTTCCTATTACACTGTGTTGCTTGAATCAATTGAGTCAATACTGAGAAAGGAAAGCTTGGAGCGCGTCAATATTTAGGAAGGGATGAGTCGGAAGTTGGGTAACACGATTGCTTGACTTCATTTTTTTTCATGTTTTTCTATCTCATTCTTTTTCTTGGTTACTTATTTTTAGTTTTCTTCTCTCACATTCAACGACAATCATGTTTGAGAAAAAGTGTGTTCACTTCTATTCACTTATGTAACTTTTCAATGTATGTTTTTCCAACCTATATTCCTTCTCAAATATTGGTTTAGTTTTATTTTTCAGTTAATTTGCACATGGTTGAAAAAATGAAAGTAATTGGTCATTCGATATTGGCCAGAGAATAAAATTTAGAAGAAATCCTGAGAATAAATTGAAAGTAACCAGTGTATTTTATTGGACATTCGACATTGTTGAAAATTTTAGCGAATAAACAATGCAATATTCTATAACACATAAACCAACTCCACATTTTACATTTTCATTAAATATTCCACGATATTCCAAGATTTATTATTTGGTGTTAAAACCAACTCCACATTTTACCTTTTCAATACCAAGATATTCAAGATTTTTTATTTGGACAACATTTAATTTGTCGACATAAAAAATATAAAGTTTCAGTTTACAATGCATGCAATATCTTTCTTTAGAAATTTAAAAAGACTCACTCCTTAAGAAATACTTTGAAAATTGAAAAACCTCTCTATCTATCGCATAGAAAAACAAACGTAGCATAACAAGAATCCTTCATTATCATTTTAGATTTTAAGAAAAATGCTTCTTTAAAAAAATATTCAATTAATTAAGTATTATTCATTTTAGATTTTTAAAAAAATATCATATACTTTATAGAAAATCATATATGAATTTATGATATGATATACTCCTTCTAATAAAAAGTATTACATGTATAGTTTTTTTTTCAAATTTTGTCAAACGTGAAATGATATTAAATCTTCTACTCACTTGAGCAAATGAAATTACAAAATAGGTAGTCAAGTATCAAGAAATTATTGGTACTTTACTTATAAAACTTAACTTTGTTTAAATTTATTTTTCATTAGATAATAAAATTATATAATATCAATAGCATCCATACATTTATAATACAGAAGAATTTAAAAATTATAGGCATGCTCGATGGGCCGAACCTATTTTTTCATCCATATATTTGATTTAATAGCGATTACCAAATATATTTGTATAATTTTTGGTAAAGGAATTAATTGAAAAAATGAATTAATTGGAAACGTTGGTATTAAATTTTTTCTATAAAGGAAGTTCATTAAAAATTTAATAATTAGTATTTATTATATATTAATTAAAAATGAATATTTGAAAACGTGATTGTAGGTTAAATGGTTTTTTTGGTAACAAGAAGTTATTAAAATTAATTGAATATTAATTATTATTATTATTTGACAAAATATTCATTTTAGTCTCTTAACTATACTTTTGGGTTCACATTGATCCCTTAACTTTTTTTCGTATCATTTTAGTACCTTAACTTTTAAAACGTTTCATTTTTGTCCTTTTTGTCTAATTAGTGACAGATTTAATGATAGATTTTAAAGTTTTTCCGTCATTAAATAGACAAAAAAGATTAAAATAAAACTTTTTAAGAGTTAAGGGACCAAAATGAAACGAAAAAAAGTTAAGAAACCAATGTAAACTCAAGAGTATAATTAAAGGACCAAAATGAGTATTTGACCTTATTATTATTATTATCATTATTATTATTATTATTATTATTATTATTATTATTATTATTTACTTAATTATTTCTTTTATCTTTCAGTTAGCTTTATGCTTTTTTGAATGTGAAAAAAAGGATAATGTATCATGGACTTTAGAAATACACTGCAATATATTGAAAGACTCATAAGGAGAGTTAAACACTTTTCATTCGAAATCTTCTCAAAGATTTAACGATTCACAAGAAAGACTACATGAGGTTATACAAGAAAAAAAATATACTATGTAATTCAAGAAAATTTAATTCCTGATAAAATTGGTTTTCCAAAATCGTATGAAAAATAGACGCATTTCCCTAAAATTGGCCATCATATACCAATTGCATATAACATAGTTTTTTTCGTGCTAAAAAGGTATGGCTTTTCAAAAAATTTATATCACTACGAAGTGGCCCACCAAAACACCTTATTGGACAAATTATCTATATTTGATGGCTTTCAAAATCTCTGCATTTTGTTCAAGTTTGTTTAAAATCAGGATGTCCTCTACCACAAATATCTTTAGAGTGGAGAACTCATGGAAAAATTGTAGCAGCTACTTTGGAGGATACTCTTTTGGTTAGGATGAGTAGTTTAACAATTTAAAACGATATTGAAAAAGATTCAAATAGTAAAACTTCTAATGCAAAATAACACATAGATTTATATGGTGACACAAATGCTGATTCATTTTAGTTTGTAAAGTATATTATGTGAAAGTTTGGAATTAGCAGGATATGCATTTTAAAAAATTTAAATGATTGGTTAATAATGTGTTTGATTTTGAATTACTGCATTAATATTAACACTTGTATTGATGATGATAAGACTATCAGGAAAAACCCCTGAACCAAGTAATTAACAATATTAGTCACAAGAGTTAGCAAGTTGAGACTGTTATAATAACACAATTCGAACAAACCCCTGAGAAGTAAATAATAGTGTTAGTCAAAAAAGTTAACACACATGATTTTTTATAGTTAACACTATTCCGACAAACCCCTACGAAGTAAATAATAGTGTTAGTTATAAGTTTAACACAAAGGGTGTGTCTAGATAACAATATCTGAACAAACCCTTGAGTCAAGAAACACTACATTACTTTAACATACATAACATTGTATTTTTCAAACCATGATATATCTACACCAATACAGTTACAATAGATAAGTCGTATGTTTTTAACACATAAAAGGAGATACCATATATAAATCCAATTATCATACATAAGTTGCATATCAATAAAGATATATCCATAGAAAATTCCTAAGACAAAATTCATAAAATACAACTCAAAATATTTACAAAAATGAATGTGGGATTTATAAGAGGCTAACTATTGAATATGTCGCATCCATGTTTCTTATTTGCCTTCTATACTAAAGTTCATCACATGTCTTTGTTAATGTCTTATGTTTTTAGTCCCAAATATTTGTGCCTTTATATACCTCTCCCCTAGTGATGTCACCCTCGAGTATAGTGACAATATGACAACATTTAGGATAGACATCCACAACATGATCCATAATTGAGTAGTGCAACAAAAGTATGTACATTTATGTTATTGTATCCACATTGACAAGTGTGCCAACAATCTTTATGATTTTAAGGAATGTGTTTGGAAAAAATAATTGTTTTGATAACTAAGTTAAAACATTAAATGAAAATAAGGTTAACAAATGAGAATAAATTCTCAGGGTTAAAGTTCATAATTATATCCTCAAGTATTCTCATGATCATTTATACATATTCTAGTAAATAGTTATTTCATCACCTATAGCAATTTGTATGTAGTTTATGTATAAAAACAAAGTGAAATCAATAGTATTGTGTAATTGAAATCCTATCAGCCGATTAATTAATATGATAATGTTGTACCTTAAATTTTGACCTAATATCCTACCATCTTTTGCATCACTTACATAGTATCATGAGTTCATATAATTCATATTTGTATCACTAACCTCTCAAAAGTATAAAAGTTTTCTTTGTTTGTTTATTTCTTACACAAGATAAGTGTGTTAGATTCAGGAGCTCAATGGATTGATCAATCAAGAATTGGGATTTTGAAGGTTAAGCTCCAATGTAAATCACTCAAGAGGCTCTCAATATCATCATCTCATAATCCTAAAAATGTATCAATGTATTGAAGATTTCATCATGATCATAAGGTTCCGTTGAAATTGGGAGATTTGAATTCATCTTGAAAAGTCAACAGCTCAAAGTCAAACTTCGACTTTTGAGATTTTTAGTAAAATATGGACCTCTCAAGATAAGTATCACTAAAATTTGGTTTATATTTTAATTTGATCAACTGACATTACAAGAGTTGAGTTAACTTGCAAAAAGGGAAAAGTTGAAGAAAGTGGAAATTTTTTCTAAGTCCAAAAATACCATGTTCAAGTGCATGACTTCTAAAACTTGTAACCTATTCCTCAAACAATCATTTTTCATGCACAAGCGTTGTACTTAAATATGATCTTATACATACTTCAATATTGTAGAAGGAATTGACTCAAAAGCTCATAAGGATTGGAAAGCATTATTATTTCAACCTTAGGGTGATAATGCTAAACAAGTCAGTTGTGAAAGCATTATTATTTCAACCTGAGAGCCCGAGAAGTTAAGGACTGTAATACCCTTAACCCATCTTGGACTTTTAGGATGTATTGAAGTGTTTATTCGTGTCTAGAATTATATCAGTCATTACGCGATGCTGCACTCTGACGAGTTTCTTTTGAGAATATTATTAGACGTCGAGTTAGTCGTGTAATATCCGAAATGCTAAATATTAGAAAAAAATGTGAAATAGGCTGACATATATACATATATATTAGAAAAAAATGATAAATAGGCAAACCTATATATGCATATATAGATCGACCTATAATGCTTCTTAATTAATATGGATTTATTGTAAACCTTAATGTGAAATAAGCTTTCAGGCTAGGCCAGACTTTTAAAAAAGTCGGTCCAGGCTAAAAAATGAGCCTATAGTAGGTCATAGACCAGGCTCAAGCCTTATAAGTTTATTTTAGGCCAGAGTCAGGCCTTATAAAGCCTAGCATAGCCTATTTCCACCCCTACATACCTTGTGGTTGGTTCTTACCCATGACTCCATGCTCGTGACATAGAACCCTTAAACCTTGTTTGTGACCTCGTTTGTGATTGTTACATTCATGCATTTATGAAACTTCTTTTTTCACTTGAATTTTAAGGAACTTAACGAATATTTTTGTAAACATCATAGGATTTTTTTATCATGGAGCTTGGAAGGATGAACACTAAGAAGTGCGATTTCAAATTTCTTGACATAAAAGAGTTGAGAGAGTTAGCATCTTCAGTGGTTGATTTTGAAAAATTCAAAGACCGTTATGGAAGACTGTTGGCTATTCTGAATGTCAAGATTGAAGATGGACTTCTTAACACTTTGGTTCAATTTTATAACCCTGTCTACTGATGTTTTACCTTTTCCAATTATTAGCTCATGCCTACCTTGGAAGAGTATGCTTATCTTATGGGTGTTCCTCATTGAGAAAGCTTCTCATTTTTCTCAAGTTTGAAGTATGGTGGTATTTGAAGCTATTCTAGCTTTACTCATCTATGTATTAGTTCTTTTCCCAAATGTTGACAAATTTGTTGATGTTAATGCCATTAGAATCTTCTTGATTGGGAATCTTGTTCCTACACTGCTTGTTGACACTTATTTCTTTATCCACCATAAGACTTCCAAAGGTGATGAGACTATTGTATGCTATTTACCTCTATTGCACTAATGGTTTATGTCGCATTTGCCGCAGTTTCCTACTTTCAAGAAAAACGAGGGTTGGTTGAGACATGAAACCACATAGGTTATCCTTCACACGTCAAGATGTAAAAGAGACGTGAAACTACAATAATTATCCCACATCCATCAAGGAACGAGGAAATCATCACTCTCTCAATAAGTCAAGACAAAGTCAATGTCACACAATTTGTTCAAATCAAAAATCAAAAAAGAAAAAGAAAAAGCCCACTAAGTCAAAGTGACTTAGGAAAAAAATTAGGGCATCCCGCTAGACTATCAATTCAAAATAATTAATCTAGGAAAAATTTAGGAAAAATAAAATGAAAAGGAAGAGCAAAAAGATTACAAAGAAATGACTACAAAGAAAATTTCTCGGCAAAGAACAAATTCGTGTGACTACAAACACGAAGACAAAAAGGGTGACTGCTACACCGAAAGCCTCATTGGTTCCTTAACCATCATAAAATCCTTTATGAGAGATGAATACTCATGTTGAATTAATTGAACATATGAGTGGAGAATATCACGAAGAATGGGTGGGTACTAATAAACTTTGAACCTTAAAATCTTTTTTAAAACCGTGAACCAGATCATGTTACAACCCTCAAAAGTCCTAATTGAATTAGGGTTTATTTCGAAAGCCTATTTCAACGAGATAATATTACTGACTACCATGAGTTTTGATAAATATTTTTGTTGGTATCATATTGCTTTTGTTATCTTTCATTCAAAAAAATCAATGTCACATCCTAACTAGTGATTTACTCACAAGACTTTGCAACATTTTTTCAATAAAATCTTCAAGACTTACATAACTGTTGCATTAGAATTTTCATTCTCAGAATAAACTTCTTCTGCTTGTAAACATTTGATTAAAATTAGGGAAGGTTACATATAAGCACCAGTGATGATTTTAATCTTTTAAGGCCTGAAAATCTGTTGAGTAATTGACGAATCATTTCAAATAATGATCATATCTAGGGGAATGTCGCCTGAAGGCTTTAAGCATGGGCAGATTGCTTTCCCAGTTTGATGCTCTCATAGCTTGTTTACCTTTATGGGGCAACGTTTGAGAACTCCATTATGCCAAGTACAGTCAATCTGGGGTAGTTACGTTGAGATTTGACGAATCTCTCAAAGAGTTTGAAGATCATGGGGAAGATTATTTCAAGTCCCTATGGTGTAAAGTCTTCTCTTAAAGTAAATTGTTCCATAGCCCATGTAGTATGGGGAAACATTTGAGGACTCTGTTGTGTCAAATACAGTCAATCTGAGGCAGTCACGTCGAGATTCGACGAATCTCTCAAAGAGTTTGAAGACACTGAGGCATTTTGGATGCTATGATTCCTGTAAAATCCTCTTGAGATAATTTCTTCTCATAAACCATGTAAATTTATTCGCAAGAATTGTGTTCATTTATGACGTGCATCATGCAGTTTATCAGCATTAAACTTGGGGCACCCAAAATTAGTTCCAATGACAATCCGGATTTGTCAAAATATGTGATCTTCCTTGCAAATGTTATCAGATGGTGGTGTTTTCCCAGTGATCCCAGCTAATCCTTGATTTAGGTATCTCTAACTGAGCGAGATTTTTCCTCTCTAACTGAAGCAGAGTCTTGGTTGTCATCCCTTCAACAGACTATTGATGATTATACGGTTCTATTTTAGGTTTTCTTCCCAAGAAGTATCCTCCTCTCCCTAGAAAGATTTAAGCCTTATGGTAAAACTTTGCTCCGTCAAGTGGCTTTTGTTTTATCTCCGGTGATAATTCCATTTTATTGAGATTGGCTGAGTGATTGGTTGTACCCTAGTGTTATTTGGTTATCCCTTGTGTTGTCATCTGTTTAACATTTGGTCTATTTTTTCAGCATATACATGACATTCATTCATCCATTCATACTTACACCATTCATGCACATTTTCATTTTTCCCGATGTTCATGAGTCCACTTAATTGGGTTGTGTTTATCCCTAAGTAGTGTACTTCCCTTTCCCAATGATGACTTCACTCCTTCAAATAGAGTGTCAACTATAGGCAGAAAGGTGTATATTCCTTTTGATTCCCCACTGAGTATGTTCCTCGTAGAAAGGTTTTGCTTTAACTTTACCGTCCATATTTGGGTAGGATATATTCCTGGTTGAGTTTATTATTCATTGACAAGAGTCTTGTTTGACTGTCTCTCTCCAGTTTATTCCTGGAATGAACCTTGTCTTGAAAAATATGTTTGTTTGGATCTCTCTAGGCAGTAAACTCTGGATGGAGAATGCATTTATTTCCTAAATTTGAAGACTTTTTCTTTATTTGAAGAAATTTATTTTGCAAGACTGATGACTTGCACTTCTTTCAAAGATCCCTGCTGAAGACTTTATCTCCCTAATAGGAATTTGTTTGTGATTCCCCAAGAAGTTGAGTTCATTTCCCAGCAGCATTAATGCAATACTCTCATAATCATTATCGACAACAAGTTCTGGTATCTTTATTTGAGAAGCTTGTGTGTCCCCAAATTTCTTTTTAGACGGAAAATGACAGTCTCTTTTGAGTAGTCTGTTAATTGCCAGAGAAGTCGTCCCCAAATATCAATGTTATCTACTCCAATGGATGGTTAATCTCTTCGATATGATAGAGATAGTTTATTGTGAAGAATTTTATCTACCCCAATGGATGGTTAATCTCTTAAATATGATAGAGATAGTTCGTTGATCATTGTTACAAGTGGTTTCCATCTAGGAAGCTTGTTTGTTACCCTTTTCAAGTGAAAGACTTGATTAAAGAAGAAACCGAGACCCGTCAGTCGAGGGGGAGTTTACTGATACCCTTTTCAATTAGAAGACTTGATTAAAGAATAAATTGAGACTCGTTCATCATGGGGAAGTTTACCGTTATCCTTTTTGAGTGGGAGACTTGATTAGTAGAAATCCGTTTTGGAACCTTATTCTACCTTCACCTATTGAGTTGGTAGTTTATTATCGTCTATTGAGTCAGTATTTCTTACTTACCATACCATCATATATTGAGTTGGTATTTTATCGTTGTCTATTGAGTCAATATTTCTTACTTATCCTACTTTCATCTATTGAGTTGGTAGTTTAGCATCATCTGTGAGTCGATATTACTTGTTTTTCTACCTTTATCTATTGAGTTTATAGTTTACAGTCATCTGTGAGTAAGTATTTCCTTGCTTTTTTATCTTCATAAATTGAGTTGGTAGTTTACCATTGACTGTTGAGTTGGTATTTCTTACTTATCCTACCTTCATATATTGATTAGGTAGTTTACCATCATCTGTGAGTCGGTATTGCTTATTTTTCTACCTTCATCTATTGAGTTAGTAGTTTACTATCATCTATGAGTCGGTATATTCCTTGATTTTCTACTTTTATCTATTGAGTTGGTAGTTTACCATCGTCTTTTGAGTCAATATTTCTTACTTATCCTACCTTCATCTATTAATTTGGTAGTTTACCGTCATCTGTGAGTCGGTATTGCTTGTTTTTCTACCTTCATCTATTGAGTTAGTAGTTTACTGTCATCTATGAGTGTGTATATTCCTTGCTTTTCTACCTTCATCTATTTAGTTGGTAGTTTACCGTCGTCTGTTAAGTCGATATATCTCTTAATTTTCTACCTTCGTCTATTGAGTTGGTAGTTTACTGTCATTTATTTAGTTAGTACATCTCTTACTTTTCTACCTTCATTTATTGAGTTGGTAGTTTACCGTCATCTATTGAGTTAGTATATCTCTTGATTTTTCCCTTCATTTATTAAGTTGGTAGTTTACCATCATCTGTTGAGTCGGTATATCTCTTGCTTATCCTACCTTCGTCTATAGAGTTGGTAGTTTACCGTAATCTATGAGTTAGTGTCATCCTTTCTTTTTTCTGACGTATTGGGGTGGTGTTATCCTATTTTCTCCTTATCCTCTTTGGGCTTTTCCTGAATAGAGTTGAGTTCTCTTTTGTCCATCAAAGTTAAGTTAATCTTTTCCCATGGGAGTTGGATTCCTCTCTCTAAGTGGACTTGGATATCCCCTTGTTGTTACTCCCCACAAAAGTCAGAGTCTTGCATTCATGTCACATCATAAAAACATCTTTGTAGGATCTTATGGCCAAAAATTTGTGAATTTTGTATTTAGGTATCTCTCATCACACTGAGACAAAGATTTCAATCTTCACATCTTTGGATATAAGAAACTTAAATAGGGGAATCTGTTGTACTCTAGTTTTGACCTAAGATCCCACCTCCTTTTGTATCATTTTCATAATATTAAAAGATTATCTCATTCATATTTTCATCCACTAACCTTATGAGATTGCAAAGATATGCTTGTCTGTTGCTTATTCAAGGTAGTTTATAATATCCTATAATTGGTTGATCAAATGGCATGTGTTCCTCAAAGATTCAAGCACCTCATTCATGGTGATAAATTAATCATCATCTTCACCACAACTTAATCATATTAGGGTTTCATTGGATTCATCAAGTGAATTAGGGTTTTGGTCTGTCAGATGAAAATCAATAATTAAGGGTTTGAGGTCTTAATATTGTGTATTACTCAAAGCTTAATCATATCATCATCTTATTAACTATAAAGACATATCAAAATGCTAAGGGTTGCACCATAATCAAGGGTTTCCTTTGGAATTTGACAATTTGGATTCATCTGGTACAAAGTCAACTGCAAAGTCAAACTTTGACTTTTTGAAGTTTTTGGTCAACCATGGACTTCTCAAGCCAAGGGTCATGAAAATATGATAAATGAAGTCATTTGATAAAATTTAATCAACAAAAACAAGAGAAAGAATCAAAGATCAAGATTAGGGTTTTGGAAAATTTACCAAGTCTTTTAAAATTTCATGTTCAAGTATGGTAATTTGCAAGCTTATAACTTCTTCATCAAGTAACCATTTTTCTTTCTTCAATGCTAAAATTGAAGAGAATGTTTCATACTACAACTTTGTAAATGAGGGTTGATCTCCAAAAAATTCTTAAATCAAGAGATATGAGTCCGGGAAGTTATTACACTTTTTATCTAACACTTAGAAAGTTTTTCAAATAGTTTTGACCAGAAAAATATCTCAACTTCATGGCATTTTTTCACTAATATCCCAATTGATTCAAAGAAAGTGTTCAACATGAAAGTTGTAGATAATGTTTCAAGCTTTCCAAACTGTCAAAGAACATAAATTTATCATGTTTGAGCAAGGAGAATCGAAGAAATGAAGTTGGCCTTTTATGCTTGCATTATAGGTCATTCCTTTGATAACCTTATGATTAAATCTCCAAGCCATGCCTTGAAGTCATGCTTTTCAGTCACCTAAACCTCTATATCTATCCATAATGAGAAGATTACAGAAACTTTTGAGCCATTATCCAAGTGATTCAAGCTTTTTCCAAGCTAACTTGCCATTTATGGGAGAAAGGCACCATTTCCATTTTGGAAAAGCATGCTTTTTACACAAAGTCCACTCCTTGAGCCTCTAAATTGTTCTCTCTGATCATAGTTAATATAGAAGCTCGGAAGCAACATGTCTAAAGTCTCCAACCACTTTAGAAGCTTTTGTACTATGCATTGGAGCCATTGATTTTCAAATTGCTTCTCAACTAAGTTTCCAAACCATAAGCTTCAAACCAATCAGTTCCAAACCCTAATGCTCTCCTATAAATAGAGATCATTTCTTCACTTCAAAGAAACCTTGAAATCACACAAAACTTCTCAAATATTTCTCAAGTGAGAATCACACAAACTTCCTCAAGAAACTTCATTTTTTGAGCTTCAAAAACCTTAAGATCGAAACTTCCACCTCTTGCAATTTCTCTTCTAGTTAACCATCCATATACCTTCTATAACTCATATAGAACTCATCCAAACCCTCATTTTACGACTGTAACACCCCCACCATCATCCTCCATCTCTCACTTTTCAAGCTTGCAAGTTGACTTGGACAGAAAGTGTGAGGCTATTTCAAGGCAATCTAAGCACTTCATCACATTCAAAAAGGTCCCTGGAAGCTTTCCGTATCACTATTTATCATCTGGAAACGTTAAAAGAAGCTTTGGACTTTCTCCAAGGAGGTACATTTCTGACCCTCTTCGAACTACATCACACACTTATCATTATTTCATACATTCTGATACAAAAATGTGACTCATAATATGTTGATGCTTAACCTTAAGCCTATTGATTTGAATCGTACTTGTGTGATGTGATTTGTGCATTTGAATATGTTTTAGGGTTTATTGGTTCTTGATTAAATTCGTTTTAATCTTTGAATGTTAGTTTAAATGATTGGTATGTTTGAATTCCTTGTTAAATTGTGATCAACTTTGGTGTTTACATCTTTTGAAATGGTTGCGAAATGAAAGAGGTCAGTTTTTGAAACCATAGAAATCGTGAGGTTGAAGATGATGCAGCCATGGCGCATTATTTGAATCCAGTGTCTTATTTTATTATTTATGGAATTGGTTGTGTTTTAGCTAACATATGTATCACCACCCCAGTTGTTGAAGCGTGTGTGCAATGCTTTGTGTTACCCCAAGGGCGAGGGTTCAAACCAATGTGAACTCCCCTTTTGGCTTTTCTTCCATTTTTTGTTCTGTTATCCACACAGTGACTTGTTTTAAATATAATTCATCGGTTGGGTGTATTGGACACTAAAATCACGTGGCTTGGTGGTATGTCTTTTGATCTGTAACCATAAGGGCACAGGGCCTACCCTTACCATCCCCTTTCTCATTTTTTATCACTTGTTTATTTTTCATTTTTCTTCAACTTTCAATTTGACTTTTAATATGCAAATTAAATCCTTTTGAACTGATTTTTTGTACACTCCTTATTTATTACCTCTATTTTGTGAATACATGAGAAAATATCAAAAATAATATTTATTTCACTTATTCTCATTCAAATTAAAATTAGTCCCTTTTAGGCGTCTTAAAAACTTTTGTGATGTTCTTTTGCTTGATTTCTCTTGTTTAATTGATCATTTGTGTTTAAGTAACCATAGTATACCTTAGCTGAGTTTCCCTTGATGTTGATGATGTGTCTAAATAGTTTGACTTAGGGATAACGTGCTTTAATGAATGAACTTTGTGTTTGATAATTCAAAAACTCTAATTAATCATGTTGCTTTTCTTCTTTGCTTTTGATGCAATATCTTGTTGATACTCACTTGTTTCTACCATGATAAATGTCTTGATGTGGTTACCTTGAGTTAAAGCTTCTTTTAATTACATATTCATATATGCTCCTAACTTTCGATAACATGACTTAAACTTCACATGCTTTCCATGATTTGATCTTCTTGATTGTTTGTCCATGTTTCATAAGTTTACTTGTCTTTAAGGACATATTTCCTTCATAGACTCCCTTTAATCCAAAGTTATACTATGCTTGCTTGTTTTCTTTGACATTTATTTGATTCTTGAACATACTTTCATTAAAAATTCTTCTTGTTTCTTCTTTCTTTGTCACAAATTTTACTTGATAAGCATGTTGACTTTCCCATTTGGATATAACACTTGTGATGTGTGTGTTTGCTCTTATGCTAGCAAATCAATATTTTTTTATATCTTGTGTCAAAATCCAAGGAAAATGATATTTGTGTTGACTTTGTAGTCATGTGCATATGCATTTCCTTAGGATTACCTTGTATGTTTAAATTTGTATATTACCCTTGTAATTGTTGATGTATACCCTTTGTATAAAACCCTTGTGAATGATCACCCAATGTATTCTCATGTACTCTAAGAAACCTTTTAACCATAAAACTCATTTTCAAACTTTCATCACTTTCATTTATAAATCTCGACCTTGTGTCATTGCATTTTTAAACTTTCTTCTATAATAAAATGCTTCAATACACTTAAGCATATCAAAACAATTTCAAAAGACTAAAAGTGATTCAACCTCACTCAAATATTTTTGCCACTTGGATTTTCAATTAAATTTGTTTTCTCAAACACATTAGATATAAATCTCCTTCATAGTTGAAATATGATTCTCCTATTCCCATAGTAATTGTTATAGTAAATGTGATTCTTTCCACATGAAGATGTTAATGGCAACTTGTGATCTTTATATCCAAGTTAGTAGCTTTTTCTTCATGATGATGCAAGATCCATCTTCTCATACTTGTGGTGGTATTAGTTAATATTTCTCCCTAAAAGATGAGGAAATATCTTTTTTCCTAAAATCAACCACAACAAACCATTTTGTTATTTTTACCATGAACTACGAGGTTTTGATCCTTAATCGGTACATAGGTATAAGACTATGTCTTTCAAAACAAAAATATCTTAAAATATGCTTCCTTCCCCATCTCCACACTCATTTAGCAAATAAACAATTTAAAAAACAGATATTATAAGTGGTTCCTATAGAGTACTATAGATACATAGGATGCTAATACATTCCCTTTGTATAACCAAACCCTGTACCTTAGATCTCTTATTTGTGCTTTGATTTTAGTTTTTACTTCTTGCATTGCATGTTAAACAATAGGGTTTTGATCTTTTCCCTTTTCCTTGGAAACAATAAAGTTCGGTGGTGACTTCTTAAGTCTTTGTGAGTCAAGTTTCTCAATAGCTTGGTCTCCTCAATTTTTCACCGTGACACTACCTTATGCAAATTCTACCTAGGAACCTTCTAGATATGAGAAATCACCATCTCACTCCCTAAATCACCATAATGATATCTAGCAATCCCAATCCTAGTGACTATAAAAAACAACTTAACAATAAGATTACACTTCCAATACAACAATACTTAGTCAAGACTCTTGACTAAGAATAACACTTCAGTTTGCTTAAAA
This sequence comes from Vicia faba, assembly GCA_948472305.1. Classification (NCBI taxonomy): domain Eukaryota; kingdom Viridiplantae; phylum Streptophyta; class Magnoliopsida; order Fabales; family Fabaceae; genus Vicia; species Vicia faba. The sequence continues at coordinate 939,549,658 of OX451741.1, read as the reverse complement.
GCTTCAACCAAGTGATGGTCTCTTTATTTGAGAAGCTTGTGTATCCCCTGGTTTTCCTTTTTGGATAGAAAATGACAGTCTCTTTTGAGTAGTATGTTAATTCCCAGAGAAGTTGTCCTCGGATATCAATCTTATATACTCTAATGGATGGTTGATCTATTCAATATGATAGAGATAGTTCGTTGTGAAATCTTATCTACTCCAATGGATGGTTGATCTCTTCGATATGATAGAGATAGTTCGTTGTAAAATTGTGGTTACTCCAATGGATGGTTAATCTCTTCAATATGATAGAGATAGTTCGTCGCAAAATCCTTATAACAAGTGGTTACCTTTCAAGGAGATTTTCTATTACCCTTTCCAAGTGGAAGACTTAGTTAATGAAGAAACTGAGACCCGTTCTTGGCTTATGACAAGAATTGTGGGGAGGTTTATTACCCTTTCTAAGTGGAAGACTTGGTTAAAGAAGAAACTGAGACCCGTTCGTGGCTTATGACCAGAATCGTGGGGAGCTTTATTACCCGTTCTAGGTGGAGAAGCAGGAGTTTTAAGAAACTTATTATTATCAATTCAGATACTACTTTCATTTGATGAGTTGGTGGTTTATCATGTTAGAACAATGTTTGAATCTAGTACCCTATATTTAAGTTTTGATGATAACAAAGTGAAAAGATATAGTAGTTATATGTTTCATGTTTGAACTATATGCTGCCTAAAATTACTATGCTCTGACTTGCAGATATGCTGATTAAAATAAGCAAGATCACTTCTTCAGCATCAGAATTTGTTTTGATACACCAGCATCAGAAGTTGCTGAATCAGAACGTGAAGATCAGATGATCAACTCACGTACTTGCTGAAGCTTGATGAACAGAACTGCGCGTAAACACTCTGATACAGAAACAAATAGTTCATCAGCAGCGAAGCAGAATCAGAATGAGCCAAGCCAGAACGTGCATTGAAGAAGCAACGGTACTGTGCATTGAACGCTAATTAATTCCAACGGCATCATTCTAGACAAGATCTGCTCAAAAAGGAAAGCTTGTTATTGGCATTGAATCAAGAATATTGCATTCAACGTTCATCTTCTCAAGTGCTATATAAACAAGGCTTCGAAGATTATAATGGCTAATGCTTCCAAACTCTCTACACGCACAAAGCTGAACAATAATCTTCATCTACCAGTTTTGCTAAACCAACAAACTCTGATACTTCATTAGTGTTTAGCAATCTAAGTTTCTAAGCTTAATTTGTGTATACATCACAGTTGTGATAAAGTTTTGTAGAAAACATTCACACACATTTGTTTTATACCTTTGTAAGAAAGTGTTGCCTTGACAAACCGGATTGTGGTTTGAATCAAGAAGGCTTTAGCAGTTGTTAAAGCAGATTTGTATTCAGTTGAATATAGTGAATTAAGACCTCGTTGGAGAGAGGCGAAATCACCTTGACGGGTGGACTGGAGTAGTTTGAGATCAAACGAACCAGGATAAAAATATCTTGTCAATTGCTTTAAGATTCCAGTTTTACAATTCAACCCCCCCTTCTTGTGTTTTTCACCCCTTCAATTGGTACCAGAGCGCCTGGTTCTGAGCTAAAACACTTAACCGTGTCAGTACAAGATCCAGCGTCAGAAAAACACAATGGCAGGAAACAACTCTCATTTCAGCAATGACAACAATGAGGATAGAGACAGACTCAGCGGCAAACCTCCAGTCTTTGATGGAGAAAACTTTGATTACTGGAAAGACAGAATTGAAAGCTTCTTTCTAGCACATGATGCTGATCTGTGGGATATGGTGACAGATGGATACACGCACCCTGTGAATGCAACTGGTCAGAAGATTGAAAGAAAATCAATGACTGATCAACAAAAGCGTGATTTCAAGAATCACCATAAGGCCAGAACCATCCTCCTCAGTGCCATCTCCTATACTGAGTATGAGAAGATCTCCAACAGAGACACAGCTAAGAACATCTTTGATTCTCTCAGAATGACGCATGAGGGCAACGTTCAAGTCAAGGAAACAAAAGCTCTGGCGCTCATTCAGAAGTATGAGGCGTTCAAAATGGAAGAATCTGAATCCATTGAAACTATGTTCTCTAGATTCCAGATTCTGGTAGCTGGTCTCAAAGTTCTGGACAAAGGATACTCTACTGCTGACCATGTCAAGAAGATAATCAGAAGTTTACCCAAGCAGTGGAGGCCTATGGTTACTGCTCTGAAGCTAGCGAAGGATCTCAACAAAATCACTCTGGAGGAACTTATAAGCTCCCTCAGAAGTCATGAGATAGAGCTAGAAGCTGATGAGCCTCAGAAGCAAGGTAAGCCTATAGCTTTAAAATCTAACAGAAAATATGAATCTAAAGTTTTGCAGGCAGTTGAAGAAACATCTGATGGATCCTCATCAGAAGAAGACGAACTTTCCCTTCTCTCCAGAAGAGTAAATCAACTGTGGAAGCAAAGACAAAGGAAGTTCAGGAATCCCAGAAGATCTGATCAGAACGAGTCCTCTTCCAGATACAGAAGGACAGATTCTTCCTCTGGATACAGAAGATCTGAAGGCTCCTCCGGTAGCAAGAAGCCAAACACAAAAGACATCATCTGCTACGAGTGCAATGAGCAAGGACACTACAAGAGTGACTGCCCAAAGCTTCAGAGGGAAAAGCCAAAAAGGAAGTTTGGAAGAGAGAAGAAGAAAAGTCTCATGGCCACATGGGATGACTCTGACTCGTCTGAAGCTGACTCAGAATCAGATGATGAAAGGGCTAACATAGCGCTCATGGCTAACATTCCAGATGACAGTGAAGCTTCTGAATCAGACTCAGAATCAGACACAGAAGAGGTATTCCCTAACTTCGCTGTTAATTTTACAAAGGCTGAACTTGCTGAAAGCCTCAATGAAATTCTGGAACGTTATCAGCAGATTAGAACTAAATTCAGAGACCTGAAAAGGACTCTTGAATCTGACTCTAATAAGTCTGAGAGTCTCAAATTGGAAAACTCCGAGCTGAGAGATAAAATTTTAAAATTAGAAAACTCTTTACAAAACTCTCAGAAGGTACCAATTTCTGAAACTCCCAGCAACGCTGATGAGATCATCAAGGAGTATGATCATAGTTTCCAGAAGTTCCTTGCTAAAAGCATAGATAGAAGCAGAATGGCTTCAATGATCTATGGAGTTAGCAGAAACGGCAGGAAAGGAATAGGATACCTAGGTAAGGTTCCTACACCTAAAAATGTCATGGATTTAGTTATTAAACACACTCCTCTAAATTCACACTTTGTGTATGGTCACACACATGACATCAAATATACTAGTAGTAAGCACTCTGTGAAACCAAAATTCAACCAGAGTTTTGGTAAAACTAACAAATCAGGACCCAAGAAGATCTGGGTACCTAAGGATAAAATAATACATGTTGCAGATATCTTTAGCAGCAAGTCAGAAACACCAGTCATGGTACCTGGACTCTGGCTGCTCACGACACATGACGGGAAGAAGGCATATGTTCCAAAGCCTGGAACTTAAGCCTGGAGGCCACGTTGGCTTTGGAGGCAATCAGAGGGGAAAGATTATTGGCTCTGGAACTGTAGGTAACGGAAATCTTCCCTCTATTAATAATGTTCTGCTAGTTGATGGATTGATGCATAATCTGTTATCCATAAGTCAATTAAGTGATAACGGTTATGATATAATCTTTAATCAAAAATCATGTAAAGCTGTTAGTCAGAAAGATGAGACTATCCTGTTTAATGGTAAGAGGAAAAACAACATTTACAAAATCAAACTTTCTGAACTAAAGAGTCAGAACGTAAAATGTCTTCTGTCTGTTAACAACGAGCAGTGGATCTGGCACAGAAGATTGGGGCATGTTAGTATGAGAAGAATATCTCAGATTAACAAACTCAATCTGGTCAGAGGACTTCCTAATTTGAAGTTCAATTCAGATGCTCTGTGTGAAGCATGTCAGAAAGGCAAATTTGCAAAACCTTCTTTTAAATCCAAAAATGTTGTTTCTACCTCTAAGCCATTAGAACTTCTGCACATTGACTTATTTGGACCAGTTAAAACTGCTTCAGTCAGTGGCAAGAAGTATGGGTTAGTAATCGTAGATGACTATAGCAGATGGACATGGGTAAAGTTCTTAAGACACAAGGACGAGTCACACTCTGTGTTTGTTACCTTCTGTAACCAAGTTCAGAATGAAAAAGATCTTAGAATCGTTAAAGTCAGAAGTGATCATGGTGGAGAATTTGAAAATAAAGATTTTGAGTCATTCTTTAATGACAAAGGCATTCTGCATGATTTCTCTTGTCCTAGAACTCCCCAACAAAATGGAGTTGTAGAACGAAAGAACAGAACATTGCAAGAAATGGCCAGAACCATGATCAATGAGACAAACGTTGCTAAGACTTTCTGGGCAGAGGCAATAAACACAGCGTGCTACATTCAGAATAGAATCTCAATAAGACCTATTCTGGAAAAGACTCCATATGAATTGTGGAAGAACAGAAAGCCCAACATTTCGTATTTTCATCCATTTGGATGTACTTGCTTTATGTTAAATACAAAGAATTATTTGAACAAGTTTGATTCTAAGGCACAGAAGTGTATTATGTTAGGATACTCTGAACGCTCAAGAGGGTACAGAGTATACAATACAGAAACACAGATTGTGGAAGAATCAATCAGTGTTCGTTTTGATGACAAGCTTGACTCTGAAAAGTCAAAGCAGAATGAAAATCTTGCAGGTATAGAAATTGAATTTGCAGGTTCTGAAGACAAGTCATCAGAAGCTCCCAACACAGACATTCCTTCAACGTCTGAAAGAAGCAATGCTAGAAATCCTACAACTGCTGCTGATCAACCTCAGAAGAGATTACCCAGAAGCAGTTTGGATCACCCAGAAGAGACTATCCTAGGAAGAAAGGAAGATCCAATCAGAACAAGAGCAAGCTTCAGAAACTCTGAAGAAACCCTTATGGGACTTGTATCTCTGATTGAACCTTCTTCTATTGATGAAGCACTTCTGGACAATGACTGGATTCTGGCAATGCAAGAAGAGCTGAATCAATTCACCAGAAACGATGTGTGGGATCTCGTTCCCAGACCTAAAGGATTCAACGTCATTGGAACAAGATGGGTGTTCAGAAACAAGCTTAATGAACAAGGTGAAGTCGTCAGAAACAAGGCACGACTGGTTGCACAAGGTTATAGTCAACAAGAGGGGATAGACTATACAGAAACCTTTGCCCCAGTCGCCAGGTTAGAATCTATCAGACTTTTAATTTCATTTGCTGTTAATAGAGGCATCACTCTGTATCAGATGGATGTCAAAAGTGCATTCTTAAATGGTTATATAGAAGAAGAAGTTTATGTTCACCAACCCCCAGGTTTTGAAAATACAAAACATCCAGAACATGTTTTCAAACTGAAAAAGTCACTGTATGGTCTGAAACAAGCTCCCAGAGCTTGGTATGAAAGGCTAAGTAACTTTCTGCTTGAAAATGAATTCACCAGAGGGAAAGTGGACACTACTCTATTCTGTAAAACAGTTAAGAGTGACATTTTAGTCTGTCAAATTTATGTTGATGATATTATTTTTGGTTCTACTAATCCTTCTCTTGGAAGAAAATTTGCTAAGTGTATGCAGGCAGAATTTGAGATGAGCCTCATGGGGGAACTGAAATTCTTTCTAGGAATTCAGATTAATCAAACTCCAGAGGGAACTTACATTCATCAGAGCAAATACATCAGAGATCTTCTGAAGAAATTTGACCTCTCAGAATGTAAGCCATCAAAGATTCCAATGCATCCCACGTGCATTCTGGAAAGAGAAGAGGTAAGCAAAAGCGTAGAACAGAAAGTCTACAGAGGTATGATTGGTTCTCTCCTTTATCTGACAGCTTCAAGACCTGATATCTTATTCAGCGTATGTATTTGTGCTAGATTCCAATCAGATCCTAGAGAATCTCACTTAACAGCTGTTAAGCGAATTTTCAAGTATCTGAAAGGTACTACTAATCTGGGTTTGTTTTATAGAAAATCTAGTGATTACAGCTTAGTAGGCTACTGTGATGCTGATTTTGCTGGAGACAGAGTGGAACGTAAAAGTACTTCTGGAAGCTGCCAGTTTCTGGGAGAAAATCTGATCTCGTGGTCCAGCAAAAGGCAATCAACCATTGCTCTGTCAACAGCAGAAGCTGAGTACATAGCAGCAGCATGATGCAGCACACAAATGCTCTGGATGAAAAGTCAGCTTGAAGACTTCCAGATTTTTGAGAGTAACATTCCTATTCTTTGTGATAATACTTCTGCTATTTGCTTAAGTAAGAATCCTATTTTACATTCTAGAGCTAAGCATATAGAAATAAAGCATCATTTCATTAGGGACTATATTCAGAAAGGCATTTTAAACTTGAAATTTATAGATACAGACCATCAATGGGCTGATATCTTTACTAAACCCCTTTCAGAAGATAGGTTTAATTTCATTCTGAAACATCTCAGCATGAAAGTATGCCCAGAATGAAAATGTTTTAATTCCATGTATTTATCTTCAGAATGTAATTATATTACTGTGAACTTCTGATCAATCTCCTTTCAGAAAGATAGAACATGCAGAGTGTATCAGATGCAAGTCTAAAGATCTGAGAGTCTAATCTCAAATACAGACGTGCTGATCACTACATCAAACAAGTGTCATCCAATCATCAGCAAATCCCTGAAGCAGAACGCGTGCACGCTTCTGAGAAGGCAAAGCGCTGATTGGTTGCATTGAGACACATGTCTGGTAACCGTTTTTAAGTATCTTTCTCAAATCCCCCAAAATCAGCAAGCATTTAATGCAGAGTAATCACGCTTGTTAATAGCAATCATTATTTTTTTTCTCTCTCTTAAAAAACGTTTAATTTTTCAAAATAATTTTTGAAAACTCTATTTAAACACATTAATCCTTCACTTTTATTCTTTACGCTTTCTCATAATCATTCAATTATTCTCTGCATATTTCTGAGTTTATCTCCTTCAAACTTTTTCTCTCAAATCATTCTCAAGCTTTTTAGTGAGAACAATGGCATCCTCCAGCATTTCTGCAGGAAATCAGAAGAAAGAAACCTCTGAACAATATCAAGTGCCTATCAGAACTCTTCTCACACCGGTAAAGAATCTTGAGGTTCTCTCTGAGTTAATCATCGACTTTGAAAGTTTGAAGGAAAATGGATTTGACCTAACTGAAGAGATTAGGGCTCAAAAGTGGGAGAGGTATTTCGATAGGTTGGTTGGACCAACTTTCCCAGAGCTTGTCAAGGAATTTTGGATTCACGCCAAGATTCATAAGCATCTAGTCATCTCTTCTGTCATGGGAAAGAAGATAGTAATTTCTGAAGACCTCATTGCTAGGTTAATTGGCCAAAGTGGTGGTGGAGTCCGTTGTGTGGACATGGCTGACAGATGCCCTGATATAGGTGTGGTAGCCAACAGCATTTTCACTCTTGGATTTCCCAGCAGCAAAATTAAGGATCTGAAGGATCACTGCAGAGTATGGGCCAAGATTGTTCTGGGCTGTTTCAATCACAGGAAGCCAACAAGCTCTCCTGATTATATAAACGTGGATCAGCAATTTCTGATCTACTTTATTGATCAGAGGGTGAAGATCAATCTGGCACACTTCCTGTTCAACCATCTCAAGACTAGTGTGAAAGAGACAAGAGAAGAAGAAAGGACCAAAAGGGACTGGATACCGTTTGGAAGGCTCATATCAGATATTCTGACAGAGAATAAGCTGATAGATTATCTGAGCGAAGCTCAAGTGCTGGGCACTATGGAACCAACTGTTGGAAAACCGCTGAACGCTAAGAACCTGAAAAAGATGAAGCTGATAGAAAATATTAGGAAGGAACCCAGAGCTACTTCAACTGCTGACATCTCCAGCAGAAGAGTGCCTCTGAATGATTTCCCAAAATTTTCTGAAATGGAATCCCAACCGGATATGTTTCTTAAGTATCCAGATTCATACAAGGAAGAAGATACAGGTTCAAAGCTGAAGATCAAAGATCTGAGTCAACCCCAACCTGAAGTGACTCAGAAGAAGACAAAGAAGAGGAAAGCAGAAGGATCATCTCATCAGACTCCAAAGAAACGAGGTAATTCATCTGCTGCCCCTATTTCAATTTCATCTACTATTCCAACATCTGCTGCCCCTCCTAAAACCTCTCACAGAATATCAATCCCAATCCCTACTATTGATGAAACCATACCAGAAGACCCTTCTGAGGCCTTACTACTCAGAAGAACCAGAATCAAAATTACCAAACAACCAACTGTTTCAACAACACCAGCACTTGATAGAGTGCTAGCTGATATTGAGCGTGAACATGTTTCTGCTCAACCAAATTCTGAACTACCAAATATTCCTCCTCCACAACCAGAACCACAACCTGAACCAGAAATACAACCAGAACCAGAATCAGAACCACAAAAACAACAACCACTCACAGAAGAACCTCTGATCCCTGAGCAATCAGAGATTCCACCTCCTCAACCAGAAAATAATCCTCCTTCACCACAAACAGAGTTTCACCGCTATGAAACCCCTTCTCCACATCATTCTGATCCCCACTCACCTCAACCTTCACCGCTGGCAATCCAGTTGCCATGTGGAACCACTATTGTCAGGCCCCAGTTGCCATCTTCAGAGGAATCAACACCTCCAAAAACTCCAACCACTCCAATAGAAATATCCTCTGATTCTGATAACCCTCCACCAAAACAAACAACCTCTGAAAACCAATCCGCTGAAAACCCCAGCAGAACTTTCATTGACTTAACAAGTCTTGAACGTCTTGCTGATCTAAGACACAAAATTGCCATACCCAAACCAAAGCAACCAGATGTTGGCTCTGGTATTTTGAATTTTGAAACAGGTATGCTGCAATGGATTGCTTCTTTGAAGCAAGTCTGTCCGGAGATGATCGACCCAGCTGCTTCTGATCAGCTCTGGTCACAGTTCAGACTATGGGTACGTGCTGAAGCACTCAAGCTGCAGGACGTCAACTATGAGCAGGCTCAACAGAACTTTAGCAAGCTGCTGAAGGAAGTTGAGAGTCAGCTGCCTCAAGAAGTTGTGCTCCCTCTGGACAGTGAATCTTGGTCTGAGAAAGAGCAAGCTGCACAGGTGCAACCATCAGAAGAAGACAAGACCCTTCAGGAAGAAAATCCAGCAGAAGATGTAGCTGAAAGTTCTGAGAAGCTTCCTCCTTCTGAAAGTTCTCAAGCTGCCTTGGACAGGCAGGCTCTGGAAGAATTAAGGCTGAATGACTTGCGTCTACAGCAGCGGATGGAAGAGAATGATCAGAAGATGAAAGCAAGAATGGATGTACAGGACAGCAAGATTGACACTGTTGTCAACATGGTTCAGAAGCAGAATGAAACTTCTGAAAAGATTCAAGCAATGCTGGAAAGCCTGTTCTCACGCATGCCCCCACAACCTTAAATTTTTTTTCATGCATGACATTCTCTATGTTTTCTTCATTTTCTGATGTATTGTTTTGACTATGTTTTGTAATGCTATTTTGCTCTGATTATGAACTATTTTAATATAATTTGTTTTTCTGATCTAAATTGTTTTAGCACATCACCAGCACTTTTTGATTGCTGACAAAAAGGGGGAGAACAAGAATGATATTTAAAATCAATAACGGCTAACTAGACAGAAACTCTCAAACATTCTAACTCTATTACTTGAAATGTTTTTCTGTTTTGTTTTTAAGTCTACAGGCACAATGAAGACTAGAAGCTAGAAGCTCTGATCAAATGTAGAAGCTCATGTTGCTCTGATCAAATATGAAGTTCTGATCGACCTAACACTCTGATCCAAAGCAAAGCTCTGACAGGAAAAGCTCTGAAGCTCTGCTCTCTGATAAGTCAAAGACCTATAATCTGATGCTCAAAGATAGAAAAAGATCTGATCCTGAAGAACACGTATATCAAAGGGAAGTAACAAACTCAGGGGGAGTATCTCTTAAACTCTGATCTCTCTTTACTTCTTAACTCTGAAATATTTCCCAGATACCTTTTCACGTTATTTTTCATTTAAAATATCTAGTTTTTGTCATCATCAAAAAGGGGGAGATTGTTAGAACAATGTTTGAATCTAGTACCCTATATTTAAGTTTTGATGATAACAAAGTGAAAAGATATAGTAGTTATATGTTTCATGTTTGAACTATATGCTGCCTAAAATTACTATGCGCTGACTTGCAGATATGCTGATTAAAATAAGCAAGATCACTTCTTCAGCATCAGAATTTGTTTTGATACACCAGCATCAGAAGTTGCTGAATCAGAACGTGAAGATCAGATGATCAACTCACGTACTTGCTGAAGCTTGATGAACAGAACTGCGCGTAAACACTCTGATACAGAAACAAATAGTTCATCAGCAGCGAAGCAGAATCAGAATGAGCCAAGCCAGAACGTGCATTGAAGAAGCAACGGTACTGTGCATTGAACGCTAATTAATTCCAACGGCATCATTCTAGACAAGATCTGCTCAAAAAGGAAAGCTTGTTATTGGCATTGAATCAAGAATATTGCATTCAACGTTCATCTTCTCAAGTGCTATATAAACAAGGCTTCGAAGATTATAATGGCTAATGCTTCCAAACTCTCTACACGCACAAAGCTGAACAATAATCTTCATCTACCAGTTTTGCTAAACCAACAAACTCTGATACTTCATTAGTGTTTAGCAATCTAAGTTTCTAAGCTTAATTTATGTATACATCACAGTTGTGATAAAGTTTTGTAGAAAACATTCACACACATTTGTTTTATACCTTTGTAAGAAAGTGTTGCCTTGACAAACCGGATTGTGGTTTGAATCAAGAAGGCTTTAGCAGTTGTTAAAGCAGATTTGTATTCAGTTGAATATAGTGAATTAAGACCTCGTTGGAGAGAGGCGAAATCACCTTGACGGGTGGACTGGAGTAGTTTGAGATCAAACGAACCAGGATAAAAATATCTTGTCAATTGCTTTAAGATTCCAGTTTTACAATTCAACCCCCCCTTCTTGTGTTTTTCACCCCTTCATATCATCATATGTTGAGTCGGTATATTCTTTACTTTTATACCTTTATTTGTTGAGTTGGTGGTTTACCTTCATCTGTTGAGCCGGTATATTCTATACTCTACTTTTAGAGAAGCCATTTTTAGTGAAGGTCTGGTAATCTTTGGAACAACAACATCAGCTTTGGTAACAACAACCGTCTGAGGAACCTCTTCAAAATTATGACAGGGGGTCTCAATGAATTCGCCGTCCATCTCGACATATCTGAAAGAGTTCAAATGGCTCACCATATACTCTTCCTCGTCGCGAAGTGTAACAATATTTCCTTTAACTGAATACTTTAACATCTGATGCAAAGTGGAAGTGACAACGCCAGCCCCATAAATCCAAGGGCGTCCTAGTAAGCAAGAGTAAGACGGGCGAATGTCCATCATACAGAAAGTGGAGTCAAAAGTTTGAGAACCGACTTTAATCGGGATGTCTACCTCTCCATGTACCATTCTCTTGGAACTATCAAAAGCCCTTACCACAATATTACTAGGCTTTAATGTAAGTCCTTCACAGTCCAATCTGTCCAAAGCCCCCTTGGGTAGAACATTCAGTGACGAACCCGTATCAACTAAAACATGAGCCAAGGTAGTGCCCTTACAATCAATAGAGACATGTAGGGCATCCTTATGCTTTCTTCCTTTGGGCGTCAAATCAGCATCGAAGAAACCGAGTTTGCTGTCGGCAGTCAAATTAGCAATAAAGTTCTCAAATTGGTCGGCAAAAGTATCTTGCATCACATGAGCAGACTTTACAAACTTCACCAAAGCCTTAGCATGGGCTGGAGCATAACAACAAGGCCAACATTGAAATTTTTGAGGGGGTCTTCCTCAATTGTTCCACAACATTGTATTCGCTTTTCCGTATAATTTTCAAATTTTCCTCCATTTCTTGCTTGGAGGCCTCGGGAATGGCTTCTTTAGGTGCCTCCGTCCAGGAAGGCTCAACCGATACTTCTTTTCCCGAGTCTCAGCTGACTCGGTAGCAGGAATAACAACAGGAGTAACAACAAGAGTATTAACAGAAGTATTAACAGGAGTATTAGCAGGAATAACAAAAGGAGTGGTAACAGTCTTTTTGGAGAGATCTCAGGAGAGAAAATCCTTCTGCTTCTGGTAATCTTACTGGTCCCAATAATGTTGTCAATGTTAGAATCAGTATTTCCAACAACTTCATTTTTGACAGCCAATAGGTCTTGCTTGACGCCATGGTAATAAACACCAGCTCCATAGTTCCAAGGAACGACTTTGTCAGAGGAATATGTTATTTGCCCATGAGAGGTGAATATTAAAGGAGAAATCTTAGGAATGGATGTAATCTTGACGGGACCTTTAAAGGAGACCCTGGGAGGATTGTTGGAAATGGTAACAATTAACACATCTTAACATCTTACATCTTCACATAGACTTTTCATAGAGGGAGTCTTCTCAAACAAAATTTCCTTGTTGTTCATCAGGCGTTGGACACCTGTCTTCAGCAATATGCAACCATTAGGTAGGGGCGCACAATGGTAGCAGTTTTCCCCATATCCCAGAAATAAACCGGCTCGTAAGAGGTCCTTCTTAACAGTTGGCAGAGGAGTGGTCAAATCATCCATAGAAGAAACAAATAAAACATCATCAAAAACATTAATACCCTGGTCATGCTTGGGAATTGGTGGAGTTATCACATTAGGGGTTTTAGGAGGGTCAAATTCAATCTCCATTGCATAAAAAAGATCCTGAACTTTATACTTCAGAGCCCAACAATCATTTATATCATGCCCTGGACTGTTGGAGTGGTAGGCACACCGAGCATTTGGATTGTAACGAGGAGATGTAATGTTTGGATTTTGAGGAGGCTCCCTCAGAGTGACCAATATAGACTTCATTAGATGTTGCAATACCTGAGATAAAGGCATGTTTAGTCTGGTGAATTGTGTTCTAGGCACATTCTTCCTATGCTGATTGTTTTGTCGTTGAGTTAATGTAGGGTTGGAGATCATTACAGCTCCTACCGTCGGACGACGTTCAGCTTTACCCTGATTTCTCTGGCCATATGCAACACTAACTTCCTTTTTTCCATTAAAAGGCTTCTTCACAACACCCGAAGATGCAACCCCTAAAATTTTTCCACTTTTGATACCAGCTTCTACTCGCTCTCCCGTCAATATCATCTCGGTGAATCCAGCTGAAGAGCTTCCAATCAGATGGTTGAAAAATGGGCCTGACAAAGTACCCAAGAACATATCTACCAACTCTCTATCAGACAGAGGAGGCTGGACTCTTCCTACAAGATCTCTCCACTTTTGGGCATAATCTTTGAAACCCTCACTAGAACCCATAGACATGCTTTGAATTTGCGTACGGGTTGGAGCGAGGTCAGCATTTTATTGGTACTACTTGTAAAAAGCAGCATCCAGATCTTCCCAATTGTGAATGTTCGTTCCTTCCAGTTATTAGAACCATTCAAACTGCGTCCCTGACAAACTCTCCTAGAACAAATGAACCGATAAATTCCTATCAGCTGTATGAGGTTGGATCTTCCTGGCATTAGACCTTAAATGCAGCTTGGGACAGGAAACACCGTCATAATTTGCAAATGAGGGAACTTTGAATTTATAGAGGATAACCACCCTTGAGACCAATCCTAACTCCTCAAAATCCAGACCAGGTACCCTCTGAATCTCCATAGCATTGAGACGATCTTCCAATTGTTTATACTAGTCATCAACAGGAGGATATTGGTCTTCAGCATAGTCTGCTTCCTCTTCATCAGTCCCTGGGCCATTATCCTCTTCTTTTGTCTTCTTATTATCCTCTTCCTGATTGTCCCCCTCATTTGAGGGAGTTGCAAATTCTAGATCTCCCTTGGCTATTCCTCTAAACCTTCTTCCCATATTCAAGATGCCAACCAGTTTCTTTGCCTTCTTTATCTTCTCTTTGACAATAAGAGCTTTTAAATCTTCTTGCCCTCTAGCCAGAACTAGGAACATCTGTTGGAAGTGAGCATTTTGTGCTTGAAGATCCTTAACTGTTTGTTCAAGATCACTTTCTTTTTGCTGAAATAAACAACGAAAAGATAAGAAACCTGTCTTGAAATACCTGCTTGTCTAATGATGTGCATGACATGTTTATGCGATGTTTTCAAGGACTTCGGGAAATTTAAATTTGCGAACCAAAATGAAACAAAGATTTTATTAGTAGAGTTCAAATTACATCTGCCTTTTAGGCTTACAATTGAAAATTAAAAACTCTTAAAATCTAGGAATCAAGTCTCCTGTGGGCGCTTCCTCTTAGTGCCAAGATAGTCATTAAGTCTTTTTTCTTTGCGAAGTGGCTTCATGAGCTCCAACACTTTCTTCTCACTGGTGTAGAATTGATCTCTAAAGGTATCTCATTCTTCCTTCAGCTGAATCCAGGACCTCTGTAACTCTTCAAGATCAATGGGCATGTCAAGATGGAGAACTGTATAAGGAACATCTTCTTCGTATGAACCTTATTTACCATGCCCCAAGCTCATATGAACCTTTAATGATACCCTTGAACATCATCCTCGTATTTGAACATAATGCCTTGGATAAGCATATCATAGGGACAATCTCTTCGAGCATAACCAAACTATCGTAGAGCCACAGAAGGATTACAAGTGATACCTCCCCTAATACCAAGGAGTGGGACATTAGGGAATTCTCCATAGCGCTCGATGATAGAGACATCTCCCATAAACCGGGAGTACCAAAGAATATCCGAGTGAGAAAGTGACATTATCCTTTGCGACCAACCCAAACCTTGTTCGTTCTTCAATACAGATTTAGGAAGGTGCGAAATAAACAACCTAGACAACAATGGTATACAACACATAAGAACCCATCTTCTTTTCATGGTACGAGTATAAAGGGAATGCAAGATATCTCTGAGTAAATTAGGCACAGGGTTACGAGAGAGGAAAACCTTGACAACATTCATATCTACGGGTAAGTCCGGATTAGGAACCAGTACTAACCCATAGATTAGAATAGCCAATACTTCTTTTAAAGCTTGGAAAATCCAAATCATCCCAAAACAATTGAGCCTTTTCTAAGAGGAACTTAACTAAGAAACCCTTGACTCTGCTTCTTATTTCCCAGTTGGATATAACGTCAGACCGTTTCATATGCAAGGCTGATGCAATGGCCTCTGGTTTTGGAGCCTCCTCTAAACCGGTGAAAGGCATCTGATCAAGAATAGGTACACTCAATAATTGAGATAACTCTTCCATGGTGGGTACCAACTGATAATTGGGAAATGTGAAGCAATGGTGTTTGGGGTCAAAGAACTGAAAAAGTACACCCATCATATTCTCATCAAAGCTTGAGGTAACCAGGTTGAGAAGTTGACCATATTTCTTGGTGAACGAGGAAGTCTCAGGAACCCTTGATACTAGCTCTTTATGTTGGAGAGGTATTCTCACAAAGCTAATTCAGATGGTGTTTCTACGAACGGAAGCCATGATCTGCAAAACAGAACAAAGATAAATTCCCTTGGTCTTTGAAATGGTTAGTGAAAAGAAAATGGATGTTATGATGCATGATGTCATGTTTGAACAATTTAATCACACACAAGCAAAACACACAAGACCTTGGGTTTAGGCTTGCACGAGGTTTATAGGTAAGTACCCTCTTGAAGGTTAGTTGGTTCAACCTGTCCAAGAAAAGTAATCAGGTTCTAAGGAGTCTCAATATCACTGATCTTTCTTTATCAGGCATTGTTTCAGCTCAGACGATCTTTTCTCACAACCAAAATATCTCGAAAGTCTGGTCTCAATGAGTGTAGTATCGAGTATCAACCAATCCTCAGCTTTATACCAAGGCCGACTATCTCACTACTTTCTAATGGCCAAGTTTGTTCAACTAAGGTTCTAAGGTCAGTTAGTGCTTTATGACACCACACAGCGGCCCCGTATTCTCCTCGATTTAACACAAGGGATACTGGTACCAACAAATGTGTCACACTAATGCAGCCATCACTTCAACCATATTGGTCTCTGCCGTACAATCTCCATGATCTATTGCTGCTTACCTAAAAGGTGCCCCATATTCGGGTGTAGAATCTTTAATAATAACCCAAAAAACCTTTAAAAATAAAGCATACAAAACACACAATAAAAGCAATTAAAATTATCTAAGTCTAAGGTAACCCTACTTTATCATTTTCCCAGCTGATTCGCCAGTTCTGTAATACGGTGGGAGAACTAACTGTTATACTGGTTTTGCATTTATATTCGAAAATGTTACGGTAAGCAAGAATCATCACCGACTTTTCTTTTATCCAACGAAGGAAAGGGTGAAAAGAATAGAAAAAAGAACTTTCGAGATTATTCCTGAGTAAGGCGGGTAGATTATGGGAATGGAAGGTGTTAGCACCCTTTCCATTTGTAGTTATCTACGAACTCTTAGATGCTAGCTCATTTGAAAATACCTTGTTTTTTATGTGTTTGAAAAAGTATTTTGAAAAGATGCCTTAGTGCGGAGAACTTCGTAATGTTCCTCGTATTGTTGAGAACGTATACGAAGAGTTTTGAAATTATTTTTGGAAAGAGTTTTGTGTATGTGAAAAAATTGTTTTTGAGAAAGCATATAAGAATTATCTACTTTACTCAAAAGGGTTTGTTCTTTTCCTCTTTTCCTTTAGACAGTGCTATCCTACTATTAGTGAGTTGGTAGCCCTATCGTTGGATGTTTGAGGGAGATTCGAAGGGTCGTTGTTACAGTCACAAAGGCAACTGGGTAAGATATTTTAGTAACCACCCTAGGTTTTTAAGATCATACCGAGACAACATCGAGAGAGTCATTGTTTAGATCTTTAAACAAGAGGGTAGCCACTAAAGCCTCTCACGTTTCGAGAGTTGTGACTGTTTTATTTCCGAAGGCAACCAAAGTGGGGGTACCCTAGAGGTGCACATGTGCAAGTGCGTTGTGTTTCAGTTATTTTTCTTTGATGTTAGGTTTGCTAACGTTTTGTTTTTAACTCTTGCCATGCAATCCTATTACCATACATCTAAACAGTAAACATATGTACATGAATTAAGAGTGCGGATATTAAATCTAACTATTACATGGCTTTAGGGAGGGGGAAAATTACAAGTCCAAAATTTGGGGAAAGTAAAAAGCAGTGAATGTCCTAGTTTTTAACTATTACAAACCGGGAACCAGATACATTAATAATAAAGTAAAGGAAATAATGCTAAAATAAAAAATGCGCACAAATTGGAAAGGACGTTTAAAACCCTAGAAAATATTAAGAAAGAAAATAAAATTATTAATTAAAATTAATTCTAAACAAATCTAATTTTTTTTGGCATTTTCTTGTTTAGGAAATATTAAGAAATTTGACCTAGTTCTAAATTGTTTTAAATTAACGAAATAAAAGATAATTAACTAAATTAATTATGAAAATTAAATTAAAAAAAAAACCTAAATCTAAATTGTTTATATTTTTTTTTATTTTATGATTAAATAAAAAATGGTTTTGAAAATAAGTGAATATAAAACAAATAAATAATAAACTAAAAAAATCAGAGTTAGAAAAGATGGGCCTGGTGTTAAAACAAACTTGGGGGTGTAACTTGGAATTTAGTTTGGACCCATTTATGGCTGAACCCAACACCCATCATGATCCGATACATGTCCTCCTTCAGGCTACATGGTGGAAACATATTCCAGGATGATTGGATCTTCTTGTATCAACATCTAATGGTCCAGATGTAAGATCTAGGATGCACGTATGAACCTCTACTCCACTGGATCTACAAAGCAAATACAAGAAAAATGAAAAATTCAAAACCTGGGATCGAACCCAGGTCCTCCAGCATAATACACGCGCTTATCACCACTCAGCCTATCACTTTAACTGTTAGCATATTAAAGAAAAAACAATATAATAGAAATCCGGTCAGTTCTTCAAACACGCGCCAGGCTGGATTCGAATGGACCAACGAGGGAGCGACTTTTCACCATACAACTTTGACCGGAGTCAAAAAAACTCAAGGATGTCGGAGCTGCCTTCGGTCATCTTCTATGGACCTACAAAAATGAAAACAACAAGAATATATGGAATCAAATCCCCAGAATCTGGCTACCCCCCTTTTCGCATGCTACGAATTCAACCATGGAAATGGCGTAACCTGAAATGACCTGTATCGTACTGCTCAAATCCTGGTTGTTTTGAAACCCTAAACATGGCATCCTGTGATCTAAGGTTCTAACTTTTCATGTAACATGTTAGAATGAATGCAAACTTCATCAATAACATGAATATATGCTTAGTAAGAATTTAGATTTCATGATTTGAAATTTCGAGATCAGAGAGAAGTTACCAATCAGAGAGATAGCGTGAAGGTGTTCCTGTGCATGTTGGACTTGTCTCAAGATTGAGAATGTCTCCTGGAACCATCAGGAGGAGGATGGGATGCTTGTTTTTGATCGAGGGGGCCTGGATCGTATGATACGAGTTTCACCTTCTTTGAATTTTTTTGGAAGTTTTCCCTTATGGTTTAGAGGCAACTGCGTGTCTATGCTTGTGTTCTGACTTGTGGTGTACATATGAAGGTAGAATTAGGTTAACAATTGGAGCAAGAATCCATGACATTGAACGTGTAATTGGTTTCAAATATTTTCTTGAAAATCTTTCCAATTTTGAATATTCTCTCTTCTCTTGGCTTGCATGTTTTTCTTTGTCATGTGACAACCTTTCATGAGTTTTCTTGGGCCTTAAAAGATCACCCATAGACTTGGCTCATTTATCTTACATTTTATTTCATTTTATTTTATAATTATTTGAATAAAATCAAAATAAAATATAAATAAATAGTGAGAAAAACCAAGTCAAGGTGGAAATGATTTTAGGGGTCCTCCATAAGGTCATAAATATGTTTGAAGCTCAAAACGTTAGGCCACTAACTTAAAATTTCAATTTTGCATGCTTTGCATTTCATGAATTTCATCAAAATTTCCCAACTTGTGCAAGCCATAACTTGCTCAATTTTTATCCTTTGGAGATTATCTTTGACTTTTTGGAAAGCCCAGGATGTCATCTTCAATCTCTCGTTTGATCAATTTTTCATTTGAAGACTTTATCTTGATGTGAATTGCCTTGACAAAAAATGTCTTTTTGTTGAACTTTTAAAAGACCTGTAATATATTGGCTCATATCTTTCTAATGATGCATTTTATTTTAACTTGAGGACAAAAGAAAAGTTGTAGGTAATTGAATTTTCTTCACAATGAGCTTTTGTTGGGGAAAAATGGATGAAGCATGTGAAAGTTATGCCCTGTCAAAGTTCAATTGACTTTGTCTAGGAAACCCTAATTTTGCACTTTTGGATTCTTGATTATTTGAGAGCATTCCTTGGGGAATCATGATTAACCCTTGATCAAATGATGGATATCACTTCAAAATGTTGATGTTGACCAAAAATCTTGAAGTTTGACTGTATATTGGTCACAATTGACTTTTGACCTAGTATAGTTGATTTCCAAGCATTTGAGCAGTTGACTGAGCAAGCTTATAGTGAAAGGCATGAAACTTGGTATGGACGTTCTTGGGGACATTTTATGGGCCATGGAAATCACTTGAAGCCTTTGCAACCCAAAATTCTTCGTGATAAGTGAAACCCGAGTTGGAAGTTCTTTGCTTAGGAGGAGAATTTGTCTGGCCAATTCTTGGTCAACCTTGAGCAATTAAGGACCTCAATGAGCATGTCTTGAGTAAAATGGGAGGGAAAATTTTGGGGTACAACAGATGCCCCTGTTAAATCTTCTTAAACCTGAGGATTTAGATTGGCCTATCTGCCTTTCGTGATCTGAAGGTGGAAGATGATTGAACACTAGAGTGCCCCGAAATTTGCACTCGCCTGTGTATGAAGTGATGCTGTTGGTTGATGATTTCGGAAATGGGGTTACAAATGCAATTTGGAGAATATGGAGGAGAGTCATAGGAGACGGGCTTATGGATGCCATCCAAAATAAATGCTGACTTTGAACTGGAAGAAACATTGAAATAAATCTTTGGTCGATTCACTCTGAGCCATAAGAAGTCTCTTTATGGGGAATCCTGTTCTTGTTGTTTGAGAAGAACTCCGCTGGGGAATGTTGATTTCTATTTGGGGAATAAAGTCTAGGAGCTTTAGTTGTCCATTACTCTACTGGGGAGTTATCTCTTGATTGGGGAGGAGAAAGTTAACTGTTATCTGGTTGAAATCCAGGCTTCACAGTAACTTGCTGAAGATAATAAAGTTGACTGTTATATGGTCGTATTCCAGGCTTCACAACGACTTAATGGGGAATATGAAATTAACTGTTATCTGGTTGATTTCCAGGTTTCGCAATAATTTGCTTAATGTTAAACTGTTATCTGGCCGGATTCTAGGCTTCCCAGCAACTTAGATGAAAGGATGAAGCTAATTGCTATCTGGTCGGATTCCATGTTTCGTAACAAGTTACTAAAATTAATCTGTTATCTGGTTGGATCCAGACTTCGCAAAAAAATGAAGTTAAATTGTTATCTGGTCGTATTCCAGGCTTTGCAGTAATTTTCTTGAAGGGATAAAAGTTAATTTCTATATGGCCAGATTCCAGGCTTCGTAGTAATTTTCTTGAAGGGATAGAAGTTAATTTCTATCTGGTCAGATTCCAAGCTTTGCAACAACTTAGATAAAGTGAACTACTATCTGGTCGGATTCCGGGCTTCGTAGTAATTGAAGAAGTTAAACTGTTATCTGGTCGTATTTCAGGTTTTGCAGCAACTTAAACTGTTATCTTGTTGAAATCCAGGCTTCACAGTAGCTTGAACTATTGTCTGGTTAGATTCCAGGTTTCATAGTGTTTTAGATGAAATAAAAATGCTATCTGGTCGGGTCCAGGCTTCGTAGTAATTGAAGAAGTTAAACTGTTCTCTGGTCGTATTCCAGGCTTCACAGCAACTTAAATTGTTATCTGGTCGAGATCCAGGCTTTACAATAGCTTTAACTTATTATCTCAGATAGTTGCCCCGTCTTGTTTTGGGAATTAATCTGGAACCTTCTTTTGCTGGTTGTTGAGATAGTTGCCCTGTCTGGTTTTAGGAATTAATCTCTAACCTGGTCTTGTAGATAGTCGTCCCGTTTTGTTTCAGGAATTGACCTACAATCATTTATTCATAGATAGTTGCCTTTTCTGGTTTCAGGAATTAATCTAGAACTGTTGAAAATTGTTGATAATATCCGTCTATTGATCTTTCCCGAAAAGGTAAAGAGTTAGCTGTATGCAATGTCGTGATGCATGAAATGCATTGGGTAATTACGTTCTCAAAATAAATGAGATTGTGTTGTATGTTATGATGTTTCTAGAATAATGTATGAATACGGTATGTGAACGTATTATTTTTTCTTTGCCATGTCGTTGAACTGGGGAAAATAAATCATTGATTGCTGCTGGGGATGAAGAATGCAATTCTTCACTATTTGTTGGGTGATGGGTTTCCCTAGCTAGAGAAATAAACTCTATTGGGGAAAGAAAACTTCGTAAATTGTTTTGGGGATTTTATGAAACCCTGCTGGGGAAACCAAGAAGTTTATAGACCATGGCGAGGAAAGTTCCAAGGTGCTGGGGAAATGATTAAAACTCTTGATCTGTTTAAGAAACACACGAATATCTGAAATCATTAGGCTATACGCTTGAAGATACGGCGGTGACTTGAGGGAAGATGCCCCTGTTTCGGTACCCACTGAGGAATGTACCCTTGCTGATAATGAATTTTGTGGAAATGATCCCCTAGGGGTGCTCTGTGGGGATTTACAGGTGACTTTTTGACATTGCCCCGATTCTTAAAACCCTTAGCAATTGTCTTTCTATTTTTTTTGTGTATTTTGTAAACATTAATCACATTCAAACGCACATGTTCGAAAATAATCACTGGACGTTTTTGTAAAGAAAATAGAAAAATAAAAAACAAGTAGTTTTGCATTTTCAAAGAGATAGTTTTGTATTAATTTGAAGAAATCTGCCTATAACTTGCGTCTTTCTACAAGGAGACGGACATCCTAATAAGAGAATGTCGTCGTAAAAATGAAAACTATACAAAGTAGTATACAAATAGAAAACAACTATGTGAAATATTCCCATTGGGTTTCAATTCTTCTATTGCCTTTATATCTTCGAGCATCTCATCACTTTGTTGCTTAGAAGAAGCTGACTGAATTGATCCATATCATTTGAATTTGACACTTGATACTGAAGTATGGTTGTAAGGATATCCAACGAGACATAGTCGTACGCTTTTAATCTCTAAGTTTTGCCTGGACAACCTTTTCAGGTTTTCAGTCCACCGGGATACCCCTTTTTTCCCAAGTCGCCTTCTCAGGTTTTCGACTTGCTAGGAGTACTGATTTTATATATATATATATATATATATATATATATATATATATATATATATATATATATATATATATATATATATATATATATATATATATATATATATATATATATATATATATATATATATATATATATCCCTAATTTTTGCCCGAAACCATTTGGTTCGCCGGGATGCCCTTATTTTTTACGAGGCCAGTCAACCTAGCGAGTCTCTGATCATGTGTAGTATCTTTTAACTATGTTCGCGTTTGTTGGGTGCGGAAGGTCATTACCGTCCATAGTGGTTAATATCATAGCTCCACCAGAAAATATGTTCTTGATCACAAATGGTCCTTCGTATGTAGGAGTCCAATTTCCCCTGGGATTACCTTGTGGCAAGATGATGCGCTTGATTACTAGGTCACCCACTTCATATACCTGTTGTCTGACCTTCATGTTAAAAGCTTTGATCATACGTTTCTGGTACATCTGACCATGACAAACAGTCGCAAGCCTCTTCTCGTTAATTAGATTCAATTGGTCAAGTCGAGTCTGAATCCATTCATTTTTGTTTGAACCTGTATCCTTCATGATTCTAAGGGAAGGCATCTGGACTTCAACGGGTAAGACAACTTCCATACCGTATATGAGAGAAAATGGGGTTTCCCATGTGGACGTGCACACTGACGTACGACAACCATGAAGAGAAAATGGTAACATCTCATGCTAGTCTTTATATGTCACTGTCATCTTCTGTATGATCTTTTTGATACTCTTATTGGTTGCCTCCACAATGCCATTCATCTTCGGCCAGTAAGGAGAAGAGTTATGATGCTGGATCTTGAATTGTATATAGAGCTCGGTGATCATAGTATTATTGAGGTTGGTACCGTTATATGTGATAATTCTTTCTGGGATACCATACCGACAGATAAGATTGTGCCTGATAAATCGTGCCACAATGTTCTTGGTAACGAAAGCAAATGAGGCTGCCTCTACCCACTTCGTGAAGTAATCAATGGAAACAAGGATGAAGCGGTGTCGATTGGATGCGGTAGGTATAATCTCTCCAATAATATCAATACCCCACATTGGGAATGGCCAAGGAGCAGTCAGGATATTTAATGGAATCGGGGGCACATGTACTTTGTCAGCATAGATTTGTGACAAGTTCGGGAGTGATGATGACAATCTGCTTCCATAGTGGACCAATAGTATCTTGACTGTAGAATCTTTTTAGCCATTGTATGCCCACTAGAATAGGTGCCGAAGGTACCTTCGCGCATATTTTATATAATCTTTTCCTCTTCTGTCTTGTTCACACACCGCAGTAAGGTAGAATCATGGTTGCGCTTGTAGATAATTTCGTTACTCAGGAGGAACTTGGCAGAGAACCTTCTTAAGAACTTTTTGTCATTGATGGATGCTCCCTCAGGGTACTCTTGATCTTCGAGATACCTTTTTACCTCGTGGAACCAAGGCTTTTCCTCTACTCCATCAACATCAATATCATAACAGTGGGCCGGTTCATCTAGTCTTTCAATAGTGATCTAAGGGGCTTCATCATCCCACCCGACCTTAAACATGGATGAAATGGTAGCTAGCACGTCCGCTAACTAATTTTCTTCTCGTTGAATATGTTCAAAGGTAATCTCTTTAAATTATGGAATCAATGTCAACACATGCTCTCGGTAAGGGATGAGACTAGGATGCTCTGTGTCCCATTCTCCTTTGATTTGACTGACTACCAGGTCCGAGTCTCCATATACGCTTCAGAATTTGATTCTCAAGTCAATAGAAGCTTTAAGACCCATGATGCACGGTTCACATTCGGCCATATTGTTGGTACAGTTGAAGCATAATCTGGCTGTGAAGGGTGAATGACAGCCTTCAGGAGAGATAATCACAACACCGATGCCATTGCCAAGTGCATTGGAATCTCCGTCAAATACCATAGTCCATCGAGATCCTTTTTCAGGTCCTTCATCCGGTCCAGGTTCTTCATAGTCAGTTACTAGCATAATGTTCTCATCCAGAAAATCAAAATTCATTGACTGATAGTCGTCTACAGCCTGATGAGCCAAGTGGTCAGCTAGTACACTTCCTATTATTGCCTTTTGAGTATTGTACTGGATGTCATATTCGGTCAGGGCCATTTGCCATCTTGCTACTCTTCCGGAGAGAGCAGGCTTCTCGAATATGTATTTGATAGGATCCATTTTAGATATCAATAAGGTAGTGTGAGTCAACATATACTGTCTTAGTCGGCGAGAAGCCCATGCCAAAGCGCAACAAGTTTAATCGAGCAGTGAGTATCTGGTTTCACAATCGGAATTTTTTTTGCTAAGGTAGTATATTGCATGCTCTTTTCGACCAGACACATCATGCTGCCCCAGCACACACCACATTGAATTCTCTAATACTATTAAGTACATGATCAGAGGTCTTCCTTCAACCGGCAACATCAAAATTGGAGGCTCTTTAAGACATTCCTTGATTTTGTCAAAGGCAGTCTGGCAGTCGTCATTCTACTCCACTACTTGATCATTCTTCAGTAATTTGAAGATTGGCTCACAAGTAGCGGTTATGTGTGAAATGAATCTGGCAATGTAGTTTAGACGTCCCAAGAATCCCCTAACCTCCTTCTCAGTGCGGGGAGTTGGAACTTCTTGTGTAGATTTAACCTTTGCAGGGTCTACTTTAATACCTTTTCCACTGACAATGAAACCTAAGAGCTTACCAGACCTTACCCCAAAGGTGCACTTGTTCGGATCCAGTCTTAACTTATACTTCTTTAGTCGTTCAAACAACTTTCGCAGGTGATCAAGATGCTCTTCTTCAGTCTGAGACCTGGCTATCATGTCGTATACATAGACCTCTATCTCATGATGGATCATAACATGAAATAAAGCTACCATAGCACGCTGATAGGTTGCCCCGGTGTTCTTCAACCCAAACGACATAACTTTGTAACAGAAGGTGCCCCACTGTGTGACGAAAGTTGTTTTCTCCATGTCTTCAGGTGCCATTTTGATCTGATTATAACCAGAGAAACCATCCATGAAGGAGAAGATCTCGTGTTGTGCAGTGTTGTCAACCAGAACATCAATATGGGGAAGCGGAAAGTCATCCTTGGGGCTTGCCCTATTCAAATCTCTGTAATCCACACACATACGCACCTTACTTTCCTTCTTAGGTACTGGTACCACATTCACAACCTATTATGGATAAGAAGTAACAATTAAGAATCCATCATTAAATTGTTTCATGACTTCTCCCTTGATCTTTTCTGACATCTCAGGACGCATACGACGAACATTTTGCTTCACTAGAGGGAAGTCTTCTTTCGTTGGCAGATGATGAACCACAATATCAGTGTCCAAAACCAACATGTATCCGCATGACCAGGCAAAGATCTCAATGTCGTCACGCAAAATCTAAATTAACCGTTCTTTAACACCATTTTTCAAGTTGGCACCTATCTTGACTTCCTTTTTATTTTCGTCAATACCCAAATTTACTGTCTCGACCAACTCTTCATGAGGCTGTATTGCTATTTCCTCTTGCTGTAATAGCCTAACAAGTTCTCCTGGTACTTCACAATCTTCTTCACCTTCGTCCCCGGCTTGGTAGATTAGATTTTCAAAGTCATAACTGGCAATAGCAGAAGCGTTATC
Organism: Vicia faba; assembly: GCA_948472305.1. NCBI lineage: Eukaryota > Viridiplantae > Streptophyta > Magnoliopsida > Fabales > Fabaceae > Vicia > Vicia faba. The sequence continues at coordinate 939,523,504 of OX451741.1, read as the reverse complement.
AATGGGATCCAAGGTGGATATGGATCTGCAATTTGATACATAGGTGTGTGTAAGAGAGTATAGCTATTTTGATAAAGTAGAGTAAAAAGAAAAACATAGAGTATAAAATTTGTATGCAAAACGTCCAATGATTTATTAATGACATATGAATATGAAGTGATAACCCTCACAAATAGACCGTTGTGTCTCGCGTAGGACACTAGGCTTTTAGGGTTCAAATTGTTCAAAAATTACACATCCTTAAAAATAGAAAAACATTTACTCCTGGATAAAAGGAATAGGCACAACGTCTCTAGCTGTCAAATTATTGAGTCCACCGTTGATAGTAGGGAAAATCGAATTGTCCAGGTCACAGTCACTGTCAGCGTCTTCCACAACATTGACTCCATGGTTACTGAACCGTAGTGGTGGTCCTCCGGCGCGAGCACAACGAACAACTTTTTGAGCTTCTGAAGTGAAACCCAAACCAAATTTGTCAGACTTATAGGGGATGTCTGGTAGTTGGCCCAAAATAGTACACCCACCTTCTTCAACTATAGCCCTAGCATCTTTTAGAGAAGCCATTTTCAATGGAGGTCTGGTAATCTTTGGAATAGCGGAAGTAACTTTGGTAACAACAATCGTCTGAGGAACATCTTCAAAATTATGATAAGGGGTCTCAATGAACTTGCTGTCCATATCGACATATCTGAAAGAGTTCAAATGGCTCACCGTATACTCTTCCTCGCCACAGACTCTAACAATCTTTCCTTTAACCAAATACTTTAACATCTGATGCAAAGTGGAAGTGACAACGCCAACCCCATGAATTCGAGGGCGTCCTAGTAAGCAAGAGTAAGACGGGAGAATGTCCATCACGTAGAAAGTGGAGTCAAAAGTTTGTGAACTGACTTTAATCAGGATGTCCAGCTTCACATGTACCATTCTCTTGGAACCATCAAAAGCCCTCACCACAATATTGTTGGGCTTCAATGTAAGTCCTTCATAGTCCAATCTGTCCAAAGCCTCCTTGGGTAGAACATTCAGTGACGAACCCGTATCAACTATAACATGAGCCAGGGTAGTGCCCCTACACTCAATATAGACATGCAGGGCATCATTATGCTTTCTTCCTTTGGGCGTCAAATCAGCATCGGAGAAACCGAGTCTGTTGTCGGCAGTCAGATTAGCAACAAAGTTCTCAAATTGGTCGACAGAAGTCTCTCGCGGAACATGAGCAGACTTCAAGAACTTCATAAAAGCCTTAACATGGGCTTCAGAGCATAACAACAAGGCCAACATTGAAATTTTTGAGGGGGTCTGCCCCAATTGTTCCATAACATTGTCGTCGCTTTTCCGTATAATTTTCAAAATTTCCCTCTATTTCTTGCTTGGAGGCCTCATGAATCACTTCTTTAGGTGCCTCCATCCGGGCAGGCTCAACCGATACTTCTTTGCCCCGAGTCTCAGCTGACTCAGTAGTAGGAATAAAAACATGAGTAACAACAGGAGTATTAACAAGAGTATTAGCAGGAATAACAAAAGGAGTGGCAACAGTCTTTGGAGAGATCTCAGGAGAGAAAATCCTTTCGCTTTTGGTAATCTTACTGGTCCCAACACTGTTGTCAATGTTAGGATCAGTATTTCCAGCAACTTCATTTTTGACATCCAATAGGTCTTGCTTGACTCCATGGTAATAAACAACAGCTTCGTAGTTCCAAGGAATGCCTTTGTCAAAGGAATATGGTATTGGCCCAGGAGAGGTGATAATTAAAGGAGAAATCTTAGGAGTGGATGTAATCTTGACAGGACCTTTAGAGGAGACCCTTGGAGGATTTTTGGAAATGGTAACAATTTACACATCTTCACATCTTACATTTTCACATAAACTTTTCATAGAGGGATTCTTCTCAAACAAAATTTCCTTGTTGCTCATCAGGAATTGGACACCCATCTTTAGCAATATGCAACCATTAGGTAGGGACGCACAATGGTAGTAGGTGTCACCACAACCCGGAAATAAGCCGGCTCGTAAGAAGTCCTTCTTGATAGTTGGCAGAGGAGTGGTCAAATCATCCACAAAAGAAACAAATAGAACTTCATCAACATTAATACCCTGGTCATGCTTGGGCATTGGTGCAGTTATCACATTGGGGGTTTCAGGAGGGTCAAATTTAATCTCCTTTGCATCAATAAGATCCTGAACTTTATTCTTTAGAGCCCAACAATCATTTGTATCATGCCCTAGACTGTTGGAGTTGTAGGCACACTAAGAATTTGGATTGTAACGAGGAGGTGTAATGTTTGGATTTTGAGGAGGCTCCCTACAGAGTGACCAAGCTAGAATTCATTAGATGTTGCAATACCTAAGATAAAGGAATGTTGAGTCTGGTGAATTGTCTTCTAGGCGCATTTTTCCTACGTTGATTGTTTTGTCGTTGAGTTAATGTAGGGTTGGAGATCATTATAGCTCCTACCGTTGGACGATGTTCAACTTTACCCTGATTTCTCTGGCCATAGGCAGCACTAACTTCCTTCTTTCCACTGAAAGGCTTCTTCACAGCACTCGAAGATGCAACCCCTTGAATTTTTCCACTTTTGATACCAGCTTCTACTTGTTCTCCCGTCAATATCAGCTCGGTGAATCTAACTGAAGAGCTTCTGATCAGATGGTTGAAAAATGGGCCTAACAAAGTACCCAAGAACATATATACCAACTCTCTATGAGACAGAGGAGGCTGGACTCTTCCTGCTAGATCTCTCCATTTTTGGGCATAATCTTTGAAACCCTCACTAGAACCCAAAAACATGCTTTGATGTTGCGTACATGTTGGAGCGAGGCCAACATTGTATTGGTACTGCTTGTAAAAAGCAACATCCAGATCTTCCCAATTGCGAATGTTGGTTCCTTCCAGTTAGTAGAACCATTCCAACTGCGTCCCTGACAAAGTCTCCTAGAAGAAATGAACCCATAAATTCCTGTAAGCTGTGTGGGGTTAGATCTTCCTAACATAAGAACTTAAATGCAGCTTGGGACAGGAAACACTGTCATACTTTGCAAATGCAGGAACTTTGAATTTCTGAGGGTTAACCACCCTTGAGACCAGTCCTAACTCCTCAAAATCCAGACCAGGTACCCTCTGAATCTCCATAGCATTGAGACGATCTTCTAGTTGTTTATATTTGTCATCAGCAGGAGGATATTGTTCTTCAGCATAGTCTGCTTCCTTTTCATCAGTCCCTGGGATGTTAAACTCTTCTTTTGTCTTCTTATTTCCCTCTTCCTTATTGTCCCCCTCATTTGATAGAGTTGCGAATTCTAGAGCTTGCTTGGCTGGTCCTCTAAACCTTCTTCCCATATTCAAGACATCAGCCGGTTTCTTTTCCTTCTTTTTCATCTTTTTGACAATGAGAGATTTTAAATCTTCTTGTCCTTTAGCTAGATCCAGGAACATCTGTTGGAATTGAGCGTTTTGTGCTTGAAGATTCTTAACTGATTTTTCAAGAGTCATTTCTTTTTGCTGAAATAAACAGTGAAAAGATAAGAAACCTATCTTGAAATACCTGCTTATGTAATGATGTGCATCGCATGTTTATGCGATGTTTTCAAGGACATCAGGAAAATTATATTTGCGAACCAAAATGAAACAAATTTTATTAGTAGATTTCAAATTACAACTGCCTTTTAGGCTTACAATTGAAAATTAAAAATTCTTAAATTCTAGGAATCAAGTCTCCCATGGGCACTTCCTCTTCGTGTCGTGATAGTCATTAAGACTTTTTTCTTTGTGAAGTTTCTTCGTGAGCTCCAACACTTTCTTCTCACTGGTGTAGAATTGATCTCTAAAGGTATCTCGTTCTTCCTTCAGCTGAATCCATGACCTCTGCAACTATTCAAGATCAGTGGGCATGTCAGGATGGAGAACTTTATAAGGAACATCTTCTTTGGTGATAGGCTCCACAATCACTGGAAAGATGGCTATATATGGCATCATAAGGTTTTGGACGCAATCTCATACCCATTTGAGATAAGGCTTCATAGGAATGGAATTCTTATGCCCTAACGTCTTGCTATCAACCTTATTTAGCATGCCCTAAGCTCGTATGAACCTTTGACGATACCCTTGAACATCATCCTCGTAGTTGAACATAATGCCTTGGATAAGCATATCATGGGGACCATCCCTTCGGGCATAACCGAACTATTGTAGAGCCAGAGAAGGATTATAAGTGATACCTCCCCTAATGCCAAGGAGTGGGACATTAGGGAATTCCCCATAGCGCTCGATGATAGAGACATCTCCCATAAACCGGGAGTACCAAAGAATATCCGAGTGAGAAAGTGACATTATCCTTTGCAACTAACCAAAACCTTGTTCGTTCTTTAATACTGATTTAGGAAGGTGCAAAATAAACCACCTAGACAGCAATGGTATACAACACATAAGATTAGAAGTAAGTCCAGATTAGGAAACAATACTAACCCATAGATTAGAAGAGCCATGACTTCTTCAAAAGCTTGGAAATCCAAATCATCCCAAAACAATTGAGCCTTTTCTAAGAGGAACTTAACTAATAAACCCTTGACTCCGTTTCTTGTTTCCCAGTTGGATATAACGTTGGATCGTTTCAGATGAAAGGCTGCTGCAATGACCTCTGGTTTTGGAGCCTCCTCTAAACCGGTGAAAGGCATCGGATCAAGAATAGGTACACTAAATAATTGAGAGAACTCTTCAATGGTGGGTACCAACTGATAATCGGTAAATGTGAAGCAATGGTGTTTGGGGTCAAAGACTTGAAAACGTAATCCCATCATCTTCTCATCAAAGCTTGAGGTAACCAGGTTGAGAAGACGACCATATTTCTTTGTGAACAAGGAAGTCTCTAGAACCCTTGATACTAGCTCTTTGAGATGGAGAGGTATTCTCACAAAGCTGATTCGGATGGTGTTTCTACGAACGAAAGTCGTGATCTGTAAAACAGAACAAAGATGAATTCCCTTGGTCCTTGAAATGGTTAGTGAAATGAAAATGGATGTTATGATGCATGATGTTATGTTTGAACAATTTAATCACACACAAGAAAAACACACAAGACCTTAGGTTTAGGCTTGCACGAGGTTTATAGGTAAGTACCCTCTTGAAGTTTAGTTGGTTCAACCTATCCTAGAAAAGTAACCGGGTTCTAAGGAGTCTCAATATCACTGATCTTTCTTTATCAGGTATTGTTTCAGCTCAGGCGATTTTTTCTTGTGGCCGAAATATCCCGAAAGTCCGATCTCAGTGAGTGTAGTATCGAGTATCAACCAATCCTCAGGTTTATACTAAGGTTGGCCATCTCACTACTTTCTAATGGCCAAGTTTGTTCAACTAAGTTTCTATGGTCAGTTAGTGCTTTATGACACCACACAGGGCCCCGTATTCTCCTTAATTTAACACAAGTGATAACGGTACCAAAAAATGTGTCACACTAACGCCGCCATCACTTCAACCATATCGGTCTATGCCGTACAGTCTCCATGATCTATTGCTGCTTACCTAAAAGGTGCCTCAGATTTGGGTGTAGAATCTTTAATAATAACCCAAGAAACCCTTTAAAAATAAAGCATACAAAACACACAATGAAATCAATTAAAATGATCTAACTCTAAGGTAACCCCACTTTATCATTTCCCCAGTAGAGTCGCCAGTTCTGTAGTACAGTGGGAGAACTGACTGTTATACTGGTTTTGCATTTTGTATTCACAAATGTTGCGGTAAGCAAGAGTCACCATCGAATTTTCTTTTATCCAACGAAGGAAAGGGTGGAAAGAACAGAAAAAGACCTTTCGCGATTATTTCTGAGTAAGGGGGTAGATTATGGAAAGGGAATGTGTCAGTACCCTTTCCATCCATAGTTATCTACGGGCTCTTAGATGCTAGCTCATTTTAAAATACCTTGTGTTTTGTGTGTTTGAAAAAGTATTTTGAAAAGCAGCCTTAGTGCGGAGAACTTCGTAATGTTCCTCATATTGTTGAGAACGTATATGAAGAGTTTTGAAAATGTTTTTGGAAAGAGTTTTGTGTATGTGAAATTTTTTTTTTGAGAAAGCATCTAAGAAATATCTACTTTACTCGAAAGGGTTTGTTATTTTCCTATTTTCCCTTAGATAATGCTATCCTACTATTAGTGAGTAGGTAGCCCTATCGTTGGTGTTTGAGGGACATTCGAAGGGTCATTGTTACAGTCACAAAGGAAATTGGGCAAGATACTTTAGTAACCACCCTAGGGTTTTAAGATCATACCAAGGCAACATTGAGAGGGTCATTTTTTAGATCTTTAAACCAGAGGGTAGCCACTAAAGCCTCTCACGTTTCGAGAGTGGTGATTGTTTTATTTTCGAAGGCAACTGAAGTGGGGGTACCCTAGAGGTGCGCATGTGCAAGTGCATTGTGTTTCAGTTATTTTTCTTTGATGTTAGGTTTGCTAACATTTTGTTTTTAACTCTTGCCATGCAATCCTATTACCATACATCTAAGCAAATAATATATGTACAAGAATTAAAATGCAGAAATTAAATCTAACCATTACATGCCTTCGGGGAGGGGGAAAATTACAAGTCCAAAATTTGGGGAAAGTAAAAAGCAGTAAATGTCCTAGTTTTTAACAATTACAAACCGGGAAGCAGATACGTTAATAATAAAGTAAAAGAAATAATTCTAAAATAAAAAATGTGCGCGAATTGGAAAGGACGTTTAAAACCCTGGAAACGCATGCCAGGATGATTAGATCTTCTTGCATCAACATCTGATGGTCCAGATGTAAGATCTAGGATGCGCATATGAACTTGTACTTCATTGGACCTACAAAGAAAATACAAGAAAAATGGAAAATTCAAAACCTGGGATTGAACCCAGGTCCTCCAGCATAATACACGCGCTTCTCACCACTCAACCAATCACTTCAAATGTTAGAATATTAAAGAAAAAATAATATAATGGAAAACCTGTCAGTTTGTCAAACTTTCAATCGTGCACCGGGCTGGATTTGAATGGACCAATGACGGAGCAACTTTTCGCCACACCAGCTTTGACCGGAGTAAAAAAAACTCAAGGATGTCGGAGCTTCCCTCCGGTCATCTTCTCCAGCCCTGCAAAAATGAAAACAACAAGAATATGTGGAATCAAATCCTCAGACTCTGACTACCCCCTATTTTGCATGCTACGAAATCAACCATGGCAATGGCGTGACCTGAAACAACCTGTATCGTACTGCTTGAAGCCTGGTCATTTTAAAACCCTAAACATGGCATCCTGCGACCTAAGGTTCTAGCTTTTCATGTAACACGTTATAAAGAATGCAAACATTATCAATAACATGAATATATGCTTATTAAGGATTTAGATTACATGACTTGAAAGTTTAAGATTAGAGAGAAGTTACCAATTGGAGAGATAGCGTGAGGGCGTTCCTGTGCGTGTTGGACTTGTATCAAGATTGAGAATGTCTCCTGGAACCTTCAGGAGGAGAATGGGATGCTTGTTTCGGATCGAGGGGGGCCTGGATCGTATGATACGATTTTCACCTTCTTTGAATTTTTTGGAAGTTTTCCCTTAGGTTTTAGAGGCAGTTGCGTGTCTATGCTTGTGTTCTGACTTGTGGTGTATATATGAGGGTAGAATTAGGTTAACAATTGGAGTAAGAATCCATGGCATTGAATGTGTAATTGGTTTCAAATCGTTTCTTGAAAATCTTTCCAATTTTGGATATTCTTTCTCCTCTTAGCTTGCATGTTTTTCTTTGTCATGTGACAGCCTTTCATGAGTTGTCTTGGGCCTTAAGAGATCACCCATAGACTTGGCTCATTTATCTTACATTTTATTCCATTTTATTTTATAATTATTTGAATAAAATGAAAATAAAATATAAATAAAAAGTGAGAAAAACCAAGTCAAGGTTTAAATGATTTTAGGGGTCCTCCATAAGGTCATGAATATGTTTGAAACTCAAAACGTTAGGCCACTAACTTAAAATTTCAAATTTGCATGCTTTGCATTTCATGAATTTCATCAAAATTTCCCAACTTGTGCAAGCCATAACTTGCTCAAACTTTATCCTTTGGAGATGATCTTGGACTTTTTGGAAATCCCAAGATGTCCTATTCAATCTATATTTTTATAAATTTTGCATTTGAGGATTTTATCTTGATGTAAATTGCCTTGACAAAAAATGTCTTTTTAATGACTTTCAAAAAGACCTATAATGTATTGACTCATATCTTTCCAATGATGCATTTTTTGAACTTGATGACAAAAGAAAAGATGTAGGGAATTGAATTTTCTTCACAATGAGCATTTTTTTTGGCAAAATGAATGAAGCATGTGAAAGTTATTCCTGGTCAAAGTTCAGTTGACTTTCTCTAGGAAACCCTAATTTTGAACTTTTGGATTCTTGATGATTTGAGAGTATTCCTTGAGGAATCAGGATCAACCCTTGATCAAATGATGGATATCACTTCAAAATGTTTATGTTGACCATATATCTTGAAGTTTGACTGTATATTTGTCACATTTAACTTTTGACCTAATATAGTTGATTTCCAAGCATTTGAGCAGTTGACTGAGCAAGCTTGTATTGCAAGGCATGAAACTTGGTATGGACATTGTTGGGGACATTTTAAGGACCATGGAAATCACTTGAAGCCTTTGCAATGCAAAATTCTCTGTGAGAAGTGAAACCCTAGTTGGAAGTTCATTGCTTAGGAGGAGAATTTCTCTGAGAAATTCTTGGTCAGCCTTGAGCAATTGAGGACCTCAACGAGAATGTCTTGAGTAAAATGGGAGAGACAATTTTGGGGTACAACATTATGGTTTTCTGAAAGATGCCATTCTGGGAGCTGAAACTTCTGTAACATCTAGTAAGTCTGATACTTTTGTACCTATTCCATTTTCTGTTTCTAATACTTTTAATATATGTTCATCCATAACCTCCAATGCACAAATTAATCCTCTTCCACCACCAACCATAATTACACCTGTTTCTGACTCTTTTACCACTTCAATCCCCTTTCCATCTATTTCATTTACACCATCACCATTAATAATTTTTGTATATCAAATAACAATCACCTCTCCTCCATCTGATGATTTTAACTCTTTTTTTGCTTCACCACAAACCACCATCATTTCTGAATCTCAACCCACCACCACCACACAAGATTTTTCTCCAAATCCTATTTCATCTCTCACTACCATTATTCCATCAAAACCAATCCACACTTTTACATCTCAATTAACCTCATCTCAATCACTTCCACAAACTTCTTGTAACACCTTATTTCCTTGTTTGTAATTTATATAATTATCTGAGTAAATTAATTTCTAAATAAACATCAACCAAATAGGATGTCACATACATCTCCAATCACACATGCTCAAAATTAGGATACACAACAAAAAATTGCATGCTCATAAGTCTTAAACTTCAATTCATTTATTCGCAGCGGAAAAACATCAATAAATATTCATCTCAATTTTACAAATTGAAGTAACAATTATTATCTTTCAAACATCAGCAAAATCATAAAACAATTCAAGCAATGGAGCAATACAAGTTCACTCCTAACATAATAAAACAATTCACGCGAATCCCTCGAATGTTACGTACCAGAGCAGACACTGACTCAATCTACGCAACTAAAGGAACTCTTCAACTAACTTTCAATCTCTAGCTACTTCGGATCATCTCCATGTTACCAACGTGGAGGTAACATTCAAACAGAAAGGGTGAGATATCATAACAATATAAAAGAAAGCATAATAATGAGCAGGTACATATTCAACTACATAGTCAGCGCATAACATATATCGTAACATAATACATACTTTCATCATTATTCATACATCGAATTATCAGACACAATATGATGCAAAAGACTGACACGGACTCAATGCATGTGGTACTAACAGGGTAAAACGCCCTTCACAATAATGCCATTTTAGAGCAATCAACTTCGCTCGCCAATACAGGCCTTCGCTTGCCAATACAGGCATTCGCTTTATCAATGCATGAGACACTATCATGCAACAACATACTTTGCATTTATTGTTATTAATCATCACAATTTTTCCAATACAGGCCATTTTCATCTTCTCATCATGTATCTCATGTCAAACAGTCAAAACAATCATCACAAATAACCACAACATAATTCATGGCGTACAAATCAAAACACACTCACGGATTGGTATCAATGTCGGTGAGATTATTAACTACTGCATTATAAGTCATTTTTCTAGTATCATAAATTATTTTATCTTCCCAACAGTTCAAACGACGTGTCAAACAGACACCCGAGGCAAAAGTTACAAGTTTTGGAGGTTTTACAAAATGTTGTCAGTAGCAGTGGTAACCGGTTACCCATATGTGGTAACCGGTTACTGCAAGACAATAACTTTTTTCTTTTCAAAATCCCTCGCGGTAACCGGTCACCCACTTATGGTAACCGGTTACTCGAAGGCAATAGCCATTCTTGTTTCAATTTTTGATATAGTAACCGGTTATCCTGTGATAACAGAGAAAAATTCTACAGTTTCTATGTTACGATCCTCCCATGTTTCAACATCCAAAATTCATAATTTTAAAATCAAAATTCATCTTTTAAGCAAGCTAATTACTCACCAACATTTATTTACAAATCCTAACAAATTCATATCATCCAATCCCATCAAAAACACATTAATATCACCAAAAACTCATCAATGGAAAAAAAATCCCAAAATCAACCATATAGGGAGAAATCAAAACACAAAATCAAGCAAACTAAATCCTACCATACCCCATCATTAGGAAATCTTTTAGAGTTAGAATCCCCCCTTACCTTAGATTCTTGGTTGGTTCTTGATTTCTACGGTGGAATCCTTGCCCTAGCTTCCTAGTGCTTCTCTCTTCTTCTACCTTCTATGCTTTTGTTCTATTTCACGTACTGACTCTATTTTCCTTCTTCTCACTCTAATATAGTCTAATAATTATATAGCTAACCCAATAAAAACGATTTTATTATTATTATAAAATAATTACTATTATTCTAACAATATAGTAGTAAAATAATAATAATCTATATTGTTTTGCACACACCCTATGTTTCTACATATTTAGCCAAACACCCCATAACCTCAACTTCTATAATTCTAAGGAATTTAGTCCCCAACAAGGCACCTCATAAAATCCATCATCTCATATAATTTCACTGCATAATCTTATTATTTAATTAAAAATAATTCTATCTAAATCGGGGTGTTACAACTCTCCCCCACTTAGAATATTTTCGTCCTCGAAAATTACTTGAAGAAAATAACTCTGGATAAACTTCTTGCATCTTGCTCTCTAGATCCCACGTTGCATTCTCTCCGACAGCGCCCCCCCAGATTACTTTCACAAGAGTGATCTCTTTGCCTCTCAACTTCTTTATTTTGCGATCCTCATTCCTCATAGGTACATTCTCAAGAGTAAGATTATCCCGTACTTGTACATCATCTATTGGAATTACATGCGATGAATCTGAAATCTACTTCTGGAGTTGCGACACATGGAACATATCATGCAAATTTGACAAGTTGGGTGGCAGAGCCACTCAATATGCAACACTTCCCACCTTCTCTGAAATCTTATACGGACCAATAAATTGAGAAGTCAACTTCTTTGACTTTAGAGCGTTACCTACACCAGTTATCAGTGATACTCTCAAGAATACATGATCTCCTTCATTAAACTCAAGATCTTTTCTTCTCTTATCATGGTAACTCTTTTACCTACTCTGCGAAGATTTCATCCTTTCTTAGATTATCTTTACCTTCTCCGTAGTCTCTCACACCATCTCGGGTTCGAGCACCACATGCTCACTGTTGTACCCCAAAATTTGACCTCTCATATATCAAGATTTTTTCTCACAAGGTTTCTTTGACTCAAGACTGGATTAGGGTTTGGTCAGCTCAAGGCATATCTTCTTGCACTGATAATCCAAAATTAGGGTTTGAGTTTGCACAAGGATTTTTGGACTATCAATGCTTCATGTGACTTTCAAACATCATTTTGGACTCCTAAGATCACTCATGAGAAGTTTCAAGCCTTGAACCACATTTTTGATCAGTCAATTGGACAGTTGACCTAAAAATCAGCTGTATTGGGGAAAAAGTCAACCATGGCCAATTTACAGTAAAACTTCATGATTTTTGATCCACATCAACTTTTTAAACTTATATGAATCATTTTATCAAGTTTGGATCACAATTCCTCAAAAAATTTGATCAAATCATCAAAAGGGCAAAATGGTCAAAATGGTCAAAATTAGGGTTTTAACTGAGGAAGGGCAATTTCTGATTTTTAACCTAGCAAATGACCAATTGAGTTTAAGAATGATTTCAAGGATTCAATGGCATCATCTTGACTTAGTCACATGGCTCAAAACATCTCAAGTTCATTGGATTGACATATGAAATTTGCAGTCAACTGTTCAAAAGTCAACTGTACACTGAAAAGTCAAACCTTGACTTTTTGGTCAAAATCAAGTACCAAGGGTCATAATTCATCAAAACGTTTCCAAATGTGAAACTTGTTCATCAAGAAAACCAAATTTGAAAATTAGGGTTTTAAATTTGAAATTTTTCTAACTTAGAAATTTTCTAAGTATAGAAAATTTTCTTATTTTTCCTCAACTTTACCCTACTTTTACACCATGATACATGATGATCCAATGAAAGTCCCCAACATGAAAGTTGTAGATCTCCAAGAAATATACAACTTTTCTTCACAAACCTTTCCCTAAAGATGCTTGGATATCAAGATATAAATTTGTGAATACATGGTCATGAACTTGTTAACTTAGTGAAATTTTGCCCTGATTTAGGCAGGTTTTGGACCCAATTTCATGGCAACTTTTCACCTAGTTCCAAGAGGTATCTAAAAATTCATTTCAAAGATTAATTATAGAGAAGATTGCAATCTTTCCAAAATGTCCAAGAACTCCTCAAAATCATTTTTGAGTAGGGAGAATCGAAGGGATGAAGTTGGCAATTTCTCACTTTTTGTCCAAGCCATTTCATGAAGAACTAAGTTGCAAATCAATCCTATGCTGGATAATTCATGCTGTACAGGTCCTAAACTCATTCCACACTCCTTAATTAAATGCTTACTCAGTTGACAAAGCTTTGATCCATGCTTTTGAACCTTTATCCAACTTGTAATTCCATTTATGGCAAAAAGGTTCCATTGTTATTTTGAAAAAGAGCAACTTTTGCAAACTTTACATTTTTGAGCTTTGGACCTGTCCCCTTGGTACATACAAATCTCACAGGTCTCAAGTAAGTTGTACAAACTCATACCAACCCTAAGCAAGCTGGTACAAGCATGTGAAGCTTTGTTCTTATCACTTTGCTTCAAGTACAAGAAAGTTGGCAAAAAGGCTAGCATTTGCAGATCTGTTGGGAAGCTGACCTAAGACCATTTCCATACTAATACACAAACATTATGCAACACATAACACGCTTGGCAAGGACCTGAAGGACTCTCAACAAGCAAAACACCAAAAACCTGTTCAAACCTATAGTTTCTGCACAAACACATTCATCTTCCATTTGGTTCGTGCATTTTGTGTTTAGATCATCCAAACACCTCACATACTTGATATCAAGCCCATCCAAACCATCATCCTTGTTCTGTAATCACTTTTCCACCATCTACCATTGTTGAGTTCAAACCTTGCAGATTAACTTGGCCAAGGAGTTCCAGCTATTTTCAGAGCAAGACAAGGGTTGGAATAAATTCAGGGGAGCTCAAGGAAGCTCAAGCAAGCATCAGGCGTCCCTCAAACTCACCCCAGTTCATTTCACGATTCCAACTGAAGGAGGTAAAATTTCAAACTCTATCTCCTTGTACAGGAAACCTTAGGCCACGATCCGTGAATAAAAAATGTAGTCCTCATCATAACGAAGATGTACATACCATTATCTTGCATTGATTTTACTTGTGCTGAGAGAATTTGGAACTTGAAATTTCTGGAAATATTAGGTCAAGATTTAGGGATGATAAAATTCTCTTTATACTTTGATTAATAGTTCACATAATTTATATGGTTGGAATCGTGTGCTCAAGTGCTATAATTTTCATGTTATGCATTTTCATTTTTATGGAAGTATGAAGAAGTTACAGGGTATCTGGCCATAGCTTTAAGAAGAAGATGAAACAAGGCATAGGGCGCGTTTTGTAATATGTTATTTTTGTTTCAGTAATGATAATGGAAGTATAGCCACCCCAGTGGCAAAGCAGCGCGCTGATGAGACCCATGTCCTGGGTTCGAACCTGCGCGCTACTTTTGCATTTTTCACATTTTCCCTTTCAGTTTTTGTGACTTTTTTGCAGGTTTGGGCTTTTGCTTTGGGCCAGTGTTTTTGCTAACCTTACCACCAATTCTACTACATTACCTCCCCTTACTAACTCTTCACATTTTTATATTTTATTTTTATTTTGTTTTGTTTTCATATTTAATATTTTTAATATTTTCTTTAAAACATAAAAATCCCAAAAATATAAATTAATGATATTTATCTTTTATTTTATTTTTATTCTATTTCTCACATAAAAATATATTTTATTTTTAATAGGTATCCTTTATTTTCTTAATAAACTTGTAAATATAATTAAATATATTTAATTTAATTTATTTTTTATTTCACACTTATAAATACATATTTCTGCATATATTTAATTTTTATATTTATATACAATATTATTTATTATTTTTATACAATAAAATACACAAAATAACACCTATAAAAACTTTATTTTCTCTTAAATAATAATTAGGGTTAAACCCCTTTTTGGAAAATCAATTCATTTTTATTTTATTTTTATGGTTTAGATTAAATTTTCTTTTACATAAAAATAAGACATCAAAAAATCTTTTTACATGTACATTGCATTGCATTACATTTTAAATATTGTTTTGTATTTATTCTAACTCGTACAAATTCGATTTGGTTGTAATAATGTATTTAGCTTTATATTTGTGCAAATCCCCATTAAAACTTGTATTCCCCCCTCCCATAAATTGTTGTAATAGCTTAGAAATATTTATATTACGCAATTTATCCCTTTCATATGCCATGATTAGTAATTAGGGTTTGTATGACAAGAACAAAACAAAACAAAATAGAACACCCTAAACACAAGGCAAAATCAAAGCATGAAAATGACACACTTACACACAAGCACCCTTAGGGTTTTCCCCACTTGGTTGCCTAAAATAAAATGGCCATGTTACGCATGCGAAGTATCTTGGCAAAACAAAACAAATATAAGATCATAGTCCCTCGACGACGCTATTCAAAAGTTGCCTTACAAAATGATCTTGGTCCCTCAAAATGCTAAGATACTTTGCAACATTTCTAATCATGGTTATACGATGACCCACGCCTGTCTCGCTTACATCCAAAGATAGGGTTGCTTACCAAATCAATGGTAAGACAACAATGTCAAAGGAATAGAAAATACATAGGAAAGACATTTGAGTAGGTAGATGGCTTCTAGTTACTTGCTCTATTTCAAACAAACAATCCTTGCTATTTTTCAAAACAAACACACACATTTCAAAACATATTACAAACATTGAAAATATTTTCAAAAGACAAACATCTTTGTATACATTCTTACGAACGAGAATCATTACAAAGATTGCCTAAACGAATGGCCTCTTTTACAAAATACTTTCAAAACCACACCAAACACAATTTCAAACAACAAAAGCAAGTGATCTAAGCAAGTAACTAAGAGCCCATGGAAAACCATTGATGAAAAGGGTGCTAACACCTTCCCTTTTCATATTCTACCCCTCGAACTCAAGAAAACATCTCAAAGGTTTTTCTTGTGCTTTTTCACCTTTCCTTTTGGATAAAAGAAAAGTCGGTGGTGACTCTTGCTAACCGCAACATTTGCGATAAAATGAAAAACCTCAAGTCAGTTCTCCCACCGCATCACAGAACTGGCGACTCTGCTGGGGACTATTATAAAAGTGGGGTTAACTTAGGATTTAGATCACATTTACTTGCTTACATTGTTTGACTTGTTTGCTTTACATTATGGTTCTATGTTTGGGTTTGAATCATCCACTCGGAATTGGGAAGCATTATAGGTAAATAGCAATAGGTTATGGAAACTGTGCGGGGTATACCGACATGGTCTAAGAAATAGCTATGTTAGTGTGACATATTTGTGGGTACCGGTAGCCTTTGAGTCAATCAAAGAGAATATGGGGCCGCTGAGTGATGTCATGAAGCACTAATGAACTTCTAGAACCCTTTACTTGACCAACTTGGCCTTTAGGATGTAGTGAGATGACCGGCTTTGGTGGAGTCCGAAGTTGGTAGATACTCGATACTACACTCATTGAGGTTTGGTTTCTTGGGATATTTCGGTCGCCATTAAAGAGGCTTGCGTTGAAACAATGACCAAGGAAACAATCCAGTGATATTGAGCTCCTTAGAACCCAGTTAATATTAGGACAGGTTGAGCCAACCAAAATTCAAGAGGGTACTTACCTATAAAACCCCATGTAAGCCTAAACTAAGAACTTGTTTGATTTGCTTGTATATGTATACCTGTACATAACATCATGGACATCATGAACATCATATGCATCCACTAACCATTTCAAGGATTTTGGAGATTCATCTTTGTTCTTGTTTTGTAGGATATTGATTCACTTCGCAGGAAAACTATCCAAATCAACCTTGTAAGAATTCCTCCACAACTCAAGGAGATAGCTTCAAGGATCCCTGAGAACTCTCCATTCACCGAGAGACATGGTCGTCTACTCAACTTGGTCACCTCCAACACAGAGGAGGATATGATGAAGGTTCTCTTCCAGTTCTTTGACCCTTTGCATCATTGCTTCACATTTCCTGACTATCAGCTTGTGCATACTTTGGAAGAATTCTCTCAACTCTTGAGGATTCCTATTCTCAATCAACTACCTTTCAACGGTACGGAAAGAGATCCAAAGCCAGAAGAGATTGCTCAAGCCCTGCACTTGCACTCATCTGATGTCACAACTCATTGGGAAACTAGAAGTGGTGTAAAAGGTTTCTTGGAAAAGTTTCTGTTTGAGAAGGCCCAAAGTTGTTGGAATTCCCTAGACTTGCAAGCTTTTGAGGAGATTATGGCTCTTCTTATCTATGGGATGGTCTTGTTCCCTAATCCTGATCAACTCATAGATGTGAGCACCATAAAAATCTTCATGTTACGCAATCCAGTGCCTACATTACTAGGGGATATCCTACACTCTTTTCACACTCGTACAATGAGGAAAAGAGGGATCCTTATGTGTTGCACTCCTATCCTGGCAAGATGGTTTATTTCTCATCTTCCCAAATCAGTCTTAAAGAATGAGCAAGGATTAAGGTGGTCACAAAGGTTAATGACGCTCAAACATTCAGATCTTTATTGGTGCTCTTGATCCAAAGAGAATGTTATCATTGTTGACCGTTGTGGAGAATTCCCTAATGTTCCTCTACTTGGAATTAGGGGAGGCATCACCTACAACCCATGTTTAGCTCTAAGACAGTTTGGTTATGCCCGAAGGGATGGTCCACATGATATGTTGATTCAAGGCCTGGTATTCGACTACGACAACAACGATCAAGGTCTTCGCCAGAAATTCATCCGAGCTTGGAGGATGCTAAACAAGGTGGATAGCAAGACTTTGGGACACAAGAATTCCATCCCTCTTGAGCCTTACCTCAAGTGGGTATCAACCCGCGCTCAAAGTCTTATAATGCCTTATCCGTCCATTCTCCCAGTGATTATTGAGCCTGTTAAGGAAGGAGAAGTTCCATACACTATCCTACATCCTGACATGCCCACATCACTCGAAGATCTACAAAGGGATTGGATACAACTCAAAGGAGAGCGAGATACTTTTGAAGCCTAATTCTACGCAAGCGAGAAGAAGGTTTTGGAACTCACTAGGCTACTTCATGAGGAGCAAACTCTAAATACTTACATAGCACCAAAGAGGATGCGCAATACTTTTTTATCTTAGAATTTTGTATTATTTTGCCTGGGGGGCATTGATGTACTCAAATTCTATCTTATTAATGTAACGTGTGTTTCTTTTTGTTTTGAAACGAATTTGAATTTTTAAATCCTTGAAAACATTGCATGTATGCATATCATTCATCATGACATAAACAGGTCTTTTGCAACAAGTTTCCTCATCTCTCTAACTGTTTATTTCAGTAAGATGGATCTCGAACAGACGGTCAAATATCTTCAAGCTCAAAACACGCAGTTTCAACAGTTACTCATGACCCTAGCCAAGGGGCAAGATGTGTTGAATACTCTGTTAGCTGAAGAGAGAAAGAAGAAACCAAAGAAAGCCACTGGGGTTTTGAATATGGGGAGAAGATTTCAGGGACAGACCAGAAGGACCTTGAATTTTGCAACCACTTCTGGAGAAGGAGAAGGGAAAGGAAAAGAAACAGCAGTGCCATCAGAATCTGAAGAAGAGGAAGAAGAGGAAGACTACTATGAGGAACAATACCCTCCGGCTGATGATAAGTACAGACATCTTGAAGAGCGTTTAAGCGCTATGGAAATACAGAGAGTACCGGGTCTAGATTTTGAAGAATTGGGGCTAGTGTCGGGAATTGTAATCCCACCAAAGTTCAAAGTGCCATTGTTTGCAAAATACGATGGGGTGTCATGTCCTAAAATTCACCTCCGATCATACGTGAGAAAGATTCAGCCGCACTCTGCCGATAAGGACCTGTGGGTGCATTTTTTCCAAGATAATTTATTCGGAACACAACTCGATTGGTTTTACCAATTAGAAAGGGCTGACGTCCACAACTGGGAAGACCTTGACGTAACTTTTTATAAACAATACCAGTATAATGCAGATTTGGCGCCTACCCGTACTCAACTTCAGAGTATGGCTATGGCTTCAAATGAGGGTTTCAAAGATTACGCGCAAAAATGGAGAGATCTAGCTGGGAGAGTGCAACCCCCTCTGTCTGAAAGGGAGTTGGTAGACATGTTCTTAGGTACTCTATCAGCCCCTTTCTTCAACCATTTGATTGGGAGTTCATCTGCAGGATTTACTGAGTTAATATTAACCGGAGAAAGGGTAGAAGCTGGCATAAAAAGTGGAAAGATTCAGAAAGATTCATCTGCCTCTACAGCTGTGAGAAAACCTTTCACTGGAAAGAAGGAGGTATCCGCTATTTACCCACAAAGGAACCAAGGGATAGCTGAGCGCCGACCAATGGTAGGGGCCGTTATGATCCCAAAGCCTACATCTGATCAACCAAGAAGTAACCAACCAAGGGTGGAAAGGCCGGTCCGACAATTCACCAGGATTAATATGACTCTAGCCCAGGTTTTACCACATCTTCTGAAATCTAATTTGGAAACTTTGAAGGAAGCTCCAAAGAATCCCAACACGGCGTCCCCTCATTATCACCCGGATGCCAGATGCGCATACCATTCCGAAAGTCCGGGCCACGACACCAACAACTGTTGGGCTTTAAAGAACAAGATTCAAGACCTCATAGATGCAAAAGAAATTGAGTTTGATGCAACCAAGAAGCCGAATGTCATTTCCGCTCCTATGCCTAGACATGGTCACAACGCCAATGCTATCGAGGAAGATTTGTTTGTTGCTATAGTAGATGAACTCTTGACTCTGCTCCTGATCATTAAGATGATCTTATTGAAAGATGGTATATTCCCAGGTTGTAATAAAGACTTCCATCTTTGCTTATCCTCACCAACCGATTTCCCTCTGTTGAAGACAGGTATTCAACGCCTGATAGACAATCAAGAAATTCTGTTCGAAAATGCTCCTATTTCACCCATTCCTATTGAAGACATTTCAATCATAACCATCTCCGCCAATCCTTCCAGGGCCCCCAAAAGACCCGTTAGGATTACACCAGCTCCGAAGACTACTCCTCTCATAATTACAATGCCTGGGCCGGTCCCATACGAATCAGACAAGACAGTACCATGGAATTACGGTGGAGAAATCTACTACCATGGTATTAAACAAGATGGGTCGACCACCGAAGAAATGAGCTCCAAAGAAGAAAATTCCGACATTAGCAATATTGCCGGAACTAGTAAGATTACCCATAGCGGTAGAATCTTCTCTCCAGAGATTGCCCCTCCAAAGGCAGTTTTTGGACCCGTGGCCGTTCCGAAGATTACCTTTGTACCAATAACCATACCTGTAAGTGCACCTACCGACAAAGACGATGCAACCCCTATTGTTATCCCTACCAATACTTCTACTATTGAAAATCAAGAAAAAAGCATTCAAGAAGAGCCTATCCAGACGAAGGCTCAATCACTAGCTGTTCCCGAAACATCCAAGAAGGAAATGGAAGAGATCCTGAGGATAATAAAGAAGAGTGACTATGATGTGGTTGAACAGTTGGGGAAGACTCCCTCCAAGATCTCCATGCTAGAATTGCTGCTGTGCTCTGAGGCACATGCAAAGCTCTGGTAAATTTTTTGAAGACAGCCCATGTGCCACAAGAGACGTCTGCTGACCAATTCCAAAATTGTGTGGCCAGTTTGACAGCTGATAATGGCCTAGGCTTCTCCGATGCTGATTTGACACCTAGAGGGAGAAAACACAACGAGGCATTACATGTCTCTGTGGAGTGTAGAGGAACGACTCTGGCCCATGTCTTGGTAGACACGGGTTCATCTTCGAACGTCTTACCGAAGAAAGCCCTTGACAAATTGGATTGCGAAGGGATAACTCTAAAACCCAGTAACATAGTTGTGAGAGTATTTGATGGTTCGAAGAGGATGGTCCACAGGGAGGTGAACATCTCGATAAAGGTGGGAACTCAGACCTTCAATTCAACCTTCTATGTGATGGACATTTGTCCTTCTTATTCCTGTCTGTTAGGACGCCCCTGGATCCATAATGCCGGTGCCGTCACCTCCACACTACACCAAATGCTGAAGTACCCGGTCCAAGGAAAGATCATAACTGTCCATGGAGAGGAGGAGTACATGATTAGTCATCTGAATTCCTTCCGATATGTGGAGTTGGATGGCGATTTCATTGAAACCCCTTTTCAACATTTCGAAGAGGTCTCTCAAGAAGTAGCGGTTACCAAGGCAGTATCCTCGATTCCCAAGATCACAAGATCTCCGCTTCGGATGTCATCTCTAAAGGATGCCAAGGCAGTAGTGGAAGAGGGTGGATGCACCATCTGGGGGAAGCTTCCAGACATCCCGTATAAATCATACAAGTTTGGCTTGGGGTTTACTTCAACTTCTCAGAAGGTTGTGCGTCGTGCCCGTGCTGGAGGGCCACCTTTGAAGATTAGTAACCAGGAGGTCAACACAGTGGAAGATGTTGAAGAAGATGGCAGCTTGGAAGATTGGATATTTCCTACTGTCAACGGAGGACTCCGAAACTGGGAAGCAAGAGACTTTGTCCCAATAACTTTCATCTCTCAGTAATTTATCTTTTACATTTCTGTTAGACTTGTAATATTCACAAACAATTCGCACTTTAAAAACCTTGTGCCTTACCCGAGGCATAATGGTCCACTTGTAAGGGTTTTTATTTCATCTTCATATGACATTCAATGAATCATGGACGCTTTTTCACATACAAACTTTTTATGCTCATTGTATTTCTTTTACATTTTATTGTTTAAAGATGGCTATACGCTTACACACACCCACACTCACAAATGCAGGTACCCATCCATTTCGGATCCCATGGGTAACGATACTGCTATAGCCTTCAGTGACTCTGAAGATCCAATCTATCAAGTCGAATACGAAGGTGAAGAAGATTGTGAAGTGCCAGGGGAATTTGCCAGACTACTACAACAAGAGGAAAGAGCTATTCAGCCTCATGAGGAACCGTTGGATACAATCAACCTAGGTACCGAGGAAGATAAAACGGAAATCAAAGTGGGTGCCAACCTAGAGCCGAGTGTCAAGGAACGTCTAATTCAGCTATGGCATGATTATGTTGAGATCTTTTCCTGGTCATACGAAGACATGTCGGGACTTGATACAGACATCGTGGTACATCGTCTACCCACAAGAGAAGACTGTCCACCAGTGAAGCAGAAAGTATGATGCATGAGACATGACATGTCAGAGAAGATCAAAGCGGAAGTTATGAAGCAGTTCAATGCTGGATTCTTAGCCGTCACTTCCTATCCTCAATGGGTTGCCAACATTGTTCCCGTGCCTAAAAAGGACGGCAAAGTAAGAATGTGCATGGATTTTAGAGATTTAAACAAGGCCAACCCTAAGGATGATTTTCCACTTCCCCACATCGACATCCTGGTTGATAATACAACCCAGCACAAAGTATTTTCCTTCATGGACGGATTCTCAGGCCATAATCAAATCAAAATGGCACCTGAGGACATGGAGAAAACTACATTTGTCACACAGTGGGGCATGTTCTGCTACAAAGTGATGCCATTCGGATTGAAGAATGCAGGGGAAACCTATCAATGCGCCATGGTAGCTTTGTTTCATGATATGATACATCACGAGATAGAGGTTTATGTAGATGACATGATAGCCCGGTCACAAACTGAAGAGGAACACCTTGATCACTTGCAAAAGTTGTTTATGAGGTTGAAGGAGTACAAGTTAAGATTGAATCCAAACAAGTGTACATTCGGAGTCCGGTCCGATAAACTCTTAGGTTTTGTCATCAGCATCAAAGGCATCGAGGTTGATCCTGCCAAGGTTAAAGCGATACAAGAAATGCCTTCTCCTTGCACTGAGAAGGAAGTCAGAGAATTCTTGGGACGCTTGAACTATATTGCCAGATTCATTTCTCACTTGATAGCTACTTGTGAGCCAATCTTCAAACTGTTGAAGAAAGATCAAGTAGTTAGTTGGAACGACGAATTCCAAATTTCTTTTGACAAGATCAAAGAGTACTTACAAGAGCCTCCCGTTTTGATGCCACCGGTCGAGGGAAGACCACTGATCATGTATCTGGTCATTTTAGAGAACTCAATGGGGTGTGTATTGGGGCAGCATGACGAGTCTGGCCAAAAAGAGCACACTATTTACTACCTGAGCAAAAAGTTTACCGACTGTGAAACCAGATATTCACTACTCGAGAAAACTTGTTGCGCTTTGGCACGAGCTGCTCACTGACTAAGACAATATATGTTGACTCATACCACTTTGTTGATGTCTAAGATGGATCCGATAAAGTACATCTTCGAAAAGCCTACTCTGTCTGGAAGAATAGCTAGATGACAGATGATCCTAACAGAATATGACATACAGTACACTACTCAGAAAGCTATAAAGGGCAATGTGTTAGCTGATCATCTTGCTCATCAAGCTGTAGAAGATTATCAGTCCATGAAGTTTGAATTCCCGGATGAAGACATCATGACACTAGACAAATGTGAAGAGATCAGACCATATGACAGACCTGAACAAGGATCCCGATGGACCATGTTCTTTGATGGGGCATCAAATGCACTTGGTAATGGTATCAGCATTGTACTCACATCTCCAGAAGGGTGTCATACTCCCTTTACTGCCAGACTTTGCTTCAACTGTACGAACAACATGGCAGAATACGAAGCATGCATCTTTGGTCTCAAGGCTGCCATAGACTTGGGAATCAAATCTTTAGATGTGTTTGGAGATTCAACTTTGGTCATCAGTCAGGTCAAAGGAGAATGGGACACTAAGCATCCAAACCTTATCCCTTACAAAGAACATGTTTTGACATTGCTACCACATTTTGAACAGATTACCTTCGAGCATTTCCCGCGAGAAGAAAATCAGCTAGCAGATGCTCTAGCCACAATGTCATCTATGTTTAAACTTAATTGGGATAACGAGACTCCCCAGATCACCATTGAACGAATGGACGAACCAGCACACTGTCACGAGATTAATACTGAAGAAGTGGTGGACCAACCTTGGTTTCATGAAGTCAAGAGGTATCTCGAGGCTCAAGAATATCCAGAAGGAGCTTCAATCAATGATAAAACGTTCCTAAGGAGATTCTCTGCTAAGTTTTTCCTAAGTAATGGCATCCTGTACAAGCGTAATCATGACTCTATCCTGCTCCGTTGTGTGGATAAGATTGAGGCTGAAAAAATCATGGCTGAATTACATGAAGGTACCTTTGGCACTCACTCCAACGTGCATATGATGGCAAAGAAAATCCTACGGGCAGGCTATTACTGGTCTACCATGGAAGAAGACTGCTATCAACACTCCCGGACCTGTCATAAGTGTCAAATTTATGCGGACAAGGTGCATGTACCTCCGGTTCCTCTAAATGTCTTGACGGATCCTTGAACCTTTGCTATATGGGGAATTGATATGATTGGAGAGATCAAGCCTACAACCTCCAATGGACATCGCTTCATTCTAGTGGCCATTGATTATTTTATAAAATGGGTCGAAGCAGCTTCCTTCGCATCCGTTACTAAGAATGTTGTTTCCCGCTTCATCAAGCAGAATCTCATTTGTCAGTACGGTATCCCAGAAAGGATCATTACTGATAATGGTACCAACCTTAACAATACTATGATCACGACCTTGTGCGAACAATTCAAGATTCAACATCACAATCCATCCCCCTATCGGCCAAAGATGAATGGTGCCGTTGAAGTTGCAGATAAAAACATTAAAAAGATCGTACAAAAGATGGCAGTCACCTACAAGGACTGGCATGAGATGTTGCCATTTTCTCTCCACGGGTACCGTACCACGGCTCGCACATCAACTGGGGCAACACCCTATTCTTTGGTTTATGGCATGGAGGCTGTCTTGCCTTTCGAGGTTCAAATCCCCTCTTTGAGAATTATGAAGGATGCAGGTTTGGATGAGGATGATTGGATCCAGACTCGACTTGATCAACTAAACTTAATTGATGAAAAGAGAGTCACTGCTGTTTGCCATGGTCAGATGTATCAAAAACGAATGATCAAGGCTTTCAGCAAAAAAGTCAGACGCCAAGTATATCAAGTTGGAGATCTAGTGATCAAACGCATCATCTCGCCACAAAG
Organism: Vicia faba; assembly: GCA_948472305.1. Classification (NCBI taxonomy): domain Eukaryota; kingdom Viridiplantae; phylum Streptophyta; class Magnoliopsida; order Fabales; family Fabaceae; genus Vicia; species Vicia faba. The sequence continues at coordinate 939,498,449 of OX451741.1, read as the reverse complement.
TGATCCCAGGGGAAAATGGACTCCTACCTATGAGGGACCATTTGTAATCAAGAACATCTTCTCCGGTGGGGCAATGATCTTAACCACAATGGACAGCGATGACTTGCCACACCCTGCGAACGCAGACATAGTCAAAAGATACTACGCATAAGAGACCCGCTAGGTTGACATACCTAGGCAAAAAAAAGGGGCATCCCGGCGAACCAAAAGGTTAGGGCAAAAATTATGGATAAAATAAAAAATCTGTACACCCGGCAAGTTGAAAACCCGAAAGGGCGACTTGGGAAAAAAAGGGTTTCCCGGTGGACTAAAAACCCGAAAGGGCGGTCCAGGCAAAAGTTAGGGAATTAAAGCGTATGACTATGTCTCGTCGGATCACTTTGAGGATAACCTTTCGACTTCACTGACAAACTCAGAGGTTCTAATCAACTCAATCATCTTCGGACGAAGAAACAAATAGACAAGATATTTGGAGATACGGAGGCTATAGCAGAATGGAAACCCCATGGGATTATTACACATAGCTATCTTTGTATAAATTTTTTCTTACTTTTATGGAACCATCCTCTTACTAGGATGTCTATCTCCTTTGTACAAGATACTTATTCAAAGTAAATACAAAGATATCTCTTTAAAGTACAGAAAACTATTTGTCATTTTCTTCACACTGTTTTTTTTAATTTATTTGCAAAAACGTCCAATGATTCATTAATGAACATATGCATTTGAACATAATTACTGTTTACAAATAAACAAAATGAAAAAGACAATTACTGATAGGTTAAAAGAATAGGAAGACGTCTTTAGGCTATTCCATGAGCAATCCCCACAGTATGTAACTTAAATCCCCAACGGAACTAAATCTTCAAACTATCAATCCTCGGAGAAAACCATCCAGTTCCTCCAAATTCCCCAGCAAGTTGTTTGAAGCCTGAAATCCATTCGGATAACAATTGACTTTTGTTACGCCTTAACGGAACCAAGAATCCCATCTATCTCCAGTAGAAGTCATCAAAACTCTCTGGATTTCCCAAGCAGATTCCTCGAGCAGTATACGGCATTGCTCTCACAACATAATTTTTGTCAATGCTCCAATTTCAAGATATGAAGGATCCATATTACCCTCAGCAAAAATCAAGGATTTATATTCCTCAGGAAAATAGCAATACAGAAAGTTGGCTTACATGCGCATACATTACATCCATATATCATAAACATTGATAAAATACATATTGCATCATACATTTCATGCAACATAAATTTATGTTTCAGCTAACATTTTACCCTTTTCAGGATAAGATTAACAGCTACCGTTAACAATATGCAATCATGATACAGTAAAGATACGCTCCAGACACAGTTGCCATTCTGTTACTCTTTTAGATTTCAACTATTCAGATACAGTACAGATACGCTCCAGACACGGTTGTCATTCTGTTACTCATTCAGATTCAGCTTTCAGATACAGTGCGGATACGTTCCAGACACGGTTGCCATTCTGTTACTCATTCAGATTCAACTTCTAGATACAGTACGGATACACTCCAGATGCGGATGCCATTCTGATACTCATTCAGATTCAGCTTCTAGATATAGTTCGGATACGCTCCAGACACAGATGCCATTCTGTTACTCATTCAGATTCAGCTTTCAGATACAGTACAGATACGCTCCAGACACGGTTGCCATTTTGTTACTCATTCAGATTCAGCTTTCAGATACAGTGCAGATACGTTCCAGACACTGTTGCCATTCTGTTACTCATTCAGATTCAGCTTCTAGATACATTACGGATACGCTCCAGATGCGGATGCGATTCTGATACTCATTCAGATTCAGCTTCTAGATACAGTTCGGATACGCTCTAGACACAGATGCCATTTTGATACTCACTCAGATGTCAAGTTCAGATACAACTCAGATACGTTCCAGACACAGACACCATTCTGATACTTATTCTTTCGACTTACAACTTACAATTCAACAGACATTCTTGGATGGCATCTACAAGCCCATCTCCAACAAGATTTTGTCACTTCTCCTAATGGCATCTTTAAGCCCATTCCCTCAACTACATATCACCGAGTGCAAATTTATGGGCACTCTAGTGTCCAATCATCTTTCACCTTCGAGTCACGAACGGCGAAACTCGCCAATCTAACTCTTCAGGTTTAAGAAGATTGAACAGGGGCAGCTGTTGTACTCCAAAATTTTCCCTCTCATATATCAAGATTTTTTCTCACAAGGTTTCTTTGACTCAAGACTGGATTAGGGTTTGGTCAGCTCAAGGCATATCTTCTTGCACTGATAACCCAAAATTAGGGTTTGAGTTTGCACAAGGATTTTTGGACTATCAATGCTTCATGTGACTTTCAAACATCATTTTGGACTCCTAAGATCACTCATGAAAAGTTTCAAGCCTTGAACCACATTTTTGATCAGTCAATTGGACAGTTGACCTAAAAACCAGCTGTATTGGGGAAAAAGTCAACCATGACCAATTTACAGTAAAAATTCATGATTTTTGATCCACATCAACATTTTAAACTTATATGAATCATTTGATCAAGTTTGGATCATAATTCCTCAAGAAATTTGATCAAATCATCAAAAGGGCAAAATGGTCAAAATTAGGGTTTTAACTGAGGAAGGGCAATTTCTGATTTTTAACCTAGAAAATGACCAATTGAGTTCAAGAATGATTTCAAGGATTCGATGGCATCATCTTGACTTAGTCACATGGCTCAAAACATCTCAAGTTCATTGGATTGACAGATGAAATTTGCAGTCAACTGATCAAAAGTCAATTGTACACTGAAAAGTCAAACCTTGACTTTTTGGTCAAAATCAAGTACCAAGGGTCATAATTCATCAAAACATTTCCAAATGTGAAACTTGTTCATCAAGAAAACCAAATTTGAAAATTAGGGTTTTAAATTTGAAAATTTTCTAACTTAGAAATTTTCTAAGTATAGAAAAGTTTCTTATTTTTCCTCAACTTTACCCTACTTTTACACCATGATACATGATGATCCAAGGAAAGTCCCCAAAATTAAAGTTGTAGATATCCATGAAATCTACAACTTTTCTTCACAAACCTTTCCCTAAAGATGCTTGGATCTCAAGATATAAATTTGTGAATACATGGTCATGAACTTGTTAACTTAGTTAAATTTTGCCCTAATTTAGGCAGGTTTTGGACCCAACTTCATGGCAACTTTTCACCTAGTTCCAAGAGGTATCTCAAAATTCATTTCAAGGATTAATTATAGAGCACATTTCAAGCTTTCCAAAATGTCCAATAACTCCTCAAGATCATTTTTGAGTAGGGAGAATCGAAGGGATGAAGTTGGCAATTTCTCACTTTTTGTCCAAGCCATTTCATGAAGAACTAAGTTGCAAATCAATCCTATGCTGGCTAATTCATGTTGTACAGGTCCTAAACTCATTCCACACTCCTTAATTAAATTCTTACTCAGTTGACAAATCTTTGATCCATGCTTTTGAACCTTTATCCAACTTGTAATTCCATTTATGGCAAAAAGGTTTCATTGCTATTTGAAAAAGAGCAACTTTTGCAAACTTTACATTTTTGAGCTTTGGACCTGTCCCCTTGGTGCATACAAATGTCACAGGTCTCAAGTAAGTTGTACAAACTCATACCAACCCTAAGCAAGCTGGTACAAGCATGTGAAGCTTTGTTCTTATCACTTTGCTTCAAGTACAAGAAAGTTGGCAAAAAGGCTAGCATTTGCAGATCTGTTGGGAAGCTGACCTAAGACCATTTCCATACTAATACACAAACATTATGCAACACATAACAAGCTTGGCAAGGACCCGAAGGACTCTCAACAAGCAAAACACCAAAAACCTGTTCAAACCTATAGTTTCTGCACAAACACATTCATCTTCCATTTGGTTCGTGCGTTTTGTGTTTAGATCATCCAAACACCTCACATACTTGATATCAAGCCCATCCAAACCATCATCCTTGTTCTGTAATCACTTTTCCACCATCTGCCATTGTTGAGTTTAAAGCTTGCAGATTAACTTGGCCAAGGAGTTCCAGCTATTTTCAGAGCAAGACAAGGGTTGGAATAGATTCAGGGGAGCTCAAGGAAGCTCAAGCAAGCATCAGGCCTCCCTCAAACTCACCCCAGTTCATTTCACAATTCCAACTGAAGGAGGTAAAATTTCAAACTCTATCTCCTTGTACAGGCAACCTTAGGCCACAATCTGTGAATAAAAAATGTAGTCCTCATCATAACGAAGTTGTACATACCATTATCTTGCAGTGATTTTACTTGTGCTGAGAGAATTTGGAACTTGAAATTTCTGGAAATATTAGGTCAAGATTTAGGGTTGATAAAATTCTCTTTATACTTTGATTAATAGTTCACATAATTTATATGGTTGGAATCGTGTGCTCAAGTGCTATAATTTTCATGTTATGCATTTTCATTTTTATGGAAGTATGAAGAAGTTACAGGGTATTTGGCCATAGCTTGAAGAAGAAGATGAAACAAGGCATAGGGCGCGTTTTGTAATATGTTATTTTTATTTCAGTAAAGATAATGGAAGTATAGCCACCCCAGTGGCAAAGCAGCGTGCTGGTGAGACCCATGTCCTGGGTTCGAACCTGCGCGCTACTTTTGCATTTTTCACATTTTCCCTTTCAGTTTTTGTGACTTTTTTGCAGGTTTGGGATTTTGCTTTGGGCCAGTGTTTTTGCTAACCTTACCACCAATTCTACTACATTACCTCCCCTTACTAACTCTTCACATTTTCATATTTTATTTTTATTTTGTTTTGTTTTCATATTTAATATTTTTAATATTTTCTTTAAAACATAAAAATCCCAAAAATATAAATTAATTATATTTATCTTTTATTTTATTTTTATTCTATTTCTCACATAAAAATATATTTTATTTTTAATAGGTATCCTTTATTTTCTTAATAAACTTGTAAATATAATTAAATATATTTAATTTAATTTATTTTTTATTTCACACTTATAAATACATATTTCTGCATATATTTAATTTTTATATTTATATAAAATATTATTTATTATTTTTATACAATAAAATACACAAAATAACACCTATAAAAACTTTATTTTCTCTTAAATAATAATTAGGGTTAAACCCCTTTTTGGAAAATCAATTCATTTTTTTTTATGGTTTAGATTAAATTTTCTTTTACATAAAAATAAGACATCAAAAAATCTTTTTACATGTACATTGCATTGCATTACATTTTAAATATTGTTTTGTATTTATTCTAATTCGTACAAATTCGATTTGGTTGTAATAATGTATTTAGCTTTATATTTGTGAAAATCCTCATTCAAACTTGTATTCCCCCCTCCCATAAATTGTTGTAATAGCTTAGAAATATTTACATTACGCAATTTATCGCTTTCATATGCCATGATTAGTAATTAGGGTTTGTATGACAAGAACAAAACAAAACAAAATAGAACACCCTAAACACAAGGCAAAATCAAAGCATGAAAATGACACACTTGCACACAAGCACCCTTAGGGTTTTCCCCACTTGGTTTCTTAAAATAAAATGGCCATATTACGCATACGAAGTATCTTGGCAAAACAAAACAAATATAAGATCATAGTCCCTCGACGACGCTATTCAAAAGTTGCCTTACAAAATGATCTTGGTCCCTCAAAATGCTAAGATACTTTGCAACATTGCTAATCATGGTTATACGATGACCCACGCCTGTCCCGCTTACATCCAAAGATAGGGTTTCTTACCAAATCAATGGTAAGACAACAATGTCAAAGGAATAGAAAATACATAGGAAAGACATTTGAGTAGGTACATGGCTTCTAGTTACTTGCTCTATTTCAAACAAACAATCCTTGCTATTTTTCAAAACAAACACACACATTTCAAAACATCTTACAAACATTGAAAATATTTTCAAAAGACAAGCATCTTTGTATACATTCTTACGAACGAGAATCATTACAAAGATTGCCTAAACGAATGGCCTCTTTTACAAAATACTTTCAAAACCACACCAAACACAATTTCAAACAAAAAAAGAAAGTGATCTAAGCAAGTAACTAAGAGCCCGTGGAAAACCATGGATGAAAAGGGTGCTAACACCTTCCCTTTTCATAATCTACCCCCCGAACTCAAGAAAACATCTCAAAGGTCTTTCCTGTGCTTTTTCACCTTTCCTTTTGGATAAAATAAAATTCGGTGGCGACTCTTGCTAACCGCAACATTTGCGATAAAACGCAAAACCTCAAGTTAGTTCTCCCACCGCATCACACTCACCCGATTCATACCAACACAAAGGTGTTCTGCACCTCCGACCACGTAATGCCTCGAAAGGTGCCACACCAATAATAGCATGGTAATTATTGTTATAGGTGAACTAAATTAGAGGAAGACAACTATCCCAGGTACTTCTTTTCTCAAAAACACAACCTTCAACAAATCTTCTAGCGACTGAATAGTCATTTCCGTCTGACCATCTGTCTGTGGATGATATGCAGAACTCAATTTCAGCTTCGACCTCAATGTGTCCTGCAAACTCTTCCAAAAACTAGAAGTAAATCTCGGATCTCTATCCGACATAACGCTGGACGGAACACTGTGTAGCTTCACTGTTACGCGTAGATGAATCTCTTCCAAGTTCGGTACAAGAAAATCGATACTAATCGGAATGAAATGAGCTGATTTTGTTAGCCTGTCAACAATCACCCAAATTGCATCGTGTCCCCCGGAGTATTAGGAAGTCCTATCATAAAGTCCATTAATATACTATCCCACTTCCATTCTAGAACATGTAAAGGTTCCAACAACCCCGCCAGTTTCTGATGTTCGACTTTCAATTTTTGACATGTTAAACATGCATACACAAACTGCCATATCTCGTTTCAACTCGGACCACCAAAATAACTTCTTCAAGTCATGATACATCTTGGTAGCTCCCGGATGAATACTCAAATTGCTCCTATGGCCCTCTTCCAGAATCATCTTCCTCATATCAGCATCATCAGGGATACAAATCCTATTTCAGAATCGCAACACACCTTGGGCATCTACTTTAAAGTCAATGTCTTCAGATTTGTTACTCTCGACCATCAAATTGAACAACTTTGCATCTAACTTTTGAGCTTCTTTAATGTTATCTAAGAAGTTATTGTTAATCTTCAGCATCCCCAACATCATACTTTGCGGTGTCATTTCACAGACAAAACTCATGTCTCTGAATTGTTCGATCAACTATAGTTCTCTAACCATCATAGCAGACATATGTAAGGTCTTCCGACTCAAAGAGTCAACTACCACATTAGCCTTACCTGGATGATAATTCAATCCAAAGTCATAATCTTTCAATAATTCCAACCATCTCCTCTACCTCATGTTCAATTCCTTCTGATAAAATAGATACCACAAGCTTTTATTATCACTAAACACTTCAAACCTAGAACCATATAGATAATGTCTCCAAATCTTCAACATAAACACTACTGCCGTTAATTTTAGATCATGAGTAGTATAGTTCCTTTCATGAATCCTCAATTGTCTCGACGCAAAAGCGAATACTTTATCATTTAGCATGAGCACACCTCCTAAACCCAATTTAGAAGCATCAAAATAAACCACGAATAATTCCTTAGGGTTAGGTAATATCCAGACCGGAGCCTTCGTCAACCTCTTCTTTAACTCAACAAAACTCTCTTCATATTTGATGTCCTACACGAATGCTCTATGTTTACAAGTTAGCTGAGTTAACGGAAGTGTCAACTTAGAAAAACCTTCAATAAATATCCTATAATAGCCAGCCAAGCCCAAAAAGCTTCTAATCTGCGTAACTGATTTTGGAGTTTCCCACTGTAACACTGCATCTACTTTAGATGGATCTACATTAATACCATTACCTGAAATAATATGACCAAGAAAACTGACTTCTGTCAACCAGAACTCACATTTCAACAACTTTGCATATAACTTCTTCTCTTTCAATAATTTCAATACAATCCGCAAATGTTTAACATGTTCCTCTTCAGACTTAGAATAAATCAAAATATCATCGATGAATACTACAACAAACCGACCTAAATAAGCGTTAAATATGTGGTTCATATATTCCATAAACACTCCTGGCGCATTGGTAACATTGAAAGGCATCACTAAATAATCGTAATGTCCCTATCGAGTCCTGAAAGCTGTCTTCTGAATGTCCTCATCTTTTACTCGGATTTGGTGATAACCCGGCCTCTGATCAATCTTGCTAAATACACATGCACCCACCAATTGATCCATCGGGTTGTCTATTCTCGGAAGTGGATACCTGTTTTTCAATGTCACTTTATTCAACTGTCGATAATCCATGCACAACCTCATACTACCATCCATCTTCTTCACAAGTAATACCAGAGCTCCCCAAGGAGATACACTTGGTCACGCAAATTTCATTTCAAGCAATTCTTCTAGTTGCTTATTCAATTCTTATAATTATGACACCGACATCCTGTATGGTGACATATAGATAGGTTTGGTACCAGGTAGAATATCAATCGAAAATTCCACTTCTCTTTGGGGTGGCACGTCTGGAATATCATCGGGAAAGACTCCGGGAAAGTCGCACACAACCTGCAACTCATCAATTGCAGCCTGATTCCCAAAAGATAAAGACGCCATCAAGGAAAAAAATTGAGCTTCGTCCCACAATAACTCCTTCAACTACCTAGCAAATAAGAAACCATCTCCCTCTTCCTCTTCAGAAGTAGAAAACGGCACCGACTTGTTATAACAATTAATATGAACATAGTTATATTCTAACCAGTTCATACCCAAAATTACATCTAAATCACTCAACGGTAAACAAACTAGATCAACACAGAAGTCTTTGTCGTAGATGGAAAAAGGACACTTCAAGCATACTAGAGAAGTAGTCACTGATCCCTTAGCCGGAGTATCGGAAACCATCTCTCCATTCATGGAAGATAATTCAAGATTCAACTTTTTAGCACAATCAACATCAATAAAACAATGTGTAACACCAGTATCAATAATAGTGATTAAATAAGTATCATTAATGAAACATATACCTCTGATCAAGTGGTATCCACTGGATGTCTGAGTACCAGTCAAAGCAAACGCCTTCCTAACTGATCGGTCTTTCTTAGGTTTCTGTCACTTGGAACTGATATGACCTTCTTCATCGCAGTTGAAACATATTACTTCCTTGTGTTTACATTCGATTATCTCATGTCCGATTTTTCCATAACAGAAACACCTCTTCACTTCAGTATTGCATTTGCCACTCCAATGACCAGGTCTTCCACATTTGTAACACACAATACTAGCAGGAGTGCCTCTCTCACTTGGCCTCCTACCATCAGTAGATTTTTTATTTCACTTGTCAGTCAGAGAATTATAAATATTCCCATGATGTTATTGTTTCTCGCCTCTCCTATTATTGATAATCTTGTAGTGAGACTCATTGTCTTCTTCGTAAATCCTGCAGATGTTCACTAGTTCAGGAAATTTATGGATCCGCTGATACCCAATTGCCTTCTTAATTTATGAATGCTATCCATTTTCAAACTTCACGCACTTTGAGAATTCAACAGTATCTCTGTTGTAATAAGGATAATAGTTAGATAATTCCATGAATGTGGCTGCATAATCAGCTACCAATAAATTCCCTTGTTTCAGTTCCAGATATTCGATCTCCTTATTCCCGTGAACATCCTTTGGGTAATACTTTAACAGGAATTCTCTGTGAAACACAGCCCCGGTAATAGCCTCTTCGGTGCCTTCCAGTCTCTAGGGAGTAGTAATCCACATGTCATCAGCCTCTCGTGCCAGCATATTTGTACCAAAACACACTTTCTGTGCATCAGAATAATCCATAACTTGAAAGATCCTCTCAATATCCTTTAGCCACTCCTGTGCTCCTTCAGGGCCATGCTTCCTTTTAAACGTAGGTGGATGATTCCTCTAGAAAGTTTCCAAAGCACGAGTCTCATTGTTCCCACCAGCGTTAGGATGATTCTGCATTGCCTGAGCCAACACTTGCAATGCATTAACAAGTGCACCATTTCCTCTTACTGCCATTTTCTGCTTCACATCACAACATCAAACAATGGTTTGATAGATAAACATCGACAGTATTCCACCATCACACTACACTAATGACTCAACAACCTGGCCGGACGAACCGACCTGCTCTGATACCAATTGTAACACCCTATTTCCCTGTCGGTAATTTATATAATAATCTGAGTAAATTAATTTCTAAATAAACATCAACCAAATAGTATGTCACATACTTCGCCAATCACACATGCTCAAAATTAGGATACGCAAAACAAAATCGCATGCTCATAAGTCTTAAACTTCAATGCATTTATTCATAGCGGAAAACATTAATAAATAGTCATCTCAATATTCCAAATTGAAGTAACAATTATCATATTTCAAACATCAGCATTATCATAAAAAAATTCAAGCAATGGAGCAATACAAATTCAATCCTAACATAATAAAACAATTCACACAAATCTGCTGAGTTTTACGTAACAGAGCAGACACCGACTCAATCTAAGCAACTGAAGGAACTCTTCAGCTAACCTTCAATCTTTAGCTACTTCGAATCATCTGAACATTACCTACATGGAGGTAACATTCAAATGAAAAGGGTGAGATATCATAACAATATAAAATAAAGAATAATAATGAGCAGGTACAAATTCAAGTGCATAGTCAGCGCATAACATATATCGTAACATAATACATACTTTCATCACTATTCACAAATCAAATTATAAGACACAATATGATGCAAAATACCGACACTGGCTCAATGCATATGGTACCAAAAGGGTAAAAACCTCTTTATAATAATTCCATTTTAGAGTAATCAACTTCGCTCGCTAATACAGGCCTTCGCTCGCCAATACAGGCCTTCACTTTATAAATGAATACGACACTATCATGCAATAACATACTTCGCATTTATTGTTATTACTCATCACAATTTCTCCAATACAGGCCATCATCATCGTTCTCATCATGTATCTCATGTCAAACAGTCAAAATAATCATTGCAAATAACCACAACATAATTCATGGCATACAAATCAAAACACACTCACGGATCGGTATCAATGTCGATGAGATAATTAACTACTGCATTATAAGTCATTTTCATAGTATCGAAAATTATTTTATCTTCCCAACGGTCCAAACGGCGCGTTAAACGAACACCCGAGACAAAAGTTACAAGTTTTAGAAGTTTAACAAAATGCTGTCAGTAGCAGTGGTAACCGGTTACCTAGTTATGGTAACCGGTTACCGCAAGATAATGACCTTCTTCTTTTCAAAATTCCTTGCGGTAACCAGTCACCCACTTATGGTAACCGCTTACTGCAAGACAATAGCCATTCATGTTTCCATTTTTGATATGGTAACCGGTTACCATATTTGGGTAACTGGTTATCCCGCGATAACAAAGAAAAATTATGCAGTTTCCATGTTACGATCCTTCCATGTTTCAACACCCAAAATTCATAATTTTCAAATCAAAATTCATCTTTTAAGCAAGTTAATTACTCACCAACATTTATCTACAAATCCTAACTAATTCATATCATCCAATCTCACCAAAAACTCATCAATGGGAAAAACCCCAAAATCAACCACATAGGGAGAAATCAAAACATAAAATCAAGCAACCTAAATGTTACCATACCCCATCATTAAGCAACCTTTTATAGATTCAGAATCCCCTCTTACTTTAGATTCTTGGTTGTTTCTTGATTTCTACGGTGGAATCCTTGCCCTAGCTTCCTAGTGCTTCTCTCTTCTTCTACCTTCTACGCTTTTGTTCTATTTCACGTACCGACTCTATTTTCCTTCTTCTCACTCTAATATAGTCTAATAGTAATATATCTAACCCAATAATAATAATTTAATTATTATTATAAAATAATTATTATTATTCTAACAATATAGTAATAAAATAATAATAATCTATATTATTTCGCACACTCCCACGTTTCTACGCATTTAGCTGGACGCCCCCATAACCTAAACTTCTATAATTTTGAGGAATTTAGTCCCCAACAAGGCATCACACCACATCATAAAATCCATCAACTCATATAATTTCACCGTATCATCTTATTATTTAATTAAAAATAATTCTAATTAAATCGGGGTGTTACAATTCTCACTTTTTAAATTTTGATACCAATCTTCATTTTTCCTTCTTTAACAAAGAAACCACTCTTCATGACTCACCCATCATCCATCCTGATCCAGTTTCTCCCTCTGATCACAAAATGTCTGAAAGGATAATATCTGATAATCGTGGATCTTTTGAAATTTTCACAACTGAATCTTTCACTTGTTATGAACTTTTCGATATGACTGAACAACCAATATCACAAAATCCTCCTGATCAAACTTCTGAACAATACCATTCTGAACCTACCCAAGCTTTGGTTGTTTATGAAAAACCCACTTCTAAAATATTGGATGAATGCATTAACAATTTTAGAATCAAGGCAAAGAAAAAGGTTGCTAAGTTAAAGGCAGAGGCAAGTACAAGTACTGAGCCTCAGGACGTGGATGGTTCTTGGAAACTCTTTCAGAAGTGGATGTCTTTTGATGTTGAATGGATGAATGCTTTTGCTGAAACATCCAGAGTTTGGGATGTTCAGATGGTAACTAAAAGAAAAGAAGCACATGAAAGAGTTAGAGTTCTTGAATTCTTTGCTGCTAAGAAAAAAAGGCTGAAGCTAGAGTGCTAAAAGAGGAAGAGGAAGCCAATCTTAAAGCTTAAGAGACAGAAGAAGCCAGAAAATCAGAATAAGCCATATTGGCTAAAGAGGCAGAAGAGTCTGCTAAGGCTAAAGAAGATGCTCTGGTTGCTTCATCTTCTGATCCTACCATTGCGCGTCTGGAAAATGCAATTGGTGATATTAGAGGAGGACAACAGGATTTCAAAGAAAGCATCATTGAACATAAGGCTTTCAATGAGAATGTTTAGAACATGCTACAATTGATTTTGTAAAAGATTTATGCTATTGCTCCTCAATCCTAGGCTCTAGGATTTTATTTTTCCTTTTGCTTCTGAACCATAGGACTATGCTTGCTACTTATTTTTTATGACTACTATTTTCCTTCTAATTATTTGATATTCCTGCAAGTCTTCTTTTTGGATCTTAGTTTGCTCTACTTCCTTCGACTCACTTCTTATGTGATCTTTTGAAATTAATGAAGTCTTCTTTTGGCCTATCACTTCTTTTCTTACATGTTATCTTCTTCTGGTTTTTATGTTTTTCACACATGATTACCTTTTTGATTATGAAAAAAAGGGGGATTAATTAAATGAATGTAATTTTGATTTCAATAACCAAGTTTTGGAAAATATTCTCTGAAAAGGGTCGCTTATATTCTAACCCAGTTAAAATTCTGTTTCTTTTAGAATTGTTTTCTTTTTCCAGAAATGAGAAATCTGGTTAAAGACAATTATCTGAAAGCATTATGAAAGGCCTATGTATAACTTGTTGGCTTTTAGACTTGGCTCAAAGAATTGAAATCTGGAATCCGACACCAAGAAATGAGAATCTGGAAGCTGTCTTAGTGACATTAAAGTTTCAAGATTTCAATTGATTTCATTTTCATTGGAATTTAGAGTCAAGACTCTCAAGATATCAATATCTGATCTATTGGAACCAAGGGGAGTTTTTACTCAAATGGTTCAGGGTCAGGATATTCGAGCTTCATCAAGTCATTGACTAAGGGGGAGTTTCATAAAAAGGATAAGTATTACTTACCTTTTTATTTTCACTTTTTCTGATTATATGAAAAAAAATCATGTCATCAAAATACATAGTTTTGTCATCATCAAAAAGGGGGAGATTGTTAGAACAAGATTTGATTCTGCAATATCATCTCTAAGTTTTGAAGATAACAAATGAGTATGTTTGTATGAACAATTTTGATACTCCAATGTTTGTTACTTTTGAGTATTTAACAAACATGTTCTTCTTCTTATGGATGGTGTGGCCAAGACATTAGAAGAGAATTAGTTCTTCTTCTGTGCTACACAAGTTGTGCTAAACAGTAGCAAGACACTCCATAAGACTCTTAAGTGTAGGCTCTGATATGAAGTCTAAAGAAACTAGTCAGAAGAACTAAAGACAAAAGTTTCTACTTAAGTCCAAATGCTAAAGACTCATGTTTCTGAAGACAACGTGTTATAAAGAAACAAGTTAGAAGATCTGAAGATAAAAGTTTCTACTTAAGTCCAGATGCTAAAGACTTTCTGAAGAAAAAGGGTTCTCAAGACCAAGTGCTGGAGATTCTCATAGACGAAGTTCTAAAGACTCTGAAGACTTTAAGTTCTAAAGACCCATGGTTCTAAGAAAAGTGTTCTAAAGACCAAGTGCTAAAGTCTCTGAAGACAGAATCTCTAATGAATCTAAAGACTTGAAGTTCTAAAGACCCAAGGTTCTAAGAAAAGGTTCGCACAACCAAGTGTTGAAGACTCTGAAGACACAATTCTGAAGACTCTAAAGACTTGAAGTTCTGATGACCTTGTGTTATGTTCTTGCTTCTAAAATCATGCTCGCAGAAGCCTCTAAAGTGCATAAGTAAGGAAGATAATGTTAACGTGGTACAAATAGTACATGGTACATTCAACGTTTCATTCCACTACCATGAAAGGATGGACGCGTTGCACGATATTGTCCCTTATGTGATTGCTCAAGCTGCTAATGTTTCTTAAAATTTTAAGAGTACCCTTCAACAGATATATTATTTTATTGGCTATAAAATGGCTTGAAGATTTAGAGAGAAAGCGGAGAATTTTCACTGAATATCCATGCACAAGCGTTGTTCATAGCTTTCATATTCTTAAGTCATTGTTCTTAAAATAGTTTACATATCCAGCTTGTGTAGAAGCAATATTTTTGTAAACAAAACTTGTATTCAAACAGTTGTTTAATTTCCTTAAGGTACCAGTTAGGTCTGTATCCTTAAGAAGTCTAGGACTAGAGTGTCTTAGAGGTTTGATTTTCTTTAAGGGAATGGTTTGGTCTGTATCCTTAAAAAGTCTAGGACTTGTGTGTCTTAGAGGTTGTTAGTCACTTGCGGGTAGCTTGTGCATTAAAAAAATTAGTTGGATTATTGGATTAAGTCCTCGATTGAGAGAAGTGAAATCACCTTGGCGGGTGGACTAGACTAGTTTGATAGTTTTCTAGTGAATTAGTATAAACATACCTTGTTCTTTACTTCCTGTTCTTAATTATTGTTATTATCAAGAGTTAACGAAAAAACATTTTAATTAAAGGGGAATATTCTCAAAAGAAAAGTTTTGATTTAAAAACCCAATTCAACCCCCCCTTTCTTGTATTTTTCACACCTTCATACAAGACTTAGGTTCTAATACTTAAGAGTGAATCTTCTACATCAAGCTTCAATGTTCAACATTCAAATTATCTGAAACCTCTGAAGATAAGAAGAAGTTCAAAATGGTTAACGAGTAACGGTGTACAAAAGGTTAATAAAGTGTATGTGACCTCTACCCTCTATGGTTGCGTAAGGACAGTCCTTTGTACTATATTGTCAACCACTCTCATTGTGACCGTTGGGAATAAATGGCTGGATTTCCAGCTATCTTTCTTTACTTAACAGATCTCTACTTACAAGCTTATTAGAAAAACATTATTCAGAGAAAAGGTGGAAAGCTATCAGTGAACAATGACAGGATACAAAAAGTATTATTTTATACTATCTAACCTCTTACACCTTATTCTATCCATTGGGAACTAACCATTTGTGTAAGAAAATACATTTATTTCCTCACAACATCTCTCTCTCAAGGCTATAAAAGAAGATCAAAGATTCAAAGAAGAATGTCGTCATTGGCCATCAAGCTAAAATGATGTGGATAACGAAGATGTCAAAGCTGTAATGCTAAATATTTTGAAGACCACAACAGATAAATGAGAGAAAAGAAAGAAAGATAAAGAAGATGACTACAAGATGCTAATCAACTTCTGATCACATACATCCTGGTAGATCTCAGAAGAAGCAAGGATTTGTTGCTAGTAACTTGCTCACCTAGAAGACGAAGAATAAGAAAATTACAAGATGCTACTCAACTTCTGATCAAATATATCTTGATAGAACATTGTAATGAACACAAGAGTTGTTTCTTGTATTGTGTTAAAGCTTGAATATCTTCATGTAAATTGTTTTAATACTAGAGTTGTTGCTCGAAAATGTGTTAAATAATATGTGCTTAAATCTTTTGTGTAATCTGCTTATTAGGAGAAAACATGTAAACACAAGAACCTTATCATATGTTGTTGATTAATTCCTTGAGAGACTGAATGATGGTCTGATCTCAAGAAGACAATGGTTGTTGGTCATTATGGGAATCCTAATATATGAGCTTGAGGGATCTGATTCTATTGAGTCAATGATTGTTATATTTGTTAAATTGGATCATTGAACATATCATTGAAATTTTCCTTGAGAGATTGAGTGAAGATCTGATCTCAAGAAGACAATGGTTGCTGGTCATTTTGATGAAATCCTAATAGGAGATCTTAAATGATAAGATTCTGTTGGGTTAATGGTAGTCATATCTCTTAGGGGGAGAGTGAAGGTCAGAATTCTTAAGAGATCACTGATGGATATCATTATGGAGAAATCCTGGTAAGAGATCATGTTGATCTGATCTTATTGGATCAATGAACATTATATATGGTTGGATCACTGAACATGTCATTATGTGTTAGTCACTGGTTGTTGCGCATGCAATTGTAATCAGTTTAGTTATAGTGGATTAAGTCTTTGTTAAAGGAAAAATCATCCTTGAGGGAACGAACATGATTAGCCTTATTTAAGATGAACCTGGATAAATCACGTGTGTCATTTACTCTTCATTGTCTTTGTCGCTATTATCATTTGAGTGCTCAAAATTTCTAAAGGGGAATGTTTTCTATAAATCCAATTCAAATCCCCTTTCTTGTGTTTTTTCTACCTTCAACTTGTGTCTAATCCAAGGGAAATGATTATTTTGTTGACTTTATATCATTATGTGTCTCTTGCATACTAGTATGTTTCATTCCTCTTGTTTATCTTAAAACCTTAATTTTAAAACTTTCACCTCTTTCATATAAAAACCTTGACTTTATGTCTTTGCATTTTTAAATTTTCTTTCTTTAGTAAATGCTTCAATACACATAAGAATATTAAAAACTTTCAAAAGACTAAAAAAACATTCAAAACTCATTCAAATCTTTTGCCACCATGGCCTTATCCTTTTAATTTTTTTTTTACTTAAAATCAACCATAACAAACCCTTTTGTTATTTTTACCACGAACTACGAGATTTTGATCCTTCATTGGTACGTAGGTATAAGACTTTATGTCTTTCCAAACAAAAAAATAATAAAATATATTTCTCTAATCATCACCATACTCTTTTACAAACAACCCAATTTTAACCAAAAAATATATATTACAAGAGGTTCCTATAGAGTACTATAGATACATAGGGTGTTAGCACCTTCCCTTTGTACAACCATCCCCTGTACCTTAGATCTCTTTATGCTATGCTTTTAGTTTGTGCTTCTTGCATTACATGTTTAATATAGGGTTTTGATCGTTTCCCTTTTCCTTGGAAACAATAAAGTTCGATGATGACTTCTTAAAATGCGTGTCAAGTTAGTCAATAGCTTGGTCTCCGATTTTTCACCGCGATAGATAGCATTAAGTTTCAAGAATATATGCGTATGCTAAACCTAAACTCGTCTCCAAAGTTTAGCATTTCATAGATGAAAATCTTCGATCTGGTTAGGAAAATTATTTCTCAATATCAATTTAAAACCATATAACATGTTATACTTATCTAGGTTATAACAAGCATTAAGAGAGAAGATAATCATCAATATTAATGAATAACTATAACATATATAACACCATGATCAAGATGAGTACATGAGTATTTGAAAAATTATATATAACCTAAAAAAATATAGTTTAGCTACTCCTATTAATAGTAGCTTTACATTTATGAACAAGAAAGATATGGAAAAACACTAGAGACAATTTATCTAACTGGATGAAACATTCACCTTTTATCTTCAATACCTCCCTAGAGATTTCTTCGTCTCAATTTATCCGCTCTTTCTCTACTATCTATTTCTTATTAAGGAATGAGTTAATGAATTATGGGTAGGTTGTGACCTCTATTTTTAGGGGTCAGATAAGGAATTTTTTCCTAACAAGGGCATTAACTCGCCCAACAAGCATTCCTCTCTTCACCAGGAAGTTATGTTCAACTCATCAAAGTGGGCTCTAACCAGCTCATTTGGACCAACAAGCATATATTTTCTCCCAAACGAGCAAAAACTTACTTCTCCATGAAGTAAATTAGCTCATAAGTTATCTGGATGGCCTATGTTTTCCTAGTGAGCATGTGTCTTTTCCTAGAAACATATCTTAGAAAAGAAGCTTTTGTTAATTTCCTTGTCTTTGCTGGGCAAGCCCCTACTTCTCTCACCAAGTCCTCAACTACTCAAAGTACATATTTTGTTATTTTATTTGAGATTTTCACCTTTAATTATCAATGGAATAGTTAAAATGTTCACACAAATGTTTATCTCTTTTTGCTAACAAATTGGGAGGGGTCATATGATTTCTTGGTATATAAGTTAATAAGTGCGTATGCTAAACAAGAAATTTTGACATTATCAAATCTCCCCAACTTATAATTTTTTTTCTCTCCAACAAAATTCATACAAATGTCAAATGGCTTTTAATAATTCAATCATGCATACTTTATTTTAGGTTTATGATTAATTAATAACTTTGGAGTATACCATTGTAATTTGGCATGATTCATTTAAATGAAAATTAAAAATCAATTTCATTATCATCATTGAATCATAGAATGAAGATGAAAACCTTGATTAACCAAAGTATTATTTCAATAAAAGTTTAGATCAATAGTCAATTTCATCATAATCATCGTCTCACTGAATATCACTCAATTTGGTGGTGTTTTCCTCATTTCCAGACAATGAATACACTAAAAATTAATTTTGTACTTCATCTAAGAAACATCATAAAATATGAAATTAGCAATGGATCGCTAAGGTCTTTATTAGGCTTGTAACATGGTAGGGCTATAAAAAATATTAGATTTTCTTTGAATTCAAAGGTGTCTTGAAAATAAGAGAGCATAAATTCATTTATATCCGACTTGCTTAAAAAATTTGCTTTCTTTTTTCCACTTAAAACTTCCTTTGATGATTTTTTTTTGTTTTTTATCATTGACAAGGGAATGAACATTTTTTTGTTTTCAAATGCTAAGGATTATACTATTTCAACAATAAAATTTTCACATTTTGTTTCAAAAGGATTTATAAAAGAATCTGTTTCCCACTAGGTACACTTTATTTTGCCAAGTAGATATCACTCAAGAAAGAAACATGGCCTTGATCATTTTCATGATTTCATGCATACCTAATAAAATTAAGATTTATACAAAATTAATAGAGTTATTATGTACATGTCTCCTCTCAATATATGTAAAGCACGGGGTTGCACACAACTCACCAGCTAGGTCTATGATGATTCTGATTTAATCAGCATGTTTTCAAAGAAAAAGTGAAATTTGACTTTAATAAAGAAACAATATCATTTCCATGCTATAGTTGATAGAAAACCACAAAATTCAACTTTAATGAAGCATTTAAATAACCTTTCATCATGCGGTTGGTTTTAATTTATCATAAACTTGGATTTCTAAATTATTATGCACTTGACTATTCAACCATTGAACCATTGAACCATTTGAGATTTGTTGTTAATTTAATTTTATGCCATAAGTAAAATAAATAAAAATCACTATTTCAAATTATCCAAAAGTAACTCATGTACTTTGACTTAAACATGTTCATATAAAAATTAAATGACTAAAATTAGTTTTAAAATATAAACTGACGGAAAGTAAATAGAAAAATAAAAGTCACTGGTTTTTAAGAGCTATAATCATCATATTCTTCTTCACTATCTCCTTCTTGGAGCATCCATCCCTTTCGATAAAAATTTCCTGCCCGCATTCCACTTGATATGGGAAACATATTTCCCATGAGTAAGAACTATGGGGCTTGGATTACTAATATGTATTTTATACTTATGAAGATTATGCATAGCGGTATTATTAGTTTTTTAAGAAAACTAATTTAAAAATTAAGGTACTATGATGTTTTTTGTCTAACGAGTAACTGATCTCGCCCAACGAAATGTTTGTAGCATTGTCAAAATATGTTTTTACCTATTTTAGTTTAGAAAATAAAATTCACATAAAAGAAAATTTAAAGTTAGAAAATTAGGTTGTCTCGCAATAACCTTTTGCTTAACATCATTAGTTTGATGTTTGTGTTTAGGTTCCTAATTAGTATACTTTCTTTTCTTCGTCATAATCTTTTTCAAGAATTTGTCATTCACATTAGTCTTTTGATATAAATTTCAGAATTTGTTATGGATCATGGTTGGATGAAAGGTTATATATTAGGCCTGGTGTATGAGAAAGGAGTTCTTGAATTCCTTGAATTCGCCGAAAAAATGTTCCCGACAATAATTATATCTTTTATTGTCCTTGTGTTGTTTGTGAGAATATCGATAAAATGTCAAAGAAAGAAATATTACATCACCTATTGATCAGTGCAAATTATAGTTATTTTTTATATACTTTTTGTTGCACTTATCGACTCTTTGTTGTTAATAATCGTTGAACAAACCCGACTTTTGTGTAAATACAATTAGTTTGCGTTTATTTGTGTTTTTGTGTGCATAGTGTACCATTTGATGTTTTCCATTCATTTTGTAAGTATTTGTTTCATTTTGGAGCATTAAGGAATAAAGTGTCAAAGGCACGGCTCCGGATGCGCGTTTTCAGAATAAAAGATCAGCTTTGCCCAAGAGAGCCTGCTTAGTGCCCAGAAGGCTACTAAGCGAGAGTGTGCTCGACGTATTATTTAGCGTGCTGCTTGCATTTTGACATTTTGACAGAAGCATAGTTTTGGAGCCCGCTTAACGCGGATAGCGCACTTAGCGTGATTTAGGTCGATTTAATGTGTAAATATCCCATAGCCCGCTTAGCGCGGTGAGCCCGCTTTGCATGGTCTACTGAGATGAGTTTTATAAAAACAAATTTAGTTCATTTTAGGTGATGGTTTTGGGGAAGTTTTTGCTCCCAACTTCATCAACCTCCAATTTTATTAGGATTAGCTTAGATAACAACTATAGAGCTTACATACGGATGATCCGGGGTGGATTGCTCTTTGACCGACACTTATAAACCTATAGATATGTGGTTCATTTCTCTTTTTCTTTTTGTATTATATATTGGTTGGATTTGTATATGTATTTACTATGAACACATGTATATTTGTCCTCCTTGGTGTTGTATAAAACTTGTTTTACAAATCTTTTTTTATTGTTTTACTTGATTTTTGCTTTGTGCTAGGGATTTGAGTTGATATAGACATATATTGCTTGAATTCTTATCTAGGATAATTATCTAATAGTGTCTGAATTCTAGAGATAGATTTAGCGATGTTATTCACTTAGGGTGTCTGTGATTAGTGCCTCTATTTTGTTTGTGTCGCTCTGAGAGATCGTCGATGCAAGCGAGTACAATTGACTTCTGTGTTGTTTAGGTTGGTTGAGAGATTGTTTCCGAGGTGATATAATGGGTGTTGTGTTTGACATGTGATGATATTGTTGAATATTGTAGGTTTAATATAACAAGTCTATAGGGTTAAGTCTGTGAGAAGTAGTATATATGCATGCTTGATAAGTTATTCCTTTTTCCTTTTTATACATTTACTTTCTATTGATACTTTTCCTTTCAACGCATTTATCCCCCAAACTCATTAACAAGAAATTTGTCGAACGATATTTCAATTCACCAATCTCTATGGACACGATACGATATAACCTATATCACCTAGTAAAATAATACTATACTTTTTGCTTTCCTTTTAACTGCATCCAACACCTATGTTATGATGGATTATGTCAAAATTATACAACATGGATGTCGCATGGAGAAGTGGATAATAATCGAAATTCGATGACACAAATAGATGAAGATGACAAAGATATGGATGATCGACTAGAAGGTATAATCTGTGATATTGGAGAATTATTGTGATCAGTGGAAATAGAACTGACTGTTTTTTAGCTGGTTTCGCGAAATGTCGCGGTAAGCAAGAGTCGCCATCGTCTTTTATGTTCTCCAACATGGAAAGGACAAAAGCACAGCAAAATACCTTATTCGAGAATGTTTCTCGGTTCGGGAGGTAGATTTATAGAAAGGGAAGGTGTTAGCACCCTTTCTATCCGTGGTTATCCACGGGCTCTTAGGTAATTGCTCTTATGTTTTCAAAAATGTTTGCTTTTCAGGTGTGTGTGGGTTTTGAAAAAAAGTTTCGTTTGAAAAATTTCTAAGTAACTCTTGTATCTGTCCTCAAGAGTGTGTGAAAAATTTGTTTGAAAACTTTTAGAAAGTGTGAGGTGTGAAAAGTATTTTTGTTTGTTTTTGAAAAGAGCAAGTACTTAAGAGATCTACCTACCCTAAGGAATTAAGTTGTGTAAGAGTCCTTTAGATAGTGCTATCCCACCATTGAGAGGTAGGTAGCACCATCGTTGGAGTTGTTCGGGTCAATTCGATTATCGGGACATGTGTGGTCATCAAAGCAATGGTAGGACACCTTAGAAGTAACCCTAATGTCCTAGATCCTTTTATCCGAGGCAACCGTTTCGAGGCAACTGGATCTTTAGACAAAGGGCGACCTCTAAGACACCCTATACTTGATGACCACGTTCGAGGCAACCAGTGAGGCGTACCCTAAGAGTGGCATGTGCTTTGTGTGTTGTTTTTCAGTTAATTGTCTTTGTACATGTTATTTGTGAGCTACAGATTAATTTTATTTACATACATTCTTTCATGCATTGTTAACAGTTAGGAGTACGGAAAATAAATTGCAGAAATGTAAATTCTACGCTATTACAAGGCGCGGGTCTATACATCGCCAAAAACAAAAACCCGTTTTGGTAAAGTAAATGCAAAAAATTAAATAAAGCGGTAAAATTCCTATTTAACTATTACATATCTGGAGACAGTTACATAAATAATCAAAATAAAATACGTGCGAATAGAAATTAAACCGGGAAGTCTTTAGGGTGTTGACCCCTTTTTTTTTAAGAAAACAATTGAATTTTTTTTGTCCTTTTTGAATTAAATTAAAATTAAGTCTAGTACTAATTAATTAAATTAAAAGAAAAATATTTTTTGTGTTTTTATGTTTTTTATGAAATAAAAGGAATTAAAATTAAAAGTTAACCTAGTTCTAAATTGTTTTTATTTATTATAGAAAATGCGAAAATTAAACTAATTAAACTAATTAATTTGATTTAATGCTTATTTACAAAAATAGTTAGTAGTGAAATTAATAAATAAGAATAATAAAAATATTAGTTTTTTTGATTTTTTTTTTATGAAAATATTAATTATGTTAATAATACTAATAATTAATAAAAGAAAAAAAGAGAGTTATAAAAGAAAAGAAAAATAAAAAGATAAAGAGAAATAACAAAACCAAGGGGGGGTATGGGCCAGAATTGGGTGTTTGATTTAGAAATTTTGGCCCAAGAACACTCCAAGCCTTGTTGACTTTGGGAATCGCTTATGCCTGCTTTGACCTGAGAACATGATGCTCCTTCCCTTGTGGCCATTGGATTTGCACTTGGAGACACTTGGCGTATGGATTTGTGAGGTCGTATGGTGAACTTCTGGAAAAATGCTGCATGAGAATATATTGGGAAAAATATGAACAATTATATGGGGGACCTGGGAATCGAACCCAGGTCCCAAGGCATTTTGCACGTTGCCATTAACCAATCCAACTACACGCTTCAATTGTCATTTAACTAGAGAGGAATTATTATATTGATTAACAAAATGCTAAGCTGGAAAACATAAAACGCGCGCGCCTTTTTTGAACGGACCAACCAGGTGCAAGCACGTCACCGTCTTCTTCCCAGAAACTGCAAGAAATAGAGTTAGATAGAGGGGGTTTTAAACCCCCACAACCTGCAACATTGAAAAATAGCGAATAGGCGTAGGTGCAAGATAAATTGGGCGCGAGGGTTGGGTTGTGTCTGTCTCGTCCTTCTGAGTTCAACCATGGGTCTTGGGGGTTCTGATTTTACCTATATGATAAACCCCCAAATTAAAAGCTTCGAAACCCTAGCAATCTCCAATGGCAGCTTTCATTTTAAGGCACCATAATCAAATTAAACTATATCAAAAGCTTCATAAAGATGTTAGCAATGCAAAGCAATAATCAAAATGTGTTAATGATGCGTAAAAAATGAATTTCGATTATGGAAAAAGATGATGAACCGTGTGACTGTGTAGCACGAGTTCTTGAGTGTTAGGACTTGCTTATGATTGCAATAGGTTCCTGGAAATGCTGGCAATGTGTTAGAAGCAAGAAAAGGGCTTGAATTGTGCTGGAATATGGATTTCAGTTTGTGAATTTCTTTGGAATTTTTGGAATTGGTTCTGGCCGTTTCAGGGGTCTCTAGGTCGTGCTTAAGGTCTTCAAGGCTTGCATATATGTGTATGAATGAGAATCAAGTGACATTAGGAGCCTTTAACCATTGCAACTAAGTTTTTGGATTTCCTCTTTACCACCATTAAAGGAACATGCCATGTTTGTTCAAATTTGAATTTTCATGCTTAAAATGGACTTGGCACGAATTTGGTAGGTGACTTATGATGCATCAAGGTCAGTCAAACCACAAGATATCACTTAATTAATTTTTTTGATTTTTATTTGAATTTTGTGGATTTAAAATGAATTAAATCAATAAAATTAAATAAAAATAGAAAAATTAATGTTTAATCTTGAAATTAATCATGGGACACGTGGGTGGCATGACAAGGCTGAACCAAGTGAAAAAAAGTGGGCCCTTTTGTCAAAAATTGAAGTTTCAAGGATAGTTGACTTTTGCCATTTCACAAAAATTTCCCAACTTCTCCAATACATATCTTGCTCAATTTTGATCATATGAACATGTTCTTAGACATTTTGGAAAGTTCTTGAAGTCCTCTAACCAATGCCTTTGGTCCCATGTCATTTTGATTTACCAATCTCAAGTTATGGTCTTTGACTTAAAATGCCTTTTTGTTGACTTTTGAAAATGACCTATAATGTTGAAATTGATAACTTTTTGTGAGAGCATTTCTTGGACTTGGAATGTGAAGATGAGTTGTAGGAAATGTCTTCCCCTTCAAGATGAGCATTGGATGGGATTTTTCTGATGAACCATGAAAAGGTTATGCCTTGGTCAAGTTACAGTTGACTTTTCAGCTGTCCAAAAATAGAAAATTTTGCATCTTGATGATTTTTGAGCCATTCTTGTGAAATCATGGTCAAGATTTGACCAAATGATGATTGTGGCTTCAAAATGAGATGTTGACCAAAAATTTTGACGTTTGACTGCCAAATGACCATTTTGCCCCTGCAGTTGACTGTGGAGCAATTAGGGTTTTTGACTGTGCAACTTGACCTTGTGAGCCTTGAAACTTGACATGTATGTGCTTGACAATGTATATGAGCATATGGGACTTGATTGAGCCCTTGAAAAACTCAACTTCCTTGAAGGAACCAAAACCCTAATTTGACTGGCTTATGAGGGTGTTTGAACTGTGCAACCCTTGAGTAGACTTGAGCAAATTTAGATGATGCTTGTCAAAACTTTGAAGAATATGGGAGGGAAAATTTTGGGGTACAACAGTTGCCCCTGTTCAATCTTCTTAGACCTGAGGATGTAGATTGGCTTGTGTGCCTTTCGTGATCCGAGGGTGGAAGATGATTGAACACTAGAGTGCCCAGAAATTTGCACTCACATAGTAGAGTATCAGCAATGCGGTGGCGGGAATGGGCTTACAGATGCCATTTGGAAGGATGGTGGATAGGAGGATGGGCTTATAGATGCCATTTGGAGATGTGACAGAACCTTGTCGGGAATGGGCTTATAGATGCCATTTGAAACTGTGATGGATAGTTGTGGAGATGGGCTTATAGATGCCATCGGGAGGTGTCGATCGCGTAAAAGATTCCTTAGTGAGAACTTGCGTATTTTGAGAAAGGAAGATGGTTTCCTAGCCTGTTACAGGTGTTGATCTTCAAACTCTTCATGCAGACATGCCCTGGCTGGATACAGGTATCAGATCTATAATCAATTGCTCACAGATATGCCCTGGCTAGATACAGGAATCGAATCCGGAACTTCAAAAGGTTGCTTACAGACATGCCCTGGCTGGATACAGGTATCGAATCTTCAAACTCTTCAGATATGCCCTGTCTGGATACAGGAATCGAATCTGGAATTAGTCATCTACAGATATGCCCTGGCTGGATACAGGAATCGAATCTTCAAACTCTTCAGATGTGCCCTGGCTGGATACAGGAATCGAATCTGGAATTAGTCGTCAACAGATATGCTCTGGCTGGATACAGGAATCGAATCTTCAAACTCTTTAGACGTGCCCTGGCTGGATACAGGAATCGAATCTGGAATTAGTCGTCAACATATATGCCCTGGCTAGATACAGGAATCGAATCTTCAAACTCTTCAGATATTCCCTGGCCAGATAAAGGAATCGAATCTGGAATTAGTCATCAACAGATATGCCCTGGCTAGATACAGGAATCAAATCTTCAAACTCTTCAGACGTGCCCTGGCTAGATACAGGAATCGAATCTGGAATTGATCACTCATAGATATGTCCTGGCTAGATACAGGTATCGAATTTGGAATTGCGACAGTTGATAGTAATTATCTTTGGATTGACCTTTTTCCTGAAAAGGCGAAACATCAGCTGTATGAAATGTCATGATGTATGAAATACATGGTGTCATGATGTTCTCAAGAATAAATGAGATTGTGTGTTTATGATGCGTATATGCATGCATCATGTATGTAAGCAAGATGTATGAAATGTGAAATGTCTATGAATGTATTTTTGTCTAGGAAAATAAATCCTTGACGGATGCCGGGAACTTGAATCCTAGGCTGATGTTGAAGAGTGAAGTTCTTCATTTCTGCTGGGGATGATGGTTGCAAGAATAAACTGGTAGGAGAAGATGACTCCATTGGGGAATAAACTTGTTGGAGAGATTACTCTGCGGGGAATTACTCTGTGGGGAAAGAGATACTTTGCTGAGGTTTGATAATAACTCCGCTGGGTATACCGTTGATGAGCTATGTTGGAAGATTTGATGAACTCCGCTGGGGGATAGGAAGAACTTCGCCGAGGAGAATCTTTCTGTGGTAATTAGCTGAGGATAACCCAGTTATAAGCTATGGTGGAGAATAACCTTTGAATAAAGTCGGGGAGACGCGTTCGTGCTCTACAGGGGATAAGCTTCCAGAATCTACTGAGGATAAGCTTCCTACTGGGGAGATTGATTCAACTTTCCTGGGGAATCTTTTGAACTGTACTGGGGAGGTGGCTCCACTAGGGTCTCTGTATTCCGCCGGGGAACAATCTTATATTAAGACTGCCGGGGATGCTTGTAGAGGAATATTTGTATACTCCACTGGGGAATATTGAGATCTTCTGGGGATACCCAACTTCCTTAAGGCTGAAAGTAACCTAACTCTGCTTGGGGAGAGTGTCGCTGACTTGCT
The DNA here is from genome assembly GCA_948472305.1 of Vicia faba. Classification (NCBI taxonomy): domain Eukaryota; kingdom Viridiplantae; phylum Streptophyta; class Magnoliopsida; order Fabales; family Fabaceae; genus Vicia; species Vicia faba. Next base: position 939,470,654 of record OX451741.1, on the reverse strand, counting down.
GGAGATACTGTGCCTTTTTAGGGCTGATGGGAGACCAACTCTGCTCGGGGAGAGTATTGCTGATTGGTCCTACTCTGGGGGGGAGTGAAGGTATCTTGGTTACGTTCTTCAGCCGAACTTACCTTGGTACCTTGGTGGACGGACCAACTAGACCGCTTAGACAACTCAGTATTTCCCTTATTTCTAATGTCACCTGTAACTAGTCCTTTGTTTCGTATGCAAATATTTGTGATTAGCAATTAGTGTCAAATGCATATATCAAAAATAAACATTGGATGTTCTTCGCAAGAAAAACAGAAAAAGGAAAAACAATTGGCAATTTGTTTGGAAAAAGTGAATTTGTATTGATTTTGAATTTGCCTGTAAATAGGCGTTTTTTGTACAAGAGGCTGACGTCCTAGTAAGAGAACGCCGCCGAACAACAGAGTTTATACATTTTGTGAAAAGTAAAACAAAACATCTATGTGAAAGATCCCACTGGGTTCCAACTCTGCTATCGTCTTTATGTCTTCAAGCATCTCATCACTTTACTGCTTAGTTGAAGATGAAGCTGATTGATCGATGCCGTCTGAACCTGATAGTTGATACCGAATTCTGGATGCAAGGTGATCCAATGAGGCATAGTATTACGCTTTATCCCTAACTTTTGCCTGGACCGCCCTTTCGGGTTTTCAGTCCACCGGGATACCCATTTTTGCCCAAGCCGCCTTTTCAGGTTTTCGACTTGCCGGGCGTACAGATTTTTTTCATTTCATCCCTTATTTTTGCCCGAACCCTTTTGGTTCACTGGGAAGCCCTTATTTTTGCCCAGGTGTGTCAACCTAGCGGGTCTTTTATTCATGCGTAGTATCTTTTTACTATGTCTGCATTGGCGGGGTGAGGAAGGTCGTCACCATCCATGGTGGTTAGAATCACGGCTCCTCCTGAGAAGACATGTTTAACCACAAATGGCCCTTCGTACGTAAGGGTCCATTTGCCCCTGGGATCACTTTGAGGAAGAATGATGCGCTTGATTACCAGGTCTCCTACTTGATACTCTTGTCGTCTGACTTTCTTGTTAAATGCCCTGATCATCCATTTTTGGTACGTTTGACCATGACAAATAGCAGTGAGTCTCTTTTCGTCAATTAGGTTTAATTGATCGAGTCGAGTCTGGATCCAGTCATCTTCGCTCAAACCTACATCCTTCATTATCCGGAGAGAGGGTATCTGGACTTCAATAGGCAAGACTGCCTCCATGCCATATACCAAGGAAAAGGGTGTTGCCCCGGTAGACGTCCGTGTTGAGGTACGGTACCCATGAAGAGCAAACGGTAACATCTCGTGCCAATATTTGTAAGTCACTGTCATCTTCTGCACAATCTTCTTGATATTCTTATTAGCTGCTTCGACAACCCCATTCATCTTTGGCCGGTAGGGAGAAGAGTTGTGGTGATGTATCTTGAATTGCTCGCAGAGCTCAGTGATCATCTTGTTGTTAAGATTGGTACCATTGTTCGTAATGATCCTCTCAGGTACACCATATCGACAGATCAGGTTGTGCCGAATGAATCGTGCTACGACGTTCTTGGTTACCGTAGCGTAGGAAGCTGCTTCAACCCACTTTGTGAAGTAATCAATCGCCACCAGGATAAAGCGATGCCCGTTGGATGCCGTAGGTATGATCTCGCTGATCATATCAATGCCCCACATTGCAAAAGGCCAAGGTGCTGTCAAAACGTTCAGAGGGACTGGAGGAATGTGCACCTTATCTGCATAGATCTGGAATTTGTGACACGTCCGAGAATGTTGGTAACAGTCAGCTTCCATTGTGGACCAGAAATATCCTGCCCGAAGGATTTTCTTTGCCATAGTATGTCCACTGGAATGTGTTCCGAAGGTACCTTCATGTAGCTCTGCCATGATCTTTTCTGCTTCAGTCTACACAACGCAGTAAAGTTGAATCGTGGTTTCGTTTGTATAGAATGCCATTGCTGAGGAAGAACTTTGCAGCGAACCTTCTCAGAAACTTTTTATCATTAACGGATGCACCCTCGGGGTATTCTTGAGCTTCCAAGTACCTCTTCACTTCGTGATACCAAGGTTTTTCAGTTACCTATTCAGTCTCAAGATCACAGCAATGTGCAGGTTCGTCTAATTTCCAGATAATGATTCGGGGAGCCTCGTTGTCCCATTTGACTTTGAACATAGAAGACATTGTAGCCAACGCGTCCGCCAACTGATTCTCCTCTCTTGGGAAGTGTTCAAAAGTTATCTTCGTGAAATGGGGGATCAATGTCAACACATACTCTTTGTAAGGAATGAGATTTGGGTGTTTCGTATCCCACTCGCCTTTGATCTGATTGATCACGAGAGCGGAATCTCCGAAGACACTCAGAAACTTGATCCTTAAGTTAATTGCAGCTTGAAGACCCATGATGCATGCCTCATGCTCCGCCATGTTGTTGGTGCAGTTGAAACATAGTCGGGCAGTAAGTGGAGTGTGAGTGCCTTTAGGGGATATGATCACGGCGCCAATACCGTTACCCAAAGCGTTTAAGGCTCCATCAAAGTGCATAGACCATCGGGATCCTTCCTCAGGTCCTTCATCCGGTCCAGGTACTTCACAATTAGTTACTACCATGATATCCTCGTTTGGAAATTCAAAGTTCATGGACTGGTAATCGTCCACTGCCTGGTGTGCCAAATGGTCTGCCAATACACTTCCCTTGATTGCTTTCTGAGTCGTGTACTGGATGTCGTATTTTGTCAAGATCATTTGCCATCTTGCTATTCTTCCAGACAGAGCAGGCTTTTCGAATATGTACTTGATTGGATCCATTTTTGAAATCAAGAGAGTAGTGTGAGTCAACATATACTGTCTCAGCCGGCGAGCAGCCCATACCAAAGCGCAACAAGTTTTCTCGAGCAGTGAGTATCGGGTCTCACAGTCGGTAAACTTTTTGCTAAGGTAATAAATGGCGTGCTCTTTTCGGCCAGACTCGTCATGCTGCCCCAGCACACACCCCATTGAGTTGTCCAGTACTGTCAAGTATAGTATTAGAGGTCTCCCTTCAACCGGTGGCATAAGAATGGGTGGTTCTTGGAGATACTCTTTGATTCTGTCGAAAGCGGCCTGACATTCATCGTTCCAACGTACTACTTGATCTTTCTTCAGTAGCTTGAAGATTGGTTCACAGGTAGCAGTTAGATATGTGATAAATCAGGCAATGTAGTTCAGTCGTCCTAGAAAACCTCTTACTTCTTTCTCTGTCTTGGGAGCTGGCATCTCTTGTATGACTTTCACTTTGGCAGGGTCCACTTGGATACCTTTGTTGCTCACGACGAAGCCTAGCAGTTTCCCAGATCTTACCCCGAAGGTGCACTTGTTTGGGTTCAATCTCAGCTTATACAACTTCAGACGGTCAAACAGTTTCTGTAGATGGTCAAGGTGTTCCTCTTCAGTTTGAGACCTTGCAATCATATCGTCGACATATACTTCTATCTCATGATGGATCATGTCATGAAACAAAGCAACCATGGCACGTTGGTAGGTTGCCCCAACATTTTTCAACCCAAATGGCATGACCTTGTAGCAAAAGGTGCCCCACTGAGTAACAAAAGTGGTCTTCTCCATGTCTTCAGGAGCCATCTTGATTTGATTATAACCGGAAAACCCGTCCATGAAGGAGAATACCTTATGCTGAGCAGTGTTGTCAACCAGAACGTCGATATGAGGCAGAGGGAAATCATCCTTGGGGATCGCCCTGTTCAAATCCCTGTAATCAACACACATTCGGACTTTACCATCCTTATTTGGTACTGGAACCACGTTGGCAACCCATTGAAGGTAAGAAGTCACTGCTAGAAATCCGGCATCAAATTGTTTCATAACCTCAGCTTTGATTTTCTCGGACATCTCTGGACGCATACGGCGGACTTTCTGTTTAACCGGAGGACAGTCTTCCTTGGTAGGCAGGTGATGAACCACAATGTCGGTATCCAACCTAGGCATGTCTTCGTAAGACCAGGCAAAGATTTCCACATAATCATGCAGCATCTGAATCAACCGTTGCTTCACACTGAGCTCTAGATTGGCACCAATCTTAACTTCCTTTCTGTCTGTCTCAGTGCCCAGATTTACCGTTTCCACTGGCTCTTCATGTGGCTGAATGGCCCTCTCTTCCTGGAGTAGCAGTCTTGCAAGCTCACCAGGCATTTCACAATCATCTTCACCTTCATCTTCGGCTAAGTTGATCGGATTTTCGAAGTCATAACTGGCAGTAGCAGAGTCGTTACCAGTGAGATCCAGAGTGGATTGAAACCTGTATAAGTGGGTGTGTGTAAATATAGCTGTTTTGCAATATGTAAAGAAAGAAAGGGAGCACAAGATTTGAAATGTAAAAAATGTCCAATGCTTTTATTAATGATATATGGAAGTGACACACAAAATCCCTCACAAATGAAGCCACGGTGCCCCGGGTAAGACACCGGGCCATAGAGTTTTTAGCAATATTGTTCGTTACAAATTCAAAACAAAGAAGTTCATTACTGAGTGACAAAAGTAATAGGTATGAAATCTTTCGTCGTCCAGTTGCTTGGTCCACCGTTGGTCGTTGGGTAGATCCAGCTGTCAAATTCGGATTCCTCCATGTCGTCCTCAATAGAATTCACTCCCGTGTTGGTGATGAGCACGGGAGGTCTTCCAATCCTTGCCTTACGCACAACCTTCTGAGCTTCTGCAGTGAAACCCAAGCCAAATCTGTCAGTCTTTGGAGTGAAATCAGGAAGTCGGCCCCAGTTTGCGCACTCACCCTTCTCAATCACAGCCCGGGCATCCTTCAAGGAAGCCATCTTCAAAGGAGAGTCTTCTGCAGTCACTGTCTCGGCTGCTGCCAATGTTTGAGGCACCTCTTCAAAGTGTTGAAAGGGGGTCTCAATGAACTCCCCATCCATTTCTACGTATCGGAACAAGTTGAGGTGGCTGACCATGTATTCCTCTTCCCCTTGCACTGTTACGATCTTCCCTCTGACCGGGTATTTAAGCTTCTGATGTAATGTGGAGGTCACAGCTCCAGCCTTGTGGATCCATGGACGACCCAACAAACAAGAATAGGATGGACGAATGTCCATCACATAGAATTTTGAATCAAAGACTTGTGAACCAACCCTGATTGGGATGTCAACCTCACCATGTACCATCCTTTTGGACCCGTCAAAGGCCCGGACAACAATGTTACTTGGTTTGAGCTCTAAACCCTCACAATCCAGCCTGTCTAGAGCTTTCTTGGGTAGTACGTTTAATAAAGAACCAGTGTCAACCAGCACATGGGCAAGAGTAGTGCCCCTGCATTTAATGGAGACATGCAGGGCATCATTATGGTTCTTTCCCTTGGCCGTCAGATCAGCGTCAGAGAAACCCAGACCATTATCAACAGTTAAGTTGGCCACACAGTCGGTGAATTGATCAACAGACGTTTCTTGTGGCACGTGGGCCGTTTTCAGGAAAGCAATCAGGGCCTTGGCATGGGCCTCTGAACACAGTAATAGTGATAACATTGAAATCTTAGAGGGGGTGTGCCCCAGCTGCTCAACGACGTTGAAATCACTTTTCTTGATAATTTTGAGGATCTCTTCCATCTCTTGCTTGGAAGCTTAAACATTGGTCTTCAGTGCCTCCGTCCGGGCAGGCACATCAGTAGCAACCCCTTTGCCCCGAGCGTCAGATGACTCGGCAGCAGGGGTAGAAACAGGAACTTGATCAGGAGGGGAAGCAGGCACACTGGCAGGTGTGATGACAAGAGGTCTTTGAATAGCTGGAGGAGCAATGTCTGGTGAAAACAGCCTACCACTGCGAGTAACCTTGGCAGGCCCGGTGATGTTGCTGACACCGGTACTAACATCAAACTCTTGTTTTACTCCAAGCACATAAACATCTGCCCCATAGTGCCACGGGACAGCTTTGTCAGATGTATAGGGGAGGGGCCCCGGAACAGTGATGATGATAGGAGCAACCTTGTGAATAGGCATGATTTTGACAGGCTTCTTTGAGGGAGCCTTAGGAGGGTTATTGAAAATGGTGACAATGGACACTTCTTCTGTACGGACAGCAGGAACAGTAATCTTCTTGAACAAGATCTCTTTTCTATCCATCAGGTTTTGGACGCCTGACTTCAGCAAAGGACAACCAGCAGGTGAGACAGCACATAAATTGCAACCTTTACTACATCCCGGAAATAAACCGTCCAGCAACAAGTTCCTCTTGACGGTCAACAGCGGAGTAGCAATATCATCCACAGAAGCTACATACAGATCCTCTTCCACAGCATTCACTCCATGCTGGGGCATGGGAGCAGTCACAACATTGGGCCTTTCGGGAGCCTCGAACTGTATTTCCTTAGCATCAATAAGGTCCTGAACCTTATTCCTCAGGGCCCAACAATCATCAGTAGAATGCCCCCGGCTATCAGAGTGATAAGCGCAACGCGCGTTGGGGTTGTACTTCGGAGATGCTGTGTTTACCACCTTCGGAGCTTCCTTGACAGTTACCAGGCTGGTTGACAGCAGTTGCGGTAATATCTGAGAGAGAGTCATGCTGAGCCGAGTATACTGTCTTTTGGGCCTCTCAACTCTTGGCTGGTTATATTGTTGAAGAGCAGCAGCAGGCTTAGAAATTACCACCGTGTTGACAGCTTGGAGGCGTTCCGGTTTGTTCTGTCTTCTGGGACCATACACAACACTAGCTTCTTTCTTGAAGGGATTCTTTTCAATATTTGAGGAGGCACCCTTCTGTATCTTCCCCGATTTTATACCAGCTTCGATCCTCTCACCAGTCAGGATCAGGTCTGTAAACCCAGCAGAGGAATTACCAATCAGGTGGTTGAAAAATGGACCAGACAGGGTCCCCAAGAACATGTCCACGAGTTCATGATCAGTCAACGGTGGCTGCACCCTGCCAGCCAGGTCCCTCCACTTCTGCGCGTATTCCTTAAAACCTTCACTCGTTCCTAGTGACATACCCTGGAGTTGGGTACGCGTAGGAGCGAGGTTGAAATTATACTGATACTGCTTATAAAAAGCAGTAGCCAAGTCCTCCCAGTTACGAATGTTGGTTCCATCCAGCTGATAGAACCATTCGAGATGAGTCCCTGAAAGACTCTCCTGGAAGAAATGGATCCATAAGTTCTTGTCTGCAGTGTAAGGCTGGATCTTCCTTACATAAGAGCGGAGGTGCAGTTTAGGACAGGAATCCCCGTCGTACTTCACAAAGGCAGGCTCCTTGAACTTGTGTGGGATCACCACCCCAGAAGATAAACCTAGGTCTCCAAAGTCCAACCCAGGCACATGTTGAATGTCCATAGCATTTAGTCGGTCCTCCAGCTGTTTGTACCTGTCCTCGGCAGGAGGGTACTGCTCATCATTGAAATCTGTCTCTGTGTCAGAGACCACAGGGCTAGGAACCTCTCTCCCTTGGTGACTGCCTTCCCCAACAGATGGAGTAGTCCTCTCAGCTTCATTCTGCAGTGTATTCCCGAGTCTGCGTCCAGTGTTGAACAGCACAGTCCTCTTCTTCTTCTTATTCTTCAGGAGCAAAGCCTTCAACTCCTGTTGTCCCTGGGCCAAGTTCATGACCATCTCTTGAAACTGAGCGTTCTGGGCCTGGAGGGCCTTGATAGCTTGTTCGGTAGTTGGTTCAGGATTCATGATGACTGAGTGCTAAAATAAACAGCGAAGAAGATTAAGCAACCTGTAGAAAAAGGGTACCTGTGATGCATATGATGAATGAAATGCGTATGAATTATGTTTTCAAAGACAATCGGGAATTAACTTTGTAGACAAAAGGAACACACTTTATTAGATTTAAACTTTGGAATTTAAATTGTTCAACAAATCGCCCTTAGGCGTTACAGGAATGAAAATACTAAAAAGGAAATAAAAGCTGTAAAGGAAACATCCAAAGCCCATTAGTGCTCCCATGGACTCCTCTTCTCAGTACGGATATAGTCATTCATGATTCGCTCGTTCTCCAATTGCTTGGTCAGCTTCTGGATCTTCTGTTCCTGTTCGTTAAACTTTTCCCGATAATAATCCCGCTCTTCCTGTAGTTGCGCCCAAGACCCCTTTAGGGTATCAACATCAGTGGGTATCTGAGGAGGGAGTATGGTTGGGGGAACCCCGTCTCCATCAGGAATTTCAAGAATGATAGGCCTGACAGCTTCATATGGCATACCTAACTTCTGAGCACGGATGCGGACCCATCTGTAATAGGGTTCCATTGGTAGAGAAGTCTTCGTTCCCAACTCATGTGGGTCAGCTTTGTGAATTCTGTACCAAGCTTTGATGAATCTACGGCGCAGCTCGTCACTATCTACCTGAAACTCAAAACTGATGTGAGGCACCAACATCTCATGAGGCCCTGCTCTTCTGGCTCTTCCAAATTGACGGAGAGCTAAACATGGATTATAAGAGATTCCTCCCTGGGTACCGATCAATGGAACATTAGGATATTCTCCGCAACGATCAATAACAGTCACTTCATCTAAACCTCTGAGAGTCCAAATGATGTCATTATCAGTGAGGGACATTAACCTATGAGCCCAGCCTCTTCCTTCTTGGTTCTTCAGCACGAACTTGGGGAGGTGCGAAATAAACCACCTCACTAACAAAGGAGTACAACACCACAGAGTTCCTCGTCTTCGGGCAGTACGAGCATAGAGTTGTTGCAGGATATCACCCAAGAGAGTGGGTACAGGGTTCTGAGACATGAAGATCCTTATGGCATTGATATTGACAAAGTTATCAGGATTTGGAAACAATACTAGACCATAGATTAAGAGAGCCAGAATGTCCTCGTACACCCTGAAGTCTAAGTCATTCTAGAAACTGTTAGCTTTACCAATCAAAAACTTAGCCAAGAAGCCCTTAACTCCTCTTCTAGTCACCCGGTTGTCCATTACCTCCTCGTTGGTCAAGGGAAGGGCTGCAGCAATCTCCTCAAACCTAAGAGTCTTTTCCCAACCAGTGAATGGGGTCTGATCCAAGATAGGGATACCAAGCAGATCAGAGAATTCTTCCAGGGTAGGGACCAACTGGAAGTCTTGAAAGGTGAAGCAATTGTACAAGGGATCATAAAACTGGGTCAAGACACTCATCAGTTGTTGGTCCCACTTTGAAGTGACTAAACCGAGAAGAGAACCATGCCTCTGGGTGAAGGAAGCAGTGTTTGGAATTCTGTCAACCAACTCTTTAAGCAAATCAGGTGGGTGAACAAAGTTGAACCGGATAGTGTTCCTTCGCACAGGCATCACGATGTCCTACAAAACAAAGAAAAGGTGAAACCCTCTTGTCTTTGAAATAGGTCAGTCCTTATGCAGGATGCATGCAATGGTATGATGGTATGATGATATGGTAAAGCACACCACAAGTATTCACAAAGGCAAACATGATAAGGCACACAAGTCACACCAGACAGCCCTTAGAGTTTAGGCCAACATGAAGTTCAGGTACTACCCTCTTTCAGTTTCGTTGGTTAAGACCTGTCCTATCAAAAGTAACCAGGTTCTAGAGGATCCCAATATCACTGACTACCCTCAATCGGTCATAACTCCAGCGTCGCAATCTTTTCTTGCAACCAGAACCATCACGAGAGTTTAGCCTCAATGGGTGTAGCATACTACTACTGTTCTATGGCCAAGTTGGGTCACATTAGGGTTCTAAGGTCGGTTGGTGCTTAATGACTCCTCAGAAGACCCATATTCTCCTCGTTGCAACACAAGGGATATCGGTACAGACCAAGGTGCCACACCAACGTAGCCACTGCTTCACCCGTGTCGGTCTACACCGGACAGGTCCCTCACAACTTATGCTACCTAAAAGGGTATCCCCAGATCCGGGTTAGGATCTATGAAACTCCGATGCAAAGCCCACAAATATAAATCAATCAAAGCAAAGCAATTGAAAACATAAGTATGATCTAATCCTAAGGTACACCTCACTTTTATAGTCCCCAGCAGAGTCGCCAGTTCTGTGATCGGTGGAAATAGAACTGACTGTTTTTTAGCTGGTTTCGTGAAATGTCGCGGTAAGCAAGAGTCGCCACCGTCTTTTATGTTCTCCAACATGGAAAGGACAAAAGCACAGCAAAATTCCTTATTCAAGAATGTTTCTCGGTTCGGGAGGTAGATTTATAGAAAGGGAAGGTGTTAGCACCCTTTCTATCCGTGGTTATCCACGGGCTCTTAGGTACTTGCTCTTATATTTTCAAAAATGTTTTCTTTTTAGGTGTGTGTGGGTTTTGAAAAAAAGTTTCGTTTGAAAAATTTCTAAGTAACTCTTGTATCTGTCCTCAAGAGTGTGTGAAAAATTTGTTTGAAAACTTTTAGAAAGTGTGAGGTGTGAAAAGTATTTTTGTTTGTTTTTGAAAAGAGCAAGTACTTAAGAGATCTACCTACCCTAAGGAATTAAGCTGTGTAAGAGTCCTTTAGATAGTGCTATCCCACCATTGAGAGGTAGGTAGCACCATCGTTGGAGTTGTTCGGGTCAATTCGATTATCGGGACATGTGTGGTCACCAAAGCAATGGTAGGACACCTTAGAAGTAACCCTAATGTCCTAGATCCTTTTATCCGAGGCAACCGTTTCGAGGCAACTGGATCTTTAGACAAAGGGCGGCCTCTAAGACACCCTATACTTGATGACCACGTTCGAGGCAACCAGTGAGGCGTACCCTAAGAGTGGCATGTGCTTTGTGTGTTGTTTTTCAGTTAATTGTCTTTGTACATGTTATTTGTGAGCTACGGATTAATTTTATTTACATACATTCTTTCATGCATTGTTAACAGTTAGGAGTACGGAAAATAAATTGCAGAAATGTAAATTCTACGCTATTACAAGGCGCGGGTCTATACATCGCCAAAAAGAAAAACCCGTTTTGGTAAAGTAAATGCAGAAAATTAAATAAAGCGGTAAAATTCCTATTTAACTATTACATATCTGGAGACAGTTACATAAATAATCAAAATAAAATACGCGCGAATAGAAATTAAATCGGGAAGTCTTTAGGGTGTTGACCCCTTTTTTTTTAAGAAAAGAATTGAATTTTTTTTTGTCCTTTTTGAATTAAATTAAAATTAAGTCTAGTACTAATTAATTAAATTAAAAGAATTTTTTTTTTTGTGTTTTTATGTTTTTTATGAAATAAAAGGAATTAAAATTAAAAGCTAACCTTGTTCTAAATTGTTTTTATTTATTATAGAAAAGGTGAAAATTAAACTAATTAAACTAATTAATTTGATTTAATGCTTATTTACAAAAATAGTTAGTAGTGAAATTAATAAATAAGAATAATAAAAATATTAGTTTTTTTGATTTTTTCTTATGAAAATATTAATTATGTTAATAATACTAATAATTAATAAAATAAAAAAGAGAGTTATAAAAGAAAAGAAAAATAAAAAGATAAAGAGAAATAACAAAACCAAGGGGGGGGGGGTATGGGCCAGAATTGGGTGTTTGATTTAGAAATTTTGGCCCAAGAACACTCCAAGCCTTGTTGACTTTGGGAATCGCTTATGCCTGCTTTGACCTAAGAACATGATGCTCCTTCCCTTGTGGCCATTGGATTTGCACTTGGAGACACTTGGCGTATGGATTTGTGAGGTCGTATGGTGAACTTCTGGAAAAACGCTGCATGAGAATATATTGGGAAAAATATGAACAATTATATGGGGGACCTGGGAATCGAACCCAGGTCCCAAGGCATTTTGCACGTTCCCATTAACCAATCCAACTACACGCTTCAATTGTCATTTAACTAGAGAGGAATTATTATATTGATTAACAAAATGCTAAGCTGGAAAACATAAAACGCGCGCGCCTTTTTTGAACGGACCAACCAGGTGCAAGCACGTCACTGTCTTCTTCCCTGAAACTGCAAGAAATAGAGTTAGATAGCGGGGATTTTAAACCCCCATAACCTGCAACATTGAAAAATAGCGAATAGGCGTAGGTGCAAGATAAATTAGGCGCGAGGGTTGGGTTGTGTTTGTCTCGTCCTTCTGAGTTCAACCATGGGTCTTGGGGGTTCTGATTTTACCTATATGATAAACCCCCAAATTAAAAACTTCGAAACCCTAGCAATCTCCAATGGATGCTTTCATTTTAAGGCACCATAATCAAATTAAACTATATCAAAAGCTTCATAACGATGTTAGCAATGCAAAGCAATAATCAAAATGTGTTAATGATGCGTAAAAAATGAATTTCGATTATGGAAAAAGATGATGAACCGTGTGACTGTGTAGCACGAGTTCTTGAGTGTTAGGACTTGTTTATGATTGCAATAGGTTCCTGGAAATGCTGGCAATGTGTTAGAAGCAAGAAAAGTGCTTGAATTGTGCTGGAATATGGATTTCAGTTTGTGAATTTCTTTGGAATTTTTGGAATTGGTTCTGGCCGTTTCAGGGGTCTCTAGGTCGTGCTTAAGGTCTGCAAGGCTTGCATATATGTGTATGAATGAGAATCAAGTGACATTAGGAGCCTTTAACCATTACAATTAAGTTTTTGGATTTCCTCTTTACCACCATTAAAGGAACTTGCCATGTTTGTTCAAATTTGAATTTTCATGCTTAAAATGGACTTGGCACGAATTTGGTAGGTGACTTATGATGCATCAAGGTCATTCAAACCACAAGATATCACTTAATTAATTTTTTTGATTTTTATTTGAATTTTATGGATTTAAAATGAATTAAATAAATTAAATTAAATAAAAATAGAAAAATTAATGTTTAATCTTGAAATTAATCATGGGACGCGTGAGTGGCATGACAAGGCTGAACCAAGTGAAAAAAAGTGGGCCCTTTTGTCAAAAATTGAAGTTTCAAGGATAGTTGACTTTTGCCATTTCACAAAAATTTCCCAACTTCTCCAATGCATATCTTGCTCAATTTTGATCATATGAACATGTTCTTGGACATTTTGGAAAGGTCTTGAAGTCATCTAACCAATGCCTTTGGTCCCATGTCATTTTGATTTACCAATCTCAAGTTATGGTCTTTGACTTAAAATGCCTTTTTGTTGACTTTTTAAAATGACCTATAATGTTGAAATTGATAACTTTTTGTGAGAGCATTTCTTGGACTTGGAATGTGAAGATGAGTTGTAGGAAATGTCTTCCCCTTCAAGATGAGAATTTGATGGGATTTTTCTGATGAACTATGAAAAGGTTATGCCTTGGTCAAGTTACAGTTGACTTTTCAGCTGTCCAAAAATAGAAACTTTTGCATCTTGATGATTTTTGAGCCATTCTTGTGAAATCATGGTCAAGATTTGACAAAATGATGATTGTGGCTTCAAAATGAGATGTTGACAAAAAAATTTAACTTTTGACTGCCAAATGACCATTTTGCCCCTGCAGTTGACTATGGAGCAATTAGGGTTTTTGACTGTGCAACTTGACCTTGTGAGCCTTGAAACTTGACATGTAGGTGCTTGACAATGTATATGAGCATATGGGACTTGATTGAGCCCTTGAAAACCTCAACTTCCTTGAAGGAACCAAAACCCTAATTTGACTGGCTTATGAGGGTGTTTGAACTGTGCAACCCTTGAGTAGACTTGAGCAAATTTAGATGATGCTTGTCAAAACTTTGAAGAATATGGGAGGGCAAATTTTGGGGTACAACAGTTGCCCCTGTTCAATCTTCTTAGACCTGAGGATGTAGATTGGCTTGTGTGCCTTTCGTGATCCGAGGGTGGAAGATGATTGAACACTAGAGTGCCCAGAAGTTTGCACTCACATAGTAGAGTATCAGCAATGCGGTGGCGGGAATGGGCTTACAGATGCCATTTGGAAAGATGGTGGATAGGAGGATGGGCTTATAGATGCCATTTGGAGATGTGACAGAACCTTGTCGGGAATGGGCTTATAGATGCCATTTGGAACTGTGATGGATAGTTGTGGAGATGGGCTTATAGACCCCAAATTTTCCCTGTCAATTTCAATGATCATTTTATATTATTACTATGTTTCTAAAAAAATATGAAATTCCATTGTTTTGATTTGTGTACTTTTTGGTCTTATTTTAAAAGGGGAGGGGTGTAGTGCTTTTAAATATACCATCAAAATCTGATGGCCCATTAAGGGTTTTACTCATTTTTTTATATATAACAAAGAAGGGGTGTGCGTTTTTTTTCTTCTTTTGGGGACGACCCATAACATTTTTGGGGGCCCATTAAGTTGAAACCAACCATAAGTCAATTTATTATTTTTGTGGCAATATCATCAATATTATTAATTAATATTATCATTATTAATATTATTATTAATTTTTGTTATTATTATTATTATAAACATTATTATTTTTATATTATTTATTTTTATTGAAACGTTGGCCGAAGTCAATCCAAGGGATGAAACCCTAATGCAATCAACATTCATCTACCTATTTCTACTTCGTTAAGCTCAAGGGCCCATAAAATAAATCATATTATCAAATCAAATCTTCAGAAATCTGAACTAACTCAAATTTACAAATGCAATCAATAACAAATCAAATCTTCCGTACATTATAATACAATAATTTTTCGGTTTTACAAATCAAATCCAGAACAAATAAATTACAATCCTAATCTAATTCCTAATTTCTAAATTCAAACGACAGTCAGCAAAAGTAACAACAATTACAATAAAATTTCCTAATATGTTCTAATCCTAACACTATATAAACTCTAAGAATAAAGATAAAAAAAAAGAAGAAATTGGCGAACAAAAGAAGAGATCGATGAGAAGGAGAAGAGGGATATGGGTTTCAATTTCTAAAACCCTAGATCTTATGCCACTATCTCCACCATCGCCATCTTTGATCTTGTACCTGTGAATCAAAGAAAGAAAAGGAGAAATTAGGAGGAGAAACCAGAAGCAGAACAAAAAGAGTAAACTACGAATTCAAGTAAGCTTGAAACGACTTAGCTTTTAGGGTTTTAATTCCCTGATGATTGATGTTTTATTAGTTATTGAGGTTTGATTTGGGGTTTATGGGTTCATATTAGGGTTCCTAGTTTTCTTAAAGTTAGATTAGGGTTCTTAGGATTCTTTGGGTTAGGTTAGGGTTCTAAGGGTTTTGCCTTAGGGTTCAAAAGGTTTGTGTTCTAGGTGGATAACAGCTAGGGTTCTTAAGGCTTGGGTGAAGATCCTCAGAGCTCACGGTTTCTCACGGTGGTTTTTGGATGAAGGTGATGATTTCTTGGAGCAGCCACAGGCAGAAGCGATTTCTGGCCGGTGGCGCCCAGTGCGGGGCGATTTCCAGTGATCTCCTTTGTAGAGAGAGGCGAGAACATCTCTCTCTAGAATACAAAAACGGTTTGTTTGGTTATGTGTTTGAGAGAGAAATAAGAGAAGAAAATGAGCCTCAAGCTCGGAAATCCATTTTTTAAACACTCTTTGTATTCAGGTGCGTTGCCCTTGTAATACACCTTCAACCTTTGTCCTCTGATTACGATCAAGCGAGCGTAATCCCGTCAGTTAATGATAAACTTATGCGCATACTACACTGAATCCATGCGGGCCTCAAGCAAATTCCGTTTTGGGCCTGGCCATTCCTAATCGCACCACCAGCCCATTTATTTTGTTGTTATTAAACTGAAGTTCATACCCGCTGCACAATTTGGCTTAAACCCAATACCTATATTTAAGACCCTGTTATTCACAAACCTAGGGATTTTACTGTCTAAACTAATTTTGCACCCCCTGCATTTTTTTAAATATAATTTTTTTTAATTTACTTTAATTAATTAATTTATTTGTTTATTTAGTATCATTCTTTTTGTCACATTAGTAAATAATTTTGCATATTAATAAATTATTGAATATTTTTAAATTTGATATATTCTTGATAAACTATTTAATAGTTATTAATTAATCAAAGATCAATTTTTAAAATACTAACTCCTTTTTTTTATACTTTAATTGCATTAAATTCTTTTCTCATGCATTAAAATATACTTTTCTCTCATATTGCATCACTTATTCGAAAACATCTAACCAATAAATTACTAACTTTTTTTTAACTAACATAATTCAAACTTATATTTATTTTCAAAAAGGATTATGGGAATTTCTTTTATTGACCGCGAGCTTCGTCTACAATTCCATAATTTACAAACCCAGACTTGGTTCAAGGAGAATTCGAGATATTTCCATAATCGATAAAAAAACTAACCAAACAACTACAAACTACAAAATTGGGACTATGATTTCTTATAAGAGGATACGTAGGCATACAACTTAAAATCATGGTGAGTTTCCCTATTTAAAACTAAAACCCTATTCCTAAACCGTAAACCTAAACCCTAGTATCATTGAAAACAAGGTAGATGAGGGGTGCCTAACACCTTCCCTTCGTCTAAAGCGAGTCAACAACTTAGAATCTCTGATCAAATTAGGCTTATCTATTATATTCCCTTCCTTAGGATAAAAATTAATGGTGGTGACTCTATAATTTTCAGCCGGTTATTACAGCTGGCGACTCTGCTGGGGACCCAACCCTAGGGTTTAGAAGCCCATCTCTTTTAGGTTTAGGGTTTTGCTATTTGTTTTATTTCTACCTATTTATTTATATTATTTATTTTTTCCATTTATTTTTGTGATATTATTATCACTACCTTGTTATGTATTTTTTGGTGGGAATTTACTTTAAAAAAATTATTTTCAAAAACCTTCAAAAGAAGGTTCGTATATTGGCCAAAGGGATACATCATCCCTTTGAGTTTTTGTGACGACTTCTCCTAGAGTCGGTAGAATTCCAAAAAAGAAATATGTCTCAAGAGATATCCTCTTGGGGGGTAAGACTTTAGGATGAAACTTATGAATTTTTGTATAACCCTAAAACAAAAAACTCACGGTGAGACCTTTTACGACCTTAGAGACGAAAGTTTTGGTCTACAAAGAGGCTCCGGTTAAGGGAGGCCCTTGTGCATTTCTCTCTAGCGTAATCCATGATACCCTTAAGAAATCCACCTGATGGGGAGGGTAGAATATACGTAGGCCAAAACTAGGAGCCTACCAACTAAGGCTACCTTTTATAAAACCTGTTACTATCATCATGCATTCATATATTTTTCATCTCACATAATCATTATTCTTCATTCTTTTTTGTTTGTCTTATTCAAAGGATTAGAAAAAATTATCAAAGGTTTTGGTGAGTATCTTAAAAATGAATTCTATGGGAAAACAAATTGTGCGTGTTGGTACCGTTAAGCCAAATATGACGAAGATCAAGACCATCAAAGGAAAATTGTATGGGAAAGGTTTGAAGATGTTTGTTCGTTGCTATGGGGATACCCTTGAGTTGAAACAATTGGATGTACAGTTAGATTCTACCTCTGCCTTGGTTCAGTTCTACGATCCTCCATTAAGGTGTTTCACCTTTCAAAACTTTCAGCTAGCGCCGACTTTGGAAGAATTCGATAGACTTTTGAATTCTTCTAAGGGAAAAGCATATGTGGAAATTGGATAAACTATTGATGTTAAGGACTTGTGTTTTCACTTAATTACGAAAAAGAAGGTGATGTACAAGAAATTAAAAGACAATATTTGAAGGCTAAAGCCCTTTCTTTTGCCAATAACAAAGAATGAGAGTCTTGTGTTGATTTTTCAGGACTACTGGTCTTTAGGCGTAATTCTGTTTGCAGATATTAGTGTGTTTATGGGCGCAAAAGCTTTGAATGTGGACCCAACTCTTGCTTTTCTTGCTGATATTTACTATGCTCTTCACACTCGTTACGAAAAGGGAAGGGTATGCTGAAATGTTGTATCCCACTTCTATATTCTTCGTTTATGTATCATCTCTACAAAGAGGACTACATGATTAAAACTTTGACGCGGTTTGAGTATCCTCCAAAATTAAGGTCTCTCACTGCTAATTCTGTGTTATGGTATGCGAGGAAGCTAAATATTAGAGATACCATTTACAATTATGGAGATTTTTCTAATATCTCGTTGATTGGGTCACATGGTTGCATCAATTATAACCCTACTTTGGATTTGCGACAACTTGGGTATCCTATGGAGGATAAACCCACCAATGAACAACTTCAACAATTGATCATTCACGACATGGTAAAAAATGACCGAGAGTGTCTCAACAAGATCATCCAAGCTTAGAATAGGGTTAATAAAAGAAAGGCCAAAAGGAATAATTCTTTGGAGAAATAACCTTACACTCAATGGGTTATGGATAGGGTGCAAGTTGTTAAGTTACCATTTGATGTTGATTCTGAGTACAAGCCAGATGTCCTAGATGCTCTGCCTATATCCTTAGAAGAAATAGACAACTTAAAGAAAACTTTGAATCAAGCTCAAAATGAGAAAGAGGAATTGGAGCTTAACCTTCATAAGTTAGCTAAGGAGAAAACACATATGCAACGCGAGCTTGAGTCAAAAGACCAAAAGATTTAGAAAGACCGTGAAGCTTTTAAAAAGGAGAATCTTAAACCAAAACGTTCAACCGAAGGGTTGTTAAGTGCAACCTTCAACTTGGATTATCACAACCAACGTTTGGAGGACGCTTCTAGTGAAATCGGTAGGCCAAGTAGGTGGTACGAAAAGGCGATGCAAGACAAAAACGAGATGGAAGAAAATTTGAGGGCTCAAATTCAATGTTTGGCACAAGCTTCTTTAGATCAAGAAGAGCAAATTCAGTATCTTACTACGAGACTCTAAGATAGCCAAGAATTGGATGTAGGAGAACTTATAAAGAGGATGAGAGCAGAAAGACTTATTGCCCAAAAGACTGATGAATATGAGCAAGTTTGTCATAAGTTAAAAGACCCGCGAAAGAATTTCCTTATAAAAAGGAGACTCTACACAGAAATGAGGGCTGAAAAACTATATTGAGAAGAGCAACACGCAAAGATCACCAAGGAAAGAAAATATAATCATAAGATAATTCCGGACCTCTACCAGGAATATTGATTCTACAAAGACAAGCATTTAAGACTCGCCTTCTTAGCCAACAACCTCATTGGTGACATCCCTAGAAGTTTGAGAGATCCATAAAATGTGATGGTTCTGCTTCTGAAAGATGTTGAAGAATTCCTTAAACTTTGTAGGACAATGGTTGATGGTTTCAGAGTAGATATCCGCAAGCGCAATTAGAAGATTTTTGGTTCCCTTTAGCAAGTTAACTTTGATGTTTTGGTTTGAATATTTTTCAATATCTAAATTATATTCCTATTTTAAGGACAATTGTTATTTAATAATAAAGTTTTTATTTCCTTTATATCAGTTGTGTATTTATTTTTGAGAGGCCCACTAATAAAAAAAATAAAAACTTGGAAAAATATATATAAAATAATATGAAAGAGAATCCAAGTGAATAAGACACTCAAAAAGCGAAACTCTTAGCATATTCATACGCATCCACACATTCAAAAACGTTGCATCCCATAATTTTATACAAAAAAACTTATCTTTTTTTCAAAAACATTCTCCAGTTAAACCATTGGTAGAAAAGCATCGCCTCTCCGATTTCCATATAAAAAAAGAGCCCATCAAAAGAAAGTGACGGAACAGATCAAAGAGGATCAAGCTGAATTCGAGGAATATTTGGAGAAAGTAAAGGAAATATTGACTCAATGAAAGGAGACATGAGTCAAGTTCTGTTAGCTTTGAAGAACATCATTGAGAGGTAAGAACAGATTCCTAGGGAAACCTTTGAAGAAGTAGCCCAAACTATCGGTGCATCGAGCCGTCACCAACCAAGAAGAGAACCATGGTCAGACCCTCTAAAGTTAACTGTAGCATAACAAGAGATCAGGCAAGCTGATACTAAAGGGTTTGTCCCACCTCCACCGAAGGTAGGCGCATCCTATACTTTGTAGATTACGGTCAACAATGCAGATAATTACCTAGACTTAAAATATGGAGGCCTTGATTTTGAAGGTGCTACTCAGACACACTAACCCAAGATAGTTGAGAGTCCCTTGGCGCTCAATCAGTATAAAGCTCTTGAAGAAAGGTTGAAGATTATGGAGGGTTACGATGCTTTTAACGTCGATGCTCTTGAAATGGGTCTAATTTCAGATGTGGTGATCCTTCCAAAATTCAAAGTACCTAACTTTAGAAAATATAAGTGACTCACATGCCCAAGGAACCATTTATGCATGTAGTGCAGAAAAATGCATGCCTATGCTCAAGATCAGAAGCTGATGATCCATTGTTTCTAAGACAATTTGAGTGCGGCATCTCTAGATTGGTACATGCAATTGGAGCGAGTTCATATCCAAACATGGGCAGGTCTTGCCAATGCTTTCCTAAGACAATACAAGTACAATTTGTACATGGCGCCTAACAACATGTAGCTCTAAAACTTATCTCAGAAGAAGGATGAGTCCTTACAAGGATATGCTCAGAGGTGGAGAGAAATGGCAGCCCGTGTACAACCACCACTCATGGAGAAAAAATTGGTTGAAATGTCCATGGGTACTTTACATAGGTTGTACTATGATAAGATGGTAGGAAGCGTCTCTTCCGAATTTTTCTGATTTGGTAACTATTGGCGAAAGGATTGAAGAAGGTGTAAAGAGTGGAAAGATACAAGGAGCATCATCTAGTACCCCTTTTAATTAAAAGAGATAGGTCCCTAACTTCTCGAACAAAAAGGAAGGAGAAATTAATGTTGTCGCATTGCATCCAAGGGCACAACAACCGATGGTAATTCCATGGGAACAACAACAACATAACAAGTTTGAAAGGCCTCCGAGAAGATTTGATCCTCTCCCCATGCCTCAGTCAATTGCTGTAACACTTACTCAAAGCATCTTTTGTAGAGCTAAAGCCCCTAGCTCCGCCAATTGGGGCACTCCCGCCAAAGTATGATGCAAATGCTAGGTGCGAATATCATGTCAATTCTTTTGGGCATACCATAGAAAAATGTTAGGCCTTCAGACATAAGGTTCAAGATTTATTGGATTCCCAAGATATCACTTTAGACAAGCCAAACATCAAGACGAATCCCATGCCCCCGCATGGTGGGCCAACTGTGAAAGCAATTGAAGTGGTGACTTACTTTGGGGCAGCCAGACGAGCAAAGGCTCCAATAAACCTTTTAAAAGAATATTTGTTTGAATGTGGATTCCTCTTGGAACACAATGAAGATTTTGAGAAGATGTTACAAAAATTAGTGGACTAGGGTATAGTCTAATTCAGACAATACCCTAAAGAAGAATACGTAGCTGCGATCGGTTGAAGTATAAAGAAGTCATTGGTAATTCATTTCCAATATCCAAGTCCTAATAAGAAAACTCTCGTGATTCCATGGGGAGAGTCAACAGAAGCACCAACGATGATACCACGCCAGACTCTGAGAATTCCAATAATTCCAAAAATTACAAGGGTGATTAGGGGGCCATCACCCACTCCTTACGAAAGTAACAAAGAGGTACCACAGAGTTATGATTCTATTGTCTATGTCAATGGTTTAAAGAAAGAATGTGAATCACCGATAAGTCAAGGACTTGTGATCATAAATATAGCTGGAACAGGGGCATGACTCGCAGTGGTCGAATATATGGTCTCGAACCACAAAAGAAGAATGATGTTGTGGTTAAGGATAAGGGGGAAGTTATAGTGGAGGAAATACAAGAACAAGAACCTCCAAGCACGAATTTTACTGACCAAGAGGCAGATGAATTCTTGAAAATAATCAAGAAAAGTGATTATATGGTGGTGGATCAACTACACCAAACCCGGACCAAGATTTTAATACTCTCGTTACTCCTTAATTTAGAAGCACATCGAGACACTCTAATGAAGGTTTTAAGTTAAACTCATGTTGCAAAAGAGGTTACAGTGAACCAGTTTGACAATGTTGTAGCAAACTTAACATCTGGATCATACCTAGGCTTTAATAACAACGAGTTGCCTCCACAAGGTAGAGCTCACAACAAGGAGTTGCATATTTCCATTCAGATAGGTACAACTAACATGTCCAGGGTACTCACGAATACTGGTTCTGCCCTTAATGTTTTACAAAATTCCAGCCTAACAAAGTTAACACTAGACACTATTGTTATAAGGCCAAGTTCTACGATAGTTAAAGCTTTCGATGGTTCTCAAACTTTGGTATTTGGATAAGTGGATCTTCCTATCAAGATCAGTCCGCATTTGTTTTATATTACCTTTCAAGTAATGGATATTGAGAAAGCATATACATGTTTGCTCAAATGACCTTGGATTCATGCAGCGAGGGTTGCTACTTCAACTCTACATCAGAGGTTAAAGTTCCTCATTAAAGGAAGGTTGGTTATAATAGGAGGTAAAGAGGACATCTTTGTAAGTCACATAGAATCCTATAGATATATAATAGTGCAGATGGAGACTGCATAACAACACCATTTCAAGTCTTAAAGGTTTATTCAAGGGTAACCCTACCAGTGGAGAAAATCAAGAAACCTATTGTGACTTCATGGAGAGATTTACAGGCAGTTGGGCTACGAGAAGAAAAATCGTTTTGGTTTGGGCTATGAGTAATCAAAGGCTACCCTGAAAGACAAGGCGTAGTTTCCTCCTATCCAATAAATCTTCATCAACAAAAGAACAAATTATGGTGGATAAATGGCAATGATATCTAACAAGAGCAGCACCAAGAGAGCATCTGAATTCATCTGTGAATGTGCTTCAAGAAAAGACCTCAAGAATTAGACAACTGTGGAGATTCTAGAGATCTTGTTCTTTCCAAAGTAATTTTTCTTGTTTTTGATAGAACATATGTCAAGCCCGAGGCATAGGGGTAGCTTGTAAGGGTCCCCCAATTTGTTTCAAATAGTACTTTCAATTAATAAAGAGTTATATTTCACATTTAATTGAGATCCCTTTCTTTCTCTTTCATTTATCTCTTTTGTTTTAAAATGGAAATACTTTTCTTCCTATGCATTTTCAAATTCGCATACTAAAATTGCACCAAAACATGATAAATGTACAGATCCATGCCTAAAAACACCGATAATGTTACTGCTGATATCTGATATAATTTTGATGCACCCATCAACCAAGCGGAAGAGGAAGATGATGAAGATCTTGAACTCTCTAAAGATTTGCCAAGGGAATTAGAGCAAAAAGCTGACATTATACAACCATACCAAGAATCTATTGATACCATCAACCTTGGCATAAAGGAAGATCCGAAAGAGATCAAGGTAGGGGCAACATTAGAGGAAAGCGTCAAGGGAAGACTGATTAAGTTGTTACATGAATATGTGGATATATTTGTTTGATCTTAATGAGATATGCTAGGATTACATACATATATTGTGGTACATAGACTACCTCTCAAGGAGGGTTGTCTCCGGTTAGACAGAAGCTCAGAAGAACTCGTCCAAAAATGTCTAGCAAGATTCAAAAAGACGTCCTTAAATAATTTGATGCAGGGTTCTTAGCAGTGGTAGATTATCCACCTTGGATAGCCAATATCGTGCTAGTGCCCAAGAAGGAAGAAAAAGTACGCATGTGTGTATATTATCGGGATCTAAACAAAGCAAGTCACAAAGAAGATTTCTCGTTGCCTCATATAGACGTTTTGGTGGATAATACGGCTCAAGCTTCAGTATTTTCATTCATGGATGGTTTATTAGGTTATAATCAGATCAAAATAGCACCTGAGAATATGGAAAAGACTAATTTTTTGACTCCTTGGGGAACTTTCTATTACAAGGTGATGCCTTTTTGTCTAAAGAATGTAGGGACAACTTATCAACAAGCTATGGTCATAATATTTCATGATATGATCCACAAAGAAGTTGAGGTATATATGGATGATATGATTGCCAAATCTCATACAGAGGAGGATCATATTACACATTTACAAAAGTTATTCGAGCGTCAGCAAAAGTTCAAAATGAGGTTGAATCCGAACAAGTGTACATTTTGTGTCAGATCAGGCAAGTTAGTGGGTTTTATTATAAGTCAGTATGGTATTGAGGTGGATCCCGACAAGGTGAAGGCCATACAAGAAATGCCAGCTCCAAGAATAGAAAAGGAGGTTTGTGGTTTCTTAGGACGATTGAATTGCATTTTAAGGTTCATATCGCACCTAACTACTACGTGCGAGCCTATATTCAAATTACTTCGAAAAGATCAAACAATAGTGTGGAATGATGGTTGTCAGACCGCCTTCGAAACACTAAAGCAATATTTACAAGATCCACCAAGCTTGATGCTACCAGTTCCTGGAAGACCGCTCATCATGTACTTAACAGTGCTAGAAGGGCCAATGGGTGTGTATTAGGACAACATGATGAAATGGGTAGAAAATAACATGCAATTTATTACCTCAACAAGAAACTCACTAACTGTAAAACTAGATACTCACTCCTCGAGAAAACTTGTTGTGCATTGGCTTGGGCTACTAAATGATTAAGGCAGTATATGTTAACTCACACCACATGGTTAATAGCAAGAATAGATCCTTTGAAGTATTTGTTCAAAAAACCAACTCTTACAGCAAGAATTGCCCGATGAGAAATTTTACTATCCGAGTACAACATCTAATATGTTACTCAAAAAGCTATCAATGGTAGTGTACTAGCTGATCACCTAGCTCATCAGCCATTGCCAGAATATCAACCAATGAAGTTTGGCTTTCCAGAATAAGATGTCATGGTTGTAGGTGACTACGAAATACCAGGACCCGACGAAGGACCTAAACTAGGGGCAAGTTGGACACTCATGTTTGATGGTGCTTCGAACGCACTAGGGCATGATACCGGGGTAGTGTTGATTTCTTCGAAGAATTTTCACAAACCTTATACGACAAGATTATGTTTTGACTGCACTAACAACATCGCTGAATATGAAGCTTTATCTTGGGTCTATAAGTTTCTATTGGTCTGCGAATTAAGTACCTTAAAGTATATGGAGACTCAGCATTAGTCATATACAAAACATCCCAAACTCAGCATTAGTCAACAGTGAATAGGACACTAAACATTCCAAACTGATCCCATATCGGGATCATGTTTTGAACCTAACTACAAAATTTATGTAGATTACATTCAGTCATATTCCACGAGAAGAAAAACAGATGGCAGACGCATTGGCAACTTTATCAGCCATGTTCAAAGTGACCTAGCTAAATCACAAACCGCGCATTACAATTAGACATTTTGAAGAGCCTGTACATTGCCTTGTCATTTAAGAAGGACCAGATAACAAGCATTGGTTCTATGATATCAAAAGGTATCTAGAGAAGCAAGAATACCCAGAAAATGCCTCTACTGAATCTAGCTTCAAAGTTCTTTCTGAATGGTGATGTGTTATACATAATAAACTATGATATGATATTACTCAAGTGCGTGGACAAACATTAAGCAGATACACTTATGAGAGAAATTCACGAAGGTACTTTTGGAACTCATACAAATGGACATGCAAGGGCTAGAAAGATCTTACGAGCAGGTTATTATTGGTTGACGATGGAAGATGATTGCTACCATTATACAAAGATATGTAACAAATTCCAAATCTATGCCGACAAAATGCACGTGCCCTCGAATTTTTTGAATGTCCTAGGTTCTCCTTGGCCATTTTTGATGTAGGTAATTGATATGATAGGAATAATTGAACTGAAAGACTCTAACGGACATCGGTTCATACTCATTGCCATCGATTACTTCACCAAATGGGTGGAAGTTGCATCCTATGCAAATGCGATAAGACAAGTAGTTACTCGGTTCTTCAAGTAGAATATTATATGTAGATATGGGGTTCCTAGCATAATCGTTATAACTAACGGGTCCAATTTGAACAACAAAATGATGAAGGATTTATGTGATGACTTCAAGATCGAGTAGCATAATTCCTCACCATATCGACCCAAGATGAACGGGGTCGTTGAGGCTTCCAATAAGAATGGTGAAGACATACAAAGATTGGAACGAAATTCTCCCCTACTCTCTACATGGCTATCGTACTTACATACGTACGTCAACAAGTGCAACTCCTTTCTCTCTAGTATACAGAATATAGATGGTACTCTCGGTTGAAGTAGAGATTCCATTGCTGCGAGTTCTAATGAAAATAAAGCTTAAAGATAAAGAATGGATTCAGATGCGACTTGATCAACTTAACTTCATTAAAGAAAAATGCTTGACAGATCTGTGCCACCGTCAATTATACTAAAAATAAAATGAAGAAAGCATTTGACAAGAAGGTTCTTCCTCGAGTGTTCAAAAGAAGAGATTTGGTGTTTAAGAAGATTCTACTACCTCGCCTTGATTCACGTCGTAAATGGAAACCCAATTATGAAGGTCCATACATGGTAAAAACACCATTTTCGAGGGGTGGTCTTATCCTGACAACAATGGATGTGGAAGAACTGCCACATCCAACAAACTCCAACACAGTAAAAAATACTATGTATAAAAAGTGCGCAAAGTTTGAACCCTAAACAAGCGACTTAAGCAAAAATGAACGTCCTAGTGGATTGAAAACTCTAACGGGAGATCCAGGCAAAAATTAGGGACATAAACAAAAAAAATTTATCCTGATGGATTGAAAACCCGAAAGAGCGGTCTAGACAAAAGTTAGGGATCTTATTCAAAATAGAGAACAAATAAACTGCGATCCAAGAACTATGACTACAATCACGAAGGAGAGGGATTAATCTAAATCATATAACTCGGAAGCAAAAGAGATTGGAGCTATCAAAATGAGATTACAAAAACAGTAGTAGCAATTATCATTTTCTTTGCCATTTTCAGTTTTATTAAAAATTGTGTGATTACCTCTTTCTAGGAATTGCATCTTGTACTCACGCCTATTCAAAGGCATATTTATCAATAAAACATTTAATTTTTCAATCTTTCAATTGTGTTTTTATTTTTTCGGACTTGTTTGCAAAATACTACGACTATTTCTTGTGAATACTTTGTTGAAATCATTTTGGGGATTTGACAAACAACTAGAAGAATTTGATAAAACATCAAAGAGCATTTAGGTTAGAAAAAACATCGAAAGAAAATCCATGCCTACATCCATGCCTACGCCTACGACTATGATACAATTATCAAAATCTTGCTGACATTATTCATCTTTCTCAAATTAACTCAAAGACACCACGACAACGCAACATGCAACGTTGGGGAGTCAGTGACACAAAACCAATAGTTTAAGAAGAGAGAATATTAAAACATTTACAACAAACATTTGATATATATACAAACATTTGGTGCATATACAAACATTTGGGGCATATACAGAATGCCCAGTGCGTATGCATTTTGGGTTCCATATCAATCTAAGGCATTATGCATGTACATCATGCATGACATTTTTCAAATCTACTTTGGTAAAAACTACAACTTTTCTTGGGGCCCATCGTTGGATTATCTCGTCCACAAAATGAACAAATACCTTGGTTGAGAACAAACACAACCGATAGACTCCAATCTTATCTTTGGTTTAGTTATCTGTGATTCGATTACCGAAACACATTTCAAGTATCTATCCTCTAGTTCGTGGTAGGTATGTGAATTATCTGGATTATGATATTTATCTTCTAGGTCGTGATAAATACGTAAGTCTATTCTTGTGTCATTTATCCTCTAGGTCATGATAAACACATAAACTCTTCAAATATCTATCCTCTAGATTGGGGTAGGTATGTGAATTATCTGGACTACGATATTTATCATCTAGGTCGTGATAAGTACCTACGCATATTCTCATGTCGTTTATCCTCTAGGTTGTAATAAACATACAAACTCTTCAAATATCTATCCTCTAGGTTGTGGTAGGTATGCGAATTATCTGGATTACGATATCTATCCTCTAGGTTATGATAGGTATGTGAATTATCAGGATTATGTTGTTCATCCTCTATGTCATGATGAAGATATGAACCTATCATCGTGTCATTTACCCTTTAGGTCGTGATAAATGCACAAGCGTATCCTCTTTTCATCTATCCTCTAGGTTGTGGTAAATATCCGAATTTTCAGGGTTATATTATTCATCCTCTAAGACGTGATGAATACATAAGCCTATCCTCATGTCGTTTATCCTCTAGGTTGTGATAAATGCACAGGTTCATCCTCGTATTTTTTAGTCTCTAGATTGCCGTAAATATACAAAATTTGTGATATAATTCATTGTGTTAGTCTCTGTAATACAGTGGGAGAACTGCCTTTTTTGGTTTTGCATTTTATCGTAAATGTTGCGGATAGCAAGAGTCGCCACCGACTTTTCATTTATCCAATAAGGAAAGAGTGAAAATAACAGGAAATACCTTCGAGATTTTTTGAGTTCGGGGGCTAGCTTTTGAAAAGGGAAGGTGTTAACATTCTTTTCATCTGTAGTTATCTACGGGCTCTGAATCTTTAGCTCACTTTGTTTTGAATATTGCTTTGTGTTGCGTGTTTAAAAAATATTTTCAAAAGCCAATTTTAAGGAAAGACTTTGTAATGATTCTCGTATCTGTCCTCGAGAATGCGTACAAAGTGTTTGCTTGAAAATATTTTGAAGAAATGTGATTGTGAGAAATGCTTTAGTTTTGAAATGTTTGTGAGCAAGTGATTAACAGCGGTATACCTACTCAAGGTCTTTATTTTAATTTCCTCCTCCTTTAGATAATTCTATCCTACCATTAGTTAGTAGGAAGCCTTATTGTTTGATGTGAAGGGACAAGCGTGGGTCATTGTACAGTCATCGAAGACACCTCGTAAGGACGCTTTAGCAATTATCCTTAAGGGAATAGATCATTTACAGAAGGTGTGGTGGGGTGGGAGAACTTACTTGAGGTTTTGTGTTTGTGTTCACAAATGTTGCGGTTTAGCAAGAGTCGCCACCGACTATTCTTTTATCCAAAAGGAAAGGTGAAAAATCACAAGAAAGACCCTTCGAGATGTTTTCTTGAGTTCGGGGGGTAGATTATGAAAATGGAAGGTATTAGTAGCCTTTTCATCCATGGTTTTCCATGGGCTCTTAGTTACTTGCTAGATCACTTGCTTTTGTTTGAAAATGTGCTTAGTGTGGTTTTTGAAAGTATTTTGAAAAGGTGCCATCGTTTAGGCAAACTTTGTAATAGTTCTCATTCGTAAGAACGTATATAAAGTGTTGAGCTTTTGAAAATATTTCAATGTTTGGAAAGTGTTTTGAAGATGTTTTGAAAGTGTATGTGATTGTTTTGAAAATAGCAAGGATATTTGTTTTGAGAGTGAGCAAGTAACTAAAAGTAATCTACCTACTCAAAAGGTCTCAGTTGTGCTTTTCCTCCTCCTTTAGATATTGCTACCTTACCATTGATTTGGCAAGAATCCCCATCATTGGATGTGAAGGGATGAGTGTTGGGTCATCGTATGACCATGATAGCAATGTTGTGAGATGACTTAGCACTATTTCTTTAGGGACTAAGATCATTTTGAAAGTCAACTTTAATAGCGTCATTGAGGGACTATGATCTTGTATTTTTTGATTCGTCTGTGCTAAGACATCCCACATGCATAACATGGCCATTTTTGTAAGGCAACAAGTGAGATTACCCTAAGGGTGCATGTGTGCAAGTGTGTTTGATTGCATGCATTTGTCTTTGATTTTTGGTGGTCTACTTGTTGGTTTTATCTTTCCATACACGCCTAATTACTAGCATTTACATTTGAAAGCGATAAATTGCAGAAATATAAAGTCCTACGCTATTACAATATTTAGGGGATGGGGGTAAAAATTTATGGATGGGGGTTGCAAGAAAAAATAAGTCCTAAATTACTATTACAACCATATTGAAATAGATAAGAATGTACAGGAAATGTAAAATGATTATTTATTTAAGAAAAGAAGTGAGTTTTGTTTAAGAAAATATTTTTGTCTTTTTTATGTAAAAGAAATAAAATAAAGTGTGAAGGAAATACTTTTGATGTTTGCTGATTAATGGAATGAAGAGTGATAGCAAAAATAATGAAAAAAGAAAAAAAAAGAATCAGCGTGTTGCTGATAAAATGAAGTCAGAGGTTCTAACCCTGGCTGCTGCAAAACAGAAACATGTTAGTGAAAATTTATAAGGTCAGAAACTCTGAACCCACTGGGAACACAGTAGTTTTCAGAAGTTCTGATACCACTGGCAACTAAACAGACTTTTGAAGTTCTGAGACCACTGGCAACAAAACAAGCTTCAGAAGTTCTGAGACCACTGGCAACAAAACAAGCTTCGGAAGTTCTGAGACCACTGGAAGAACTTGGTCTCTCTCTCTATGCTAGTCAGAACATCTGTAATTTGGTTATTTCTCCACAAAACAGAAGACATGCATAGAATAGTTATAGCAGGTGTCATAGCGTTTCAGAAATAGGAAATATCAGAACTACAACAAAAACATGTGGAACCAGATGCCATGGGAATTTTGCCGCTTCTAATACCGCTTTCAATCCTTTCACCAGTTAAAATCAACTTGGTGAATTCGGACGAAGAACTTCCAATTAACAGGTTGAAGAAAGGACCAGTTAACGTACCCATAAACATATCAACCAGTTCTCTTTCGGTCAAAGGTGGTTGGACCCTACTGGCAAGGTCCCTACACTTTTTGGCATATATTTTAAATCCTTCATCACTTCCCATGGTAATATTATAAAGTTGAACTCTCGTTAGTGCCAAGTCGGTGTTGTATTGATACTGGTGATAAAAGTCAGTGGCAAAATCCTCCCACGTATGGACACGGAAACTTTCTAATTGATAAAACCACTCTAACTGAGTTCCAACTAGACTCTCCTGGAAAAAGTGAATCCATAATTTTCTGTCACCAGTGTGTGGTTGTATTTTGTGTACGTAAGATCTTAGATGTAGTTTGGGACAGGAGACCCCATCATAATTGGCGAAGACTGGTGTTTTGAACTTATAAGGAATGACGACCCCAGGAACTAGGCCCAAATAACTAAAATCCAAGCCAGGCACAGCTTGAATTTCAACTTCCTTTAGCCTATCCTCCAATTCTTTGTACCTTTCCTCACCAGCAGGTGGGTACTGTTCGTCAAAGTGATCCTCATCTTCAGAAGCTTGATCATTCACACCTTTAGCACGAGTGTTTCTTGCCTCTTCTTCTTGGTTCTCATCATCCTCAGAGGAGTCTTCGACTACTCGCACTTGGCGAATCTGTTCTCTGAATATCTTTCCCATGTTGATGAGGGCCTTCTTTTTCTTCTTTTTGGTTGTTAATGCTGTCATTAGCTCTTGTTTCCCTTTGGCCAAGGTCATCAGGGTGACTTGGAACTGAACGTTCTGAGCTTGCAAGTCCTTCACTGTCTGTTCGAGATCCATCCTTACTGAAATAAACAGTATAAAGATGAGGAAACCTGTTGTGAAAATCTTGCTTATGATATGATGTATGAATATGTATATGCGAATGATTTCAAGGATTTAAAGAATTTAAATTTGTATAGACAAAGAGTGAAAAAACGTTAACTTGCATTTAAAGAGTTCCGATTTGGATACAAACACGCCTCTTGGGCTTACAACAACTGAAATAACCATAAAGTAAACTCCTAAGACAGAAAAGTTGTGTGCATCCTCTTTGGCGCAATGTAGGTGTTTAAACTCCTTTCTTCATGAAGTTCCCTTGTAAGCTCTAATATCTTCTTCTCGCCCTCATAGAACTTAGCTTCAAATGTGTCTCGCTCTCCTTTTAACTGAATCCAAGCGTTTTGCAAATCTTCAAGATAAGTAGGCATACCAGGATAGAGGATAGTATGTGGAACGTCTCCCTCAACTATTGGCTCCATGATAACAGGTAAAACGGCTTCATAAGGCATCTTAAGACTTTGAGCGCGAGCCCGCACCCTTTTAAGATAAGGTTCCAAAGGAATGGAATTCTTACGCCCCAGTGTCTTGCTATCAACTTTGTTAACCATACTCCAAGCTCGTATAAATCTTTGACGGTAACCTTGGGTATTGCTTTCGTAGTCAAACGCAATTCCTTGGATGAGTACCTCATGAGGGCCATCTCTCCTAGCGTATCCAAATTGTCGCAAATCTAAACAAGGGTTGTAAGTAATGCCTCCCCTAATTCAAAGTAGAGGGACATTAGGAAATTCCCCACAACGATCAATGATGGTAATGTCTTCCAAAGAACGATAATACAAGCGGATATCAACATGTGAAAGTGACATCAATCTTTTAGACCACCTCATACCTTGTTCATTCTTCACCGCAAATCTAGGTATGTGCGAAATAAACCACCTAGCCAACAGAGGAGTGCAACACATCAAATTCCCTCTTTTCTTCAAAGTGCGAGAGTGAAGAGAATGTAGGATGTCTCCAAGCAGTGTAGGCACCGGATTACGAGATATGAAAACTTTGATTGCATTTATATCTATGAGTTGGTCAGGATTGGGAAATAGTACCAACCCATAGACAAGAAGAGCCAAAATCTCCTCAAAGGTTTGTAGATCCAAAGTACTCCAACACTCTTGAGCCTTTTCCAACAAAAACTTCGCTAGGAACCCTTTGACACCACTCCTTGTTACCTAATTTGCTACTATGTCTGATGGTTGCAAATGTAGAGCTTGAGCAATTTCCTCAGGTTTAGGGTCTCTTTCAATACCGCTAAAAGGTAACTG
The DNA here is from genome assembly GCA_948472305.1 of Vicia faba. Taxonomy (NCBI): domain Eukaryota; kingdom Viridiplantae; phylum Streptophyta; class Magnoliopsida; order Fabales; family Fabaceae; genus Vicia; species Vicia faba. The sequence continues at coordinate 939,438,080 of OX451741.1, read as the reverse complement.
ATCAAGAATAGGAATCCCCATGAGTTGAGAAAATTCTTCCAAAGTGGGCACAAGTTGGTAATCAGGAAAAGTGAAGCAATGATGCAAAGGGTCGAAGAATTGGACAAGCACCTTTACCATATCTTCTTCAATTCTTAAGGTAATCAAACTAAGGAGCCGACCATGCCTTTTGGTGAATGGAGAATCTTCAGGGACCCTTGATACTAAATCCTTGACTTGTGGAGGTATCTTCACAAGACTGACTTGGATAGTGTTCCTACGAGCGGAAGCCATGTGCTACAAAACAGAACAAAGACGAATTCTAAAAATCCTTGAAATGGTTAGTGAGAATGCTTATGATGTTGATGATGTTTATGTACAAATATATACAAACAAAGCAGACAAGTCCTTAGGTTTAGGCTTGCATGGAGTCTCATAGGTAAGTACCCTCTTGAAGTTTAGTTGGCTCAAACCTGTCTTAGTAATAGTAATCGGGTTCTAAGGAACTCAATATCACTGGTTTGTTTTCTCGGGCACTGTTTCAGCATAAACCTCTTTAATGGCGACCGAAATATCCCAAAAAACCAAACCTCAATGAGTGTAGTATCGAGTATCTACCAACTTCGGACTGCTCCAAAGCTGGTCATCTCACTACGTCCTAATGGCCAAGTTGGTCAAGTAAAGGTTCTAAAAGTCGGTTAGTGCTTCATGACATCACTCAGAGGCCCCGTATTCTCCTTGACTACTCAAGGGCTACCGGTACCCACAAATATGTCACACTAACGTAGCTATTGCTTAGACCGTGTCGGTATACCCTGCACAGTTTCCACAACGTATTGCTACTTACCTACAATGTATCCCAGATCCGGGTAGAGGATTTCAAACCCAAACAAAGAACTATAATGTAAAGCAAACAAATCAAACAATATAAGCAAGTAAATGTGATCTAACCCTAAAGTAACCCCACTTTTAAGGTTGACATCCCCAGCAGAGTCGCCAGTTCTCTGGTGGGGTGGGAGAACTGACTTGAGGTTTTGCGTTTGTGTTTGCAAATGTTGTGGTTTAGCAAGAGTCGCCACTAACTTTTCTTTTATCTAAAAGGAAAGGTGAAAAATCACATGAAAGACCTTTCGAGATGTTTTCTTGAGTTCGGCGGGTAGATTATGAAAAGGGAAGGTATTAGCACCCTTTTCATCCATGGTGTTCCATGGGCTCTTAGTTACTTGCTAGATCACTTGCTTTTGTTTGAAAATGTGCTTAGTGTGGTTTTTGAAAGTATTTTGAAAAGGTGCCATCGTTTAGGTAAACTTTGTAATAGTTCTCGTTCGTAAGAACGTATACAAAGTGTTGAGCTTTTGAAAATATTTCAATGTTTGGAAAGTGTTTTGAAGATGTTTTGAAAGTGTATGTGATTGTATTGAAAATAGAAAGGATATTTGTTTTGAGAGTGAGCAAGTAACTAAAAGTAATCTACCTACTCAAAAGGTCTGAGATGTGCTTTTCCTCCTCCTTTAGATATTGCTACCTTACCATTGATTTGGCAAGAAGCCCCATTGTTGGATGTGAAGGGATGAGTGTTCGGTCATCGTATGACCATGATAGCAATGTTATGAGATGACTTAGCACTTTTTCTTTAGGGACTAAGATCATTTTGAAAGGCAACTTTAATAGCATCATCGAGGGACTATGATCTTGTATTTTTTGATTTGTTTGTGCTAAGACATCCCACATGCATAACATGGCCATTTTTGTAAGGCAACAAGTGAGATTACCCTAAGGGTGCATGTGTGCAAGTGTGTTTGATTGCATGAATTTGTCTTTGATTTTTGGTGGTCTACTTGTTGGTTTTATCTTGCCATACACGCCTAATTACTAGCATTTACATTTGAAAGCGATAAATTGCAGATATGTAAAGTCCTACGCTATTACAATATTTAGGGGATGGGGGTACAAATTTATGAATGGGGGTTGCAAGTAAAAATAAGTCCTAAATTACTATTACAACCATATTGAAATAGATAAGAATGTACAGGAAATGTAAAATGCTTATTTATTTAAGAAAAGAAGTAAGTTTTGTTTAAGAAAATATTTTTGTCTTTTTTATGTAAAATAAATAAAATAAAGTGTGAAGGAAATACTTTTGATGTTTGTTGATTAATGGAATGAAGAGTGATAGCAAATATAATGAGAGAAAAAAAAGAATCAGTGTGTTGCTGATAAAATGAAGTCAAAGGTTCTGACCCTGGCATGCTCCAAAATAGAAACCTGTTAGTGAAAACGTATAAGGTTAGAAACTCTGAACCCACTGGGAACACAGTAGTTTTCAGAAGTTCTGATACCACTGACAACTAAACAGACTTCAGAAGTTCTGAGACCACTGGCAACAAAACAAGCTTCAGAAGTTCTGAGACCACTGGAAACAAAATAAGCTTCAGAAGTTCTGAGACCACTGGCAGAACTTTCTCTCTCTCTCTCTCTCTCTCTCTCTCTCTCTCTCTCTCTCTCTCTCTCTCTCTCTCTCTCTCTCTCTCTCTCTCTCTCTCTCTCTCTCTCTCTCTATGCTAGTCAGAACATCTGTAATTTGGTTATTTCTCCACAAAACAGAAGACATGCATAGAACAGTTATAGCAGGTGTCATAGCGTTTCAGAAATAGGAAATATCAGAACTACAAATCAGAGGCACGTATGAATTTGCTAATCCTAATTCTGAGTTCTAATTCCTTCAAGAGGTTCTGAACTGATTCATTCCCTACTTAGGCAGACAGAATGCATGAAATTTCAGAATATGTATGACACCAAAAACCTGATATCTACATTGTATCTAAGCATGTAAATCTGGTAATGCTTAAGTAATGTGGTGAGGGTCAGCAGAAACTTACCATGCAGCTGGAAAAAGTTTTGTGAACCGGAGTTAACCTCAACTCTGATGATGCTCTGAACAGCTTCTTCACGTAATCAGTAAGCTGAAAGTTTTCAACTTCTGGGGATGGCAAGGAGGTGATGTTCTGATTTCTTTGAGTGGATGAATGGAAAGTGTATAGCAATATGAACACATAAGTTTAGATAGTTTCTAACGTGTGGATCAGAAACTGTGTGAATGGTTTTTAGTCAAGAAATAATTGAGAACAAGTGGAATTTTTGAATGCAAGGAATCAAAAGTTAACGAGGTTTTATGTGTTGTGTTTACAGTTCTTGGAACTCTTGGAATTTTGGCAGGGATTCAAGGCTTTTCTTTCTCAAAATTTTGACCTCTCTCACAAATTTTTTCTGGACCCTTTCTCAGTGACCAATGGTGTTCTATTTATAGGCAAATTTTTGTGTGTTTGAAATGTCAAGTAGCGCTAACATCATACACTAGATGCTGACTTGCTCTTGAAGCAAGTTCCAAAAAAAGTGTGATAGTTGACAGTTTTTTTTAGCTTAGGCTGGATTAGCAAGAAGGGATTAAGGAAAAGTGAACCCACAAGAAAAAAGTAGTGCATGGACCCTTACCTAATTCTGTATAAAAGTATTTCTACACTACACGTGGAGAGATCCTTTGGACAAAGACTCAAAAGTGGCTGTGAGCATTAATGAGCATTAAATGATGATGAGATTTGTCAAAATCAGAAATCCTGTAATGTGAGATTTTGCATCATTGCTTAATTCTGGATCAGAAGTTCCATTTAGGACAAATATCCAACTTCTGATCTTTGTACCTTGTTGCCTCAGCATGTTCTGAAGGATTCCCCAGGTTTTCCAGTAACCTTCTTTGATTAACCTTTGAAAACTCTGGATTAGAATTTCTGCTTCAGCGTAGCATCCAATCTTCTGATCCTCTTACCTTATGGCTCCAGCATGTTCTGAAGGAGCTTTCAGGCTTCGTATTACGCTTTATTACCTTCTATGCATTACTCTAGCAAACTCTGACTGAACTTACGTAGATGATGAAGAGCCATGTTCTGACTGAAGACTATGTGCTGAACCATGTTTACAACTTCTGACTGCACCTTCCTGGAGGCTGGCTTAGAAGTTCTGAAGTGTCATTTTTCTTAAATACTTAGAAAAAAATCCAAGTATTTAGAAATTTGGCTTTTCCATAGTAAATTTGAAAAACTTCATATTCCAACATGTCTTGATGAAATATGATTTTTGTGATTTGATTTTGATCCAAAAGTAAAAGTTTGACCTTTTAATGTGAAGATGACTATTTATCCCTTGCAGGCGACTTTCTTGAAAAATTTGTAATTCAAAGCTCGGGATTGGATGAAAGTAAACCTGAGGATCCTGGGTGATTTCTTGAGAAAAGAGAGGGAAAATTTTGGGGTACAACAGAAGGCAACATTGAAAGGTTCATCGAGGGACTATGATCTTTGTTTTCGAGGGACTTTACTAAAGTGTCCCCGCATTCGAGGGACATGACTGTTTTTCCGAAGGCAACAAGGGAGGTTACCCTAGAGGTGTGAGTGTGCAAGTGATTTGTGATTCAGTTATTTTAATATTTGGTTAGGGTTAAATATCGTTTTTTTTATCTTGCCATACATGACCTAATTACTAATAGTAATAGTAAAATAGAAAAGGTGCGGAAAATAAATATGGAGAGATAAACCCTAAGCTATTACATGGCTTTGGGAGAGGTACATAAGTAATAGTGCCAAAAATAAATTCTAATTACTATTACAAACCGAGAAGCAATTACATAATGATGAAAAAGGGAAGAAAAAGTCTAAGCTTATTACGATTCACGGAGATGAAAGTAGGAATAATAAAAAAGGGTGAACAACGAAAAATGTTTTTCGAGGGTCTTTTGTGAAAAAAGGAATTGTAGTGAATAATTCAATAAACCTATAAAGTCTAATTAATTTTAATTAAAAAAATGATTAATTAAATTAAAAACCTCAACCCTAATTTTTATTAGCATTTGTGAAAAAGGTTTTGAAAAAAAAGGTTTTGAAAAAAAAGGTTTGTTCAAAGGTTTTTGGTTTAATGAATTTAGGGTTTGGAAATGTAAAATTTAAGAAAAACATGGAAAAATACAAAGTTTAAAAGAATACTTCCAGGGGTGGGTGTTAAACTCACTCCTTTTTCTCTTTCAGCCAAGACTTTCAGCACCAGGCCAGGCGCGCTCCTGTGTTTGAGAAGGGAACCCAACGCGCTATGTACGTTATCCTGCAAAACATGGAAAATCATGAAAAAAAACATCAAAATTCCAAAAGCATGGATCAAACCTGTGCCCTTGCATAGTAAAGTATTTAGCATGCGCGTTTTAACCACTGGGGTGGTAATACATCCATTGTTTAAAATAAAACAAATTAAATATAATACAAAATCAATGCCTTAACCGGAGAGGCTCCGAAGCCCTAGCTCGGGTCATCATCTCCAGCGAATCCATTTCTCCAAACCCACAAATAGAACGTTGTTAGAATCCCAGGGGATGCCCTACCCCCCCTAAATCAAACCGTGTGAATCCAATGGGACAGTTAGTTTGGGATAAAATGCAGTGGTTTGGGAGTTATGCCAAAAATATCCTAAATCGGTGTGAACATGGTAGTTCATGATTCCGATAGCATGGGATTCATATGATTACTTATTGCTTCCTTGGGATATCTTCGAAATATATTAGTGGAGTTAACACATGTTAAAACACAATGTTGTACCCCAAAATTTTCCCTCCCATATTCCTCAAGATTTGTCAAGAATGATCTTCAAATTGCTCAAAATGGCTCAAGGGTTGTACAGTCAAATCACCTCCTAAGGCAGTCAATTCAAAACTAGGGTTTTGGTTCTTTCAAGGAATTTGGGATTCTCAATGGTCCAATCAAGTCTCATAGGCCTATATATATTCTCAAGCACCTACATGCCAAGTTTCAAGACTCACAGTGCCAGTTTGCACAGTCAAAAGCTCCATTTGATCTACAGTCAACTGCAAGGGCAAAATGGTCATTTTGTTGTCAAAAGTCAGAATTCTTGGTCAACACCTTATTTTTGAGTTCACAATCATCATTTGATCAAGTATTGATCATGATCCCATAAGAATAGCTCAAAAATCATCAAGATGCAAAGGTTACTATTTTGGGACAGCAGAAAAGTCAACTGTACTTTGACCAGGGCATAACTCTTTCATGGTTTATCATAAAAATTCAATCCAAAGCTCATTTTGAAGATGATTCAATTTCCTACAATCCATCTTCACACCCCAAGATCAAGAAATGCTCTCACAAAAAGTTACAAATTTTTACATTATAGGTCAATTTCAAAAGTCAACAAAAGTACACTTTGAGTCAAAGGCCATAACTTGAGATTGGTAAATCCAAATGACATGGCACCAACAGCATTGGTTAGAGGACTTCATGGGCTTTCCAAAATGTCCAAGAACATGGTCATATGATCAAAATTGAGCAAGTTATGCATTAGAGAAGTTGGGCAATTTTCATGAATTTGCAAAAGTCAACTTTGCTCAAAACACCTTCTTTTTGCTAATGGGCCTCAAATCTCTTTTTGAAACTTCATCCATGACCTATGCACGACCCACCAAGTTAAATTGGATTTATTTTCTTAAATTTATTGATTAAATGGATTTTTGATACATATTAATTCATTTAATTAATTTGAATTATAAGAAAATAAAAGATTTGTTTCTTAAATCTATTTGTGAACCAAATGTGATCCAAATATGCTGACCAAGCAATGCCAATTCGTGCACAAGCTAAAAGATACAAAAATATCCAATTTTGGCAACTTGTTCAATCATGAAAAATCAAGGATATTTGATTTGTCAATCATCATCAATATTCAATATTCAAAATTAAAAGACCATTCAAGAGCATATATACTATATATACAAACCCTAGCAAGCGGAGAAGAACAAGGATTCATGCCCTAGCCATAGCTGCCAATTTCAAGAAACTTCAAAGAAAAATCAAAACTTGTTCTTGCAATCTAGGACAATTCAAGGTGCGTTGTCCATCCAAACACATTGCAGGAGGTACCAGGAGTGATTTGCAATCAAATTCAAGCACCAAAGCTCAAGGAATCACGAAATACCATCTCACGGTTTGCACTTCTAATTCAGAATTGTATCTCTTGATTCATATGCATTTGACATGTTTTTGTGATTGATTTGCGTTGCTAGAGATCATACAAAGCTAATGGAATGAATTAATTGAACCATAATGCCCTAAACCGAGAGATGCCATGATTGAATTTCTAGGGTTTTCAAGCTTTCAAATAGGGCTTTCCAAACTATGGAAAATTGGAACCAATGGGATACATGGTTGAATTCGTGAGACCAAGACGATTCCAACACATACCTCGCTAAATATTTCTTTTTGCTCTGTGTCTATTCGCTATTTTTCATGCAGGGAGATAGAAGAGGTTAAAAACCCCCCGCTATCTGATTCAATTTATGCAGGACCAAGGTTGAAGATAGTGACGTGTTATCATCTGGTTCGTGTGTTTGAAAAACGCGCGCTTTATTTTTTTGTTTACAACATATTGATTGTTTTTGTATATAATATTCTCTATTTATCCATTTAACAAAAGCGTGTCACAGCTCAATTGGCAAAGGCGTTGATGCATAGTCCATTGGGACCTGGGTTCGAATCCCAGGTCCCCCAAAACCTTGTTATTTTTCTTCCTCTGGTATTCATGTGCAGTTTTCAAAAGGAGTTCCACCATACGCTTCAAATCTCAATACGCCAAGTGGCTTCAGGCCAAGATCTAAAGGGTAGATTGGAGCATCCACCATACGCCCTGGTCAATGAGCATGCAGGGAATCACAAGGGTCAAACAGGTTGGGCGCTAATGGGCTTGGGAATTGCAAAATACACCACAAAATTGGGCCCAACACCCCCTTCATGAGTTTATTTCTTTTCCTTCCTTTTTTTATTTTTTCTTTCATTTAATTATTTTTATTATTATTATTTTAATTAACCAATTAACAAATTAACTTCTTTTCTTTCATAATAAAAAAATCAGAAAATAAAAAATATAATATTTTTATTTATTAAATTTAATTTCATTAGTTTATTTTGTAAATAAATATTAATATAATTTGTTTAGTTTTAATTAGGCATAACATTAATATTTTTGTAATAAATTAAAAATTAATTAGACTTAGGTTTTTTAATATATTCAATAATCTTATTTTTATTTCCTTAAACATTTAAAAACCCAAAAAATACATTTTTATCTAATTAATTAATTAACTTAGGCTTAATTTCATTTAGTTCAAAATAACAAAAAATCTCCTTCTTTCTTAAAAAAGGGTCAAAACCCCCAAACTCTCCGATTCAATTTTTCTCGCGCGTATTATTTTTTGATTCATATTTATAATTGTATTTGCTCCGAGGATGTAATAGTTTTGGACTTAGGACTTTTATTTACCGCTTTGATTTACCTTTCCGCAATTTACTTTTTCAAGGGTTTGTTTTTGGCGATGTAAATACCCGACGCCTTGTAATAGCTTAGTTTTATTTTCCGCAACCATTAACTGCTAGATGTATGAATAATAGGCTATGCATGACAAGATCTATCCTAACTTAAAATCAACCGTAGCTCACCATAACATGTACAAATATAACATAACTGAAAATTGACACATTTGCACATGCCACTCCTAGGGTACGCCTCACTTGGTTTCCTCGAACGTGGTCATTGAGTATAGGAAGTTTTAGAGGTCGCCCTCTTGTCCAAAGATCATAGTTGCCTCGAAACGGTTGCCTCGAAAAAATGATCTAAGACATTAGGGTTACCGCTAAGGCGTCCTAACATTACTTTAGTGACCACATGTCCCTTAATCGAATTGACCCGAAAACTCCAACGACGGTGCTACCTACTCCTCAATAGTGGGATAGCACTGTCTAAAGGACTTTAGCACAATTTAATTCCTTTTTGAGAAGGTAGATGTTCTCAGGTACTTGCTCTTTCAAAACAAAACAAATTTTTCGCACTTACACTTTTCAAACAAAGTTTTCAACAACACTTCATACACTCTTGAGGACAGAAACAAGAGTTAAATCGAAGTTTTCAAACAAAACTCTTTTCAAAACCCACGAACACAAAAAAAGCAAAACTTTTTGAAAACACAGTGAGCAAGTACCTAAGAGCCCGTGGATAACCACAGATAAAAAGGGTGCTAACACCTTCCCTTTCTATAATCTACCTCCCGAACCCGAGAAACATCTCGAAAAGGAATTTTTCTGTGCTTTTGTCCTTTCCTTGTTGGATAAAATAAAAGACGGTGGCGACTCTTGCTTACCGCGACATTTTTCAAAAACAAACGCAAACGCGAACCAGCATTCCAAAACAGTCAGTTCTCATTCCCACCGATCACAGAACTGGCGACTCTGTTGGGGACTTAATAAGTGAGGTGTACCTTAGGATTAGATCACTTGTGTTTTCAATTGTATGCTTTGTATGCTTTAAATTTTATGGGCTTGTATCGGAGTTCTATAGATCCTAACCCGGATCTGGGGGTACCCTTTTTTAGGCAAGTAGCAATAAACTGTGAGGGATCTGTCTGGCGTAGACCGACACAGATGATGCAGTAGCTACGTTGGTGTGACACCTTGGTCTGTACCGATATCCCTTATGTTGGAACGAGGAGAATATGGGTCTTCTGAGGAGTCATTAAGCACCAACTGACCTTAGAACCTTAAATTGACCAACTCGGCCATAGAACAGTAGCAATATGCTACACTCATTGAGACTAAACTCTCGCGATGATTCTGGCCGCAAGGAAAGGTTGCTAAACTGGAATTATGAGCGATTGAGGGTAGTCAATGATATTGAGATCCTCTAGGACCCGGTTACTATTTTTAGGACAAGTCTTAACCAACTGAAACTGAAAGAGGGTAGTACCTAAGCTTCATGCCAGCCTGAAATCTAAGGGCTCTTTTGTGTGACTTGTGTGCCTTCAAACTTGAACTACTTGCACATTCTTGTTATCTGACAGCATGAGTTCCTTGCAGGTTTTCTTTACAGTCCTTATCCAACAATTTGGATTTATTGCAGGGCTTACTTACATCACCTCACACTTTTGCTTAAACGCATAGCATACACATCATAACATCATACCATAGCATTTCCTTAACCATTTCAAGGATCTCAAGGGTTTGTGATGCAGGTCAGGATGAACCAAATGTCTAGCAAGGGGCAAAGGGGATTTATTTTCCTCTAGCCAAGGTTGTTTAGAAATCTAAGCACGATAACTTGAGTCAGGGGCTATGACCCACTCGATATGGTGATCTTGACTCTTGAAGAAGGACTCTCAGCAACATGAAGTTCCTTCAATCGAGCTACCAGATTCAGATTCTAACAGTTTCCTGTTTACCCTGCGAGATCCTTGAAAACATTGCATACATACATATCATTGCATAACAGGTCACCCTTTACAGGTCTCTCATGTTCTCGCTGTTTATTTCAGCAATGGCTCTCCAACAAGACAACCAGGATCTTCATACTCAAGAGACTCAGTTCAGGGAAATCTTCCTAAACCTATCCAAGGGGCAGGAAGAGTTGAGAACACTCCTCATGGGGAATTTGGTCAAGAAAAGTCCTGAAGACAATAAGGACGAATGGTTGAAACATCTGCAAGCTGAGGTAGATGCAATGAGAACCCAGATGCTGGGGCAGATGGCTCTTATCCAAGGCTTAGCTCGGGAGCAAGAAGAGTTGAGAACCATGATCAACCAACTTCATCAAGACAGATACAACAGTATGAAGCAAATAGTCAAGGCTGAGGATCAAGTCATTAATCAACTTCTGAGAAGTCAAAGGTTTGATTTGATGAAGAATAGACCTCTCCAAGTTGCTACTACCTCACAGGTCCAACAACAACCTTTCCATAAACAACGGGTTAATCAGAGGTCGTTTACCAAGCTCAACATGCCGTTGTCTCAAGCTTTGCAACACCTGTTGAGATTGAATCTGGTGACATTGGTAGGACCTCATCCGAATCCTAAGACTTCTTCACCCAACTACAATCCTGATGCAAGGTGTGCATACCATTCTAACAGTCCGGGGCATGATACTGACGACTGTTGGAAGTTGAAGTATAAAATTCAAAACCTGATTGATGAAGGAGCATTGAAATTCACACTAGATGGTCAGGCTGAGTTCTTCTACCATCCCTCCAAGGTTCACCATTTGAAGTGACAAGTACTGAGACGAGAAGACTTTTTGCTCATTAGAATTTTCAAGTTGTAATTTTCTTTTGATTGTTCGAACATTTATTCATGTCAAACTTTGTTACTTTATCAATGCATTGCATATGTCTGTTTTGAATCAATCCATTCATATTCACTATATTCAAATTGCTTTCATTTTTTGTGATGTTCAACTCTCAATTAAAAAATTCTAAGCCTTTTGAGGGAGGATGACGAAAACGATACCACGATCTTTACAGTATGCTTTTGAACAGACCCCGCTGATGAAGTACATGCATTGTTTCAAATACTAAACAGTGGAGTTATAAGGAAGATAATCCCTCGTCAACCCCTTTGAGCCAAAGAAGTTGGAGTTTTTCTTTTCATGAATTAAAACCCTTAATTATAACCTGAGGCAGGGTAGTTTTCTCAGTTGATCCAGGTGCACAATGAATGGCATCAAAGAAGTCCTTCTGAAACAAGAGACAATGAGGGTTCCGTATAATCGTAAGGACAGGCAGTCATTATCTCTCAAAATAAAAGCCCAATAAGTCAAAACCTATGAAGGAGACTTACAAAAACTGGGGCATCCCGCTGACTGTAATCACAAAAGAAACAGTTCAGGAAAAAAGACAGGGATAATAAAATCAAAAAGAAAGAGGTCCTGCAAACTCTTATAAAAATGTCTGCCTGTTCAAAATAAATTGTCAGTATCCAAACCATCACTGGAATATCAGAGCAAAGACTCAAACAAGATCTAATGCACGATTAGTTGTGTTTAGGATCGAAGAACATCACGAAGAACGGGTGGGTACAAATAAAATTTGAGTCTTTATCCTTTGTTTCTTAAACCGTGAACCAGGCCACGTTATAACCCTTAAAAGTCCTAGCTGAAGCATGGGTTAGTTCAAAAGCATACTGTTACAAAAGGTATCCTGACTCCTATAGGGCTTGCTGTAAAATCCTGAGTTGACATCACATTTTACAAAAATAAAAAAAAATAAAAAATTCGCTTGTTTTATTGAAAACTGCATTTTCAAAGAACTTCAAAACAGACATAAGATTTGCATTATTAAAATAACATTGTTTGCATATGACTATTTGTTCAACAGCAGAGAAATTCGCACGACGAATATCTAGTGAACAAAAAACCTTCTCAATAAAAAAGGTCATCTCAAGTGAAAGAAACACTTCCAACCAAGGGGCAGACATGATCATTTTCCATCATCTGGGGCAGTCAAGTCAAGATTCAAGGAATCTCTCAAGATGCCAAATAGCCAGGGGAAAATCCCCATCTGAGTCACTTGGGGCATTGGACATGAATTCCAGCAACGAATATTGCACGATCAAACATCTTCTGGTGATATGGCAACACAACACTACTGACAGTGGCACCTCCCTACATCCTGAGAGCATGGACATAGTCAAAAAAGTACTACGCATAATCAAAGACCCACTAGGTTGACTGGCCTAGGCAAAAATAAGGGCTTCCCGGCAAACCAAAAGGGTTCGGGCAAAAATAAGGGATGAAAATAAAAAAATCTGTACACCCGGCAAGTCGAAAACCTGAAAAGGCGGCTTGGGCAAAAAAAGGGCTATCCCGATGGACTGAAAACCCGAAAGGGCTGTCCAGGCAAAAATTAGGGATCAAAGCGTACGACTATGTCCCGTCATCTCGTCACTTGCCTACCAGAAGAAGATTTGTCAATTGGCAGTTATCAAGCACCTCGTAGGCCTTCTTCTCCCGCAGAAACTGGGGCAATAAGAATTGTCCGAACTGTACAAGCTGCTCTGTCCTCCAGGTACAAGGTAGATTCAGTTGAAGAGTATGATCAAGATACCTTCACTCCCCGCAGAGTAAGACAGTAATGGTAGCTCTCCCCACTGAGACTTGCAACTACGAAGGATTCAACAAATACTCTCCCCCAAGCAGAATTAGTCTACCGTCACTCCCGAAAAGGCTCGGTATTCCCAAAAGGTCTTAGTATTCCCCAGCGGAGTATAAATATATTCCCCAGCAAGCATAGAGAGCATCCTCGACAGTCTTAATATTCCTCAACAAAATATAAGAATGTTCCCGGGCGGAATACAAGGTACCCCCAGTGGAGCCATTTCCCCAGCGCAGTCTAAAAAAGCTTCCCCAATAGAGAATTGAATCATCTTACCCAGTAGATTCTGGAAGCTTGTCCCCTGCAGAATACAAATGCATCTCCTCAACCAAATTCAGAGGTTACCCCCCCACAAGAGTCTAACTGGGTTATCCTCAGCAAGCTGCAACGGAAAGATCATCCCCATCGAAGTTCTTTCTATCCCCAGTGGAGTTCATCATCAAAATCCCCAACAGAGCTAATCAACGGAATCCCCAACGGAGTTATCGTTAAAATCTCAGCAAAGCATCTCTTCCCACAGAGTAATTCCCCGCAGAGTAATCTCTTCACCAGGTTTATTCCCCAACGGAGTCATCTTCTCCTACAGGTTTATTCTTGCAACCATTTTCGTGCATCATCCCTAGTGGAAACGAAGAATTCAACCATACTCTTCAACATCAGCCCAGGATTTAACAAACTCCCCGGAATTTGTCAAGGATTTATTTTCCCAGACGAAAATACATTCATAAACATTTCACATTTCATACCTCCTATTTACATACATGATAAAGTGCATATGACACGATCTCATTTATTTGGAGAACATCATGCAGTTCATACATCATGACATTGCATACAACTAACGTTTTGCCTTTTCAGGAAAAGGTCAATCAAAAGATGGCTACCATCAACCTTTTCGAGTTCCAGATTAATACCTGTAACAAGCCAGGAAATTTTGTGGACGACTGATTGTAGATCAATACCTGTAACAAGCCAGGAAAGTTATCTACATGAAGCGATTGAAGATCAATACCTGTAACAAGCTAGGAAGACCATCTTTCTTTCTCAGTTCAGAGATTAAATACCTGAAACCAGACAGGACGACTATCTCATCGGCCAACCTTTTTAAGTTCCAGATTAATACCTGTAACAAGCCAGGAAAATATCTGCGGACGACTGATTGTAGATCAATACCTGTAACAAGCCAGGAAAGTTATCTACATGAAGAGATTGAATATCAATACCTGTAACAAGCCAGGAAGACCATCTTTCTTTCTCAAGTCAGAGATCAATACCTGTAACCAGCCAGGACAACTATCTCATCAGCCAACCTCCTTAAATTCCAGATTAATACCTGTAACAAGCCAGGAAAATATCTGTGAACGACTGATTGTAGGTTAATACCTGAAACCAGCCAGGAAAACCACCTACACGAAGAGATTGAAAATTAATACTTATAACAAGCCAGGAAAACTATTTTTCTTTCTCAGGTCAGAGATTAATACCTGAAACCAGCCAGGACAGTATCTCCTTGACCAACCTTTTCAAGTTCCAGATTAATACCTGTAACAAGCCAGGAAAACATTTGCGGACGACTGATTGTAGGTTAATACCTGAAACCAGCACGGAAAACCACCTACACGAAGAGATTGAAAATTAATACCTGTAACAAGCCAGGAAAACTATTTTTCTTTCTCAGGTCAGAGATTCATACCTGTAACAAGCCAGGAAAAGTCTGTGGACGACTGATTGTAGGTTAATACCTGAAACTAGACAGGACAATTATCTACTTGACCATCATGAAGCAACCTTACACCGGTTCCTTCTCTCATTCAGATGCAGTTTCACACAGACTCATCATCAGTCAACCCTACACCGGTTCCTTCTCTTTCAGATGAAGTTTCACACGGACTCATCATCAGGCAACCCTACACCGGTTCCTTCTCCTTCAGATGCAGTTTTACACGGACTCATCATCAGACAACCCTACACAGGTTCCTTCTTTCAATTTACAAAATTACAATTAAACAATCACCCTTGGATGGCATCTTTAAGCCCATATCCAACAGCTTCCTACCAAAAATCTCCAAATGGCATCTACAAGCCCATTCCCGACATCACAATGCTGATACTACATCATGCGAGTGCAAATTTCTGGGCACTTTAGTGTTCAATCATCTTCCATCTTTGGATCACGAAAGGCACGCAAGCCAATCTACATCCTCAAGTTTAAGAAGATTGAACAGGGGCAACTGTTGTACCCCAAAATTTGCCCTCCGATATTCCTCAAGATTTGTCAAGAATGATCTTCAAATTGCTCAAAATGGCTCAAGGGTTGTACAGTCAAATCACCTCCTAAGGCAGTCAATTCAAAACTAGGGTTTTGGTTCTTTCAAGGAATTTGGGGTTCTCAATGGTCCAATCAAGTCTCATAGGCCTATATATATTCTCAAGCACCTACATGCCAAGTTACAAGACTCACAGTGCCAATTTGCACAGTCAAAATCTCCATTTGATCTACAGTCAACTGCAAGGGCAAAATGGTCATTTTGCAGTCAAAAGTCATAATTCTTGGTCAACGCCTTATTTTTGAGTTCACAATCATCATTTGATCAAGTCTTGATCATGATCCCACAAGAATAGCTCAAAAATCATCAAGATGCAAAGGTTACTATTTTTGGACAGCAGAAAAGCCAACTGTACTTTGACCAGGGCATAACTCTTTCAGGGTTTATCAGAAAAATTCCATCCAAAGCTCATTTTGAAGAGGATGCAATTTCCTACAATCCATCTTCACACCCCAAGATCAAGAAATGCTCTCACAAAAAGTTACAAATTTTTACATTATAGGTCAATTTTAAAAGTCAACAAAAGTACACTTTGAATCAAAGGCCATAACTTGAGATTGGTAAATCCAAATGACATGGGACCAAAAGCATTGGTTAGAGGACTTCAAGGGATTTCCAAAATGTCCAAGAACATGGTCATATGATCAAAATTGAGCAAGTTATGCATTGGAGAAGTTGGGCAATTTTCATGAATTTGCAAAAGTCAACTTTGCTCAAAACACCTTCTTTTTGCTAATGGGCCTCAAATCTCTTTTTGAAACTTCATCCATGACCTATGCACGACCCACCAAGTTAAATTGGATTTATTTTCTTAAATTTATTTATTAAATGGATTTTTAATACATATTAATTCATTTAATTAATTTGAATTATAAGAAAATAAAAGATTTGTTTCTTAAATCTATTTGTGAACCAAATGTGATCCAAATATGCTGACCAAGCAATGCCAATTCGTGCACAAGCTAAAAGTACAAAAATATCCAATTTTGGCAACTTGTTCAATCATGAAAAATCAAGGATATTTGATTTGTCAATCATCATCAATATTCAATATTCAAAATTAAAAGACCATTCAAGAGCATATATACTATATATATAAACCCTAGCAAGCAGAGAAGAACAAGGATTCATGCCCTAGCCATAGCTGCCAATTTCAAGAAACTTCAAAGAAAAATCAAAACTTGTTCTTGCAATCTAGGCCAATTCAAGGTGCCTTGTCCATCCAAACACATTGCAGGAGGTACCAGGAGTGATTTGCAATCAAATTCAAGCACCAAAGCTCAAGGAATCACGAAATACCATCTCACGGTTTGCACTTCTAATTCAGAATTGTATCTCTTGATTCATATGCATTTGACATGTTTTTGTGATTGATTTGCGTTGCTAGAGATCATACAAAGCTAATGGAATGAATTAATTGAACCATAATGCCCTAAACCGAGAGATGCCATGATTGAATTTCTAGGGTTTTCAAGCTTTCAAATAGGGCTTTCCAAACCATGGAAAATTGGAACCAATAGGATACATGGTTGAATTCGTGAGACCAAGATGATTCCAACACATACCTTGCGAAATATTTATTTTTGCTTTGTGTCTATTCGCTATTTTTCATGCAGGGAGATAGAAGAGGTTAAAAACCCCCCGCTATCTGATTCAATTTATGCAGGACCAAGGTTGAAGATAGTGACGTGTTCTCATCTGGTTCGTGTGTTTGAAAAACGCGCACTTTATTTTTTTGTTTACAGCATATTGATTGTTTTTGTATATAATATTCTCTATTTATCCATTTAACAAAAGAGTGTCATAGCTCAGTTGGCAAAGACGTTGATGCATAGTCCATTGGGACCTGGGTTCGAATCCCAGGTCCCCCAAAACCTTGTTATTTTTCTTCCTCAGGTATTCATGTGCAATTTTCAAAAGGAGTTCCACCATACGCTTCAAATCTCAATACGCCAAGTGGCTTCAGGCCAAGATCTAAAGGGCAGATTGGAGCATCCACCATACGCCCTGGTCAACGAGCATGCAGGGAATCACAAGGGTCAAACAGGCTGGGCGCTAATGGGCCTGGGAATTGCAAAATACACCACAAAATTGGGCCCAACACCCCCTTCATGAGTTTATTTCTTTTCCTTCCTTTTTTTATTTTTTCTTTCATTTAATTATTTTTATTATTATTATTTTAATTAACCAATTAACAAATTAACTTCTTTTCTTTCATAATAAAAAATCAGAAAATAAAAAATATAATATTTTTATTTATTAAATTTAATTTCATTAGTTTATTTTGTAAATAAATATTAATATAATTTGTTTAGTTTTAATTAGGCATAACATTAATATTTTTGTAATAAATTAAAAATTAATTAGACTTAGATTTTTTAATATATTCAATAATCTTATTTTTATTTCCTTAAACATTTAAAAACCCAAAAAATACATTTTTTATCTAATTAATTAATTAACTTAGGCTTAATTTCATTTAATTTCATTTAGTTCAAAATAACAAAAAATCTCCTTCTTTCTTAAAAAAGGGTCAAAACCCCCAAACTCTCCGATTCAATTTTTCTCGCGCGTATTATATTTTGATTCATATTTATAATTGTATTTTCTTCGAGGATGTAATAGTTTTGGACTTAGGACTTTTATTTACCGCTTTGATTTACCTTTCCGCAATTTACTTTTTCAAGGGTTTGTTTTTGGCGATGTAAATACCCGACGCCTTGTAATAGCTTAGTTTTATTTTCCGCAACCATTAACTGCTAGATGTATGAATAATAGGCTATGCATGACAAGATCTATCCTAACTTAAAATCAACCGTAGCTCACCATAACATGTACAAATATAACATAACTGAAAATTGACACATTTGCACATGCCACTCCTAGGGTACGCCTCACTTGGTTGCCTCGAACGTGGTCATTGAGTATAGGAAGTTTTAGAGGTCGCCCTCTTTTCCAAAGATCATAGTTGCCTCGAAACGGTTGCCTCGAAAAAATGATCTAAGACATTAGGGTTACCGCTAAGGCGTCCTAACATTGCTTTAGTGACCACATGTCCCTTAATCGAATTGACCCGAAAACTCCAACGACGGTGCTACCTACTCCTCAATAGTGGGATAACACTGTCTAAAGGACTTTAGCACAATTTAATTCCTTTTTGAGTAGGTAGATGTTCTCAGGTACTTGCTCTTTCAAAACAAAACAAATTTTCGCACTTACACTTTTCAAACAAAGTTTTCAACAACACTTCATACACTCTTGAGGACAGAAACAAGAGTTAAATCGAAGTTTTCAAACAAAACTCTTTTCAAAACCCACGAACACAAAAAAAGCAAAACTTTTTGAAAACACAGTGAGCAAGTACCTAAGAGCCCGTGGATAACCACAGATAAAAAGGGTGCTAACACCTTCCCTTTCTATAATCTACCTCCTGAACCCGAGAAACATCTCGAAAAGGAATTTTTCTGTGCTTTTGTCCTTTCCTTGTTGGATAAAATAAAAGACGGTGGCGACTCTTGCTTACCGCGACATTTTGCAAAAACAAACGCAAACGCGAACCAGCATTCCAAAACAGTCAGTTCTCATTCCCACCGATCACACACAATAAAAGCAAAGATATGAAAAATCATGTATGAACCAAAACGGCAAGGTGTGCGTGAGGGTTGCAAGCCTTTTAGACCTTCAAACATGTTTCACTCTTACCCTGCAGTGTGGCTGGAAGTGAATTGTGTGGCTGGATTGCGGGGAAAGGAGTTGTAATCAGGGTTTACAAATTGCCCTAGTTTTGAAAAAATTATGGTTTTTGGGATGACTTTGGCTGCAAGGTTTTTCATGTTTATTCTTCTTGCCTGAATGCATGCAATATATAGAGCTAAATTAGGTCAAAATAAGATGGGCTTGGACTCTTATAATATGCTTTGTTTTTATTTTGTTTTATTTTAAAATTTAAATAAATAAAAATAATAAAAAAATAAATAAAAACACAAAGAGATGCATGAGTAAGATCTGAAGTGTATATGAAGTGTAGAACACGTTTGGTCTTTGAAACAAAAGCCCATTAGCCCAAAAACTCAAGTTTGCTCAATTTGAACTTCATGCATTTGCTTAAAATTTCCCAACTTGCACTAGTTATATCTCACTCAATATTCATCTTTTGAAGGTGATCTTTGATTTTTTGGAAAGCTCAAGGTATCCTCTACAAGTCATGTTTTAATCATTTTTATATTTGAAGACCTTATCTTGATGTAAGTTGTCTTGACAAAAAGTGTCTTTTTGTTGACTTTTGAAATGACCTATAATATATTGGCCCATATCTCTCAAATGAAGCATTTTTTGGACTTGATATTAGAGAGACAAAGTTGTAGAGAATTGAATATCTTTTAAAATGATTTTTGGTTGAGGCAAATCTGATGAAGCATGTGAAAGTTATGTCTGGTCAAAGTTCAGTTGACTTCTCCTTAAGAAAATCCTAATTTGGCAACTTTTGACTTTTGATGATTTGAGAGTTTTCCTTGATGAATCATGATCAAACCTTAATAAAATGATTAATATGAATTCAAAATCTTGAAGTTTGGTTGTATGTTGACCACGATTGACTTTTCGCCCAATGTAGTTGATTTTCAGTCATCTGAGTCATTGACTAATAAAACTTGTGATGCAAGGCATGAAACTTAGTATGAGCATTCTTGGAGACATATAAGAGACCATGAAATCCACTTGAGACCTTAGAAACCCAATCTTGCTTGAGAAACACAAAACCCTAGTTGTAGGTCAATTTCTTAGGGAGAGAATTTGTCTCATCAATTCTTGAGCACACTTGAGCATTTGAGAATCCTAGGAGAATGTCTTGAGTAAAAGGGAGGGACAATTTTGGGGTACAACAGCAGCCCCTATTCAATCTTGTTAAACTTTAGGAGTTATATTTGCATGTCCTCCATTCGTGGTCTGCAGGTAGAAGAGGATTGAACACTTAAGTGCCCAAAAATCTGCACTCGCCTTTGCAGGAGGTAACACTGTTGGTTGATAATATTGCTTGAATGGGATTAAAGATGCCACTCAGAGAGGTGACAAAATGTCATTGGAGATGAGCTTATAGATTCCATCCAAGGTAATTGTTGATAAAAGTATCAGAATGAGTCTACGCATGACTGCATCTGAAGAATGCTTTCCATAATGAACATATGGGAAAGGTGCTTAAGTAGCTGCTTGTTAGATTTAGCATCTGAGGGAAATGCTTGTCATTTAGATAGTCACCCCGTCTTATTTCGAGAATTGATCCACAATCAGTTTTTGTTGGTAAACATGTCATGTTTCGGGAATTCATACCACCTGGTCATGTCGATAGTTTCCCCGTCCTGTTTTGGGAATTCATACCACCTGTTCATGTTGATAGTTTCCCCGTCCTGTTTCGGGAGTTAATCTTTGCCTGGTTATATAGATAGTTTCCACATACTGCTTCGGGAGTTAATCTATGCCTGGTCACATAGATAGTTTCCCCGTCCTATTTTGAGAGTTAATATATGCCTGGTCATATAGATAGTCTCCCCTCCTGTTTTGAGAATTAATCTCCGGCCTGTTTGAAAGTTGATGATATTCGTCTGTTTGTAGACATTACTTGAAAAGATAAAATTAGTCTGTATACGATTTCATGATATATGTAATGCATGGAATAATGATATTCTCAAAGTGAGTGAGAGTGTGTTATATGTGTTTCGTATGCATATGCTATGATACTTAAGAAATGATGTATGGATGCAAGATGTCGTTGAAGTGTATCGGTAGCTTCATATAACATCTTTGTTGGGAAAAATAAATTTGTGACTACAGCTGGGAGTGAAGGATATGAATATTCAATCTTGTTTAGAATGTCTCTGCTCGGGATTCTTGCTTTCTATTTGAGGATACTCCACTGTGAATGTTAGACTTCTGCTTAGGGATAGAAGAGTTCAAGAACCTTGGTCGTTCATCCCTCTACTAGGGATGAAAGAGATGGATAATCTTCTGAGGTGTTGTATGATCGAGTTTCAAATATGGATGCTAACTATTCTACGAAGGACAAAGTTGAATGACATCTGGCGCAGTTTCAGATTCCGTAGCAACTTTCTGAGGATAGCAGCCTGGCTACACTTTGCCGAAGAAGGAAATTTTGCCGGTGATTTGCAGTAGTCAGAGAAATGAATTTGCTTGGGAAATTAAACTTCGTAGGGAAAAAAACTGATGGGGAAATAGACTATGCCGGAGAAATATACATTGCTGAGGAAATGAGCCCTGCTAGAGAAGGGAACTCTGTAGGGGATTGTACAGTGTTGGAGAAATAAACTGACTCGGGGAATTAGATTCCTGTGAACTATGTTGGTAAAGTTTCCGCCATATGTTGGGGAAATGATCAAACTCCTTTATCCGCTAGGGGGGTCTGCTGGAGAATATGGTCATGTTAATAGCTAAAATATGCCCTAATTTCTGTCTTGAAGGCATATTAGACTTGCGGGGGAATGTTTCTCCGTCTAGGATGAGCTTGTGAAGGTAACTCTGTGGGGATAATCCCATGGAGGTTGCTCTGTGGGGATTTGTGGATGACTTGAACGTTATCCCAATTCCTAGAGTCTTTAGTAAATACTTATTCTTTTTGTTATGCACATATTTGTTAACATTAATCATATTCAAATGCATATGTCATTCAATTTAGTCATTGGACGCTTTTGCGAACAAACAGAAAAAGTAAAACAAGTTTGAATTTTTAAATTGTGCTGATAATTGTATTTGAAAATTTTCCTATAACAGGCAGTTTTGTACAAAAGATAGAGATCCTAGTAATAGGAAATCATGTATAAATTAAAAGAGTACAAAGTAAAACAAAACATATAGCTATGTATAAATGACCCCATCGAGTTTAAACTCTGGTATTTCCCTTAGGTCTTCAAGCATCTCATCCCTTGTTGTCGGAAGAAGTTGACTGGATTGATTTGTAGCGTTTGAACTTGACATTGGTAACAAAGTTTGTTGTAAATAGATGATCCAACGGGTCATAGTCGTACACTTTAATCCCTAACTTTTTCCTAGACCGCACTTTCGGGTTTTCAGTCCACCGGGATACCCTTTTTTGCCCAAGCTGCATTTTCAGGTTTTCGACTTGCCGGGTGTACAATCTTTATATATATATATATATATATATATATATATATATATATATATATATATATATATATATATATATATATATATATATCCCTAATTTTTTCCTGAACCCTTTTGGATCGCCGGGATGCCTTTTTTTTTCCAAGGCCAGTCAACCTAGCGGGTCATATTCATGCGTAGTATTTTTTGACTATGTCCGCATTCACAGGATGGTAAGTATCTTAGCACCGCCAAAAAACATCTTCTTGATTACAAATGGCCCTTTGTAGGTGGCAGTCCATTTTCCCCTGGGATCACCTTGTGGTAAGACGATGCACTTTATTACCAAGTCGCGATCCTGGTATACTTGATGTTTGAATTTCTTGTTTAAGGCTTTGATCATGCGCTTCTAATACAGCTAACTAGGACAAAAAGCCGCAAGACTTTTCTCGTCGATCAAATTTAGCTGGTCCAACCTAGTTTGAATCCACTCGTCTTCGTCTAAATTTGCGTCTGTCATAATTCTTAGAAAAGGAATCTAGACTTCGACTGGTAGAATGACTTACATACCGTACAATAGAGAGAACGAGGTTGCCCCAGTTGATGTTGGTACTGAAGTGCGATAGCCATGAAGAGAAAATGGTAAAATCTCATGCCAATCTTTATATATCATTGTCATCTTCTGTATAATCTTCTTAATGTTCTTATTGGCAGCTTCCACTGTGTCATTCATCTTTGGTCGATACGGAGAAGAATTATGGTGTTTAATCTTGAACTACGTGCAGAGTTCCATGGTCATAGTATTGTTAATATTAGTACCATTGTCAGTGATAATCCTTTCGGGGATGCCATACCGAGATATAAGATTATGTTTAATAAACTGGGCCATATCATTCTTTGAAACAGAGGCAAACAAGGCTGCTTCAACCCACTTGGTGAAATAATCAATGGCGAAGAGGATGAAATGATTCCCTTTAGACGCGGTAGGCTTAATCTCTCCAATTATATCAATTCCCCACATTGCAAACGGCCAAGGAGCCGTCAAGACATTCAGAGAAACTAGAGGCACATGTACCTTGTCAACATAAATCTGACATTTGTGACAAGTTCTTGAGTGATGATGGATATAATTTTCCATGGTCGACAAATAATATCCTGCTCTCAGAACCTTCTTAGCCATAATATATCACTGGAATGAGTACCGAAGGTTCCCTCATGCATATCTTTCATATTTTTCTCAACTTCTTTCTTGTCCATACAACGAAGCAGAGTCGAGTCATGGTTACTCTTGTACAAAATTTGGTTGCTCAGGAAGAACTTAGAAGAGAACCTCCATAGGAATTTCTTGTCATTGATATATGCTCCCTCAGGGTACTCTTGAGCCTCGAGGTATCTCTTCACTTCATGAAACCAAGGCTTCTCTTCTACTATATCAGTATCATCTTCGTAACAGTGTGCTGGTTCGTCCAGTCTTTTAATGGTAATTCGAGGACCTTCATTATCCCATCTGAATTTGAACATAGATGGAATGGTTGCTAATACATCTGCCACATGATTCTCTTCTTGTGGGATATGTTCAAAAGTGATTTCCTCGAAGTACGGAATTAATGCCAATACATTCTCTTGATAAGAAATGATAATTTGATGCTTCGTATCCCATTCTCCCTTAATTTTATTGATGACTAGGGTTGAATCCCCATATACATTCACGAACTTGATTCTTAGGTGAATAGAAACTTTAATACCCATGATACATGCTTCGTATTCGGCCATGATGTTGGTACAGTCAAAGAAAAGTGTGGCAGTGATACATGCTTCCGTTTCCAAGTGCGTTAGAAGTTCCATCAAAAATCATAGTCCATCGGGATCCTGGCTCAAGTCCTTCATACAGTTTAGGTTCTTCACAATCTGTAACTAGCATAATATTCTCCTCCGGGAACTCGAAATTCATAGATTGGTAGTCGTCTACGGCTTGATGCGCCAAATGATATGCAAGTACACTTCCTTTAATTTCCTTCTGAGTGGTGTACTAAATGTTGTATTTTGTTAAGACCATTTTCCATCGGGCTATCATTCTGGAGAGAGTTGGCTTCTCGAATATTTATTTGATGGGATCCGTTTTAGTGATCAACAAAGTAGTATGGGTCAACATATACTGTCTTAGTCGGCGAGTAGCCCATGCCAAAGCGCATCAAGTTTTCTCGAGCAATGAGTATCTTATTTCACAGTCGGTAAACTTTTTGCTAAGGTAGTATATTGCATGCTTTTTTTGACCAAACTCGTCATGCTGGCCTAGTACACAGCCTATTGAATCTCCAACACTATTAAGTACTTGATTAGAGGTCTTCCTTCAATTGGTGGCATCATAATTGGAGTTTCTTGGTGGTACTCCTTGATTTTGTCAAAGGATGCTTTGCAGACATTATTCCACTTCACTACCTGATATTTCGTCAGCAACTTGAAGATCGACTCATAAGTAGTAGTTAAAATGAGAAATGAATTGGGTAATATAGTTCAGTCGTCCCAAGAAAACTCTTACTACCTTCTCAGTATAGGGAGCTGGAATTTCTTGAATGGCTTTGACCTTGGAGGGATCAACTTCAATACCTTTACCACTGACAACAAAACCAAGGAGCTTACTGGATCTCACCCCAAAATTGCACTTGTTCGGATTTAACCTCAACTTATACTTCTTCAGTCTCTCAAAGAACATGTGTAGATGGTAAAGATGTTCCTCTTCAGTTCAGGATATGACTATTATGTCGTCGATGTAGACCTCTTTCTCGTGATGAATCATGTCATGGAACAAAGCTACCATGGCACGCTGATATGTTATGCCGACGTTCTTCAACCCAAAAGGCATAACCTTATAACAGAAAGTTCCCCACTGTGTGACGAAGGTAGTTTTCTCCATGTCTTCAGAGGCCACCTTGATCTGATTATAACCTGAGAAGCCATCCATAAAGGATAATACCTTGTGTTGAGCAGTGTTGTCAACCAGAACATCAATATGTGGAAGCGGAAAGTCATCCTTGGGGCTTGCCCTTTTTAGATCTCTGTAATCTACACATATTAGCACCTTGATATCCTTCTTAGGCACTGGAACCACATTTCCAACCCACTGAAGATATGATGTAATTGCTAAGAAACATGCATTGAATTACTTCATAACCTCAGCCTTGATCTTATCTGACATCTCGGGACGCATGCGACGAATCTTGTGTTTTATTGGAGAACAATCCTCTTTCATCGATAGACGGTGAACCACAATATCAGTATCGAGCCCCGGAATGTCCTTGTATGACCATGCAAAGATCTCAATATAGTCATGTAACATCTGGATTAACCTGTTCTTGATATTGTCCTATAGGTCGGTGTTGTACCCCAAAATTTTCCCTCCCATATTCTTCAAAGTTTTTTGACAAGCATCACCTCAAATGGTTCAAAGTCTACTCAAGGGCTACACAGTCAACCATCCTCCTAAGCCAGTCAAATTAGGGTTTTGGTTCTTGCAAGGAAGTTGAGGTTTTCAAGGGCTCAATCAAGTCCCATATGCTCATAAACATTGTCAAGCACCTACATGTCAAGTTTCAAGGCTCACAAGGTCAAGTTGCACAGTCAAAAACCCTAATTGCTCCACAGTCAACTACAGGGGCAAAATGGTCATTTGGCAGTCAAAAGTCAAAATTTTTGGTCAACATCTCATTTTGAAGCCACAATCATCATTTGGTCAAGTCTTGACCATGATTTCACAAGAATGGCTCAAAAATCATCAAGGATGCAAAAGTTTCTATTTTTGGACAGCTGAAAAGTCAACTGTAACTTGACGAAGGCATAACTTTTTCATGGTTCATCAGAAAAATCCCATCCAATTCTCATCTTGAAAGGGAGGACATTTCCTACAACTCATCTTCACATTCCAAGTCCAAGAAATGCTCTCACAAAAAGTTATCAATTTCAACATTATAGGTCATTTTCAAAAGTCAACAAAAAGGGAATTTAAGTCAAAGACCATAACTTGAGATTGGTAAATCAAAATGATATGGGACCAAAGACATTGGTTAGAGGACTTCAATACCTTTCCAAAATGTCCAAGAACATGATCAAAGCTTCAAAATTGAGCAAGATATGCATTTGAGAAGTTGAGAAATTTTTGTGAAATGGCCAAAATAATTTATCCTTGAAATTTCATTTTTTGACAAAAGGGGCCCACTTTTTCCATTTGAATAAGCTTGGCCATGCTTCCCACGTGTCTCACATTTTATTTCAAAATTTAAAATTAATTTTTTCATTTTTATTTGATTTTATTGGATTTAATTCATTTTAAATCCTTTAAAATCAAATAAAAATCAAAAGGGTTAATTAAGGGACATATTTGGTTTTGATTAGCTTTGAACCACCATTATGCACATCCCAAATTCGTGCAAAGGGCTAAAGCTAGCAAGAATTCAAAATTGGCTCAAAAATGGAAGGTGTGTTAATGGAGTTTATGTCAAAATCCTAAGCATGAATGCAAAGCATTATTGGCCATAATTCTTATCAAGACTCATTACATAATGCATATACAAGTGAACACAAGAGAGGACACGACCGAAGAGGCTCAAAAACTGAAAATCACATTTCAAATTTTTGAAGCAAAAGAGCAAATCTGAAAACCTCCTTAGAGCACTTTTTAAGCCCATATTCCTATCCAAACACATTGCTGACATCCCAAGGAAGCTCTAGCAATCAAGATCAACCCTCCACGCACAAGGAATTGGTATATTGAAGTCACACTTTTCTCAAACTTTTTCATAATCGTATCTCAATATACATGCATTTTTCATACGTTTTGAATGTGGATTTACACTAATATGAAGGTTCTGAGGCTAATGGTACCCTTTGATTTAACTAACAACGCCTATATAGAGATTTCCCATGAATGCTTGCTAGGGTTTCAGGAGCTTGGAAATAGGGCTTTTCACATATGAAAAAATTGAACCTCAAAATCAGTATGGTTGAATTCGTCGCAAGGAGCCTGATTCAATGAGACCTTCGCGCTCAATTTATAATTTAACATGGCCTAATCGCTATTATCCATAAGCCTGTGTTTTGGGGGGGTTTAAAACCCCCGCTATCCTTTTTTGTTACAGGAACGAACGAAGAAGAAGATTGTGTGGCGAGACGTGAATGGAGGATTTAAATTCCAGCGCGTTTTTTTTATTTCATAACATTAACTTTGGTTTTGTTTTATAATGATTATTATCTATTACCATACAAACGCGCACCAATAGCTCAGTTGGTCAAGGCATTCGATGGTAAGGCATTGGGACCTGGGTTCGATTCCCAGGTCCCCCACTCCCTCAATATTATTTTTCTTAATGCGTTTCCATTCAGCTTCTCACCTAAGGACCACCATACAACTCCAGCTCCTGCTTGCCACGCGCCCAGAAGCCTCAATCTGAGGGGCATCATGTGAATTCCATCATGCACCTTAGTCAATGGATCTGTACGTGAATAGGGAAAGTCAAAAAAGGCCTCCTCCTGTTGGGCCAAAACTCCTCAAACCACCTCCTCAATTGGGTCAACACCCCCTATGTTTGCATTTTCTTTTTCTCTTTTATTCTTTTCTTTTACCTATTTTAAATATTTTAATTATTTTCCTTTAACTCACCAAATTAATTTTTAATATAAAAATAAAAAAAAATCAGGAAATCATAAAAATAAAAATATGTTTTATTTAATATTATTTTGTAAATAAATTTTAATAATCAAATTAGTTTAATTTAGGTTTTCAATTTTAATATTTTCTTAATAACTAAAAAATATAGAAATTAGGGTTTCTAGCATTTTTACTCTTTTTCTCAATAATTAAATTTTTTTTCTTATTATTATTAATTATTAATTATCTTGTAAATAAATATGACATTTAATTAATTAATGTAAATTAGGTCAAACTTAAACATTTTTCTTTAATAAATTAAAAACAATTTAGAACTAGGGTTTTATTTAACTTTTAATTCCAATTTAATTCTCTTTAACTTCATAAATACAAAAAAACATAAAAAATAAGTTCTTTTCTTTATTTAATCATTAATCAATTTTCAAGTTCAATTCAATTTCTTTAAAGGGTCCAACGCCCTCGCACCTTCGATTATAATTCCTTTTCGCGCGTTTGCTTTTGTTTTTCTTTTTTAATCTTATGTAATTGCCCCAAAGCCTTGTAATAGCTAATTAGGACATTTACTTTCCATACTTTTATTCAAATCGGGTCTTTGTTTAATTTGGCAATGTAGACCCGCGCCTTGTAATAGCGTAGGACTTTTACTTTCCGCGCTTTAAATTCCGCACCTTTAAACTGCTAATCACATGAAAGAATGTATGCTCAAATAAAATCAAAGCGTAGAACACTCAATACATGACAAGACAAATAATATCTGAAAATGACACACAATTCACACAGCACTCCTAGGGTACGCCTCACTGTTGCCTTGCCCCTCGAAACGTGGTCGTCGAGTACAGGACGTCTTAGTAAGTCCTTATGTCCATGAACATGGCATAAGGGTAGCTTCTAAGGTGTCCCACTGTTGCTCTGGTGATCACATTGTTGCCTTGCCCCTCGAAACGTGGTCGTCGAGTATAGGATGTCTTAGTGAGTCCTTATGTTCCATTGATCTAGTTGCCTCGAACGGTTGCCTCGGAACAAGTTGCCTCGAAACAAGTTGCCTCGGAAAAAAAGATCAATGGCATAAGGGTAGCGTCTAAGGTATCTTACTATTGCTCGGTGACCACACTGTCCATAACCCTCAAATTGACCCAAACACCTCCAACGGTGGTGCTACCTACCTCTCAATGGTGGGATGGCACTACCTTAAGGACATTTACACAGCCTAATTCCTTAGGGTGGGTAGATAACTCGTAGATACTTGCTCTAATTCAAAACAAATCAAAAACTTCTTTTCACACCGACACTTTTCAAAAAGCTTTCAAAAACAACTTTTCAAACACTCTTGAGGACTGATACGAGAGTCGATCTGAAATTTTAAACGAAACTTTTTCAAACCCACTCACCTTGAAAAGCAAACAAACATTTTGAAAACACAAATGAGCAAGTATCTAAGAGCCCGTGGATAACCATGGATAGAAAGGGTGCTAACACCTTCCCTTTCTATAAATCTACCTCCCGAACCGAGAGCTAATCTCAATAAGGAATTTTTCTGTGCTTTTGTCCTTTCCATATTGGAGAAAATAAAAGACGGTGGCGACTCTTGCTTCCGCGACATTTCGCGAAACCAGCGTTAAACAGTCAGTTCCAGATCCACCGATCACAGTCGGCACCTATCTTGACTTCTTTCTTGTTTGTTTCAGTACCCAAGTTCACAACCTCGACTAGCTCTTCATGTGGTTGTATAGCTTTTTCCTCTTGCACTAGAAATCATGCAAGTTCTCCAAGTATTTAATAATCTTCCTAACCTTTTTCCTCGGCTTGGTAGATAAAATTTTCAAAGTCATAAGTGGAAATAGCAGAATCGTTATCAACAGGATCCATAGTGGATAAGGATCTTCAATTTATTGTATAGGTGTGTGTAAGAACACATAGCTATTTCAAAAGTGTAATAAAGCAAAAATAAATACAAAGAACACAAAATTTAAATGCAAAACATCCAATGCTTTATTAAATGAAAATATGCGAATGAAATGACAACCCTTAACAAATGGACAATTGTGCCCCGGGTAAGGGCACAAGGCTTAAAGTCATTGTTTAAAAATTACATAACCAAAACTTTAAAAGCAACAAAATAGAAAGTAGCTATTACTCCTGACTAAAGGAGTTTGAGATGAGGTCTTCAGTATTCTGGTTGCTGAGTCTGTTGTCGATGGTAGGAAAGATCCAACTGTTGAGGTCATAATCATTGTCAGCATCTTCTATAGCGTTGGCTCCATTGTTGGTGACACCGAATGGTGGTCTTCCAGCACGCGCACGACAAACAACCCTCTAAGCCTCTGCAGTAAAATCCAAACCAAATTTGTCAGATTTATACAGGATGTCAGGAAGATGACCCCAAGTAGTGTAACCACCTTCTTCTACTACAGCCCTATCATCCTTCAACGAAGCCAATCTGGGTGGATCCCTGGTGGCTTTGGGAATAGTAGAAACGTCTTCGGTAGCGTTAGGAGGGATAACTTCAAAAGTCTGACAGGGAGTCTCGATGAATTCTTCGTCCATCTCTACACACCTGAATGTGTTTAAATGAATCACCATATACTCCTCTTCACCACAAACTGTAACAAGCTTTCCTTTCACGGGGTACTTCAACTTTTGATGCAACGTAGAGGTAACAACACCCGCCCCATGAATCCAAGGGACTCCGAGTAAACAAGAATAAGCTGGTCATATATCCATCAGATAGAAGGTAGAATTAAATACCTGTAAACCTACCTTAATCGGAAGATCCACTTCTCCGTGAACCATCCTCTTTGAACCGTCAAAGGTCCGAACTATAATATTACTGGGTTTCAACACAACCCCTTCACAGTCAAGCTTGTCGAGAGCACACTTTAGTAAGACATTCAGCGAGGAACCCATATCAACTAATACATGCGCTAAAGTAGTGCCCGTAAATTCAATATAGACATACAGGGCCTTGTTGTGGCTCCTTCCTTCAGGGGTCAAGTCAACATCGGAAAAGCCTAGCCCACTGTCAGTAGTTAGGCTAGCAACATAACTTCCAAATTGATCGGAAAAAATTTCTTGTGGCACGTGAGCAGATTTTAAGAACTTTACTAAAGCCTGTTGTTGTACCCCGAAATTTGCCCTCGCGCTTTTCCACAAGAAATCTCAGCTTCAAACATTTCCTGACTTTTCAAACTGGCTCAAGAATCGTACAAACGGACTTTTCTTGACAGTCAAGCAAAATTAGGTTTTTACTGATTTTCAGAGCTTTGAATTGTTTCATACAGTGGGCTTAGGGTTTGGTTGATTTTTGGTTCAATTTTGATCAAGCGAGCATGATTTGGCATTTAATCAGGAATTAGGGTTTTATGGGCATATTCTCAGAGAAATTTGAATTCCACAGCACTTTGCGGTTTATTTCAAGATTCGGATTAAAATTCGCGTTGTCTTGGTTTAATCAGTAAAAGAGACAGTGGTTTGAATTCAGTACGTTTTGATTGGGCCAGTCATATACAGTATGCAGTGTTGGATTAACAGTGTTCATGTGTTTGATCAGTCTATCTGGGTTAATTGCTGCTTTGTTTTGGATATTGAATAAGACAGACTTTAATTGATCAATGTTGTTTTATTTTAGTTATTTATTATTCTGAAATTAAATGATTGAATTTATTATTCAATTGTTTTAATTCTAAGAATTTTAAATAAATAAATAAACAATAAAGAAATTGGAATTAATTGGATAATTTAAACTTTTATTGATGTTTGAATTATTTGTACAAATTGTTGTTTATTACAGACAATAATTTACATTTAATTTAAATATTACATAGAATGAAAAATTATCCTATTTTCTAATATTCTCTGTTCTTCATTCCACTCCGGTATTCCATTTTTCATCTGCAAAAAGAAACAAGAAAAGTCAGAAAGCAGTTAATTGGAAAAGACAGTTAAATTGCTCATCATTAGGGGCCACTGACTGGGATCAGTTGACCCTCTCTGCAAATCACGGGATTTCTCCCGGTTCACAGAGAGGGAAGATCATTTTATTTCATAAATGCAAATGTCAAAAATGCGTAAGGTATAAAATTCGAGTTGCATAGAAATTCAAGATTCAAAATCCAATCCCAACTGAAAAAGTTCAATCCAAACTTTCTATCCAAAAAAACAAAAGTTACTGTCAAAATGCCAAATATATCAAAGAAAATCACAAGTACTCAAGGCTGTCATAAAAGATTTTGGCCAAGATATCAAGGAAGAGAAAAAGCACACAAACTGTCAAAAGGAGATGCAAAATGTGTTATGCAAGCAACAAACATCTTAAATCATAATTTCCCATAGTTAGCCCCTTCAGAAATAGTACAGAATATAATCATATTGAAATTCAAACTGTACTTTGGAGAGAGAGTAAAGAGAGATAAAGCAGTAGGCAGGGGTTAGGCATCAGCAGCAGACAGAAAAGAGATATACAAAATCAGAAAAGGGCCAAGACAGTTCAGCAGGCAAGTAAAAAGAAAAGATATACAAAATCAAAGAGACAAACTCAGTTCAGCTTAGAATAGGGAGAGAGATACAAACTCTAAAAGTCTAAAGCCACTACTGTCCACAAACCTCAAAAAAACTCTGCATCAGTATCAAGATCCACAAGCAAAATATACAAAACAGTTCAAGACAGTTCAGAAGAAAAGATATGAAACTCACCCAACTCTGCCTCACCACAAGACACCACTAGCCAGTACAGAAGTGAGGAGATAGAAGAAAAAAAAGGATAACCAAACATGATCAAACCTGAATCTGTCAAAAAGCAACACACTGCAAACCAATAACCTCACCCTGTCTCAACCCTCAAAAAACACCATAACCTGAACAACCTCAAGCATAAGCATCAGTGATAACCAAAACCAATACCCTGTCATCAACCAATGCTAAACTCACAAACCTAATAAACCAAATCAAAACCTCACCAAACCATTACTGTCATAACCAAACCCATCAAGCTGAAGTAAAAAAGACCAACATGATACATCTCAAAATCATCACCTGAAATACATAAACAAAACTGCCTGCACATCTCAAACCTTATACCAGTACAAAAGCCTCAGAATTTCTTCGTCATTGGCCAAGCCTCACAAAAACCACCAAAAGACACAAAAACAACATATTCGAACCAACCCCCAAGTCCTTCAGAATCTTAGATTCATCATTAGGCAATAACAAAAATTCCCAAAGGCATCCTAATCAAGATACTCAGAAGCGTGTTCAGGGCAATAAGGCAAGCGACTCAAGTCATTCAAAGGTCACAAGGCCGGCAAGCATCACAGTTCTGGGCAAGCTCAAGGCAAAAACTCTCAGGCCACATACAACAACCCAAGGCAACGCATTGTGGAAGAAGAAGATAAGCAAAAAGTGAATTTTTAAGGAGGGTTCTCAGGCAAATCTAGCAACATCATCAAAGCCCTAACATAAGCAAAGAACGAAGTTACCAGGAAAAGTCAGAAGTGAAGCAAAGCATCTCCCTTCGCCGCTCCGGCCTCCTGAGCGCTACTTCTCCACCTTCCCTCCACCTCCAAATATCAGGTAGTATAATCCTCGCCCCCTATCTCTTCTCCTTCGCCTCATAATGAAAACGAAAAATAAAGAACTCAAATTAAACAAATGCGTGTCGTTCACAAAGAAAACATAAAGCGTTGTCATCATACCTTAAATCAAGGACGCTAGGCTCATGCCTTGGAGGGAGGAAAGGCGTTGAAACGCGCTGGTGGCCGGAGGAAGCTCAGGAAGCCTAATTGGAGAAGACGAAACAAACGCGCCGTCGCTGCCTCAAGCTCTGGCCCTCATTCCAAACTGAAACAGTGCCTAACCCTAATTTCGCCCTTGTTTGGCACGGGCCTAACCCGTTCCTAATGCCTCTAAGCCCATTAACTTCTTCTAACAAATACTAACCCTTCCCTTTTCTTTGTTTTTACTTCTTAACACTAACCTTCTTTTATTATTTATTTTCATAAACAATATTCATTTCTTTTACTAACTTTATTCTCTAAACAATGTTTTTTTATTTTTTGTAAAATACTAATTTAATTAAATTGCATTTTTATCATATAAGTTAAAACATCCTTTTTAAGTATATTTATACATAAAAATAATAAACTTTTTCATAATTAAATTGAAAATACTTTTTCTTAATTTAAATACTTTTTACACACAATTAACTTAAAAACATTTTTTGAAATATATGTTATCTTTTCTTTTTTATATACATAATTAAAATTGAAATTCTTTAGTTAATATACATTTTTGTACATAATTAACATACAAAATCAAGACTCATCTAAAAAACATTTGTCTAGGTCAAACCCTAATACGACTCAATTTCATATCGCACCTGTACATAATTACACATACACAATCCATATACATATACACTTGTACACTTACACAAATATATTCACATTGCCCTATACACATTTTATCTTATATTCGTACATTCGATATTTACATTTTGATGGCGACATTCGATTTGGTTGTAAATTATTGGGTGCTATAAGTCTCATCCCCTTGTACATTTATACCCCCACTCCTGGATATTATTGTGTAATAGCGTAGATTTACATTCCGCAATTTACAGTTTTCCAATTATACCATGGTTAGACCTAGGGTTTGTATGTACATAAAATCAAAACGCTAGATAACCTAATACAAGACAAATGTATGTAATCAATACACAATCACACTTGCACCCCCCTAGGGTAATCCCACATGTTGCCTTCCAAATGGGCCATGCTTGCACGTCGAATGTCTTTGGCAAAACGAAATCAAATGATCATAAGTCCCTCGATGACGCTTTCGAAAGTCGCCTACCAAAATGATCAAGTCCCTTCAAGCAAATTGCCAAAGACACTTGGCACCATTGCATTCATGGTCTATGCGATGACCCGCGCCCGTCCCGAATAAACTTCCTAAACGCAAGATTGTCCACCAATTTCAATGGTGGAACAAAATTGTTAAAAGGGGTTAAAACACGACGAAAATCTTTTGAGAAAGCTTTAGGGTAGATGAACTCTTAAGTACTTGTCAATTTACAAAGAAAACACTTGCCTAATTTCAAAACCCACTTCACAAACACTTTTCAAAAATCAAACTTTTCAAACCCTTGAAACATCTTTTTAAAAGATAAAACACCTTTTGTAAAACATTCGAGTAAAGAATTGTTACAAGGTTAGCCTAGCGCAAGGCATCTTTTCAAAACATTTTCAAAACAATCCACAAAGCACCATTTCACACAATTGAAAACCAAGGCAAGATTGATCTAAGCAAGTACCTAAGAGCCCATGGATAACCATGGATGAAAAGGGTGCTAATACCTTCCCTTTTCATAATCTACCCCCCGAACCCACGAAATATCTCAAAAGGTTTTTGCTGTGCTTTTTTAACCTTTCCTTTAGGATAAAGTAAAAAGTCGGTGGCGACTCTTGCTAACCGCACAAGTGCGAATACGAACGCAAAACCTCAAGTCAGTTCTCCCACCGTATCACAGAACTGGCGACTCTGCTGGGGAAACTTTTTAAGTGGGGTTACCTTAGGGTTTAGATCACCTTGACTTTCAATTGATTGCTTTGTTTTACATTTATGGGCTCTGTATCGGAGTTTTATAGATCCTAACCCGGATCTGGGGAAACCCTTTTAGGTAGCAACAAGGCTGTGAGGGAACTGTGCGGGGTATACCGACATGGTTGAAGCAGTCTGCTACGTTGATGTGACACTTTGGTGTGTACCGGTAACCCTTGAGTTCAGTCAAGGAGAGTACGGGGCCGCCGCGTGGTGTCATGAAGCATCAACTGACCTTAGAACCTTAATTGACCATCTTAGCCTCTTTAGGGTAGTGAGATGACTACTTTGGTGTACTCCGAAGTCGGTTGATACTCGATACTACACTCAATTGAGGGTTGCTTTCCTGGGATATTTCGGTCGCCAGTTCAGTGGTTAAATCGAAACGATGAACAATGAAAGCAATCCAGTGACATTGGGACCTCTAGAACCCGGTTACTTTTGGTAGGACAGGTTTTAACCAACAAACTGAAAGAGGGTAGTACCTGAACCTCATGCAAGCCTAAACCTAAGGCCTTGTGTGCTTTGTGTGAATATTGTTTGCTTGTATATACACTTACTTGCTTGTGCATACATGTACATAACACCATAACATCATACCATAGCATTTTAGCATTTTCAATAACCATTTCAAGGATCTCGAGGGTTCTTTTGATGCAGGGTTACGTTGAACCAGACATCTATCAAGGGGCAAGAGGTTTCTCCTCTAACCAATCCAGTCAAAGATCAAGTGCAACAACTTGAATCAGTGGCTATGACCCACTCGACATGGTGAGCTTGATTCTCGTGGAAAGACATCCGCCGATACAAAGTTCTCCAATCAAAGATCAAGTGCAACAACTTGAATCAGTGGCTATGACCCACTCGACATGGTGAGCTTGATTCTCGTGGAAAGACATCCGCCGATACAAAGTTCTCCAATCAAAGATCAAGTGCAACAACTTGAATCAGTGGCTATGACCCACTCGACATGGTGAGCTTGATTCTCGTGGAAGGACGTCCACCGATACAGGGCCCTCCAATCCAGGAGCAGGGCTCAACCTCTAACATTCTTCTTGTGTTTACCCCAAGAGATCCTTGAAAACATGCATCCACATATCATGCATTGCATTTTGACAATCTTTCCTTTTTCAGGTTTCCTTACTCTCCTGCTGTTTATTTCAGCAAGAGATGGCTCTAGAACGGTCTGTCAAAGACATCCAAGACCAGACCGCCCAGCTACAGGAGATGTTCATGAACTTGTCTCTGGGGCAAGAAGAGATGAAAGCTCTCCTCACCAACGGCTTGGGGAGTTCCAACAATGCCAGGAATGATCAGATTGCGGAGCTGCAGTTTGATCTGACAACACTGAGGACCCAAATGATGGGATATTTGGTGGGCCAGATGGCTCTCATCCAAGACCTATCTCAAAGACAAGAGGAACTCGGAGTTCTGGTCCGCCAACTGCTTCCAAACAACCAGCTGGGGCAAACATCTGAGGTCGAAGAGCAGGTCACCGCTCAGCCTCCATCAACTCAAGACGACAAGGGGAAAGCTCCTCTGCTAGCTTCAGGGTCACAAACCCATCAACAACCTCGCCGGCGTCAGCGGGGCAATCGGCGTAGACAAGAAACGTCGGGAAGGCAGTTCACAGAGACTGACATACCGTCATCTCTAATTCTGGAGCGCTTGTTGGAGGTTAATCTGACTGCTTTGAGGGATCCTATCCGGAACCCAAATACCTCCGCTCCTGACTATCATCCCGATGCGTTTTGTGTTTACCATTCCTATAGCCCAGGACATGACACTGATAGCTGTTGGGCCTTGAAGAACAAGATTCAGGATCTGATTGACATTGGAGTGCTGAGGTTCATGCCAGACGGCGAGATGAAGATCTTCCGTTAAAAGGGTTCTCCGCTTGAAGTGACGAGACTCGAAGCTGAAAGACTTTTGCTTCTTTTTGAATTTTCAAAGTTGTAATTTCTTTTGCTGTCAAACAATTATCTGTTGATGTTAAACTCTGTTTTCATTAATGTGTTGCATATGTTTGTCTTGAATTCATCCATTCGTTTCACTACTTTTATGCTTTTCTTTATGATATTTGACTCTTGATAAAAAGCTGCAAGCCTTTAGAGGGAGGATGACGAAACAATACCGTGATCTTATACAGTATGCTTTTGAACAAACCTTGCTGATGATGTACGGGCATTTCTTTCAATTCCCAAACACTGGAGTTATAAGGAAGTTAATCCCTAGTCAACCCCTTCGAGCCAAAGAAGTAGGAGTTTCCTGTTCTAAACAGTCAAAACCTTTGATATAAACCTGGGGCAGGGTAGTATCTCAGTTAATTCAAGAGAAAACGCGCATTGAAGTCGCAAACTCTCAGTTCGTAATATAACGAACGACGTCGAAAAAGAAAGCATTCCTTCGGAATCAAAAGACAAGGGTGGTTCCCTATCACATAGACGGTCAATCTCTCAAAAGAGAAAAGCCCACTGAGCCAAAACCTATGAAGGAGGCTTAAGAAAGCTGGGGCATCCCGCTGACAGTAATCTCGAAAACGGTAACAGTCAGGCGAAAGTTAGGGATAACAAATCAAAATCAAAATAGTGAGGTCATTACAAAATCCTCAACAACATGAAAAGTGTTGGAAAATAAAAAGGAGATGATGACTGTCTCCCAAATTCAAACCGGTGAACCATCGCCCAAAAGTCGTTCCGAACTCAAAACAAAGTGCGACGCACAATTAACTGAGCTTAGGTTGAAGAACATCACGAAGAGAGGGTGGGTACAAATATACTTTGAGCCTTTATCCTTTGTTTCTTAAACCGTGAACCAGGCCACGTTACAACCCTCCAAAAGTCCTAATTGAAGCATGGGTTAGTTCGAAAGCGTACTGTTACAAAAGGTATCCTGACTCCTGTAGGGCTTTGCTCTAAATCTTGTGTTAACTTGTCTTATAGTTTTCTGCTAAAAACGCATTTTTCAAAACTTCGAGACAAACATAAACTTTGCATTGCTTGAATATCACTGTCTGCATTTAACCCCTTTTGTTTGACAGCGAAGAAGTTCATACAGCGAATGTTCAGAGGAACGAAAACTCTCTCAGTAAGTCAAAATCACTTCAAAAGAATAACACTTCCATTACAAATCTCCTATCAACAAGGGGCATGACATGTCGCAATCCAATTAACCTGGGGGCAGTCCAGTCAAGGTCCAACAGATCTTTCAAAATTCAGTTAACCTGGGGCAGTCCAGTCAAGATTTCAAGAAATCTCTCAATATGCAGAGTAATCCGATTCAAGATTCCTTCATCACCACTTGGGGCATTCGAATGTCAAAAGTGTTCAACAAATCAACTACAAACATTTCCAGATTCGATTCCTGTATCCAGCCAGGGCATATCTGTTGACGACTACATTTCCGGATTCGACTCCTGTATCCAGCCAGGGCATATCTGTTGACTACATTTCCAGACTCGACTCCTGTATCTAGCCAGGGCACGTCTGAAGAGTTTGAAGATTCGACTCCTGTATCCTGCCAGGGCATATCTATCAACTATCACCTTTCCAGATTCGACTCCTGTATCCAGCCAGGGCATGTCTGAGGAATTCCAGATCAACACCTGCAACAACCCAGGAAACATCTGTGAACGACCGATTGTAGACCAACACCTGTAATAAACCAGGATTTCATCTACATCACCACTTGGGGCATTCGAATGTCAAAAGTGTTCAAAACCCGATGCAGTTTTACACAAGATCATCATCAGGAAGCCCTACACCGGTTCCTCTTCAAGATTTCTGAAAACAGTTCACGGGTTCTCCAAGTAAACGGATGTTAACCTATCGCTTGTTCAGAATCTTCTCAAGACTTCTGAAAACAGTTCATGGATTCTTCCCAAGTAACGGATGTTAATCTATCAGCTTGTTCAGATGCAACCTTTGAATTTAGTTTCCGGACGCTTCCCAACAACGGATGCTGCTCTATTGCTAATTCAACTTCAAGACTTCTGAAAACAGTTCACGGGTTCTCCAAGTAAACGGATGTTAACCTATCACTTGTTCAGATTCTTCTCAAGACTTCTGAAAACAGTTCATGGATTCTTCCCAAGTAACGGATGTTAATCTATCAGCTTGTTCAGATGCAACCTTTGAATTTAGTTTCCGGACGCTTCCCAACAACGGATGCTGCTCTATTGCTAATTCAACTTCAAGACTTCTGAAAACAGTTCACGGGTTCTCCAAGTAAACGGATGTTAACCTATCACTTGTTCAGATTCTTCTCAAGACTTCTGAAAACAGTTCATGGATTCTTCCCAAGTAACGGATGTTAATCTATCAACTTGTTCAGATGCACCTTTGAATTCAGGAGCCTCCCAACAACGGATGCTGCTCTATTGCTAATTCAACTCCAAGACTTCTGAAAACAGTTCATGGATTCTTCCCAAGTAACAGATGTTAATCTATCAACTTGTTCAGATGCACCTTTTAATTCAGGAGCCTCCCAACAACGGATGCTGCTCTTTACTGATTCCACTTCAAGACTTCTGAAAACAGTTCATGGATTCTTCCCAAGTAGCGGATGTTAATCTATCAGCTTGTTCAGATGCAACCTTTGAATTTAGTTTCCGGACGCTTCCCAACAACGGATGCTGCTCTATTGCTAATTCAACTTCAAGACTTCTGAAAACAGTTCACGGGTTCTCCAAGTAAACGGACGTTAACCTATCACTTGTTCAGATTCTTCTCAAGGCTAACAACCACGGAAGATCGTATTCCCAGAATTCTCCCCATCCCCAGCAGAGTTCATCAAAATTCCCCAGCAGTAACTTATCTGTGCAAATCCCCAGCCAGGGAATCCCCCGGAATTCAATTCCCCTCAGAGTTTAAGCTTCAGTATCCCCAGCAGATCAAGAGCTTCAAATGGACAATCCCCAGCGGAGTCAGACTTTTAAACCTTCTCCCCACAGAATTTTGGAAGGACAAATCTTGAGTTCCCCAGCGAGGTCTCCAGAGTTACCTCCCATCAAGCTGACGATTCTCAAGTCTGACCTCCCCGGCATGAGTTTACTAGTTGGAACTCCCTAGTAGAGGTCATCATGGATTCTCTTCCCCAGCAACAGCCCAGGATTTATTTTCCCCGGCGGCAGTCAAGATGCTTTTATCTTCAGCCATCTCGGAATCATATATCCTTGGCAAGATTAGCTCATCAGATTACATGCGCATTCATTACATTCATATCATAAACATTAATGTCACATGCATTGCATCATGCATCATAACATCGCATACAGCTAACCCTTTGCCTTTTCAGGAAAGATCAGTCGACACAGATCATCTCTTGAGATTCATCCAAAAATAGTTCAGATGTGACCCGGACACGGCGGCATTCTGATACTTATTCCAGATCCATTCAGGCGCATCATCAAGAAACCCTACACCGGTTCCCCTTCAACTTCTTAGCTTCTGAAACAGTTTACGGTTTCTTCCCTACAACGGAGGTCAATCTACCGACTGATTCAGACTCTTCTCAAATTTTTGAAAAAAATAGTTTACGGACGTGTCCCAGCAACGGATGCTGCTCTATGGCTTATTCAATCTCAAATAGTTTACAGATTCTCCAGACACGGACGTCAATCTGTTGCTTGTTCAGACCCCAATTCAGAGATATTCCAAAACAGGGATGCCCTTCTGATACTCGTCCACTCACCATTGACGTACAGTTCAACATCACCAGATGGCATCTATAAGCCCATCCTCCTACCAGCAGTCGCCGAGTGGCATCTATAAGCCCATTCTCAGATGGCATCTCTAAGCCCATCCCCCGACAAATTCTTTCGCACCAGGTGGCATCTTTAAGCCCATCACCAAATGGCATCTTTAAGCCCATTCACCTCCACCGTCACATCGACGAGTGCAAATTTTCTGGGCACATTAGTGTCCAATCTCCTTTTACCTTCAAGTCGCGAAAGGCAAACTTGCCAATCTAACTCTTCAGGTCAAAGAAGATTGAACAGGGGCAACTGTTGTACCCCGAAATTTGCCCTCGCGCTTTTCCACAAGAAATCTCAGCTTCAAACATTTCCTGACTTTTCAAACTGGCTCAAGAATCGTACAAACGGACTTTTCTTGACAGTCAAGCAAAATTAGGTTTTTACTGATTTTCAGAGCTTTGAATTGTTTCATACAGTGGGCTTAGGGTTTGGTTGATTTTTGGTTCAATTTTGATCAAGCGAGCATGATTTGGCATTTAATCAGGAATTAGGGTTTTATGGGCATATTCTCAGAGAAATTTGAATTCCACAGCACTTTGCGGTTTATTTCAAGATTCGGATTAAAATTCGCGTTGTCTTGGTTTAATCAGTAAAAGAGACAGTGGTTTGAATTCAGTACGTTTTGATTGGGCCAGTCATATACAGTATGCAGTGTTGGATTAACAGTGTTCATGTGTTTGATCAGTCTATCTGGGTTAATTGCTGCTTTGTTTTGGATATTGAATAAGACAGACTTTAATTGATCAATGTTGTTTTATTTTAGTTATTTATTATTCTGAAATTAAATGATTGAATTTATTATTCAATTGTTTTAATTCTAAGAATTTTAAATAAATAAATAAACAATAAAGAAATTGGAATTAATTGGATAATTTAAACTTTTATTGATGTTTGAATTATTTGTACAAATTGTTGTTTATTACAGACAATAATTTACATTTAATTTAAATATTACATAGAATGAAAAATTATCCTATTTTCTAATATTCTCTGTTCTTCATTCCACTCCGGTATTCCATTTTTCATCTGCAAAAAGAAACAAGAAAAGTCAGAAAGCAGTTAATTGGAAAAGACAGTTAAATTGCTCATCATTAGGGGCCACTGACTGGGATCAGTTGACCCTCTCTGCAAATCACGGGATTTCTCCCGGTTCACAGAGAGGGAAGATCATTTTATTTCATAAATGCAAATGTCAAAAATGCGTAAGGTATAAAATTCGAGTTGCATAGAAATTCAAGATTCAAAATCCAATCCCAACTGAAAAAGTTCAATCCAAACTTTCTATCCAAAAAAACAAAAGTTACTGTCAAAATGCCAAATATATCAAAGAAAATCACAAGTACTCAAGGCTGTCATAAAAGATTTTGGCCAAGATATCAAGGAAGAGAAAAAGCACACAAACTGTCAAAAGGAGATGCAAAATGTGTTATGCAAGCAACAAACATCTTAAATCATAATTTCCCATAGTTAGCCCCTTCAGAAATAGTACAGAATATAATCATATTGAAATTCAAACTGTACTTTGGAGAGAGAGTAAAGAGAGATAAAGCAGTAGGCAGGGGTTAGGCATCAGCAGCAGACAGAAAAGAGATATACAAAATCAGAAAAGGGCCAAGACAGTTCAGCAGGCAAGTAAAAAGAAAAGATATACAAAATCAAAGAGACAAACTCAGTTCAGCTTAGAATAGGGAGAGAGATACAAACTCTAAAAGTCTAAAGCCACTACTGTCCACAAACCTCAAAAAAACTCTGCATCAGTATCAAGATCCACAAGCAAAATATACAAAACAGTTCAAGACAGTTCAGAAGAAAAGATATGAAACTCACCCAACTCTGCCTCACCACAAGACACCACTAGCCAGTACAGAAGTGAGGAGATAGAAGAAAAAAAAGGATAACCAAACATGATCAAACCTGAATCTGTCAAAAAGCAACACACTGCAAACCAATAACCTCACCCTGTCTCAACCCTCAAAAAACACCATAACCTGAACAACCTCAAGCATAAGCATCAGTGATAACCAAAACCAATACCCTGTCATCAACCAATGCTAAACTCACAAACCTAATAAACCAAATCAAAACCTCACCAAACCATTACTGTCATAACCAAACCCATCAAGCTGAAGTAAAAAAGACCAACATGATACATCTCAAAATCATCACCTGAAATACATAAACAAAACTGCCTGCACATCTCAAACCTTATACCAGTACAAAAGCCTCAGAATTTCTTCGTCATTGGCCAAGCCTCACAAAAACCACCAAAAGACACAAAAACAACATATTCGAACCAACCCCCAAGTCCTTCAGA
This sequence comes from Vicia faba, assembly GCA_948472305.1. NCBI lineage: Eukaryota > Viridiplantae > Streptophyta > Magnoliopsida > Fabales > Fabaceae > Vicia > Vicia faba. Next base: position 939,394,322 of record OX451741.1, on the reverse strand, counting down.
ATCTTAGATTCATCATTAGGCAATAACAAAAATTCCCAAAGGCATCCTAATCAAGATACTCAGAAGCGTGTTCAGGGCAATAAGGCAAGCGACTCAAGTCATTCAAAGGTCACAAGGCCGGCAAGCATCACAGTTCTGGGCAAGCTCAAGGCAAAAACTCTCAGGCCACATACAACAACCCAAGGCAACGCATTATGGAAGAAGAAGATAAGCAAAAAGTGAATTTTTAAGGAGGGTTCTCAGGCAAATCTAGCAACATCATCAAAGCCCTAACATAAGCAAAGAACGAAGTTACCAGGAAAAGTCAGAAGTGAAGCAAAGCATCTCCCTTCGCCGCTCCGGCCTCCTGAGCGCTACTTCTCCACCTTCCCTCCACCTCCAAATATCAGGTAGTATAATCCTCGCCCCCTATCTCTTCTCCTTCGCCTCATAATGAAAACGAAAAATAAAGAACTCAAATTAAACAAATGCGTGTCGTTCACAAAGAAAACATAAAGCGTTGTCATCATACCTTAAATCAAGGACGCTAGGCTCATGCCTTGGAGGGAGGAAAGGCGTTGAAACGCGCTGGTGGCCGGAGGAAGCTCAGGAAGCCTAATTGGAGAAGACGAAACAAACGCGCCGTCGCTGCCTCAAGCTCTGGCCCTCATTCCAAACTGAAACAGTGCCTAACCCTAATTTCGCCCTTGTTTGGCACGGGCCTAACCCGTTCCTAATGCCTCTAAGCCCATTAACTTCTTCTAACAAATACTAACCCTTCCCTTTTCTTTGTTTTTACTTCTTAACACTAACCTTCTTTTATTATTTATTTTCATAAACAATATTCATTTCTTTTACTAACTTTATTCTCTAAACAATGTTTTTTTATTTTTTGTAAAATACTAATTTAATTAAATTGCATTTTTATCATATAAGTTAAAACATCCTTTTTAAGTATATTTATACATAAAAATAATAAACTTTTTCATAATTAAATTGAAAATACTTTTTCTTAATTTAAATACTTTTTACACACAATTAACTTAAAAACATTTTTTGAAATATATGTTATCTTTTCTTTTTTATATACATAATTAAAATTGAAATTCTTTAGTTAATATACATTTTTGTACATAATTAACATACAAAATCAAGACTCATCTAAAAAACATTTGTCTAGGTCAAACCCTAATACGACTCAATTTCATATCGCACCTGTACATAATTACACATACACAATCCATATACATATACACTTGTACACTTACACAAATATATTCACATTGCCCTATACACATTTTATCTTATATTCGTACATTCGATATTTACATTTTGATGGCGACATTCGATTTGGTTGTAAATTATTGGGTGCTATAAGTCTCATCCCCTTGTACATTTATACCCCCACTCCTGGATATTATTGTGTAATAGCGTAGATTTACATTCCGCAATTTACAGTTTTCCAATTATACCATGGTTAGACCTAGGGTTTGTATGTACATAAAATCAAAACGCTAGATAACCTAATACAAGACAAATGTATGTAATCAATACACAATCACACTTGCACCCCCCTAGGGTAATCCCACATGTTGCCTTCCAAATGGGCCATGCTTGCACGTCGAATGTCTTTGGCAAAACGAAATCAAATGATCATAAGTCCCTCGATGACGCTTTCGAAAGTCGCCTACCAAAATGATCAAGTCCCTTCAAGCAAATTGCCAAAGACACTTGGCACCATTGCATTCATGGTCTATGCGATGACCCGCGCCCGTCCCGAATAAACTTCCTAAACGCAAGATTGTCCACCAATTTCAATGGTGGAACAAAATTGTTAAAAGGGGTTAAAACACGACGAAAATCTTTTGAGAAAGCTTTAGGGTAGATGAACTCTTAAGTACTTGTCAATTTACAAAGAAAACACTTGCCTAATTTCAAAACCCACTTCACAAACACTTTTCAAAAATCAAACTTTTCAAACCCTTGAAACATCTTTTTAAAAGATAAAACACCTTTTGTAAAACATTCGAGTAAAGAATTGTTACAAGGTTAGCCTAGCGCAAGGCATCTTTTCAAAACATTTTCAAAACAATCCACAAAGCACCATTTCACACAATTGAAAACCAAGGTAAGATTGATCTAAGCAAGTACCTAAGAGCCCATGGATAACCATGGATGAAAAGGGTGCTAATACCTTCCCTTTTCATAATCTACCCCCCGAACCCACGAAATATCTCAAAAGGTTTTTGCTGTGCTTTTTTAACCTTTCCTTTAGGATAAAGTAAAAAGTCGGTGGCGACTCTTGCTAACCGCACAAGTGCGAATACGAACGCAAAACCTCAAGTCAGTTCTCCCACCGTATCACACCTGTGCATGGGCCCCATAACACAGTAATATGGATAATATGGATATTTTAGAGGGGGTCTGCCCCAGCTGTTCAACGATCTTGTAATCACTTTTCCTAATAATTTTCAATACCTCCTCCAACTCTTTCCTAGAGGTATCTTCAACTGTAGCTTCCTTAGGTGATTCCATCTGGGCAGGCTCCGTCATTTATTCTTTGCCCCGAGTCTCAGTAGTTGACTCAGTAGCTGTGACTCGAACTGGTGTGACAGCAGTCTTCGAAGAGATTTCCAAAGAGAAAACCTTCTAATTATAGTAACCTTACTGGTCCCAGCGATATTGTCAGCATTGGGTCAGTAACTTCAGTACCTTCATATTCAGCAATAGATAGTTCTTGCTTGACATCCTGGTAGTAGACGTCGGCTCCATAGTTCAACGAGATAGCTTTGTCCAAGGAATATGGAATTGGTACGGGTGAATTGATTATCAGGGAGAAACTTTGAGTTTGGCAGTGATCCTTATAGGACCATTGGGAGTGATCCTAATGGGAGTGCCAGATAATACAGATACCTCTTCCAGCTCCAAGTCTTGCAACAAATTTTTAACAAACGGAATCTTCTCAACCAGAATAAGGTGATTGTCCATTAAACGTTGAATACCTTATTCTAGCAACTTGCAGCCATTGGGTTGGGTTGTGCAGCAGTAACATCTTTCAATACAACCCGAAAATAAACAGGTCTGCAACAGATTCTTCTTGATAGTCGGGAGGGGAGTAGCCAATTCACTTACAGTAGAAACGTAAAGAACATAATCAATAGAACTTATGCCTTTGTTGGGCTTCAGCATAGGTGCAGTAATCACGTTGGGAGTCTCGGCTGGATCAAACACAATCTCTTTGTTGTCAATCATATTCTGAATTTTGTTCTTTAAAGCCCAATAACTATTGGTGCCGTGCCCGGTGCTATTGGAATGGTAGGCACATTTCACATTTGGATTATAGCGAGGAGAGGAGGTGTTGGGATTCTGAGGAGGATCCCTTAGTGTAATCAGTGCTGCTTTCAGTAAGTGTTGTAATTCCTGAGACAACAACATGTTGATATTTGTAAATTGTCTTCTAGGTGTATATGACCTACGCAGATTGTTTTGTTGTTGTTGTAGCGCACACGCGTGATTAGAAATTAGCACGTCTCCCACAGATTTATTACGATTATTTCTAGTACAACCCTTTTGGTCATACACAACATTTGTTTCCTTCTTACCGTTGAATGTCTTCTTTACAGTACTCGAAAATGCAGCTACTTGAATCATTCTGCTTCAAATACCACTTTCAACTTGTTCCCCTGTTAGTAATAATTCGGTAAAACCAGATGAAGAACTTCCTATCAAATGATTAAAGAACTTCCCTGTTAAAGTTCCCATGAACATATCAACCAGCTCCCTGTCAGATAGAAAAGGTTGAATTCTTCCAGCCAAATCTCTCCATTTCTGGGCATATTCTTTAAACCCTTCATTCAAGCCCATAGTCATACTTTGTAGTTGCACACGAGTTGGTGCAAGTTCAACATTGTATTGATATTGATTCTATAAAGCAGCAGCCAAGTCTTCCCAAGTACGTATATTGGTTCCTTCCAGCTGATAGAACCATTCTAGTTGTGTTCCTGATAAGCTCTCTTGAAAAAAGTGAACCCATAACTTTCTGTCAGTAGTATGGGGTTGAACTTCTGGACATAAGACCTCAGATGAAGCTTAGGACAAGAAACACCATCATATTTGGCAAAGACGGGGACCTTGAACTTGTGAGGGATGACAACCCCCTAGATAAGCCCCATCTCTGCAAATCTAGCCCAGACACTTTCCGGATCTCCATAGCATTAAGTCGATCTTCCAGCTACTTGTATCTTTCATTAGCGAGAGGAAACAGTTCAGCAGAATAGTTTTCATCAGAATCTTGGCTAGAACCAAGGTTGTTATTCTCTTCAGCTTTCACAATGTTGTCTTCTTCACCCTGATTGTCATTTTCATCAGAGGGAATATCACATCTCTGAGCTTGTTTAGGAGGACCATTAAACCTTCTTCCCATGTTGAGGATACCAGCCAGTTTCCTAGTCTTCTTCTTCTTGGCAATAAGTGTCATTAATTCTTGCTACCCCTTGGCTAAGTTCAGAAGCGTCTCTTGGAATTGGGCATTTTGAGCTTGACTTTTACGGTTTGTTCAAGAGACATCTTTTACTGAAAAAAAGAACAAGAGGATGAGAAATCCTATCTTGGGAAATACATGTTATGTAATGATGACATGCATGATATGTGGATGCAATGTTTTCAAGCATCTCATGAGATAAACAAAAGGAAATGTTAGAAGTTGAGTCTGGCTGCAACTTTGACTAAAGAACTTTGTGATTTTGAACGTCCTTCTATGAGAATCAAGCTCACTATGTCGAGTGGCTCCTAGCCTTTGACTCAAGCGAAAGTATTTTGATCTTTGGTGACATTAGAGGAAAATAAATCCCCTTTCCCCTTGCTAGCAGTCTGGTCCATGATAAACATACATCACAGACGCTTGAGATCCTTGAAATGGTTATTGAAAATGCTATGGTATGATGTCATGATGCTATGATGTCATGTTTGAATAGATAACAAACACAACAAAGCACACAAGAGCCTTAGGTTTAAGGCTTGCATGGGGTTTGTAGGTAAGTACCCTGTTCAAGTTTAAGTTGGCTCAACCTGTCCTAAGAATAGTAACCGGGTTCTACGGATCTCGATATCCATGATTTTTCTCACAGGTTTTTTTTAGTACGACAACTGACTTGCCACCAAAAAAAACCGAGAGTTAGATCTCAATGAGTGTAGCATCGAGTATCAACCAACTTCGGACTGCACCAAAGTCGACCATCTCACTACCTTCTAATGGCCAAGTTGGGTCAATTAAGATTCTAAAAGTCGGTTAGTGCTTATGACACCACACAGAAAGCTAGTGTTATCCTCGAGTGACTGAAGGAACACCAGTACAAACCAAAGTGTCATACTAATGTAGCCACCACTTCAACCATATCGGTCTACACCGTATAATTTCCATGATTTATAGCTACTTGCCTAAGGAATCACCAAATTCGAGTGTAGGATATTTTCAAAAATTAAAACCCAAGCAACCCTCAAATGTAAAGCAAACAATCAAATGAAAAAGTGATCTAACTCTAAGGTAACCCCTCTTTTTAGTATTCCCCAACAGAGTCTCCAATTCTGTAATAGGTTGGGAGAACTGAATTTTATGGTTTTGCATTTTATCGCAAATGTTGCAGATAACAAGAGTCGCCACCGACTTTTCTTTTATACAAGAAGGAAAGGGTGAAAATAATAGGAAAAACCTTCGAGATTTTTTGAGTTCAGGGGGTAGGTTATGAAAAGGGAAGGTGTTAGCACCCTTTTCATTTGTAGTTATCTACGGGATCTTAATCGCTAGCTCACTTTGTTTTCAAAATTGCTTTATGTTGTGTGTTTGAAAAATATTTTGAAAATCCAATTGTGAGGAAAGACTTTGTAATGATTCTCGTATCTGTCTTCGAGAATGCGTACAAAGTGTTTGTTTGAAAATATTTTGAAGAAGTGTGATTGTGAAAAATGCTTTAGTTTTCAAATTTTTGTGAGCAAGAGATTAACAACGGTCACCTACTCAATGTCTTTCTTGTAACTTCCTCCTCCATTAGATAGTTCTATCCTACCATTAGTTAGTAGGAAGCCCTATCATTGGATGTGAAGGGACAGGCGTGGGTCATCGTACAGTCATTAAAGTCAACTCGTAAGGACGCTTTAGTAATTATCGTTAAGGGACTAGATCATTTACCGAAGGCAACTCCGAAAGAGTCATCGAGGGACTATGATCTTTTTTTCGAGGGTCTTTGTTAAAGCGTCCCCATGTTTGAGGTACATGACTGTTTTTCCGAAGGCAACTGAGGAGGTTACCCTAGAGGTGTGAGTGTGCAAGTGATTTGTGATTCAGTTATTTTAATCTTTGATTAGGGTCAGCTATTGTTTGTTTTTATCTTGCCATACATGACCTAATTACTAACAGTAATAGTAAAATAGAAAAGGCGCGAAAAATAAATGCGGAAAGATAGACCCTAAGCTATTACACGGCTTTGGGAGAGGTAAATAACTAATAGAGTGCAGAAAATAAACCATAATTACTATAACAAACCGGGAAGCAATTATATAATGATGAAAAAGAGAACGAAAAGTATAAGCTTATTACGATTCTCGGAGATGAAAGTAGAAATAATAAAAAAGGGTGAACAAGGAAAAATGTTTTTCGAGGGTCTTTTGTGAAAAAAGGTTTTTAACGATTAATCGAATAAACCAAAAAAGTCTAATTAATTTTAATTAAAAAATTTGATTAATTAAATTAAAAACCTAATCTGTAATTTTGATTAGAGTTTGTGAAAAAGGTTTAGAAAAAAAATAGGTTTGTTAAAAGGTTTTTGGTTTAATGAATTTAGGGTTTGGAAATTAAAAATTTAAGAAAAACATGGAAAAAACAAAGTTTAAAAGAATACTTCTAGGGGTGGGTGTTGAACCCACGCCCTTTACTCTTCCATCCAACACTTTCACCGCCAGGCCAGGCGCGCGTCTGTGTTTGAGAAGGGAACCCAACGCTCTATGTATGTTATCCCTCAAAACATGGAAAATTATGAAAAAAAAACATCAAAATGCCAAAAGCAGGGATCTAACTCGTGCCATTGCATAGTAAAGACATTAGCACGCGCTTTTTAACCACTGGGGTGGTGATACAACCATTGTTTAAAATAAAACAAATTAAATATAATACGAAATCAATTCCTGAACTGGAAGGCACGAGATCCCTAACTTCTGTCATCTTCTCTGGCGACTCCCTTTCTCGAAACCTACAAATCAAACGTTGTTATAAATCTAGGGGTGCCCTACCCCCTAAATCTAAACATGTGAATCCAATGGGACAATTAGTTTGGGCTAAAACACACTGGTTTGAGAGCTATGTCAAAAATATCTCAAATCAGTGTGAACATGGTAGTTCATGATTTCAATAGCATGAGATTCATACGATTGATTATTCCTTTCCTGGGACATCTTGGAAACATATTAGTGGAGTTAGCACATGTTAAAACACAATAAAATAAAAGATATGAAAAATCACGCATAAACCAAAACGGTAAGGCATGCGTGAGGGTTTCAGGACTTTTGGACCTTCAAAGATGTTCCATTCTTACCCTGCAGTGTGGCTGGAAGTGAATTGGGTGGCTGGATTGATTGGAAAAGAGCTGTAATTAGGGTTTACAAATTACCCTAGTTTTGGAAAATTTGTGGTTTTGGGGATGACTTTGGCTGCAAGGTTTTTCGTGTTTTTTCTTATTGTCTGAATGCATGCAATATATAGAGCTGAATTAGGTCAGAATAACTTGGGTTTGGACTCTTGTAATAAGCTCTGTTTTTATTTTATTTTATTTTGAATTTTAAATAATTAAATTAAAATCCAAGGAGGTGATGAGTAAGATCTGAAGTGTATATGAAGTGTAGAATTTGTTTGGTCTTTGAAACAAAATCCCATTAGCCCAAAAAATCAAGTTTGCTCAATTTGAACTTCATGCATTTGCTCAAATTTCCCAAATTGCACTAGTCATAACTCTTTAAATTTTCATCTTTTAAAGGTGATCTTTGACTTTTTGGAACACACGAGATGTCCTCTACAAGCCATATTTTGATCATTTTTGCATTTGAAGAAGTTATCTTGATGTAAGTTGCCTTGATAAAAAGTGTCTTTTTGTTAACTTTTGAAATGACCTATAATGTATTGGTCCATATCTCTCAAATGAAGAATTTTTTGGACTTGAGCTTAAAGAAACAAAGTTTTAGAGAATTGAATTTCCTTCAAAGTATGCTTTGGTTGAGGAAAATCTGATGAAGCATGTGAAAGTTGTGTCTGGTAAAAGTTTAGTTGACTTCTCCTTAAGAAAACCCTAATTTGGTAACTTTTGAATTTTGATGATTTGAGAGTTTTCCTTGATGAATCATGATCAACCCTTTATCAAATGATGAATATGACGTCAAAATCTTGATGTTGACCAAAAATATTGAAGTTTGATTGTACGTTGACCACAATTGACTTTTTGTCCAATGTAGTTGATTTTCAGTCATCTGAGCCATTGATTGAGAAAACTTGTGATTCAAGGCATGAAACGTAGTATGAGCATTCTTCGAGACATATAAGAGACCATGAAATCCACTTGAGACCTTAGAAACCATATCTTTCTTGAGAAACACAAAACCCTAGTTGTAGGTTAATTGCCTAGGGAGAAAATTTGTCTGATCAATTCTTGAGCACCCTTGAGCATTTGAGAACCCTAGGAGAATGTCTTGAGTAAAAGGGAGGTAAATTTTTTGGGTACAACAGTCTCCATGCAATAATTTATTATCAAGCACTATTTTATTCATCCCCTAGAATGAGATGAATAGACAAAATATGTGTTGTAATACAGTGGGAGATATGACTTAGTTTTGTGTTTTATCGCAAATGTTGCAGATAGCAAGAGTCGCCACCAACTTTTCTTTTATCCAATAAGGAAAGGGTGAAAAGAATAGGAAAGACCTTTTTGGATTTTGAGTTTGGGGGGTAGGTTATGAAAAGGAAAGGTGTTAGCACCATGTTCATCTGTGTTTATCTACGGGCTCTTAATTGCTAGCTCACTTTGAAAATTTTCTTTGTGTTGTGTCTTTGAAAATATTTTTGAAAACGCCAATTATAAGGTGAACTTTGTAATGATTCTCGTATTTGTCCTCGAGAACACGAATAAAGTGTTTGTTTGAAAATGTTTATTGAACAGTGTGATTTGTGAGAAATGTGTTTGTTTTTTGTGAGAAAGTGATTAAGATATACCCTACCCAAGGTCGTTCTTGTGTTTTCCTCCTCCTTTAGATATTTCTATCCTACCATTAGTTAGTAGGAAGCCCTATCATTGAATGTGAAGGGACATGCGTGGGTCATTGTACAGTCATCGAAGACAACTCGTAAGGACGCTTTAGTAATTATCATTCAGGGACTAGATCATTTACCGAAGGCAAGATCGAGGGACTATGATCTTTATTTTTGAGGGACTTTGCTAAAGCGTCCCCACGTTTGAGGGACATGACTGTTTTCTGAAAGGCAATGAGGGAGGTTACCCTGAGGGTGCGAGTGATTTGTTTTCAGTTATTTTAGTCTTTGCGTTAGGGTTAGATATCGATTTGTTCTTAGTCTTTCCATACAACCCTAATTACTGAGCAATAAACATAAAAATAATGAAAAATAGTAAAGTGCGGAAAGTAAACCCTAGACTATTACAACGCTTCGGGGCAGTTACAAAAGTAGAAAAATGTGGGAAAGTAAACACTAATTACTATAACCTCCCGGGAAATAATTATAATAACGAGGAAAATGCGAGAAGAATAAATTACGTGGAAAAAGAATGTAAGAATAAAAAAACGAACAATGTTTTTCAATGATTTCTTGATGAAAAAGGTTTTTGATTATTAAATAAACCAAAAAAAGCATAATTAATTTTAATTAAAAAAAGTTGATTAATTAAGTTAAAAACCTAAAAAACTAATTTAATTAGGGTTTGTAAAAAGAATTTGAAAAAATTAAGTTTGTTTAAAAAGGTTTATGGTTTTCTGAATTTAGGGTTTTTAAGGAAAAATAAGGAAAAAAAACAAGGTTTTAAAATAAATTACTAGGGGTGGGTGTTGAACCCACGCCCTTAGCCTTCCTACCCAGCACCTTCACCACTGCGCCAGGCGCACTTATGTGTTAGGGAATAGAAACCAACGCGCTATATAACCTACAAAACATGAAAATATGAAAATAAATAAAAACACCAAAAGGCAGGGATCGAACCCGTGCCCTGGTATAGTTATGCCTTAGAGTGTGCATTTTAACCACTGGGGTGGTTATACATCAATTGTTATTCCTAAAACAGAGTAACTATAACACAAAATCAATGCCTGGACCAGACAGGCGCCGGAGCCCTAGCTCCGGTCGTCTTCTTCGTTGAGTATGTTTTTTAAACCTGCGAAAAAACAAAGATTTGAGGTCCCAAAAGACCATATCCCCCATAATTCAAGGCACGCAAATTCAATGAGAGTTTTGGTTTAGGCTGAAATGTATTGTAACAATATATATGCCCAAAATAAAGTGAACCAGTGCAATCATGGTGATGCACGATTCCTGCAGTATGGGACTCCTGCGATGGTCCAATCGTGTACTAATGAATCTCAGAAATGCATCAATAATGTTAGCTTCAATCAAAACATAAAGAAAACTGAAATATGAATTCATGAAATAATAACAAAACGATGATGCATTCAGTGATGTTTCGAGCCCTTTGGATCATCAAGAATGATCCATTCTCACCCTATTCTGCTCCCGGAAGTGAATGGAAGGGTTAATATGCCCCGAGAGTGGTTGCAATAAGGGTTTGCAAGTTGCCCTAATTTTAATGATTTTGGAGTTTTTGGAAGAGGCTCTTGAACAATATTTTTTGTGTGAGCCTTTGTCTGAATGTGGAGGATATATATGGGTGAAATTATGTCAAATGAACATTGGCTTGGATTAGGTAAGAAGCCTTGGTTTTATCTTATTTATTTTGAATTTTAAAATAAATAAAAACCAAAATAAAGAGGTCAAGGGGTGCATGAAGTAATTCATAGGTTCATATGAGGTGTATAATGCGCATGAAACCTTGAAACAATAGACCATTTCCCCAAAAATCCAAGTTTGTTTACTTTAGGTTTCATGCATTTGCTCAAAATTTCCCAACTTGCACCAATGATAAATTTCTCAATTTTTATCATTTGAATGTGATCTTTGACTTTTTGGAAAGTTAAAGATGTCCTATACAATATCTATGTTGATCAATTTTGCATTTGATTAATTTATCTTGATGTAAGTTGCCTTGACAAAAAGTATATTTTTGTTGACTTTTGAAATGACCAATAATGTTTTGGCCCATATCTCTCAAATGAAGCATTTTTTGGACTTGAGCTTAAAGAAATAAAGTTGTATAGAATTGAAGTTCCTTCAAAATGAGATTTTGTTGAGGAAAATATGATGAAGCATGTGAAAGTTATTCTTGGTCAAAGTTCAGTTGACTTCTCCTTAAGAAAACCCTAATTTGGTAATTTTTGATGGGAGTTTTATTGATGAATCATGATCAACCCTTGATAAAATGATGAATATAAATTTAAAAAATTTATGTTGACCAAAAATCTTGAGGTTTGAATATATGTTGACCATAGTGGACTTTTTTCCTAATACAGTTGATTTTCAGTTATCTGAGCCATTTACTAAGCAAACTTGTGATGCAATGCATGAAACTTGGTATGAGAATTCTTTGAGACATATAAAAAACCATGGAAACCACTTGAGGCCTTAGAAACCCAAACTTCCTTGAGAAAAGTGAAACCCTAGTTGTAAGTCCATTGCTTAGGAGGAGAATTTGTCTGATCAATTCTTGAGCAACGTTGGGCATTTGAGAACCCTAGAAGAATTTCTTGAGATAAATAGGAGGGAAATTTTTTGGGTATAACAGCTTCCCCTATTCAATCTTCTTAAACCTGAGTAGTTATATTAGCATGTCTGCCTTTCGGGATCTGAAGGTGGAAGAGGATTGAACACTTAAGTGCTCAGAAATTTGCACTCGCATGTGCAGGAGGTAACACAGTTGGTTGATAAAATTTCTTGAACGGGCTTAAAGATGCCATTTGGAGAGGTGACGGGATGTCGTTGGGATGGGCTTATAGATGCCATCCAGAGTAATTGTTGATAAGAGTAATAAAATGAGTCTACGCTTGATTGTATCTGAAGAATGCTTTCCAGAATGAACCTTTGGGGAAGGTGCTTAAGTAGCAGCTTGTCAAATTTAGTTTCTGAGGAGAATTCTTGTCATGTAGATATTCTCCCCGTCCTACTTTGGGAATTGATCTAGTATGTTTTTGTTGGTAAAGTCGTCCTTCTTCGGGAGTTCATACCACCTAGTCATGTCAATAGTTTCCCCGTCCTGTTTAGGGAGTTAATAGTTGTCTGGTTATATAGATAGTTTCCCCTTCCTATTTCAGGAGTTTATCTTTGCCTGGTAATACATTTAGTTTCCTCGTCCTGTTTCAGGAGTTAATCTTTGACCTACTTTTAGTTGGCGAACCCGTCCTGTTTTTGGAATTCATATCGCCTGGTCGTACAAATAGTTTCCCCATCCTGTTTCAGGAATTAATATTCGACCCGGCCATATAGATATTTTCCCCGTCTTGTTTCGAGAATTAACCTCTGACCTGTTTGAGAATTGCTGATGATATTCGTCAGTTTGTGAACCTTACCTGAAAAGATAAAGATAAAGTTAGTCTTTGTACAATGTCATTATGTATGTAATGCATTGTGTAATGATGTTCTCAAAGTAAATGAGAGTGTTCTATATACGTTTAGTATGCATATGCTATGATACTTATAGATGATGTATGGATGTAATATATTGGTAACGGTTCTTCGTATAACATCTTTGACTGGGGAAAATAAATCCCTGACTGTTGATGGAGATGAAGAATATGAGTCTTCAATCTTGTTTCGAATGTCTACAGTGGGGATCCGTGCCTTCTGCTTTGAGGATATTCTGTTGGGAATGTTTGACTTCTATTTTGGGATAGAAGAGTTCAGAAACATTGGTTGTTCATCACTCTACTAGGGAATTTAGTTCTTATATACCATGACTGGGGATAAAAGAGATGGATAATCTTTAGGGGTGTTGTAAGACCGAGTTTCCGATATGGATACTAACTCTTCTAGGGAGGAAAAACTTAAATGACATCTGACCCGATTTCATATTCCATAGCAACTCTCTGGGGACAACAACCTGGACTACACTTTGTTGGAGAAGAGGAATCTATCGGGGATTTGCAGTAATCGGAGGAATGAACTCCACTTGGGAGATTAAATTTTGTTGGGGAAATAAACCTTGCTGGGGTTGTAGATCCTGCTGGAGAAAAGAATTATGTAGGGGATTTTGCAGTGTTGGAGAAATAAACTCAGCTGGAGAATTAAATCCCTGTGAACTGTGTTGAGGGGATTATTTCTGATGGGAATTGGAATTCCATAGGATGTGCGGAGGAAGTTTCCACTGTATGCTGGAGAAATGATAAACTTCCTTATCCGCTAAGGCATCTGCTGGGAGTATGGTTACGTTAATAACTAGAAGATGCTCTAATTCCTGTCTGAAGGCATATTAGGCTTGCTGGGGAAAGCATCTCCGTCGGGGATGAGCTTGTGAAGGAAAACTCTGCTGGGATTTCTCTGTGGGGATTTGTGGACGACTTGAACATTATTTCAACTCCTAGAGTCTTTAGTAAATTCTCATTCTTGTTTTTATGCATATATTTTTTAACAGTAATCATATTCATATGTATATGTTCATTCAATTTAGTCATTGGACATTTTTCCAAACAAAACAGAAAAATAAAACAGATTTGAATTTTGAAAATTTGTATTGAAAGTTTGCCTATAACTAGGCGGTTTTGTACAAAGGAGACAAAAATCCCAGTAGGATAAAATCATCATAAAATAAAAAGAGTACAAATTAAAACAAAACACATTACTATGTGTAAACGATCTCATTGAGTTTCAACCCTGCTATTGCCTCTATGTCTTCAAGCATCTCATCCCTCGTTATCGGAAGAAGTTGACTGAATTGATTTATACCATTTAAACTTGTCATTGGTAACAAATTTTGATGTAGGTAGATGATCTAGCAGGGCATAGTCGTACGCTTTAATCGCTAACTTTTTCCCGAACTTCCCTTTTGGGTTTTCGGTCCATCGTGATACCCTTTTTTGCCCAAGCCGCCTTTTCAGGTTTTCGACTTGCTAGGTGTACAATCTTTATATATCCCTAATTTTTACCCGAATCCTTTTGGTTCGCTGGGATGCCCTTATTTTTACCTAGCCTGTCAACCTAACGGGTCTCTTTTAGGCGTAATATGTTTTTACTATGTCTACGTTCACAGGGTGCGAAAAATCCTCACCATCCATGGTGGTCAGTATCTTAATGCCGCTAGAAATATCTTCTTGATTACAAATGGCCCTTCGTAGGTGGGAGTCCATTTGCCCCTGGGATCACCTTTTGGCAGGATGATGTGCTTTATTACCAAGTCACCATCCTGATATACCTTATGTTTGACTTTCTTGCTGAAAGCTTTGATCATACGCTTCTGGTACATCTGACCATGATAAACAAACGCAAGCATCTTCTCGTCAATCAGATTTATCTGGTCCAGCTTGGTCTGAATCCACTCGTCTTCATCTAAATCTACATCTTTCATAATCCTTAGAGAAGGAATCTAGACATCGACAAATAGGACCGCTTCCATACCATAGACTAGAGAGAATGGAGTTGCCCAATTTGATGTATGTATTGAAGTGTGATAGCCATGGAGAGAAAATGGTAACATCTCATTCCAATCTTTGTATGTCACTGTCATCTTCTGTATAATCTTCTTGATATTCTTATTGGCGACTTCCATTGCACCATTCATCTTCATTCGAAATAGAGAAGAATTATGATGTTTAATCTTAAATTGCATACAAAGTTCTGTGATCATAGTGTTGTTGAGATTGGTACCATTGTCTGTGATAACCTGTTGCACCCCAAACATTACCCTCTTGATTTCAGAATTTTTATGGCTTATGTTTCATCATTACATATTCATGCATTGTGACAGGGTCAAGGTATTCTTATCTTCCTGGTTTTCTTCAAGCTATGAAAGTGGTTGTATTGGCAGTCAGTTCAAGACGGCTCTCATATCCTCATTATTTTGATCATTCAGGCTATCAAGGCTTCTTATACTTCAGGACACATAATTTGATTCCTTGTTTCATCAAAGGGTTGAAAAGTTGTTAGGGTTTTCAGTTTGATGCTATGTTTTTGCGTTGAGAAGATCACATACTTTGGCTTTGATGTTGAGTTACTTCTTCATCCAATATACCTCCTAAGGGTTGTGATATGGACACCTATCGTGGATCTTTTCTGCTCAAGAGGCATTGCTTCTCCTTGTTAGGATTTTGTTTGTTTTAGATATAAAGTGTGAGCCATAATGCGTTGGGTTAGAGATTCTTCGTGCTAAAGATTTAATTCCTCCTAGTATTGGTTGCTTGACACACAAGTATTGGTTTAGATTGAAATTTGAATTGAGATAAGGATCCATGAAGAGTTTGAATACTTAATTTGAAAAAAATATTCTCGCAAGTTTTTTAAGGTGTAAGCATCATATGATTTACTTGTAATACTACTTATTGGGAGTGAAAGGCACACACTTTGTTTACAAGTTTATTCAAATCGGCTTGTTTTCGGAAATTCATCAAGAATAATAATTCAAGTGTTGATCAGAATTCCATTCAAATTAATTATCCATTATTCAAGTTCATACCAAAGATGCAAGTTTTGATCTTATTCATTCAAATTATTGGCTCATCCAAGTTTCAAGAAAACATCTTTCATTCAAGTTCTATATCAAATGTTGAAGTTACGAGTTTATTACAAAGTTGTCTTTGGTTTTACAATTACGAAAAAGGTTCATGAGCCTAAAATTACAAGACCAGTGGCAAGTTTTACAAAGTAAATCAAAGAGTGTTCTAAACCTACTCTAAGTTCCTATTGAGCTTCTATTGATTTCAAATGCTTTACTTCTTCAAATTTCCCTCCAAGAACTCTTTGATTGCAGCCTCAGAATCCTTGCATTCTTTTCTTTCTCCTTGCCATCTCTAAATCTTCCTCTTCAACTCACATGAAACAAGAATAAGAGAATGGTTAGAAAATAATAAACACTTGAACAAGAGAATAGGAAACTTTCCAAGAGGTTTTCAAGACTCATCATGAGAGTTCATGCAAAGAATCAGTTTATTAGGGAATTTTATCATGTTCAAGCAACCAAGGCCTCATAGAAAAATTGGAATTTTATCATAGGCCTACTCAACCAATTGCAAATCACAAAAAGGTTTTTTCTGGTTCACAAAAGGAAATTGAAACTCAGCAAAAGAGTTCATATCTCAACTAACAAATCTGAGATCACAATTGTTAAGCCCAACAAGCAAACAAAAGTTCACATTTCAGAAAAATGGAATTCAGGAAAATAAATTAGAAACACAGCCCAGCCCGAATCTGAATGTTGAGTTCAAGCCCAAATAAGAAGAGCATTACAAGTCTGAAATTGCAAAGTAACACATTCAAAAACTAAAACAATCATAAATAATCGTCAAGCTCAACAGTAAAACAAAATCAGCAAGCCTGTTATCACAACAGAACCATGAATTCCAACCAAATAACCAAATGGCCAAAGTTCACATCTCAAGAAATTAACAAATCAAGTCTCATCCCAGTATAGCATCATAGTTCATAACAAAAATATACAACAAGCTTATCATAAATCACAAGTCCAGCCCGTCAAACATCAAGTTACTGCAGTAACAAATAGCCCAACAAACAGAAATTTAGTTATCAAAGAAAAACAATAACAGATGTAGCAAATCGCAGGTTCACAATCGGAAATCAGAAGATATAAACAAATTTCATTGTAAATCCCAAAAGGGAAAGAAATTCAAGGCCTATATTCACAATCATTGAATCCAACACAGATGAAACCCTAAAATCGTATCAATATTTAAGTATTCATTGGCACTGAAATCAGGGGGGATTCATTGTACACACAAGCCAAAAGCTGAGAAAACAGCAATAAACCAGAAACCCTAAAAATCCATCGTCATTTTTCCTCAAACGCTTTTAGATATCATAAAGAGAGGGCACTGTTCATAGAAAACAGAGCTAACGTTTCAACATCTTAGCAAGCTTTCAAGCATAAACCCTAAGCATCATCAGTCTCCTCTCACGCACAAACCCTTTAGAAAATTGGTTTTCAGAAATTGCAATTTCTGATTTCATGAAAAAGATGATGAAGACAGCAAATCGCAAGTCACAGCGTGAAGAGAGAGAAGAATATTAGAGAGATCTCACCAAAATTGCAATCTAAGCAACATAGGGTTTCATTTTCCCCTTTCAAGATCCCGGCCAAATAGTCCATCTCCTTCAAAAATGAGTCTCGGATTAGAGAAGAGAGAAGAGAGGCAAATCGAAATATGCAAAAATATTGAAGATCTGAGCAAATGCCGCCGCAAGCTTTCGTCATCTCTGCCGCGAGGAAATTTCTGGCATGGCTGATCTTCCTTCTCAGGCGAGGTTCTATTGTGAGAGGAATGAAAGAAAGAGCTCTCTCGTTAGGTTATATTAATAAACTTTCTTCTATTTTTTTTTGTTTTGCTTGATTAACTACCTTGTGGTTTGTTTTTTATGCAAAGTCCATACCGATACGATGGTGACAAGTGTCGCCACCATGAGACACTTGTCACAGGTTCAAAGGAGAACTTCAGAATTCCATACGCGTATTCCAGGCTTACTTATTGTGCATCTTCACCCATTAGCATTAGATATCATTTTCAACAACATTAACGATTCAAATTTGCATGCCCATGATATACTGTCAGGAACTGCCCGCACCGGATCCAGCAAGCTCAGCCTGGGCCTGGGACGAATTTTCTATTCAGCACCCCCAATTTTTTCTTATTCAGGCCCATTTACTCTCCCTTTTGATTTATTTTGTATTGTTTTGTTTATATTATTTACTATCACATATAAAATACAAAAATATTTTATTTTAAAATAAATAATTAGATTAGAAAATATTATTTTTTTATATTATTAATTATTTTGTTAATTAATTTTATTAAGTAGATTGTTTTAGTTTAATTAATTGTTTATCTTTTTAATTCGCTTGGTTGTATTGATTTTTTATTTAGACTTTTAATCGTATTGTTGATTCAACTCATCCTCATTCGTAAAGTTTTACCCCCATTCCCATATGGTTTGTAATAGTTTAGAACTTTATTTCTTTGCTATTTTCTTTATATGTTTAAAAATTGTTATTATGCATATTTTGTTCAAAGTAGAACACTTGGCCTCCTTTGGGCTCATCATCAATGAAAAGGTATGCACCTACAAATGCACACTTGCCCATATTTTATAGTTTAGTCTTGGGCTTTTCTACAGAGACAACTACTCGATCAATTGTTCCAATGGGTCATTTAGAATACTAGTGCCATGCTAGTCCCACTATCTAGGAGCATGCATATAGCCACCTTGTATGGGATTTTGATTTTTATCCTATGCATTGAAGTAACTCTCTTATCTCGACTTGGTCCACATACTAAGCATCTTCATAAAGGGTCTCATAGTTGAGTTTGGGCATGGCCATTCTCACGAGATTAATCAAATTTTGCCCTTTGATTCATCATAACCCGAAACAAACCACTTTAGTCCATATACCAAGTGTTTCCATGCACAAAAGGGTCTCATAGTTGAGTTTGGGCATGACCATTCTCACGAGATTGATCAAGTTTTCCCTTGATTAATCATAACCCAAATCAAACCACCTTGGTCCATGCACCAAGTGTTTCGATGCACAAAGGGTCTCATGGTTAAGGGTAGGAGCACTTACTCTCACGAGATTAATTAAGTACACCCCTTGGTTAATCATAACCCGATTCAACTCCCATACACCAAGCATTCCACTTATCTTATAGACACTTGTCATATGATCTTGTGATCGATCGTTGATGCAACCCGGGTATGAAAAATTGATGGTTGATTGAGGAGGTCCAACGAAGAATTTTGTAGTGTTTTCTTATCTCATTCACCTCGAAGAGGCAACAGACTTACTCCATTAGGTATCATTGTGACCTCATTCTTCATTTCCGCAGTTTAATTCTT
Organism: Vicia faba; assembly: GCA_948472305.1. NCBI lineage: Eukaryota > Viridiplantae > Streptophyta > Magnoliopsida > Fabales > Fabaceae > Vicia > Vicia faba. Next base: position 939,375,142 of record OX451741.1, on the reverse strand, counting down.
TCTAGAGATCATGTCAAGTAGGATTTTACCGCTTTCCTTGCCATGTCTAGCAGGAATAGAGATGCATGAAAGGGACCTCCATTGTTGATATCTGTCAGGAATCCATCTGGTTTACTTAAATACTTGTTTAAGGCAATTCCACATATGTGCCTTGTTTGCTACTCATGTTTGTAAGCTTTGGCCAAAGCATTTGTTCGATATGCCATGCTCCCTTATGATCGCTCGATTAGAGTAGTTCTCGAGCTAGACATTAGGATAGGTATCCATGCATGCTAACATAGGGTAGAAACTTCCATTTTCATCCTTAACCCTAAGTTCAATCATTGTATGATAACATTAGGGCTATAGATTAGGACCGTCTCCCTTAGTTGTTCTCTTTTCCTCGCATATTGCATCTAAAAACTAAAACTTCTTCTTGGAAAATCATAAAACATCTCTAATGAAATTAAATCTTTCTTCAAGGTAAAAGATACAAACCAATCTTAATTGTTTATGCGCCTTTTGGCTTTGTTTTAAACGTTTTTTAAAGTTGACATCTTGCCATTCTTACTATGATATTTTTCTATCTTTTTGTCGATGTTTTGCCATCGTGTATGTTTGCTATCCTACTTTGATTTTCAATATCATTGTTAGGTGTGATATTTTATCATCCGAATTGTTGATGTCTCACCATCTTTTCCATGATATTTTGCTATCTTTTAGTCGATGTTTCACCATTGCATATGTTTGTTACCGATGTTTCGTCATCGCATATGTCTGTTATCCTACTTTGATTCTCAATATCATTGTTACGTGTGATGTTTTATCATTAGAATTGTTGATGTCTCTCCATATTTACCATGTTATTTTGCTATCTTTTAGCCGATGTTTCACCATTGCATATGTTTATTGTCGATGTTTCCTCATCACATATGTTTGTTATCCTACTTTGATTCTCAATATCATTGTTAAGTGTGATGTTTTATCATCTGAATTGTTGATGTCTCGCCATATTTGCCATGTTATCTTGCTATCTTTTAGCCGATGTTTCTCCATCGCATATGTTTTTGCTGATGTTTCATCATTGCATATGTTTTTTATCCTACTTTTACTCTCAATATCATGGTTAAGTGTTATGTTTTATCATCTGAATTGTTGATGTCTCACCATCTTTGTCATGCTATCTTGCTATCTTTTGGTCGATGTTTCGCCATCACATATGTTTTTGGTGGTGTTTCGTCATCGCATATGTTTGTTATCCTATTTTGATTCTTAATATCATTTCTAGGTGTGATGTTTTATCAATTAAGTTTTGATGTCTCACCATCTTTGCCATGCTATCTTGTTATCTTTTTGTCGATGTTTCGCTATTTTATATGTTTGTTGCTGATGTTTCTCCATCGCATATATTTGTTATCCTAATTTGATTTTTGATATCATTGTTAGGTGAATTGTTTTATCATCTAGTCTGATATTTTGTTATCATGCTGACGTTTTATCATCTTATCTGAGTTTGTGTTAACATGTGATATATTATCATTCCCTTTTGTTGTTTTATCATCATCGTTGATGTTTTGTGGTTTTATTTAATGTTTTTCCATCTTCACTGTTGCTTTTGTCTTCTTAACTAAAAAACACAAATCAACCAAAATATATGATCCGAACTACGGCAGCTCTGATTCCTTAAAAGGGATACGTAGGTGGAGGCTTTTGTGGGGCCTAATCGAGCATATCTTTGTAAATATTCCTTTCTTTTCCCCACACTTTCTTTTCTTTTTTCTTTGCATGCATTCCCTTTTCAGCTTTAAGCCTTAGATATAGATTTTACACACCTTTAGATTAGACAACAAGAGTGGATACCATAGAATACTATGGGCGCACGGGGTGCTAATACCTTCGCCTCGCGTAACAGACTCCCTTACCCGATCTCTCGGTCATAAGACCGTGATTTCACACTTCTTAGGTTTTCTCGATGTTTACCTTTCCTTTTAGGCGGGATAAAAGACGTTCTATGGCGACTTCATTGATTTCATTATCCGATGACGGTTCGTTCGATTATTTCATAACCCTTTCGGGGATGCCATACCGACAGATAAGGTTATGTTTAATGAATCGGGCCACAACATTCTTGGTAACAGAGGGAAATAAGGCTGCTTCAACCCACTTTGTGAAATAATCAATAGTGACAAGGATGAAATGATGCGCATTGGAAGCGGTAGGATTTATCTCTCCAATCATATCAATGCCCCACATTGCAAACGGCCAAGGAGCAGTCAAGACATTCAGAGGAACCGGAGGCACATGTACTTTGTCAGCATAAATCTGGTATTTGTGAAAAGTTTTGGAATGGAGATGGCAATCATTTTCCATGGTCGACCAATAATAACCCGCTCTCAGAATTTTCTTACCCATCGTGTGCCCACTGGAATGAGTACCAAAGACCCCTTCATGCATATCTTCCATAATCTTCCCAGATTCCTTCTTGTCTACACAACAAAGCAGAGTCGAATCATGATTGCGCTTGTATAAAATTTTGTTGCTCGAGAAGAACTTAGCGGAGAACCTCTGTAGAAATTTATTGTCATTAATAGACACCCCCTTTGGGTACTCTTAAGCCTCAAGGTATCTCTTTACTTCATGAAACCAAGGTTTTCCCTCTACTTTGTCAGTATCAACCTCGTAGAAATGTTCCGGTTCATCTAGTCTCTCAATAGTAATTAGAGGTCCTTCATTGTCCCATCTGACTTTGAACATAGATGACATGGTTGCCAAGGCGTCTGCCAATTGATTCTCTTCTCGTGGGATATGTTCAAAAGTGATTTCCTCGAAGTATATAATTAATGTCAATACATGCTCCCGATAAGGAATGAGATTTGGATGATTCGTATCCCATTCTCCCTTGATTTGATTGATGACTAAGGCTGAATCCCCGTACACATTCAAGAACTTGATCCTCATATCAATATCAGCTTTGATACCCATGATGCGTGCTTCGTATTCTGCCATGTTGTTGGTATAGTCAAAGTATAATCTGGCGGTGAAAGGCATATGGAAACCCTTAGGAGAGATAATCACAACACCAATTCCATTACCAAGTGCGTTGGAAGCTCCATCAAAAACCATAGTCCATCGATATCCTGGCTCAGGTCCTTCATATGGTCCAGGTTCTTCACAATCTGTAACTAGCATAATGTTCTCATTCGAGAACTCGAAATTCATAGACTGGTAATTATCTACGGCTTGATGAGCCAAATGGTATGCCAGTACACTCCCTTTGATTACTTTCTGAGTGGTGTACTAAGTGTCCTATTCTGTTAAAACTATTTTCCATCGGGCTATCCTTTCGGAGAGAGTGGGTTTCTCGAATATGTATTTTATGGGGTCCATTATAGAGATCAAAAAAGTAGTATGAGTCAGCATATATTGTATTAGTCGGCGAGCAGCCCATGCCAAAGTGCTGCAAGTTTTCTCGAGCAGTGAGTATTCTTTTTCATAATCGATAAACTTTTTGCTAAGGTAGCATATTGGATGCTCTTTTCTACCAAACTCGTCATGTTGGCCCAGTATACACCCCATTAAGTTCTATAACACTGTTAGGTACATGATTAGTGGTCTTCCTTCAACCTGTAGTATCAGAATCAGAGGTTCTTGAAGGTACTCCTTGATCTTGTCAAAAGCTATCTGATAATTGTCATTCCACTTCACTACTTGATCTATCTTTAGCAACTTGAAGATTGGCTCACAAGTAGCGGTTAGATGGGAAATAAATCTGGAAATATAATTCAAATGTCCCAGGAAACCACTGACTTCCTTCTTAGTATAGGGAGTTGGAATTTATTGAATAGCTTTAACCTTGGGGGGATCAACTTCAATACCTTTACCACTTACAACGAAACCCATGATTTTACCGGTTCTCACCCCAAAGGTGCACTTGTTCGGATTCAACCTCAGCTTGTACTTCTTCATTCTCTCAAATAGCTTGTGTAGGTGGTCAAGATGATCTTCTTCAGTATGAGATCTAGCTATCATATCATCTATGTAAACTTCTATCTCATAGGGAATCATGTCATGGAACAGAGCTACCATAGCATGTTGATATGTTGTGTCAACGTTCTTCAAACCGAAAGGCATAACCTTATAATAGAAAGTTCCCCACTGTGTGACGAAAGTGGTTTTCTCCATATCTTCAGGTGCCATATTGATCTGGTTGTAACCTAAGAAACCATCCATAAAAGATAATACCTTGTGTTGAGCGGTGTTATCAACCAGAACATCAATATGTGGAAGCGGAAAGTCATCTTTGGGGCTTTCCCTATTCAGATCCATGTAGTATACACACATATGCAATTTGCCATATTTCTTTGGTACCAGGACCACATTTTCAAACCATTGGAGATATGACGTTACAGCTAAGAAACCTGCATTGAATTGCTTCATAACCTTAGCTTTGATCTTTTCTGACATCTCGGGACGCATACAATGAACCTTATGCTTTATTGGAGAACAACCCTCCTTCGTCGGAAAATGGTGAACCACAATATCAGTATCGAGCCCTTGCATGTCTTCGTACGACCAAGCAAATATCTCAACATATTCATGCAACATCTGGATTAATCTGTTCTTGACATTGTCCTCTAGGTTGGCACCTATCTTGACTTCTTTCCTGTCTACTTCAGTACCCAACTTTACAACCTCAATTGGATCTTCATGTGATTGTATAGCTTTTTCCTCTTGCACTAGCAGTCTGGAAAGTTCTCCAGGTATTTCACAATCTTCCTCACCTTTATCCTCAGTTGGTAGATCGAATTCTCGAAGTCATAAGTGGAAATAGCAGAATTTTTATAAACGGGATCAAGAGTGGATGTGGATATGCAATTTAATTTGTGGGTGTGTGTAAGAACACATAGCTATTTTGAGAGTGTAATAAAGTAAAAAACAAAGACCAAGAACACAAAATTTGAATGCAAAACGTCCAATGATTTATTAAATTAAAATATGCTAATGAAAGATGCCCTAACAAATGAACCGTTGTTCCTCAGGTAAGACACAAGACTTAAAGTCATTGTTTAAAGATTACATAACCAAAACTTTGAAAGAAAGGGAAAATAGAAATTACTCCTAACAAAAGGACATTGAGATAAGGTCTTTCGTCTTATAGTTGCTGAGTCTGTTGTAGGTGGTAGGGAAGGTCCAGTTGTCGAGGTCATAATCATCGTTAGCATCTTTTATAGCATTGAATCCATTGTTGTTGACGTGGAATGGTGGTCTTCCAGCATGTGCATGACGAACAACCCTTTGAGCCTCTGAAGTAAAACCCCAAACCAAATTTGTCAGATTTATACGGAATGTCAGGAAGTTGACCCCAAGTAGTGCAACCACCTTCTTCCAATACAACTCTAGCATCCTTCAAAGAAGTTATCCCGGGTGGAACCCTGGTAACCTTGGGAATAACAGAAACGTCTTAAGTAGCAGTGGGAGGGATAACTTCAAAAGTCTGGCAGGGAGTTTCAATGAACTCAACGTCTATATCAACATACCTGAACGAGTTTAAATCATACACCATATACTCTTCTTTTCCGCAGACTGTAACAACTTTTCCTTTCACATGATACTTCAGATTTTAGTGTAAGCTTGAAGTAACAGTGCTTGCCTTGTGAATCTAGGGGCGTCCGAGTAAACAATAATAAGTCGGTCAGATATCCATTACATAGAAGTTAGAATCGAAAACCTGCGAACCCACTTTAATTGGGAGATCTACCTCTCTGTGTACCATCCTCTTTGAGCCGTCAAAGGCTCGGACTATAATATCACTGGGTTTCAGCACAACCCCTTCATAATCAAGCTCGTCCAGAGCACCCTTCGGTAGAACATTCAGTGAGGAGTTGGTATCATCTAATACATGCGCTAAAGTAGTGTCCTTACATTCAATAGAGACATACATGGCCTTTTTGTGATTCCTTCCTTCAGGGGTCAAATCGGCATCAGAAAATCCTAGCCCATTATCAATAGTTAGGCTAACAACATAAGTTTCAAATTGGTCAGCAGAAATTTCTTGTGGCACATGAGTGGACTTTAAGAACTTCACCAAAGCCTGTGCATGGGCTTCTGAACATAGTAACAGGGATAACATAGAGATTTTAGAGGAAGTTTGTCACAGTTGTTCAACAATCTTGTAATCACTTTTCTGGATAATTTTCAATACCTCCTTAAACTCTTTCTTGGAGGTGTTTTCAGCGATAACTTCTTTAGGTGCCTCCGTCTGGGAAGGCTCATTCATTTTTTATTTTCCCCGAGTCTCGGTAATTGACTCGGTAGCAATCGAAATGGTGTGGCGACAGTCTTCGGAGATATTTCTGGAGAGAAAACCCTTATGCTTCTAGTAACCTTATTGGTCCCAACAATATTTTCAATATTGGGATCAGCAACTTCAGTACCTTCATTCTCAACATTCAATGTCTCTTACTTGACGCAATGGTAGTAGACGTCGGCTCCATAGTTCCAAGGGACAGCATTGTCCAAGGAAAAGGAATTGGTCTGGGCGTGGTGATTATTAGAGGAGTAATTCTAGGTTCAACTTTAATCCTTACAGGGCCTTTAGAAGTGATCCTAATAGGAGTTCCAAAAATTACTGATAAGTCTTGAAATAAATTCTCCATATAGGGAATCTTCTCAACCAGAATTATGTTATTGTTCATCAGGCATTGGATACCTTCTTTCAGCAATTGGCGGTTGTTGGGTTGGGTTGCACAACAATAACATCATTCAATACAACCTGGAAATAAATCGGCTTGCAACAAATTCTTCTTAATTATTGGGAGGGGAGTAGTCAATTCATCTATAGTAGAAACATATGAAACATCATCAATAGTACTGATGCCTTTGTCATGCTTCAACATAGGTGCAGTAATCACGTTGGGGATCTCTATGGATCAAACTCAATTTCTTTGATGTCAGTCATGTCCTAAATTTTATTCTTCAAAGCCCAACAGCCATTGGTGTCATTCCCGGGGCTATTGGAATGGTAATCACATTTCACATTAGAATTATAACGAGGAGAGGAGGTGTTAGGATTCTGAGGAGGATCCCTCAGTGTAATCAGCTCTGCTTTCAGTAAGTATTGTAATTCCAGAGACAATGGCATGTTGATCTTTGTAAATTGTCTTCTAGGTGCCTCTGACTTACGCTGAAAGCCCTGTTGTTGTTGTTGCACAGGCGCAAGATTAGAAATTAGTACCTCCCTCACAGATTGGTTGTGATCACTTCTAGTACGACCCTTCTGGCCATACACAACATTTGTTTCCTTCTTACCGTTAAATGTCTTTTTTACCGTACTTGAAGACGCGGCCACTTGAATCTTTCCACTTCGGATACCATTTTCGACACGTTCTCTTGTTAGTATCAACTCGGTAAAACCAGACGAAGAGATTTCGATCAGATGATTAAAGAAAGGTCATGTCAAAGTTCCCATGAACATATAAATTAGCTCCCTATAAGACAGAGGAGGTTGAACCCTTCCAGCTAAATCTCTCCACTTTTGGGCATGCTCTTTAAACCCTTCATGAGAGCCCATAGTCATACTTTGTAGTTGCACACGAGTTGGCGCAAGGTCAGCATTATATTGATACTGCTTGTAAAAAGCAGCAGCCAAGTCTTCCCAAGTACGTATATTGGTTCTTTTAGCTAATGGAACCATTCCAGTTGTGTCCTAGATAATCTCTCTTGAAAGAAGTGAACTCATAACTTTTTGTCATCAGTATGGAGTTGGATCTTCCGGACATAAGAACTCAGGTGAAGCTTAGGACAAGAAACATCATCATATTTGGAAAAAGTTGGGACCTTGAATTTGTGGGGGATAACAACCCTCGAGATGAGACCCAGCTCTTCAAAATCCAGCCCAGACACTTTCTAGATTTCCATGGCATTCAGACGATCTTCCAGCTGTTTGCATCTGTCATCAGCGAGAGGATATTTCTCATTAGAATAGTTTTCATCAGAAATTTTACCAGAACCAAGGTTGCTTCCCCCTTCAGCTTTGATACTTTGATCGTATTCTTCTTGATTGTCATCTTCATCTAATGGGATATCAGAAGCTTGAACCTATTTGGTGGGACATTTGTATCTTCTCCCCATGTTGAGGATACTAGCAGGTTTCCTAGTCTTTTTCTTCTTGGCAATGAGCTCCATCAGTTCTTTCATCCCCTTGGCTTAGTTCAGGAGCGTCTCTTGGAATTGGGTGTTTTGAGCTTGAAGGTCTTTCACGGTTTGTTCAAGATCCATATTTTAGTGAAATAAACATCAATAAGATGGGAAAATCTGTTTTGGGAAATACTTGTTATGTAATGACATGCATGATATATGGATGAAATGTTTTCAAGGATATCGTGAGATTTAAATTTGTTAAATAAAAGGAAACAAAGAAACTTAGTATTAAGTTCAAATTATAATTGCCTTCTAGGCTTACAATGAAAACAAGAGAGTCAAATTATAAAAATCTTGATGCCTAAGGTATCAAGTCTCCCATGGACGCTTCCTCTTTGTGTTGACATATGCATTAAGGCTCTGCTCTTCATGGAGTCATTTTGTTAGCTCCAGTACTTTCTTCTCACTGGCATAAGACTGAGTCTTAAAGGTATCCCTTTCTTCCTTGAGTTGAACTCAGGACTTCTGTAGTTCGTAAAAGTCAATAGGCATATCAGGATGAAGAATGGTATGAGGTACATCTCCTTCAACAACAGGCTCTACGATCACTGGTAGGATAGAGGGATATGGCATCATAAGATTTTGAGCACAAGATCGCATCCATCTGAGGTAAGGCTCCAAAGGAATGGAATTCTTATGCCCTAAAGTCTTGCTATCAATCTTATTGATCATACCTTAAGCACGTAAAAACCTATGACGATAACTCTGAGGATCGTTCTCATAATCGAATAATATACCCTGGATGAGCATATCATGAGGGTCGTCTCTTCGAGCATAACCAAACTGACGTAAAGATAGGGAAGGGTTGTAAGTGATACATCCCCTTATGCCAAGGAGTGGCACATTAGGGAATTTCCCACAGCGGTCAATAATGGTAATGACCTCCTAAGATCGGAAACACCAATGGATATCTGAATGAGTGAGCGACATCACCCTTTGAGACCACCTCAAGCCTTATTCATTCTTCATTACTGATCGGGGAGGTGCAAAATAAACCACCTGGAAAGTAGAGGTATGCAACACATGAGAGTCCCTCGCTTTCTCATAGTATGAGTGTGAAGAAAATGCAAAATATCTCCAAGCAAAGTAGGCACCGGGTTATGGGTAAGAAATATTTTGATGGCGTTCATATCTATGAGTTGGTACGAATTAGGGAACGACACCAAACCATAGATCAGCAAAGCCAAAATATCCTCAAAATCACGAAAACTCATGGCATCTAGAAACCACTGAGCCTTCTCTACCAGAAATTTAGGAAAAAGACCCTTGACTCCATTTCTTATTTCCTAATTAGATACGATGTCTGATCGTTTCAGATGTAAGGCTGCTGCAATATCTTCAGGTTTTGGAACTTGCTCTAGACTGGTGAAAGGTATCTGATTAAGAATAGGAACTCCTAGTAACATAGAGAATTCTTCCATTGTGGGAACCAATAGATAACCTGGGAAGGTAAAACAATGATGCTTAGGATCATAGAACTGGAACGGAAAACTCATCATGTCTTATTGGAAATCGGGAGTAACCAAACTGAGTAGATGGCCATGTCTTTTGGTAAATTGATAATTTTCAGGAACCTTTGAGACTAACTCCTCAAGCTTGGAAGGTACCCTTACGAAGTTGATTCGGATAGTATTTCTGCGAACGGAAGTCATGACCTGTAACAAAGTACAAAGATAAATCCCTAGATCTTTGAAACGGTTAGTGAAAATGTTATGATGTTATGATGTAATGATGTTATGTTCATGTTTATACAAGAAGTAAACATAAATAAATCACACAAGAGCCTTAGGTTTAAAAGCTTTCATGAGGTCCATATGTTAGTACCCTTTTCTATTAGAGTTAAGTTGGCTCAACATGTCCTAAGAATAGTAATCGGGTTCTAGGAATCTAAATATCACTGATTTTTCCCATAGGTTTTGTTTACAAAATTAAAATTAATTAGAAAATCCTAAGTCTAATATTTTTTATGATTTAGTTGATTTTAATAAAATTATTTTTAAACATAAGACAATTAAATTGAAAAAAATAAAGTGAAGAAAAGAAAATAAATTGGGCCTGGTACTAAAGTGAAAAAGGGGGTGTGAACTGAAAGTCGTTGGGCCCCAAGAAAATAGAAACCCGGGAGCTGTGATGGATCCTATGTTGCTAGCTTTTGAGAGTGTATGGTGAGTTGTGCATCTGAGGATTTCAGATCTGGATCAAATGGTGATGACTTGATGGTGCATGGAGTGCACGTTGGACCCGGGAGTATTGGATCTGCATATATCATGTTAGGAAGAAATAAAATGTAAAGACCTGGGTATTGAATTCAGGTCCTTCCCCGTTTGCACACTTCCTTTTTACCATATGCGTTGTTTGTTCATTCATTTATACAAATAAAATCATAACATTATATTAGTCAAACAAATCAGATATATATAATTCAAAATCAACACATGTGCGCTGCACAAGCCAATGGGAAAGAGACTCCTGGATGACCGGAGTCAACTTTCCGGTTGTCTTCTTCGATGGGCTCCAACCTTGAACCTGCAAAATAGCCAAAAGTAAATATTGAAAACTACCCTATCCCCCTACTTTGAACCCCTTGATTCCTAATCTGAGGTCTGTTTAGCCTGAAACGTCCTAGATTTTGAGTTTTGAAGGAAACAGTTTCAAATGCCCAAATAATGGTGGGTCTTTATCCTAACGTTAGGGATTGCATGTGAGGACTATAACCTGGCTAACACTTCATCATAAACACACACAAACACATTAGAATTCACATATGTGCTTAGATCAAAAGATTGAATCTCAAAATTATACCTATGGCCGGCATGCTTCGATCTTCAGTTTTGGGCGGAGAACAACTTGCTTAGAGGTTCGGATGCCTCCCTGGGAATATCAGGAACACATATATGGTATTTGTTTAGACGGGGGGAGCTTGCAAAGCTTGTTTTGAATTTTTACACCTCATGATATTTTGAGAATTTGATCTGGTTTTCTGAGGAAGCTTCTTGTGTGTGGAGCTTTGATAGGCAATCTTTTGTGTAGGCAATGTGTGTTTATATTTATAGGGGTGTGGTGGTGAATAAAAATGGCATGAATCAACCATTAACCATGGCTTTGAAATCAAAATCAAAATATTTAAAAAAGTTTCCATTTTGAGATATTTTCTGCCATTTTGGACTTTGAGTGAACCTTGACAGGTTTCATCCCATTAGGTGTTCATTTCAAATTTTCACATCTTGATTCTTTTGAATTCTCCCAAGCTTTTTTATTTTCGATGGCTCTGAGTTCCAATTCGAATTGCTCAAGGCTTCATCATCATGGCTTCTTCGATTAAGTCATCATCTGCATTGGTTGCCTGATCTGGAAACATCAGCCTAATCAAACAATTATTGCTCCTTTCGATCTCCTTTTACTCAATTCTACCAATCTAAGTATCACCTCTTCCTTTTGACTGGTCAAAGCTTCGTTCTGATCCTTTCAATTTCCTTCCACTCAATTCGACCAATCGAAGTATCACCTCTTCCTTTTGACTGGTCAAAGCTTCATTCTGCTCCTTTCGATCTCCTTCCACTCAATTCCACCAATCGAAGTATCAACTCTTCATCTTGGCATGTCGAAGCTTCTTTTTTTTCTTTCCTTCGAACACTTTTGTGACTGTGTCTTCGACTCCAATCTCACCCTTTTCTTTTGTCTACAAGAATATCTTTCTTGCTCACTAGTTCATCTTCGATTGGTGAATACAACTTGTATGCACCAATCGAATGGTAACCTATGAGTACCAAGACTTAACTTCAATCATCCAACTTCTTCCTCGCCTTTTCAGGTACATGCATGTCCTTCGAACCATAAGATTAAAGCTTTTGAATTCAAACTCTTCTTCTTTACGGAGCGCTAATTCAATCAACATGACAGTCGAAGTGTCTTTCCTTATAATGCTTCAAATGGCTTATATTTCACTTGTTCGAAAATGAACCATTCGAAGCTCTTTACTAGCTCTTCATCAATTGAATACTTCATAAAATCCTCTTCACACTTGCTTTTGAACTATCCTTCCTTCGATCCTAGTGCTTCGTTGGGCATCAGATTAGACTGCATATTGTTGTCGAAGCTGCTTCAACCCAAAAGCTTTTAGGCGTATCCTTAGCTTTCGACCTACACCTTGTCATGTACACTACTTTTCTTTCTTTCAGCTATGACATTATGCTGAGGCGTATAGGGTGCCATGAAAATCATTTGAAGCCCTTGAAAACCAAAATTCTTTATGAGAAATGAAACCTTAGATGGAAATCCATTGCTTAGGAGGAGAATTTGTCTGGTCAATTCTTGGTCAACCTTGAGCAATTGAGGACCTTAATGAGCATGCCTTAAATAAAATGGGAGGGCAAATTTTGGGGTACAACAGTTGGTTTATGGGAAAGCTTGCAAGGTGGAACAATGGGTTGAGGTTTTATTTTTATGAATGAAGATAGAGCTGAATATGAGAAGAGGTTACAAAAAGTTATGTTGGATTTTTCATATTTCTTTTTCTTTCTCTTTCAACAAAAATCTCTTTTCTCCAAAAACTCTCCATCCTGCTGTTTTGTGAAACTGCTTATTTATAGATAAAATTGGCTGAAATTTGGAAGGGAAATAGATAAGATTTTTGAACTGTTTGGATACACTGTTTCATTGCTTTTTAGATGTAGCTCTTATGTGCTAATTTTGTGCAAATATGGGACTGATACAGTGCAGGTTTGGACAGGGTTAGGAGCAACATAAGAGAACTGTTTTGGAGCATGTTTAGACAGTTTTCTTGGCATTACTATGCAGGTTTTTGGATAGCAGGATATGTAGCATGATGCAGGGCTGTTTTGTAGTAGTTTTGGAATGGAGTGGAAGCTTGGTGCAGGTTTGATTTTATTGACAGATTTATGCAGTTTGTAATAAGGACAAGGCATATTTGTGGACAGCATGGTGGTAAAGTTTGAAGATTGAGTCAAAGGGAAAAGTTCAAACAAGACAAATATTAGGATTTGTAACTTGCAATTTTTAACTTAAAAATGCAGCCTTGTTGTTTACTTGAAAACTTGTAACATCTTGAATTATCTTGAATTGTGGTGAAAAGATGTCATGAAATTAACATGTATAAAAAACACTTTAGGAAAATCTCTAAATATTGCAAAGTTTGACTTTTCAAAATGACTTTTGACTTTCTTGATGATAAAATTTCATATTTTTGAATGTCTTGATGAAATGTGATCTTTCAAACTCAAATTTGATCAAAAAGTCAAAGTTTGACTTTCCAGTGTTCAGCTGACTTATTTCATCAGTTGACCAAATTTTATCTATCAATCCACTGATCTCGGGAGGTGAATTGAAATATGTGATTAGGTCAAAAAGTAAATGATCAGTTGTTCTTAGTCAAAACCCTAATTTGGAGTCTTAGTGCTTCGTAGGTGATTTTGTCTGATCAATTCCTTGAGCATTGGAGATCCTTTGTGAGGAATGTCTTGAAAAAGAGAGGGAAAATTTTGAGGTACAACACCATCCAAAGGTAATTGTTGATAGAAATATCAGAATGAGTCTAAGCTCGACTTCATTTGAAGAATGCTTTCCAGAATGAATCTCTGGGAAAGGTGTTTGAGTAACTGCTTGTCATATAAATAGTCGCCTTGTCCTGTTTTGGGAATTGATCTATAATCAAACTTGTGGTAAAACCATTAGTGATAAAGATAGTCTCCCCATCCTGTTTCGGGAATTGATCTTTATCCTACCAAAGAGAAAGAAAGATAGTTTCCCTAACTTGTTTCGGGAGTTAATCTTCATTTGTTCGTGTAAATAGTTGCCCCGTCCTAATTCGGGAATTGATCTATAATCAGTTTTGTTGGTAAACACATCTTGTTTTGGGAGTTCATATCATTGGTGATAAAGATAGTCACGCCGTCCTGTTTCAGGAATTGATCTTCATCTGACCAAAGAAAGAAAGCAAGATAGTTTCCCTGTCCTGTTTCGGGAGTTAATCTTCAATCTATTCGTGTAGATAGTCGCCACGTCTTGTTTCGGGAATTGATCTACAATCAGTTTTCTACAAATAGTTTCCCTGTCTTGTTTCAGGAATTAATCTGTGGCTGGTTATCTGGATAGTTTCTCTATCTTGTTTCAGGAATTAATCTAGAACCTGCTTTTTGTTGGCCGTAGAGATAGTTTCCCCGTCTTGTTTTGGGAATTAACCTCTGACCTAGTCTCGCAGATAGTTGCCCTGTCTTGTTTCAGAAATTAATCTAGAACTGTTGAAATTGTTGATGATAGTCGTTTGTTGATTGATCTTTCCTGAAAAGGTAAAGAGTTAGTTGTATGCAATGTCATGATGTATGAAATGCATTGCATAATGATATTCTAAAAATAAATGAGAATGTTCTATATGTTCCTTATGCACATGTTGTGATGTATGAATGTAATATGTTGTTGAAATGTATTTATAAAGTCGTTCAGCATCTTTGTCTGGGAAAATAAATCTCTTACTATTGTTGGGAGATAAAGAGTATGTGTATCTTCAATCTTGTCTAGAATTCTTCCGCATTCCTGTTTACTTGTTTGAGGAGTCTCTGCAGGCGGTGTATTAATTTCTGTTTGGGGAGTAGGGTTTAGGAACATTGGTCGTCTGTTGCTCTACTGGGAAACTTATTTCTTTATATACCCTAACTGGGGATAAAAGATATGGTTAAACTTTTGACTCGTCTAGGGAGGATAGTTCTTATGTAACCTGAGCGGGGATAAAACAAATGGTTAAACTTATGACTCGTTTGGGGAGGATAAAATTAACTGGTATCTGGTCGGATTCCAGGTTTTGCAACAATTCTCTGGGGATAGTGGTAACTTCAATGGGGAGAAGAATTATGTCAGGGATTTGTAGTAATCTGAGGAATAGATTCGAGCTGGGGAAAATGTAGTTTGTTGGGGAAATAAACCCTGTTGTCAGAGAAGTATTCTACTGAGGAAACAAACTCTCCTAGGGAAATTGAATTTTCTAAAGAGAAGAAAATATGTTGGGGTTTTACAGTTTTAGAGGAAAAAACTCAACTGGGGGAGAGAATTTCCATGCATTATACTGATTAGAAACTTCGTAGGTTGGTGATACTAATGGGAAAGAGATTATACTTATTTGTTTGTTGGAGTGATCTATCGGGGAGATTGCGGGGAATGTACCCTTATTCGTGAAAACTACTCTTTGGGGATAGTCTCTTTAAAGTAGCTGTGTGGATTTATGGACAGCTTGAGTGTCATCCTAGCTCTTGGAATTTTGAGTAAATGCTTATTCATGTCCTTATGCGTATATTTGTTAACAATTAATCATGTTCATATGCATATGCTCATTCAATTTAGTCATTGGACTTTTTTGCAAACAAAACAGAAAAAACCAAAATTATGAACTTTAAGATGTATTTGTATTGATAACTTTCCTATAAACGGCCGATTTTGTACAAAGAGACTGAAATCCTAGTAAGAAGAAGTTGTCGTGAAATGAGAAGATTACAAAGTGAAAACAAAATGTATAGCCATGTGGAAGTGATCTCATTGGGTTCCAAACTCTGCTATTGCCCCTATATCTTCGAACATCTCATCCCTTACCATTGGAATAAGTTGATTGAACTGATCTTGTACCATTTGAACTTTTGACCATTAGTAGTAAATCTTGCATGTAAGTGATCCAACGGGACATAGTCGTACGCTTTTAATCCCTAATTTTTGCCTGGACTACCTTTTCAGGTTTTCAGTCCACCAGGATACCCTTTTTTACCCGAGCCGACTTTTCAAGTTTTCAACTTACCAGGTGTACAATCTTTTGTATATATCCCTAATTTTTTCCCGAACCTTTTTCGTTCACCGGGATGCCTTTATTTTTTCCTAGGTATGTCAACCTAGCGGGTCATTCTTATGCGTAGTATTTTTTTACTATGTCCGTGCAAACTTCGTTGTCCATAGTTGTTAGCATCATAGCACCGCCCGAGAATACTTTCTTGACAACAAATGGACCTTCGTAGGTGGGAGTTCATTTTCCTCTGGGATCGCTTTATGGTAGAATGATTTCCTTTATTACCAAGTCTTCATCCTGGTTTACTCGATGCTTGATCTTCTTGTTGAATGCCTTGATCATACGTTTTTGATACATCTAACCATGACAGACCGCCGCCAGCCTCTTTTCGTCAATCAAATTCAACTGATCTAACCTAGTCTGAATCCACTTGTATTCATCTAAGTATTCTCCTTTCATAATCCTTAGAGAAGGGATTTGAACTTCGGCAGGTAGGAGAACTTCCATACCATAGACTAGAGAGAATGGGGTTGCCCCAATTGATGTTCGCGTTGTAGTACGATAGCCATGAAGAGCAAATGGTAACATCTCATGCCAGTCTTTGCAGGTCACAACCATCTTTTTCACAAACTTCTTTATATTCTTGTTGGTGGCTTCCACTGCACCATTCATCTTAGGTATGTATGGAGAAGAGTTGTGATGCTTGATCTTGAACTACATGCAGAGTTCAGTGATCATGGCATTATTGAGGTTGGTACCATTGTCAGTGATTATCCTCTCAGGGATGCCATACTGAAATATGAGGTTATGCTTGATGAATCGAGCCACTACATTCTTGTTAACTGAGGCAAATGAAGTTGCTTCGACCTATTTTGTAAAGTAATCAATGGAGATGAGAATGAAGCGATGTTCATTAGAGGCAGTAGGCTTAATTTCTCCAATTATATCAATGCCCCATATTGCAAATGGTCAAGGAGAATTCATGACATTTAAAGGTATTGGAGGCACATGAACCTTATCAGCATAAAGAGGTTTGTATATTCTCTCTCACCCCTCTTCATCTCATCCCATTCTTATTGCACTAAGTGTTATTGGAATATGATCTCCATATCATATCTCAAAACAAATGATGCATAGATTGCTATTGACCGGCCTCAAAATAGGTGCGACTTCTATATAAGTCCACTTACGATTGCTTAACATAGCGCTAAATTTTGTCCTGATTCGAATAAATGATCATTTGTGGCCCAAACATACGTTTGCAAGCCCTAGTATGTTAATTTGATCTCTTTGATCCAATAACCTTGAGATCCATTGTGTGGAGTCTTTGGTTCTACCAATCCTCTAATGGATCTACAACACCTTCGGTCAACGCGGATCACTTAAACATCGTTGATCATTAAATTGTACTTATGATGATTCCAAATGGATGATATACTTGACAAAAAGCAAATGTAACTTGTTGTGTGGAGGCTTTGGTTCTACCAATCCTCTAACAAGTTCCAAATGCAAGTTTCAAGATGATCATTCAACTAACCACTAATCATTAATAATTGACTTTATCTTGTATTTTTATTATATGCCCTTTTATTTTTATGCACTATTTACTTTTAGCATTTACGTTTCATGACATTTTCATCTTTGCTCATTTGAGCATTTACTTTCTTGTCATTTTAACTTTGCTCACTTGAGCTTTTCTTTTCTTTTTCAAAACACCTAATAATCAACATAAACCCTAAAAATACTTAATGAAGCTTGGACTATTTGGTTACTATCGTTGGCATTTTGGAGCATTGGACTTTTTGGAATTAGGATTAGAAATATTGGCCTATGATTGGAGACCTTGTGATCTTATCTGATTATTTTGTCTGGAGCTCTTGAGGTTTACCTCAAGATATTGGGTTGTTTGTTTGTTTTGTGTGCAAGTTATTGTGATTACATCCTTTGTTTGTGATCTGGAATTCACGTGTATACAGCCGTTACTCTGCCCAATTTTTGTGAAGACTTAATACACTTAAAGTTTGGTTCTCTCAAGAGGTCTAGTATATTTGCTTGCTTGGTTTCAATTCAAAGAATGAGAATTCTATCTTGGCTCATAGTGTCAAGTATTGGATTCTTGTTGGTTAGATGGTACTTATCCTTAGCTTTTACCTTATGCTTTAGGATAGCCTCTTTTTCCCCTCCCATCTTCTTTAATTTCAAAAAATCTTCTCCCTCCTTTTGAAAACTCTTCTTGTTTTAAACTTGAACCACTTTCATAATAAACTTGGACTTAGGTCCATGCATTTTCAAAGATTTTCATAAATAACCTCCAATAAACTTAATAATACTTTGACATCCTTTTTGTGAGAAGATTAAAATTCAATCAATCTCATTCAAACCATTTTTCCACCTTGGCTTTCATCTTTAAACTTTTCCCAAATAGATTGGACTCTTGTCAATCCTTGTAGTGATGTAAACAACTATACTTCTACAATATGTAGTGAAGAGAGATATTTTCCACTTGGGTGTTGAGTGAGGCATTATTGATTTTAAAATCAAAGCCATATCCTCCACTTTGAGATGATGCAAATTCTCTTGTCTCATGATTGTGGGTAATAGGTATGTTTTCTACACGGACAATGACGATAATGTTTTATCTCATAAAATTAACCAACACATTTGTGTTTTAAAATTTTTTAAAAAATAGGAACTGCGTGTATCCTGATCCCCTATTGCATGAAAGGTGGTACGTAGGTACTAAAGGTTCGCAACCGCGGAGGGTGCAAAAATCATAAAAAAATATATTTCTTTTCTCACCTCCACCATCTATTTTACATACAACATTTTATAGCCAAAATATACAAATTTTTACAAAGAGGTTCCTGCAGAGTACCGTAGATGTTTAGGGTGATAATACCTTCCATTTGCATAACCAACCCCCTTACCTTGAATCTTTCCCCCTCTTTTTTGGGATATTCGCTCTTTTTCCATTCCTTTGGAAACAATAAAGCGCGGTGGCAATTTTTATTTTTGATTTGTATAAGTCTAGTCAATCCAATGGCTTAGTCTTAAACATTTCTACCGCTACAGAAAAATGGCGACTTCACTGGGGAAAGATTGACCTCTTGCTGGTCCATCCCTAAGTGGGTTGAGCATATCTTTGTTTATATTTGTATATGTGTTATTATTGATTTTGTATTATAGGTTATATATATGTTTTTCTGGGTTTTCCTGGTTTTCAGGATGCTTGGTGATTACTCATAAGTCCTATACCCGGACTTGGGAAAACTTTAAGAGAGGATGGGAGGTATAGTCATGTTACCTTTTAGGGAGTAATCCCAAAAAAGGAGGCATGAGATCCCCCACTCAGTGGAGGCCCCTTTGATTATAGTGTCGTTTACTGATTAATCGGGAAGACATACTGCCTTCGACCTGGGAGCCTGCTGAAACTGAGGACCGTAGAATACCAAACCCATATTGGCCTTTTAGGTGTAGTGCGGAAGCTATGACGGAGTAATCCAGAAATAGTTGTCATGCGATACTATGCTCAGACAAGTTTTTCTTGAGAATATTACTAATTACCGAGTTAACCGAGAAGTTGGTAATATCCGATGGAAGGATGTAGACTCTGGGAACCTCTAGAACATTGTTTGGCATGTGATAAATTTTAGAACAACACCTTATGGGTTGTACCTTCGACCTCATGCTCGTGACGTTGAACCTATGAACCTTATATGTGTGATCTTATGTGTGATTGCTGCATCATGCATACATGCACTCATAAGCATCTTTTGGAGAGATCATATTTCAAGGGATTTAAAGGTTGACCATTTGTGAATATCTCAGGTACTTTTTAATCATGGATTCTGGAAATAGAAAGACCGGGAAGTACAGTTTCAAGGATCCCAAGATAGATGAGTTAATCAGTCTAATTCCTGAGATCGAGTGTTCTGCAGACTTTTGGAAGAAGTATGAATCCATTATTCCTCTCATGAAGCTGAAGATAAAGGAGGGTATTCTCTCGACCTTGGTCCAGTTCTATGATCCGATGTATCATTGCTTTACTTTTCACGACTATCAGTTGATGCCCACACTAGAGGAGTATTCTTATCTATTTGATTTACCTGTTACCGATCGTGTTTCTTTTACTGGTTTGGAGGGTGAGACAAAACCACATGAGATTGTTGATTTGATTCATTTGGGGAAGTCTGATGTGGAAGCCCATATGACTACTAAAGGAGGTATTAGAGGATTACCAGCTCAGTTCTTATTGGAGAAAGCTCTTTACTTTGCCAGAATGAAGAGTACAGTTATTTTTTGAGGCCATCTTTGCTCTACTTGCTTACGGGTTGTTCTTATTTCCTAATGTGGACAAGTTTGTTGACATTAATGCTATCAAGATCTTCTTGATTGGAAACTCAGTTCCTACCTTGTTGGGTGATGCTTATTACTCTATCCATCTTCAGAATTATTATCATGGGGGGGTGATTATCTATTACACGCCCCTATTGTACCGGTGGTTTATCTCTCGTATGCCTCGGTCTGATGCTTTTTGGGATGTCAAGAAGGAACCCTGTTGGGCTCCTAAGATCATGGAACCTACTCACTCGGATATTGATTGGTGTCATCGAGCTTACTAGGATTTAGATATTATTGACAGTTGTGGTAGTTTCCCCAATGTACCTCTTCTTGGTACAAAGGGAGGAATTAATTATAACCATGTTCTTGCACGACGACAGCTTGGTTATCCGATGAGGGATAAACCAAATAGTATTCATTTGAGTAGTTTCTTTCTGAAGGAGGGAGAAGATCATAGGGAAGCTAGGGAGCAGATTGCGAAGGCCTGATGTCACATTCATAAGAAGAGTAGGAAGGATTTGGGACCTAGGGGTGTTGTTTCTTTGGAGCCATATCTTTAGTGGGTCCAAACGAGAGCCATTCAGTTGAAGATGTCGTATTCTCGGGAAACACCTATGCCTGATTTATTTGTAAAAACTCCTTCTCCCTTATTAGATGATCTAGAAGAGCTACAACTTGCTTTGGTCAGGATGCAGCAGGAAAAGGATGCTTGGAATAATAAGTGCCAAACTTTAGAGATTTCCTATAGAGCAGATTTAAAGGAGAAAGACGACTTGATTGAGATCCTTGAGAGTCGAGCGGTAGATACTAGGGAGAGGCAAGGGGATTTATTTTCTCCTAAGCCTCAATCGGATACTGATCACTCACTTCCTGATTCAGGTGATTGGAAGGAGGTTGCCACCAGATATGCGGAAGAAAACCAGAGGTTGAAAGCTCAAATTTCCAGGCTCACGGGCAAGCGCCAGCCTATAAAGTGATCTCCATCAGTTTTACTTCTCAGGGTTTTATATTTTATTTTCATCTTATACTTGGGATCATTGAAACTTGTAATCCATCTTGGAGTTGTTATAACGGAATTTTCAGTATTTTCAAATACGTTATTACCTTGATATTTGCAATATGTCCATAAATTTTAAATCCCTTAATATATTAAATAAAATAAAATCATGTGCATTACATGTCATACATCATATTGCACATATTTCTTGCATTTGTTATGCATATCCAGGTGTCTTACCAAGCTTCTTTACTTCGTTCAGCAAGCTGACTCACCACTATAACACTCGGGCTAATTTCAGAAAGAAGATGGACAACTTAGAACAAGAGAATCGCGAGCTGCGCGAGGAGGTTTTTGCTTTGAAGGCCGGCATGGCCAATCTGACTACTCTGATGGAAGCTCTGGTGGCTGCTCAGAATCAGCCACCGAGTGTCCAACCTCAACCAACAAGGGCAACTACTGAAGCTCCGACTGTTCTCGTATCTGCTACTCCGGTTGTTGTTCAGAATCACATGCCTCAAGGTTATCCATGGGGAATTCCAGAGAATTTTGCACCTGAAGGTATCAAACTTGGTCCTCAAGATACTCCAGGTTTTCAGACTATTGTTACTTCGGCACCTCCTATGGTGCATGCTGTCCCTACTGCTCTAGAGAATATGGTTCTGTTTGTTAATGATGATGTGTGTCGTACTTTCCCTCCACCGAGTGAAGACTAGGGTCTTTATGACATAATGGATGATTTTCAAGAGCAGTTTGACAAGATCCAAAGAGAGATGAAGGCCCTCAGGGGAAAAGAGCTATTTGGGCAGAATGTGAATGAGTTATGCTTGGTCCCGAATGTTAAGATACCTGCTAAGTTTAAGGTCCCGGAGTTTGAGAAGTACAAGGGCAACACTTGCCCTCGTGCTCATCTGGTGATATACGTGAGTAGAATGACTACCCATACTAATGATCAGCGTCTGCTGATTCACTTTTTTAGGATACTTTGACCGGTGTTGCGCTGAAGTGGTATATGAGTTTGGACAGCGCCAATATCCATACTTTCAATGATTTAGGAGAAGCATTCATCAAACAATACAAGTACAACATCGACATGGCGCCTGACCATGATCAACTCAGGGCCATGGTTCAGAAAGACAGGGAATCATTCAAAGAATATGCACAGAGATGGCGTGAGGTAGCCGCCCAAGTGATTCCTCCCATGGAAGAGAAGGAGATGACTAAGATTTTCTTGAAAACGCTGGGTGCTTTCTATTACGAGAGGATGGTAGCAAGTGCGCCAAGTGACTTTACTGAAATGGTAGGAATTAGTATCCGCTTAGAAGAGGTTGTAAGAGAGGGCCGTTTAACGAAGAGTGAAAGTTCTGGATGTGTGAAGAAGCCATCTTATGGGTTTACCAAGAAGAAGGAAGGGGATGAAAATGTTGTTATGAAAGAGAGGAGGGTTAATACTCCTAGAAGGAATTATCAGCGTCATCAGCAAGTTGCCTCAGTTACTCTAGTTGTGGGTGCAGCTCCAACTACCGTTGCTTATCAGAGACCGTCCCAGTAGGGAATCAAGGGTATAGTCAGAGAAGGGAGAGTTATGACCTTATTCCTATGAGCTATACAGAGTTACTACTAGCATTGATTCAGAAGAAGTTGGTTCAAACCCGATCACGTCCCGCTGTACCATCACCTTTGCCTTGGTATTACAAGGCAGACCAAACATGTGCTTTTCATCAGGGAGCACCAGGGCATAATGTTGAGAATTGTTATCCTTTGAAGACTGAGGTGCAGAAGTTGGTGAAGTCTGGTGTTCTATCTTTCAAGGACGTGGGACCTAATGTGAAAGAAAATCCTCTACCCAAGCATGGGGGAGTAAATGCTGTGAATATGGTGGCCGGTTGTCCAGGCGACTTCCATATTTTTTATATTAATCTAGTTAGAGGAGATTTGGTGAAAAGGCATGCAGACCTTTGTGAATTTATCTACTATATGCATGACCATGCCGATTGTGCTATTTGCAGTACAGACATACAAGGTTGCGATAAGATAAAGGCTGATTTACAGGAGATGTTGGATGAGGGCCTAATCCATATAATCAAGCCTAGGGAAGAGTATGAAGATGAGGTGAATATGGTTTCTGGATGTCCTGGAGAATTCAGAATTTTTGATGTAGAGTATGTGAATGAGGACCTTGTGCAATTGCATGCTACCTTCTGTCATATGGCTGGTTAGGTGGAACACCAATATGGATCTTGCCGAGTTTGCTGTTGATATTCCCGAGGATGTTCAATCATGAAGAAGGGTGTTCAGTTGTTGTTAGATAACGGAATTATCAAGGTTACAAGTCAAAGGTATGATTACCATGAAGTTGATATGGTTGAGGTTTGTTTGACTAAAGAAGAGTCGGATGAAGAGTATGCCTCTGCATATGAGTATTTCTCCTCGGATAAGGATTTGTTTTCCAGAAATGACTCAATAATGACTGATTGTGTTGAAGAAGGGGTAAACGTCATTGTACCTTGTTTTGGGGCAGCCACCCATCTTGAAGTTGAGTATTATAGCAAGCAATTGTTACCCCATTGGTGATTAGTTTGTCGGATCCTATCCCCTACAAATCAGATAAGGTTGTGCTTTACAAATACAACGCTACAATCTTAGAGGATTGAGTAGAAGTTCCCATCCATCCAATGCCTGACGTTGGAAATATTGCTGAAAATAGCAGGGTGACCCGTAGCGGACGTGTGTTTGCACCAGTTGTTCGAAGAGATGTTAGTGCTGGAAAGAAAATTGTTGAGAATGTTGAACCCAAGAAGGCTACGGGTGAGACTAGTGGGGATGCATTAGAGAAAGAAGTGGGTTGTATTTTGAATATAATCAAGATGAGTGACTAAAGAATTATAGATCATCTATTGCAGACTCCTTCAAAAATATCTATCTTGACGTTATTGATGAACTTCTCTGCTCACAGAGAATCCTTGATGAGGGTATTGGACCAAGCTTTTGTGGAGAGTGATATGCCAATTGACCAATTCAGTAGCGTAATAGGGAACATTATGTTAGAACAAAGTTTGAATCTACTACCCTAAGTTTAAGTTTTGATGATAACAAAATGCTAAGATACATTAATTGTATGATTCATGTAAGACACATAGGCTATCTAAAAATTACATTCTGTTTTACAGAAACTCTGATGGGTATCAGCAGGAGAACATCATCATCAGCATCAAGAAAATTGGATATCAACATCAGCATCAGAAGATGTTATATCAGATACCAGAATCAGAAGATAAACTTGCGTTTATGCTGAAGCTTGATGAACAGATCTGCGCTCAACACTCTGAACTCTGATAAAGACAACAACAGTTCATCAGCACTTAAGCAGCGTCAGAATGAGCCAAAGCCAGAACACGCTTAAGTGGCAACGGTACTGTGCATTCAAGATGAGTTATTACCAACGACATCATTCCAGACAAGATCTGCTTAATAAGGAAAGAATATTATTGGCATTGAAACAGAATTATTGCTCCAACGTACACTATTTCCAATGCTATATAAACAAGTCAATGAAGATTGAATTGGCTAATGCTCTACAACAATCTACACGCCTAAAAGCTATTCATCATCTTCCTCACTCTTAGTTTGCTAAAAGCTCCAAAATTCCGTACTCAATTATTTTAGCAATCTACTTCTCTTAAGCTTAATTTGTGTAGTATCACAGTTGTGATAAACAGTTTTGTAGAAAACATTCACACACCTAGATTTTCAATTCTTTGTAAGAAAGTAATTCCTTGAGAAACCGGTTTGTGGTTTGCATCAAGAAGGCTTTAGCAGTTGTTAAAGCAGATTGTAATATTCAGTTGAATATAGTGGATTAAGACCTCATTGGAGAGAGGCGAAATCACCTTGACGGGTGGACTGGAGTAGTTTGAGATCAAACGAACCAGGATAAAAATATCGTGTTGATTGCAATTGATTTCCAGTTTTTACAATTCAACCCCCCTTCTTGTGTTTTTCACTTCTTCAATTGGCATCAGAGCGCCTGGTTCTGAGCTAAAACACTTAACTGTGTCAGTACAAGATCCAGTGTCAGAAAAACACAATGGCAGGAACTTATCAACACACCAGCAATGACAACAATGAAGACAGAGACAGATTCAGCGGCAAACCTCCAGTTTTTGATGGAGAAAATTTTGATTACTGGAAAGACAGAATTGAAAGCTTCTTTCTGGCACATGATGCTGATCAGTGGGACATGGTGACAGATGGATACACGCACCCTGTGAATGCAAGCGGTCAGAAGATTGACAGGAAAGCAATGTCTGACCAACAAAAGCGTGACTTCAAAAATCACCACAAAGCCAGAACCATCCTTCTCAGCGCTATCTCATTTGCTGAATATGAAAAGATCTCTAACAGAGACACAGCAAAGAACATGTTTGACTCACTCAGAATGACGCATGAAGGCAACATTCAGGTCAAAGAAACTAAAGCTCTTGCGCTCATTCAGAAGTATGAGGCATTCAAAATGGAAGAAAGTGAATCCATTGAAACAATGTTCTCAAGATTCCAAATTCTGGTGGGTGGTCTCAAGGTTCTGGACAAAGGATACTCTACTGCTGATCACGTCAAAAAGATCATCAAAAGCTTACCAAAGCAGTGGAGGCCAATGGTTACAGCTCTGAAGCTAGTAAAAGATCTCAACAAAATTTCTCTGGAGGAACTTATCAGCTCCCTCTGAAGTCATGAGATAGAGCTAGAAGCTGATGAACCTCGGAAACAAGGTAAGCCTTTAGCATTAAAATCTAACAAAAATC
Organism: Vicia faba; assembly: GCA_948472305.1. Classification (NCBI taxonomy): domain Eukaryota; kingdom Viridiplantae; phylum Streptophyta; class Magnoliopsida; order Fabales; family Fabaceae; genus Vicia; species Vicia faba. The sequence continues at coordinate 939,349,044 of OX451741.1, read as the reverse complement.
TGAGTCTAAAGTTTTGCAGGCAGTTGAAGAAACATCTGATGGATCCTCATCAGAAGAAGACGAACTTTCTCTCCTCTCCAGAAGAGTGAATCAACTGTGGAAGCAGAGGCAAAGGAAGTTCAAGAATCCCAGAAGATCTGATCAGAACGAGTCTTCTTCCAGATACAGAAGGATAGATTCTTCCTCTGGATACAGAAGATCTGAAGGCTCCTCAGGAAGCAGAAAGCCAAACACCAAGGACATCATCTGCTATGAGTGCAATGAGCAAGGACACTACAAGAGTGACTGCCCAAAGCTTCAGAGGGAAAAGCCCAAAAAGAAGTTTGGAAGAGAAAAGAAGAAAAGTCTCATGGCTACATGGGATTACTCTGACTCGTCTGAAGCTGACTCAGAATCAGATGATGAGAGAGCAAACATAGCTCTCATGGCCAACATTTCAGAAGATAGTGAAGCTTCTAAATCAGACTCAGAATCAGATACTGAAGAGGTATTTCCTGACTTTGCAATTAATTTTACTAAGATTGAACTTGCTGAAAGCCTTAATGAAATTTTGGAAAGGTACCAGCAGATTAGAGTTAAATTCAGAAACCTGAAAAGGAATCTTGAATCTGACTCTGATAAGACTGAGAGTCTTAAATTGGAAAATTCTGAGCTGAGAAATAAAATTTCAAAATTAGAAAATACTTTACAAAACTCTCAGAAGGAACCAATTTTTGAAACTCCCAGCAGCGCTGATGAGATCATCAAGGAGTATGATCACAGTTTCCAGAAGTTCCTTGATAAAAGCATAGATAGAAGTAAAATGGCTTCAATGATCTATGGAGTTAGCAGAAACGGCAGGAAGGGAATAGGATACCAAGGTAAGGTTCCTACACCAAAGAATGTCATGGATTTAACCATTAAACACACTCCTCTAAAATCACATTTTGTGTATGGTCACACACATGATATTAAATACATTAGCAGTAAGTATTCTGTGAAACCAAAATTCAACCAGAGTTTTGGTAAATCTAACAAATCAGGACCCAAGAAAATCTGGGTACCTAAGGATAAAATAATACATGTTGCAGATATCTTTAGCAGCAAATCAGAAACACCAGTCATGGTACCTGGACTCTGGCTGCTCGCGACACATGACGGGAAGAAGGCATATGTTCCAAAGCCTGGAACTTAATCCTGGAGGCCATGTTGGCTTTGGAGGCAATCAGAGGGGAAAGATCATTGGCTCTGGAACTATAGGTAATGTAAATCTTCCCTCTATAAATAATGTTCTGCTAGTAGATGGATTAATGCATAATCTGTTATCCATAAGTCAATTAAGTGATAACGGTTATGATATAATCTTTAATCAAAAATCATGTAAAGCTGTTAGTCAGAAAGATGGGACTATCCTGTTTAATGGAAAGAGGAAAAACAACATCTATAAAATCAAACTTTCTAAATCGAAAAGTCAGAATGTAAAGTGTCTTATGTCTGTTAACAACGAGCAGTGGATCTGGCACAGAAGATTGGGGCACGTTAGTATGAGAAGAATATCTCAGATTAACAAACTCAATCTGGTCAGAGGACTTCCTAATTTGAAGTTCAATTCAGATGCTCTGTGTGAAGCATGTCAGAAAGGCAAATTTGCAAAACCTTCTTTCAAATCTAAAAATGTTTTTCTACCTCTAAGCCATTAGAACTTCTGCACATTGACTTATTTGGACCAGTTAAAACTGCTTCAGTCAGTGGCAAGAAGTATGGGTTAGTAATCGTAGATGACTATAGCAGATGGACATGGGTAAAGTTCTTAAGACACAAGGACGAGTCACACTCTGTGTTTGTTACCTTCTGTAACCAAGTTCAGAATGAAAAGGATCTTAGAATCGTTAAAGTCAGAAGTGATCATGGTGGAGAGTTTGAAAACAAAGATTTTGAGTCATTCTTTAATGACAGAGGCATTCTGCATGATTTCTCTTGTCCTAGAACTCCCCAACAAAATGGAGTTGTAGAACGAAAGAACAGAACATTGCAAGAAATGGCCAGAACCATGATCAATGAGACAAACGTTGCTAAGATCTTCTGGGCAGAGGCAATAAACACAGCGTGCTACATTCAGAATAGAATCTCAATAAGACCTATTTTGGAAAAGACTCCATATGAATTGTGGAAGAACAGAAAGCCCAACATTTCATATTTTCATCCATTTGGATGTACTTGTTTTATGTTAAATACAAAGAATTATTTGAACAAGTTTGACTCTAAAGCACAGAAGTGTATTATGTTAGGATACTCTGAACGCTCAAGAGGGTACAAAGTATACAATACAGAAACACAGATTGTGGAAGAATCAATCAGTGTTCGTTTTGATGATAAGCTTGACTCTGAAAAGTCAAAGCAGAATGAAGTTTTTGCAGGTATGGAAATTGAATTTACAGGTTCTGAAGACAAGTCATCAGAAGCTCTCAACACAGACACCCCTTCAACATCTGAAAGGAGCACTGCTAGCAATCCTACAACAACTGCTGATCAACCTCAGAAGAGACCACCCAGAAGCAGCTTGGATCACCCAGAAGAAACTATCTTAGGAAGAAAGGAAGATCCAATCAGAACAAGAGCAAGCTTCAGAAACTCTGAAGAATCCCTCATGGGACTTGTGTCTCTGATAGAACCTTCTTCTATTAATGAAGCACTTCTGGGCAACGACTGGATTCTAGCAATGCAAGAAGAGCTGAATCAATTCACCAGAAATGACGTATGGGATCTTGTTCCCAGACCAAAAGGATTCAACGTCATTGGAACGAGATGGCTGTTCAGAAACAAGCTAAATGAACAAGGTGAAGTCATCAAAAACAAAGCATGATTGGTAGCACAAGGTTATAGTCAGCAAGAGGGGATAGACTATACAGAAACCTTTGCTCCAGTCGCCAGGTTAGAATCTATCAGACTTTTAATTTCATTTGCTGTTAATAGAGGCATCACTCTGTATCAGATGGATGTCAAGAGTGCATTCTTAAATGGTTATATAGAAGAAGAGGTTTATGTGCACCAACCCCCTGGTTTTGAAAATACAAAACATCCAGAACATGTTTTCAAACTAAAGAAGTCACTATATGGTCTGAAACAAGCTCCCAGAGCTTGGTATGAAAGACTAAGTAACTTTCTGTTAGAAAATGAATTCACCAGAGGGAAGGTGGACACTACCTTATTCTGTAAGTCAGTTAAGAATGACATCTTAGTCTGTCAAATTTATGTTGATGATATTATTTTTGGATCTACTAATCCTTCTCTTGGAAGAAAATTTGCTAAGTGTATGCAGGCAGAATTTGAGATGAGCCTCATGGGGGAACTTAAATTCTTTCTAGGAATTCAGATCAATCAAACTCCAGAGGGAACTTACATTCATCAGAGCAAATATGTCAGAGATCTTCTGAAGAAATTTGACCTCTCAGAATGTAAGTCATCAAAGATTCCAATGCATCTCACGTGCATTCTGGAAAGAGAAGAGGTAAGCAAAAAGGTAGAACAGAAGGTCTATAGAGGTATGATTGGCTCTCTCCTTTATCTGACAGCTTCAAGGCCTGATATCTTATTCAGCGTATGTATTTGTGCTAGATTCCAATCAGATCCTAGAGAATCTCACTTAACAACTGTTAAGCGAATTTTCAAGTATCTGAAAGGTACTACTAATCTGGGTTTATTTTATAGAAAATCTAGTGATTACAGCTTAGTAGGCTACTGCGATGCTGACTTTGCTGGAGACAGAGTAGAGCGTAAAAGTACTTCTGGAAGCTGCCAGTTTCTGGGAGAAAATCTGATCTCTTGGTCCAGCAAAAGGCAATCCACAATTGCGCTATCAACAACAGAAGCTGAGTACATAGCAGCAGCAGGATGTAGCACACAAATGCTCTGGATGAAAAGTCAGCTTGAAGACTTCCAGATTTTTGAGAGTAACATCCCTATACTCTGTGACAATACTTCTGCTATTTGCTTAAGTAAGAATCCCATTTTACATTCTAGAGCTAAGCATATAGAAATAAAACATCACTTCATTAGGGACTATATTCAGAAAGGAATTTTGAACTTAAAGTTTATTGATACAAACCATCAATGGGCTGATATCTTCACTAAACCCCTTTCTGAAGATAGGTTCAATTTCATTCTGAAACATCTCAGCATGAAACTCTGCCCAGAGTGAAAATGTTTTAATTCTATATATTATCCTTCAGAATGTATTTTTTTTACTGTGAACTTCTGATCAATCTCTTTTCAGAAAGATAGACATGCAGATTGTATCAGATTTTATGCTTAAAGATCTGAGCATTTCAGCTCAAGGATAGATGTGCTGCTCACTAAATCAAACAAGTGTCATCCAATCATCAGCAAATATCTGAAGCAAAACGCGTGCACGCTTCTGAGAAGGCAAAACGCTGATTGGGTGCATTGAGACACATGTCTGGTAACCGTTTCAAGTATCTTTCTCAAATCCCCCAAAATCAGCAAGCATTAAATGAAAGTAATCATGTTTTAAAACGTAATCATGAATTATTTCTCCTTCTTGAAACCGTTTACACTTTCAAAAATGATTTTGAAATCTATTTAAGCACATTAACATCATTTATTAATCCTTTACCGTTTCTTACAATCTTACAAATATTTTTCTGCATTTTCCTTGTGTGTTCATCTCTCTCAAAAGAAACCCATTTTTCAGTTTTCTCAGAAAAACCCTAAGTGTGAACATGGCAACCTCCAGCAATGTTTCTGCAGGTTCTCAGAAGGAGGCTTCTTCTGAACAATACCAAGTTCCTTTCAGAACACTCCTTACACCAGTGAAGAATTTGGAAGTGATGTCTGAACTAATTGTTGACTTCTCCAGTCTGAAAGAAAATGGATTTGACTTGACAGAAGAAGTTAGGGCACAAGGATGGGAGAGATATTTTGATAGGTTGGTTGGACCAACGTTCCCAGTCTTGGTCAAGGAGTTCTGGATTCATGCGTACTCTTCAACACATCAAGTCACCTCCTACATAATGGGAAAGAAGATTGTGATCACTGAGGATCACATAGCAAGATTGATTGGATACAGTGGCGGTGGTATCCGTTGTATCGATATGGCTGAAAGATGCTCTAACGTTGTTGTCATTGCAAGGCAGATTTTCACCCATGGGGTTCCCAGCAGCAAGATCAGAGACTTAAAGGATCAGGACAGAATATGGGCGAAGATCATTCTGGGGTGCTTTAATCACAGGAAGCCAACAAGCTCCCCTGATTATATAAATATAGATCAGCAGTTTCTGATCTATTTTATTAATCAGAAGGTAAAGAACAACTTGACTCATCTTCTGTTTAATCACCTCAGGACCAGCGTCAAGGAGACAAGGGAAGAAGAAAGAACAAAAAGGGATTGGATACCCTTTGGCAGGTTAATATCAGATATTCTGACTGAGAATAGGCTGATAGAGCACCTTACAGAAGCTCAGGAATTAAGTTCTATTGAACCTAATGTTGGCAAGCCTCTGAATGCCAAGAATCTGAAGAAAATGAAACTGATAGAGAATATCAGAAAGGAGCCCAGCGTTACTCCTCTTGCGGACATCACCAGCAGAAGAGTCCCACTGAACGACTTTCCACTATTCTCTGAGATTGAATCAAAACCAGTTGTGGTTCTCAGATACTTGGACGCTTTCAAGGCTGATGGTACAGATCCCAAACTGAATATCAAAGATCTGCACCAACAACAACCAGAAGTTACACTGAAGAAGACGAAGAAAAGAAAGGCCACTTCAGAAGGACCATCCCAGCAGACCCCTAAGAAAATAGGTAATCTATCTGCTGCTTCTGTTTTAAATTCTTCTGCTATTCCAACATCAATCCCAACCCCAGCTTCACATGAACTTCCAATCCCCATACCAACTATTGATGAAACCGAACCAGAAGATGGCCCTTCTGAGTCACTGACTCTCAGGAGACCCCGCACCAAATCCCAAACTCCAAAACCCACAACATCAACAGCATCAGAACTTGACAAAGTTCTGTCTGAAATTGATCAACGTGTTTCTGATCACCTCTCAACAAATCCAAACACTCAACCAGAAATTGCCCACTCTCCTCAACCAGAACAACCTCTCTCACCCATACCAGAAGAACCACAAATTCCACAACAACCAGAAATTCAACCAGAAATTCCACCCCCTTCTCCATAACCAGCAATTCCTCCTCCCTCTCCTCAACCAGAACTTCATCCACCATCACCTCAACCATCACCTCCACAACCTGAGTTTCATCATTCTGAAACTCCATCACCTTAACCTCATTCTCCTCAATCCTCTGAGCCATAACCCTTGGCAATTCAGCTGCCATGTGGTACAACCATAAACATACCCCAGCTGCCATCCTCGCCAGAAACTACCCCTCCAAACACTCCAAACAGTCCTATTATTATTTTTGATTCTCCCACTCCATCTCCCAAACAAACTACAGAAGACCACAGCAGGACCTTCATCGATTTAACAATCCTTGACCGTCTTGCTGATCTCAAAAATAAAATAGCCATTCCAAAACCAAAACAACTAGATGTTGGCTCTGGCATTGTGAATTTTGAAACAGGCTTGCAGCAGTGGATTGCTTCTCTAAAGCAAGTTTGTCCTGGAATGATTGATCCTGCTGCCTCAGACCAACTCTGGACACGATTCAGAATATGGGTACATGCTGAAGCCCTCAAATTGCAAGACATCAATTATGAGCAGGCACAACAGAATTTCAGCAAGCTGCTGAAGGAAGTTGGAAGTCAGCTGCTAAAGGAAGAAGTGCTCCTTCTGGATAGTGAGCCATGGTCTGAGAAGCGCCCAGCTTCAAAAGTGCAGCCAGACGAAGATCAGACAACTCAAGCTAAAGATGTTGCAGAGAGCTCTCAGAAGCTTCCTGCTTCTGATGTTTCTCAAGCTGCCTTGGACAGGCAGACTCTGGAAGAGCTGAGGCTGAATGATATTCGTCTGCAGCAAAGAATGGATGAAAGTGATCAGAAGATGAAGGAAAGGATGGATGTGCAAGACAGCAAGATAGATACAGTAGTCAGCATGGTGCATAAGCAGAATGAAACTGTTGATCAGATTAAGGCAATGCTGGAGACTCTGTTCACACGCTTTCCTCCCCAACCTTAGTTTTTCATTCATGATATTTTCAATGTTTTCTTTGCATACCATCTGTACTGTTTGTCTGGCTCTGAATTTAATATAACAAGTTTTTCTGCTCTGATCGTTTTAGCACATCACTTACACTTTTTGATTGCTGACAAAAAGGGGGAGAACAAGAATGATATTTTTCAACAACGGATTACTAAGACAAAAAGTCTCAAACATTCTAACACTCTGATACACTTGAATGTTTTCTGTTTTTGCATAAGTCTACAGGTACAAGAAGTTAATCACCTCTTATACACTGAAGCTCGAAGCTCTGATATTCTGATCTGAAGCTTTGATATTCTGATGTTCAAAGAAAGTCAATAAAGATCTGATCCTGAAGAACTCTTGGAATTAAAAAGGGAAGTAATAAATTCAGGGGGAGTATCTCCGATCTAAACTCTGATATCTCTTTATCCCTTATCGTTGATAACTTCCTAATTAATTCTGATACAACTTATTATTTAGTTATCTCTGATACTTTTCACGCCTATTTTCAATTAAAAAATATCTAGTTTTTGTCATCATCAAAAAGGGGGAGATTGTTAGAACAAAGTTTGAATCTACTACCCTAAGTTTAAGTTTTGATGATAACAAAATGCTAAGATACATTAATTGTATGATTCATGTAAGACACATAGGCTATCTAAAAATTACATTCTGTTTTACAGAAACTCTGATGGGTATCAGCAGGAGAACATCATCATCAGCATCAAGAAAATTGGATATCAACATCAGCATCAGAAGATGTTATATCAGATACCAGAATCAGAAGATCAACTTGCGCTTATGCTGAAGCTTGATGAACAGATCTGCGCTCAACACTCTGAACTCTGATAAAGACAACAACAGTTCATCAGCACTTAAGCAGCGTCAGAATGAGCCAAAGCCAGAACACGCTCAAGTGGCAACAGTACTGTGCATTCAAGATGAGTTATTACCAACGGCATCATTCCAGACAAGATCTGCTTAATAAGGAAAGAATTTTATTGGCATTGAAACAGAATTATTGCTCCAACATACACTATTTCCAATGCTATATAAACAAGTCAATGAAGATTGAATTGGCTAATGCTCTACAAAAATCTACACGCCTAAAAGCTATTCATCATCTTCCTCACTCTCAGTTTGCTAAAAGCTCCAAAATTCCTTACTCAATTATTTTAGCAATCTAGTTCTCTTAAGCTTAATTTGTGTAGTATCACAGTTGTGATAAACAGTTTTGTAGAAAACATTCACACACCTAGATTTCAATTCTTTGTAAGAAAGTAATTCCTTTAGAAACCGGTTTGTGGTTTGCATCAAGAAGGCTTTAGCAGTTGTTAAAGCAGATTGTAATATTCAGTTGAATATAGTGGATTAAGACCTCATTGGAGAGAGGCGAAATCACCTTGACGGGTGGACTGGAGTAGTTTGAGATCAAACGAACCAGGATAAAAATATCATTTTGATTGCAATTGATTTCCAGTTTTTACAATTCAACCCCCCTTCTTGTGTTTTTCACTTCTTCACATTACGTCATGTAATAACTTGACTTTCTGCAATGATGAATTACCAGATGAAGGAAGGAATCACAACTTGGCCCTCCATATCTCTATGAATTGCAAGAATGATTCACTATCCAATGTGCTGATTGATAATGGATCTTCTTTGAATGTTATACTGAGGAGCCCTCTTATGAAGTTGAAATATCAAGGAACGCCTATGCGCCCGAGTGGCATCATTGCGAAAGTGTTTGATGGATCAAGGAAATCTGTTATTGGTGAGGTGGACTTGCCTATTCATATAGGACCACATTCGTTTCAGATTACTTTCTTGGTCATGGATATTGTACCCACTTATATATGTTTGCTAAGAAGGTCATGGATACATGAGGTAGGGGCTGTCACTTCAACTTTACACCAGAAACTGAAGTTTGTACGTGAAGGGAAAGTAGTGATCATAAATGGGGAACAAGCATTATTGATATCTCATTTGTCCTCTTTCAGCATTGTGAAGGCGGATGAAGCTGTTTTTGGAACCCGGTTCCAAGCCTTATCCATTGATAATATAAGAGGAAATAAGAATTCCATGGTTTCACTTAAGGATGCACAGCAGGTTGTGCGAAAGGGTCGTAGTGAAGTATGAGAACAAATTGTGGATCCACCTGTGAACAAGAACAGAGCTGGCTTGGGGTTCTCTTTGAAGAATGAAAAAGGTAAGGGCATGAAGCCAAAGTCTACTGTGAGCAAGTATCAAGACATCTTCCGTAGCGGGGGTTATCTTCATCCAACTGTTTCGAGGATTAATGCCATTATAGAAGATGAAGCAGAGCAGGAAATGTCGAACTATGTGACGCACGGAGTTAGGGTTCAGAACTGGATCACCATTGATGTTCCCTCTTGCATACATGTTTCAAAGTAATTTGTTTTGTTAATATTTTTGAAAAAATCTTTCACTCTGCCTAAGGTGGGAGTATTAATGTTATAGGGCTTATCTGTTTGCTGTGACTTTTAAAATCAATAATAAAAGTTGTCTTTGTTTCCCAAGTTGTGTCTTTATTTTCTGCTTTTTCTTGGAAAATGGTAATAAAAAAAACCCTTCAAAATAAATAATAACTGAAATTCAATCTGCATGATCACTTGTTATATGTGTCAGTTTCTAAAAGCAATCATAAATCATATGTGCAGATTAGTTAAAAAACCCGTTGAATACAATGACCCTGCACCCTCTCCCAACTTAGAATCTCCTGTGTATGGGGCTGAAGAAGAAGATTATGATGAGATTCTAGAAGAGGTCTCAAGGTTGCTTGAGCACGGGGAAAATACCATTCAGCCATATAAAGAGCCATTGGAAGTGATCAATTTGGGTTCAAAAGAAGATCCAAAGGAAGTCAAGATTGGAGCATTGTTGTATCTCAATGTGAAGAGCAGGTTGATTGAGCTGTTGAAAGAGTATATGGATATTTTTGCTTGGTATTACCAAGATATGCCTGGTCTAGATACAAATATTGTAGAGCACCATTTGCCGTTAAAGCCAGAGTGTCCGCCAATTAAACAAAAGTTGAGAAGAACTCACCCAGATATGGCAGTGAAGATCAAAGAGGAGGTTCTAAAGCAGATTAATGTTGGTTTTCTTGTGGCGTCAGTGTATCCTCAATGGATTTTTAATATTGTCCCAGTACCAAAAAAAGACGGAAAAGTCTGCATGTGCGTAGATTACAGAGATCTAAATAAAGCTAGTCCAAAAGATGATTTTCCATTTCCACACATTGATATGTTAGTGGATAGCACAGCAAAATTCAAAGTATTTTGTTCATGGACGGATTTTCCGGGTATAATCAAATAAGAATGGCTCCGAAGGACATGGAAAAAACAATGTTTATCACACCCTGGGGAACATTCTGTTACAGAGTGATTCCCTTCGGGTTGAAGATTGTTGGTGCGGCGTACCAGAGGACTATGACAACCCTATTCCATGATTTGATGCACAAGGAAATCAAAGTATATGTTGATAATATGATTTCCAAATCCTGAACTGAAGAAGGGCATGTAGAAGATTTGTTGAAGTTGTTTCAGCATTTGAGGAAGTATCGTCTCCGCTTGAATTCAAATAAATGCACCTTCGGTGTTTGATCAGGAAAACTGTTGGGTTTCATTGTTAGCCAAAAAAGAATTGAAGTTGACCCTGATAAAGTCAAAGCAATTCAAGAGATGCCAGCGCCAAGAACTGAAAAGCAAGTCAGATGTTTCCTCGGGCATTTGAATTATATTTCCAGATTTATTACCCATATGACTGCAACATGTGAACCGATCTTTAAGTTGTTAAAGAAAGATAAAGGTTATGTGTGGACGGATGAATGCCAAAGGGCATTCAAAAGTATTAAAGAATATATGCTTGAACCTCCTATCTTGCTCCCTTTTGTCGAAGGAAGATCATTGATTATGTATCTGACAGTGTTAAATAAATCCATGGGTTGTACTCTGGGACAACAGGATGAAACAAGGAAGAAGGAGTCCGCCATTTATTATCTCAGTAAAAAATTCACTGATTATGAGTCGCGGTATTCCATGCTGGAAAAGACATGTTGTGCTTTGGCCTGGGCGGGAAAGCGTTTACGGCAGTATATGTTGAATCACACTACTTGGTTGATCTCCAAAATGGATCCAATCAAGTGCATTTTTGAAAAGCCTACTCTTACTGGGAGAATTGCCCGCTGGCAGATGTTGTTATCTGAGTATGATATCAAATACCGCACTAAAAAAGCTATTAAAAGCAGTGTGTTGGCAGATTATCTTGCTCACCAACCAGTGGAGGATCACTAGTCTGTAGAATATGAATTCCCCGATGAGAATGTGATGTTCCTGAAAGTGAAAGATTGTGATGAACCATTGCCTGAGGAAGGTCCTGACCCTGAATCTCGTTGGAGTATGACATTTGATGGAGCTATGAATGCTTATGGTAAAGGAATTGGTGTCGTGTTTGTCACTCCCCATGAATCACACATTCCTTTTGCCGCAAGGTTAAAATCTGATTGTACTAATAATATGGCAGAATACGAGGCTTGCATCATGGGTCTCGAAGAAGCTATTGATTTCAGAATTAAAATTCTAGATGTGTATGGTGATTCAGCTTTGGTAATAAATTAGATTAAAGGAGAATGAGATACTCGTCACCCCGGCTTGATCCCTTATAAAGATTATGTTAGAAGATTGTTACCCTTCTTTACCAAAGTTGAATTCCATCATATTCCTAGAGATGAAAATCAAATGGCGGACGCTCTGGCAACTCTGGCTTCTATGTACCAAGTAAATACTTGGAAGGATATACCTCGAATTACGGTTCGACGACTGGATAGGCCCGCTCACGTGTTTACAACAGAGGAGGTAGCAGATGAAAAACCTTGGTATCATGACATCAAGCATTTTCTTCAGACTCAGGCATACCCGATCAGTGCATCGAAGAATGATAGAAAGACATTGAGAAGATTGGAAGGCAGTTTCTTCCTCAGTGAAAATGTGTTGTATAAGAGAAATCATGACATGGTCTTGCTTAGATGCGTGGATAGACACGAAGCAGGCATGTTGATGCATGAGGTTCACGAAGGTTCATTTGACACTCATGCCAATGGACATTAGATGGCTAAAAAGATGCTACGGGAAGGTTACTATTGGCTGACAATGGAAATTGGTTGTTATAAATTTACAAAGAAGTGTCATAAATGTCATATTTATGCAGATAAGGTCCATATGCCTCTGACACTTATCAATGTGATCTCTTCCCCATGGCCTTTCTCTATGTGGGGTATTGACATGATAGGGATGATAGAACCTAAATCTTCGAATGGACACCGTTTCATCTTGGTAGCAATTGATTACTTCACCAAATGGGTGGAGGCTGCTTCATATGCCAATGTTACTAAGCATGTGGTTGTGCGTTTCATCAAGAATAATCTTATATGTCGGTATGGTGTGCCGAGCAGAATTATCATCGACAATGGCTCGAATTTGAACAACAAGATGATGACAAAACTTTGTGAGGAATTCAAGATTGTCCATCACAATTCATCTCCGTACAGGTAGAAGATGAATGGGGCTGTTGAAGCTGCTAATAAGAATATCAAGAAAATTATCCAGAAGATAGTTGTTACTTATAAGGATTGACATGAAATGCTCCCTTTTGCTTTGCATGGGTATCGAAATTTGTCTGCACTTCAACAGGAGCAACCCCGTTCTCCCTTGTGTATGGAATGGAAGTTGTGCTCCCAATTGAGGTTGAGATTCCCTCTTTGCGTGTGATAATGGAAACCGAGTAGACAGAGGCTGAATGGGTCCAGAACAGGTTTGACCGATTGAATTTGATCGAAGAGAAGAGAATGACAGCTTTGTGTCATGGACAGTTATATCAGAAAAGGATGAAGAAAGAATTTGATAATAATAAAGCGCGGTGGCAATTTTTATTTTTGATTTGTATAAGTATAGTCAATCCAATGGCTTAGTCTTAAAGATTTCTACCGCTACAGAAAAATGGCGACTTCACTGGGGAAAGATTGACCTCTTGTTGGTCCATCCCTAAGTGGGTTAAGCCTATCTTTGTTTATATCTGTATATGTGTTATTATTGTTTTTGTATTATATGTTGTATATATGTTTGTCTGGATTTTCCTGGTTTTCGGGGTGCTTGTTGATTACTCATAAGTCCTATACCCTAACTTGGGAAAACTTTAATATAGGACGGGCGGTATAGTCATGTTAACTTTGAGGGAGTAATCCCAAAAAAGGAGGCATGAGATCCCCCACTCAGTGGAGGCCTCTTTGATTATAGTGTCGTTTACCGAGTAATCCGGAAGACGTACTGCCTTCGACCTGGGAGCCTGCTGAAACTGAGGACCGTAGAATACCAAACCCATATTGGCCTTTTAGGTGTAGTGCGGAAGCTATGACGGGGTAATTCGGAAATAGTTGTCACGCGATACTACGCTCAGACAAGTTTTTCTTGAGAATATTACTAATTACCGAGTTAATCGAGAAGTTGGTAATATCCGATGGAAGGATGTAGACTCTGGGAACCTCTAGAACCTTGTTCGGCATGTGATAAATTTTAGACCAACACCTTATGGGTAGTACCTTCGACCTCATGCTCGTGACGTTGAACCTATGAACCTTATATGTGTGATCTTGTGTGTGATTGTTGCATCATGCATCCATGCACTCATAAGCATCTTTTGGAGAGATCATATTTCAAGGGATTTAAAGGTTGACCATTTGTGAATATCTCAGGTACTTTTTAACCATGGATTCTGGAAATAGAAATACCGGGAAGTACAGTTTCAAGGATCCCAAGATAGATGAGTTAATCACTCTAATTCCTGAGATCGAGTGTTCTGCAGACTTTTGGAAGAAGTATGGATCCATTATTCCTCTCATGAAGTTGAAGATGAAGGAGGGTATTCTCTCGACCTTGGTCCAGTTCTATGATCCGATGTATCATTGCTTTACTTTTCCCGACTATCAGTTGATGGCCACACTGGAGGAGTATTCTTATCTATTGGATTTACCTGTTACCGATCGTGTTTCTTTTACTGGTTTAGAGGGTGAGCCAAAACCACATGAGAATGCTTCTTCGATTCATTCGGGGAAGTCTGATGTGGAAGCCCATATGACTACTAAAGGAGGGATTAGAGGATTACCAGCTCAGTTCTTATTGGAGAAAGCTCGTTACTTTTCCAGAATTAAGAGTACAGTCGCTTTTAAGGCCATCTTTGCTCTACTTGCTTACGGGTTGTTCTTATTTCCTAATATGGACAAGTTTGTTGACATTAATGCTATCAGGATCTTCATGACTGGAAACTCAGTTCCTACCTTGTTGGGTGATGCTTATTACTCTATCCATCTTCGGAATTCTTATCATGGGGGGGGTGATTATTTGTTGCACGCCCCTATTGTACAGGTGGTTTATCTCTCATATGCCTCGGTTTGATGCTTTTTGGGATGTCAAGAAGGAACCCCGTTGGGCTCCTAAGATCATGGCACTCACTCACTCGGATATTGATTGGTATCATCGAGCTTACCAGGATATATATATTATTGACAGTTGTGGTAGTTTTCCCAATGTACCTCTTCTTGGTACAAAGGGAGGAATTAACTATAACCATGTTCTTGCACGACGACAGCTTGGTTATCCGATGAGGGATAAACCAAATAGTATTCATTTGAGTAGTTTCTTTCTGAAGGAGGGAGAAGATCATAGGGAAGCTAGGGAGCAGATTGCGAAGGCCTGGCATCACATTCATAAGAAGATTAGGAAGGATTTGGGACCTAGGGGTGATGTTTCTTTGGAGCCATATCTTCAGTGGGTCCAAACGAGAGCCACTCAGTTGAAGATGTCGTATTCCCGGGAAACACCTATGCCTGATTTATTTGTAAAAACTCCTTCTCCCTTATTAGATGATCTAGAAGAGCTACAACTTGCTTTGGTCAGTATGCAGCAGGAAAAGGATGCTTGGAAGAACAAGTTCCAAACTTTAGAGATTTCCTATAGAGCATATTTGAAGGAGAAAGATGACTTGATTGAGATCCTTGAGATTCGAGCGGTAGAGACTATGGAGAGGCAAGGGGATTTATTTTCTCCTAAGCCTCAATCAGATGTTGATCACTCACTTCCTGATTCAGGTGATTGGAAGGAGGTTACCACCAGATATGAGGAAGAAAACCAGAGGTTAAAAGCTCAGATTTCCAGGCTCACGGGGAAGCGCTAGCGTATAAAGTGATCTCCATCAGTTTTACTTCTCAGGGTTTTATATTTTATTTTCATCTTGTACTTGGGATCATTGAAACTTGTAATCCATCTTGGAGTTGTTATAACGTAATTTTCAGTATTTTCAAATACGTTATTACCGAAAACCCGAAAGAGAGGTCTAGGCAAAAATTAGACACATAAACAAAATAAATTTCCCGCTAAGCTGAAAACCCGTAAGGGCAGCTTAGGCAAAAGTTAGGGACTTTCTTGGCAAGTAACTACATCAGACAAGACTTAATCATTGGAGCAATAATCTTCTCGGATTCTCAACACACTTCAACAGAAGTTGCTGCTCAGGATTTCAAAAGTTGTTAAAGGGAATAGTGGTCATTGCATCTCAATGTATCTTTTCAATTATATATTACCATTTTCCGAACTTTGTAATTATCCATGGAGTCTCGCCATTTGCGGACTACCATTCTATTTATGAAATTTGAGCTTTTACCCAATTCTTTGTATTTCTTATTTTATTTATCTTGCAAAGACTCCATTTATTATTGATAATAACTTTCAAAGCAAAAATATTAAATAACAAAATCGATTTTTCAAAAAGAATTTACAATTTGCTTTTACTTTAGAATTTGTGATGCGAAAAAAAAAAACAACAAAATGGTGATCCCAGGAATGGACAAACTCCAGTTTGTTTTAAGAAGTTTATGTTTCCCTCGGGAAGGTTTACTCAGAATGATTTATCGTATTGGGTTTGTGACTTTGGTATCCTCGGTCAAGTTTGGATTCATTTCTCCTCTTTTCTGAGTTTTCATGATGTGAAGTTTCAATCTGAGATTTCTCCAGTGAAGTTTTCGTTCGGTCTAATGGAAGTTCTTTTTCTCGAGAAGTTGGTACCATAATCACTCTTGAAGAACGCAGGTCCCTCGTTTCTCTACTGAAGAACTTATTGTGGTTTTTTCCTTTGTGAATGTGGTGTTAACCTCCCCAATGAATTAGGCTTGAATTCCCTAGTGAATGTTTTGATGATTTGGTGCCCATCTGCTTTACTTGAGACTGGTTTTACAATCCCCAGTAGAAGTGTTACTTTTGAAAACATTTATTTCCCCAGTAAAGCCTGAAGAAGGATGTTCTATCCCTGTATTTGTACTATTCTGTCACTTTGTTTTGTTTAATTCCGGATTATGTTTCTCCCCAGTAAAGCTAAAGTAGGCAGTAGGTTTTGTTTCCTCAGTTGTCATTTACTTTTTCTTGGAATGATCATCTTGGATGTGATTTATCCGAGTGTTGTTTGTGCCCGAGGTGGTTTTTCCTGGTTACTCCCAGTGTTGTATATCTGTTTTGTCAGCATACGCACGATAACACTCATACATTCATACATACATCATGCATAGCTAAAATTGGCAAATCATTGTTCATTGACATTTGTTAATATTTTGTTGACATATCACCCTGTTTTGTAGAGTTACGTTGTCCTCGCTTCAATAGAGTGTTGGCCTGAAGGAGAAAGCGTATATTCTTTCAATTTCCCTACTAAGTTGTCCCTCGTGGAAGATTTTTTTCTTTAGCCTTCCTGTACAGCTCCTTGTTTGGATGGATTTGGTTTTCCCTCTTGAGTTTATTTCTTAAAGGATGTATTTTGGTTGACTGTTTCATTCCAGTTTATTTCTGGTTTGAATATTTGGCTCCACAACAATATTGTTTACTTTGGATTTCTGAAAGCTTCGAGTTTTGGTTTGTGCATTTATTTTTCACGAGAAGAATTTATCTCCTCAGCAGGAATATTGTGGCATTTCCCCAGGAAGTCATATTTCTTTCCCCAGGAAGTCATATTTCTTTCCCCATGAAGCCATATTTCTATCCCCAGAAAGTCATTTCTTTTTTACAATCCTCCATGACAACAAGTAGCAGGTCTCTTTATTTGAGCAACGTGTGCTTCCCTGTAAAAGTCGACGTAACTTTTTTTTGCTATCTCCTCTATGAGTGGATAGTTTACAGTCCGTCGTCATTTTATGCCAGTGGATGGCAAGACTTTCAAATTTTCATAAACAGCTCATTGTGAAATCTTTGCAAGTGGAAGTCTCTTTATTTGAGACAGCTTACATATTACCCTTTCCAGGCAAAGTGCCTTGGTTATAGAATAAGTTGAGACCCGTTCTAGGCGAAATTCCAGAATTTTAGGTAAACTCATTATCTTTTTGCTACCCTCAGTGAACGTTGGTAGTTCATTATCAGTGAACGGCGGTGTTATGATATATTCTTTTTTCTACCTTCAGTGAAATTTGATAGATCACCTTCAGTGAAAGTTGGTGATTGTTATCTTTTTGCTACCCTTAGTGAATGTTGGTAGTTCATCGTCAGTGAACGGCAGTGTTATGATATATTCTTTTTTCTACCTTCAGTGAAAGTTGGTAGGTCATTGGCAGTGAACATCGATGATTGTTATCTTTTTGCTACCCTCGGTGAATGTTGGTAGTTCATCGTCAGTGAAAGGCGGTGTTATGATATATTCTTTTTTCTACCTTCAGTGAAAGTTTATAGGTCATTGGCAGTGAACGTCGATGATTGTTATCTTTTTTCTATCCTCAGTGAATGTAGGTAGTTCATCGTCAATGAATGGCGATGCTATGATATATTTTCTCTCTACCTTCAGTGAAAGTTGGTAGGTCATCGACAGTGAAAGTTGATGATTGTTATATTTTTACTACCCTCAGTGAATGTTGGTAGTTCATCGTCAGTGAACGACGATGCTATGATATATTCTCTTTCTACCTTCAGTGAAAGTTGGTAGGTCATCGACAGTGAAAGTTGATGATTGTTATCTTTTTGCTACCCTTAGTGAACGTTGGTAGTTCATCGTCAGTGAATGGAGATGTTATGATATGTTCTCTTTCTAGCATCAGTGAAAGTTGATAGGTCATTGGTAGTGAACATCGATGATTGTTATCTTTTTGCTACCCTCAGTGAATGTTGGTAGTTCATCGTCAGTGAACAGGATGCTATGATATTTCTTTTCCTTCTACCTTCAGTGAATGTTGGTAGCTCACCGTCAGTAAATGTCGGTATTGTTTTTTCTTTCCTCTTTCTACCTTCAGTGAATGTTGGTAGCTTTACCTCTAGTAGGAGTTGGTGTATCCTTTCACCATTTTACCATCCTCTCTGAGTCGGGTCTTTTGATCCACCAGTGATTTATTTTCCTGGTCGGGTTGCTCTCTTAGGTCTTTATTATTGTTACATCCCCAATGGTGTTTTGCGTCTCTTTGGTCTTGTTCATATGCATTCATGATCATAAACATTTGCATGGCATCTTAGGGCCAAAAATAGGGTTTGTTTTATATTTAAGTATCTTTGATCGTGTCGACACGAAGATTTTTAACCTTCGTATCTCCGGATAGAAGAAACTTAAATAAGGGCAGTTGTTGTACCCTAATTTTTCCCCTAAGATCCCTTCATCATACCATGTTGATTCCATTACAATAAGATCACACTAGGATTCTTGGTTCCCCTTCATATATTTAGCTTTGCACTTTGAGGAATCACCAAGCACCTTGACTTGTTTTCTTTTGTGATCATGAATAATTTTTGTCTAGATTTCTTCTTTTAATTAATAAAATGCAATGTTGGTTTGTCTTGCTTGTTATCCCTGTAGGTAAAGGCAATGAGATTTAACAAGTTGCCCCATGGATTCGTGAGTTTATTTCCATGCCCTAGTCAATAAAGCTTGAGAACTTAAAGCCTCACCATTGTAGTTGTTTTGTAGGAAATGGCATGGAAAGGTTATTTTGGTTAACTACATTTCAAGGTTATCAAATTTGGTTGAAAAGCACAAGGGATTGATTGGAGAAGTTGTCATGCTTGGACAAGGCTTTGTTCCCATTGGTCACAAATGCATATTTCTCTCAATTCTCAAGATATGGAAGTGGTTGTGATTGCTATTAGTTCTCATTATCATCCTCGGCAACTTATATTTATAAAGCATTTATATTGGTACAAGAAGTTTGTTCAAAATTGTCAAAGTTCCTCAAGGCATGTTTCTTAATCTAGGATCTAGGGTTTTGAATTTCAAAGGAGTATATCTTGCTCATATTTTGGTATTTTTGAGTGATTCCAAATACATCCTTCTCTTAAAAGGGTTATCAACAAATCACTTCAAAAGTTACAAGGAGTTTTCATGTGGAAGAAACTTGATGAAGAAGAAAGATTACAAGTCCTCCAGATGAATCCCCAATTTTTCATATGTGACTTCAAATGATCATAACTTGGTCAATTTTTATCACCTTGAGCCCATTCTTTTTCCATAATTATCTTGAAGATGTAAACATTATGCCTTCTTTTATGTGCAAAGTGAGAAAATGGATGGAAGTTTCCTTAAGGATACAAAATATTATAGGTCATTTCATGATTTTTTGCCAACTTCAACAATTCATAACTCTCTCCATTTTTGGATATTTTGAGTGGTTCAAGTCCCAAACTGTCATTCAAGGGGCCTATTTATGCCATATTTTTTGGTCAAGAGCAAATTCCAAGTGGAAGGCTATGTTTGGATGCAAGACATTATAGGTCACTTTTGAAGAAAAATTTGAAATATTTCTAAGTATGGAAAGACAACCCTTTTTCCTCAACTTTGACTCAATGCAACTTTCAGCTTAAGCATCCATTTAACTCCATTCTTTTTCCATTGCAAAGATTGTAACCTCATCTTTATAAAGCATCAATAGTCATGCCCTAAGACTCCTTGAGTTGAGAATGCCATGACTTTGAAGTTGGTAACTTGGAACTGAAGTTTCATCTCAAGTCAGATTTTGAAATCTTTTTTTTGGCTTCTAATCACAAGTTTTCCACGCGTTTATGCCTCTAAACATGTTTAATGAAGTTCCAGAATTGTTTAGCACAACAAAACGCGCGTTTTGGATGAGTTTTGATCAAATTAGAAGTCACACTTTTCTTGTTTGCAACTTCACACGATTTCCCTCCAAACTTCGTCATTTCACACGCTTGGACATTCCATTTGATTCCCTATAAATAGAGGGTCATTCCCCATTCATTTCCTCAAGCTTGGATAGCCAGAATCACCCTACCAAACTTGTTCCATAACTCAGAATTCAACAACTTTGAAATCCATATACAAGCCTTTTTCAATCCAATTTTTTCATCAATTCACCTTCCTTGATCTTCCCTGAAGCTAACCATACAATTACATTCAAGAACCGTGCCCTATATTGCTCCATAGAAGTCTAGTTTCAGAGCTCTGCAACTAAACTTCAATAGGTAGATTTCTTCATCAATTCTTCAAAACTTTGATATCATTGTGATGCTCTCATTGCCCTGGTTCTAGTTGAAACACTTGTTTTTTTACTGGAAACACGTTTTGACCATGAAATTTCAAATCCCTTTTCAAAACATTCCTTCCAAATTGCTTGAGCTACAGTTTATATAAATTTGGCGCGAGGGTGTGGTTGTCTTCATCTTGAAGAGACGAAGCGAATGGCATAGGTATGAGCTTCTGAATTTACAGTTTGAGAGACCTGCAATTCACATTGGCTGGAGGATGAAGATGACCAACGTGTCATCTTCCAACTAATAATGGCACGCCACTTGTTATTTTTGAATTCTGATTTAATAATTGATTCAGTGCTTTATTCATTAATGACCATGATATGTACATCGCGCCAGATCCCTTGGATTTGATTACTAACGTGTTTTGACTCTCATCCAATGGTCCACATATTTTTTACTTTTATTTTCTTTTCTGACTTTTATATTTAATTGTTTTAAACTTCAAAAAATCATAGAAAATTCATTTTAAGTCAAAAAAATCTGAAAAAATTATGAAAAATATTTTTTATCATTCTCTTTCTGATTTTATTTTTCACAATTTAATTTTGTATTTTGGTTTTTTATTTATAAATTTATACTTTATTTGAATTGTTTTAAATGCTTAAAAATAGTTTATGCATTTTTAAATTCTAAAAAATGTATGGAATGATCCAATGATATTGTGACAAATATTGGTGACCTTATTTTATTTTTGTTTCTGACTTTGTTATTTTTTATAATTTTTGGTTTATTTTACCCCTTTCTTTTAATTTTAAAAATAGTTTCTGACTTTAAAAAATTACCAAAAAATTTATAAAATCATTTGAGTCATTTTATGATTTTTCTATGGTCTTACTTTTTATTTCTTGATTAATTTGAACATGATTGATATTTTTCTCTTCTATTTCTATTTTTAAACATTATTTTTAAACCTTTTTGTATATATTAAAATATAATATTATTTTGTGACTATTTTCTGGCTGATCTTGGGTTAAATTTTTTATCATAAACTTTATTAACATCATTGGATCCATGGTGTTGAGTCTAACTCCACAAAAATGGATGAATGATTTTAATAATAGTTTAATTAAATTTAATCCAAAAGTGATTTGTATATTCTCTCCAACCCCTCTTCATCTCATCCCCTTCTTATTGCACTAAGTATTATTGGAACATAATCTCTATATCGTGTCTCAAAATAAATGGTGCATAGATTGCTATTGACCGGCCTCAAAATAGGTGCGACTTCTATATAAGTCCACTTACGATTGCTTAACATAGCGCTAAATTTTGTCCCGATTCGAATAAATGATCATTCGTGGCCCAAACTTATGTTTGCAAGCCCAAGTATGTTAATTTGATCTCTTTGATACAATAACCTTGAGATCCATTGTGTGGAGGCTTTGGTTCTACCAATCCTCTAATGGATCTACAACACCTTTGGTCAACGCGGATCACTTAAATATTATTGATCATTAAATGGTACTTATGAAGATTCCAAATGGATGATATACTTGACAAAAAGAAAATGCAACTTGTTGTGTGGAGGCTTTGGTACTACAAATCCTCTAACAATTTCCAAATGCAAGTTTCAAGATGATCATTGTTGTACCCCAAAATTTGCTCTCCCATATTCTTCAAAATTTGCCAAGTCAAAGCTTCAAACATCTCCCCAAGGGTTGCACAATTCAAGGGCCTCCTAACAGTCAAAAATTAGGGTTTTGGTTCTAACAAAGAAAATGAAGTTTCCAAGGGTCCAATCAAGTCCCATATGCTTATAAACATGGTCAAGCATCCTCATACCAAGTTTCAAGACTCACAGCATAAAATTGCACAGTCAAAAACCTTAATTGCACTACAGTCAACTGTAGGGGCAAAATGGTCATTTGACAGTCAAAAGTTCAAATTTTTGGTCAACATCTCATTTTGAAGCCACAAACATCATTTGATCAATGCTTGATCATGATTCTCAAAGCTTGGCTCAAAAATCATCAAGATGCAAAAGTTTCCATATTTGGACAGTTGAAAAAGTCAACTGTAAATTGACCAGGGCATAACTTTCACATGGATTATCAGAAAAATTCCATCCAAATTTCATTTTGAAGAGAATTACGTTCCCCACAACCCCTCTTCACACTTCAAGTCCAAGAAATTCTCTCACAAAAAGTTATCAATTTCAACATTATAGGTCATTTTCAAAAGTCAATAAAAAGGGACTTTAAGTCAAAGGCCATAACTTGAGATTGGTAAACCAAAATGACATGGGACCAAAGGCATTGGTTAGAGGACTCAAAGACCTTCCCAAAATGTCCAAGAACATGAGCAAAGATTAAAAATTGAGCAAGTTATGCCTTGTGGAAATTGGGAAATTTTTGGATATTTTGAAAAGTCAACATTGATTCAAATAACCTAAAAATGCTAATGGGCCTCTTTTTCTTCCACAATTCATCATCCAAGGCATGTGCACGACCATTTGGCCCAAAGGGAAGTTTTTATCATTTTTATTTATTTATTTGGATTTTTTATTATTAATAATTCATTTAATTAAATAAAATACATGAAAAATACCAAACCTAATGTTTTGAATCTTTTTGTGCATAGAATAGGATCAATATTTCGTGTACAATCAAATAAGGAAAGAATCAAAGGTGATTGGATGTGATTGAAGCCAGAAAGCATGAAAAAGATTTGGAAAATTATGGTTTGAAAATCAAATATCCTTTTCATTAATTCATGGATTTTTGATCAATTTCTTTGACCTAAATCATTGATACATATATATGTAAGCTAACCCTATTCAGAAAAAACTCCAAGCTGCGCCATACATAGAAAACCACACTTGAGTTTTTTGCTAAAAAATTGAAAACTGAAAACAGGGATACAAGGCGATTCAAGGCAAAATATCCATTCCATTGGCTTGCTGAGGCTTCAAGGAAAGAGATTGAATCAATAGCATAGCCTGAAACCTTGAGAATTGGTAGATACAAGTCAAACTGTATCATTCTTTTGGCATAATCGTGTTTTAAAATTCAAGCACATTCATTGCATTTTTTTCATGGATTCTTGCTAATTGATGTATTCTGAAGCTAACCATATATTTCAATTGGGTTTTTATGCATTATTGAGGGATTCGCCATTAAAGATATTTAGGGTTACCAAGCTTTTGATTTAGGCGTTTCTCACTACTGCAAAATTAGGACCTGCAAATGCCATGGATGAATTCAGAATGCTTGGACGATGCTAAATCCACCCTCGCGCCTAATTTATGTGGCCGGACGGCCTAATCGCTATTTTTTATAATGTTGCTTTTGGGGACGGTTCAAAACCGTTGCCCATTCTTTTCTTATTTCAGGAAATAAACAAGCCAAGGAAGAAGAAGGATATGTGGCCAGCGTTGATTGGATCGTTCAAAAATTCGCGCTAAAAAAGTCACTAACGTGTTGTTCTATATTATAATGATTGTTTGTTATTTATTATACAACGCGTGTAGAGTGCTTCAGTGGCAAGGCTTGTTAGTGGTAATCTCTAGGACCTGGGTTCGAACCCCAGGTCCCTCACCCTTTCCATATTATTTTTCCACTAATACTTGTGTACAGTTTCAGCACTAGCGACCACCATGCTCTCCACATCCAGGCCCTCCACGTGTTTACCAATATCAATCCAAGGAGCATAACCTGAAGAACGGGATAGACCCCAGTCAATGCATTCACGCGCTAGCACAAAAAGTCAAACAGGGCCTGGCAATAAGTGGGCCTGATTGCTAAAGTACACCTCCAATTGGGGGACAGAAACCCCCCAAGGTTTTGGTTTTTATTCTATTCCTATTTTATTTATTTTCATTATTCCTTATTTTAATTAATTCTTTAATTTAGTTAATTTTCATAAAAATATAAAAAAAACAATATAAAAATCAGAAAAAGACAAAAATAAGTATTTTTATTTAATTAATATATTTTTTGTAAATAAATATTATTCATTAATTTTAGTTATTAAATTAGGTTTAATTCAAGCATTTTCTTAATTAATTTAAAATTTGTAGAATTAGGGTTTTTAATTATTCTTTATCCTTTTTCCTTTCCACAATAATTAATTATTTACCATTATAAATTAAATCACTTTCATTAATTAAGGGTAATTTAGGTTTAACTTTAATATTTTTCTAATAAATAAAATTGTAGAATTAGGGTTAATATTTTAATTTCATTTAATCTTTTTCATTAAAATCATAAAAATACAAAAATACCAAAAATAATTCCCTTTCACTTTAATTTTCATTAATTTAATCATTTAATTTAATTTCGCAAAAAGGGTCCAACGCCCTTGTTTCCAGTTTAATTCAATTAGCGTATTTATTTCTTTTTCTTTTTAATATTTATGTACCTCTCCCAAGGCCTTGTAAACTCAGACATTCTAAATTCCTCGCACTTTTAATTCTTTATTTTTCTGTCAAATCGGGTCCTGGAAATTTTGGCGATGTGGACCCGCGCCTTTGTAATAGTTTAGGAATTTTATCTTTCCGCAACTTTTTAATTATTAAATAAATGCATGCAAGAATGAATGACAATAAATAAAAACAAACGCGTAGATCACCTATACCATGACAAGATAAAATATCTGAATCTGACACACGAATCACACACCACCCCTAGGGTACGCCTCACTGTTGCCTTGCCTTTCGAAAGGTGATCGTCGAGTAGAGGACGTCTTAGTAAGTCCTCATGATCCGGGAACCTGGCATGAGGGTAGCTTCTAAGGTATCCTCCCATTGCTCTGGTGATCACCATGTCCCAAACCTCGAATTGACCCGAACACCTCCAACGGTGGTGCTACCTACCTCTCAATGGTGGGATGGCACTACTTTAAAGGAAATTTACACAGACGAATTCCTTAGGGTAGGTAGGTTCTCGTGGATACTTGCTCTAATTCAAAACAAATCAAAAATACTTTTCACACCGACACCTTTTCAAAAAGCTTTCGAAAGCAATTTTTCAAACACTCTTGAGGACCGATACAAGAGTCGAACTGGAATTTTCAAAGAAACTTTTTAAAAACCCACAGTTAAAAAGCAAACAAAACATTTTGAAAACACAAATGAGCAAGTATCTAAGAGCCCATGGATAACCATGGATAGAAAGGGTGCTAACACCTTCCCTTTCTATAACCTACCTCCCGAACCGAGAGCAATCTCTATAAGGAATTTTTCTGTGCTTTTGTCCTTTCCATTTGGAGTAAATAAAAGACGGTGGCGACTCTTGCTTCCGCGAAATTTCGCGAACCAGCGTTAAACAGTCAGTTCCAGATCCACCGATCACAGAACTGGCGACTCTGCTGGGGAGACGAATTTAAAGTGAGGTGTACCTTAGGGTTAGTTCATAACTGTGTTTTCAATTGTATTGACTTGTCTGCTTTAAATTTGTGGGTTGCATGGGAGTTACATAGATCCTAACCCGGATCTGGGGATACCCTGTTTAGGTAGCATAAGCTGTGAGGGATCGTCCGGCGTAGACCGACACGGGTGAAACAGTGGCTACGTTGGTGTGGCACCTTGGTCTGTACCGATATCCCTTGTGTCGCAACGAGGAGAATATGGGTCTTCTGAGGAGTCATTAAGCACCAACAACCTTAGAACCTTAATTGACACAACTTGGCCATTAGAACAGTAGCAGTATGCTACGCCCATTGAGGCTAAACTCTCGTGATGGTTCTGGCCGCAAGAAAAGATTGTGATGCTGGAGTTATGACCGATTGAGGGTAGTCAATGATATTGGGATCCTCTAAGAACCCGGTTACTTTTGATAGGACAGGTATGAACCAACAAACTGAAAGAGGGTAGTACCTAGACCTCATGCTGGCCTAAACTTTAAGGGCTTCTCTTGTGTGACTTGTGTGCCTTCGTACTTGACTATTTGCATGCTTGTTGTCTGACACTTGAGCTTCTTGCAGGTGTTGTTTGTAGTCCTTAATTAGGACTCATAACAAGGTTTACCGAGTTTCTTGCAGGTTTTGTTTTTAGTCCTTAATTGGGACTCATGACAGGTTTTACTTGAGTTTCTTGCAGGTTTTGGTTTGCAGTCCTTAATTGGGACTCATAACAGGGTTTACCCACAGTACCCCATGCATAACATAACATCATACCATTGCATACATCCTAACCCATTTCAAGGATCTCAAGGGCTTGTGATGCAGGTCATGATGAACAAAATGTCTAGCAAGGGGCAAAGGGGATTTATTTTCCTCTAGCCAAGGCTGTCAGGGGCTATGACCCACTTGATATGGTGAGCTCTGACTCTTGAAGAAGGTTCCCCTAACCAAGGTTGTTTGGAAATCAAAACCAGACATGAGGACTAAAGTCAGGGGCTATGACCCACTGGATATGGTGAGCCTTTGACCCTGGAAGAAGGACTCTCAACAACCCGAAGTTCCTTCAATCAAGCTACCGGACCCAAATTCTAACAAATTTTCTTGTTTATCCCGCGAGGTCCTTGAAAACATTGCATGCATAGAATACACATCATTACATAACAGGTACCCTTTTGACAGGTCACTTACCATTTCCGCTGTTTATTTCAGCAATGGCTTGCCAACAAGATAACCAGGACCTTCTTGCTCAAGAGACTCGGTTCGGGGAAATCCTCCTGAATCTATCCAAGGGGCAGGAGGAGTGGAGAGCACTTCTCATGGGGACTTTGGTCAAGAATAGCACTGAGGACGAACGGCTGAAACATCTGCAAGCTGAAATGGATATAATGAAAGCCCAAATGCTGGGGCAGGTGACTGCCATTCAAGGGTTAGCTCAAAGACAAGACGAGCTCGGGGTTCTCGTCAACCAACTGCTTCGGATTAACAAACTGGGGCAAACATCTAAGGGAAAAGAGCCAGTCATCCTTCAACCATCTTTGAGACGAGGAGATAAGGGGAGAGCTCCTCAAATGACTCCAGTGTCACAAATTCAGCATCAACCTCACCGGCTTCAGCCAGACAAGTCCAGGAGGCAATTCACCCCGCTTAACATGTCGCTGTTTCAAGCTTTACAACGCCTGTTGAGATTGAATTTGATCACATTAAGGGCTCATCCCCAGAATCCCAACACAGCACATCCTACTTATGATCCCAATAAAAGGTGTGCCTACCACTCTGCCTGTCCAGGACATGATACAAATGAGTGTTGGGCTCTGAAGAACAAGATCCAGGACCTGATTGATGAAGGGGCATTGGAGTTCACACAAGATGGTCAGGCTAGTTTTTCTACCCTCCCTCCAAGGCTCACCTTTTGAAGTAACAAGCCCTGAGATGAAAAGACTTTTGTTCATTCGAATGTTCAAGTTGTAATTTTCTTTTGTTCAAACATTTACTCATGTTAAACGTTGTTACCTCATTAATGCATCGCATATGTCTGTTTTGAAGCAATATATTCGTATTCACTATATGCAAATTATTTTCATATTTTTTCTGATGATCAACTCTTAATTAATAATTCTAAGCCTCTTGAGGGAGGATGACGAAAACGATACCATAATCTACAGTATGCTTTTGAACAGACCCCGCTGATGAGGTACAGGCATTGTTTCAATCCCTAAACACTGGAGTTATAAGGATGATAATCCCTCGTCAACCCCTCTGAGCCAAAGAAGCAGGAGTTTTTCTTTTCGAAATTTAAAAACCCTTAATCATAACCTGGGGCAGGGTAGTTCTCAGTTGATCCAAGTGCATAACAAATGGCACCAAAGAGGTCCTTACAAAACAAAAAAGACAGTGATGGTTCCGAATAATCAATAAAGAAGGGCAGTCATTATCTCAAAAAAATCAAAACCCATTAAGTCAAAACCCATGAAGGAGACTTACAAAACTGGGGCATCCCGCTGACTGTAATTCCAAAAAAGGAAACAGTTCAGGCAAAAAAGAAAGGGGTAACAAAAATCAGAGGTCTTACAAACCCTCAACAAAAAAGGAAATGACTGCCTATTCAAAATAAACTATCAACATCCGAACCATCACAGGAATATCAGGACAAAAAACTCAAATAAGGTCTAATGCGATCAACTGAGTTTAGGTTTAAAGAACATCACGAAGAACGGGCGGGTACAAATAATTTGAGCCTTTATCCTTTGTTTCTTAAACCGTGAACCAGGCCACGTTATAACCCTCAAAAGTCCTAGCTGAAGCATGGGTTAGTTCGAAAGCATATTGTTACGAAAGGTATCCTGACTCCTTAAGGCTCGCAATAAAATAACGAGTTGACATCACATTTTACAAACAATCACTTGTTTTATGAAAAAGAATGCATTTTCAAAATCTTCAAGACAGACATAAGCTTTGCATTTTTAACATAACTTTGTTTGCATATGACTTTTTGTTTGAACAACAGGAAAATTCGCACGATGAATACCTAGTGAACATAAATACCTCCAATCAAGGGGCAGACATGACCATGGTCCATTATCTGGGGCAATCCAATCAAGATTCGGAGAATCTCTCAAAGGCCAAAATAGCCTGGGGCAAGTCTCCGCCTGAGTCACTTGGGGCATTCCAACAATGAATCTTGCCTGATCAAACATCTTCGGGGGCATGACAAAACACTTCTAACAGGGGAAATTCCCTACATTCTAAGAGCATGGACATAGTCGAAAAAAATACTACGCGCAATCAAAGACCCGCTAGGTTGACACACCTAGGCAAAAATAAGGGCTTCCCGGCGAACCAAAAGGGTTCGGGCAAAATGAAGGGATGAAATGAAAAAATCTGTACACCCGGCAAGTCGAAAACCTGAAAAGGCAGCTTGGGCAAAAATGGGTATCCCGGTGGACCGAAAACTCGAAAGGGCGGTCCAGACAAAAATTAGGGATCAAAGCGTACGACTATGTCCCGTCCTCTTGTCACTTTCCTATCAGAAAGAAGGTTTGTCAAACGGCAGTTGTCAAAGACTCCTTCACAGGTCTTCCTCTCCCACCTCAGAAGCAGGGGCAATGATGAGCCGTCCAAACGATCTAATTGCTCTGTCCACAAGATATAAGGGATGTTCAGCTGAAAAACATAACCAGATGTTTTAATTCCCTAGAGAGTGAGCCAGCAAGTCAGTGCACTCTCCCTGAGCGAAGTTACAATCAAACCTTAAGAAAGTTGGGTATCCTCCCGCAGAGCTCAACATCCCCCAGCAGTGTATACGCATTCCTAACAAGTATCCCCGACAGTCTTGACCTAAAGATTGTTCCCCGGTGGTCTATCAAACATTTAGTGGAGTCACTTCCCGGTACGGTTCAAACCCCCCCAGGAGAGTCCAATCTAGTTCCCCAGGAAAGTTGGAATCCATCTCCCCAAGCAGAAAGCTTATCCCCAGTAGATTCTGGAAGCTTATCCTCGCAGAGCACGAACGCGTCTCCCGGCTTTATTCAAAGAGTTATTTCCTTACCAGGATATAACTGGGTTATCCTCAGCCAAAAGCCACGGAAAGGGCGTCCTCGACGGAGTCTTCCTATCCCCAGCGGAGTTCACCTTCAAACATAATACAACAAGGGTATCCCCAGCAAGTTATTATCAACACTCAGCAAAGTACGTCTCTCCCCACAGAGTATTGTTCCCCAGCAAGATCACTAGAGTACTTTTCTCCCCGCAGAGTAACCCATTCGCCAAGTTTATTCCCCAACGGAGTCATCTTCTCCTACCGGTATACTTGCATCTATCATCCAGCAGAAGCAAAATCTGTTCTCCAACATCAGCCCAGGATATGACTTCCCGGCACCCGTCAAGGATTTATTTTCCTAAGACAAAAACATACATTCATAAACATCATACTTCCATACATTATAGCATGCATATACGCATCGTATCTTACAAATCTCATTTATGTTGAGAACATCATGGCTTGACCCATATCATGCATTGCATATGACTGACCTTTACCTTTCAGGAAAGATCCAGTTAAGTTCTCAAGCTACACTCCAAGACCTTGTCTGGTTCAGTTAAATCGACTCCCAAAGATTTTCCTGGTTATTATCCAGTCAAAGGCCTTCTCTGGTCTAGTTAAACCGACTCCTAAAGGTTTTTCTTTTGAAGACTCAGTTGAAGACCCCAAGACCTTGTCTGGTTCAGTTAAATCGACTCCCAAAGATTTTCCTGGTTATTATCCAGTCAAAGGCCTTCTCTGGTCTAGTTAAACCAACTCCTAAAGGTTTTTCTTTTGAAGACTCAGTTGAAGACTCCAAGACCTTGTCTGGTTCAGTTAAATCGACTCCCAAAGATTTTCCTGGTTATTATCCAGTCAAAAGCCTTCTCTGGTCTAGTTAAACCGACTCCGAAAGGTTTTTCTTTTGAAGACTCAGTTGAAGACTCCAAGACCTTGTCTGGTTCAGTTAAATCGACTCCCAAAGATTTTCCTGGTTATTATCCAGTCAAAGGCCTTCTCTGGTCCAGTTAAACCGACTCCTAAAGGTTTTTCTTTTGAAGACTCAGTTAAAGACTCCAAGACCTTGTCTGGTTCAGTTAAATCGACTCCCAAAGATTTTCCTGGTTATTATCCAGTCAAAGGCTTTCTCTGGTCTAGTTAAACCGACTCCTAAAGGTTTTTTTCGAAGACTCAGTAGAAGATATCCAAGATTCTCTCAATGATTGCTGTTGAGGTTGTAGTCGCCTATGGTTCTCTCCCCGATACTGCGGAGGTGGTAATCCCAAGATTCGCTCAACGATTGCTGTTGAAGTTGAAGTTATCCAAGATTCTCTCAATGATTGCTATTGAGGTTGTAGTCGCATATGGTTCTCTCCCTGATACTGCGGAGGTGGTAATCCCAAGATTCGCTCAACGATTGTTGTTGAAGTTGAAGTTATCCAAGATTCTCTCAATGATTGCTATTGAGGTTGTAGTCGCCTATGGTTCTCTCCCCGATACTACGGAGGTGGTAATCCCAAGATTCGCTCAACGATTGCTGTTGAAGTTGAAGTTATCCAAGATTCTCTCAATGATTGCTATTGAGGTTGTAGTCGCCTATGGTTCTCTCCCCGATACTGCGGAGGTGGTAATCCCAAGATTCGCTCAACGATTGCTGTTGAAGTTGAAGTTATCCAAGATTCTCTCAATGATTGCTATTGAGGTTGTAGTCGCTTATGGTTCTCTCCCCGATACTGCGGAGGTGGTAATCCCAGATTTCGCTCAATGATTGTTGTTGAAGTTGAAGTTATCCAAGATTCTCTCAATGATTGCTATTGAGGTTGTAGTCGCCTATGGTTCTCTCCCCGATACTGCGGAGGTGGTAATCCCAGATTTCGCTCAATGATTGCTGTTGAAGTTGAAGTTATCCAAGATTCTCTCAATGATTGCTATTGAGGTTGTAGTCGCCTATGGTTCTCTCCCCGATACTGCGGAGGTGGTAATCCCAAGATTCGCTCAACGATTGTTGTTGAAGTTGAAGTTATCCAAGATTCTCTCAATGATTGCTGTTGAGGTTGTAGTCGCCTATGGTTCTCTCCCCGATACTGCGGAGGTGGTAATCCCAGATTTCGCTCAATGATTGCTGTTGAAGTGAAGTTATCCAAGATTCTCTCAATGATTGCTATTGAGGTTGTAGTCGCCTATGGTTCTCTCCCCGATACTGCGGAGGTGGTAATCCCAGTTTTCGCTCAACGATTGCTGTTGAAGTTGAAGTTATCCAAGATTCTCTCAATGATTGCTATTGAGGTTGTAGTCGCCTATGGTTCTCTCCCCGATACTGCGGAGGTGGTAATCCCAGTTTTCGCTCAACGATTGCTGTTGAAGTTGAAGTTATCCAAGATACTCTCAATGATTGCTATTGAGGTTGTAGTCGCCTATGGTTCTCTCCCCGATCCTGCGGAGGTGGTAATCCCAAGATTCGCTCAACGATTGCTGTTGAAGTTGAAGTTATCCAAGATTCTCTCAATGATTGCTATTGAGGTTGTAGTCGCCTATGGTTCTCTCCCCGATCCTGCGGAGGTAGTAATCGGCCCCAGATTCTCTCAGCGTCCCTGTTGAGGTTGTAATCATCCAAGGTTCTCTCACCGTTCCTGTTGAGGTAGTAACCATCCCTGGTTCATTCATCACCGTTTGAAGCTCCAGATTCAGCTCCTGTAACCAGTCAGGACACATCTACACAAAGAATTTGAAGACCAGCTCCCGTAACAGGTCAGGTAATCATTTTTCTTTTTTGCAGGTATGCAAGTTCTCGCTAAGGAAGCTCTTACGCGATCAACATCCAGATGGCATCTACAAGCCCATCCATCTTCCATCATCTCTTAGCATGGCATCTATAAGCCCATCACCCTATCCATCAATCTCCAAATGGCATCTATAAGCCCATTCCACCATCACACTGCTACTATGTGAGCGCAAATTTCTGGGCACTCTAGTGTTCAATCATCTTCCACCTTCGGATCACGAAAGGCACGTCAGCCAATCTACATCCTCAGGTTTAAGAAGATTGAACAGGGGCAACTGTTGTACCCCAAAATTTGCTCTCCCATATTCTTCAAAATTTGCCAAGTCAAAGCTTCAAACATCTCCCCAAGGGTTGCACAGTTCAAGGGCCTCCTAACAGTCAAAAATTAGGGTTTTGGTTCTAACAAAGAAAATGAAGTTTCCAAGGGTCCAATCAAGTCCCATATGCTTATAAACATGGTCAAGCATCCTCATACCAAGTTTCAAGACTCACAGCATAAAATTGCACAGTCAAAAACTCTAATTGCACTACAGTCAACTGTAGGGGCAAAATGGTCATTTGACAGTCAAAAGTTCAAATTTTTGGTCAACATCTCATTTTGAAGCCACAAACATCATTTGATCAATGCTTGATCATGATTCTCAAAGCTTGGCTCAAAAACCATCAAGATGCAAAAGTTTCCATATTTGGACAGTTGAAAAAGTCAACTGTAAATTGACCAGGGCATAACTTTCACATGGATTATCAGAAAAATTCCATCCAAATTTCATTTTGAAGAGAATTACGTTCCCTACAACCCCTCTTCACACTTCAAGTCCAAGAAATTCTCTCACAAAAAGTTATCAATTTCAACATTATAGGTCATTTTCAAAAGTCAACAAAAAGGGACTTTAAGTCAAAGGCCATAACTTGAGATTGGTAAACCAAAATGACATGGGACCAAAGGCATTGGTTAGAGGACTCAAAGACCTTCCCAAAATATCCAAGAACATGAGCAAAGATTAAAAATTGAGCAAGTTATGCCTTGTGGAAATTGGGAAATTTTTTGATATTTTGAAAAGTCAACATTGATTCAAATAACCTAAAAATGCTAATGGGCCTCTTTTTCTTCCACAATTCATCATCCAAGGCATGTGCACGACCATTTGGCCCAAAGGGAAGTTTTTATCATTTTTATTTATTTATTTGGATTTTTTATTATTAATAATTCATTTAATTAAATAAAATACATGAAAAATACCAAACCTAATGTTTTGAATCTTTTTGTGCATAGAATAGGATCAATATTTCGTGTACAATCAAATAAGGAAAGAATCAAAGGTGATTGGATGTGATTGAAGCCAGAAAGCATGAAAAAGATTTGGAAAATTATGGTTTGAAAATCAAATATCCTTTTCATTAATTCATGGATTTTTGATCAATTTCTTTGACCTAAATCATTGATACATATATATGTAAGCTAACCCTATTCAGAAAAAACTCCAAGCTGCGCCATACATAGAAAACCACACTTGAGTTTTTTGCTAAAAAATTGAAAACTGAAAACAGGGATACAAGGCGATTCAAGGCAAAATATCCATTCCATTGGCTTGCTAAGGCTTCAAGGAAAGAGATTGAATCAATAGCATAGCCTGAAACCTTGAGAATTGGTAGATACAAGTCAAACTGTATCATTCTTTTGGCATAATCGTGTTTTAAAATTCAAGCACATTCATTGCATTTTTTTCATGGATTCTTGCTAATTGATGTATTCTGAAGCTAACCATATATTTCAATTGGGTTTTTATGCATTATTGAGGGATTCGCCATTAAAGATATTTAGGGTTACCAAGCTTTTGATTTGGGCGTTTCTCACTACTGCAAAATTAGGACCTGCCAATGCCATGGATGAATTCAGAATGCTTGGACGATGCTAAATCCACCCTCGCGCCTAATTTATGTGGTCGGACGGCCTAATCGCTATTTTTTATAATGTTGCTTTTGGGGACGGTTCAAAACCGTTGCCCATTCTTTTCTTATTTCAGGAAATAAACAAGCCAAGGAAGAAGAAGGATATGTGGCCAGCGTTGATTGGATCGTTCAAAAATTCGCGCTAAAAAAGTCACTAACGCGTTGTTCTATATTATAATGATTGTTTGTTATTTATTATACAACGCGTGTAGAGTGCTTCAGTGGCAAGGCCTGTTAGTGGTAATCTCTAGGACCTGGGTTCGAACCCCAGGTCCCTCACCCTTTCCATATTATTTTTCCACTAATACTTATGTACAGTTTCAGCACTAGCGACCACCATGCTCTCCACATCCAGGCCCTCCACGTGTTTACCAATATCAATCCAAGGAGCATAACCTGAAGAACGGGATAGACCCCAGTCAATGCATTCACGCGCTAGCACAAAAAGTCAAACAGGGCCTGGCAATAAGTGGGCCTGATTACTAAAGTACACCTCCAATTGGGGGACAGAAACCCCCCAAGGTTTTGGTTTTTATTCTATTCCTATTTTATTTATTTTCATTATTCCTTATTTTAATTAATTCTTTAATTTAGTTAATTTTCATAAAAATATAAAAAAAACAATATAAAAATCAGAAAAAGACAAAAATAAGTATTTTTATTTAATTAATATATTTTTTGTAAATAAATATTATTCATTAATTTTAGTTATTAAATTAGGTTTAATTCAAGCATTTTCTTAATTAATTTAAAATTTGTAGAATTAGGGTTTTTAATTATTCTTTATCCTTTTTTCTTTCCACAATAATTAATTATTTACCATTATAAATTAAATCACTTTCATTAATTAAGGGTAATTTAGGTTTAACTTTAATATTTTTCTAATAAATAAAATTGTTGAATTAGGGTTAATATTTTAATTTCATTTAATCTTTTTCATTAAAATCATAAAAATACAAAAATACCAAAAATAATTCCCTTTCACTTTAATTTTCATTAATTTAATCATTTAATTTAATTTCGCAAAAAGGGTCCAACGCCCTTGTTTCCAGTTTAATTCAATTAGCGTATTTATTTCTTTTTCTTTTTAATATTTATGTACCTCTCCCAAGGCCTTGTAAACTCAGACATTCTAAATTCCTCGCACTTTTAATTCTTTATTTTTCTGTCAAATCGGGTCCTGGAAATTTTGGCGATGTGGACCCGCGCCTTTGTAATAGTTTAGGAATTTTATCTTTCCGCAACTTTTTAATTATTAAATAAATGCATGCAAGAATGAATGACAATAAATAAAAACAAACGCGTAGATCACCTATACCATGACAAGATAAAATATCTGAATCTGACACACGAATCACACACCACCCCTAGGGTACGCCTCACTGTTGCCTTGCCTTTCGAAAGGTGATCGTCGAGTAGAGGACGTCTTAGTAAGTCCTCATGATCCGGGAACCTGGCATGAGGGTAGCTTCTAAGGTATCTTCCCATTGCTCTGGTGATCACCATGTCCCGAACCTCGAATTAACCCGAACACCTCCAACGGTGGTGCTACCTACCTCTCAATGGTGGGATGGCACTACTTTAAAGGACATTTACACAGACGAATTCCTTAGGGTAGGTAGGTTCTCGTGGATACTTGCTCTAATTCAAAACAAATCAAAAATACTTTTCACACCGACACCTTTTCAAAAAGCTTTCGAAAGCAATTTTTCAAACACTCTTGAGGACCGATACAAGAGTCGAACTGGAATTTTCAAAGAAACTTTTTAAAAACCCACAGTTAAAAAGCAAACAAAACATTTTGAAAACACAAATGAGCAAGTATCTAAGAGCCCATGGATAACCATGGATAGAAAGGGTGCTAACACCTTCCCTTTCTATAACCTACCTCCCGAACCGAGAGCAATCTCTATAAGGAATTTTTCTGTGCTTTTGTCCTTTCCATTTGGAGAAAATAAAAGACGGTGGCGACTCTTGCTTTCGCGACATTTCGCGAACCAGCGTTAAACAGTCAGTTCCAGATCCACCGATCACAATCATTCAACTAAGCATTAATCATTAATAATTGACTTTATCTTGTATTTTTATTATATGCCCTTTTATTTTTATGCACTATTTACTTTTAGCATTTACATTTCATGCCATTTTCATCTTTGCTCATTTGAGCATTTACTTTCTTGTCATTTTTACTTTGCTCACTTGATCTTTTCTTTTCTTATTCAAAACACCTAATAATCAACATAAACCCTAAAAATCTTTAATGAAGCTTGGACTATTTGGTTACTATCCTTGGCATTATGGAGCGTTGGACTTTTTGGACTTAGGATTAGAAATCGTGGCCTATGATTGGAGACCTTGTGATCTTATCTGATTATTTTGTCTGGAGCTTTTGAGGTTTACCTCAAGACATTGGGCTGTTTGTTTGTTTTGTGTGCAGGTTATTGTGATTACATCATTTGTTTGTGATCTGGAATTCACCCGTATACAGCCGTTATTCTGCCTAATTTTTTTGAAGACTTAATACACTTGAAGTTTGGTTCTCTCAAGAGGTCTAGTATCTTTGCTTGCTAGGTTTCAATCCAAAGAATGAGAATTCTATCTTGGCTCATAGTGTCAATTATTGGCTTCTT
Source organism: Vicia faba (assembly GCA_948472305.1). Lineage (NCBI taxonomy): Eukaryota > Viridiplantae > Streptophyta > Magnoliopsida > Fabales > Fabaceae > Vicia > Vicia faba. The sequence continues at coordinate 939,311,605 of OX451741.1, read as the reverse complement.
ATTGGTTAGATGGTTCTTATCCTTAGCCTTTACCTTATGCTTTAGGGTAGCCTATTCTTCCCCTCCCATCTTCTTTAATTTCAAAAATTCGTCTCCCTCCTTTTGAAAACTCTTCTTGTTTTAAACTTGAACCACTTTCATAATAAACTTGGACTTAGGTCTATGCATTTTCAAACATTTTCATAAATAAACTCCAATAAACTTAATAATACTTTGACATCCTTTTGTGAGAAGATTAAAAGTCAATCAATCTCATTCAAACCATTTTGCCACCTTGGCTTTCATCTTTAAACTTCTCTCAAATAGATTGGACTCTTGTCAATCCTTGTAGTGATGCAAACAACTATACTTCTACAATATATAGTGAAGATAGATATTTTCCACTTGGGTGTTGAGTGAGGCATTGTTGATTTTAAAATCCAAGTCATATCCTCCACTTTGAGGTGATGCAAGTTCTCCAATCTCATGATTGTGGGTAGTAGGTATGTTTTCCACACGGACAATGACGATGATGTTTTATCTCATAAAATTAACCAACACATTTGTGTTTTAAAATTTAAAAAAAAAAGGAACTACGTGTACCCTGATCTCTTATTGCATGAAAGGTGGTACGTAGGCACTAAAGGTTCGCAACCGCGGCGGGTGCAAAAATCATAAAAAAAATATATTTCTTTTCTCACCTCCACCATCTATTTTACATACAACATTTTATAGCCAGAATATACATATTTTTACAAAGAGGTTCTTGCGGAGTACCGTAGATGTTTAGGGTGATAATACCTTCCATTTGCATAACCAACCCC